>CATKUP010000132.1:0-1450312 GCA_949786385.1 Onychomys leucogaster | reverse complement strand
TCATTCACGAAGCTAACAAGTTTCCCATCTTAACTGACAAGCATTGGATTTTAGAGGACCATTGATTTGTATCAGTTTCAGAAGCAGAGTTGGACTAGATATGGTCCATATGTGTAGGAAACACCGTTATTTAGTTCTCAGCACACTCACGTTTCCTGCTTTCTTAGAGACTCTAGAAAGGAATAGCATTCTTCTTGCTCTAAAGCAGAGTGTGATCCATGGATGAGAACTATGCTGTGTGTTTCCCTTCATAAATGTAGTTAAATTCCAGGCTCTGTGTCTTCCAACACTCAAGACTTCGTTTCAGGTAAGGGCAGTCACTTTTCCATTCAAACGAACTACCTCGTTCACGAAGCTCACACGTTTCTCATTTAAAATGACAAGCATTGGATGTTAGAGGACCATTGCTTTGTATCAGTTTCAGAAGCAGATTTGGACTAGACATGGTCCATATGTGTAGGAAACACCGTTCTTTTGTTCTGAGCACACTAACGTTTCCTGCTTTATTAGAGACTCTATTAAGCAAGAGCGTACTTCTTGCTCTAAACCAGAGTGTGATCAATGGATGAGAACTATGCGGTGTGTTCCACTTCAGAAATGGAGTTAAATACCAGGCTCTGAGTCTTCCTACAAGCAAGACTTCGTTTCAGGTAAGGGCAGTTACATTTCAGCTCAAACGAACTACATCATACACAAAGCTCACACGTTTCTCGGACTTAATTGAAAAGCATTGGATGTTACAGGACCTGTGCTTTGTATCATTTTCAGAAGAATACTTGAACTAGATATGGTCCGTATGTGTAGGAAACACAGTTATTTTGATCTGAGCACACTCACGTTACCTGCTCTATTAGAGAATCTAGAAAGCAAGAGTGTGTTTCTTGCTCTAAAGCAGAGTGTGATCCATGGATGAGAACTCTGCTGTGTGCTTAACTTCAGAAATGGAGTTAAATCCCAGGCTCTGTGTCTTCCTACAAGCAAGAATTCTTTTCATGTAAGGGCAGTCATTTTTCAGCTCAAAAGAAATACATCGTTCACGAAGCTAACAAGTTTCCCATCTTAACTGACAAGCATTGGATGTTAGAGGACCATTGCTTCGTATCAATTTCAGAAGTAGAGTTGGACTAGATATGGTCCATATGTGTAGGAAACACCGTTATTTTTTTCTTGGCACACTCACATTTCCTGCTGTCTTAGATACTCTAGAAAGCAAGAGCGTGCTTCTTGCTCTAAAGCAGAGTGTGATCAATGGATGAGATCTCTGCTGTGTGTTTCCCTTCAGAAAAGGAGTTAAATCCCAGGCTGTCTGTCTTCCTACAATCAAGACTTCGTTTCAGGTAAGGGCAGTTACTTTACAGCTCAAACAAACTACATCGTTCATGAAGCTCACACGTTTCCCATCTTAACTGACAAGCATTGGTGTTAGAGGACCTGTGCTTTGTATCAATTTCAGAGGCAATGTTGCACTAGATATGCTCCGTATATGTAGGAAACACCGTTCTTTTGTTCTCAGCACACTTACGTTTCCTGCTGTCTTAGAGACTCTAGAAAGCAAGAGCGAGCTTCTTCCTCTAAAGCAGAGTGTGATCAATGGATGAGAACTCTGCTGTGTGTTCCACTTCAGAAAAGGAGTTAAATCGCAGGCTCTGAGTCTTCCTACAATCAAGACTTCGTTTCAGTTAAGGGCAGTTACTTACAGCGCCAAGGAACTACATCATACACGAAGCTCACACGTTTCTCGGTCTTAATTGAAAAGCATTGGATGTTACAGGACCTGGGCTTTGTGTCAGTTTCAGAAGAAGAGTTGAACTAGATATGGTCCTTATGTGTAGGAAACACAGTTCTTTTGTTCTGAGCACAATCAGGTTTCCTACTCTATTAGAGACCCTAGAAAGGAAGAGCATGCTTCTTGCTCTAAAGCAGAATGTGATTCATGGATGAGAACTGTGCCATGTGTTTCCCTTCAGAAATGGAGTTAAATCCCAGGCTCTGTGTCTTCCTACCAGCAAGACTTCGTTTCAGGTAAGGGCAGTTACTTACAGCTCAAACGAACTACATCATTCACGAAGCTAACAAGTTTCCCATCTTAACTGACAAGCATTGGATTTTTGAGGACCATTGATTTGTATCAGTTTCAGAAGCAGAGTTGGACTAGATATGGTCCATATGTGTAGGAAACACCGTTATTTAGTTCTCAGCACACTCACGTTTCCTGCTTTCTTAGAGACTCTAGAAAGGAATAGCGTTCTTCTTGCTCTAAAGCAGAGTGTGATCCATGGATGAGAACTATGCTGTGTGTTTCCCTTCATAAATGGAGTTAAATTCTAGGCTCTGTGTCTTCCAACACTCAAGACTTTGTTTCAGGTAAGGGCAGTCACTTTTCCGTTCAAACGAACTACCTCGTTCACGAAGCTCACACGTTTCTCATTTAAAATGACAAGCATTGGATGTTAGAGGACCATTGCTTTGTATCAGTTTCAGAAGCAGATTTGGACTAGACATGGTCCATATGTGTAGGAAACACCGTTCTTTTGTTCTGAGCACACTAACGTTTCCTGCTTTATTAGAGACTCTATTAAGCAAGAGCGTACTTCTTGCTCTAAACCAGAGTGTGATCAATGGATGAGAACTATGCGGTGTGTTCCACTTCAGAAATGGAGTTAAATACCAGGCTCTGAGTCTTCCTACAAGCAAGACTTCGTTTCAGGTAAGGGCAGTTACATTTCAGCTCAAACGAACTACATCATACACAAAGCTCACACGTTTCTCGGACTTAATTGAAAAGCATTGGATGTTACAGGACCTGTGCTTTGTATCATTTTCAGAAGAATACTTGAACTAGATATGGTCCGTATGTGTAGGAAACACAGTTATTTTGATCTGAGCACACTCACGTTACCTGCTCTATTAGAGAATCTAGAAAGCAAGAGTGTGTTTCTTGCTCTAAAGCAGAGTGTGATCCATGGATGAGAACTCTGCTGTGTGCTTAACTTCAGAAATGGAGTTAAATCCCAGGCTCTGTGTCTTCCTACAAGCAAGAATTCTTTTCATGTAAGGGCAGTCATTTTTCAGCTCAAAAGAAATACATCGTTCACGAAGCTAACAAGTTTCCCATCTTAACTGACAAGCATTGGATGTTAGAGGACCATTGCTTCGTATCAATTTCAGAAGTAGAGTTGGACTAGATATGGTCCATATGTGTAGGAAACACCGTTATTTTTTTCTTGGCACACTCACATTTCCTGCTGTCTTAGATACTCTAGAAAGCAAGAGCGTGCTTCTTGCTCTAAAGCAGAGTGTGATCAATGGATGAGATCTCTGCTGTGTGTTTCCCTTCAGAAAAGGAGTTAAATCCCAGGCTGTCTGTCTTCCTACAATCAAGACTTCGTTTCAGGTAAGGGCAGTTACTTTACAGCTCAAACAAACTACATCGTTCATGAAGCTCACACGTTTCCCATCTTAACTGACAAGCATTGGTGTTAGAGGACCTGTGCTTTGTATCAATTTCAGAGGCAATGTTGCACTAGATATGCTCCGTATATGTAGGAAACACCGTTCTTTTGTTCTCAGCACACTTACGTTTCCTGCTGTCTTAGAGACTCTAGAAAGCAAGAGCGAGCTTCTTCCTCTAAAGCAGAGTGTGATCAATGGATGAGAACTCTGCTGTGTGTTCCACTTCAGAAAAGGAGTTAAATCGCAGGCTCTGAGTCTTCCTACAATCAAGACTTCGTTTCAGTTAAGGGCAGTTACTTACAGCGCCAAGGAACTACATCATACACGAAGCTCACACGTTTCTCGGTCTTAATTGAAAAGCATTGGATGTTACAGGACCTGGGCTTTGTGTCAGTTTCAGAAGAAGAGTTGAACTAGATATGGTCCTTATGTGTAGGAAACACAGTTCTTTTGTTCTGAGCACAATCAGGTTTCCTACTCTATTAGAGACCCTAGAAAGGAAGAGCATGCTTCTTGCTCTAAAGCAGAATGTGATTCATGGATGAGAACTGTGCCATGTGTTTCCCTTCAGAAATGGAGTTAAATCCCAGGCTCTGTGTCTTCCTACCAGCAAGACTTCGTTTCAGGTAAGGGCAGTTACTTACAGCTCAAACGAACTACATCATTCACGAAGCTAACAAGTTTCCCATCTTAACTGACAAGCATTGGATTTTAGAGGACCATTGATTTGTATCAGTTTCAGAAGCAGAGTTGGACTAGATATGGTCCATATGTGTAGGAAACACCGTTATTTAGTTCTCAGCACACTCACGTTTCCTGCTTTCTTAGAGACTCTAGAAAGGAATAGCGTTCTTCTTGCTCTAAAGCAGAGTGTGATCCATGGATGAGAACTATGCTGTGTGTTTCCCTTCATAAATGTAGTTAAATTCCAGGCTCTGTGTCTTCCAACACTCAAGACTTCGTTTCAGGTAAGGGCAGTCACTTATCCGTTCAAACGAACTACCTCGTTCACGAAGCTCACACGTTTCTCATTTAAAATGACAAGCATTGGATGTTAGAGGACCATTGCTTTGTATCAGTTTCAGAAGCAGATTTGGACTAGACATGGTCCATATGTGTAGGAAACACCGTTCTTTTGTTCTGAGCACACTAACGTTTCCTGCTTTATTAGAGACTCTATTAAGCAAGAGCGTACTTCTTGCTCTCAACCAGAGTGTGATCAATGGATGAGAACTATGCGGTGTGTTCCACTTCAGAAATGGAGTTAAATACCAGGCTCTGAGTCTTCCTACAAGCAAGACTTCGTTTCAGGTAAGGGCAGTTACATTTCAGCTCAAACGAACTACATCATACACAAAGCTCACACGTTTCTCGGACTTAATTGAAAAGCATTGGATGTTACAGGACCTGTGCTTTGTATCATTTTCAGAAGAATACTTGAACTAGATATGGTCCGTATGTGTAGGAAACACAGTTATTTTGATCTGAGCACACTCACGTTACCTGCTCTACTAGAGAATCTAGAAAGCAAGAGTGTGTTTCTTGCTCTAAAGCAGAGTGTGATCCATGGATGAGAACTCTGCTGTGTGCTTAACTTCAGAAATGGAGTTAAATCCCAGGCTCTGTGTCTTCCTACAAGCAAGAATTCTTTTCATGTAAGGGCAGTCATTTTTCAGCTCAAAAGAAATACATCGTTCACGAAGCTAACAAGTTTCCCATCTTAACTGACAAGCATTGGATGTTAGAGGACCATTGCTTCGTATCAATTTCAGAAGTAGAGTTGGACTAGATATGGTCCATATGTGTAGGAAACACCGTTATTTTTTTCTTGGCACACTCACATTTCCTGCTGTCTTAGATACTCTAGAAAGCAAGAGCGTGCTTCTTGCTCTAAAGCAGAGTGTGATCAATGGATGAGATCTCTGCTGTGTGTTTCCCTTCAGAAAAGGAGTTAAATCCCAGGCTGTCTGTCTTCCTACAATCAAGACTTCGTTTCAGGTAAGGGCAGTTACTTTACAGCTCAAACAAACTACATCGTTCATGAAGCTCACACGTTTCCCATCTTAACTGACAAGCATTGGTGTTAGAGGACCTGTGCTTTGTATCAATTTCAGAGGCAATGTTGCACTAGATATGCTCCGTATATGTAGGAAACACCGTTCTTTTGTTCTCAGCACACTTACGTTTCCTGCTGTCTTAGAGACTCTAGAAAGCAAGAGCGAGCTTCTTCCTCTAAAGCAGAGTGTGATCAATGGATGAGAACTCTGCTGTGTGTTCCACTTCAGAAAAGGAGTTAAATCGCAGGCTCTGAGTCTTCCTACAATCAAGACTTCGTTTCAGTTAAGGGCAGTTACTTACAGCGCCAAGGAACTACATCATACACGAAGCTCACACGTTTCTCGGTCTTAATTGAAAAGCATTGGATGTTACAGGACCTGGGCTTTGTGTCAGTTTCAGAAGAAGAGTTGAACTAGATATGGTCCTTATGTGTAGGAAACACAGTTCTTTTGTTCTGAGCACAATCAGGTTTCCTACTCTATTAGAGACCCTAGAAAGGAAGAGCATGCTTCTTGCTCTAAAGCAGAATGTGATTCATGGATGAGAACTGTGCCATGTGTTTCCCTTCAGAAATGGAGTTAAATCCCAGGCTCTGTGTCTTCCTACCAGCAAGACTTCGTTTCAGGTAAGGGCAGTTACTTACAGCTCAAACGAACTACATCATTCACGAAGCTAACAAGTTTCCCATCTTAACTGACAAGCATTGGATTTTAGAGGACCATTGATTTGTATCAGTTTCAGAAGCAGAGTTGGACTAGATATGGTCCATATGTGTAGGAAACACCGTTATTTAGTTCTCAGCACACTCACGTTTCCTGCTTTCTTAGAGACTCTAGAAAGGAATAGCGTTCTTCTTGCTCTAAAGCAGAGTGTGATCCATGGATGAGAACTATGCTGTGTGTTTCCCTTCATAAATGTAGTTAAATTCCAGGCTCTGTGTCTTCCAACACTCAAGACTTCGTTTCAGGTAAGGGCAGTCACTTTTCCGTTCAAACGAACTACCTCGTTCACGAAGCTCACACGTTTCTCATTTAAAATGACAAGCATTGGATGTTAGAGGACCATTGCTTTGTATCAGTTTCAGAAGCAGATTTGGACTAGACATGGTCCATATGTGTAGGAAACACCGTTCTTTTGTTCTGAGCACACTAACGTTTCCTGCTTTATTAGAGACTCTATTAAGCAAGAGCGTACTTCTTGCTCTAAACCAGAGTGTGATCAATGGATGAGAACTATGCGGTGTGTTCCACTTCAGAAATGGAGTTAAATACCAGGCTCTGAGTCTTCCTACAAGCAAGACTTCGTTTCAGGTAAGGGCAGTTACATTTCAGCTCAAACGAACTACATCATACACAAAGCTCACACGTTTCTCGGACTTAATTGAAAAGCATTGGATGTTACAGGACCTGTGCTTTGTATCATTTTCAGAAGAATACTTGAACTAGATATGGTCCGTATGTGTAGGAAACACAGTTATTTTGATCTGAGCACACTCACGTTACCTGCTCTATTAGAGAATCTAGAAAGCAAGAGTGTGTTTCTTGCTCTAAAGCAGAGTGTGATCCATGGATGAGAACTCTGCTGTGTGCTTAACTTCAGAAATGGAGTTAAATCCCAGGCTCTGTGTCTTCCTACAAGCAAGAATTCTTTTCATGTAAGGGCAGTCATTTTTCAGCTCAAAAGAAATACATCGTTCACGAAGCTAACAAGTTTCCCATCTTAACTGACAAGCATTGGATGTTAGAGGACCATTGCTTCGTATCAATTTCAGAAGTAGAGTTGGACTAGATATGGTCCATATGTGTAGGAAACACCGTTATTTTTTTCTTGGCACACTCACATTTCCTGCTGTCTTAGATACTCTAGAAAGCAAGAGCGTGCTTCTTGCTCTAAAGCAGAGTGTGATCAATGGATGAGATCTCTGCTGTGTGTTTCCCTTCAGAAAAGGAGTTAAATCCCAGGCTGTCTGTCTTCCTACAATCAAGACTTCGTTTCAGGTAAGGGCAGTTACTTTACAGCTCAAACAAACTACATCGTTCATGAAGCTCACACGTTTCCCATCTTAACTGACAAGCATTGGTGTTAGAGGACCTGTGCTTTGTATCAATTTCAGAGGCAATGTTGCACTAGATATGCTCCGTATATGTAGGAAACACCGTTCTTTTGTTCTCAGCACACTTACGTTTCCTGCTGTCTTAGAGACTCTAGAAAGCAAGAGCGAGCTTCTTCCTCTAAAGCAGAGTGTGATCAATGGATGAGAACTCTGCTGTGTGTTCCACTTCAGAAAAGGAGTTAAATCGCAGGCTCTGAGTCTTCCTACAATCAAGACTTCGTTTCAGTTAAGGGCAGTTACTTACAGCGCCAAGGAACTACATCATACACGAAGCTCACACGTTTCTCGGTCTTAATTGAAAAGCATTGGATGTTACAGGACCTGGGCTTTGTGTCAGTTTCAGAAGAAGAGTTGAACTAGATATGGTCCTTATGTGTAGGAAACACAGTTCTTTTGTTCTGAGCACAATCAGGTTTCCTACTCTATTAGAGACCCTAGAAAGGAAGAGCATGCTTCTTGCTCTAAAGCAGAATGTGATTCATGGATGAGAACTGTGCCATGTGTTTCCCTTCAGAAATGGAGTTAAATCCCAGGCTCTGTGTCTTCCTACCAGCAAGACTTCGTTTCAGGTAAGGGCAGTTACTTACAGCTCAAACGAACTACATCATTCACGAAGCTAACAAGTTTCCCATCTTAACTGACAAGCATTGGATTTTAGAGGACCATTGATTTGTATCAGTTTCAGAAGCAGAGTTGGACTAGATATGGTCCATATGTGTAGGAAACACCGTTATTTAGTTCTCAGCACACTCACGTTTCCTGCTTTCTTAGAGACTCTAGAAAGGAATAGCGTTCTTCTTGCTCTAAAGCAGAGTGTGATCCATGGATGAGAACTATGCTGTGTGTTTCCCTTCATAAATGTAGTTAAATTCCAGGCTCTGTGTCTTCCAACACTCAAGACTTCGTTTCAGGTAAGGGCAGTCACTTTTCCGTTCAAACGAACTACCTCATTCACGAAGCTCACACGTTTCTCATTTAAAATGACAAGCATTGGATGTTAGAGGACCATTGCTTTGTATCAGTTTCAGAAGCAGATTTGGACTAGACATGGTCCATATGTGTAGGAAACACCGTTCTTTTGTTCTGAGCACACTAACGTTTCCTGCTTTATTAGAGACTCTATTAAGCAAGAGCGTACTTCTTGCTCTAAACCAGAGTGTGATCAATGGATGAGAACTATGCGGTGTGTTCCACTTCAGAAATGGAGTTAAATACCAGGCTCTGAGTCTTCCTACAAGCAAGACTTCGTTTCAGGTAAGGGCAGTTACATTACAGCTCAAACGAACTACATCATACACAAAGCTCACACGTTTCTCGGACTTAATTGAAAAGCATTGGATGTTACAGGACCTGTGCTTTGTATCATTTTCAGAAGAATACTTGAACTAGATATGGTCCGTATGTGTAGGAAACACAGTTATTTTGATCTGAGCACACTCACGTTACCTGCTCTATTAGAGAATCTAGAAAGCAAGAGTGTGTTTCTTGCTCTAAAGCAGAGTGTGATCCATGGATGAGAACTCTGCTGTGTGCTTAACTTCAGAAATGGAGTTAAATCCCAGGCTCTGTGTCTTCCTACAAGCAAGAATTCTTTTCATGTAAGGGCAGTCATTTTTCAGCTCAAAAGAAATACATCGTTCACGAAGCTAACAAGTTTCCCATCTTAACTGACAAGCATTGGATGTTAGAGGACCATTGCTTCGTATCAATTTCAGAAGTAGAGTTGGACTAGATATGGTCCATATGTGTAGGAAACACCGTTATTTTTTTCTTGGCACACTCACATTTCCTGCTGTCTTAGATACTCTAGAAAGCAAGAGCGTGCTTCTTGCTCTAAAGCAGAGTGTGATCAATGGATGAGATCTCTGCTGTGTGTTTCCCTTCAGAAAAGGAGTTAAATCCCAGGCTGTCTGTCTTCCTACAATCAAGACTTCGTTTCAGGTAAGGGCAGTTACTTTACAGCTCAAACAAACTACATCGTTCATGAAGCTCACACGTTTCCCATCTTAACTGACAAGCATTGGTGTTAGAGGACCTGTGCTTTGTATCAATTTCAGAGGCAATGTTGCACTAGATATGCTCCGTATATGTAGGAAACACCGTTCTTTTGTTCTCAGCACACTTACGTTTCCTGCTGTCTTAGAGACTCTAGAAAGCAAGAGCGAGCTTCTTCCTCTAAAGCAGAGTGTGATCAATGGATGAGAACTCTGCTGTGTGTTCCACTTCAGAAAAGGAGTTAAATCGCAGGCTCTGAGTCTTCCTACAATCAAGACTTCGTTTCAGTTAAGGGCAGTTACTTACAGCGCCAAGGAACTACATCATACACGAAGCTCACACGTTTCTCGGTCTTAATTGAAAAGCATTGGATGTTACAGGACCTGGGCTTTGTGTCAGTTTCAGAAGAAGAGTTGAACTAGATATGGTCCTTATGTGTAGGAAACACAGTTCTTTTGTTCTGAGCACAATCAGGTTTCCTACTCTATTAGAGACCCTAGAAAGGAAGAGCATGCTTCTTGCTCTAAAGCAGAATGTGATTCATGGATGAGAACTGTGCCATGTGTTTCCCTTCAGAAATGGAGTTAAATCCCAGGCTCTGTGTCTTCCTACCAGCAAGACTTCGTTTCAGGTAAGGGCAGTTACTTACAGCTCAAACGAACTACATCATTCACGAAGCTAACAAGTTTCCCATCTTAACTGACAAGCATTGGATTTTAGAGGACCATTGATTTGTATCAGTTTCAGAAGCAGAGTTGGACTAGATATGGTCCATATGTGTAGGAAACACCGTTATTTAGTTCTCAGCACACTCACGTTTCCTGCTTTCTTAGAGACTCTAGAAAGGAATAGCGTTCTTCTTGCTCTAAAGCAGAGTGTGATCCATGGATGAGAACTATGCTGTGTGTTTCCCTTCATAAATGTAGTTAAATTCCAGGCTCTGTGTCTTCCAACACTCAAGACTTCGTTTCAGGTAAGGGCAGTCACTTTTCCGTTCAAACGAACTACCTCGTTCACGAAGCTCACACATTTCTCATTTAAAATGACAAGCATTGGATGTTAGAGGACCATTGCTTTGTATCAGTTTCAGAAGCAGATTTGGACTAGACATGGTCCATATGTGTAGGAAACACCGTTCTTTTGTTCTGAGCACACTAACGTTTCCTGCTTTATTAGAGACTCTATTAAGCAAGAGCGTACTTCTTGCTCTAAACCAGAGTGTGATCAATGGATGAGAACTATGCGGTGTGTTCCACTTCAGAAATGGAGTTAAATACCAGGCTCTGAGTCTTCCTACAAGCAAGACTTCGTTTCAGGTAAGGGCAGTTACATTACAGCTCAAACGAACTACATCATACACAAAGCTCACACGTTTCTCGGACTTAATTGAAAAGCATTGGATGTTACAGGACCTGTGCTTTGTATCATTTTCAGAAGAATACTTGAACTAGATATGGTCCGTATGTGTAGGAAACACAGTTATTTTGATCTGAGCACACTCACGTTACCTGCTCTATTAGAGAATCTAGAAAGCAAGAGTGTGTTTCTTGCTCTAAAGCAGAGTGTGATCCATGGATGAGAACTCTGCTGTGTGCTTAACTTCAGAAATGGAGTTAAATCCCAGGCTCTGTGTCTTCCTACAAGCAAGAATTCTTTTCATGTAAGGGCAGTCATTTTTCAGCTCAAAAGAAATACATCGTTCACGAAGCTAACAAGTTTCCCATCTTAACTGACAAGCATTGGATGTTAGAGGACCATTGCTTCGTATCAATTTCAGAAGTAGAGTTGGACTAGATATGGTCCATATGTGTAGGAAACACCGTTATTTTTTTCTTGGCACACTCACATTTCCTGCTGTCTTAGATACTCTAGAAAGCAAGAGCGTGCTTCTTGCTCTAAAGCAGAGTGTGATCAATGGATGAGATCTCTGCTGTGTGTTTCCCTTCAGAAAAGGAGTTAAATCCCAGGCTGTCTGTCTTCCTACAATCAAGACTTCGTTTCAGGTAAGGGCAGTTACTTTACAGCTCAAACAAACTACATCGTTCATGAAGCTCACACGTTTCCCATCTTAACTGACAAGCATTGGTGTTAGAGGACCTGTGCTTTGTATCAATTTCAGAGGCAATGTTGCACTAGATATGCTCCGTATATGTAGGAAACACCGTTCTTTTGTTCTCAGCACACTTACGTTTCCTGCTGTCTTAGAGACTCTAGAAAGCAAGAGCGAGCTTCTTCCTCTAAAGCAGAGTGTGATCAATGGATGAGAACTCTGCTGTGTGTTCCACTTCAGAAAAGGAGTTAAATCGCAGGCTCTGAGTCTTCCTACAATCAAGACTTCGTTTCAGTTAAGGGCAGTTACTTACAGCGCCAAGGAACTACATCATACACGAAGCTCACACGTTTCTCGGTCTTAATTGAAAAGCATTGGATGTTACAGGACCTGGGCTTTGTGTCAGTTTCAGAAGAAGAGTTGAACTAGATATGGTCCTTATGTGTAGGAAACACAGTTCTTTTGTTCTGAGCACAATCAGGTTTCCTACTCTATTAGAGACCCTAGAAAGGAAGAGCATGCTTCTTGCTCTAAAGCAGAATGTGATTCATGGATGAGAACTGTGCCATGTGTTTCCCTTCAGAAATGGAGTTAAATCCCAGGCTCTGTGTCTTCCTACCAGCAAGACTTCGTTTCAGGTAAGGGCAGTTACTTACAGCTCAAACGAACTACATCATTCACGAAGCTAACAAGTTTCCCATCTTAACTGACAAGCATTGGATTTTAGAGGACCATTGATTTGTATCAGTTTCAGAAGCAGAGTTGGACTAGATATGGTCCATATGTGTAGGAAACACCGTTATTTAGTTCTCAGCACACTCACGTTTCCTGCTTTCTTAGAGACTCTAGAAAGGAATAGCGTTCTTCTTGCTCTAAAGCAGAGTGTGATCCATGGATGAGAACTATGCTGTGTGTTTCCCTTCATAAATGTAGTTAAATTCCAGGCTCTGTGTCTTCCAACACTCAAGACTTCGTTTCAGGTAAGGGCAGTTACTTTACAGCTCAAACGAACTACATCGTTCACAAAGCTCACACGTTTCTCATATTAACTGACAAGCATTGGATGTTAGAGCACTTGTGGGTTGTTTCAGTTTCAGAAGCAGAGTTGAACTAGATATGGTCCGTATGTGTAGGAAACACAGTTCTTTTGTACTGAGTACAATCACGTTTCCTGCTGTGTTAGAGACTATATAAAGGAAGAGCATGCTTCTTGCTCTAAAGCAGAGTGTGATCAATGTATGAGAACTCTGCTGTGTGTTCCACTTCAGAAATGTAGTTAAATCCCAGGCTCTAAGTCTTCCTACAAGCAAGACTTCATTTCAGGTAAGGGCAGTTACTTTACAGCTCAAACGAACTACATTGTATCCGAAGCTCACACGTATCTCGTTCTTAATTGAAAAGCATTGGATGTCACAGGACCTGTGCTTTGTGTCATTTTCACAAGCAGAGTTGGACTAGATATGGTCCGTATGTGTAGGACACACCATTCTTTTGATCTCAGCACACTCACGTTTCATGCTGTCTTAGAGACTCTAGAAAGCTAGAGCGTGATTCTTGCTCTAAACCGGACTGTGATCAATGGATGAGAAATCTGCTGTCTGTTTCACTTCAGAAATGTAGTTAAATCCCGGGCTCTGAGTCTTCCTACAAGCACTACTTCCTTTCAGGTAAGGGCAGTCACTTTTCCGTTCAAACGAACTACCTCGTTCACGAAGCTCACACGTTTCTCATTTAAAATGACAAGCATTGGATGTTACAGGACCATTGCTTTGTATCAGTTTCAGAAGCAGATTTGGACTAGACATGGTCCATATGTGTAGGAAACACCATTCTTTTGTTCTGAGCACACTAACGTTTCCTGCTTTATTAGAGACTCTATTAAGCAAGAGCGTACTTCTTGCTCTCAACCAGAGTGTGATCAATGGATGAGAACTATGCGGTGTGTTCCACTTCAGAAATGGAGTTAAATACCAGGCTCTGAGTCTTCCTACAAGCAAGACTTCGTTTCAGGTAAGGGCAGTTACATTTCAGCTCAAACGAACTACATCATACACAAAGCTCACACGTTTCTCGGACTTAATTGAAAAGCATTGGATGTTACAGGACCTGTGCTTTGTATCATTTTCAGAAGAATACTTGAACTAGATATGGTCCGTATGTGTAGGAAACACAGTTATTTTGATCTGAGCACACTCACGTTACCTGCTCTATTAGAGAATCTAGAAAGCAAGAGTGTGTTTCTTGCTCTAAAGCAGAGTGTGATCCATGGATGAGAACTCTGCTGTGTGCTTAACTTCAGAAATGGAGTTAAATCCCAGGCTCTGTGTCTTCCTACAAGCAAGAATTCTTTTCAGGTAAGGGCAGTCATTTTTCAGCTCAAAAGAAATACATCGTTCTCGAAGCTAACAAGTTTCTTATCTTAACTGACAAGCATTGGATGTTAGAGGACCATTGCTTCGTATCAATTTCAGAAGTAGAGTTGGACTAGATATGGTCCATATGTGTAGGAAACACCGTTATTTTTTTCTTGGCACACTCACATTTCCTGCTGTCTTAGATACTCTAGAAAGCAAGAGCGTGCTTCTTGCTCTAAAGCAGAGTGTGATCAATGGATGAGAACTCTGCTGTGTGTTTCACTTCAGAAATGCAGTTAAATCCAAGGCTCTGAATCATCTTACAAGCAAGACTTCGTTTCAGGTAAGGGCAGTTACATTACAGCTCAATCGAACTACATCATACACAAAGCTCACACGTTTCTCGGTTTTAATTGAAAAGCATTGGATGTTACAGGACCTGTGCTTTGTATCATTTTCAGAAGAAGAGTTGAACTAGATATGGTCCGTATGTGTAGGAAACACAGATAATTTGATCTGAGCACACTCACGTTTCCTGCTCTATTTGAGATTCTAGAAAGCAAGAGCGTGTTTCTTGCTCTAAAGCAGAGTGTGATCCATGGATGAGAACTCTGCTGTGTGTTTCACTTCAGAAATGGAGTTAATTCCCAGGCTCTGTGTCTTCCTACAAGCAAGAATTCTTTTCAGGTAAGGGCAGTCATTTTTCAGCTCAAAAGAAATACATCGTTCATGAAGCTAACACGTTTCCCATCTTAACTGAGAAGCATTGGATGTTAGAGGACAAGTGCTTTGTATCAATTTCAGAAGCAGAGTTGGACTAGATATGGTCCATATGTGTAGGAAACACCATTATTTTGTTTCGGCACACTCACGTTTCCTGCTGTCGTAGAGACTATAGAAAGGAAGAGCCTGCTTCTTGCTCTAAAGCAGAGTGTGATCCATGCATGAGAACTAAGGTGTGTTTCACTTCAGAAATGGAGTTAAATCCCAGACTCTGAGTCTTCCTACAAGCAAGACTTCTTTTCAGGTTAGGGCAGTTACTTTTCAGCTCAAACGAACTACATCATTCACGAAGCTAACAAGTTTCCCATCTTAACTGACAAGCATTGGATGTTAGAGTACTTGTGCTTTGTATCAATTTCAGAGGCATTGTTGGACTAGATATGGTCCATATCTGTAGGAAACACCGTTCTTTTGTTCTGAGCACACTAACGTTTCCTGATTTATTAGAGACTCTATTAAGCAAGAGCATGCTTCTTGCTCTAAACCAGAGTGTGATCAATGGATGAGAACTATGCGGTGTGTTCCACTTCAGAAATGGAGTTAAATACCAGGCTCTGAGTCTTCCTACAAGCAAGACTTCGTTTCAGGTAAGGGCAGTTACATTTCAGCTCAAACGAACTACATCATACACAAAGCTCACACGTTTCTCGGACTTAATTGAAAAGCATTGGATGTTACAGGACCTGTGCTTTGTATCATTTTCAGAAGAATACTTGAACTAGATATGGTCCGTATGTGTAGGAAACACAGTTATTTTGATCTGAGCACACTCACGTTACCTGCTCTATTAGAGAATCTAGAAAGCAAGAGTGTGTTTCTTGCTCTAAAGCAGAGTGTGATCCATGGATGAGAACTCTGCTGTGTGCTTAACTTCAGAAATGGAGTTAAATCCCAGGCTCTGTGTCTTCCTACAAGCAAGAATTCTTTTCAGGTAAGGGCAGTCATTTTTCAGCTCAAAAGAAATACATCGTTCACGAAGCTAACAAGTTTCCCATCTTAACTGACAAGCATTGGATGTTAGAGGACCATTGCTTCGTATCAATTTCAGAAGTAGAGTTGGACTAGATATGGTCCATATGTGTAGGAAACACCGTTATTTTTTTCTTGGCACACTCACATTTCCTGCTGTCTTAGATACTCTAGAAAGCAAGAGCGTGCTTCTTGCTCTAAAGCAGAGTGTGATCAATGGATGAGAACTCTGCTGTGTGTTTCACTTCAGAAATGGAGTTAAATCCAAGGCTCTGAATCATCCTACAAGCAAGACTTCGTTTCAGGTAAGGGCAGTTACATTACAGCTCAATCGAACTACATCATACACAAAGCTCACACGTTTCTCGGTTTTAATTGAAAAGCATTGGATGTTACAGGACCTGTGCTTTGTATCATTTTCAGAAGAAGAGTTGAACTAGATATGGTCCGTATGTGTAGGAAACACAGATAATTTGATCTGAGCACACTCACGTTTCCTGCTCTATTAGAGATTCTAGAAAGCAAGAGCGTGTTTCTTGCTCTAAAGCAGAGTGTGATCCATGGATGAGAACTCTGCTGTGTGTTTCACTTCAGAAATGGAGTTAATTCCCAGGCTCTGTGTCTTCCTACAAGCAAGAATTCTTTTCAGGTAAGGGCAGTCATTTTTCAGCTCAAAAGAAATACATCGTTCACGAAGCTAACAAGATTCCCATCTTAACTGACAAGCATTGGATGTTAGAGGACCATTGCTTCGTATCAATTTCAGAAGTAGAGTTGGACTAGATATGGTCCATATGTGTAGGAAACAACGTTATTTTTTTCTTGGCACACTCACGTTTCCTGCTGTCTTAGAGACTCTAGAAAGCAAGAGCGTGCTTCTTGCTCTAAAGCAGAGTTTGATCAATGGATTAGAACTCTGCTGTGTGTTTCACTTCAGAAATGGAGTTAAATCCAAGGCTCTGAGTCATACTACAAGCAAGACATCGTTTCAGGTAAGGGCAGTTACATTACAGCTCAATCGAACTACATAATACACAAAGCTCACACATTTCTCGGTTTTAATTGGAAAGCATTGGATGTTACAGGACCTGTGCTTTGTATCATTTTCAGAAGAAGAGTTGAGCTATATATGGTCCTTATGTGTAGGAAACACTGTTATTTTTATCTGAGCACACTCACGTTTCCTGCTCTATTAGAGATTCTAGAAAGCAAGAGCGTGTTTCTTGCTCTAAAGCAGAGTGTGATCCATGGATGAGAACTCTGCTGTGTGTTTCACTTCAGAAATGGAGTTAATTCCCAGGCTCTGTGTCTTCCTACAAGCAAGAATTCTTTTCAGGTAAGGGCAGTCATTTTTCAGCTCAAAAGAAATACATCGTTCACGAAGCTAACAAGTTTCCCATCTTAACTGACAAGCATTGGATGTTAGAGGACCTGTGCTTTCCATCAATTTCAGAGGCAGAGTTTGACTAAATATGGTCCATATGTGTAGGAAACACAGATCTTTTGTTCTCAGCACACTCACGTTTCCTGCTGTCTTAGAGAATATAGAAAGCAAGAGCGTGCTTCTTTCTCTAAAGCAGAGTGTGATCTGTGGATGAGAATTGTGCTGTTTGTTCTACTTAACAAATGGAGTTAAATCCCAAACTCTGTTTCTTCCTACAAGCAAGACTTCATTTCAGGTGAGGGCAGTTACTTTACAGCTCAAACGAACTACATAGTTCAAGAAGCTCACACGATTCTCATCTCAACTGACAAGCATTGGATATTAGAGAACCTGTGGTTTGTTTCAGTTTCAGAAGCAGAGTTGGACTAGATATGGTCTGTATGTTTAGGAAAAACCGTTCTCTTGTTCTGAGCACACTAACCTTTCCAGCTGTATTAGAGATTCTAGAAATCAAGAGCGTGCTTCTTGCTCTAAAGCAGGGTGTGATCTATGGATGAGAACTCTGCTGTGTGTTTCACTTCAGAAATGGAGTTAAGTCCCAGGCTCTGCGTCTTCCTACAAGCAAGACTTCGTTTCAGGTAAGGGCAGTTACTTTACAGCTCAAACGAACTATATTATACACGAAGCTCACACGTTTCTCGGTCTTAATTGAAAAGCATTGGATGTTAGAGGACCATTGCTTTGTATCAGTTTCAGAAGAAGAGTTGAACTAGATATGGTCCGTATGTGTAGGAAACTCCTTTCTTTTGTTCTCAGCACACACATGTTTCCTGCTGTCTTAGATACTCTAGAAAGCAAGAGCTTTCTTCTTGATCTAAAGCAGAGTGTGATCCACGGATGAGAACTCTGTTGTGTGTTTCCCTTCAGAAATGGAGTTAAATCCCACGCTCTGTGTCTTCCTACAAGAAAGAGTTCGTTTCAGGTAAGGGCAGTCACCCTTCAGCTCAAACAAACTACATCATTCACAAAGCTAACACGTTTCTAATCTTACCTGACAAGCATTGGATGTTAGAGGACCAGTGCTTCGTATCAGTTTCAGAAGCAGAGTTGGACTAGATATGGTGTGTATGTGTAGGAAACACCGTTCTTTTGTTCTCAGCACACTCACGTTTCCTGCTGTCTTAGAGAAACTAGAAAGCAAGAGCGAGGTTATTGCTCTAATGCAGAGTGGGTTCTATGGATGAGAACTCTGCTGTGTTTTTCACTTCAGAAATGGAGTTAAATCCCAGGCTCTGAGTCTTCCTACAAGCAATACTTCGTTTCAGGTAAGGGCAGATTCTTTACTGCTCAAACGAACTTCATCTTAAAGGACAAGCATTGGATGTTAGAGGACTTGTGGTTTGTTTCACTTTCAGAAGCAGAGTTGGACTAGATATGGTCTATATGTGTAGGAAACACCATTCTTTTGTTCTCAGGACACTCAGGTTTCCTGCTGTCTTAGAGACTCTAGAAAGCAAGAGCTTTCTTCTTGATCTAAAGCAGAGTGTGATCCACGGATGAGAACTCTGCTGTGTGTTTCCCTTCAGAAATGGAGTTAAATCCCAGGCTCTGTGTCTGCCTACAAGGGCAGTGACTTTTCAGTTCAAATGAACTACATCCTTCATGAAACTAACACGTTTCTCATCTTAAATGACAAGCATTGGATACTAGAGAACCTGTGGTTTGTTTCAGTTTCAGAAGCACAGTTGGACTAGATATGGTCCGTATGTGTAGGAAAAACCGTTCTTTTGTTCTGAGCACACTAACGTTTCCAGCTGTATTAGAGATTCTAGAATACAAGAGCGTGCTTCTTGCTCTAATGCAGAGTGTGATCTATGGATGAGAACTCTGCTGTGTGTTTCACTTCAAAAATGCAGTTAAATCCCAGGCTCTGCATCTTCCTACAAGAAAGACTTCGTTTCAGTTAAGGGCAGTCACGCTTCAGCTCAAACAAACTACATCATTCACAAAGCTAACACGTTTCTCATCTTACCTGACAAGCATTGGATGTTAGAAGACCAGTGCTTTGTATCAGTTTCAGAAGCAGAGTTGGACTAGATATGGTCCGTATGTGTAGGAAACACCATCCTTTTGTTGTCAGCACACTCACGTTTCCTGCTGTCTTAGAGAATCTAGAAAGCAAGAGCGTGCTTCTTGCTCTAAAGCAGAGTGTCATCTATGGATGAGAAGCTTTTTTGTGTTTCACTTCAGAAATGGAGTTAAATCCCAGGCTCAATTTCTTCCTACAAGAAAGACTTCGTTTCAGGCAAGGGCAGTCACTTTTCAGCTCAAATGAACTAGGTCGTTCATGAAGCTCACACGTTTCTCATCTTAACTGAAAAGCATTGGAAGTTAGAGGACCAGTGCTTTGTATCAGTTTCAGAAGCAGAGTTGGACTAGATATGGTCCATATGTGTAGGAGACACCGTTCTTTTGTTCTCATCACACTCATGTTTCCTGCTGTCTTAGAGACTCTAGAAAGCAAGAGCGTGGTTCTTGCTCTAAAACAGAGTGTGATCTATGGATGAGAACTCTGCTGTGTGTTTCACTTCAGAAATGGAGTTAAATCCCAGGCTCTGAGTCATCCTACAAGCAAGACTTTGTTTCAGGTAAGGGCAGTCACTTTACAGCTCAAAAGAACTACATCTCGTTCACGAAGCTCACACGTTTCTCATCTTAACTGACAAGCATTGGATGTTAGAGCACGTGTGGGTTGTTTCAGTTTCAGAAGCAGAGTTGAACTAGATATGGTTCATATGTTTAGGAAACACCGTTCTTTTGTTCTGAGCACACTCAAGTTTCCTGCTGTATTAAAGATGCTAGAAATCAATAGCGTTCTTCTTGCTCTAAAGCAGAGTGGGGTCCATGGATGAGAACTCTGCTGTGTGTTCCACTTCAGAAATGGAGTTAAATCCCAGGCTCTGAGTCTTCCTACAAGCAAGACTTCATTTCAGGTAAGGGCAGTTACTTTACAGCTCAAACGAACTACATCGTATCCGAAGCTCACACGTATGTCGTTCTTAATTGAAAAGCATTGGATGTCACAGGACCTGTGCTTTGTGTCAGTTTCAGAAGTAGAGTTGAACTATATATGGTCCGTGTGTGCAGGAAACACAGTTCTTTGGTCTGAGCACAATCAGGGTTCCTGCTGTATTAGAGATTCTAGAAAGGAAGAGCGTGCTTCTTGCTCTAAAGCCAGAGTGTGATTCATGGATGAAAACTGTGCTGTGTGTTTCCTTTCAGAAATCGAGTTAAATCCCAGGCTCTGTGTCTTCCTACACGCAAGACTTCATTTCAGGTAAGGGCAGTCACTTTTCAGCTCAAGCAAACTACATCGTTCACGAAGCTCACACGTTTCTCAGCTTAACTGACAAGCATTTGATGTTAGAGGACCAGTGTTTGTATCAGTTTCAGAAGCAGAGTTGGACTAGATATGGTCCGTATGTGTAGGACACACCGTTCTTTTGTTCTCAGCACACTCACGTTTCCGGCTGTCTTAGAGACTCTAGAAAGCTAGAGCATGCTTCTTGCTCTAAAGCGGACTGTGATCAATGGATGAGAACTATGCTGTGTGTTTCCCTTCAGAAATGGAGTTAAATCCCATGATCTCAGTATTCGTACAAGCAAGACTTCGTTTCAGGTAAGGGCAGTTACTTTTCAGCTCAAATGAACTACATAGTACACTAAGCTCACACGTTTCTCTGTCTTAATTGAAAAGCATTGGATGTTACAGGATCTGTGCCCTGTGTCAGTTTCAGAATACGAGTTGAACTAGATATGGTCTGTATGTGTAGGAAACACAGTTTTTTTTTGTTCTGAGTACAATCACGTTTCCTGCTGTATTAGAGACTATATAAAGGAAGAGCGTGCATGTTGCTCTAAAGCAGAGTGTGATCAATGGATGAGAACTCTGCTGTGTGTTCCACTTCAGAAATGGAGTTAAATCCCAGGCTCTCAGTCTTCCTACAAGCAAGACTTCGTTTCAGTTAAGGGCAGGTACTTTACAGCTCAAACGATCTACATCGTTCATGAAGCTCACACGTTTCTCATCTTAACTGACAAGCATTTGATGTTAGAGGACCAGTGCTTTGTATCAGTTTCAGAAGCAGAGTTGGACTAGATATGGTCTGTATGTTTAGCAAACACCGTTCTTTTATTCTCATCACATTCATGTTTCATGCTGTATTAGAGATTCTAGAAAGCAAGAGCATGCTTCTTGCTCTAAAGCAGAGTGTGATCAATGTATGAGAACTGTGCTTTGTGTTTCCTTTCAGAAATCGAGTTAAATCCCAGGCTCTGTGTCTTCCTACATGCAAGACTTCGTTTCAGGTAAGGGCAGTCTCTTTTCAGCTCAAACAAACTACATCGTTCACAAAGCTCATACGTTTCTCAGCTTAAGTGACAAGCATTTGATGTTAGAGAACCAGTGCTTTGTATCAGTTTCAGAAGCAGAGTTGCACTAGATATTGTCCGTATGTGTAGGAAACACCGTTCTTTTATTCTCAGCATACTCACGTTTTGTGCTGTCTTGGAGAATCTAGAAAGCAAGACAGTGCTTCTTGCTCTAAAGCAGACTGTGATCAATGGATGAGAAATCTGCGGTCTGTTTCACTTCAGAAATGGAGTTAAATCCCAGGCTCTGAGTCTTCCTACAAGCAAGACTTCGTTTCAGGTAAGGGCAGGTACTTTACTGCTCAAACAATCTACATCGTTCATGAAGCTAACACATTTCTCATCTTAACTGACAAGCATTGGATGTTAGAGGACCAGTGCTTGTAACAGTTTCAGAAGCAGAGTTGGTCTAGATATGGTCTGTATGTGTAGGAAACACAGTTTTTTTGTTCTGAGTACAATCACGTTTCCTGCTGTATTAGAGACTATATAAAGGAAGAGCGTGCTTCTTGCTCTAAAGCAGAGTGTGATCAATGGATGAGAACTCTGCTGTGTGTTCCACTTCAGAAATGGAGTTAAATCCCAGGCTCTTAGTCTTCCTACATGCAAGACTTCGTTTCAGGTAAGGGTAGTTACTTTACAGCTCAAACGAACTACATCGTATCCGAAGCTCACATGTATCTCGTTCTTAATTGAAAAGCATTGGATGTCACAGGACCTGTGCTTTGTTTCAGTTTCAGAAGAAGAGTTGAACTATGTATGGTCCTTTGTGCAGGAAACACAGTTGTTTTGTTCTGAGCACAATCACGGTTCCTGCTGTATTAGAGACTCTAGAAAGGAAGAGCGTGCTTCTTGCTCTAAAGTAGAGTGTGATTCATGGATGAAAACTGTGCTGTGTGTTTCCTTTCAGAAATCGAGTTAATTCCCAGGATCTGTGTCTTCCTACAAGCAAGACTTCATTTGAGGTAAGGGCAGTCACTTTTCAGCTCAAACAAACTACATCGTTCAAGAAGTTCACACGTTTCTCATCTTAACGGACAAGCATTGGATGTTAGAGTACCTGTGCTTTGTATCAGTTTCAGAAGCAGAATTGGGCTAGATATGGTCCGGTTTTGTAGGAAACACCATTCTTTTGTTCTCAGCACACTCACGTTTCCTGCTGTATTAGAGACTCTAGAAAAGAAGAGCGAGCTTCTTGCTCTAAAGCAGATTGTGATCTATGGATGAGAACTCTGCTGTGTGTTTCACTTCAGAAATGGAGTTAAATCCCAGGCTCTGTGTCTTCCTACTAGCAAGACTTCTTTTCAGGTAAGGCCAGTTACTTTACAGCTCAAACGAACTACATTGTTCAGGAAGCTCACACGTTTCTCATCTAAACTGACAAGCATTGGATGCTAGAGGACCTCTGGTTTGTTTCAGTTTCAGAGGCATACTTGAACTAGATATGTCCCGAATGTGTAGGAAACACCGTTCTTTTGTTCTGAGCACACTCAAGTTTCCTGCTGTATTAGAGATTCTAGAAATCAATAGCGTTCTTCTTGCTCTAAAGCAGAGTGTGGTTCATGGATGAGAACTATGCTGTGTGTTTCCCTTCAGAAATGGAGTTAAATCCCAGGCTCTGAGTCTTCCTACAGGCAAGACTTCGTTTCAGGTACGGGCACTTACTTTACAGCTCAAACAAACTACATCGTTCACGAAGCTAACACGTTTCTCATCTTAACTGACAAGCATTGGATGTTAGAGGACCCGCGCTTTGTATCAGTTTCAGAAGCAGAGTTGGACTATATATGGTCAATATATGTGTAGGAAACACCGTTCTTCTGTTCTTAGCACACTCACGTTTCCTGCTGTCTTAGGGACTCTAGAAAGCAAGAGTGTGCTTCTTGCTCTAAAGCAGAGTGTGGTCTATGGATGAGAACTCTGTTGTGTGTTTCACTTCAGAAATGGAGTTATATCCCAGGCTCTGAGTCTTCCTACAAGAAAGACTTCGTTTCAGGTAAGGGCAGTAACTTTACAGCTCAAACGAACTACATCGTTCACGAATCTCACATGTTTCTCATCTAAACTGACAAGCATTGGATGTTAGAGGACCTCTGGTTTGTTTCAGTTTCAGAAGCAGAGTTTAACTAGATATGTCCCGATGTGTATTAAACACCATTCTTGTGTTCTCAGCACACTCAAGTTTCCTGCTGTCTTAGAGACTCTAGAAAGCAAGAGCGTGCTTCTTGCTCTAAAGCAGAGTGTGATCTATGGATGAGAACTCTGCTGTGTGTTTCACTTCAGAAATTGAGTTATATCCCAGGCTCTGAGTCTTCCTACAAGAAAGACTTCGTTTCAGGTAAGGACAGTTACTTTACAGCTCAAAAGATCTACATAGTTCACGAAGCTCACACGTTTCTCATCTTAACTGACAAGCATTGGATGTTAGAGCACCTGTGGGTTTTTTCAGTTTCACTAGCAGAGTTGGACTAGATATGGTCCGTATGTCTAGGAAACACCGTTCTTTTGTTGTGAGAACACTCAAGTTTCCTGCTGTATTTGAGAATCTACAAATCAATAGCGTTCTTCTTGCTCTAAAGCAGAGTGTGGTTCATGGATGAGAACTATGCTGTGGGTTTGCATTCAGAAATGGAGCTAAATCCCAGGCTCTCAGTCTTCCTACAAGCAAGACTTCGTTTCAGGAAAGGGCAGTTACTTTACAACTCAAACAAACTACATTATTCACGAAGCTCACACGTTTCTTGGTCTAAATTGAAAAGCATTGGATGTTACAGGACCAGTGCTTTGTATCAGTTTCAGAAGAAGAGTTGAATTAGATATGGTCCATATGTGTAGGAAACACAGTTCTTTTGTTCTGAGCACAATCACGTTTCCTGCAGTATTAGAGACTCTAGAAAGGAAGAGCGTGCTTCTTGCTCTAAAGCAGATTGAGATTCATGGATGAAAACTGTGCTGTGTGTTTCCTTTCAGAAATCAAGTTAAATCCCAGGCTCTGTGTCTTCTTACAAGCAAGACTTCATTTCAGGTAAGGGCAGTCACTTTTCAGCTCAAACAAACTACATCGTTCACGAAGCTCACACGTTTCTCAGCTTAACTGACAAGCATTGGATGTTAGGGGACCAGTGCTTTGTATCAGTTTCAGAAGCAGAGTTGGACTAGATATGGTCCGTATGTGTAGGAAACACCTTCTTTTATTCTCATCACACTCACGTTTCCTGCTGTATTAGAGACTCTAGAAAGCAAGAGCATGCTTCTCGCTTTAAAGCAGAGTGTGATCCATGGATGAGAACTATGCTGTGTGTTTCCCTTCAGAAATGGAGTTAAATCCCATGATCTCAGTATTCGTACAAGCAAGACTTCGTTTCAAGTAAGGGCAGTTACTTTTCAGCTCAAATGAACTACATAGTACACTAAGCTCACACGTTTCTCTGTCTTAATTGAAAAGCATTGGATGTTACAGGATCTGTGCCTGTGTCAGTTTCAGAATACGAGTTGAACTAGATATGGTCTGTATGTGTAGGAAACACAGTTTTTTTTTTGTTCTGAGTACAATCACGTTTCCGGCTGTCTTAGAGACTCTAGAAAGCTAGAGCATGCTTCTTGCACTAAAGCGGACTGTGATCAATGGATGAGAAATCTGTTGTGTGTTTCACTTCAGAAATGGAGTTAAATCCCAGGCTCTGAGTCATCCTACAAGCAAGACTTTGTTTCAGGTAAGGGCAGTTACTTTACAGCTCAAACGAACTACATCGCTCACAAAGTTCACACGTTTCTCATCTTAACGAACAAGCATTGGATGTTACAGGACCTGTGGTTTGTTTCAGTTTCAGAAGCAGAGTTGGACTAGATATGGTCCTTATGTGTAGGAAACACCGTTCTTTTCTTCTCATCACATTCATGTTTCCTGCTCTCTTAGAGAATCTAGAAAGCAAGAGCATGCTTCTTGCTCTAAAGCAGAGTGTGAACAATGGATGAGAACTCTGCTGTGTGTTTCATTTCAGAAATGGAGTTAAATCCCAGGCTCTGAGTCTTCCTACAAGCAGGACTTCGTTTCAGGTAAGGGCAGGTACTTTACAGCTCAAACGATCTACATCGTTCATGAAGCTCACACGTTTCTCATTCTTAATTGAAAAGCATTGGATGTTACAGGATCTGTGCTTTGTGTCAGTTTCAGAATAAGAGTTGAACTAGATATGGTCCGTATGTGTAGGAAACACAGTTCTTTTGTACTGAGTACTATCACCTTTCCTGCTGTATTAGAGACTATATAAAGGAAGAGCGTGCTTCTCGCTCTAAAGCAGAGTGTGATCAATGGATGAGAACTCTGCTCTGTGTTCCACTTCAGAAATGGAGTTAAATCCCAGGCTCTCAGTCTTCCTACAATCAAGAATTCGTTTCAGGTAAGGGCAGTTACTTTACAGCTAAAAAGACCTACATAGCACACGAAGCTCACACGTTTCTCGGTCTTAATTGAAAAGCATTGGATGTCACAGGACCTGTGCTCTGTGTCAGTTTCAGAAGAAGAGTTGAACTAGATATGGTCCGTATGTTTAGGAAACACCGTTCTTTTGTTCTGAGCACACTCACGTTTCCTGCTGTATTAGAGACTCTAGAAAGCAAGAGCATGCTTCTCGCTTTAAAGCAGAGTGTGATCCATGGATGAGAACTATGCTGTGTGTTTCCCTTCAGAAATGGAGTTAAATCCCATGATCTCAGTATTCGTACAAGCAAGACTTCGTTTCAGGTAAGGGCAGTTACTTTTCAGCTCAAATGAACTACATAGTACACGAAGCTCACACATTTCTCTGTCTTAATTGAAAAGCATTGGATGTTACAGGATCTGTGCTTTGTGTCAGTTTCAGAATAGGAGTTGAACTAGATATGGTCAGTATGTGTAGGAAACACAGTTTTTTTTTGTTCTGAGTACAATCACGTTTCCTGCTGTATTAGAGACTATATAAAGGAAGAGCGTGCATCTTGCTCTAAAGCAGAGTGTGATCAATGGATGAGAACTCTGCTGTGTGTTCCACTTCAGAAATGGAGTTAAATCCCAGGCTCTCAGTCTTCCTACAAGCAAGACTTCGTTTCAGTTAAGGGCAGGTACTTTACAGCTCAAACAATCTACATCGTTCATGAAGCTCACACGTTTCTCATCTTAACTGACAAGCATTTGATGTTAGAGGACCAGTGCTTTGTATCAGTTTCAGAAGCAGAGTTGGACTAGATATGGTCTGTATGTTTAGCAAACACCGTTCTTTTATTCTCATCACATTCATGTTTCATGCTGTATTAGAGATTCTAGAAAGCAAGAGCATGCTTCTTGCTCTAAAGCAGAGTGTGATCAATGTATGAGAACTGTGCTTTGTGTTTCCTTTCAGAAATCGAGTTAAATCCCAGGCTCTGTGTCTTCCTACATGCAAGACTTCGTTTCAGGTAAGGGCACTCTCTTTTCAGCTCAAACAAACTACATCGTTCACAAAGCTCATACGTTTCTCAGCTTAAGTGACAAGCATTTGATGTTAGAGAACCAGTGCTTTGTATCAGTTTCAGAAGCAGAGTTGCACTAGATATTGTCCGTATGTGTAGGAAACACCGTTCTTTTATTCTCAGCATACTCACGTTTTGTGCTGTCTTAGAGAATCTAGAAAGCAAGACAGTGCTTCTTGCTCTAAAGCAGACTGTGATCAATGGATGAGAAATCTGCGGTCTGTTTCACTTCAGAAATGGAGTTAAATCCCAGGCTGTGAGTCTTCCTACAAGCAAGACTTCGTTTCAGGTAAGGGCAGGTACTTTACTGCTCAAACAATCTACATCGTTCATGAATCTAACACATTTCTCATCTTAACTGACAAGCATTGGATGTTAGAGGACCAGTGCTTGTAACAGTTTCAGAAGCAGAGTTGGTCTAGATATGGTCTGTATGTGTAGGAAACACAGTTTTTTTGTTCTGAGTACAATCACGTTTCCTGCTGTATTAGAGACTATATAAAGGAAGAGCGTGCTTCTTGCTCTAAAGCAGAGTGTGATCAATGGATGAGAACTCTGCTGTGTGTTCCACTTCAGAAATGGAGTTAAATCCCAGGCTCTTAGTCTTCCTACATGCAAGACTTCGTTTCAGGTAAGGGTAGTTACTTTACAGCTCAAACGAACTACATCGTATCCGAAGCTCACACGTATCTCGTTCTTAATTGAAAAGCATTGGATGTCACAGGACCTGTGCTTTGTTTCAGTTTCAGAAGAAGAGTTGAACTATGTATGGTCCGTATGTGCAGGAAACACAGTTGTTTTGTTCTGAGCACAATCACGGTTCCTGCTGTATTAGAGACTCTAGAAAGGAAGAGCGTGCTTCTTGCTCTAAAGCAGAGTGTGATTCATGGATGAAAACTGTGCTGTGTGTTTCCTTTCAGAAATCGAGTTAATTCCCAGGCTCTGTGTCTTCCTACAAGCAAGACTTCATTTGAGGTAAGGGCAGTCACTTTTCAGCTCAAACAAACTACATCGTTCAAGAAGTTCACACGTTTCTCATCTTAACGGACAAGCATTGGATGTTAGAGTACCTGTGCTTTGTATCAGTTTCAGAAGCAGAATTGGGCTAGATATGGTCCGGTTTTGTAGGAAACACCATTCTTTTGTTCTCAGCACACTCACGTTTCCTGCTGTATTAGAGACTCTAGAAAAGAAGAGCGAGCTTCTTGCTCTAAAGCAGATTGTGATCTATGGATGAGAACTCTGCTGTGTGTTTCACTTCAGAAATGGAGTTAAATCCCAAGCTCTGTGTCTTCCTACTAGCAAGACTTCTTTTCAGGTAAGGCCAGTTACTTTACAGCTCAAACGAACTACATTGTTCAGGAAGCTCACACGTTTCTCATCTAAACTGACAAGCATTGGATGCTAGAGGACCTCTGGTTTGTTTCAGTTTCAGAGGCAAAGTTGAACTAGATATGTCCCGAATGTGTAGGAAACACCGTTCTTTTGTTCTGAGCACACTCAAGTTTCCTGCTGTATTAGAGATTCTAGAAATCAATAGCGTTCTTCTTGCTCTAAAGCAGAGTGTGGTTCAATGATGAGAACTATGCTGTGTGTTTCCCTTCAGAAATGGAGTTAAATCCCAGGCTCTGAGTCTTCCTTCAGGCAAGACTTCGTTTCAGGTACGGGCACTTACTTTACAGCTCAAACAAACTACATTAAACACGAAGCTCACACGTTTCTCGGTCTTAAATGAAAAGCATTGGATGTTACAGGACCAGTGCTTTGTATCAGTTTCAGAAGAAGAGTTGAATTAGATATGGTCCATATGTGTAGGAAACACCGTTCTTTTGTTCTGAGCACAATCACGTTTCCTGCTGTATTAGAGACTATAGAAAGGAAGCGCGTGCTTCTTGCTCTAAAGTAGAGTGTGATTCATGGAAGAGAACTGTGCTGTGTGTTTCCTTTCAGAAATGGAGTTAAATCCCATGCTCTGTGTCTTTCTACAAGAAAGACTTCGTTTCAGGTAAGGGCAGTCACTTTTCAGCTCAAACGAACTGCATCGTTCACGAAGCTAACACGTTTCTCATCTTAACTGACAAGCATTGGATGTTAGAGGACCCGTGCTTTGTATCAGTTTCAGAAGCAGAGTTGGACTATATATGGTCAATATATGTGTAGGAAACACCGTTCTTCTGTTCTTAGCACACTCACGTTTCCTGCTGTCTTAGGGCCTCTAGAAAGCAAGAGTGTGCTTCTTGCTCTAAAGCAGAGTGTGGTCTATGGATGAGAACTCTGTTGTGTGTTTCACTTCTGAAATGGAGTTATATCCCAGGCTCTGAGTCTTCCTACAAGAAAGACTTCGTTTCAGGTAAGGGCAGTAACTTTACAGCTCAAACGAACTACATCGTTCACGAATCTCACATGTTTCATATCTAAACTGACAAGCATTGGATGTTAGAGGACCTCTGGTTT
Organism: Onychomys leucogaster; assembly: GCA_949786385.1. Classification (NCBI taxonomy): domain Eukaryota; kingdom Metazoa; phylum Chordata; class Mammalia; order Rodentia; family Cricetidae; genus Onychomys; species Onychomys leucogaster. Next base: position 1,420,781 of record CATKUP010000132.1, on the reverse strand, counting down.
GTTTCAGTTTCAGAAGCAGAGTTTAACTAGATATGTCCCGATGTGTATTAAACACCATTCTTGTGTTCTCAGCACACTCAAGTTTCCTGCTGTCTTAGAGACTCTAGAAAGCAAGAGCGTGCTTCTTGCTCTAAAGCAGAGTGTGATCTATGGATGAGAACTCTGCTGTGTGTTTCAATTCAGAAATTGAGTTATATCCCAGGCTCTGAGTCTTCCTACAAGAAAGAGTTCGTTTCAGGTAAGGACAGTTACTTTACAGCTCAAAAGATCTACATAGTTCACGAAGCTCACACGTTTCTCATCTTAACTGACAAGCATTGGATGTTAGAGCACCTGTGGGTTTTTTCAGTTTCACTAGCAGAGTTGGACTAGATATGGTCCGTATGTGTAGGAAACACCGTTCTTTTGTTGTGAGAACACTCAAGTTTCCTGCTGTATTTGAGACTCTACAAATCAATAGCGTTCTTCTTGCTCTAAAGCGGACTGTGATCAATGGATGAGAAATCTCCAGTCTGTTTCACTTCAGAAATGGAGTTAAATCCCAGGCTCTGAGTCATCCTACAAGCAAGACTTTGTTTCAGGTAAGGGCAGTTACTTTACAGCTCAAACGAACTACATCGTTCCCGAAGCTCACACGTTTCTCATCTTTACTGACAAGCATCGGATGGTATAGGACCAGTGCTTTGTATTAGTTTCAGAAGCAGAGTTGGACTAGATATGGTCCGTATGTGTATGAAACACCGTTCTTTTGTTCTCAGCACACTCACGTTTCCTGCTGTCTTAGAGACTCTACAAAGCTAGAGAGTGCTTCTTGCTCTAAAACGGACTGTGGTCAATAGATGAGAACTCTGCTGTCTGTTTCACTTCAGAAATGGAGTTAAATCCCAGGCTCTGAGTCTTCCTACAAGCAAGACTTCGTTTCAGGTAAGGGCAGGTTCTTTACAGATCAAACGATATACATCGTTCATGAAGCTAACACGTTTCTCATCTTAACGGACAAGCATTGGATGTTAGAGGACTTGTGGTTTGTTTCAGTTTCAGAAGCAGAGTTGGACTAGATATGGTCCGTATGTGTAGGAAACACCGTTCGTTTTTTCTGAGCACACTCACGTTTTCCTGCTGTATTAGAGACTATAGAAAGCAAGAGCATGCTTCTTGTTCTAAAGCAGAGTGTGATCCATGGATGCGAACTATGCTGTGTGTTTCCCTTCAGAAATGGAGTTAAATCACAGGCTCTCAGTCTTCCTACAAGCAAGACTTCGTTTCAGGTAAGGGCAGTCACTTTTTAGCTCAAATGAACTACGTCGTTCATGAAGCTCACACGTTTCTCCTCTTAACTGACAAGCATTGGATGTTAGAGGACCAGTGCTTTGTATCAGTTTCAGAAGCAGAGTTGCACTAGATATGGTCCGTATGTGTAGGAAACACTGTTCTTTTATTCTCAGCACACTCACTTTCAGTGCTGTCTTAGAGACTCTAGAAAGCTAGAGCGTGCTTCTTGCTCTAAAGCGGACTGTGATCAATGGATGAGACATCTCCAGTCTGTTTCACTTCAGAAATGGAGTCAAATCCCAGGCTCTGAGTCTTCCTACAAGCAAGACTTTGTTTCAGGTAATGGCAGGTACTTTAGAGCTCAAACGAACAACATCATTCACGAAGCTCACAAGTTTCTCATCTTAACGAACAAGCATTGGATGTTAGTTGACCTGTGTTTTGTTTCAGTTTCAGAAGCAGAGTTGGACTAGATATGGTCCGTATGTGTAGGAAACACCATTCTTTTGTTCTCAGCACACTCACGTTTCCTGCTGTATTAGAGACTCTACAAAGCTAGAGAGTGCTTCTTGCTCTAAAACGGACTGTGGTCAATGGATGAGAACTCTGCTGTCTGTTTCACTTCAGAAATGGAGTTAAATCCCAGGCTCTGTGTCTTCCTACAAGCAAGAATTCCTTTCAAGTAAGGGCAGTCACATTTCAGCTCAAACGAACTACATCCTTCACGAAGCTCACACGTTTCTCCTCTTAAATGACAAGCATTGGATGCTGGAGGACCTGTGCTTTTTATCAATTTCAGAGGCAGAGTTGGACTCGATATGGTCCGAATGTGTAAGAAACACCGTTCTTGTGTTTTCAGCACACTCGTTTCCTGCTGTCTTAGAGACTCTAGAAACCAAGAGCGTGCTTCTTGCTCTAAAGCAGAGTGTGATCTATATATGAGAACTCTGCTGTTTGTTTCCCTTCAGAAATGGAGTTAAATCCCAGGCTCTGAGTCTTCCTACAAGCAACACTTCGTTTCAGGTAAGGGCAGATACTTTACAGCTCAAACAAACTACATCGTTCACGAAGCTCCCACGTTTCTCATCTTAACTGACAAGCATCGGATGTTATAGGACCAGTGCTTTGTACCAGTTTCGGAAGCAGAGTTGAAATAGATATGGTCCTTATGTGTAGGAAACACCGTTCATTTGTTCTTAGCACACTCACGTTTGCTGCTGTATTAGAGAATCTAGAAAGCAATAGCGTGCTTCTTGCTCTGAAGCAGAGTTTGATCCATGGATGAGAACTATGCTGTGTGTTTCCCTTCAGAAATGGAGTTAAATACCAGGCTCTGTGTCTTCCAACACTCAAGACTTCGTTTCAGATAAGGGCAGTCACTTTTCAGCTCAAACGAACTACATTGTTCACGAAGCTAACACGTTTCTCATCTTAACTGACAAGCATTGGATGTTAGAGGACCAGTGCTTTGTCTCGGTTTCAGAAGCAGAGATGGAGTAGATATGGTCCGTATGTGTAGGAAACACCGTTCTTTTTTCTCAGCACACTCACGTTTCCTTATGTCTTAGGGACTCTAGAAAGCTAGAGCGTGCTTCTTGCTCTAAAGCAGAGTGTGATCAATGGATGAGAACTCTGCTCTGTGTTTCACTTCAGAAATGGAGTTAAATTCAGGCTCTGTGAATTCCTACAAGCAAGAATTCCTTTCAAGTAAGGGCAGTCTCTTTTCAGCTCAAACAAACTACATCCTTCACGAAGCTCACACGTTTCTCATCTTAAATGACAAGCATTGAATGCTGAAGGACCTGTGCTTTTTATCAATTTCAGAGGCAAAGTTGAACTCGATATGGTCCGAATGTGTAAGAAACACCGTTCCTGTGTTCTCCGCACACTCATGTTTGCTGCTGTCTTAAAGACTCTAGCAAGCAAGAGCGTGCTTCTTGCTCTAAAGCAGAGTGTGATCTATACATGAGAACTCTGCTGTGTGTTTCCCTTCAGAAATGGAGTTAAATCCCAGGCTCTGTGTCTTCCTACAATAAAGACTTCGTTTCAGGTAAGGGCAGTCACATTTCAGCTCAAGTGAACTACATCCTTCACAAAGCTCACACGTTTCTCATCCTAAATCACAAGCATTGCATGATACAGGACCTGTGCTTTGTATCAATTTCAGAGGAAGAGTTGGACTAGATATGGTCCGTATGTGTAGGACACACAGTTTTATTTTTCTGAGCACAACCACGTTTCCTGCTGTCTTAGAGACTCTAGAAAGCTAGAGCGTGCTTCTTGCTCTAAAGCAGAGTGTGATCAATGGATGAGAACTCTGCTGTGTGTTTCCCTTCAGAAATGGAGTTAAATTCCAGGCTCTGTGTCTTCCTACAAGCAAGAATTCCTTTCAAGTAAGGGCAGTCACTTTTCAACTCAAACGAACTACATCATTCACGAATCTCACACTTTTCTCATCTTAACTGACAAGCATCGGATGTCATAGGACCAGTGCTTTCTATCAGTTTCAGAAGCAGAGTTGGACTAGATAAGGTCCGTATGTGTAGGAAACACCGTTCTTTTGTTCTCTGCACACTCATGTTTCCTGCTGTCTTAGAGACTTTAGAAAGCTAGAGCATGCTTCTTGTTCTAAAGCAGAGTGTGGTCAATTTATGAGAACTCTGCTGTGTGTTTCACTTCAGAAATGGAGTTAAATTCCAGGCTCTGTGTCCCTCCTACAAGCAAGAATTCCTTTCAAGTAAGGGCAGTCACTTTTCAGCTCAAACAAACTACATCCTTCACGAAGCTCACACGTTTCTCATCTTAAATGACAAGCATTGGATGCTGAAGGACCTGTGCTTTTTATCAATTTCAGAGGCAGAGTTGGACTCGATATGGTCCGAATGTGTAAGAAACACCATTCCTGTGTTCTCTGCACACTCATGTTTCCTGCTGTCTTAGAGACTCTAGAAAGCAAGAGTGTGCTTCTTGCTCTAAAGCAGAGTGTGATCTATATATGAGAACTCTGCTGTGTGTTTCCCTTCAGAAATGGAGTTAAATCCCAGGCTCTGAATCTTCCTACAAGCAACATTTCGTTTCAGGTAAGGGCAGTTACTTTGCAGCTCAAACGAACTACATCGTTCACGAAGCTCACACATTTCTCAACTTAACTGACAAGCATTGGATGTTATAGCACCAGTGCTTTGTATCAGTTTCAGAAGCAGAGTTGGAATAGATTTGGTCCGTATGTGTAGGAAACACCGGTCATTTGTTCTTAGCACACTCACGTTTGCTGCTGTATGAGAGAATCTAGAAATCAAGAGCGTGCTTCTTGCTCTAAAGCAGAGTGTGATCCATGGAAGAGAACTCTGCTGTGTGTTTCCCTTCAGAAATGGAGTTAAATCCCAGGCTCTGTGTCTTCCAACATGCAAGACTTCGTTTCAGGGAAGGGCAGTCACTTTTCAGCTCAAACGAACTACATCGTTCACGAAGCTCACACGTTTCTCATCTTAACTGACAAGCATTGGATGTTAGAGGACCAGTGCTTTGTATCAGTTTCAGAAGCAGAGTTCGACTAGATATGGACCTTATCTGTAGGAAACACCGTTCTTTTGTTCTCAGCACACTCACGTTTCCTGCTGTCTTAGAGACTCTAGAAAGCTAGAGCGTGCTCCTTGCTCTAAAGCAGAGTGTGATCAATGGATGAGAACTCTGCTGTGTGTTTCACTTCAGAAATGGAGTTAAATCCCAGGCTCTGAGTCTTCCTACAAGCAAGACTTCGTTTCAGGTAATGGCAGTTACTTTATAGCTCAAACGATCTACATCGTTCCGGAAGCTCACTCATTTCTCATCTTAAATGACAAGCATTGGATGCTGGAGGACCTGTGCTTTGTATCAATTTCAGAGGATGAGTTGGACTCGAGATGGTCCGAATATGTAAGAAACACCGTTCTTTTGCTCTCAGCACACTAATGTTTCCTGCTGTCTTAGAGATTCTAGAAAGCAAGAGCGTCCTTCTTGCTTTAAAGCACAGTGTGATCAATGGATGAGAACTCTGCTATGTGTTTCACTTCAGAAATGGAGTTAATTCCCAGGCTCTGAGTCTTCCTACAAACAAGAATTCGTTTCATGTAAGGGCAGTTACTTTACAGCTCAAAAGAACTACATCGTTCCCGAAGCTCACACGTTTCTCATCTTAACTGACAAGCATCGGATGTTATAGGACCAGTGCTTTGTATCAGTTTCAGAAGCAGAGTTGGACTAGATATGGTCCGTATGTGTATGAAACACCGTTCTTTTGTTCTCAGCACACTCACGTTTCCTGCTGTCTTAGAGACTCTAGAAAAGTAGAGCGTGCTTCTTGTTCTAAAGCAGAGTGTGATCCATGGATGAGAACTATGCTGTGTGTTTCCCCTCAGAAATGGAGTTAAATCCCAGGCACTGTGTCTTCCAACACTCAAGACTTCATTTCAGGTAAGGGCAGTCACTTTTCAGCTCAAACGAACTACATTGTTCACGAAGCTAACACGTTTCTCATCATAACTGACAAGCACTGGATGTTAGAAGACCAGTGCTTTGTCTCAGTTTCAGAAGCAGAGATGGACTAGGTGTGGTCTGTATGTGTAAGAAACACCGTTCTTGTGTTCTTAGCACACTCACGTTTCCTGCTGTCTTAGAGACTCTAGAAAGCTAGAGCGTGCTTCTGGTTCTAAAGCAGAGTGTGATCAATTTAAGAGAACTCTGCTGTGTGTTTCACTTCAGAAATGGAGTTAAATCCCAGGCTCTGAGTCTTCCTACAAATAAGTATTCGTTTCAGGTAAGGGCAGTTACTTTACAGCTCAAAAGATCTACATCGTTCCCGAAGCTCACTCGTTTCTCATCTTAAATGACAAGCATTGGATGCTGGAGGACCTGTGCTTTGTATCAATTTCAGAGGAAGAGTTGGACTCGATATGGTCCGAGTATGTAAGAAATACCGTTCTTTTGCTCTCAGCACTCTCATGTTTCCTGCTGTCTTAGAGATTCTAGAAAGCAAGAGCATCCTTCTTGCTTTAAAGCAGAGTGTGATCAATTTATGAGAACTCTGCTGTGTGTTTCACTTCAGAAATGGAGTTAAATCCCAGGCTCTGAGTCTTCCTACAAACAAGAATTCATTTCAGGTAAGGGCAGTTACTTTACAGCTCAAGTGAACTACATCCTTCACAAAGCTCACACGTTTCTCATCCTAAATCACAAGCATTGGATGTTACAGGACTTGTACTTTGTATCAATTTCAGAGGAAGAGTTGGACTAGATATGGTCCGTATGTGTAGGAAACACAGTTATATTTTTCTGAGCATAACCACGTTTCCTGCTGTCTTAGAGACTCTAGAAAGGTAGAGCGTGCTTCTTGCTCCAAAGCAGAGTGTGATCCATGGATGAGAACTATGCTGTGTGTTTCCCCTCAGAAATGGAGTTAAATCATAGGCACTGTGTCTTCCAACACTCAAGACTTCGTTTCAGGTAAGGGCAGTTACTTTACAGCTCAAACGAACTACATCGTTCCCGAAGCACACACGTTTCTCATCTTAAATGACAAGCATTGGATGCTGGAGGACCTGTGCTTTGTATCAATTTCAGAGGCAGAGTTGGACTATATATGGTCCGTATGTGTAGGAAACACCATTCTTTTGTTCTCAGCACACTAACGTTTCCTGTTGTCTTAGAGACTCAAGAAAGCTAGAGCGTGCTTCTTGCTCTAAAGCAGAGTGTGATCAATGGATGAGAACTCTGCTGTGTGTTTCACTTCAGAAATGGAGTTAAATCCCAGGCTCTGAGTCTTCCTACAAACAAGACTTTGTTTCAGGGAAGGGCAGTTACTTTACACCTCAAACGAACTACATCGTTCCCTAAGCTCACACGTTTCTCATCTTAACTGACAAGCATCGGATGTTATAGGACCTGTGCTTTGTATAAGTTTCAGAAGCATAGCTGGACTAGATATGGTCCGTATGTGTATGAAACACCGTTCTTTTGTTCTCAGCACACTCACATTTCCTGCTGTCTTAGAGACTCTAGAAAGCTAGAGTGTGCTTCTTGCTCTAAAGCAGAGTGTGATCAATGGATGAGAACTCTGCTGTGTGTTTCCCTTCAGAAATGGAGTTAAATTCCAGGCTCTGTGTCTTCCAACAAGCAAGAATTCCTTTCAAGTAAGGGCAGTCACTTTTCAACTCAAACGAACTACATCCTTCACGAAGCTCACACATTTCTCATCTTAAATGACAAGCATTGGATGCTGGAGGACCTGTGCTTTTTATCAATTTCAGAGGAAGAGTTGGACTCGAGATGGTCCGAATGTTTAAGAAACACCATTCTTGTGTTCTCAGCACACTCATGTTTCCTGCTGTCTTAGATACTCCCGAAAGCAAGAGCGTGCTTCTTGCTCTAAAGCAGAGTGTGATCTATATATGAAAACTCTGCTGTCTGTTTCCCTTCAGAAATAGAGTTAAACCCCAGGCTCTGTGTCTTCCAACATGCAAGACTTCGTTTCAGGGAAGGGCAGTCACTTTTCAGCTCAAACGAACTACATCGTTCCCGAAGCTCACACGTTTCTCATCTTAACTGACAAGCATCGGATGGTTTAGGACTAGTACTTTGTATCAGTTTCAGAAGCAGAGTTGGAATAGATAAGGTTCGTATGTGTAGGAAACACCGTTCTTTTGTTCTCAGAACACTCAGGTTTGCTGCTGTATTAGAGAATCTAGAAAGCAAGAGCGTGCTTCTTCCTCTAAAGCAGAGTATGATATATAGAAGAGAACTATGCTGTGTGTTTCCCTTCAGAAATGGAGTTAAATCCCAGGCTCTGTGTATTCCTACAATAAAGACTTCGTTTCAGGTAAGGGCAGCCACTTTTCAGCTCAAATGAACTACATCCTTCACGAAGCTCACATGTTTCTCATCCTAAATGACAAGCATTTTATGTTCCAGGACCTGTGCTTTGTATCAATTTCAGAGGCACAGTTGGTCTCGATATGGTCCGAATGTGTAAGAAACACCGTTCTTTTGCTCTCAGCACAATCATGTTTCCTGCTGTCTTAGAGATTCTAGAAAGCAAGAGCGTCCTTCTTGATTTAAAGCAGAGTGTGATCAATGGATGAGAACTCTGCTGAGTGTTTCACATCAGAAATGGAGTTAAATCCCAACCTCTGAGTCTTCCTACAAACAAGACTTCGTTTCAGGTAAGGGCAGTTACTTTACTGCTCAAACGAACTACATCATTCACGAAGCTCACACGTTTCTCATCTTAACTGACAAGCATCGGATGTAATAGGACCAGTGCTTTGTATCAGTTTCAGAAGCAGAGTTGGAATAGATATGGTCCCTATGTGTAGGAAACTCCGTTCATTTGTTCTTAGCACATCCCCGTTTGCTGTTGTATTAGAGAATCTAGAAAGCAAGTGCGTGCTTCTTGCTCTAAAGCAGAGTGTGATCTATATATGAGAACTCTGCTGTGTGTTTCACTTCAGAAATGGAGTTAAATCCCAGGCTCTGAGTCTTCCTATAAAAAAGACTTCGTTTCAGGTAAGGGTAGTTACTTTACAGATCAAACGAACTACATTGTTTCTGAAGCTCACACGTTTCTCATCTTAAATCACAAGCATTGGATGCTGGAGGACCTGTGCTTTGTATCAATTTCAGAGGCAGAGTTGGACTAGATATTGTCCGTATGTGTAGGAAACACCGTTCTTATGTTCTCAGCACACTCACATTTCCTGCTGTCTTAGAGACTCTAGAAAGTTAGAGCATGCTTCTTGCTCTAAAGCAGAGTGTGATCAATGGATGAGAACTCTGCTGTGTGTTTCCCTTCAGAAATGGAGTTAAATCCCAGGCTCTGAGTCTTCCTGCAAACAAGAATTCGTTTCAGGTAAGGGCAGTTACTTTACAGCTCAAACGAACTACATCGTTCACGAAGCTCACACGTTTCTCATCTTAACTGACAAGCATCGGATGTTATAGGACCAGTGCTTTGTATCAGTTTCAGAAGCAGAGTTGGAATAGATATGGTCCGTATGTGTAGGAAACACCGTTCACTTGTTCTTAGCACCCTCACATTTGCTGCTGTATTAGAGAATCTAGAAAGCAAGAGCGTGCTTCTTGCTCTGAAGCAGAGTGTGATCCATGGAAAAGAACTCTGCTGTGTGTTTCCCATCAGAAATGGAGTTAAATCCCAGGCTCTGTGTCTTCCAACATGCAAGACTTCGTTTCAGGGAAGGGCAGTCGCTTTTCAGCTCAAATGAACTACATCGTTCACGAAGCTAACACGTTTCTCATCTTAACTGACAAGCATTGGATGTTAGAGGACCACTGCTTTGTATCAGTTTCAGAAGCAGAGTTGGAATAGATATGGTCCGTATGTGTAGGAAACACCGTTCTTTTGTTCTCAGCACACTCACGTTTGCTGCTGTATTAGAGAATCTAGAAAGCAAGTGCTTGCTTCTTGCTCTAAAGCAGAGTGTGATATATAGAAGAGAACTATGCTGTGTGTTTCCCTTCAGAAATGGAGTTAAATCCCAGGCTCTGTGTATTCCTACAATAGAGACTTCGTTTCAGGTAAGGGCAGTCACTTTTCAGCTCAAATGAACTACATCCTTCAGGAAGCTCACACGTTTCTCATCCTAAATCACAAGCATTCGATGTTACAGGACCTGTGCTCTGTATCAATTTCATAGGAAGAGTTGGACTACGTATGGTCCGTATGTGTAGGAAACACAGTTCAATTTTTCTGAGCACAAACACGTTTCCTGCTGTATTAGAGAATCTAGAAAGCAAGAGCGTACTTCTTGCTCTGAACCAGAGTGTGATCCGAGGATGAGAACTATGCTGTGTGTTTCCCCTCAGAAATGGAGTTAAATCCCAGGCTCTGAGTCTTCCTACAAGGAAGACATTGTTTCAGGTAAGGGCAGTAACTTTTCAGCTCAAACGAACTACATCGTTCACGAAGCTAACACGTTTCTCATCTTAACTGACAAGCATTGGATGTTATAGGACCAGTGCTTTGTATCAGTTTCAGAAGCAGTGTTGGAATAGATATGGTCCGTATGTGTAGGAAACACCGTTCATTTGTTCTCAGCACACTCACGTTGCTGCTGTCTTAGAGAATCTAGAAAGCAAGTGCGTGCTTCTTGCTCTATAGCAGAGTGTGATCCATGGAAGAGAACTGTGCTGTGTGTTTCCCTTCAGAAATGGAGGTAAATTCCAGGCTCTGTGTCTTCCTACAAGCAAGAATTCCTTTCAAGTAAGGACAGTCAATTTTCAACTCAAACGAACTACATCGTTCACTAAGCTCACATGTTTCTCATCCTAAATGACAAGCATTTTATGTTCCAGGACCTGTGCTTTGTATCAATTTCAGAGTCAGAGTTGGTCTCGATATGGTCCGAATGTGTAAGAAACACCGTTCTTTTGCTCTCAGCACAATCATGTTTCCTGCTGTCTTAGAGATTCTAGAAAGCAAGAGCGTCCTTCTTGATTTAAAGCAGAATGTGATCAATGGATGAGAACTCTGCTGAGTGTTTCACATGAGAAATTGAGTTAAATCCCAGCCTCTGAGTCTTCCTACAAACAAGACTTCGTTTCAGGTAAGGGCAGTTACTTTACAGCTCAAACGAACTACATCATTCACGAAGCTCACACGTTTCTCATCTTAACTGACAAGCATCGGATGTTATAGGACCAGTGCTTTGTATCAGTTTCAGAAGCACAGTTGGAATAGATATGGTCCCTATGTGTAGGAAACTTCGTTCATTTGTTCTTAGCACATCCCCGTTTGCTGCTGTATTAGAGAATCTAGAAAGCAAGTGCGTGCTTCTTGCTCTAAAGCAGAGTGTGATCCATGGAAGAGAACTGTGCTGTGTGTTTCCCTTCACAAATGGAGTTAAATCCCAGGCTCTGTGTCTTCCAACATGCAAGACTTCGTTTCAGGGAAGGGCAGTCACTTTGCAGCTCAAACGAACTACATCGTTCCCGAAGCTCACACGTTTCTCATATTAAATTACAAGCATTGGATGCTTGAGGACCTGTGCTGTTTATCAATTTCAGAGGCAGAGTTGGACTCGAGATGGTCTGAATGTTTAGAAACACCGTTATTGTGTTATCAGCACACTCATGTTTCCTGCTGTCTTAGAGACTCTAGAAAGCAAGAGCGTGCTTCTTGCTCTAAAGCAGAGTGTGATCTATATATGAGAACTCTGCTGTGTGTTTCACTTTAGAAATGGAGTTAATTCCCAGGCTGTGAGTCTTCCTACAAACAAGAATTCGTTTCAGGTAAGGGCAGTTACTTTACAGCTCAAACGAACTACATCGTTCCCGAAGCTCACACGTTTCTCATCTTAACTGACAAGCATCGGATGTTATAGGACTAGTGCTTTGTATCAGTTTCAGAAGCAGAGTTGGAATAGATATGGTCCGTATGTGTAGGAAACACCGTTCTTTTGTTCTCAGCACACTCACGTTTGCTGCTGCATTAGAGAATCTAGAAAGCAAGAGCGTGCTTCTTGCTCTAAAGCAGAGTGTGATATATAGAAGAGAACTATGCTGTGTGTTTCCCTTCAGAAATGGAGTTAAATCCCAGGCTCTGTGTATTCCTACAATAGAGACTTCGTTTCAGGTAAGGGTAGTCACTTTTCAGCTCAAATGAACTACATCCTTCACGAAGCTCACACGTTTCTCATCCTAAATGACAAGCATTGGATGTTACAGGACCTGTGCTTTGTATCAATTTCAGAGGCAGAGTTGGACTTGATATGGTCCGAATGTGTAAGAAACACCGTTCTTTTGCTCTCAGCACAATCATGTTTCCTGCTGTCTTAGAGATTCTAGAAAGCAAGAGCGTCCTTCTTGATTTAAAGCAGAGTGTGATCAATGGATGAGAACTCTGCTGAATGTTTCACTTCAGAAATGGAGTTAAATCCCAGGCTCTGAGTCTTCCTACAAACAAGACTTCGTTTCAGGTAAGGGGAGTCACTTTTCAGCTCAAACGAACTACATTGTTCAGGAAGCTAACACGTTTCTCATCTTAACTGACAAGCATTGGATGTTAGATGACCAGTGCTTTGTATCAGTTTCAGAAGCAGAGTTGGACTAGATATGGACCGTATGTGTAGGAAACACCGTTCTGTTGTTCTCAGCACACTCACGTTTGCTGCTGCATTAGAGAATCTAGAAAGCAAGAGCGTGCTTCTTGCTCTAAAGCAGAGTGTGATATATAGAAGAGAACTATGCTGTGTGTTTCCCTTCAGAAATGGAGTTAAATCCCAGGCTCTGTGTATTCCTACAATAGAGACTTCGTTTCAGGTAAGGGTAGTCACTTTTCAGCTCAAATGAACTACATCCTTCACGAAGCTCACACGTTTCTCATCCTAAATGACAAGCATTGGATGTTACAGGACCTGTGCTTTGTATCAATTTCAGAGGCAGAGTTGGACTCGATATGGTCCGAATGTGTAAGAAACACCGTTCTTTTGCTCTCAGCACAATCATGTTTCCTGCTGTCTTAGAGATTCTAGAAAGCAAGAGCGTCCTTCTTGATTTAAAGCAGAGTGTGATCAATGGATGAGAACTCTGCTGAATGTTTCACTTCAGAAATGGAGTTAAATCCCAGGCTCTGAGTCTTCCTACAAACAAGACTTCGTTTCAGGTAAGGGCAGTTACTTTACAGCTCAAACAAACTACATTATTCACGAAGCTCACACGTTTCTCATCTTAACTGACAAGCATCGGATGTTATAGGACTAGTGCTTTGTATCAGTTTCAGAAGCAGAGTTGGAATAGATATGGTCCGTATGTGTAGGAAACACCGTTCTTTTGTTCTCAGCACACTCACGTTTGCTGCTGCATTAGAGAATCTAGAAAGCAAGAGCGTGCTTCTTGCTCTAAAGCAGAGTGTGATATATAGAAGAGAACTATGCTGTGTGTATCCCTTCAGAAATGGAGTTAAATCCCAGGCTCTGTGTATTCCTACAATAGAGACTTCGTTTCAGGTAAGGGTAGTCACTTTTCAGCTCAAATGAACTACATCCTTCACGAAGCTCACACGTTTCTCATCCTAAATGACAAGCATTGGATGTTACAGGACCTGTGCTTTGTATCAATTTCAGAGGCAGAGTTGGACTTGATATGGTCCGAATGTGTAAGAAACACCGTTCTTTTGCTCTCAGCACAATCATGTTTCCTGCTGTCTTAGAGATTCTAGAAAGCAAGAGCGTCCTTCTTGATTTAAAGCAGAGTGTGATCAATGGATGAGAACTCTGCTGAATGTTTCACTTCAGAAATGGAGTTAAATCTCAGGCTCTGAGTCTTCCTACAAACAAGACTTCGTTTCAGGTAAGGGCAGTTACTTTACAGCTCAAACAAACTACATTATTCACGAAGCTCACACGATTCTCATCTTAACTGACAAGCATCGGATGTTATAGGACCAGTGCTTTGTATCAGTTTCAAAAGCAGAGTTGGAATAGATATGGTCCGTATGTGTAGGAAACTCCGTTCATTTGTTCTTGGCACACTCATGTTTGCTGCTGTATTAGAGAATCTAGAAAGCAAGTGCGTGCTTCTTGCTCTAAAGCAGAGTGTGATATATAGAAGAGAACTATGCTGTGTGTTTCCCTAAAGAAATGGAGTTAAATCCCAGGCTCTGTGTCTTCCAACATGCAAGACTTCGTTTCAGGGAAGGGCAGTCACTTTGCAGCTCAAACGAACTACATCGTTCCCGAAGCTCACACGTTTCTCATATTAAATTACAAGCATTGGATGCTTGAGGACCTGTGCTTTTTATCAATTTCAGAGGCAGAGTTGGACTCGAGATGGTCTGAATGTTTAAGAAACACCGTTATTGTGTTATCAGCACACTCATGTTTCCTGCTGTCTTAGAGACTCTAGAAAGCAAGAGCGTGCTTCTTGCTCTAAAGCAGAATGTGATCTATATATGAGAACTCTGCTGTGTGTTTCACTTCAGAAATGGAGTTAATTGCCAGGCTCTGAGTCTTCCTACAAACAAGAATTCGTTTCAAGTAAGGGCAGTTACTTTACAGCTCAAACGAACTACATCGTTCCCGAAGCTCACACGTTTCTCATCTTAACTGACAAGCATCAGATGTTATAGGACTAGTGCTTTGTATCAGTTTCAGAAGCAGAGTTGGAATAGATATGGTCCGTATGTGTAGGAAACACCGTTCTTTTGTTTCAGCACACTCACGTTTGCTGCTGCATTAGAGAATCTAGAAAGCAAGAGCGTGCTTCTTGCTCTAAAGCAGAGTGTGATATATAGAAGAGAACTATGCTGTGTGTTTCCCTTCAGAAATGGAGTTAAATCCCAGGCTCTGTGTCTTCAACATGAAAGACTTCGTTTCAGGTAAGGGGAGTCACTTTTCAGCTCAAACGAACTACATTGTTCATGAAGCTAACACGTTTCTCATCTTAACTGACAAGCATTGGATGTTAGATGACCAGTGCTTTGTATCAGTTTCAGAAGCAGAGTTGGACTAGATATGGACCGTATGTGTAGGAAACACCGTTCTTTTGTTCTCAGCTCACATACGTTTCCTGCTGTCTTAGAGACTCTAGGAAGATAGAACGTGCTTCTGGCTCTAAAGCAGAGTGTGGTCAATGGATTAGAACTCTGCTGTGTGTTTCACTTCAAAAATGGAGTTAATTCCCAGGCTCTGAGTCTTCCTACAAACAAGAATTCGTTTCAGGTAAGGGCAGTTACTTTACAGCTCAAACGAACTACATCGTTCCTGAAGCTCACACTTTTCTCATCTTAACTGACAAGCATCGGATGTTACAGGACCTGTGCTCTGTGTCAATTTCATAGGTAGAGTTGGACTACGTATGGTCCGTATGTGTAGGAAACACAGTTCAATTTTTCTGAGCACAAACACGTTTCCTGCTGTATTAGAGAATCTAGAAAGCAAGAGCGTACTTCTTGCTCTGAAGCAGAGTGTGATCCGTGGATGAGAACTATGCTGTGTGTTTCCCCTCAGAAATGGAGTTAAATCCCAGGCTCTGAGTCTTCCTACAAGGAAGACATTGTTTCAGGTAAGGGCAGTCACTTTTCAGCTCAAACGAACTACATCATTCACGAAGCTAACACGTTTCTCATCTTAACTGACAAGCATTGGATGTTATAGGACCAGTGCTTTGTATCAGTTTCAGAAGCAGAGTTGGAATAGATATGGTCCGTATGTGTAGGAAACACCGTTCATTTGTTCTTAGCACACTCACGTTGCTGCTGTATTAGAGAATCTAGGAAGCAAGAGCGTGCTTCTTGCTCTAAAGCAGAGTGTGATCCATGGAAGAGAACTGTGCTGTGTGTTTCCCTTCAGAAATGGAGTTAAATCCCAGGCTCTGTGTCTTCCAACATGCAAGACTTCGTTTCAGGGAAGGGCAGTCACTTTGCAGCTCAAACGAACTACATCGTTCCCGAAGCTCACACGTTTCTCATATTAAATGACAAGCATTGGATGCTGGAGGACCTGTGCTTTTTATCAATTTCAGAGGCAGAGTTGGACTCGAGATTGTCTGAATGTTTAAGAAACACCGTTATTGTGTTATCAGCACACTCATGTTTCCTGCTGTCTTAGAGACTCTAGTAAGCAAGAGCGTGCTTCTTGTTCTAAAGCACAGTGTAATCTATATATGAGAACTCCGCTGTGTGTTTCACTACAGAAATGGAGTTAAATCCCAGGCTCTGTGTCTTCCAACATGGAAGACTTCGTTTCAGGGAAGGGGAGTCACTTTTCAGCTCAAACGAACTACATCCTTCACGAAGCTAACACGTTTCTCATCTTAACTGACAAGCATTGGATGTTAGATGACCAGTGCTTTCAATCAGTTTCAGAAGCAGATTTGGACTAGATGTGGACCGTATGTGTAGGAAACACCGTTCTTTTGTTCTCAGCACACACACGTTTCCTGCTGTCTTAGAGACTCTAGGAAGATAGAATGTGCTTCTGGCTCTAATGCAGAGTGTGATCAATGGATTAGAACTCTGCTGTGTGTTTCACTTCAGAAATGGAGTTAATTCCCAGGCTCTGAGTCTTCCAACAAACATGAATTCCTTTCAGGTAAGGGCAGTTACTTTACAGCTCAAATGAACTACATCGTTCCCAAAGCTCACACGTTTCTCATCTTAACTGACAAGCATCGGATGTTATAGGACCAGTGCTTTGTATCAGTTTCAGAAGCAGAGTTGGAATAGATATGGTCCGTTTGTGTAGGAAACACCGTTCATTTGTTCTTAGCACACTCACGTTTGCTGCTCTATTAGAGAATCTAGGAAGCAAGAGCGTGCTTCAGGCTCTAAAGCAGAGTGTGATCCATGGAAGAGAACTCTGCTGTGTGTTGCCCTTCAGAAATGGAGTTAAATCCCAGGCTCTGTGTCTTCCTACAATAAAGACTTCGTTTCAGGTAAAGGCAGTCACTTTTCAGCTCAAGTGAACTACATCCTTCATGAAGCTCACACGTTTCTCATCCTAAATCACAAGCATTGGATGTTACAGGACCTGTGCTTTGTATCAATTTCATAGGAAGAGTTGGACTACGTATGGTCCGTATGTGTAGGAAACACAGTTCAATTTTTCTGAGCACAAACACGTTTCCTGCTGTATTAGAGAATCTAGAAAGCAAGAGCGTGCTTCTTGCTCTGAAGCAGAGTGTGATCCGTGGATGAGAACTATGGTATGTGTTTCCCCTCAGAAATGGAGTTAAATCCCAGGGTCTGTTTCTTCCAACACTCAAGACTTCGTTTCAGATAAGGGCAGTCACTTTTCAGCTCAAACGAACTACATCGTTCACGAAGCTAACACGTTTCTCATCTTAACTGACAAGCATTGGATGTTAGAGGACCAGTGCTTTGTCTCAGTTTCAGAAGCAGAGATGGACTAGATATGGTCCTTATGTGTAGGAAACACCGTTCTTTTGTTCTCAGCACACTCACGTTTCCTGCTGTCTTAGGGACTCTAGAAAGCTAGAGCGTGCTTCTTGCTCAAAAGCAGAGAGTGATTAATGGATGAGAACTCTGCTGTGTGTTTCACTTCAGAAATGGAGTGAAATTCCAGGCTCTGTGTCTTCCTACAAGCAAGAATTCCTTTCAAGTAAGGGCAGTCACTTTTCAGCTCAAACAAACTACATCCTTCACGAAGTTCACACGTTTCTCATCTTAAATGACAAGCATTGGATGCTGAAGGACCTGTGCTTTTTATCAATTTCAGAGGCAGAGTTGGACTCGATATGGTCCAAATGTGTAAGAAACTCCGTTCTTGTGTTCTCCGCACACTCATGTTTCCTGCTGTCTTAGAGACTCTAGAAAGCTAGAGTGTGCTTCTTGCTCTAAAGCAGAGTGTGATCTATATATGAGAAATCTGCTGTGTGTTTCCCTTCAGAAATTTAGTTAAATCCCAGGCTCTGAGTCTTCCTACAAGCAACATATCGTTCCAGGTAAGGGCAGTTACTTTGCAGCTCAAACGAACTACATCGGTCACAAAGCTCACACGTTTCTCATCTTAACTGACAAGCATTGGATGTTATAGGACCAGTGCTTTGTATCAGTTTCAGAAGCAGAGTTGGAACAGATATGGTCTGTATGTGTAGGAAACACCGTTCATTTGTTCTTAGCACAATCACGTTGCTGCTGTATTAGAGAATCTAGGATGCAAGAGCGGGCTTCTTGCTCTAAAGCAGAGTGTGATCCATGGAAGAGAACTCTGCTGTGTGTTTCCCTAAAGAAATGGAGTTAAATCCCAGGCTCTGTGTCTTCCAACATGCAAGACTTCGTTTCAGGGAAGGGCAGTCACTTTGCATCTCAAACGAACTACATCGTTCCCGAAGCTCACACGTTTCTCATATTAAATTACAAGCATTGGATGCTTGAGGACCTGTGCTTTTTATCAATTTCAGAGGCAGAGTTGGACTCGAGATGGTCTGAATGTTTAAGAAACACCGTTATTGTGTTATCAGCACACTCATGTTTCCTGCTGTCTTAGAGACTCTAGAAAGCAAGAGCGTGCTTCTTGCTCTAAAGCAGAATGTGATCTATATATGAGAACTCTGCTGTGTGTTTCACTTCAGAAATGGAGTTAATTCCCAGGCTCTGAGTCTTCCTACAAACAAGAATTCGTTTCAATTAAGGGCAGTTACTTTACAGATCAAACGAACTACATCGTTCCTGAAGCTCACACGTTTCTCATCTTAACTGACAAGCATCGGATGTTATAGGACTAGTGCTTTGTATCAGTTTCAGAAGCAGAGTTGGAATAGATATGGTCCGTATGTGTAGGAAACACCGTTCTTTTGTTCTCAGCACACTCACGTTTGCTGCTGCATTAGAGAATCTAGAAAGCATGAGCGTGCTTCTTGCTCTAAAGCAGAGTGTGATATATAGAAGAGAACTATGCTGTGTGTTTCCCTTCAGAAATGGAGTTAAATCCCAGGCTCTGTGTATTCCTACAATAGAGAATTCGTTTCAGGTAAGGATAGTCACTTTTCAGCTCAAATGAACTACATCCTTCACGAAGCTCACACGTTTCTCATCCTAAATGACAAGCATTGGATGTTACAGGACCTGTGCTTTGTATCAATTTCAGAGGCAGAGTTGGACTCGATATGGTCCGAATGTGTAAGAAACACCGTTCTTTTGCTCTCAGCACAATCATGTTTCCTGCTGTCTTAGAGATTCTAGAAAGCAAGAGCGTGCTTCTTGATTTAAAGCAGCGTGTGATCAATGGATGAGAACTCTGCTGAGTGTTTCACTTCAGAAATGGAGTTAAATCCCAGGCTCTGAGTCTTCCTACAAACAAGACATCGTTTCAGGTAAGGGCAGTTACTTTACAGCTCAAACAAACTACCTTATTCACGAAGCTCACACGTTTCTCATCTTAACTGACAAGCATCGGATGTTATAGGACCAGTGCTTTGTATCAGTTCCAAAAGCAGAGTTGGAATAGATATGGTCCCTATGTGTAGGAAACTCCGTTCATTTGTTCTTAGCACACTCACGTTTGCTGCTGTATTAGAGAATCTAGAAAGCAAGTGCGTGCTTCTTGCTCTAAAGCAGAGTGTGATCTATATATGAGAACTCGGCTGTGTGTTTAACTTCAGAAATGGAGTTAAATCCCAGGCTCTGTGTCTTCCAACATGAAAGACTTCATTTCAGGTAAGGGGAGTCACTTTTCAGCTCAAACGAACTACATTGTTCACGAAGCTAACACGTTTCTCATCTTAACTGACAAGCATTGGATGTTAGATGACCAGTGCTTTGTATCAGTTTCAGAATCAGAGTTGGACTAGATATGGACCGTATGTGTAGGAAACACCGTTCTTTTGTTCTCAGCACACACACGTTTCCTGCTGTCTTAGAGACTCTAGGAAGAGAGAACGTGCTTCTGGCTCTAAAGCAGAGTGTGATCAATGGATCAGAACTCTGCTGTGTGTTTCACTTCAAAAATGGAGTTAGTTCCCAGGCTCTGAGTCTTCCTACAAACAAGAATTCGTTTCAGGTAAGGGCAGTTACTTTACAGCTCAAACGAACTACATCGTTCCCGAAGCTCACACGTTTCTCATCTTAACTGACAAGCATCGGATGTTATAGGACCAGTGCTTTGTATCAGTTTCAGAAGCAGAGTTGGAATAGATATGGTCCGTATGTGTTGGAAACACCGTTCATTTGTTCTTAGCACACTCACGTTTGCTGCTCTATTAGAGAATCTAGGAAGCAAGAGCGTGCTTCTTGCTCTAAAGCAGAGTGTGATCCATGGAAGAGAACTCTGCTGTGTGTTGCCATTCAGAAATGGAGTTAAATCCCAGGCTCTGTGTCTTCCTACAATAAAGTCTTTGTTTCAGGTAAAGGCAGTCACTTTTCAACTCAAGTAAACTACATCCTTCATGAAGCTCACACGATTCTCATCCTAAATCACAAGCATTGGATGTTACAGGACCTGTGCTTTGTATCAATTTCATAGGAAGAGTTGGACTAGGTATGGTCCGTATGTGTAGGAAACACAGTTCAATTTTTGTGAGCACAAACACGTTTCCTGCTGTATTAGAGAATCTAGAATGCAAGAGCGTGCTTCTTGCTCTGAAGCAGAGTGTGATCCGTGGATGAGAACTATGCTGTGTGTTTCCGCTCAGAAATGGAGTTAAATCCCAGGCTCTGAGTCTTCCTACAAGGAAGACATTGTTTCACGTAAGGGCAGTCACTTTTCAGCTCAAACGAACTACATCGTTCACGAAGCTAACACGTTTCTCATCTTAACTGACAAGCATTGGATGTTAGAGGACCAGTGCTTTGTCTCAGTTTCAGAAGCAGAGATGTACTAGATATGGTCCGTATGTGTAGGAAACACCGTTCTTTTGTTCTCAGCACACTCACGTTTCCTGCTGTCTTAGGGACTCTAGAAAGCTAGAGCGTGCTTCTTGCTCAAAAGCAGAGTGTGGTCAATGGATGAGAACTCTGCTGTGTGTTTCACTTCAGAAATGGAGTTAAATTCCAGGCTCTGTGTCTTCCTACAAGCAAGAATTCCTTTCCAGTAAGGGCAGTCACTTTTCAGCTCAAACAAACTACATCCTTCACGAAGTTCACACGTTTCTCATCTTAAATGACAAGCATTGGATGCTGAAGGACCTGTGCTTTTTATCAATTTCAGAGGCAGATTTGGACTCGATATGGTCCAAATGTGTAAGAAACTCCGTTCTTGTGTTCTCCGCACACTCATGTTTCCTGCTGTCTTAGAGACTCTAGAAAGCTAGAGTGTGCTTCTTGCTCTAAAGCAGAGTGTGATCTATATATGAGAACTCTGCTGTGTGTTTCCCTTCAGAAATGGAGTTAAATCCCAGGCTCTGAGTCTTCCTACAAGCAACATTTCGTTTCAGGTAAGGGCAGTTACTTTGCAGCTCAAACGAACTACATCATTCACAAAGCTCACACGTTTCTCATCTTAACTGACAAGCATTGGATGTTATAGGACCAGTGCTTTGCATCAGTTTCAGAAGCAGAGTTGGAATAGATATGGTCTGTATGTGTAGGAAACACCGTTCATTTGTTCTTAGCACACTCACGTTGCTGCTGTATTAGAGAATCTAGGAAGCAAGAGCGTGCTTCTTGCTCTAAAGCAGAGTGTGATCCATGGAAGAGAACTCTGCTGTGTGTTTCCCTTCAGAAATGGAGTTAAATCCCAGGCTCTGTGTCTTCCAACATGCAAGACTTCGTTTCAGGGAAGGGCAGTCACTTTGCAGCTCAAACAAACTACATCGTTCCCGAAGCTCACACGTTTCTCATATTAAATGACAAGCATTGGATGCTGGACGACCTGTGCTTTTTATCAATTTCAGAGGCAGAGTTGGAGTCGAGATGGTCTGTATGTTTAAGAAACACCGTTCTTGTGTTATCAGCATACTCATGTTTCCTGCTGTCTTAGAGTCTCTAGAAAGCAAGAGCGTGCTTCTTGCTCTAAAGCAGAGTGTGATCTATATATGAGAACTCTGCTGTGTGTTTCACTTCAGAAATGGAGTTAAACCCCAGGCTCTGAGTCTTCCTACAAACAAGAATTCTTTTCAGGTAAGGGCAGTTACTTTACAGCTCAAACGAACTACATCGTTCCCGAAGCTCACACGTTTCTCATCTTAACTGACAAGCATCGGATGTTATAGGACTAGTGCTTTGTATCAGTTTCAGAAGCAGAGTTGGAATAGATATGGTCCGTATGTGTAGGAAACACCGTTCTTTTGTTCTCAGCACACTCACGTTTGCTGCTGTATTAGAGAATCTAGAAAGCAAGAGCGTGCTTCTTGCTCTAAAGTAGAGTGTGATATATAGAAGAGAACTATGCTGTGTGTTTCCCTTCAGAAATGGAGTTAAATCCCAGGCTCTGTGTATTGCTACAATAAAGACTTCGTTTCAGGTAAGAGCAGTCACTTTTCAGCTCAAATGAACTACATCCTTCACGAAGCTCACACGCTTCTCATCCTAAATGACAAGCATTGGATGTTACAGGACATGTGCTTCGTATCAATTTCAGAGGCAGAGTTGGACTCGATATGGTCCGAATGTGTAAGAAACACCGTTCTTTTGCTCTCAGCACAATCATGTTTCCTGCTGTCTTAGAGAATCTAGAAAGCAAGAGCGTCCTTCTTGATTTAAAGCAGAGTGTGATCAATTGATGAGAACTCTGCTGAGTGTTTCACATCAGAAATGGAGTTAAATCCCAGGCTCTGAGTCTTCCTACAAACAAGACTTCGTTTCAGGTAAGGGCAGTTACTTTACAGCTCAAACGAACTACATCATTCACGAAGCTCACACGTTTCTCATCTTAACTGACAAGCATCGGATGTTATAGGACCAGTGCTTTGTATCAGTTTCAGAAGCAGAGTTGGAATAGATATGGTCCCTATGTGTAGGAAACTCCGTTCATATGTTCTTAGCACACTCACGTTTGCTGCTGTATTAGAGAATCTAGAAAGCAAGTGCGTGTTTCTTGCTCTAAAGCAGAGTGTGATCTATATATGAGAACTCTGCTGTGTGTTTCCCTTCAGAAATGTCGTTAAATACCAGGCTCTGTGTCTTCCAACATGCAAGACTTCGTTTCAGGGAAGGGCAGTCACTTTTCAGCTCAAACGAACTACACCGTTCACGAAGCTAACACGTTTCTCATCTTAATTGAAAAGCATTGGATGTTAGAGGACCACTGCTTCGTATCAGTTTCAGAAGCAGAGTTGGACTAGATATGGAACGCATGTGTAGGAAACACCGTTCTTTTGTTCTCAGCACACTCACGTTTCCTGCTGTCTTAGAGATTCTAGAAAGCTAGAGCGTGCTTCTTGCTCTAAAGCAGAGTGTGTTCAATGGATGAGAACTCTGCTGTGTGTTTCACATCAGAAATGGAATTAAATCCCAGTCTATGAGTCTTCCTACAAAAAAGACTTCGTTTCAGGTAAGGGCAGTCACTTTTCAGCTCAAATGAACTACAACGTTCACGAACCTCACACGTTTCTCATCTTAAATGACAAGTATTGGATGTTGGAGGACCTGTGCTTTGTATGAATTTCACAGCCAGAGTTGGACTAGATATGGTCCGTATGTGTAGGAAACATCGTTCTTTTGTTCTCAGCACACTCACGTTTCCTGTTGTCTTAGCGAGTCTAGAAAGCTAGAGCGCGCTTCTTGCTCTAAAGCAGAGTGTGATCAATGGATGAGAACTCTGTTGTGTGTTTCACTTCAGAAATGGAGTTAAATCCCAGGCTCTGAGTCTTCCTACAAAAAAGACTTCGTTTCAGAGAAGGGCAGTTACATTACAGCTTAAACGAACTACATCGTTCCTGAAGCTCACACGTTTCTCCTCTTAAATGACAAGCATTGGATGCTCGAGGACATGTGCTTTGTATCAATTTCAGAGGCAGAGTTGGACACGATATGGTCCGAATGTGTAAGAAACTCCGTTCTTTTGCTCTCAGCACACTCATGTTTCCTGCTGTCTTAGAGATTCTAGAAAGCAAGAGCGTGCTTCTTGCTCTAAAGCAGAGTGTGATCTATATATGAGAAATCTGCTGTGTGTTTCCCTTCAGAAATGGAGTTCAATCCCAGGCTCTGAGTCTTCCTACAAGCAACACTTCATTTCAGGTAAGGGCAGTTACTTTAGAGCTCAAACGAACTACATCGTTCACGAAGCTCCCACGTTTCTCATCTTAACTGACAAGCATCAGATGTTATAGGACCAGTGCTTTGTATCAGTTTCAGAAGCAGAGTTGGAATAGATAGGTCCGTATGTGTAGGAAACACAGTTCTTTTTTTCTGAGCACAACCACGTTTCCTGCAATATTAGAGAATCTAGAAAGCAAGAGCGAGCTTCTTGCTCTGAAGCACAGTGTGATCCATGTAAAAGAACTAGGCTGTGTGTTTCCCTTCAAAAATGGAGTTAAATCCCAGGCTCTGAGTCTTCCTACAAACAACACTTCGTTTCAGGTAGGGGCAGTTACTTTAAAGCTCAAACGAACTACTTCATTCACGAAGCTCACACGTTTCTCATCTTAACTGACAAGCATCGGATGTTATAGGACCAGTGCTTTGTATCAGTTTCAGAAGCAGAGTTGGAATAGATATGGTCCCTATGTGTAGGAAACTCCGTTCATTTGTTCTTAGCACACTCACGTTTGCTGCTGTCTTAGAGATTCTAGAAAGCTAGAGCGTGCTTCTTGCTCTAAAGCAGAGTGTGATCAATGGATGAGATCTCTGCTGTGTGTTTCACTTCAGAAATGGAGTTAAATCCCAGGCTCTGAGTCTTCCTACAAAAAAGACTTCATTTCAGGTAAGGGTAGTTACTTTACAGCTCAAACGAACTACATCGTTCACAAAGCTCACACGATTCTCATCTTAACTGACAAGCATTGGACGTTAGTGGACCTGCGGTTTGTTTCAGTTCCACAAGCATGGTTGGACTAGATTAGGTCCGTATGTGTAGGAAACACAGTTCTTTTTTTCTCAGCACACTCACCTTTCCTGCTGTGTTAGGGACTCTAGAAAGCTAGAGCGTGCTTCTTGTTCTAAAGCAGAGTGTGGTCAATTTATGAGAACTCTGCTGTGTGTTTCAATTCAGAAATGGAGTTAAATTCCAGGCTCTGTGTCCCTCCTACAAGCAAGAATTCCTTTCAAGTAAGGGCAGTCACTTTTCAGCTCAAACAAACTACATCCTTCACGAAGCTCACACGTTTCTCATCTTAAATGACAAGGATTGGATGCTGGAGGACCTGTGCTTTTTATCAATATCAGAGGCAGAGTAGGACTCGATATGGTCCGAATGTGTAAGAAACACCATTCCTGTGTTCTCAGCACACGCATGTTTCCTGCTGTCTTAGAGACTCTAGAAAGCAAGAGCGTGCTTCTTGCTCTAAAGCAGAGTGTGGTCTATATATGAGAACTCTCCTGTGTGTTTCCCTTCAGAAATGGAGTTCAATCCCAGGCTCTGATTCTTCCTACATGCAACACTTCGTTTCAGGTAAGGGCAGTTACTTTACCGCTCAAACAAACTACATCGTTCACGAAGCTCACACGTTTCTCATCTTAACTGACAAGCATCGGATGTTATAGGACCAGTGCTTTGTATCAATTTCAGAAGCAGAGTTGGACTAGATATGGAACGTATGTGTACGAAACACCGTCCTTTTGTTCTCAGCACACTCACGTTTCCTGCTGTCTTAGAGATTCTAGAAAGCTAGAGAGTGCTTCTTGCTCTAAAGCAGAGTGTGTTCAATGGATGAGAACTCTGCTGTGTGTTTCACTTCAGAAATGGAATTAAATCCCAGTCTCTGAGTCTTCCTACAAAAAAGACTTCGTTTCAGGTAAGGGCAGTCACTTTTCAGCTAGAATGAACTACAACGTTCACAAACCTCACACGTTTCTCATCTTAAATGACAAGCATTGGATGTTGGAGTTCCTGTGCTTTGTGTGAATTTCACAGGCAGAGTTGGACTAGATATGGTCCGTATGTGTAGGAAACACCTTTCTTTTGTTCTCAGCACACTCACGTTTCCTGTTGTCTTAGCGAGTCTAGAAAGCTAGAGCGTGCTTCTTGCTCTAAAGCAGAGTGTGATCAATGGATGAGAACTCTGCTGTGTGTTTCCCTTCAGAAATGGAGTTAAATCCCAGGCTCTGTGTCTTCCAACATGCAAGACTTCGTTTCAGGGAAGGGCAGTCACTTTTCAGCTGAAACGAACTACATCGTTCACGAAGCTAACACGTTTCTCATCTTAACTGAAAAGCATTGGATGTTAGAGGACAGTGCTTCGTATCAGTTTTAGAAGCAGAGTTGGACTAGATATGGAACGCATGTGTAGGAAACACTGTTCTTTTGTTCTCAGCA
Source organism: Onychomys leucogaster (assembly GCA_949786385.1). NCBI lineage: Eukaryota > Metazoa > Chordata > Mammalia > Rodentia > Cricetidae > Onychomys > Onychomys leucogaster. Next base: position 1,394,649 of record CATKUP010000132.1, on the reverse strand, counting down.
CACTCACGTTTCCTGATGTCTTAGAGATTCTAGAAAGCTAGAGCGTGCTTCCTGCTCTAAAGCAGAGTGTGTTCAATGGATGAGAACTCTGCTGTGTGTTTCACTTCAGAAATGGAGTTAAATTCCAGGCTCTGTGTCTTCCTACAAGGAAGAATTCCTTTCAAGTAAGGGCAGTCACTTTTAAGCTCAAACAAACTACATCCTTCACGAAGCTCACACGTTTCTCATCTTAAATGACAAGCATTGGATGCTGGAGGACCTGTGATTTTTATCAATATCAGAGGCAGAGTTGGACTTGTTATGGTCCTAATGTGTAAGAAACTCCGTTCTTTTGCTCTCAGCACATTCATGTTTCCTGCTGTCTTAGAGACTCTAGAAAGCAAGAGCGTGCTTCTTGCTCTAAAGCAGAGTGTGATCTACACATGAGAACTCTGCTGTGTGTTTCCCTTCACAAATGGAGTTTAATCCCAGGCTCTGAGTCTTCCTACAAGCACCACTTCGTTACAGGTAAGGGCAGTTATATTACAGCTCAAACGAACTACATCGTTCACGAAGCTCACACGTTTCTCATCTTAACTGACAAGCATCGGATGTTATAGGACCAGTGCTTTGCATCAGTTTCAGAAGCAGAGTTGTAATAGATAGGTCCGTATGTGTAGGAAACACAGTTCTTTTTTTCAGAGCACAACCACGTTTCCTGCTGTATTAGAGAATCTAGAAAGCAAGAGCGTGCTTCTTGCTCTGAAGCAGGGTGTGATCAATGGATAAGAACTATGCTGTGTGTTTCCCTTCATAAATGGAGTTAAATCCCAGGCTCTGTGTCTTCCAACACTCAAGACTACATTTCAGGTAAGGGCAGTTACTTTTCACCTCAAACGAACTACATCCTTCACGAAGCTCACACGTTTCTCATCTTAAATGACAAGCATTGGATGCTGGAGAACCAGAGCTTTGTATCAGTTTCAGAAGCAGAATTGGACTAGATATGGAACGTATGTGTTGGAAACACAGTTCTTTTGTTCTCAGCACACTCACGTTTCCTGCTGTCTTAGAGATTCTAGAAAGCTAGAGCGTGCTTCTTGCTCTAAAGCAGAGTGTGATCAATGGATGAGATTTCTGCTGTGTGTTTCACTTCAGAAATGGAGTTAAATCCCAGGCTCTGAGTCTTCCAACAAAAAAGACTTCATTTCAGGTAAGGGCAGTTATATTACAGCTCAAACGAACTACATCGTTCACGAAGCTCACACGTTTCTCATCTTAACTGACAAGCATCGGATGTTATAGGACTAGTGCTTTGTATCATTTTCAGAAGCAGAGTTGGAATAGATAGGTCCGTATGTGTAGGAAACACAGTTCTTTTTTTCTGAGCACAACCACGTTTCCTGCAGTATTATTGAATCTAGAAAGCAAGAGCGTGCTTCTTGCTCTGAAGCAGAGTGTGATCAATGGATAAGAACTATGCTGTGTGTTTCCCTTCAGAAATGGAGTTAAATCCCAGGCTCTGAGTCTTCCAACACTCAAGACTTCATTTCAGGTAAGGGCAGTCACTTTTCAGCTCTAATGAACTACAACGTTCACGAACCTCACACGTTTCTCATCTTAAATGACAAGCATTGGATGTTGGAGGACCTGTGCTTTGTATGAATTTCACAGGCAGAGTTGGACTAGATATGGTCCCTAGGTGTAGGAAACACCGTTCTTTTGTTCTCAGCACACTCACGTTTCCTGTTGTCTTAGCGAGTCTAGAAAGCTAGAGCGTGCTTCTTGCTCTAAAGTAGAATGTGATCAATGGATGAGAACTCTGCTGTGTGTTTCACTTCAGAAATGGAGTTAAATTCTAGGCTCTGTGTCCTCCTACAAGCAAGAATTTCTTTCAAGTATGGGCAGTCACTTTTCACCTCAAACGAACTACATCCTTCACGAAGCTCACACGTTTCTCATCTTAAATGACAAGCATTGGATGCTAAAGGTCCAGAGCTTTGTATCAGTTTCAGAAGCAGAATTGGACTAGATATGGAACGTATGTGTAGGAAACACAGTTCTTTTGTTCTCAGCACACTCACGTTTCCTGCTGTCTTAGAGATTCTAGAAAGCTAGAGCGTGCTTCTTGCTCTAAAGCAGAGTGTGATCAATGGATGAGATCTCTGCTGTGTGTTTCACTTCAGAAATGGAGTTAAATCCCAGGCTCTGAGTCTTCCTACAAAAAAGACTTCATTTCAGGTAAGGGTAGTTACTTTACAGCTCAAACGAACTACATCGTTCACAAAGCTCACACGATTCTCATCTTAACTGACAAGCATTGGACGTTAGTGGACCTGCGGTTTGTTTCAGTTCCACAAGCATGGTTGGACTAGATTAGGTCCGTATGTGTAGGAAACACAGTTCTTTTTTTCTCAGCACACTCACCTTTCCTGCTGTGTTAGGGACTCTAGAAAGCTAGAGCGTGCTTCTTGTTCTAAAGCAGAGTGTGGTCAATTTATGAGAACTCTGCTGTGTGTTTCAATTCAGAAATGGAGTTAAATTCCAGGCTCTGTGTCCCTCCTACAAGCAAGAATTCCTTTCAAGTAAGGGCAGTCACTTTTCAGCTCAAACAAACTACATCCTTCACGAAGCTCACACGTTTCTCATCTTAAATGACAAGGATTGGATGCTGGAGGACCTGTGCTTTTTATCAATATCAGAGGCAGAGTAGGACTCGATATGGTCCGAATGTGTAAGAAACACCATTCCTGTGTTCTCAGCACACGCATGTTTCCTGCTGTCTTAGAGACTCTAGAAAGCAAGAGCGTGCTTCTTGCTCTAAAGCAGAGTGTGGTCTATATATGAGAACTCTCCTGTGTGTTTCCCTTCAGAAATGGAGTTCAATCCCAGGCTCTGATTCTTCCTACATGCAACACTTCGTTTCAGGTAAGGGCAGTTACTTTACAGCTCAAACAAACTACATCGTTCACGAAGCTCACACGTTTCTCATCTTAACTGACAAGCATCGGATGTTATAGGACCAGTGCTTTGTATCAGTTTCAGAAGCAGAGTTGGACTAGATATGGAACGTATGTGTACGAAACACCGTCCTTTTGTTCTCAGCACACTCACGTTTCCTGCTGTCTTAGAGATTCTAGAAAGCTAGAGAGTGCTTCTTGCTCTAAAGCAGAGTGTGTTCAATGGATGAGAACTCTGCTGTGTGTTTCACTTCAGAAATGGAATTAAATCCCAGTCTCTGAGTCTTCCTACAAAAAAGACTTCGTTTCAGGTAAGGGCAGTCACTTTTCAGCTAGAATGAACTACAACGTTCACAAACCTCACACGTTTCTCATCTTAAATGACAAGCATTGGATGTTGGAGTTCCTGTGCTTTGTGTGAATTTCACAGGCAGAGTTGGACTAGATATGGTCCGTATGTGTAGGAAACACCGTTCTTTTGTTCTCAGCACACTCACGTTTCCTGTTGTCTTAGCGAGTCTAGAAAGCTAGAGCGTGCTTCTTGCTCTAAAGCAGAGTGTGATCAATGGATGAGAACTCTGCTGTGTGTTTCCCTTCAGAAATGGAGTTAAATCCCAGGCTCTGTGTCTTCCAACATGCAAGACTTCGTTTCAGGGAAGGGCAGTCACTTTTCAGCTGAAACGAACTACATCGTTCACGAAGCTAACACGTTTCTCATCTTAACTGAAAAGCATTGGATGTTAGAGGACAGTGCTTCGTATCAGTTTTAGAAGCAGAGTTGGACTAGATATGGAACGCATGTGTAGGAAACACTGTTCTTTTGTTCTCAGCACACTCACGTTTCCTGATGTCTTAGAGATTCTAGAAAGCTAGAGCGTGCTTCCTGCTCTAAAGCAGAGTGTGTTCAATGGATGAGAACTCTGCTGTGTGTTTCACTTCAGAAATGGAGTTAAATTCCAGGCTCTGTGTCTTCCTACAAGGAAGAATTCCTTTCAAGTAAGGGCAGTCACTTTTAAGCTCAAACAAACTACATCCTTCACGAAGCTCACACGTTTCTCATCTTAAATGACAAGCATTGGATGCTGGAGGACCTGTGATTTTTATCAATATCAGAGGCAGAGTTGGACTTGTTATGGTCCTAATGTGTAAGAAACTCCGTTCTTTTGCTCTCAGCACATTCATGTTTCCTGCTGTCTTAGAGACTCTAGAAAGCAAGAGCGTGCTTCTTGCTCTAAAGCAGAGTGTGATCTACACATGAGAACTCTGCTGTGTGTTTCCCTTCACAAATGGAGTTTAATCCCAGGCTCTGAGTCTTCCTACAAGCACCACTTCGTTACAGGTAAGGGCAGTTATATTACAGCTCAAACGAACTACATCGTTCACGAAGCTCACACGTTTCTCATCTTAACTGACAAGCATCGGATGTTATAGGACCAGTGCTTTGCATCAGTTTCAGAAGCAGAGTTGTAATAGATAGGTCCGTATGTGTAGGAAACACAGTTCTTTTTTTCAGAGCACAACCACGTTTCCTGCTGTATTAGAGAATCTAGAAAGCAAGAGCGTGCTTCTTGCTCTGAAGCAGGGTGTGATCAATGGATAAGAACTATGCTGTGTGTTTCCCTTCATAAATGGAGTTAAATCCCAGGCTCTGTGTCTTCCAACACTCAAGACTACATTTCAGGTAAGGGCAGTTACTTTTCACCTCAAACGAACTACATCCTTCACGAAGCTCACACATTTCTCATCTTAAATGACAAGCATTGGATGCTGGAGAACCAGAGCTTTGTATCAGTTTCAGAAGCAGAATTGGACTAGATATGGAACGTATGTGTTGGAAACACAGTTCTTTTGTTCTCAGCACACTCACGTTTCCTGCTGTCTTAGAGATTCTAGAAAGCTAGAGCGTGCTTCTTGCTCTAAAGCAGAGTGTGATCAATGGATGAGATTTCTGCTGTGTGTTTCACTTCAGAAATGGAGTTAAATCCCAGGCTCTGAGTCTTCCAACAAAAAAGACTTCATTTCAGGTAAGGGCAGTTATATTACAGCTCAAACGAACTACATCGTTCACGAAGCTCACACGTTTCTCATCTTAACTGACAAGCATCGGATGTTATAGGACTAGTGCTTTGTATCATTTTCAGAAGCAGAGTTGGAATAGATAGGTCCGTATGTGTAGGAAACACAGTTCTTTTTTTCTGAGCACAACCACGTTTCCTGCAGTATTATTGAATCTAGAAAGCAAGAGCGTGCTTCTTGCTCTGAAGCAGAGTGTGATCAATGGATAAGAACTATGCTGTGTGTTTCCCTTCAGAAATGGAGTTAAATCCCAGGCTCTGTGTCTTCCAACACTCAAGACTTCATTTCAGGTAAGGGCAGTCACTTTTCAGCTCTAATGAACTAAAACGTTCACGAACCTCACACGTTTCTCATCTTAAGTGACAAGCATTGGATGTTGGAGGACCTGTGCTTTGTATGAATTTCACAGGCAGAGTTGGACTAGATATGGTCCCTATGTGTAGGAAACACCGTTCTTTTGTTCTCAGCACACTCACGTTTCCTGTTGTCTTAGCGAGTCTAGAAAGCTAGAGCGTGCTTCTTGCTCTGAAGCACAGTGTGATCCATGGAAAAGAACTAGGCTGTGTGTTTCCCTTCAAAAATGGAGTTAATTCCCAGGCTCTGTGTATTCCAACACTCAAGACTTCGTTTCAGGTAAGGGCAGTCACTTTTCAGCTCAAAGTAACTACATCGTTCACGAAGCTCACACGTTTCTCATCTTAACTGACAAGCATTGGATGTTATAGGACCAGTGCTTTGTATCAGTTTCAGAAGCAGAGTTGGAATAGATAGGTCCGTATGTGTAGGAAACACCTTTCTTTTCTTCTCAGCACACTCACGTTTCCTGCTGTCTTAGGGACTCTAGAAAGCTAGAGTGTGCTTCATGCTCTAAAGTAGAATGTGATCAATGGATGAGAATCTGCTGTGTGTTCCACTTCAGAAATGGAGTTAAATTCTAGGCTCTGTGTCTTCCTACAAGCAAGAATTTCTTTCAAGTATGGGCAGTCACTTTTCACCTCAAACGAACTACATCCTTCACGAAGCTCACACGTTTCTCATCTTAAATGACAAGCATTGGATGCTGGAGGTCCAGAGCTTTGTATCAGTTTCAGAAGCAGAATTGGACTAGATATGGAACGTATGTGTAGGAAACACAGTTCTTTTGTTCTCAGCACACTCACGTTTCCTGCTGTCTTAGAGATTCTAGAAAGCTAGAGCGTGCTTCTTGCTCTAAAGCAGAGTGTGATCAATGGATGAGAACTCTGCTGTGTGTTTCCCTTCAGAAATGGAGTTAAATCCCAGGCTCTGTGTCTTCCAACATGCAAGACTTCGTTTCAGGGAAGGGCAGTCACTTTTCAGCTGAAACGAACTACATCGTTCACGAAGCTAACACGTTTCTCATCTTAACTGAAAAGCATTGGATGTTAGAGGACAGTGCTTCGTATCAGTTTTAGAAGCAGAGTTGGACTAGATATGGAACGCATGTGTAGGAAACACTGTTCTTTTGTTCTCAGCACACTCACGTTTCCTGATGTCTTAGAGATTCTAGAAAGCTAGAGCGTGCTTCCTGCTCTAAAGCAGAGTGTGTTCAATGGATGAGAACTCTGCTGTGTGTTTCACTTCAGAAATGGAGTTAAATTCCAGGCTCTGTGTCTTCCTACAAGGAAGAATTCCTTTCAAGTAAGGGCAGTCACTTTTAAGCTCAAACAAACTACATCCTTCACGAAGCTCACACGTTTCTCATCTTAAATGACAAGCATTGGATGCTGGAGGACCTGTGATTTTTATCAATATCAGAGGCAGAGTTGGACTTGTTATGGTCCTAATGTGTAAGAAACTCCGTTCTTTTGCTCTCAGCACATTCATGTTTCCTGCTGTCTTAGAGACTCTAGAAAGCAAGAGCGTGCTTCTTGCTCTAAAGCAGAGTGTGATCTACACATGAGAACTCTGCTGTGTGTTTCCCTTCACAAATGGAGTTTAATCCCAGGCTCTGAGTCTTCCTACAAGCACCACTTCGTTACAGGTAAGGGCAGTTATATTACAGCTCAAACGAACTACATCGTTCACGAAGCTCACACGTTTCTCATCTTAACTGACAAGCATCGGATGTTATAGGACCAGTGCTTTGCATCAGTTTCAGAAGCAGAGTTGTAATAGATAGGTCCGTATGTGTAGGAAACACAGTTCTTTTTTTCAGAGCACAACCACGTTTCCTGCTGTATTAGAGAATCTAGAAAGCAAGAGCGTGCTTCTTGCTCTGAAGCAGGGTGTGATCAATGGATAAGAACTATGCTGTGTGTTTCCCTTCATAAATGGAGTTAAATCCCAGGCTCTGTGTCTTCCAACACTCAAGACTACATTTCAGGTAAGGGCAGTTACTTTTCACCTCAAACGAACTACATCCTTCACGAAGCTCACACGTTTCTCATCTTAAATGACAAGCATTGGATGCTGGAGAACCAGAGCTTTGTATCAGTTTCAGAAGCAGAATTGGACTAGATATGGAACGTATGTGTTGGAAACACAGTTCTTTTGTTCTCAGCACACTCACGTTTCCTGCTGTCTTAGAGATTCTAGAAAGCTAGAGCGTGCTTCTTGCTCTAAAGCAGAGTGTGATCAATGGATGAGATTTCTGCTGTGTGTTTCACTTCAGAAATGGAGTTAAATCCCAGGCTCTGAGTCTTCCAACAAAAAAGACTTCATTTCAGGTAAGGGCAGTTATATTACAGCTCAAACGAACTACATCGTTCACGAAGCTCACACGTTTCTCATCTTAACTGACAAGCATCGGATGTTATAGGACTAGTGCTTTGTATCATTTTCAGAAGCAGAGTTGGAATAGATAGGTCCGTATGTGTAGGAAACACAGTTCTTTTTTTCTGAGCACAACCACGTTTCCTGCAGTATTATTGAATCTAGAAAGCAAGAGCGTGCTTCTTGCTCTGAAGCAGAGTGTGATCAATGGATAAGAACTATGCTGTGTGTTTCCCTTCAGAAATGGAGTTAAATCCCAGGCTCTGAGTCTTCCAACACTCAAGACTTCATTTCAGGTAAGGGCAGTCACTTTTCAGCTCTAATGAACTACAACGTTCACGAACCTCACACGTTTCTCATCTTAAATGACAAGCATTGGATGTTGGAGGACCTGTGCTTTGTATGAATTTCACAGGCAGAGTTGGACTAGATATGGTCCCTAGGTGTAGGAAACACCGTTCTTTTGTTCTCAGCACACTCACGTTTCCTGTTGTCTTAGCGAGTCTAGAAAGCTAGAGCGTGCTTCTTGCTCTAAAGTAGAATGTGATCAATGGATGAGAACTCTGCTGTGTGTTTCACTTCAGAAATGGAGTTAAATTCTAGGCTCTGTGTCCTCCTACAAGCAAGAATTTCTTTCAAGTATGGGCAGTCACTTTTCACCTCAAACGAACTACATCCTTCACGAAGCTCACACGTTTCTCATCTTAAATGACAAGCATTGGATGCTAAAGGTCCAGAGCTTTGTATCAGTTTCAGAAGCAGAATTGGACTAGATATGGAACGTATGTGTAGGAAACACCGTTCTTTTGTTCTCAGCACACTCACGTTTCCTGTTGTCTTAGCGAGTCTAGAAAGCTAGAGCGTGCTTCTTGCTCTGAAGCACAGTGTGATCCATGGAAAAGAACTAGGCTGTGTGTTTCCCTTCAAAAATGGAGTTAAATCCCAGGCTCTGTGTATTCCAACACTCAAGACTTCGTTTCAGGTAAGGGCAGTCACTTTTCAGCTCAAAGTAACTACATCGTTCACGAAGCTCACACGTTTCTCATCTTAACTGACAAGCATCGGATGTTATAGGACCAGTGCTTTGTATCAGTTTCAGAAGCAGAGTTGGAATAGATAGGTCCGTATGTGTAGGAAACACCTTTCTTTTCTTCTCAGCACACTCACGTTTCCTGCTGTCTTAGGGACTCTAGAAAGCTAGAGTGTGCTTCATGCTCTAAAGTAGAATGTGATCAATGGATGAGAATCTGCTGTGTGTTCCACTTCAGAAATGGAGTTAAATTCTAGGCTCTGTGTCTTCCTACAAGCAAGAATTTCTTTCAAGTATGGGCAGTCACTTTTCACCTCAAACGAACTACATCCTTCACGAAGCTCACACGTTTCTCATCTTAAATGACAAGCATTGGATGCTGGAGGTCCAGAGCTTTGTATCAGTTTCAGAAGCAGAATTGGACTAGATATGGAACGTATGTGTAGGAAACACAGTTCTTTTGTTCTCAGCACACTCACGTTTCCTGCTGTCTTAGAGATTCTAGAAAGCTAGAGCGTGCTTCTTGCTCTAAAGCAGAGTGTGATCAATGGATGAGAACTCTGCTGTGTGTTTCCCTTCAGAAATGGAGTTAAATCCCAGGCTCTGTGTCTTCCAACATGCAAGACTTCGTTTCAGGGAAGGGCAGTCACTTTTCAGCTGAAACGAACTACATCGTTCACGAAGCTAACACGTTTCTCATCTTAACTGAAAAGCATTGGATGTTAGAGGACAGTGCTTCGTATCAGTTTTAGAAGCAGAGTTGGACTAGATATGGAACGCATGTGTAGGAAACACTGTTCTTTTGTTCTCAGCACACTCACGTTTCCTGATGTCTTAGAGATTCTAGAAAGCTAGAGCGTGCTTCCTGCTCTAAAGCAGAGTGTGTTCAATGGATGAGAACTCTGCTGTGTGTTTCACTTCAGAAATGGAGTTAAATTCCAGGCTCTGTGTCTTCCTACAAGGAAGAATTCCTTTCAAGTAAGGGCAGTCACTTTTAAGCTCAAACAAACTACATCCTTCACGAAGCTCACACGTTTCTCATCTTAAATGACAAGCATTGGATGCTGGAGGACCTGTGATTTTTATCAATATCAGAGGCAGAGTTGGACTTGTTATGGTCCTAATGTGTAAGAAACTCCGTTCTTTTGCTCTCAGCACATTCATGTTTCCTGCTGTCTTAGAGACTCTAGAAAGCAAGAGCGTGCTTCTTGCTCTAAAGCAGAGTGTGATCTACACATGAGAACTCTGCTGTGTGTTTCCCTTCACAAATGGAGTTTAATCCCAGGCTCTGAGTCTTCCTACAAGCACCACTTCGTTACAGGTAAGGGCAGTTATATTACAGCTCAAACGAACTACATCGTTCACGAAGCTCACACGTTTCTCATCTTAACTGACAAGCATCGGATGTTATAGGACCAGTGCTTTGCATCAGTTTCAGAAGCAGAGTTGTAATAGATAGGTCCGTATGTGTAGGAAACACAGTTCTTTTTTTCAGAGCACAACCACGTTTCCTGCTGTATTAGAGAATCTAGAAAGCAAGAGCGTGCTTCTTGCTCTGAAGCAGGGTGTGATCAATGGATAAGAACTATGCTGTGTGTTTCCCTTCATAAATGGAGTTAAATCCCAGGCTCTGTGTCTTCCAACACTCAAGACTACATTTCAGGTAAGGGCAGTTACTTTTCACCTCAAACGAACTACATCCTTCACGAAGCTCACACGTTTCTCATCTTAAATGACAAGCATTGGATGCTGGAGAACCAGAGCTTTGTATCAGTTTCAGAAGCAGAATTGGACTAGATATGGAACGTATGTGTTGGAAACACAGTTCTTTTGTTCTCAGCACACTCACGTTTCCTGCTGTCTTAGAGATTCTAGAAAGCTAGAGCGTGCTTCTTGCTCTAAAGCAGAGTGTGATCAATGGATGAGATTTCTGCTGTGTGTTTCACTTCAGAAATGGAGTTAAATCCCAGGCTCTGAGTCTTCCAACAAAAAAGACTTCATTTCAGGTAAGGGCAGTTATATTACAGCTCAAACGAACTACATCGTTCACGAAGCTCACACGTTTCTCATCTTAACTGACAAGCATCGGATGTTATAGGACTAGTGCTTTGTATCATTTTCAGAAGCAGAGTTGGAATAGATAGGTCCGTATGTGTAGGAAACACAGTTCGTTTTTTCTGAGCACAACCACGTTTCCTGCAGTATTATTGAATCTAGAAAGCAAGAGCGTGCTTCTTGCTCTGAAGCAGAGTGTGATCAATGGATAAGAACTATGCTGTGTGTTTCCCTTCAGAAATGGAGTTAAATCCCAGGCTCTGTGTCTTCCAACACTCAAGACTTCATTTCAGGTAAGGGCAGTCACTTTTCAGCTCTAATGAACTACAACGTTCACGAACCTCACACATTTCTCATCTTAAATGACAAGCATTGGATGTTGGAGGACCTGTGCTTTGTATGAATTTCACAGGCAGAGTTGGACTAGATATGGTCCCTATGTGTAGGAAACACCGTTCTTTTGTTCTCAGCACACTCACGTTTCCTGTTGTCTTAGCGAGTCTAGAAAGCTAGAGCGTGCTTCTTGCTCTGAAGCACAGTGTGATCCATGGAAAAGAACTAGGCTGTGTGTTTCCCTTCAAAAATGGAGTTAAATCCCAGGCTCTGTGTATTCCAACACTCAAGACTTCGTTTCAGGTAAGGGCAGTCACTTTTCAGCTCAAAGTAACTACATCGTTCACGAAGCTCACACGTTTCTCATCTTAACTGACAAGCATCGGATGTTATAGGACCAGTGCTTTGTATCAGTTTCAGAAGCAGAGTTGGAATAGATAGGTCCGTATGTGTAGGAAACACCTTTCTTTTCTTCTCAGCACACTCACGTTTCCTGCTGTCTTAGGGACTCTAGAAAGCTAGAGTGTGCTTCATGCTCTAAAGTAGAATGTGATCAATGGATGAGAATCTGCTGTGTGTTCCACTTCAGAAATGGAGTTAAATTCTAGGCTCTGTGTCTTCCTACAAGCAAGAATTTCTTTCAAGTATGGGCAGTCACTTTTCACCTCAAACGAACTACATCCTTCACGAAGCTCACACGTTTCTCATCTTAAATGACAAGCATTGGATGCTAAAGGTCCAGAGCTTTGTATCAGTTTCAGAAGCAGAATTGGACTAGATATGGAACGTATGTGTAGGAAACACAGTTCTTTTGTTCTCAGCACACTCACGTTTCCTGCTGTCTTAGAGATTCTAGAAAGCTAGAGCGTGCTTCTTGCTCTAAAGCAAAGTGTGATCAATGGATGAGATCTCTGCTGTGTGTTTCACTTCAGAAATGGAGTTAAATCCCAGGCTCTGAGTCTTCCTACAAAAAAGACTTCATTTCAGGTAAGGGTAGTTACTTTACAGCTCAAACGAACTACATCGTTCACAAAGCTCACACGATTCTCATGTTAACTGACAAGCATTGGATGTTAGTGGACCTGCGGTTTGTTTCAGTTCCACAAGAATGGTTGGACTAGATTAGGTCCGTATGTGTAGGAAACACAGTTCTTTTTTTCTCAGCACACTCACATTTCCTGCTGTGTTAGGGACTCTAGAAAGCTAGAGCGTGCTTCTTGCTCTAAAGCAGAGTGTGATCAATGGATGAGAACTCTGCTGTGTGTTTCACTTCAGAAATGGAGTTAAATTCCATGCTCTGTGTCTCCTAGAAGCAAGAATTCCTTTCAGTATGGGCAGTCACTTTTCAGCTCAAACAAACTACATCCTTCACGAAGCTCACACGTTTCTCATCTTAAATGACAAGGATTGGATGCTGGAGGACCTGTGCTTTTTATCAATATCAGAGGCAGAGTAGGACTCGATATGGTCCGAATGTGTAAGAAACACCATTCCTGTGTTCTCAGGACACGCATGTTTCCTGCTGTCTTAGAGACTCTAGAAAGCAAGAGCGTGCTTCTTGCTCTAAAGCAGAGTGTGATCTATATATGAGAACTCTCCTGTGTGTTTCCCTTCAGAAATGGAGTTCAATCCCAGGCTCTGATTCTTCCTACATGCAACACTTCGTTTCAGGTTAGGGCAGTTACTTTACAGCTCAAACAAAGTACATCGTTCACGAAGCTCACACGTTTCTCATCTTAACTGACAAGCATCGGATGTTATAGGACTAGTGCTTTGTATCATTTTCAGAAGCAGAGTTGGAATAGATAGGTCCGTATGTGTAGGAAACACAGTTCTTTTTTTCTGAGCACAACCACGTTTCCTGCAGTATTATTGAATCTAGAAAGCAAGAGCGTGCTTCTTGCTCTGAAGCAGAGTTTGATCAATGGATAAGAACTACGCTGTGTGTTTCCCTTCAGAAATGGAATTAAATCCCAGTCTATGAGTCTTCCTACAAAAAAGACTTCGTTTCAGGTAAGGGCAGTCACTTTTCAGCTCAAATGAACTACAACGTTCACGAACCTCACACGTTTCTCATCTTAAATGACAAGTATTGGATGTTGGAGGACCTGTGCTTTGTATGAATTTCACAGCCAGAGTTGGACTAGATATGGTCCGTATGTGTAGGAAACATCGTTCTTTTGTTCTCAGCACACTCACGTTTCCTGTTGTCTTAGCGAGTCTAGAAAGCTAGAGCGCGCTTCTTGCTCTAAAGCAGAGTGTGATCAATGGATGAGAACTCTGTTGTGTGTTTCACTTCAGAAATGGAGTTAAATCCCAGGCTCTGAGTCTTCCTACAAAAAAGACTTCGTTTCAGAGAAGGGCAGTTACATTACAGCTCAAACGAACTACATCGTTCCTGAAGCTCACACGTTTCTCCTCTTAAATGACAAGCATTGGATGCTCGAGGACATGTGCTTTGTATCAATTTCAGAGGCAGAGTTGGACTCGATATGGTCCGAATGTGTAAGAAACTCCGTTCTTTTGCTCTCAGCACACTCATGTTTCCTGCTGTCTTAGAGATTCTAGAAAGCAAGAGCGTGCTTCTTGCTCTAAAGCAGAGTGTGATCTATATATGAGAAATCTGCTGTGTGTTTCCCTTCAGAAATGGAGTTCAATCCCAGGCTCTGAGTCTTCCTACAAGCAACACTTCGTTTCAGGTAAGGGCAGTTACTTTAGAGCTCAAACGAACTACATCGTTCACGAAGCTCCCACGTTTCTCATCTTAACTGACAAGCATCAGATGTTATAGGACCAGTGCTTTGTATCAGTTTCAGAAGCAGAGTTGGAATAGATAGGTCCGTATGTGTAGGAAACACAGTTCTTTTTTTCTGAGCACAACCACGTTTCCTGCAATATTAGAGAATCTAGAAAGCAAGAGCGTGCTTCTTGCTCTGAAGCACAGTGTGATCCATGTAAAAGAACTAGGCTGTGTGTTTCCCTTCAAAAATGGAGTTAAATCCCAGGCTCTGAGTCTTCCTACAAACAAGACTTCGTTTCAGGTAGGGGCAGTTACTTTACAGCTCAAACGAACTACATCATTCACGAAGCTCACACGTTTCTCATCTTAACTGACAAGCATCGGATGTTATAGGACCAGTGCTTTGTATCAGTTTCAGAAGCAGAGTTGGAATAGATATGGTCCCTATGTGTAGGAAACTCCGTTCATTTGTTCTTAGCACACTCACGTTTGCTGCTGTATTAGAGAATCTAGAAAGCAAGTGCGTGCTTCTTGCTCTAAAGCAGAGTGTGATCTATATATGAGAACTCTGCTGTGTGTTTCCCTTCAGAAATGGAGTTAAATCCCAGGCTCTGTGTCTTCCAACATGCAAGACTTCATTTCAGGGAAGGGCAGTCACTTTTCAGCTCAAACGAACTACATCGTTCACGAAGCTAACACGTTTCTCATCTTAAGTGAAAAGCATTGGATGTTAGAGGACCAGTGCTTCGTATCAGTTTCAGAAGCAGAGTTGGACTAGATATGGAACGTATGTGTACGAAACACCGTCCTTTTGTTCTCAGCACACTCACGTTTCCTGCTGTCTTAGATATTCTAGAAAGCTACAGAGTGCTTCTTGCTCTAAAGCAGAGTGTGTTCAATGGATGAGAACTCTGCTGTGTGTTTCACTTCAGAAATGGAATTAAATCCCAGTCTCTGAGTCTTCCTACAAAAAAGACTTCGTTTCAGGTAAGGGCAGTCACTTTTCAGCTAGAATGAACTACAACGTTCACAAACCTCACACGTTTCTCATCTTAAATGACAAGCATTGGATGTTGGAGTTCCTGTGCTTTGTGTGAATTTCACAGGCAGAGTTGGACTAGATATGGTCCGTATGTGTAGGAAACACCGTTCTTTTGTTCTCAGCACACTCACGTTTCCTGTTGTCTTAGCGAGTCTAGAAAGCTAGAGCGTGCTTCTTGCTCTAAAGCAGAGTGTGATCAATGGATGAGAACTCTGCTGTGTGTTTCCCTTCAGAAATGGAGTTAAATCACAGGCTCTGTGTCTTCCAACATGCAAGACTTCGTTTCAGGGAAGGGCAGTCACTTTTCAGCTGAAACGAACTACATCGTTCACGAAGCTAACACGTTTCTCATCTTAACTGAAAAGCATTGGATGTTAGAGGACAGTGCTTCGTATCAGTTTTAGAAGCAGAGTTGGACTAGATATGGAACGCATGTGTAGGAAACACTGTTCTTTTGTTCTCAGCACTCTCACGTTTCCTGATGTCTTAGAGATTCTAGAAAGCTAGAGCGTGCTTCCTGCTCTAAAGCAGAGTGTGTTCAATGGATGAGAACTCTGCTGTGTGTTTCACTTCAGAAATGGAGTTAAATTCCAGGCTCTGTGTCTTCCTACAAGGAAGAATTCCTTTCAAGTAAGGGCAGTCACTTTTAAGCTCAAACAAACTACATCCTTCACGAAGCTCACACGTTTCTCATCTTAAATGACAAGCATTGGATGCTGGAGGACCTGTGATTTTTATCAATATCAGAGGCAGAGTTGGACTTGTTATGGTCCTAATGTGTAAGAAACTCCGTTCTTTTGCTCTCAGCACATTCATGTTTCCTGCTGTCTTAGAGACTCTAGAAAGCAAGAGCGTGCTTCTTGCTCTAAAGCAGAGTGTGATCTACACATGAGAACTCTGCTGTGTGTTTCCCTTCACAAATGGAGTTTAATCCCAGGCTCTGAGTCTTCCTACAAGCACCACTTCGTTACAGGTAAGGGCAGTTATATTACAGCTCAAACGAACTACATCGTTCACGAAGCTCACACGTTTCTCATCTTAACTGACAAGCATCGGATGTTATAGGACCAGTGCTTTGCATCAGTTTCAGAAGCAGAGTTGTAATAGATAGGTCCGTATGTGTAGGAAACACAGTTCTTTTTTTCAGAGCACAACCACGTTTCCTGCTGTATTAGAGAATCTAGAAAGCAAGAGCGTGCTTCTTGCTCTGAAGCAGGGTGTGATCAATGGATAAGAACTATGCTGTGTGTTTCCCTTCATAAATGGAGTTAAATCCCAGGCTCTGTGTCTTCCAACACTCAAGACTACATTTCAGGTAAGGGCAGTTACTTTTCACCTCAAACGAACTACATCCTTCACGAAGATCACACGTTTCTCATCTTAAATGACAAGCATTGGATGCTGGAGAACCAGAGCTTTGTATCAGTTTCAGAAGCAGAATTGGACTAGATATGGAACGTATGTGTTGGAAACACAGTTCTTTTGTTCTCAGCACACTCACGTTTCCTGCTGTCTTAGAGATTCTAGAAAGCTAGAGCGTGCTTCTTGCTCTAAAGCAGAGTGTGATCAATGGATGAGATTTCTGCTGTGTGTTTCACTTCAGAAATGGAGTTAAATCCCAGGCTCTGAGTCTTCCAACAAAAAAGACTTCATTTCAGGTAAGGGCAGTTATATTACAGCTCAAACGAACTACATCGTTCACGAAGCTCACACGTTTCTCATCTTAACTGACAAGCATCGGATGTTATAGGACTAGTGCTTTGTATCATTTTCAGAAGCAGAGTTGGAATAGATAGGTCCGTATGTGTAGGAAACACAGTTCTTTTTTTCTGAGCACAACCACGTTTCCTGCAGTATTATTGAATCTAGAAAGCAAGAGCGTGCTTCTTGCTCTGAAGCAGAGTTTGATCAATGGATAAGAACTACGCTGTGTGTTTCCCTTCAGAAATGGAGTTAAATCCCAGGCTCTGTGTCTTCCAACACTCAAGACTTCATTTCAGGTAAGGGCAGTCACTTTTCAGCTCTAATGAACTACAACGTTCACGAACCTCACACGTTTCTCATCTTAAATGACAAACATTGGATGTTGGAGGACCTGTGCTTTGTATGAATTTCACAGCCAGAGTTGGACTAGATATGGTCCGTATGTGTAGGAAACACCGTTCTTTTGTTCTCAGCACACTCACGTTTCCTGTTGTCTTAGCGAGTCTAGAAAGCTAGAGCGTGATTCTTGCTCTGAAGCACAGTGTGATCCATGGAAAAGTACTAGGCTGTGTGTTTCCCTTCAAAAATGGAGTTAAATCCCAGGTTCTGTGTATTCCAACACTCAAGACTTCGTTTCAGGTAAGGGCAGTCACTTTTCAGCTCAAAGGAACTACATCGTTCACGAAGCTCACACGTTTCTCATCTTAACTGACAAGCATCGGATGTTATAGGACCAGTGCTTTGTATCAGTTTCAGAAGCAGAGTTGGAATAGATAGGTCCGTATGTGTAGGAAACACAGTTCTTTTTTTCTGAGCACAACCACGTTACCTGCTGTATTAGAGAATCTAGAAAGCAAGAGCGTGCTTCTTGCTCTGAAGCAGGGTGTGATCAATGGATAAGAACTATGCTGTGTGTTTCCCTTCAGAAATGGAGTTAAATCCCAGGCTCTGTGTCTTCCAACACTCAAGACTTCATTTCAGGTAAGGGCAGTTACTTTTCAGCTCAAACGAACTACAACATTCACGGAGCTCACACGTTTCTCATCTTAACTGACAAGCATTGGATATTAGAGGACCAGTGCTTTGTCTCAGTTTCACAAGCAGAGATGGACTAGATATGGTCCGTATGTGTAGGAAACACCTTTCTTTTCTTCTCAGCACACTCACGTTTCCTGCTGTCTTAGGGACTCTAGAAAGCTAGAGTGTGCTTCATGCTCTAAAGTAGAATGTGATCAATGGATGAGAACTCTGCTGTGTGTTTCACTTCAGAAATGGAGTTAAATTCTAGGCTCTGTGTCCTCCTACAAGCAAGAATTTCTTTCAAGTATGGGCAGTCACTTTTCACCTCAAACGAACTACATCCTTCACGAAGCTCACACGTTTCTCATCTTAAATGACAAGCATTGGATGCTAAAGGTCCAGAGCTTTGTATCAGTTTCAGAAGCAGAATTGGACTAGATATGGAACGTATGTGTAGGAAACACAGTTCTTTTGTTCTCAGCACACTCACGTTTCCTGCTGTCTTAGAGATTCTAGAAAGCTAGAGCGTGCTTCTTGCTCTAAAGCAGAGTGTGATCAATGGATGAGATCTCTGCTGTGTGTTTCACTTCAGAAATGGAGTTAAATCCCAGTCTCTGAGTCTTCCTACAAAAAAGACTTCATTTCAGGTAAGGGTAGTTACTTTACAGCTCAAACGAACTACATCGTTCACAAAGCTCACACGATTCTCATCGTAACTGACAAGCATTGGACGTTAGTGGACCTGCGGTTTGTTTCAGTTCCACAAGCATGTTTGGACTAGATTAGGTCCGTATGTGTAGGAAACACAGTTCTTTTTTTCTCAGCACACTCACCTTTCCTGCTGTGTTAGGGACTCTAGAAAGCTAGAGCGTGCTTCTTGTTCTAAAGCAGAGTGTGGTCAATTTATGAGAACTCTGCTGTGTGTATCAATTCAGAAATGGAGTTAAATTCCAGGCTCTGTGTCCCTCCTACAAGCAAGAATTCCTTTCAAGTAAGGGCAGTCACTTTTCAGCTCAAACAAACTACATCCTTCACGAAGCTCACACGTTTCTCATCTTAAATGACAAGGATTGGATGCTGGAGGACCTGTGCTTTTTATCAATATCAGAGGCAGAGTAGGACTCGATATGGTCCGAATGTGTAAGAAACACCATTCCTGTGTTCTCAGCACACGCATGTTTCCTGCTGTCTTAGAGACTCTAGAAAGCAAGAGCGTGCTTCTTGCTCTAAAGCAGAGTGTGGTCTATATATGAGAACTCTCCTGTGTGTTTCCCTTCAGAAATGGAGTTCAATCCCAGGCTCTGATTCTTCCTACATGCAACACTTCGTTTCAGGTAAGGGCAGTTACTTTACAGCTCAAACAAACTACATCGTTCACGAAGCTCACACGTTTCTCATCTTAACTGACAAGCATCGGATGTTATAGGACCAGTGCTTTGTATCAGTTTCAGAAGCAGAGTTGGAATAGATAGGTCCGTATGTGTAGGAAACACAGTTCTTTTTTTCTGAGCACAACCACTTTTCCTGCTGTATTAGAGATTCTAGAAAGCAAGAGCGTGCTTCTTGCTCTGAAGCAGAGTGTGATCCATGGATAAGACTTATGCTGTGTGTTTCCCTTCAAAAATGGAGTTAAATCCCAGGCTCTGTGTATTCCAACACTCAAGACTTCGTTGCAGGTAAGGGCAGTCACTTTTTTAGCTCAAATGAACTACATCATTCACGAAGCTAACACGTTTCTCATATTAAATGACAAGCATTGGATGCTGGAGGACCTGTGCTTTTTATCAATTTCAGAGGCAGAGTTGGACTTGAGATTGTCTGAATGTTTAAGAAACACCGTTATTGTGTTATCAGCACACTCATGTTTCCTGCTGTCTTAGAGAATCTAGAAAGCAAGAGCGTGCTTCTTGCTCTAAAGCAGAGTGTGATCTATATATGAGAACTCGGCTGTGTGTTTCACTTCAGAAATGGAGTTAAATCCCAGGCTCTGTGTCTTCCAACATGCAAGACTTCGTTTCAGGGAAGGGGAGTCACTTTTCAGCTCAAACGAACTACATCCTTCACGAAGCTAAAACGTTTCTCATCTTAACTGACAAGCATTGGATGTTAGATGACCAGTGCTTTCAATCAGTTTCAGAAGCAGATTTGGACTAGATGTGGACCGTATGTGTAGGAAACACCGTTCTTTTGTTCTCAGCACACACACGTTTCCTGCTGTCTTAGAGACTCTAGGAAGATAGAATGTGCTTCTGGCTCTAATGCAGAGTGTGATCAATGGATTAGAACTCTGCTGTGTGTTTCACTTCAGAAATGGAGTTAATTCCCAGGCTCTGAGTCTTCCAACAAACATGAATTCCTTTCAGGTAAGGGCAGTTACTTTACAGCTCAAATGAACTACATCCTTCACGAAGCTCACACGTTTCTCATCTTAACTGACAAGCATCGGATGTTATAGGACCAGTGCTTTGTATCAGTTTCAGAAGCAGAGTTGAAATAGATATGGTCCGTTTGTGTAGGAAACACCGTTCATTTGTTCTTAGCACACTCACGTTTGCTGCTCTATTAGAGAATCTAGGAAGCAAGAGCGTGCTTCAGGCTCTAAAGCAGAGTGTGATCCATGGAAGAGAACTCTGCTGTGTGTTGCCCTTCAGAAATGGAGTTAAATCCCAGGCTCTGTGTCCTCCTACAATAAAGACTTCGTATCAGGTAAAGGCAGTCACTTTTCAGCTCAAGTGAACTACATCCTTCATGAAGCTCACACGTTTCTCATCCTAAATCACAAGCATTGGATGTTACAGGACCTGTGCTTTGTATCAATTTCATAGGAAGAGTTGGACTACGTATGGTCCGTATGTGCAGGAAACACAGTTCAATTTTTCTGAGCACAAACACGTTTCCTGCTGTCTTAGAGAATCTAGAAAGCAAGAGCGTGCTTCTTGCTCTGAAGCAGAGTGTGATCCGTGGATGAGAACTATGGTATGTGTTTCCCCTCAGAAATGGAGTTAAATCCCAGGGTCTGTTTCTTCCAACACTCAAGACTTCGTTTCAGATAAGGGCAGTCACTTTTCAGCTCAAACGAACTACATCGTTCACGAAGCTAACACATTTCTCATCTTAACTGACAAGCATTGGATGTTAGAGGACCAGTGCTTTGTCTCAGTTTCAGAAGCAGAGATGGACTAGATATGGTCCGTATGTGTAGCTAACACCGTTCTTTTGTTCTCAGCACACTCACGTTTCCTGCTGTCTTAGGGACTCTAGAAAGCTAGAGCGTGCTTCTTGCTCAAAAGCAGAGTGTGATTAATGGATGAGAACTCTGCTGTGTGTTTCACTTCAGAAATGGAGGTAAATTCCAGGCTCTGTGTCTTCCTACAAGCAAGAATTCCTTTCAAGCAAGGGCAGTCACTTTTCAGCTCAAACAAACTACATCCTTCACGAAGTTCACACGTTTCTCATCTTAAATGACAAGCATTGGATGCTGAAGGACCTGTGCTTTTTATCAATTTCAGAGGCAGAGTTGGACTCGATATGGTCCAAATGTGTAAGAAACTCCGTTCTTGTGTTCTCCGCACACTCATGTTTCCTGCTGTCTTAGAGACTCTAGAAAGCTAGAGTGTGCTTCTTGCTCTAAAGCAGAGTGTGATCTATATATGAGAAATCTGCTGTGTGTTTCCCTTCAGAAATGGAGTTAAATCCCAGGCTCTGAGTCTTCCTACAAGCAACATTTCGTTTCAGGTAAGGGCAGTTACTTTGCAGCTCAAATGAACTACATCGGTCACAAAGCTCACACGTTTCTCATCTTAACTGACAAGCATTGGATGTTATAGGACCAATGCTTTGTATCAGTTTCAGAAGCAGAGTTGGAATAGATATGGTCCGTATGTGTAGGAAACACCGTTCATTTGTTCTTAGCACACTCACGTTGCTGCTGTATTAGAGAATCTAGGAAGCAAGAGCGTGCTTCTTGCTCTAAAGCAGAGTGTGATCCATGGAAGAGGACTCTGCTGTGTGTTTCCCTTCAGAAATGGAGTTAAATCCCAGGCTCTGTGTCTTCCAACATGCAAGACTTCGTTTCAGGGAAGGGCAGTCACTTTGCAGCTCAAACGAACTACATCGTTCCCGAAGCTCACACGTTTCTCATATTAAATTACAAGCATTGGATGCTTGAGGACCTGTGCTTTTTATCAATTTCAGAGGCAGAGTTGGACTCGAGATGGTCTGAATGTTTAAGAAACACCGTTATTGTGTTATCAGCACACTCATGTTTCCTGCTGTCTTAGAGACTCTAGAAAGCAAGAGCGTGCTTCTTGCTCTAAAGCAGAATGTGATCTATATATGAGAACTCTGCTGTGTGTTTCACTTCAGAAATGGAGTTAATTCCCAGGCTCTGTGTCTTCCTACAAACAAGAATTCGTTTCAAGTAAGGGCAGTTACTTTACAGCTCAAACGAACTACATCGTTCCCGAAGCTCACACGTTTCTCATCTTAACTGACAAGCATCGGATGTTATAGGACTAGTGCTTTGTATCAGTTTCAGAAGCACAGTTGGAATAGATATGGTCCGTATGTGTAGGAAACACCGTTCTTTTGTTCTCAGCACACTCACGTTTGCTGCTGCATTAGAGAATCTAGAAAGCAAGAGCGTGCTTCTTGCTCTAAAGCAGAGTGTGATATATAGAAAAGAACTATGCTGTGTGTTTCCCTTCAGAAATGGAGTTAAATCCCAGGCTCTGTGTATTCCTACAATAGAGACTTCGTTTCACGTAAGGGTAGTCACTTTTCAGCTCAAATGAACTACATCCTTCACGAAGCTCACACGTTTCTCATCCTAAATGACTAGCATTGGATGTTACAGGACCTATGCTTTGTATCAATTTCAGAGGCAGAGTTGGACTCGATATGGTCTGAATGTGTAAGAAACACCGTTCTTTTGCTCTCAGCACAATCATGTTTCCTGCTGTCTTAGAGATTCTAGAAAGCAAGAGCGTCCTTCTTGATTTAAAGCAGAGTGTGATCAATGGATGAGAACTCTGCTGAGTGTTTCACTTCAGAAATGGAGTTAAATCCCAGGCTCTGAGTCTTCCTACAAACAAGACTTCGTTTCAGGTAAGGGCAGTTACTTTACAGCTCAAACAAACTACATTATTCACGAAGCTCACACGATTCTCATCTTAACTGACAAGCATTGGATGATATAGGACCAGTGCTTTGTATCAGTTTCAAAAGCAGAGTTGGAATAGATATGGTCCGTATGTGTAGGAAACTCCGTTCATTTGTTCTTAGCACACTCACGTTTGCTGCTGTATTAGAGAAACTAGAAAGCAGGTGCGTGCTTCTTGCTCTAAAGCAGAGTGTGATCTATATATGAGAACTCGGCTGTGTGTTTCACTTCACAAATGGAGTTAAATCCCAGGCTCTGTGTCTTCCAACATGAAAGACTTCGTTTCAGGTAAGGGGAGTCACTTTTCAGCTCAAACGAACTACATTGTTCATGAAGCTAACACGTTTCTCATCTTAACTGACAAGCATTGGATGTTAGATGACCAGTGCTTTGTATCAGTTTCAGAAGCAGAGTTGGACTAGATATGGACCGTATGTGTAGGAAACACCGTTCTTTTGTTCTCAGCACACACACACGTTTCCTGCTGTCTTAGAGACTCTAGGAAGATAGAACGTGCTTCTTGCTCTAAAGCAGAGTGTGATCAATGGATTAGAACTCTGCTGTGTGTTTCACTTCAAAAATGGAGTTAATTCCCAGGCTCTGAGTATTCCTACAAACAAGAATTCGTTTCAGGTAAGGGCAGTTACTTTACAGCTCAAACGAACTACATCGTTCCCGAAGCTCAAACGTTTCTCATCTTAACTGACAAGCATTGGATGTTACAGGACCTGTGCTCTGTATCAATTTCATAGGAAGAGTTGGACTATGTATGGTCCGTATGTGTAGGAAACACAGTTCAATTTTTCTGAGCAAAAACACGTTTCCTGCTGTATTAGAGAATCTAGAAAGCAAGAGCGTACTTCTTGCTCTGAAGCAGAGTGTGATCCGTGGATGAGAACTATGCTGTGTGTTTCCCCTCAGAAATGGAGTTAAATCCCAGGCTCTGAGTCTTCCTACAAGGAAGACATTGTTTCAGGTAAGGGCAGTCACTTTTCAGCTCAAACGAACTACATCGTTCACGAAACTAACACGTTTCTCATCTTAACTGACAAGCATTGGATGTTATAGGAACAGTGCTTTGTATCAGTTTCAGAAGCAGAGTTGGAATAGATATGGTCCGTATGTGTAGGAAACACCGTTCATTTGTTCTTAGCACACTCACGTTGCTGCTGTATTAGAGAATCTAGGAAGCAAGAGCGTGCTTCTTGCTCTAAAGCAGAGTGTGATCCATGGAAGAGAACTGTGCTGTGTGTTTCCCTTCAGAAATGGAGTTAAATCCCAGGCTCTGTGTCTTCCAACATGCAAGACTTCGTTTCAGGGAAGGGCAGTCACTTTGCAGCTCAAACGAACTACATCGTTCCCGAAGCTCACACGTTTCTCATATTAAATTACAAGCATTGGATGCTGGAGGACCTGTGCTTTTTATCAATTTCAGAGGCAGAGTTGGACTCGAGATTGTCTGAATGTTTAAGAAACACCGTTATTGTGTTATCAGCACACTCATGTTTCCTGCTGTCTTAGAGACTCTAGTAAGCAAGAGCGTGCTTCTTGTTCTAAAGCACAGTGTGATCTATATATGAGAACTCGGCTGTGTGTTTCACTTCAGAAATGGAGTTAAATCCCAGGCTCTGTGTCTTCCAACATGCAAGACTTCGTCTCAGGGAAGGGGAGTCACTTTTCAGCTCAAACGAACTACATCCTTCACGAAGCTAACACGTTTCTCATCTTAACTGACAAGCATTGGATGTTAGATGACCAGTGCTTTCAATCAGTTTCAGAAGCAGATTTGGACTAGATGTGGACCGTATGTGTAGGAAACACCGTTCTTTTGTTCTCAGCACACACAGGTTTCCTGCTGTCTTAGAGACTCTAGGAAGATAGAATGTGCTTCTGGCTCTAATGCAGAGTGTGATCAATGGATTAGAACTCTGCTGTGTGTTTCCCTTCAGAAATGGAGTTAATTCCCAGGCTCTGAGTCTTCCAACAAACATGAATTCCTTTCAGGTAACGGCAGTTACTTTACAGCTCAAATGAACTACATCGTTCCCGAAGCTCACACGTTTCTCATCTTAACTGACAAGCATCGGATGTTATAGGACCAGTGCTTTGTATCAGTTTCAGAAGCAGAGTTGGAATAGATATGGTCCGTTTGTGTAGGAAACACCGTTCATTTGTTCTTAGCACACTCACGTTTGCTGCTCTATTAGAGAATCTAGGAAGCAAGTGCGTGCTTCAGGCTCTAAAGCAGAGTGTGATCCATGGAAGAGAACTCTGCTGTGTGTTGCCCTTCAGAAATGGAGTTAAATCCCAGGCTCTGTGTCTTCCTACAATAAAGACTTCGTTTCAGGTAAAGGCAGTCACTTTTCAGCTCAAGTGAACTACATCCTTCATGAAGCTCACACGTTTCTCATCCTAAATCACAAGCATTGGATGTTACAGGACCTGTGCTTTGTATCAATTTCATAGGAAGAGTTGGACTACGTATGGTCCGTATGTGTAGGAAACACAGTTCAATTTTTGTGAGCACAAACACGTTTCCTGCTGTATTAGAGAATCTAGAAAGCAAGAGCGTGCTTCTTGCTCTGAAGCAGAGTGTGATCCATGGATGAGAACTATGTTATGTGTTTCCCCTCAGAAATGGAGTTAAATCCCAGGGTCTGTTTCTTCCAACACTCAAGACTTCGTTTCAGATAAGGGCAGTCACTTTTCAGCTCAAACGAACTACATCGTTCACGAAGCTAACACGTTTCTCATCTTAACTGACAAGCATTGGATGTTAGAGGACCAGTGCTTTGTCTCAGTTACAGAAGCAGAGATGGACTAGATATGGTCCGTATGTGTAGGAAACACCTTTCTTTTCTTCTCAGCACACTCACGTTTCCTGCTGTCTTAGGGACTCTAGAAAGCTAGAGCGTGCTTCTTGCTCAAAAGCAGAGAGTAATTAATGGATGAGAACTCTGCTGTGTGTTTCACTTCAGAAATGGAGTGAAATTCCAGGCTCTGTGTCTTCCTACAAGCAAGAATTCCTTTCAAGTAAGGGCAGTCACTTTTCAGCTCAAACAAACTACATCCTTCACGAAGTTCACACGTTTCTCATCTTAAATGACAAGCATTGGATGCTGAAGGACCTGTGCTTTTTATCAATTTCAGAGGCAGAGTTGGACTCGATATGTTCCAAATGTGTAAGAAACTCCGTTCTTGTGTTCTCCGCACACTCATGTTTCCTGCTGTCTTAGAGACTCTAGAAAGCTAGAGTGTGCTTCTTGCTCTAAAGCAGAGTGTGATCTATATATGAGAAATCTGCTGTGTGTTTCCCTTCAGAAATTTAGTTAAATCCCAGGCTCTGAGTCTTCCTACAAGCAACATTTCGTTTCAGGTAAGGGCAGTTACTTTGCAGCTCAAACGAACTACATCGGTCACAAAGCTCACACGTTTCTCATCTTAACTGACAAGCATTGGATGTTATAGGACCAGTGCTTTGTATCAGTTTCAGAAGCAGAGTTGGAATAGATATGGTCCGTATGTGTAGGAAACACCGTTCATTTGTTCTTAGCACACTCACGTTGCTGCTGTATTAGAGAATCTAGGAAGCAAGAGCGTGCTTCTTGCTCTAAAGCAGAGTGTGATCCATGGAAGAGAACTCTGCTGTATGTTTCCCTTCAGAAATGGAGTTAAATCCCAGGCGCTGTGTCTTCCACCATGCAAGACTTCGTTTCAGGGAAGGGCAGTCACTTTGTAGCTCAAACGAACTACATCGTTCCCGAAGTTCACACGTTTCTCATATTAAATTACAAGCATTGGATGCTTGAGGTCCTGTGCTTTTTATCAATTTCAGAGGCAGAGTTGGACTCGAGATGGTCTGATTGTTTAAGAAACACCGTTATTGTGTTATCAGCACACTCATGTTTCCTGCTGTCTTAGAGAATCTAGAAAGCAAGAGCGTGCTTCTTGCTCTAAAGCAGAATGTGATCTATATATGAGAACTCTGCTGTGTGTTTCACTTCAGAAATGGAGTTAATTCCCAGGCTCTGAGTCTTCCCACAAACAAGAATTCGTTTCAGGTAAGGGCAGTTACTTTACAGCTCAAACGAACTACATCGTTCCCGAAGCTCACACGTTTCTCATCTTAACTGACAAGCATCGGATGTTATAGCACCAGTGCTTTGTATCAGTTTCAGAAGCACAGTTGGAATAGATATGGTCCGTATGTGTTGGAAACACCGTTCATTTGTTCTTACCACACTCACGTTTGCTGCTCTATTAGAGAATCTAGGAAGCAAGAGCGTGCTTCTTGCTCTAAAGCAGAGTGTGATCCATGGAAGAGAACTCTGCTGTGTGTTTCCATTC
This sequence comes from Onychomys leucogaster, assembly GCA_949786385.1. Taxonomy (NCBI): domain Eukaryota; kingdom Metazoa; phylum Chordata; class Mammalia; order Rodentia; family Cricetidae; genus Onychomys; species Onychomys leucogaster. The sequence goes on along the minus strand of CATKUP010000132.1, from coordinate 1,367,469 downwards.
AGAAATGGAGTTAAATCCCAGGCTCTGTGTCTTCCTACAATAAAGTCTTTGTTTCAGGTAAAGGCAGTCACTTTTCAGCTCAAGTAAACTACATCCTTCATGAAGCTCACACGATTCTCATCCTAAATCACAAGCATTGGATGTTACAGGACCTGTGCTTTGTATCAATTTCATAGGAAGAGTTGGACTAGGTATGGTCCGTATGTGTAGGAAACACAGTTCAATTTTTCTGAGCACAAACACGTTTCCTGCTGTATTAGAGAATCTAGAAAGCAAGAGCGTGCTTCTTGCTCTGAAGCAGAGTGTGATCCGTGGATGAGAACTATGCTGTGTGTTTCCCCTCAGAAATGGAGTTAAATCCCAGGCTCTGAGTCTTCCTACAAGGAAGACATTGTTTCAGGTAAGGGCAGTCACTTTTCAGCTCAAACGAACTACATCGTTCACGAAGCTAACACGTTTCTCATCTTAACTGACAAGCATTGGATGTTAGAGGACCAGTGCTTTGTCTCAGTTTCAGAAGCAGAGATGGACTAGATACGGTCCGTATGTGTAGGAAACACCGTTCTTTTGTTCTCAGCACACTCACGTTTCCTGCTGTCTTAGGGACTCTAGAAAGCTAGAGCGTGCTTCTTGCTCAAAAGCAGAGTGTGGTCAATGGATGAGAACTCTGCTGTGTGTTTCACTTCAGAAATGGAGTTAAATTCCAGGCTCTGTGTCTTCCTACAAGCAAGAATTCCTTTCAAGTAAGGGCAGTCACTTTTCAGCTCAAACAAACTACATCCTTCACGAAGTTCACACGTTTCTCATCTTAAATGACAAGCATTGGATGCTGAAGGACCTGTGCTTTTAATCAATTTCAGAGGCAGAGTTGGACTCGATATGGTCCGAATATGTAAGAAACTCCGTTCTTGTGTTCTCCGCACACTCATGTTTCCTGCTGTCTTAGAGACCCTAGAAAGCTAGAGCGTGCTTCTTGCTCTAAAGCAGAGTGTGATCTATATATGAGAACTCTGCTGTGTGTTTCCCTTCAGAAATGGAGTTAAATCCCAGGCTCTGAGTCTTACTACAAGCAACATTTCGTTTCAGGTAAGGGCAGTTACTTTGCAGCTCAAACGAACTACATCATTCACAAAGCTCACACGTTTCTCATCTTAACTGACAAGCATTGGATGTTATAGGACCAGTGCTTTGTATCAGTTTCAGAAGCAGAGTTGGAATAGATATGGTCTGTATGTGTAGGAAACACCGTTCATTTGTTCTTAGCACACTCACGTTGCTGCTGTATTAGAGAATCTAGGAAGCAAGAGCGTGCTTCTTGCTCTAAAGCAGAGTGTGATCCATGGAAGAGAACTCTGCTGTGTGTTTCCCTTCAGAAATGGAGTTAAATCCCAGGCTCTGTGTCTTCCAACATGCAAGACTTCGTTTCAGGGAAGGGCAGTCACTTTGCAGCTCTAACAAACTACATCGTTCCGGAAGCTCACACGTTTCTCATATTAAATGACAAGCATTGGATGCTGGACGACCTGTGCTTTTTATCAATTTCAGAGGCAGAGTTGGAGTCGAGATGGTCTGTATGTTTAAGAAACACCGTTCTTGTGTTATCAGCACACTCATGTTTCCTGCTGTCTTAGAGTCTCTAGAAAGCAAGAGCGTGCTTCTTGCTCTAAAGCAGAGTGTGATCTATATATGAGAACTCTGCTGTGTGTATCACTTCAGAAATGGAGTTAAACCCCAGGCTCTGAGTCTTCCTACAAACAAGAATTCTTTTCAGGTAAGGGCAGTTACTTTACAGCTCAAACGAACTACATCGTTCGCGAAGCTCACACGTTTCTCATCTTAACTGACAAGCATCAGATGTTATAGGACTAGTGCTTTGTATCAGTTTCAGAAGCAGAGTTGGAATAGATATGGTCCCTATGTGTAGGAAACTCTGTTCATTTGTTCTTAGCACACTCACGTTTGCTGCTGTATTAGAGAATCTAGAAAGCAAGTGCGTGTTTCTTGCTCTAAAGCAGAGTGTGATCTATATATGAGAACTCTGCTGTGTGTTTCCCTTCAGAAATGGAGTTAAATCCCAGGCTCTGTGTCTTCCAACATGCAAGACTTCGTTTCAGGGAAGGGCAGTCACTTTTCAGCTCAAACGAACTACATCGTTCACGAAGCTAACACGTTTCACATCTTAATTGAAAAGCATTGGATGTTAGAGGACCACTGCTTCGTATCAGTTTCAGAAGCAGAGTTGGACTAGATATGGAACGCATGTGTAGGAAACACCGTTCTTTTGTTCTCAGCACACTCACGTTTCCTGCTGTCTTAGAGACTCTAGAAGCTAGAGCGTGCTTCTTGCTCTAAAGCAGAGTGTGATCAATGCATGAGAACTCGGCTGTGTGTTTCACTTCAGAAATGGAGTTAAATCCCAGGCTCTGAGTTTTCCCACAAACAAGAATTCGTTTCAGGTAAGGGCAGTTACTTTACAGCTCAAACGAACTCCATCATTAATGAAGCTCACAAGTTGATCATCTTAACTGACAAGTATTGGATGTTAGTGGACCTGTGGTTTGTTTCAGTTTCAGAAGCAGAGTTGGAATAGATATGGTCCGTATGTGCAGGAAACACTGTTCTTTTGTTCTCAGAGCACTCACGTTTCGTGCTGTATTAGAGAATCTAGAAAGCAAGAGCGTGCTTCTTGCTCTGAAGCAGAGTGAGATCCATGGATGAGAACTATGCTGTGTGTTCTCTCTTCAGAAATGGAGTGAAATCCCAGGCTCTGTGTCTTCCTACAAGCAAGAATTCCTTTCAAGTAAGGGCAGTCACTTTTCAGCTCAAACGAACTACATCCTTCACGAATCTCACACGTTTCTCATCTTAAATGACAAGCATTGGATGCTGGAGGACCTGTGCTTTGTATCAATTTCATAGGCAGAGTTGGACTCGATATGGTGCAAATGTGTAAGAAACACCGTTCTTTTTTTCTCAGCACACTCATATTTCCTTCTGTCTTAGAGCCTATAGTAAGCAAGAGCATGCTTCCTGCTCTAAAGCAGAGTGTGATCTATGGATAATAATTCTGCTGTATGTTTCACTTCAGAAATGGAGTTAAATCCAATGCTCTGAGTCTTCCTACAAACAAGACTTCGTTTCAGGTAAGGGCAGTTACTTTTCAGCTCAAACGAACTACATCGTTCACGAAGCTCACACGTTTGTCATCTTAACTGACAAGCATTGGATGTTAGTGGACCTGTGTTTTGTTTCAGTTTCACAAGCAGATTTGGACTAGATATGGTCCGTATGTGTAGGAAACACAGTTCTTTTGTTCTGAACACAACCAAGTTTCCTGCTGTATTAGAGAATCTAGAAAGCTAGAGCGTGCTTCTTGCTCTAAAGCAGAGTGTGATCCATGGAAGATAACTCTGCTGTGTGTTTCCCTTCAGAAATGGAGTTAAATCCCAGGCTCTGAGTCTTCCTACAAGCAAGACTTCGAATCAGGTAAGGGCAGTTACTTTACAGCTCAAACGAACTACATCGTTCAGGAAGCTCACACGTTTCTCATCTTCACTGACAAGCATTGGATGTTATAAGACCAGTGCTTTGTATCAGTTTCAGAAGCAGAGTTGGAATAGATGTGGTCCGTATGTGTAGGAAACACCGTTCTTTTGTTCTCAGCACACTCACGTTTCCTGCTGTCTTAGAGACTCTAGAAAGCTAGAGCGTGCTTCTTGCTCTAAAGCAGAGGGTGATCAATGGATGAGAACTCGGCTGTGTGTTTCACTTCAGAAATGGTGTTAAATCCCAGGCTCTGAGTCTTCCTACAAACAAGAATTTGTTTCAGGTAAGGGGAGTTACTTTACAGTTCAAACGAACTACATCGTTCACGAAGCTCACAAGTTTATCATCTTAACTGACAAGTATTGGATGTTAGTGGAACTGTGGTTTGTTTCAGTTTCACGAGCAGAGTTGGACTAGATATGGTCCGTATGTGTCGGAAACACAGTTTTTTGGTTCTGAGTACAACCACGTTTCCTGCTCTATTAGAGAATCTAGAGAGCAAGAGTGTGCTTCTTGCTCTGAAGCAGAGTGTGATCCATGGATGAGAACTATGCTGTGTGTTTCCCTTCAAAAATGGAGTTAAATTCCAGGCTATGTGTCTTCCAACATGCAAGAGTTCGTTTCAGGGAATTGCAGTCACTTTTCAGCTCAAACGAACTACATAGTTCACGAAGCTCACACGATTCTCATCTTTTCTGACAAGCATTGGATTTTAGAGGACCAGTGCCTTGTATCAGTTTCAGAAGCAGAGTTGGAATAGATATGGTCCGTATGTGTAGGAAACACAGTTCATTTCTTCCCATCACACTCAGGTTTCCTGCTGTCTTAGTGACACTGGAAAGCAAGAGCGTGCTTCTTGCTCTGAAGCAGAGTGAGATCCATGGATGAGAACTATGCTGTGTGTTCTCTCTTCAGAAATGGAGTGAAATCCCAGGCTCTGTGTCTTCCTACAAGCAAGAATTCCTTTCAAGTAAGGGCAGTCACTTTTCAGCTCAAACGAACTACATCCTTCACGAATCTCACATGTTTCTCATCTTAACTGACAAGCATCGGATGTTATAGGACCAGTGCTTTGTATCAGTTTCAGAAGCAGAGTTGGAATAGATATGGTCCGTATGTGTAGGAAACACCGTTCTTTTGTTCTCAGCACACTCACGTTTCCTGCTGTCTTAGGGACTCTAGAAAGCTAGAGCGTGCTTCTTGCTCAAAAGCAGAGTGTGGTCAATGGATGAGAACTCTGCTGTGTGTTTCACTTCAGAAATGGAGTTAAATTCCAGGCTCTGTGTCTTCCTACAAGCAAGAATTCCTTTCAAGTAAGGGCAGTCACTTTTCAGCTCAAACAAACTACATCCTTCACGAAGTTCACACGTTTCTCATCTTAAATGACAAGCATTGGATGCTGAAGGACCTGTGCTATTTATCAATTTCAGAGGCAGAGTTGGACTCGATATGGTCCGAATGTGTAAGAAACTCCGTTCTTGTGTTCTCCGCACACTCATGTTTCCTGCTGTCTTAGAGACTCTAGAAAGCTAGAGCGTGCTTCTTGCTCTAAAGCAGAGTGTGATCTATATATGAGAACTCTGCTGTGTGTTTCCCTTCAGAAATGGAGTTAAATCCCAGGCTCTGAGTCTTACTACAAGCAACATTTCGTTTCAGGTAAGGGCAGTTACTTTGCAGCTCAAACGAACTACATCATTCACAAAGCTCACACGTTTCTCATCTTAACTGACAAGCATTGGATGTTATAGGACCAGTGCTTTGTATCAGTTTCAGAAGCAGAGTTGGAATAGATATGGTCTGTATGTGTAGGAAACACCGTTCATTTGTTCTTAGCACACTCACGTTGCTGCTGTATTAGAGAATCTAGGAAGCAAGAGCGTGCTTCTTGCTCTAAAGCAGAGTGTGATCCATGGAAGAGAACTCTGCTGTGTGTTTCCCTTCAGAAATGGAGTTAAATCCCAGGCTCTGTGTCTTCCAACATGCAAGACTTCGTTTCAGGGAAGGGCAGTCACTTTGCAGCTCTAACAAACTACATCGTTCCGGAAGCTCACACGTTTCTCATATTAAATGACAAGCATTGGATGCTGGACGACCTGTGCTTTTTATCAATTTCAGAGGCAGAGTTGGAGTCGAGATGGTCTGTATGTTTAAGAAACACCGTTCTTGTGTTATCAGCACACTCATGTTTCCTGCTGTCTTAGAGTCTCTAGAAAGCAAGAGCGTGCTTCTTGCTCTAAAGCAGAGTGTGATCTATATATGAGAACTCTGCTGTGTGTATCACTTCAGAAATGGAGTTAAACCCCAGGCTCTGAGTCTTCCTACAAACAAGAATTCTTTTCAGGTAAGGGCAGTTACTTTACAGCTCAAACGAACTACATCGTTCGCGAAGCTCACACGTTTCTCATCTTAACTGACAAGCATCAGATGTTATAGGACTAGTGCTTTGTATCAGTTTCAGAAGCAGAGTTGGAATAGATATGGTCCCTATGTGTAGGAAACTCTGTTCATTTGTTCTTAGCACACTCACGTTTGCTGCTGTATTAGAGAATCTAGAAAGCAAGTGCGTGTTTCTTGCTCTAAAGCAGAGTGTGATCTATATATGAGAACTCTGCTGTGTGTTTCCCTTCAGAAATGGAGTTAAATCCCAGGCTCTGTGTCTTCCAACATGCAAGACTTCGTTTCAGGGAAGGGCAGTCACTTTTCAGCTCAAACGAACTACATCGTTCACGAAGCTAACACGTTTCACATCTTAATTGAAAAGCATTGGATGTTAGAGGACCACTGCTTCGTATCAGTTTCAGAAGCAGAGTTGGACTAGATATGGAACGCATGTGTAGGAAACACCGTTCTTTTGTTCTCAGCACACTCACGTTTCCTGCTGTCTTAGAGACTCTAGAAGCTAGAGCGTGCTTCTTGCTCTAAAGCAGAGTGTGATCAATGCATGAGAACTCGGCTGTGTGTTTCACTTCAGAAATGGAGTTAAATCCCAGGCTCTGAGTTTTCCCACAAACAAGAATTCGTTTCAGGTAAGGGCAGTTACTTTACAGCTCAAACGAACTCCATCATTCATGAAGCTCACAAGTTGATCATCTTAACTGACAAGTATTGGATGTTAGTGGACCTGTGGTTTGTTTCAGTTTCAGAAGCAGAGTTGGAATAGATATGGTCCGTATGTGCAGGAAACACTGTTCTTTTGTTCTCAGAGCACTCACGTTTCGTGCTGTATTAGAGAATCTAGAAAGCAAGAGCGTGCTTCTTGCTCTGAAGCAGAGTGAGATCCATGGATGAGAACTATGCTGTGTGTTCTCTCTTCAGAAATGGAGTGAAATCCCAGGCTCTGTGTCTTCCTACAAGCAAGAATTCCTTTCAAGTAAGGGCAGTCACTTTTCAGCTCAAACGAACTACATCCTTCACGAATCTCACACGTTTCTCATCTTAAATGACAAGCATTGGATGCTGGAGGACCTGTGCTTTGTATCAATTTCATAGGCAGAGTTGGACTCGATATGGTGCAAATGTGTAAGAAACACCGTTCTTTTTTTCTCAGCACACTCATATTTCCTTCTGTCTTAGAGCCTATAGTAAGCAAGAGCATGCTTCCTGCTCTAAAGCAGAGTGTGATCTATGGATAATAATTCTGCTGTATGTTTCACTTCAGAAATGGAGTTAAATCCAAGGCTCTGAGTCTTCCTACAAACAAGACTTCGTTTCAGGTAAGGGCAGTTACTTTTCAGCTCAAACGAACTACATCGTTCACGAAGCTCACACGTTTGTCATCTTAACTGACAAGCATTGGATGTTAGTGGACCTGTGTTTTGTTTCAGTTTCACAAGCAGAGTTGGACTAGATATGGTCCGTATGTGTAGGAAACACAGTTCTTTTGTTCTGAACACAACCAAGTTTCCTGCTGTATTAGAGAATCTAGAAAGCTAGAGCGTGCTTCTTGCTCTAAAGCAGAGTGTGATCCATGGAAGATAACTCTGCTGTGTGTTTCCCTTCAGAAATGGAGTTAAATCCCAGGCTCTGAGTCTTCCTACAAGCAAGACTTCGAATCAGGTAAGGGCAGTTACTTTACAGCTCAAACGAACTACATCGTTCAGGAAGCTCACACGTTTCTCATCTTCACTGACAAGCATTGGATGTTATAAGACCAGTGCTTTGTATCAGTTTCAGAAGCAGAGTTGGAATAGATGTGGTCCGTATGTGTAGGAAACACCGTTCTTTTGTTCTCAGCACACTCACGTTTCCTGCTGTCTTAGAGACTCTAGAAAGCTAGAGCGTGCTTCTTGCTCTAAAGCAGAGGGTGATCAATGGATGAGAACTCGGCTGTGTGTTTCACTTCAGAAATGGTGTTAAATCCCAGGCTCTGAGTCTTCCTACAAACAAGAATTTGTTTCAGGTAAGGGGAGTTACTTTACAGTTCAAACGAACTACATCGTTCACGAAGCTCACAAGTTTATCATCTTAACTGACAAGTATTGGATGTTAGTGGAACTGTGGTTTGTTTCAGTTTCACGAGCAGAGTTGGACTAGATATGGTCCGTATGTGTCGGAAACACAGTTTTTTGGTTCTGAGTACAACCACGTTTCCTGCTCTATTAGAGAATCTAGAGAGCAAGAGTGTGCTTCTTGCTCTGAAGCAGAGTGTGATCCATGGATGAGAACTATGCTGTGTGTTTCCCTTCAAAAATGGAGTTAAATTCCAGGCTATGTGTCTTCCAACATGCAAGAGTTCGTTTCAGGGAATTGCAGTCACTTTTCAGCTCAAACGAACTACATAGTTCACGAAGCTCACACGATTCTCATCTTTTCTGACAAGCATTGGATTTTAGAGGACCAGTGCCTTGTATCAGTTTCAGAAGCAGAGTTGGAATAGATATGGTCCGTATGTGTAGGAAACACAGTTCATTTCTTCCCATCACACTCAGGTTTCCTGCTGTCTTAGTGACACTGGAAAGCAAGAGCGTGCTTCTTGCTCTGAAGCAGAGTGAGATCCATGGATGAGAACTATGCTGTGTGTTCTCTCTTCAGAAATGGAGTGAAATCCCAGGCTCTGTGTCTTCCTACAAGCAAGAATTCCTTTCAAGTAAGGGCAGTCACTTTTCAGCTCAAACGAACTACATCCTTCACGAATCTCACATGTTTCTCATCTTAACTGACAAGCATCGGATGTTATAGGACCAGTGCTTTGTATCAGTTTCAGAAGCAGAGTTGGAATAGATATGGTCCGTATGTGTAGGAAACACCGTTCTTTTGTTCTCAGCACAATCACGTTTCCTGCTGTCTTAGAGAATCTAGAAGCTAGAGCGTGCTTCTTGCTCTAAAGCAGAGTGTGATCAATGCATGAGAACTCGGCTGTGTGTTTCACTTCTGAAATGGAGTTAAATCCCAGGCTCTGAGTTTTCCCACAAACAAGAATTCGTTTCAGGTAAGGGCAGTTACTTTACAGCTCAAACGAACTCCATCATTCATGAAGCTCACAAGTTGATCATCTTAACTGACAAGTATTGGATGTTAGTGGACCTGTGGTTTGTTTCAGTTTCAGAAGCAGAGTTGGAATAGATATGGTCCGTATGTGTAGGAAACACTGTTCCTTTGTTCTCAGAGCACTCACGTTTCGTGCTGTATTAGAGAATCTAGAAAGCAAGAGCGTGCTTCTTGCTCTGAAGCAGAGTGAGATCCATGGATGAGAACTATGCTGTGTGTTCTCTCTTCAGAAATGGAGTGAAATCCCAGGCTCTGTGTCTTCCTACAAGCAAGAATTCCTTTCAAGTAAGGGCGGTCACTTTTCAGCTCAAACGAAATACATCCTTCACGAATCTCACACGTTTCTCATCTTAAATGACAAGCATTGGATGCTGGAGGACCTGGGCTGTGTATCAATTTCATAGGCAGAGTTGGACTCGATATGGTGCGAATGTGTAAGAAACACCGTTCTTTTTTTCTCAGCACACTCATATTTCCTTCTGTCTTAGAGCCTATAGAAAGCAAGAGCATGCTTCCTGCTCTAAAGCAGAGTGTGATCTATGGATAATAATTCTGCTGTATGTTTCACTTCAGAAATGGAGTTAAATCCAAGGCTCTGAGTCTTCCTACAAACAAGACTTCGTTTCAGGTAAGGGCAGTTACTTTTCAGCTCAAACGAACTACATCGTTCACGAAGCTCACACGTTTGTCATCTTAACTGACAAGCATTGGATGTTAGTGGACCTGTGTTTTGTTTCAGTTTCACAAGCAGAGTTGGACTAGATATGGTCCTTATGTGTAGGAAACACAGTTCTTTTGTTCTGAACACAACCAAGTTTCCTGCTGTATTAGAGAATCCAGAAAGCTAGAGCGTGCTTCTTGCTCTAAAGCAGAGTGTGATCCATGGAAGATAACTCTGCTGTGTGTTTCCCTTCAGAAATGGAGTTAAATCCCAGGCTCTGAGTCTTCCTACAAGCAAGACTTCGAATCAGGTAAGGGCAGTTACTTTACAGCTCAAACGAACTACATCGTTCAGGAAGCTCACACGTTTCTCATCTTCACTGACAAGCATTGGATGTTATAAGACCAGTGCTTTGTATCAGTTTCAGAAGCAGAGTTGGAATAGATGTGGTCCGTATGTGTAGGAAACACCGTTCTTTTGTTCTCAGCACACTCACGTTTCCTGCTGTCTTAGAGACTCTAGAAAGCTAGAGCGTGCTTCTTGCTCTAAAGCAGAGGGTGATCAATGGATGAGAACTCGGCTGTGTGTTTCACTTCAGAAATGGTGTTAAATCCCAGGCTCTGAGTCTTCCTACAAACAAGAATTTGTTTCAGGTAAGGGGAGTTACTTTACAGTTCAAACGAACTACATCGTTCACGAAGCTCACAAGTTTATCATCTTTTCTGACAAGCATTGGATTTTAGAGGACCAGTGCCTTGTATCAGTTTCAGAAGCAGAGTTGGAATAGATATGGTCCGTATGTGTAGGAAACACAGTTCATTTCTTCCCATCACACTCAGGTTTCCTGCTGTCTTAGTGACACTGGAAAGCAAGAGCGTGCTTCTTGCTCTGAAGCAGAGTGAGATCCATGGATGAGAACTATGCTGTGTGTTCTCTCTTCAGAAATGGAGTGAAATCCCAGGCTCTGTGTCTTCCTACAAGCAAGAATTCCTTTCAAGTAAGGGCAGTCACTTTTCAGCTCAAACGAACTACATCCTTCACGAATCTCACATGTTTCTCATCTTAACTGACAAGCATCGGATGTTATAGGACCAGTGCTTTGTATCAGTTTCAGAAGCAGAGTTGGAATAGATATGGTCCGTATGTGTAGGAAACACCGTTCTTTTGTTCTCAGCACACTCACGTTTCCTGCTGTCTTAGGGACTCTAGAAAGCTAGAGCGTGCTTCTTGCTCAAAAGCAGAGTGTGGTCAATGGATGAGAACTCTGCTGTGTGTTTCACTTCAGAAATGGAGTTAAATTCCAGGCTCTGTGTCTTCCTACAAGCAAGAATTCCTTTCAAGTAAGGGCAGTCACTTTTCAGCTCAAACAAACTACATCCTTCACGAAGTTCACACGTTTCTCATCTTAAATGACAAGCATTGGATGCTGAAGGACCTGTGCTATTTATCAATTTCAGAGGCAGAGTTGGACTCGATATGGTCCGAATGTGTAAGAAACTCCGTTCTTGTGTTCTCCGCACACTCATGTTTCCTGCTGTCTTAGAGACTCTAGAAAGCTAGAGCGTGCTTCTTGCTCTAAAGCAGAGTGTGATCTATATATGAGAACTCTGCTGTGTGTTTCCCTTCAGAAATGGAGTTAAATCCCAGGCTATGAGTCTTACTACAAGCAACATTTCGTTTCAGGTAAGGGCAGTTACTTTGCAGCTCAAACGAACTACATCATTCACAAAGCTCACACGTTTCTCATCTTAACTGACAAGCATTGGATGTTATAGGACCAGTGCTTTGTATCAGTTTCAGAAGCAGAGTTGGAATAGATATGGTCTGTATGTGTAGGAAACACCGTTCATTTGTTCTTAGCACACTCACGTTGCTGCTGTATTAGAGAATCTAGGATGCAAGAGCGGGCTTCTTGCTCTAAAGCAGAGTGTGATCCATGGAAGAGAACTCTGCTGTGTGTTTCCCTTCAGAAATGGAGTTAAATCCCAGGCTCTGTGTCTTCCAACATGCAAGACTTCGTTTCAGGGAAGGGCAGTCACTTTGCAGCTCTAACAAACTACATTGTTCCGGAAGCTCACACGTTTCTCATATTAAATGACAAGCATTGGATGCTGGACGACCTGTGCTTTTTATCAATTTCAGAGGCAGAGTTGGAGTCGAGATGGTCTGTATGTTTAAGAAACACCGTTCTTGTGTTATCAGCACACTCATGTTTCCTGCTGTCTTAGAGTCTCTAGAAAGCAAGAGCGTGCTTCTTGCTCTAAAGCAGAGTGTGATCTATATATGAGAACTCTGCTGTGTGTATCACTTCAGAAATGGAGTTAAACCCCAGGCTCTGAGTCTTCCTACAAACAAGAATTCTTTTCAGGTAAGGGCAGTTACTTTACAGCTCAAACGAACTACATCGTTCGCGAAGCACACACGTTTCTCATCTTAACTGACAAGCATCAGATGTTATAGGACTAGTGCTTTGTATCAGTTTCAGAAGCAGAGTTGGAATAGATATGGTCCCTATGTGTAGGAAACTCTGTTCATTTGTTCTTAGCACACTCACGTTTGCTGCTGTATTAGAGAATCTAGAAAGCAAGTGCGTGTTTCTTGCTCTAAAGCAGAGTGTGATCTATATATGAGAACTCTGCTGTGTGTTTCCCTTCAGAAATGGAGTTAAATCCCAGGCTCTGTGTCTTCCAACATGCAAGACTTCGTTTCAGGGAAGGGCAGTCACTTTTCAGCTCAAACGAACTACATCGTTCACGAAGCTAACACGTTTCACATCTTAATTGAAAAGCATTGGATGTTAGAGGACCACTGCTTCGTATCAGTTTCAGAAGCAGAGTTGGACTAGATATGGAACGCATGTGTAGGAAACACCGTTCTTTTGTTCTCAGCACACTCACGTTTCCTGCTGTCTTAGAGACTCTAGAAGCTAGAGCGTGCTTCTTGCTCTAAAGCAGAGTGTGATCAATGCATGAGAACTCGGCTGTGTGTTTCACTTCAGAAATGGAGTTAAATCCCAGGCTCTGAGTTTTCCCACAAACAAGAATTCGTTTCAGGTAAGGGCAGTTACTTTACAGCTCAAACGAACTCCATCATTCATGAAGCTCACAAGTTGATCATCTTAACTGACAAGTATTGGATGTTAGTGGACCTGTGGTTTGTTTCAGTTTCAGAAGCAGAGTTGGAATAGATATGGTCCGTATGTGCAGGAAACACTGTTCTTTTGTTCTCAGAGCACTCACGTTTCGTGCTGTATTAGAGAATCTAGAAAGCAAGAGCGTGCTTCTTGCTCTGAAGCAGAGTGAGATCCATGGATGAGAACTATGCTGTGTGTTCTCTCTTCAGAAATGGAGTGAAATCCCAGGCTCTGTGTCTTCCTACAAGCAAGAATTCCTTTCAAGTAAGGGCAGTCACTTTTCAGCTCAAACGAACTACATCCTTCACGAATCTCACACGTTTCTCATCTTAAATGACAAGCATTGGATGCTGGAGGACCTGTGCTTTGTATCAATTTCATAGGCAGAGTTGGACTCGATATGGTGCAAATGTGTAAGAAACACCGTTCTTTTTTTCTCAGCACACTCATATTTCCTTCTGTCTTAGAGCCTATAGTAAGCAAGAGCATGCTTCCTGCTCTAAAGCAGAGTGTGATCTATGGATAATAATTCTGCTGTATGTTTCACTTCAGAAATGGAGTTAAATCCAAGGCTCTGAGTCTTCCTACAAACAAGACTTCGTTTCAGGTAAGGGCAGTTACTTTTCAGCTCAAACGAACTACATCGTTCACGAAGCTCACACGTTTGTCATCTTAACTGACAAGCATTGGATGTTAGTGGACCTGTGTTTTGTTTCAGTTTCACAAGCAGAGTTGGACTAGATATGGTCCGTATGTGTAGGAAACACAGTTCTTTTGTTCTGAACACAACCAAGTTTCCTGCTGTATTAGAGAATCTAGAAAGCTAGAGCGTGCTTCTTGCTCTAAAGCAGAGTGTGATCCATGGAAGATAACTCTGCTGTGTGTTTCCCTTCAGAAATGGAGTTAAATCCCAGGCTCTGAGTCTTCCTACAAGCAAGACTTCGAATCAGGTAAGGGCAGTTACTTTACAGCTCAAACGAACTACATCGTTCAGGAAGCTCACACGTTTCTCATCTTCACTGACAAGCATTGGATGTTATAAGACCAGTGCTTTGTATCAGTTTCAGAAGCAGAGTTGGAATAGATGTGGTCCGTATGTGTAGGAAACACCGTTCTTTTGTTCTCAGCACACTCACGTTTCCTGCTGTCTTAGAGACTCTAGAAAGCTAGAGCGTGCTTCTTGCTCTAAAGCAGAGGGTGATCAATGGATGAGAACTCGGCTGTGTGTTTCACTTCAGAAATGGTGTTAAATCCCAGGCTCTGAGTCTTCCTACAAACAAGAATTTGTTTCAGGTAAGGGGAGTTACTTTACAGTTCAAACGAACTACATCGTTCACGAAGCTCACAAGTTTATCATCTTAACTGACAAGTATTGGATGTTAGTGGAACTGTGGTTTGTTTCAGTTTCACGAGCAGAGTTGGACTAGATATGGTCCGTATGTGTCGGAAACACAGTTTTTTGGTTCTGAGTACAACCACGTTTCCTGCTCTATTAGAGAATCTAGAGAGCAAGAGTGTGCTTCTTGCTCTGAAGCAGAGTGTGATCCATGGATGAGAACTATGCTGTGTGTTTCCCTTCAAAAATGGAGTTAAATTCCAGGCTATGTGTCTTCCAACATGCAAGAGTTCGTTTCAGGGAATTGCAGTCACTTTTCAGCTCAAACGAACTACATAGTTCACGAAGCTCACACGATTCTCATCTTTTCTGACAAGCATTGGATTTTAGAGGACCAGTGCCTTGTATCAGTTTCAGAAGCAGAGTTGGAATAGATATGGTCCGTATGTGTAGGAAACACAGTTCATTTCTTCCCATCACACTCAGGTTTCCTGCTGTCTTAGTGACACTGGAAAGCAAGAGCGTGCTTCTTGCTCTGAAGCAGAGTGAGATCCATGGATGAGAACTATGCTGTGTGTTCTCTCTTCAGAAATGGAGTGAAATCCCAGGCTCTGTGTCTTCCTACAAGCAAGAATTCCTTTCAAGTAAGGGCAGTCACTTTTCAGCTCAAACGAACTACATCCTTCACGAATCTCACATGTTTCTCATCTTAACTGACAAGCATCGGATGTTATAGGACCAGTGCTTTGTATCAGTTTCAGAAGCAGAGTTGGAATAGATATGGTCCGTATGTGTAGGAAACACCGTTCTTTTGTTCTCAGCACAATCACGTTTCCTGCTGTCTTAGAGAATCTAGAAGCTAGAGCGTGCTTCTTGCTCTAAAGCAGAGTGTGATCAATGCATGAGAACTCGGCTGTGTGTTTCACTTCTGAAATGGAGTTAAATCCCAGGCTCTGAGTTTTCCCACAAACAAGAATTCGTTTCAGGTAAGGGCAGTTACTTTACAGCTCAAACGAACTCCATCATTCATGAAGCTCACAAGTTGATCATCTTAACTGACAAGTATTGGATGTTAGTGGACCTGTGGTTTGTTTCAGTTTCAGAAGCAGAGTTGGAATAGATATGGTCCGTATGTGTAGGAAACACTGTTCCTTTGTTCTCAGAGCACTCACGTTTCGTGCTGTATTAGAGAATCTAGAAAGCAAGAGCGTGCTTCTTGCTCTGAAGCAGAGTGAGATCCATGGATGAGAACTATGCTGTGTGTTCTCTCTTCAGAAATGGAGTGAAATCCCAGGCTCTGTGTCTTCCTACAAGCAAGAATTCCTTTCAAGTAAGGGCAGTCACTTTTCAGCTCAAACGAACTACATCCTTCACGAATCTCACACGTTTCTCATCTTAAATGACAAGCATTGGATGCTGGAGGACCTGGGCTGTGTATCAATTTCATAGGCAGAGTTGGACTCGATATGGTGCGAATGTGTAAGAAACACCGTTCTTTTTTTCTCAGCACACTCATATTTCCTTCTGTCTTAGAGCCTATAGAAAGCAAGAGCATGCTTCCTGCTCTAAAGCAGAGTGTGATCTATGGATAATAATTCTGCTGTATGTTTCACTTCAGAAATGGAGTTAAATCCAAGGCTCTGAGTCTTCCTACAAACAAGACTTCGTTTCAGGTAAGGGCAGTTACTTTTCAGCTCAAACGAACTACATCGTTCACGAAGCTCACACGTTTGTCATCTTAACTGACAAGCATTGGATGTTAGTGGACCTGTGTTTTGTTTCAGTTTCACAAGCAGAGTTGGACTAGATATGGTCCTTATGTGTAGGAAACACAGTTCTTTTGTTCTGAACACAACCAAGTTTCCTGCTGTATTAGAGAATCCAGAAAGCTAGAGCGTGCTTCTTGCTCTAAAGCAGAGTGTGATCCATGGAAGATAACTCTGCTGTGTGTTTCCCTTCAGAAATGGAGTTAAATCCCAGGCTCTGAGTCTTCCTACAAGCAAGACTTCGAATCAGGTAAGGGCAGTTACTTTACAGCTCAAACGAACTACATCGTTCAGGAAGCTCACACGTTTCTCATCTTCACTGACAAGCATTGGATGTTATAAGACCAGTGCTTTGTATCAGTTTCAGAAGCAGAGTTGGAATAGATGTGGTCCGTATGTGTAGGAAACACCGTTCTTTTGTTCTCAGCACACTCACGTTTCCTGCTGTCTTAGAGACTCTAGAAAGCTAGAGCGTGCTTCTTGCTCTAAAGCAGAGGGTGATCAATGGATGAGAACTCGGCTGTGTGTTTCACTTCAGAAATGGTGTTAAATCCCAGGCTCTGAGTCTTCCTACAAACAAGAATTTGTTTCAGGTAAGGGGAGTTACTTTACAGTTCAAACGAACTACATCGTTCACGAAGCTCACAAGTTTATCATCTTAACTGACAAGTATTGGATGTTAGTGGAACTGTGGTTTGTTTCAGTTTCACGAGCAGAGTTGGACTAGATATGGTCCGTATGTGTCGGAAACACAGTTTTTTGGTTCTGAGTACAACCACGTTTCCTGCTCTATTAGAGAATCTAGAGAGCAAGAGTGTGCTTCTTGCTCTGAAGCAGAGTGTGATCCATGGATGAGAACTATGCTGTGTGTTTCCCTTCAAAAATGGAGTTAAATTCCAGGCTCTGTGTCTTCCAACATGCAAGACTTCGTTTCAGGGAATTGCAGTCACTTTTCAGCTCAAACGAACTACATAGTTCACGAAGCTCACACGATTCTCATCTTTTCTGACAAGCATTGGATTTTAGAGGACCAGTGCCTTGTATCAGTTTCAGAAGCAGAGTTGGAATAGATATGGTCCGTATGTGTAGGAAACACAGTTCATTTCTTCCCATCACACTCAGGTTTCCTGCTGTCTTAGTGACACTGGAAAGCAAGAGCGTGCTTCTTGCTCTGAAACAGAGTGAGATCCATGGATGAGAACTATGCTGTGTGTTCTCTCTTCAGAAATGGAGTGAAATCCCAGGCTCTGTGTCTTCCTACAAGCAAGAATTCCTTTCAAGTAAGGGCAGTCACTTTTCAGCTCAAACGAACTACATCCTTCACGAATCTCACATGTTTCTCATCTTAACTGACAAGCATCGGATGTTATAGGACCAGTGCTTTGTATCAGTTTCAGAAGCAGAGTTGGAATAGATATGGTCCGTATGTGTAGGAAACACCGTTCTTTTGTTCTCAGCACACTCACGTTTCCTGCTGTCTTAGAGAATCTAGAAGCTAGAGCGTGCTTCTTGCTCTAAAGCAGAGTGTGATCAATGCATGAGAACTCGGCTGTGTGTTTCATTCAGAAATGGAGTTAAATCCCAGGCTCTGAGTTTTCCCACAAACAAGAATTCGTTTCAGGTAAGGGCAGTTACTTTACAGCTCAAACGAACTCCATCATTCATGAAGCTCACAAGTTGATCATCTTAACTGACAAGTATTGGATGTTAGTGGACCTGTGGTTTGTTTCAGTTTCAGAAGCAGAGTTGGAATAGATATGGTCCGTATGTGTAGGAAACACTGTTCCTTTGTTCTCAGAGCACTCACGTTTCGTGCTGTATTAGAGAATCTAGAAAGCAAGAGCGTGCTTCTTGCTCTGAAGCAGAGTGAGATCCATGGATGAGAACTATGCTGTGTGTTCTCTCTTCAGAAATGGAGTGAAATCCCAGGCTCTGTGTCTTCCTACAAGCAAGAATTCCTTTCAAGTAAGGGCAGTCACTTTTCAGCTCAAACGAACTACATCCTTCACGAATCTCACACGTTTCTCATCTTAAATGACAAGCATTGGATGCTGGAGGACCTGGGCTGTGTATCAATTTCATAGGCAGAGTTGGACTCGATATGGTGCGAATGTGTAAGAAACTCCGTTCTTGTGTTCTCCGCACACTCATGTTTCCTGCTGTCTTAGAGACCCTAGAAAGCTAGAGCGTGCTTCTTGCTCTAAAGCAGAGTGTGATCTATATATGAGAACTCTGCTGTGTGTTTCCCTTCAGAAATGGAGTTAAATCCCAGGCTCTGAGTCTTACTACAAGCAACATTTCGTTTCAGGTAAGGGCAGTTACTTTGCAGCTCAAACGAACTACATCATTCACAAAGCTCACACGTTTCTCATCTTAACTGACAAGCATTGGATGTTATAGGACCAGTGCTTTGTATCAGTTTCAGAAGCAGAGTTGGAATAGATATGGTCTGTATGTGTAGGAAACACCGTTCATTTGTTTTTAGCACACTCACATTGCTGCTGTATTAGAGAATCTAGGAAGCAAGAGCGTGCTTCTTGCTCTAAAGCAGAGTGTGATCCATGGAAGAGAACTCTGCTGTGTGTTTCCCTTCAGAAATGGAGTTAAATCCCAGGCTCTGTGTCTTCCAACATGCAAGACTTCAATTCAGGGAAGGGCAGTCACTTTGCAGCTCAAACAAACTACATCGTTCCGGAAGCTCACACGTTTCTCATATTAAATGACAAGCATTGGATGCTGGACGACCTGTGCTTTTTATCAATTTCAGAGGCAGAGTTGGAGTCGAGATGGTCTGTATGTTTAAGAAACACCGTTCTTGTGTTATCAGCACACTCATGTTTCCTGCTGTCTTAGAGTCTCTAGAAAGCAAGAGCGTGCTTCTTGCTCTAAAGCAGAGTTTGATCTATATATGAGAACTCTGCTGTGTGTTTCACTTCAGAAATGGAGTTAAACCCCAGGCTCTGAGTCTTCCTACAAACAAGAATTCTTTTCAGGTAAGGGCAGTTAGTTTACAGCTCAAACGAACTACATCGTTCCCAAATCTCACACGTTTCTCATCTTAACTGACAAGCATGGGATGTTATAGGACTAGTGCTTTGTATCAGTTTCAGAAGCAGAGTTGGAATAGATATGGTCCGTATGTGTAGGAAACACCGTTCTTTTGTTCTCAGCACACTCACGTTTGCTGCTGTATTAGAGAATCTAGAAAGCAAGAGCGTGCTTCTTGCTCTAAAGCAGAGTGTGATATATAGAAGAGAACTATGCTGTGTGTTTCCCTTCAGAAATGGAGTTAAATCCCAGGCTCTGTGTATTGCTACAATAAAGACTTCGTTTCAGGTAAGAGCAGTCAGTTTTCAGCTCAAATGAACTACATCCTTCACGAAGCTCACACGCTTCTCATCCTAAGTGACAAGCATTGGATGTTACAGGACATGTGCTTTGTATCAATTTCAGAGGCAGAGTTGGACTCGATATGGTCCGAATGTGTAAGAAACACCGTTCTTTTGCTCTCAGCACAATCATGTTTCCTGCTGTCTTAGAGAATCTAGAAAGCAAGAGCGTCCTTCTTGATTTAAAGCAGAGTGTGATCAATTGATGAGAACTCTGCTGAGTGTTTTACATCAGAAATGGAGTTAAATCCCAGGCTCTGAGTCTTCCTACAAACAAGACTTCGTTTCAGGGAAGGACAGTTACTTTACAGCTCAAAGGAACTACATCATTCACGAAGCTCACACGTTTCTCTTCTTAACTGACAAGCATCGGATGTTATAGGACCAGTTCTTTGTATCAGTTTCAGAAGCAGAGTTGGAATAGATATGGTCCCTATGTGTAGGAAACTCTGTTCATTTGTTCTTAGCACACTCACGTTTGCTGCTGTATTAGAGAATCTAGAAAGCAAGTGCGTGTTTCTTGCTCTAAAGCAGAGTGTGATCTATATATGAGAACTCTGCTGTGTGTTTCCCTTCAGAAATGGAGTTAAATCCCAGGCTCTGTGTCTTCCAACATGCAAGACTTCGTTTCAGGGAAGGGCAGTCACTTTTCAGCTCAAACGAACTACATCGTTCACGAAGCTAACACGTTTCACATCTTAATTGAAAAGCATTGGATGTTAGAGGACCACTGCTTCGTATCAGTTTCAGAAGCAGAGTTGGACTAGATATGGAACGCATGTGTAGGAAACACCGTTCTTTTGTTCTCAGCACACTCACGTTTCCTGCTGTCTTAGAGATTCTAGAAAGCTAGAGCGTGCTTCTTGCTCTAAAGCAGAGTGTGTTCAATGGATGAGAACTCTGCTGTGTGTTTCACTTCAGAAATGGAATTAAATCCCAGTCTCTGAGTCTTCCTTCAATAAAGACTTCGTTTCAGGTAAGGGCAGTCACTTTTCAGCTCAAATGAACTACAACGTTCACGAACCTCACAAGTTTCTCATCTTAAATGACAAGTATTGGATGTTGGAGGACCTGTGCTTTGTATGAATTTCACAGCCAGATTTGGACTACATATGGTCCGTATGTGTAGGAAACACCGTTCTTTTGTTCTCAGCACACTCACGTTTCCTGTTTTCTTAGTGAGTCTAGAAAGCTAGAGCGCGCTTCTTGCTCTAAAGCAGAGTGTGATCAATGGATGAGAACTCTGCTGTGTGTTTCACTTCAGAAATGGAGTTAAATCCCAGGCTCTGAGTCTTCCTACAAAAAAGACTTCGTTTCAGGGAAAGGCAGTTACTTTACAGCTCAAAGGAACTACATCGTTCCTGAAGCTCACACGTTTCTCATCTTAAATGACAAGCATTGGATGCTGGAGGACATGTGCTTTGTATCAATTTCAGAGGCAGAGTTGGACTCGATATTGTCCGAATGTGTAAGAAACTCCGTTCTTTTGCTCTCAGCACACTCATGTTTCCTGCTGTCTTAGAGATTCTAGAAAGCAAGAGCGTGCTTCTTGCTCTAAAGCAGAGTGTGATCTATATATGAGAAATCTGCGGTGTGTTTCCCTTCAGAAATGGAGTTCAATACCAGGCTCTGAGTCTTCCTACAAGCAACACTTCGTTTCAGGTAAGGGCAGTTACTTTAGAGCTCAAACGAACTACATCATTCACGAAGCTCCCACGTTTCTCATCTTAACTGACAAGCATCGGATGTTATAGGACCAGTGCTTTGTATCAGTTTCAGAAACAGAGTTGGAATAGATAGGTCCGTATGTGTAGGAAACACAGTTCTTTTTTTCTGAGCACAACCACGTTTCCTGCTATATTAGCGAATCTAGAAAGCAAGAGCGTGCTTCTTGCTCTGATGCACAGTGTGATCCATGGAAAAGAACTAGGCTGTGTGTTTCCCTTCAAAAATGGAGTTAAATCCCAGGCTCTGAGTCTTCCTACAAACAAGACTTCATTTCAGGTAGGGGCAGTTACTTTACAGCTCAAACGAACTACATCATTCACAAAGCTCACACGTTTCTCATCTTAACTGACAAGCATCAGATGTTATAGGACCAGTGCTTTGTATCAGTTTCAGAAGCAGAGTTGGAATAGATATGGTCCCTATGTGTAGGAAACTCCGTTCATTTGTTCTTAGCACACTCACGTTTGCTGCTGTATTAGAGAATCTAGAAAGCAAGTGCGTGCTTCTTGCTCTAAAGCAGA
Organism: Onychomys leucogaster; assembly: GCA_949786385.1. NCBI lineage: Eukaryota > Metazoa > Chordata > Mammalia > Rodentia > Cricetidae > Onychomys > Onychomys leucogaster. The sequence continues at coordinate 1,345,902 of CATKUP010000132.1, read as the reverse complement.
GTGTGATCTATATATGAGAACTCTGCTGTGTGTTTCCCTTCAGAAATGGAGTTAAATCCCAGGCTCTGTGTCTTCCAACATGCAAGACTTCGTTTCAGGGCAGGGCAGTCACTTTTCAGCTCAAACGAACTACATCGTTCACGAAGCTAACACGTTTCTCATCTTAATTGAAAAGCATTGGATGTTAGAGGACCAGTGCTTCGTATCAGTTTCAGAAGCAGAGTTGGACTAGATATGGAACGTATGTGTAGGAAACACCGTTCTTTTGTTCTCAGCACACTCACGTTTCCTGCTGTCTTAGAGATTCTAGAAAGCTAGAGCGTGCTTCTTGCTCTAAAGCAGAGTGTGTTCAATGGATGAGAACTCTGCTGTGTGTTTCACTTCAGAAATGGAATTAAATCCCAGTCTCTGAGTCTTCCTACAAAAAAGACTTCGTTTCAGGTAAGGGCAGTCACTTTTCAGCTCAAATGAACTACAACGTTCACAAACCTCACACGTTTCTCATCTTAAATGACAAGCATTGGATGTTGGAGGACCTGTGCTTTGTGTGAATTTCACAGGCAGAGTTGGACTAGATATGGTCCGTATGTGTAGGAAACACCGTTCTTTTGTTCTCAGCACACTCACGTTTCCTGTTGTCTTAGCGAGTCTAGAAAGCTAGAGCGTGCTTCTTGCTCTAAAGCAGAGTGTGATCAATGGATGAGAACTCTGCTGTGTGTTTCACTTCAGAAATGGAGTTAAATCCCAGGCTCTGAGTCTTCCTACAAAAAAGACTTCGTTTCAGGGAAGGGCAGTTACTTTACAGTTCAAACGAACTACATCGTCCCCGAAGCTCACACGTTTCTCATCTTAAATGACAAGCATTGGATGCTGGAGGACATGTGCTTTGTATCAATTTCAGAGGCAGAGTTGGACTCGATATGGTCCGAATGTGTAAGAAACTCCGTTCTTTTGCTCTCAGCACACTCATGTTTCCTGCTGTCTTAGAGATTCTAGAAAGCAAGAGCGTGCTTCTTGCTCTAAAGCAGAGTGTGATCTATATATGAGAAATCTGTTGTGTGTTTCCTTTCAGAAATGGAGTTCAATCCCAGGCTCTGAGTCTTCCTACAAGCAACACTTCTTTTCAGGTAAGGGCAGTTACTTTACAGATCAAACGAACTACATCGTTCACGAAGCTCCCACGTTTCTCATCTTAACTGACAAGCATCGGATGTTATAGGACCAGTGCTTTGTATCAGTTTCTGAAGCAGAGTTGGAATAGATAGGTCCGTATGTGTAGGAAACACAGTTCTTTTTTTCTGAGCACAACCACGTTTCCTGCTGTATTAGAGAATCTAGAAAGCAATAGCGTGCTTCTTGCTCTGAAGCACAGTGTGATCCATGGAAAAGAACTAGGCTGTGTGTTTCCCTTCAAAAATGGAGTTAAATCCCAGGCTCTGTGTATTCCAAAACTCAAGACTTCGTTTCAGGTAAGGGCAGTCACTTTTCAGCTCAAAGGAACTACATCGTTCACGAAGCTCACACGTTTCTCATCTTAACTGACAAGCATCGGATGTTATAGGACCAGTGCTTTGTATCAGTTTCAGAAGCAGAGTTGGAATAGATATGGTCCCTATGTGTAGGAAACTCCGTTCATTTGTTCTTACCACACTCACGTTTGCTGCTGTATTAGAGAATCTAGAAAGCAAGTGCGTGCTTCTTGCTCTAAAGCAGAGTGTGATCTATATATGAGAACTCTGCTGTGTGTTTCCCTTCAGAAATGGAGTTAAATCCCAGGCTCTGTGTCTTCCAACATGCAAGACTTCGTTTCAGGGAAGGGCAGTCACTTTTCAGCTCAAACGAACTACATCGTTCACGAAGCTAACACGTTTCTCATCTTAATTGAAAAGCATTGGATGTTAGAGGACCAGTGCTTCGTATCAGTTTCAGAAGCAGAGTTGGACTAGATATGGAACATATGTGTAGGAAACACCGTTCTTTTGTTCTCAGCACACTCACGTTTCCTGCTGTCTTAGAGATTCTAGAAAGCTAGAGCGTGCTTCTTGCTCTAAAGCAGAGTGTGTTCAATGGATGAGAACTCTGCTGTGTGTTTCACTTCAGAAATGGAATTAAATCCCAGTCTCTGAGTCTTCCTACAAAAAAGACTTCGTTTCAGGTAAGGGCAGTCACTTTTCAGCTCAAATGAACTACAACGTTCACAAACCTCACACGTTTCTCATCTTAAATGACAAGCATTGGATGTTGGAGGACCTGTGCTTTGTGTGAATTTCACAGGCAGAGTTGGACTAGATATGGTCCGTATGTGTAGGAAACACCGTTCTTTTGTTCTCAGCACACTCACGTTTCCTGTTGTCTTAGCGAGTCTAGAAAGCTAGAGCGTGCTTCTTGCTCTAAAGCAGAGTGTGATCAATGGATGAGAACTCTGCTGTGTGTTTCACTTCAGAAATGGAGTTAAATCCCAGGCTCTGAGTCTTCCTACAAAAAAGACTTCGTTTCAGGGAAGGGCAGTTACTTTACAGTTCAAACGAACTACATCGTCCCCGAAGCTCACACGTTTCTCATCTTAAATGACAAGCATTGGATGCTGGAGGACATGTGCTTTGTATCAATTTCAGAGGCAGAGTTGGACTCGATATGGTCCGAATGTGTAAGAAACTCCGTTCTTTTGCTCTCAGCACACTCATGTTTCCTGCTGTCTTAGAGATTCTAGAAAGCAAGAGCGTGCTTCTTGCTCTAAAGCAGAGTGTGATCTATATATGAGAAATCTGTTGTTTGTTTCCTTTCAGTAACGGAGTTCAATCCCAGGCTCTGAGTCTTCCTACAAGCAACACTTCTTTTCAGGTAAGGGCAGTTACTTTACAGCTCAAACGAACTATATCTTTCACGAAGCTCCCACGTTTCTCATCTTAACTGACAAGCATCGGATGTTATAGGACCAGTGCTTTGTATCAGTTTCTGAAGCAGAGTTGGAATAGATAGGTCCGTATGTGTAGGAAACACAGTTCTTTTTTTCGGAGCACAACCACGTTTCCTGCTGTATTAGAGAATCTAGAAAGCAAGAGCGTGCTTCTTGCTCTGAAGCACAGTGTGATCCATGGAAAAGAACTAGGCTGTGTGTTTCCCTTCAAAAATGGAGTTAAATCCCAGTCTCTGTGTATTCCAAAACTCAAGACTTCGTTTCAGGTAAGGGCAGTCACTTTTCAGCTCAAAGGAACTACATCGTTCACGAAGCTCACACGTTTCTCATCTTAACTGACAAGCATCGGATGTTATAGGACCAGTGCTTTGTATCAATTTCAGAAGCAGATTTGGAATAGATATGGTCCGTATGTGTAGGAAACACCGTTCATTTGTTCTTAGCACACTCACTTTTGCTGCTCTATTAGAGAATCTAGAAAGCAAGTGCGTGCTTCTTGCTCTAAAGCAGAGTGTGATCTATATATGAGAACTCTGCTGTGTGTTTCCCTTCAGAAATGGAGTTAAATCCCAGGCTCTGTGTCTTCCAACATGCAAGACTTCGTTTCAGGGAAGGGCAGTCACTTTTCAGCTGAAACGAACTACATCGTTCACGAAGCTAACACGTTTCTCATCTTAACTGAAAAGCATTGGATGTTAGAGGACCAGTGCTTCGTATCAGTTTCAGAAGCAGAGTTGGACTAGATATGGAACGCATGTGTAGGAAACACCGTTCTTTTGTTCTCAGCTCACTCACGTTTCCTGATGTCTTAGAGATTTTAGAAAGCAAGAGTGTGCTTCCTGCTCTAAAGCAGAGTGTGTTCAATGGATGAGAACTCTGCTGTGTGTTTCACTTCAGAAATGGAGTTAAATTCCAGGCTCTGTGTCTTCCTACAAGGAAGAATTCCTTTCAAGTAAGGGCAGTCACTTTTAAGCTCAAACAAACTACATCCTTCACGAAGCTCACACGTTTCTCATCTTAAATGACAAGCATTGGATGCTGGAGGACCTGTAATTTTTATCAATATCAGAGGCAGAGTTGGACCTGTTATGGTCCTAATGTGTAAGAAACTCCGTTCTTTTGCTCTCAGCACACTCATGTTTCCTGCTGTCTTAGAGACTCTAGAAAGCAAGAGCGTGCTTCTTGCTCTAAAGCAGAGTGTGATCTATACATGAGAACTCTGCTGTGTGTTTCCCTTCACAAATGGAGTTCAATCCCAGGCTCTGAGTCTTCCTACAAGCACCACTTCGTTTCAGGTAAGGGCAGTTATATTACAGCTCAAACGAACTACATCGTTCACGAAGCTCACACGTTTCTCATCTTAACTGACAAGCATCAGATGTTATAGGACCAGTGCTTTGTATCAGTTTCAGAAGCAGAGTTGTAATAGATAGGTCCGTATGTGTAGGAAACACAGTTCTTTTTTTCTGAGCACAACCACGTTTCCTGCTGTATTAGAGAATCTAGAAAGCAAGAGCGTGCTTCTTGCTCTGAAGCAGGGTGTGATCAATGGATAAGAACTATGCTGTGTGTTTCCCTTCAGAAATGGAGTTAAATCCCAGGCTCTGTGTCTTCCAACACTCAAGACTACATTTCATGTAAGGGCAGTTACTTTTCACCTCAAACGAACTACATCCTTCACGAAGCTCACACGTTTCTCATCTTAAATGACAAGCATTGGATGCTGGAGAACCAGAGCTTTGTATCAGTTTCAGAAGCAGAATTGGACTAGATATGGAACGTATGTGTAGGAAACACAGTTCTTTTGTTCTCAGCACACTCACGTTTCCTGCTGTCTTAGAGATTCTAGAAAGCTAGAGCGTGCTTCTTGCTCTAAAGCAGAGTGTGATCAATGGATGAGATTTCTGCTGTGTGTTTCACTTCAGAAATGGAGTTAAATCCCAGGCTCTGAGTCTTCCTACAAAAAAGACTTCATTTCAGGTAAGGGTAGTTACTTTACAGCTCAAACGAACTACATCGTTCACGAAGCTCACACGTTTCTCATCTTAACTGACAAGCATCGGATGTTATAGGACCAGTGCTTTGTATCATTTTCAGAAGCAGAGTTGGAATAGATAAGTCCGTATGTGTAGGAAACACAGTTCTTTTTTTCTGAGCACAACCACGTTTCCTGCTATATTAGCGAATCTAGAAAGCAAGAGCGTGCTTCTTGCTCTGATGCACAGTGTGATCCATGGAAAAGAACTAGGCTGTGTGTTTCCCTTCAAAAATGGAGTTAAATCCCAGGCTCTGAGTCTTCCTACAAACAAGACTTCGTTTCAGGTAGGGGCAGTTACTTTACAGCTCAAACGAACTACATCATTCACAAAGCTCACACGTTTCTCATCTTAACTGACAAGCATCAGATGTTATAGGACCAGTGCTTTGTATCAGTTTCAGAAGCAGAGTTGGAATAGATATGGTCCCTATGTGTAGGAAACTCCGTTCATTTGTTCTTAGCACACTCACGTTTGCTGCTGTATTAGAGAATCTAGAAAGCAAGTGCGTGCTTCTTGCTCTAAAGCAGAGTGTGATCTATATATGAGAACTCTGCTGTGTGTTTCCCTTCAGAAATGGAGTTAAATCCCAGGCTCTGTGTCTTCCAACATGCAAGACTTCGTTTCAGGGGAGGGCAGTCACTTTTCAGCTCAAACGAACTACATCGTTCACGAAGCTAACACGTTTCTCATCTTAATTGAAAAGCATTGGATGTTAGAGGACCAGTGCTTCGTATCAGTTTCAGAAGCAGAGTTGGACTAGATATGGAACGTATGTGTAGGAAACACCGTTCTTTTGTTCTCAGCACACTCACGTTTCCTGCTGTCTTAGAGATTCTAGAAAGCTAGAGCGTGCTTCTTGCTCTAAAGCAGAGTGTGTTCAATGGATGAGAACTCTGCTGTGTGTTTCACTTCAGAAATGGAATTAAATCCCAGTCTCTGAGTCTTCCTACAAAAAAGACTTCGTTTCAGGTAAGGGCAGTCACTTTTCAGCTCAAATGAACTACAACGTTCACAAACCTCACACGTTTCTCATCTTAAATGACAAGCATTGGATGTTGGAGGACCTGTGCTTTGTGTGAATTTCACAGGCAGAGTTGGACTAGATATGGTCCGTATGTGTAGGAAACACCGTTCTTTTGTTCTCAGCACACTCACGTTTCCTGTTGTCTTAGCGAGTATAGAAAGCTAGAGCGTGCTTCTTGCTCTAAAGCAGAGTGTGATCAATGGATGAGAACTCTGCTGTGTGTTTCACTTCAGAAATGGAGTTAAATCCCAGGCTCTGAGTCTTCCTACAAAAAAGACTTCGTTTCAGGGAAGGGCAGTTACTTTACAGTTCAAACGAACTACATCGTCCCCGAAGCTCACACGTTTCTCATCTTAAATGACAAGCATTGGATGCTGGAGGACATGTGCTTTGTATCAATTTCAGAGGCAGAGTTGGACTCGATATGGTCCGAATGTGTAAGAAACTCCGTTCTTTTGCTCTCAGCACACTCATGTTTCCTGCTGTCTTAGAGATTCTAGAAAGCAAGAGCGTGCTTCTTGCTCTAAAGCAGAGTGTGATCTATATATGAGAAATCTGTTGTGTGTTTCCTTTCAGAAATGGAGTTCAATCCCAGGCTCTGAGTCTTCCTACAAGCAACACTTCTTTTCAGGTAAGGGCAGTTACTTTACAGATCAAACGAACTACATCGTTCACGAAGCTCCCACGTTTCTCATCTTAACTGACAAGCATCGGATGTTATAGGACCAGTGCTTTGTATCAGTTTCTGAAGCAGAGTTGGAATAGATAGGTCCGTATGTGTAGGAAACACAGTTCTTTTTTTCTGAGCACAACCACGTTTCCTGCTGTATTAGAGAATCTAGAAAGCAATAGCGTGCTTCTTGCTCTGAAGCACAGTGTGATCCATGGAAAAGAACTAGGCTGTGTGTTTCCCTTCAAAAATGGAGTTAAATCCCAGGCTCTGTGTATTCCAAAACTCAAGACTTCGTTTCAGGTAAGGGCAGTCACTTTTCAGCTCAAAGGAACTACATCGTTCACGAAGCTCACACGTTTCTCATCTTAACTGACAAGCATCGGATGTTATAGGACCAGTGCTTTGTATCAGTTTCAGAAGCAGAGTTGGAATAGATATGGTCCCTATGTGTAGGAAACTCCGTTCATTTGTTCTTACCACACTCACGTTTGCTGCTGTATTAGAGAATCTAGAAAGCAAGTGCGTGCTTCTTGCTCTAAAGCAGAGTGTGATCTATATATGAGAACTCTGCTGTGTGTTTCCCTTCAGAAATGGAGTTAAATCCCAGGCTCTGTGTCTTCCAACATGCAAGACTTCGTTTCAGGGAAGGGCAGTCACTTTTCAGCTCAAACGAACTACATCGTTCACGAAGCTAACACGTTTCTCATCTTAATTGAAAAGCATTGGATGTTAGAGGACCAGTGCTTCGTATCAGTTTCAGAAGCAGAGTTGGACTAGATATGGAACATATGTGTAGGAAACACCGTTCTTTTGTTCTCAGCACACTCACGTTTCCTGCTGTCTTAGAGATTCTAGAAAGCTAGAGCGTGCTTCTTGCTCTAAAGCAGAGTGTGTTCAATGGATGAGAACTCTGCTGTGTGTTTCACTTCAGAAATGGAATTAAATCCCAGTCTCTGAGTCTTCCTACAAAAAAGACTTCGTTTCAGGTAAGGGCAGTCACTTTTCAGCTCAAATGAACTACAACGTTCACAAACCTCACACGTTTCTCATCTTAAATGACAAGCATTGGATGTTGGAGGACCTGTGCTTTGTGTGAATTTCACAGGCAGAGTTGGACTAGATATGGTCCGTATGTGTAGGAAACACCGTTCTTTTGTTCTCAGCACACTCACGTTTCCTGTTGTCTTAGCGAGTCTAGAAAGCTAGAGCGTGCTTCTTGCTCTAAAGCAGAGTGTGATCAATGGATGAGAACTCTGCTGTGTGTTTCACTTCAGAAATGGAGTTAAATCCCAGGCTCTGAGTCTTCCTACAAAAAAGACTTCGTTTCAGGGAAGGGCAGTTACTTTACAGTTCAAACGAACTACATCGTCCCCGAAGCTCACACGTTTCTCATCTTAAATGACAAGCATTGGATGCTGGAGGACATGTGCTTTGTATCAATTTCAGAGGCAGAGTTGGACTCGATATGGTCCGAATGTGTAAGAAACTCCGTTCTTTTGCTCTCAGCACACTCATGTTTCCTGCTGTCTTAGAGATTCTAGAAAGCAAGAGCGTGCTTCTTGCTCTAAAGCAGAGTGTGATCTATATATGAGAAATCTGTTGTTTGTTTCCTTTCAGTAACGGAGTTCAATCCCAGGCTCTGAGTCTTCCTACAAGCAACACTTCTTTTCAGGTAAGGGCAGTTACTTTACAGCTCAAACGAACTATATCTTTCACGAAGCTCCCACGTTTCTCATCTTAACTGACAAGCATCGGATGTTATAGGACCAGTGCTTTGTATCAGTTTCTGAAGCAGAGTTGGAATAGATAGGTCCGTATGTGTAGGAAACACAGTTCTTTTTTTCGGAGCACAACCACGTTTCCTGCTGTATTAGAGAATCTAGAAAGCAAGAGCGTGCTTCTTGCTCTGAAGCACAGTGTGATCCATGGAAAAGAACTAGGCTGTGTGTTTCCCTTCAAAAATGGAGTTAAATCCCAGGCTCTGTGTATTCCAAAACTCAAGACTTCGTTTCAGGTAAGGGCAGTCACTTTTCAGCTCAAAGGAACTACATCGTTCACGAAGCTCACACGTTTCTCATCTTAACTGACAAGCATCGGATGTTATAGGACCAGTGCTTTGTATCAATTTCAGAAGCAGATTTGGAATAGATATGGTCCGTATGTGTAGGAAACACCGTTCATTTGTTCTTAGCACACTCACTTTTGCTGCTCTATTAGAGAATCTAGAAAGCAAGTGCGTGCTTCTTGCTCTAAAGCAGAGTGTGATCTATATATGAGAACTCTGCTGTGTGTTTCCCTTCAGAAATGGAGTTAAATCCCAGGCTCTGTGTCTTCCAACATGCAAGACTTCGTTTCAGGGAAGGGCAGTCACTTTTCAGCTGAAACGAACTACATCGTTCACGAAGCTAACACGTTTCTCATCTTAACTGAAAAGCATTGGATGTTAGAGGACCAGTGCTTCGTATCAGTTTCAGAAGCAGAGTTGGACTAGATATGGAACGCATGTGTAGGAAACACCGTTCTTTTGTTCTCAGCTCACTCACGTTTCCTGATGTCTTAGAGATTTTAGAAAGCTAGAGTGTGCTTCCTGCTCTAAAGCAGAGTGTGTTCAATGGATGAGAACTCTGCTGTGTGTTTCACTTCAGAAATGGAGTTAAATTCCAGGCTCTGTGTCTTCCTACAAGGAAGAATTCCTTTCAAGTAAGGGCAGTCACTTTTAAGCTCAAACAAACTACATCCTTCACGAAGCTCACACGTTTCTCATCTTAAATGACAAGCATTGGATGCTGGAGGACCTGTAATTTTTATCAATATCAGAGGCAGAGTTGGACCTGTTATGGTCCTAATGTGTAAGAAACTCCGTTCTTTTGCTCTCAGCACACTCATGTTTCCTGCTGTCTTAGAGACTCTAGAAAGCAAGAGCGTGCTTCTTGCTCTAAAGCAGAGTGTGATCTATACATGAGAACTCTGCTGTGTGTTTCCCTTCACAAATGGAGTTCAATCCCAGGCTCTGAGTCTTCCTACAAGCACCACTTCGTTTCAGGTAAGGGCAGTTATATTACAGCTCAAACGAACTACATCGTTCACGAAGCTCACACGTTTCTCATCTTAACTGACAAGCATCAGATGTTATAGGACCAGTGCTTTGTATCAGTTTCAGAAGCAGAGTTGTAATAGATAGGTCCGTATGTGTAGGAAACACAGTTCTTTTTTTCTGAGCACAACCACGTTTCCTGCTGTATTAGAGAATCTAGAAAGCAAGAGCGTGCTTCTTGCTCTGAAGCAGGGTGTGATCAATGGATAAGAACTATGCTGTGTGTTTCCCTTCAGAAATGGAGTTAAATCCCAGGCTCTGTGTCTTCCAACACTCAAGACTACATTTCATGTAAGGGCAGTTACTTTTCACCTCAAACGAACTACATCCTTCACGAAGCTCACACGTTTCTCATCTTAAATGACAAGCATTGGATGCTGGAGAACCAGAGCTTTGTATCAGTTTCAGAAGCAGAATTGGACTAGATATGGAACGTATGTGTAGGAAACACAGTTCTTTTGTTCTCAGCACACTCACGTTTCCTGTTGTCTTAGCGAGTCTAGAAAGCTAGAGCGTGCTTCTTGCTCTAAAGCAGAGTGTGATCAATGGATGAGAACTCTGCTGTGTGTTTCACTTCAGAAATGGAGTTAAATCCCAGGCTCTGAGTCTTCCTACAAAAAAGACTTCGTTTCAGGGAAGGGCAGTTACTTTACAGTTCAAACGAACTACATCGTCCCCGAAGCTCACACGTTTCTCATCTTAAATGACAAGCATTGGATGCTGGAGGACATGTGCTTTGTATCAATTTCAGAGGCAGAGTTGGACTCGATATGGTCCGAATGTGTAAGAAACTCCGTTCTTTTGCTCTCAGCACACTCATGTTTCCTGCTGTCTTAGAGATTCTAGAAAGCAAGAGCGTGCTTCTTGCTCTAAAGCAGAGTGTGATCTATATATGAGAAATCTGTTGTTTGTTTCCTTTCAGTAACGGAGTTCAATCCCAGGCTCTGAGTCTTCCTACAAGCAACACTTCTTTTCAGGTAAGGGCAGTTACTTTACAGCTCAAACGAACTATATCTTTCACGAAGCTCCCACGTTTCTCATCTTAACTGACAAGCATCGGATGTTATAGGACCAGTGCTTTGTATCAGTTTCTGAAGCAGAGTTGGAATAGATAGGTCCGTATGTGTAGGAAACACAGTTCTTTTTTTCGGAGCACAACCACGTTTCCTGCTGTATTAGAGAATCTAGAAAGCAAGAGCGTGCTTCTTGCTCTGAAGCACAGTGTGATCCATGGAAAAGAACTAGGCTGTGTGTTTCCCTTCAAAAATGGAGTTAAATCCCAGGCTCTGTGTATTCCAAAACTCAAGACTTCGTTTCAGGTAAGGGCAGTCACTTTTCAGCTCAAAGGAACTACATCGTTCACGAAGCTCACACGTTTCTCATCTTAACTGACAAGCATCGGATGTTATAGGACCAGTGCTTTGTATCAATTTCAGAAGCAGATTTGGAATAGATATGGTCCGTATGTGTAGGAAACACCGTTCATTTGTTCTTAGCACACTCACTTTTGCTGCTCTATTAGAGAATCTAGAAAGCAAGTGCGTGCTTCTTGCTCTAAAGCAGAGTGTGATCTATATATGAGAACTCTGCTGTGTGTTTCCCTTCAGAAATGGAGTTAAATCCCAGGCTCTGTGTCTTCCAACATGCAAGACTTCGTTTCAGGGAAGGGCAGTCACTTTTCAGCTGAAACGAACTACATCGTTCACGAAGCTAACACGTTTCTCATCTTAACTGAAAAGCATTGGATGTTAGAGGACCAGTGCTTCGTATCAGTTTCAGAAGCAGAGTTGGACTAGATATGGAACGCATGTGTAGGAAACACCGTTCTTTTGTTCTCAGCTCACTCACGTTTCCTGATGTCTTAGAGATTTTAGAAAGCTAGAGTGTGCTTCCTGCTCTAAAGCAGAGTGTGTTCAATGGATGAGAACTCTGCTGTGTGTTTCACTTCAGAAATGGAGTTAAATTCCAGGCTCTGTGTCTTCCTACAAGGAAGAATTCCTTTCAAGTAAGGGCAGTCACTTTTAAGCTCAAACAAACTACATCCTTCACGAAGCTCACACGTTTCTCATCTTAAATGACAAGCATTGGATGCTGGAGGACCTGTAATTTTTATCAATATCAGAGGCAGAGTTGGACCTGTTATGGTCCTAATGTGTAAGAAACTCCGTTCTTTTGCTCTCAGCACACTCATGTTTCCTGCTGTCTTAGAGACTCTAGAAAGCAAGAGCGTGCTTCTTGCTCTAAAGCAGAGTGTGATCTATACATGAGAACTCTGCTGTGTGTTTCCCTTCACAAATGGAGTTCAATCCCAGGCTCTGAGTCTTCCTACAAGCACCACTTCGTTTCAGGTAAGGGCAGTTATATTACAGCTCAAACGAACTACATCGTTCACGAAGCTCACACGTTTCTCATCTTAACTGACAAGCATCAGATGTTATAGGACCAGTGCTTTGTATCAGTTTCAGAAGCAGAGTTGTAATAGATAGGTCCGTATGTGTAGGAAACACAGTTCTTTTTTTCTGAGCACAACCACGTTTCCTGCTGTATTAGAGAATCTAGAAAGCAAGAGCGTGCTTCTTGCTCTGAAGCAGGGTGTGATCAATGGATAAGAACTATGCTGTGTGTTTCCCTTCAGAAATGGAGTTAAATCCCAGGCTCTGTGTCTTCCAACACTCAAGACTACATTTCATGTAAGGGCAGTTACTTTTCACCTCAAACGAACTACATCCTTCACGAAGCTCACACGTTTCTCATCTTAAATGACAAGCATTGGATGCTGGAGAACCAGAGCTTTGTATCAGTTTCAGAAGCAGAATTGGACTAGATATGGAACGTATGTGTAGGAAACACAGTTCTTTTGTTCTCAGCACACTCACGTTTCCTGCTGTCTTAGAGATTCTAGAAAGCTAGAGCGTGCTTCTTGCTCTAAAGCAGAGTGTGATCAATGGATGAGATTTCTGCTGTGTGTTTCACTTCAGAAATGGAGTTAAATCCCAGGCTCTGAGTCTTCCTACAAAAAAGACTTCATTTCAGGTAAGGGTAGTTACTTTACAGCTCAAACGAACTACATCGTTCACGAAGCTCACACGTTTCTCATCTTAACTGACAAGCATCGGATGTTATAGGACCAGTGCTTTGTATCATTTTCAGAAGCAGAGTTGGAATAGATAGGTCCGTATGTGTAGGAAACACAGTTCTTTTTTTCTGAGCACAACCACGTTTCCTGCTGTATTAGAGAATCTAGAAAGAAAGAGCGTGCTTCTTGCTCTGAAGCACAGTGTGATCCATGGAAAAGAACTAGGCTGTGTGTTTCCCTTCAAAAATGGAGTTAAATCCCAGGCTCTGTGTATTCCAAAACTCAAGACTTCGTTTCAGGTAAGGGCAGTCACTTTTCAGCTCAAAGGAACTACATCGTTCACGAATCTCACACTTTTCTCATCTTAACTGACAAGCATCGGATGTTATAGGACCAGTGCTTTGTATCAATTTCAGAAGCAGATTTGGAATAGATATGGTCCGTATGTGTAGGAAACACCGTTCATTTGTTCTTAGCACACTCACTTTTGCTGCTCTATTAGAGAATCTAGAAAGCAAGTGCGTGCTTCTTGCTCTAAAGCAGAGTGTGATCTATATATGAGAACTCTGCTGTGTGTTTCCCTTCAGAAATGGAGTTAAATCCCAGGCTCTGTGTCTTCCAACATGCAAGACTTCGTTTCAGGGAAGGGCAGTCTCTTTTCAGCTGAAACGAACTACATCGTTCACGAAGCTAACACGTTTCTCATCTTAACTGACAAGCATTGGATGTTAGAGGACCAGTGCTTCGTATCAGTTTCAGAAGCAGAGTTGGACTAGATATGGAACGCATGTGTAGGAAACACCGTTCTTTTGTTCTCAGCTCACTCACGTTTCCTGATGTCTTAGAGATTTTAGAAAGCTAGAGTGTGCTTCCTGCTCTAAAGCAGAGTGTGTTCAATGGATGAGAACTCTGCTGTGTGTTTCACTTCAGAAATGGAGTTAAATTCCAGGCTCTGTGTCTTCCTACAAGGAAGAATTCCTTTCAAGTAAGGGCAGTGACTTTTAAGCTCAAACAAACTACATCCTTCACGAAGCTCACACGTTTCTCATCTTAAATGACAAGCATTGGATGCTGGAGGACCTGTAATTTTTATCAATATCAGAGGCAGAGTTAGACCTGTTATGGTCCTAATGTGTAAGAAACTCCGTTCTTTTGCTCTCAGCACACTCATGTTTCCTGCTGTCTTAGAGACTCTAGAAAGCAAGAGCGTGCTTCTTGCTCTAAAGCAGAGTGTGATCTATACATGAGAACTCTGCTGTGTGTTTCCCTTCACAAATGGAGTTCAATCCCAGGCTCTGAGTCTTCCTACAAGCACCACTTCGTTTCAGGTAAGGGCAGTTATATTACAGCTCAAACGAACTACATCGTTCACGAAGCTCACACGTTTCTCATCTTAACTGACAAGCATCAGATGTTATAGGACCAGTGCTTTGTATCAGTTTCAGAAGCAGAGTTGTAGTAGATAGGTCCGTATGTGTAGGAAACACAGTTCTTTTTTTCTGAGCACAACCACGTTTCCTGCTGTATTAGAGAATCTAGAAAGCAAGAGCGTGCTTCTTGCTCTGAAGCAGGGTGTGATCAATGGATAAGAACTATGCTGTGTGTTTCCCTTCAGAAATGGAGTTAAATCCCAGGCTCTGTGTCTTCCAACACTCAAGACTACATTTCATGTAAGGGCAGTTACTTTTCACCTCAAACGAACTACATCCTTCACGAAGCTCACACGTTTCTCATCTTAAATGACAAGCATTGGATGCTGGAGAACCAGAGCTTTGTATCAGTTTCAGAAGCAGAATTGGACTAGATATGGAACGTATGTGTAGGAAACACAGTTCTTTTGTTCTCAGCACACTCACGTTTCCTGCTGTCTTAGAGATTCTAGAAAGCTAGAGCGTGCTTCTTGCTCTAAAGCAGAGTGTGATCAATGGATGAGATTTCTGCTGTGTGTTTCACTTCAGAAATGGAGTTAAATCCCAGGCTCTGAGTCTTCCTACAAAAAAGACTTCATTTCAGGTAAGGGTAGTTACTTTACAGCTCAAACGAACTACATCGTTCACGAAGCTCACACGTTTCTCATCTTAACTGACAAGCATCGGATGTTATAGGACCAGTGCTTTGTATCATTTTCAGAAGCAGAGTTGGAATAGATAGGTCCGTATGTGTAGGAAACACAGTTCTTTTTTTCTGAGCACAACCACGTTTCCTGCAGTATTAGAGAATCTAGAAAGCAAGAGCGTGCTTCTTGCTCTGAAGCAGAGTGTGATCAATGGATAAGAACTATGCTGTGTGTTTCCCTTCAGAAATGGAGTTAAATCCCAGGCTCTGAGTCTTCCAACACTCAAGACTTCATTTCAGGTAAGGGCAGTCACTTTTCAGCTCAAATGAACTACAACGTTCACGAACCTCACACGTTTCTCATCTTAAATGACAAGCATTGGATGTTGGAGGACCTGTGATTTGTATGAATTTCACAGGCAGAGTTGGACTAGATATGGTCCGTATGTGTAGGAAACACCGTTCTTTTGTTCTCAGCACACTCACGTTTCCTGTTGTCTTAGCGAGTCTAGAAAACTAGAGCGTGCTTCTTTCTCTGAAGCACAGTGTGATCCATGGAAAAGAACTAGGCTGTGTGTTTCCCTTCAAAAATGGAGTTAAATCCCAGGCTCTGTGTATTCCAACACTCAAGACTTCATTTCAGGTAAGGGCAGTCACTTTTCAGCTCAAAGGAACTACATCGTTCACGAAGCTCACACGTTTCTCATCTTAACTGACAAGCATCGGATGTTATAGGACCAGTGCTTTGTATCAGTTTCAGAAGCAGAGTTGGAATAGATAGGTCCGTATGTGTAGGAAACACAGTTATTTTTTTCTGAGCACAACCACGTTACCTGCTGTATTAGAGAATCTAGAAAGCAAGAGCGTGCTTCTTGCTCTGAAGCAGGGTGTGATCAATGGATAAGAACTATGCTGTGTGTTTCCCTTCAGAAATGGAGTTAAATCCCAGGCTCTGTGTCTTCCAACACTCAAGACTTCATTTCAGGTAAGGGCAGTTACTTTTCAGCTCAAACGAACTACAACATTCACGAAGCTAACACGTTTCTCATCTTAACTGACAAGCATTGGATGTTAGAGGACCAGTGCTTTGTCTCAGTTTTAGAAGCAGAGATGGCCTAGATATGGTTCGTATGTGTAGGAAACACCTTTCTTTTCTTCTCAGCACACTCACGTTTCCTGCTGTCTTAGGGACTCTAGAAAGCTAGAGCGTGCTTCTTGCTCTAAAGCAGAGTGTGATCAATGGATGAGATCTCTGCTGTGTGTTTCCCTTCAGAAATGGAGTTAAATCCCAGGCTCTGAGTCTTCCTACAAAAAAGACTTCATTTCAGGTAAGGGTAGTTACTTTACAGCTCAAACGAACTACATCGTTCACAAAGCTCACACGATTTTCATCTTAACTGACAAGCATTGGACGTTAGTGGACCTGCGGTTTGTTTCAGTTCCCCAAGCATGGTTGGACTAGATAAGGTCCGTATGTGTAGGAAACACAGTTCTTTTTTTCTCAGCACACTCACCTTTCCTGCTGTGTTAGGGACTCTAGAAAGCTAGAGCGTGCTTCTTGCTCTAAAGCAGAGTGTGATCAATGGATGAGAACTCTGCTGTGTGTTTCACTTCAGAAATGGAGTTAAATTCCATGCTCTGTGTCTCCTACAAGCAAGAATTCCTTTCAGTATGGGCAGTCACTTTTCAGCCCAAACAAACTACATCCTTCACGAAGCTCACACGTTTCTCATCTTAAATGACAAGGATTGGATGCTGGAGGACCTGTGCTTTTTATCAATATCAGAGGCAGAGTAGGACTCGATATGGTCCGAATGTGTAAGAAACACAATTCCTGTGTTCTCAGCACACTCATGTTTCCTGCTGTCTTAGAGAATCTAGAAAGCAAGAGCGTGCTTCTTGCTCTAAAGCAGAGTGTGATCTATATATGAGAACTCTCCTGTGTGTTTCCCTTCAGAAATGGAGTTCAATCCCAGGCTCTGATTCTTCCTACATGCAACACTTCGTTTCAGGTAAGGGCAGTTACTTTACAGCTCAAACAAACTACATCGTTCACGAAGCTCACAAGTTTCTCATCTTAACTGACAAGCATCGGATGTTATAGGACCAGTACTTTGTATCAGTTTCAGAAGCAGAGTTGGAATAGATAGGTCCGTATGTGTAGGAAACACAGTTCTTTTTTTCTGAGCACAACCACGTTTCCTGCTGTATTAGAGAATCTAGAAAGCAAGAGCGTGCTTCTTGCTCTGAAGCAGAGTGTGATCCATGGATAAGACTTATGCTGTGTGTTTCCCTTCAAAAATGGAGTTAAATCCCAGGCTCTGTGTATTCCAACACTCAAGAATTCGTTTCAGGTAAGGGCAGTCACTTTTTTAGCTCAAATGAACTACATCATTCACGAAGCTAACACGTTTCTCATCTTAACTGACAAGCATTGGATGTTAGAGGACCAGTGCTTTGTCAAGTTTCAGAAGCAGAGATGGACTAGATATGGTCCGTATGTGTAGGAAACACCTTTCTTTTCTTCTGAGCACACTCATGTTTCCTGCTGTCTTAGGGACTCTAGAAAGCTAGAGCGTGCTTCATGCTCTGAAGCAGAGTGTGATCCATGGATAAGACTTATGCTGTGTGTTTCACTTCAAAAATGGAGTTAAATTCCAGGCTCTGTGTGTTCCTACAAGCAAGAATTCCTTTCAAGTAAGGGCAGTCACTTTTCAACTCAAACGAACTACAACCTTCACGAAGCTCATACGTTTCTCATCTTAAATGACAAGCATTGGATGCTGGAGTACCAGTGCTTTGTATCAGTTTCAGAAGCAGATTTGGACTAGATATGGAACGTGTGTGTAGGAAACACCGTTCTTTTGTTCTCAGCACACTCACATTTCCTGCTGTCTTAGGGACTCTAGAAAGCTAGAGCGTGCTTCTTGCTCTAAAGCAGAGTGTGGTCAATGGATGAGAACTCTGCTGTCTGTTTCACTTCAGAAATGGAGTTAAATTCCAGGCTCTGTGTCTTCCTACAAGCAAGAATTCCTTTCAAGTAAGGGCAGTCACTATTAAGCTCAAACAAACTACATCCTTCACGAAGTTCACACGTTTCTCATCTTAAATGACAAGCATTGGATGCTGAAGGACCTGTGCTTTTTATCAATTTCAGAGGCAGAGTTGGACTCGATATGGTCCGAATGTGTAAGAAACTCCGTTCTTGTGTTCTCCGCACACTCATGTTTCCTGTTGTCTTAGAGACTCTAGAAAGCTAGAGCATGCTTCTTGCTCTAAAGCAGAGTGTGATCTATATATGAGAACTCTGCTGTGTGTTTCCCTTCAGAAATGGAGTTAAATCCCAGGCGATGAGTCTTCCTACAAAAAAGACTTCATTTCAGGTAAGGGCAGTTACTTTGCAGCTCAAACGAACTACATCGTTCACAAAGCTCATACGTTTCGCATCTTAACGGACAAGCATTGGATGTTATAGGACCAGTGCTTTGTATCAGTTTCAGAAGCAGAGTTGGAATAGATATGGTCTGTATGTGTAGGAAACACTGTTCATTTGTTCTTAGCACACTCACGTTGCTGCTGTATTAGAGAATCTAGGAAGCAAGAGCGTGCTTCTTGCTCTAAAGCAGAGTGTGATCCATGGAAGAGAACTCTGCTGTGTGTTTCCCTTCAGAAATGGAGTTAAATCCCAGGCTCTGTGTCTTCCAACATGCAAGACTTCGTTTCAGGGAAGGGCAGTCACTTTGCAGCTCAAACAAACTACATCGATCCTGAAGCTCACACGTTTCTCGTATTAAATGACAAGCATTGGATGCTGGAGGACCTGTGCTTTTTATCAATTTCAGAGGCAGAGTTGGAGTCGAGATGGTCTGTATGTTTAAGAAACACCGTTCTTGTGTTATCACCACACTCATGTTTCCTGTTGTCTTAGAGTCTCTAGAAAGCAAGAGCGTGCTTCTTGCTCTAAAGCAGAGTGTGATCTATATATGAGAACTCTGCTGTGTGTTTCACTTCAGAAATGGAGTTAAACCCCAGGCTCTGAGTCTTCCTACAAACAAGAATTCTTTTCAGGTAAGGGCAGTTACTTTACAGCTCAAACGAACTACATCGTTCCCGAAGCTCACACGTTTCTCATCTTAACTGACAAGCATCAGATGTATAGGACTAGTGCTTTGTATCAGTTTCAGAAGCAGAGTTGGAATAGATATGGTCCGTATGTGTAGGAAACACCGTTCTTTTGTTCTCAGCACACTCACGTTTGCTGCTGTATTAGAGAATCTAGAAAGCAAGAGCGTGCTTCTTGCTCTAAAGCAGAGTGTGATATATAGAAGAGAACTATGCTGTGTGTTTCCCTTCAGAAATGGAGTTAAATCCCAGGCTCTGTGTATTGCTACAATAAAGACTTCGTTTCATGTAAGAGCAGTCTCTTTTCAGCTCAAATGATCTACATCCTTCACGAAGCTCACACGCTTCTCATCCTAAATGACAAGCATTGGATGTTACAGGACATGTGCTTTGTATCAATTTCAGAGGCAGAGTTGGATTCGATATGGTCCGAATGTGTAAGAAACACCGTTCTTTTGCTCTCAGCACAATCATGTTTCCTGCTGTCTTAGAGATTCTAGAAAGCAAGAGCGTCCTTCTTGATTTAAAGCAGAGTGTGATCAATGGATGAGAACTCTGCTGAGTGTTTCACATAGGAAATGGAGTTAAATCCCAGGCTCTGAGTCCTCCTACAAACAAGACTTCGTTTCAGGTAAGGGCAGTTACTTTACAGCTCAAATGAACTACATCGTTCACGAAGCTCACACGTTTCTCGTCTTAAATGACAAGCATCGGATGTTATAGGACCAGTTCTTTGTATCATTTTCAGAAGCAGAGTTGGAATAGATAGGTCCGTATGTTTAGGAAACACAGTTCTTTTTTTCTGAGCACAACCACGTTTCCTGCTGTATTAGAGAATCTAGAAAGCAAGAGCGTGCTTCTTGCTCTGAAGCAGAGTGTGATCAATGGATAAGAACTATGCTGTGTGTTTTCCTTCAGAAATGGAGTTAAATCCCAGGCTCTGTGTCTTCCAACACTCAAGACTTCATTTCAGGTAAGGGCAGTCACTTTTCAGCTCAAATGAACTACAACGTTCACGAACCTCACACGTTTCTCATCTTAAATGACAAGCATTGGATGTTGGAGTTCCTGTGCTTTGTATGAATTTCACTGGCAGAGTTGGACTAGATATGGGCCGTATGTGTAGGAAACACCATTCATTTGTTCTTAGCACACTCACGTTTGCTGCTGTATTAGAGAATCTAGAAAGCAAGTGCGTGCTTCTTGCTCTAAAGCAGAGTGTGATCTATATATGAGAACTCTGCTGTGTGTTTCCTGCAGAAATGGAGTTAAATCCCAGGCTCTGTGTCTTCCAACATGCAAGACTTCGTTTCAGGGAAGGGCAGTCACTTTTCAGCTCAAACGAACTACATCCTTCACGAAGATCACACGTTTCTCATCTTAAATGACAAGCATTGGATGTTGGAGGACCAGTACTTCGTATCAGTTTCAGAAGCAGAGTTGGACTAGATATGGAACGTATGTGTAGGAAACACCGTTCTTTTGTTCTCAGCACACTCACGTTTCATGCTGTCTTAGAGATTCTAGAAAGCTAGAGCGTGCTTCTTGCTCTAAAGCAGAGTGTGATCAATGGATGAGATCTCTGCTGTGTGTTTCACTTCAGAAATGGAGTTAAATCCCAGGCTCTGAGTCTTCCTACAAAAAAGACTTCATTTCAGGTAAGGGTAGTTACTTTACAGCTCAAAAGAACTACATCGTTCACAAAGCTCACACGATTCTCATCTTAACTGACAAGCATTGGACGTTAGTGGACCTGCAGTTTGTTTCAGTTCCACAAGCATGGTTGGACTAGATAAGGTCCGTATGTGTAGGAAACACAGTTCTTTTTTTCTCAGCACACTCACCTTTCCTGCTGTGTTAGGGACTCTAGAAAGCTAGAGCGTGCTTCTTGCTCTAAAGCAGAGTGTGATCAATGGATGAGAACTCTGCTGTGTGTTTCACTTCAGAAATGGAGTTAAATTCCATGCTCTGTGTCTCCTACAAGCAAGAATTCCTTTCAGTATGGGCAGTCACTATTCAGCTCAAACAAACTACATCCTTCACGAAGCTCACATGTTTCTCATCTTAAATGACAAGGATTGGATGCTGGAGGACCTGTGCTTTTTATCAATATCAGAGGCAGAGTAGGACTCGACATGGTCCGAATGTGTAAGAAACACCATTCCTGTGTTCTCAGCACACGCATGTTTCCTGCTGTCTTAGAGACTCTAGAAAGCAAGAGCGTGCTTCTTGCTCTAAAGCACAGTGTGATCTATATATGAGAACTCTCCTGTGTGTTTCCCTTCAGAAATGGAGTTCAATCCCAGGCTCTGATTCTTCCTACATGCAACACTTCGTTTCAGGTAAGGGCAGTTACTTTACAGCTCAAACGAACTACATCGTTTTTGAAGCTCACACGTTTCTCATCTTAACTGACAAGCATCGGATGTTATAGGACCAGTGCTTTGTATCAGTTTCAGAAGCAGAGTTGGAATAGATAGGTCCGTATGTGTAGGAAACACAGTTCTTTTTTTCTGAGCACAACCACGTTTCCTGCTGTATTAGAGAATCTAGAAAGCAAGAGCGTGCTTCTTGCTCTGAAGCAGAGTGTGATCCATGGATAAGACTTATGCTGTGTGTTTCCCTTCAAAAATGGAGTTAAATCCCAGGCTCTGTGTATTCCAACACTCAAGACTTCGTTTCAGGTAAGGGCAGTCACTTTTTTAGCTCAAATGAACTACATCATTCGCGAAGCTAACACGTTTCTCATCTTAACTGACAAGCATTGGATGTTAGAGGACCAGTGCTTTGTCTCAGTTTCAGAAGCAGAGATGGACTAGATATGGTCCGTATGTGTAGGAAACACCTTTCTTTTCTTCTCAGCACACTCATGTTTCCTGCTGTCTTAGGGACTCTAGAAAGCTAGAGCGTGCTTCATGCTCTAAATCAGAATGTGATCAATGGATGAGAACTCTGCTGTGTGTTTCACTTCAGAAATGGAGTTAAATTCCAGGCTCTGTGTGTTCCTACAAGCGAGAATTCCTTTCAAGTAAGGGCAGTCACTTTTCAACTCAAATGAACTACAACCTTCACGAAGCTCATACGTTTCTCATCTTAAATGACAAGCATTGGATGCTGGAGGACCAGTGCTTTGTATCAGTTTCAGAAGCAGATTTGGACTAGATATGGAACGTATGTGTAGGAAACACCGTTCTTTTGTTCTCAGCACACTCATGTTTCATGCTGTCTTAGAGATTCTAGAAAGCTAGAGCATGCTTCTTGCTCTAAAGCAGAGTGTGATCAATGGATGAGATCTCTGCTGTGTGTTTCACTTCTGAAATGGAGTTAAATCCCAGGCTCTGAGTCTCCCTAAAAAAAGACTTCATTTCAGGTAAGGGTAGTTACTTTACAGCCCAAACGAACTACATCGTTCCCGAAGCTCACATGTTTCTCATCTTAAATGACAAGCATTGGATGCTGGAGGACTTGTGCTTTGTATCATTTTCAGAGGTAGAGTTGGACTCGATATGGTCCGTATGTGTAGGAAACTCCGTTCTTTTGTTCTCATCACACTCACGTTTCCTGTTATCTTAGAGCCTCTAGAAAGCTAGAGCGTGCTTCATGCTCTAAGCAGAATGTGATCAATGGATGAGAACTCTGCTTTGTGTTTCACTTCAGAAATGGAGTTAAATCCCAGGCTCTGAGTTTTCCTACAAAAAAGACTTCGTTTCAGGGAAGGGCAGTTACTTTACAGCTCAAATGAACTACATCGTTCACGAAGCTCACACGTTTCTCATCTTAAATGACAAGCATTGGATGCTGGAGGACCTGTGGTTTGTTTCAGTTTCAGAAGCAGAGTTGGAATAGATATCGTCCATATGTGAAGGAAACACCGTTCATATGTTCTTATCACACTCACGTTTGCTGCTGTATTAGAGAATCTAGAAAGCAAGAGCGTGATTCTTGCTCTAAAGCAGAGTGTGATCCATGGAAGAGAACTCTGCTGTGTGTTTCCCTTCAGAAATGGAGTTAAATCCCAGGCTCTGTGTCTTCCAACACTCAAGACTTCGTTTCAGGGAAGGGCAGTCACTTTTCAGCTCAAACGAACTACATCGTTCACGAAGCTCACACGTTTTTCATCTTAAATGACAAGCATTGGATACTGGAGGACCTGTGCTTTCTATCAATTTCAGAGGCAGAGTTGGACTCGATATTGTCCGAATGTGTAAGGAACACTGTTCTTTTGCTCTCAGCACACTCATGTTTCCTGCTGTCTTAGAGATTCTAGAAAGCAAGTGCCTCCTTCTTGCTTGACAGCAGAGTGTGATCAATGGATGAGAACTCTGCTGTGTGTTTCACTTCAGAAATGGAGTTAATTCCCAGTTTCTGAGTCTTCCTACAAACAAGAATTCGTTTCAGGTAGGGCAGTTACTTTACAGCTCAAACGAACTACATCGTTCCCGAAGCTCACACGTTTCTCATCTTAACTGACAAGCATTGGATGTTATAGTACCAGTGCTTTGTATCAGTTTCAGAATCAGAGTTGGAATAGATATGGTCCGTATTTGTAGGAAACACCGTTCTTTTGTTCTCAGCACACTCACGTTTCCTGCTGTCTTAGAGACTCTAGAAAGCTAGAGCGTGCTTCTTGCTCTAAAGCAGAGTGTGATCAATGGATGAGATATCTGCTGTGTGTTTCCCTTCAGAAATTGAGTTAAATCCCAGGCTCTGTGTCTTCCAAAACTCAAAACTTCGTTTCAGGTAAGGGCAGTCACTTTTCAGCTCAAACGAACTACATCATTCAAGAAGCTAACACGTTTCTCTTCTGAACTGACAAGCATTGGATGTTAGAGGACCAGTGCTTTCTCTCAGTTTCAGAAGCAGAGATGGACTAGATATGCTTCGTATGTGTAGGAAACACCTTTCTTTTCTTCTCAGCACACTCACCTTTCCTGCTGTCTTAGGGACTCTAGAAAGCTAGAGCGTGCTTCATGCTCTAAAGCAGAATGTGATCAATGGATGAGAACTCTGCTGTGTGTTTCACTTCAGAAATGGAGTTAAATCCCAGACTCTGAGCCTACCTACAATCAAGACTGCGTTTCAGGTAAGGGCATTTACTTTAAAGCTCAAACGAACTACACCGTTCACGAAGCTCACACGTTTCTCATCTTAACTGACAAGCATTGGATGTTATAGGACCAGTGCTTTGTATCAGTTTCAGAAGCAGAGTTGGAATAGATAGGTCCCTATAAGTAGGAAACACAGTTCTTTTTTTCTGAGCACAACCAGGTTTCTTGCTGTGTTAGAGAATCTAGAAAGCAAGAGCATGCTTCTTGCTCTGAAGCAGAGTTGGATCCATGGATGAGAACTATGCTGTGTGTTTCCATTCATAAATGGAGTTAAATCCCAGGCTCTGTGTCTTCCAACACTCAAGACTTCGTTTCAGGTAAGGGCAGTCACTTTTTAGCTCAAACGAACTATATCATTCACGAAGCTAACACGTTTCTCATCTTAACTGACAAGCATTGGATGTTAGAGGACCAGTGCTTTGTCTCAGTTTCAGAAGCAGAGATGGACTAGATATGGTCCGTATGTGTAGGAAACACCTTTCTTTTCTTCTCAGCACACTCACGTTTCCTGCTGTCTTAGGGACCCTACAAATCTAGAGCGTGCTTCATGCTCTAAAGCAGAGTGTGATCAATGGATGAGATCTCTGCTGTGTGTTTCACTTCTGAAATGGAGTTAAATCCCAGGCTCTGAGTCTTCCTACAAAAAAGACTTCACTTCAGGTAAGGGTAGTTACTTTACAGCTCAAACGAACTACATCCTTCCCAAAGCTCACACGTTTCTCATCTTAAATGACAAGCATTGGATGCTGGAGGACCTGTGCTTTGTATCAATTTCAGAGGCAGAGTTGGACTAGATATGGTCCGTATGTGTAGGAAACACCGTTCTTTTGTTCTCAGCACACTCACGTTTCCTGCTGTCTTAGAGAATCTAGAAAGCTAGAGCGTGCTTCTTGCTCTAAAGCAGAGTGTGATCAATGGATGAGATCTCTGCTGTGTGTTTCACTTCAGAAATGGAGTTAAATCCCATGCTCTAAGTCTTCCTACAAAAAAGACTTCGTTTCAGGTAAGGGTCGTCACTTTACAGCTCAAATGAACTACATCGTTCCTGAAGCTCACACGTTTCTCATCTTAAATGACAAGCATTGGATCCTGGAGGACCTGTGCTTTGTATCAATTTCAGAGGCAGAGTTGGACTAGATATGGTCCGTATGTGTAGGAAACACCGTTCTTTTGTTCTCAGCACACTCATGTTTCCTGCTGTCTTATAGATTCTAGAAAGCAAGAGCGTCCTTCTTGCTTTAAATGAGAGTGTGATCAATGGATGAGAACTCTGCTGTGTGTTTCACTTCAGAAATGGAGTTAAATCCCAGGCTCTGAGTCTTTCTATAAACAAGACTTCGTTTCAGGTAAGGGCAGTTACTTTAAAGCTCAAAAGTACATCGTTCACAAAGCTCACACATTTCTCATCTTAACTGACAAGCATCGGATATCATAGGACCAGTGCTTTGTATCAGTTTCAGAAGCAGAGTTGGAATAGATAGGTCCCTATATGTAGGAAACACAGTTCTTTTTTTCTGAGCACAACCACGTTTCCAGCTGTATTAGAGAATCTAGAAAGCAAGAGTGTGCTTCTTGCTCTGAAGCAGAGTGTGATCCATGGATGAGAACTATGCTGTGTGTTTCCATTCATAAATGGAGTTAAATCCCAGGGTCTGTGTCTTCCAACACTCAAGACTTCGTTTCAGGTAAGGGCAGTCACTTTTTAGCTCAAACGAACTACATTATTCACGAAGCTAACACGTTTCTCATTTTAACTGCCAAGCATTGGATGTTAGAGGACCAGTGCTTTGTCTCAGTTTCAGAAGCAGGGATGGACTAGATATGGTCCGTATGTGTAGGAAACACCTTTCTTTTCTTCTCAGCACAGTCACGTTTCCTGCTGTCTTGGGGACTCTAGAAAGCTAGAGCGTGCTTCATGCTCTAAAGCAGAGTGTGATCAAAGGATGAGAACTCTGCTGTGTGTTTCACTTCAGAAATGGAGTTAAATTCCAGGCTCTGTGTCTTCCTACAAGCAAGAATTCCGTTCAAGTAAGGGCAGTCACTTTTTAACACAAATGAACTACATCCTTCACGAAGATCACACGTTTCTCATCTTAAATGACAAGCATTGGATGCTGGAGGACCAATGCTTTGAATCAGTTTCAGAAGCAGATTTGGACAGGATATGGAACGTATGTGTAGGAAACACCCTTCTTTTGTTCTTAGCACACTCACGTTTCTTGCTGTCTTAGAGATTCTAGAAAGGTAGAGCGTGCTTCTTGCTCTAAAGCAGAGTGTGATCAATGGATGAGATATCTGCTGTGTGTTTCACTTCAGAACTGGAGTTAAATCCCAGGCTCTGAGTCTTCCTACAAAAAAGACTTCGTTTCTTGTAAGGGTAGTTACTTTACAGCTCAAACGAACTACATCATTCCCGAAGCTCACACGTTTCTCATCTTAAATGACAAGCATTGGATGCTGGAGGACCTGTGCTTGTATCAATTTCAGAGGCACAGTTGGACTCAATATAGTCCGAATGTGTAAGAAACACCGTTCTTTTGCTCTCAGCACACTCATGTTTCCTGCTGTCTTAGAGATTCAATAAAGCAAGAGCGTCCTTCTTGCTTTAAAGCAGAGTGTGATCAATGGATGAGAACTCTGCTGTGTGTTTCACTTCAGAAATGGAGTTAAATCCCAGTGTCTGAGTCTTCCTATAAACAAGACTTCGTTTCAGGTAAGGGCAGTTACTTTACAGCTCAAACGAACTACATCATTCACAAAGCTCACACGTTTCTCATCTTAACTGACAAGCATTGGATGTTAGTGGACCTGTGGTTTGTTTCAGTTCCACAAGCAGAGTTGGACTAGATATGGTCCGTATGTGTAGGAAACACAGTTCTTTTTTTCTGAGCACAACCACGTTTCCTGCTGTATTAGAGAATCTAGAAAGCAAGAGCGTGCTTCTTGCTCTGAAGCAGAGTGTGATCCATGGATGAGAACTCTGCTGTGTGTTTCCCTTCAGAAATGGAGTTAAATCCCAGGCTCTTTGTCTTCCAACACTCAAAACTTCGTTTCAGGTAAGGGCAGTCACTTTTCAGCTCAAACGAACTACATCATTCACGAAGCTAACACGTTTCTCTTCTTAACTTACAAGCATTGGATGTTAGAGGACCAGTGCTTTCTCTCAGTTTCAGAAGCAGAGATGGACTAGATATGCTTCGTATGTGTAGGAAACACCTTTCTTTTCTTCTCAGCACACTCACCTTTCCTGCTGTCTTAGGGACTCTAGAAAGCTAGAGCGTGCTTCATGCTCTAAAGCAGAATGTGATCAATGGATGAGAACTCTGCTGTGTGTTTCACTTCAGAAATGGAGTTAAATCCCAGGCTCTGAGTCTTCCAACACTCAAGACTTCGTTTCAGGTAAGGGCAGTCACTTTTTTTGCTCAAATGAACTACATCATTCGCGAAGCTAACACGTTTCTCATCTTAACTGACAAGCATTGGATGTTAGAGGACCAGTGCTTTGTCTCAGTTTCAGAAGCAGAGATGGACTAGATATGGTCCGTATGTGTAGGAAACACCTTTCTTTTCTTCTCAGCACACTCATGTTTCCTGCTGTCTTAGGGACTCTAGAAAGCTAGAGCGTGCTTCATGCTCTAAATCAGAATGTGATCAATGGATGAGAACTCTGCTGTGTGTTTCACTTCAGAAATGGAGTTAAATTCCAGGCTCTGTGTGTTCCTACAAGCGAGAATTCCTTTCAAGTAAGGGCAGTCACTTTTCAACTCAAATGAACTACAACCTTCACGAAGCTCATACGTTTCTCATCTTAAATGACAAGCATTGGATGCTGGAGGACCAGTGCTTTGTATCAGTTTCAGAAGCAGATTTGGACTAGATATGGAACGTATGTGTAGGAAACACCGTTCTTTTGTTCTCAGCACACTCATGTTTCATGCTGTCTTAGAGATTCTAGAAAGCTAGAGCATGCTTCTTGCTCTAAAGCAGAGTGTGATCAATGGATGAGATCTCTGCTGTGTGTTTCACTTCTGAAATGGAGTTAAATCCCAGGCTCTGAGTCTCCCTAAAAAAAGACTTCATTTCAGGTAAGGGTAGTTACTTTACAGCCCAAACGAACTACATCGTTCCCGAAGCTCACATGTTTCTCATCTTAAATGACAAGCATTGGATGCTGGAGGACTTGTGCTTTGTATCATTTTCAGAGGTAGAGTTGGACTCGATATGGTCCGTATGTGTAGGAAACTCCGTTCTTTTGTTCTCATCACACTCACGTTTCCTGTTATCTTAGAGCCTCTAGAAAGCTAGAGCGTGCATCATGCTCTAAGCAGAATGTGATCAATGGATGAGAACTCTGCTTTGTGTTTCACTTCAGAAATGGAGTTAAATCCCAGGCTCTGAGTTTTCCTACAAAAAAGACTTCGTTTCAGGGAAGGGCAGTTACTTTACAGCTCAAATGAACTACATCGTTCACGAAGCTCACACGTTTCTCATCTTAAATGACAAGCATTGGATGCTGGAGGACCTGTGGTTTGTTTCAGTTTCAGAAGCAGAGTTGGAATAGATATCGTCCATATGTGAAGGAAACACCGTTCATATGTTCTTATCACACTCACGTTTGCTGCTGTATTAGAGAATCTAGAAAGCAAGAGCGTGATTCTTGCTCTAAAGCAGAGTGTGATCCATGGAAGAGAACTCTGCTGTGTGTTTCCCTTCAGAAATGGAGTTAAATCCCAGGCTCTGTGTCTTCCAACACTCAAGACTTCGTTTCAGGGAAGGGCAGTCACTTTTCAGCTCAAACGAACTACATCGTTCACGAAGCTCACACGTTTTTCATCTTAAATGACAAGCATTGGATACTGGAGGACCTGTGCTTTCTATCAATTTCAGAGGCAGAGTTGGACTCGATATTGTCCGAATGTGTAAGGAACACTGTTCTTTTGCTCTCAGCACACTCATGTTTCCTGCTGTCTTAGAGATTCTAGAAAGCAAGTGCCTCCTTCTTGCTTGACAGCAGAGTGTGATCAATGGATGAGAACTCTGCTGTGTGTTTCACTTCAGAAATGGAGTTAATTCCCAGTTTCTGAGTCTTCCTACAAACAAGAATTCGTTTCAGGTAGGGCAGTTACTTTACAGCTCAAACGAACTACATCGTTCCCGAAGCTCACACGTTTCTCATCTTAACTGACAAGCATTGGATGTTATAGTACCAGTGCTTTGTATCAGTTTCAGAATCAGAGTTGGAATAGATATGGTCCGTATTTGTAGGAAACACCGTTCTTTTGTTCTCAGCACACTCACGTTTCCTGCTGTCTTAGAGACTCTAGAAAGCTAGAGCGTGCTTCTTGCTCTAAAGCAGAGTGTGATCAATGGATGAGATATCTGCTGTGTGTTTCCCTTCAGAAATTGAGTTAAATCCCAGGCTCTGTGTCTTCCAAAACTCAAAACTTCGTTTCAGGTAAGGGCAGTCACTTTTCAGCTCAAACGAACTACATCATTCAAGAAGCTAACACGTTTCTCTTCTGAACTGACAAGCATTGGATGTTAGAGGACCAGTGCTTTCTCTCAGTTTCAGAAGCAGAGATGGACTAGATATGCTTCGTATGTGTAGGAAACACCTTTCTTTTCTTCTCAGCACACTCACCTTTCCTGCTGTCTTAGGGACTCTAGAAAGCTAGAGCGTGCTTCATGCTCTAAAGCAGAATGTGATCAATGGATGAGAACTCTGCTGTGTGTTTCACTTCAGAAATGGAGTTAAATCCCAGACTCTGAGCCTACCTACAATCAAGACTGCGTTTCAGGTAAGGGCATTTACTTTAAAGCTCAAACGAACTACACCGTTCACGAAGCTCACACGTTTCTCATCTTAACTGACAAGCATCGGATGTTATAGGACCAGTGCTTTGTATCAGTTTCAGAAGCAGAGTTGGAATAGATAGGTCCCTATAAGTAGGAAACACAGTTCTTTTTTTCTGAGCACAACCAGGTTTCTTGCTGTGTTAGAGAATCTAGAAAGCAAGAGCATGCTTCTTGCTCTGAAGCAGAGTTGGATCCATGGATGAGAACTATGCTGTGTGTTTCCATTCATAAATGGAGTTAAATCCCAGGCTCTGTGTCTTCCAACACTCAAGACTTCGTTTCAGGTAAGGGCAGTCACTTTTTAGCTCAAACGAACTATATCATTCACGAAGCTAACACGTTTCTCATCTTAACTGACAAGCATTGGATGTTAGAGGACCAGTGCTTTGTCTCAGTTTCAGAAGCAGAGATGGACTAGATATGGTCCGTATGTGTAGGAAACACCTTTCTTTTCTTCTCAGCACACTCACGTTTCCTGCTGTCTTAGGGACCCTACAAATCTAGAGCGTGCTTCATGCTCTA
Source organism: Onychomys leucogaster (assembly GCA_949786385.1). Taxonomy (NCBI): domain Eukaryota; kingdom Metazoa; phylum Chordata; class Mammalia; order Rodentia; family Cricetidae; genus Onychomys; species Onychomys leucogaster. Next base: position 1,315,416 of record CATKUP010000132.1, on the reverse strand, counting down.
AAGCAGAGTGTGATCAATGGATGAGATCTCTGCTGTGTGTTTCACTTCTGAAATGGAGTTAAATCCCAGGCTCTGAGTCTTCCTACAAAAAAGACTTCACTTCAGGTAAGGGTAGTTACTTTACAGCTCAAACGAACTACATCCTTCCCAAAGCTCACACGTTTCTCATCTTAAATGACAAGCATTGGATGCTGGAGGACCTGTGCTTTGTATCAATTTCAGAGGCAGAGTTGGACTAGATATGGTCCGTATGTGTAGGAAACACCGTTCTTTTGTTCTCAGCACACTCACGTTTCCTGCTGTCTTAGAGAATCTAGAAAGCTAGAGCGTGCTTCTTGCTCTAAAGCAGAGTGTGATCAATGGATGAGATCTCTGCTGTGTGTTTCACTTCAGAAATGGAGTTAAATCCCATGCTCTAAGTCTTCCTACAAAAAAGACTTCGTTTCAGGTAAGGGTCGTCACTTTACAGCTCAAATGAACTACATCGTTCCTGAAGCTCACACGTTTCTCATCTTAAATGACAAGCATTGGATCCTGGAGGACCTGTGCTTTGTATCAATTTCAGAGGCAGAGTTGGACTAGATATGGTCCGTATGTGTAGGAAACACCGTTCTTTTGTTCTCAGCACACTCATGTTTCCTGCTGTCTTATAGATTCTAGAAAGCAAGAGCGTCCTTCTTGCTTTAAATGAGAGTGTGATCAATGGATGAGAACTCTGCTGTGTGTTTCACTTCAGAAATGGAGTTAAATCCCAGGCTCTGAGTCTTTCTATAAACAAGACTTCGTTTCAGGTAAGGGCAGTTACTTTAAAGCTCAAAAGTACATCGTTCACAAAGCTCACACATTTCTCATCTTAACTGACAAGCATCGGATATCATAGGACCAGTGCTTTGTATCAGTTTCAGAAGCAGAGTTGGAATAGATAGGTCCCTATATGTAGGAAACACAGTTCTTTTTTTCTGAGCACAACCACGTTTCTTGCTGTGTTAGAGAATCTAGAAAGCAAGAGCGTGCTTCTTGCTCTGAAGCAGAGTTGGATCCATGGATGAGAACTATGCTGTGTGTTTCCATTCAGAAATGGAGTTAAACCCCAGGCTCTGTGTCTTCCAACACTCAAGATTTCGTTTCAGGTAAGGGCAGTCACTTTTTAGCTCAAACGAACTATATCATTCACGAAGCTAACACGTTTCTCATCTTAACTGACAAGCATTGGATGTTAGAGGACCAGTGCTTTGTCTCAGTTTCAGAAGCAGAGATGGACTAGATATGGTCCGTATGTGTAGGAAACACCTTTCTTTCCTTCTCAGCACACTCACGTTTCCTGCTGTCTTAGGGACTCTACAAATCTAGAGCGTGCTTCATGCTCTAAAGCAGAGTGTGTTCAATGGATGAGATCTCTGCTGTGTGTTTCACTTCTGAAATGGAGTTAAATCCCAGGCTCTGAGTCTTGCTACAAAAAAGACTTTGTTTCAGGGAAGGGCAGTTACTTTACAGTTCAAACGAACTACATCGTTCACGAAGCTCACACGTTTCTCATCTTAAATGACAAGCATTGGATGCTGGAGGACATGTACTTTGTATCAATTTCAGAGGCAGAGTTGGACTCGATATGGTCCGAATGTGTAAGAAACACCGTTCTTTGCTCTCAGCACACTCATGTTTCCTGCTGTCTTAGAGATTCTAGAAAGCAAGAGCGTCCTTCTTGCTTTAAAGCAGAGTGAGATCAATGGATGAGAACTCTGCTGTGTGTTTCACTTCAGAAATGGAGTTAAATCCCAGGCTCTGAGTCTTCCTACAAACAAGAATTCGTTTCAGGTAAGGGCAGTTACTTTACAGCTCAAATGAACTACATCTTTCACGAAGCTCACACGTTTCTCATCGTAACTGACAAGCATTGGACGTTATAGGACCAGTGCTTTGTATCAGTGTCAGAGGCAGAGTTGGAATACATATCGTCCATATGTGAAGGAAACACCGTTCATATGTTCTTATCACACTCACGTTTGCTGCTGTATTAGAGAATCTAGAAAGCAAGAGCGTGATTCTTGCTCTAAAGCAGAGTGTGATCCATGGAAGAGAACTCTGCTGTGTGTTTCCCTTCAGAAATGGAGTTAAATCCCAGGCTCTGTGTCTTCCAACATGCAAGACTTCGTTTCAGGGAAGGGCAGTCACTTTTCAGCTCAAACGAACTACATCGTTCCCGAAGCTCACACGTTTCTCATCTTAACTGACAAGCATCGGATGTTATAAGACCAGTGCTTTGTATCAGCTTCAGAAGCACAGTTGGAATAGATATGGTCCGTATTTGTAGGAAACACCGTTCTTTTGTTCTCAGCACACTAACGTTTGCTGCTGTATTAGAGAATCTAGAAAGCAAGAGCGTGCTTCTTGCTCTAAAGCAGAGTGTGATCCATAGAAGAGAACTATGCTGTGTGTTTCACTTCAGAAATGGAGTTAAATCCCAGGCTCTGTGTCTTCCTACAAACAAGACTTCGTTTCAGGGAAGGGCAGTCACTTTTCAGCTCAAATGAACTACATCCTTCACAAAGATCACATGTTTCTCATCCTAAATGACAAGCATTGGATGTTACAGGACCTGTGCTTTGTATCATTTTCAGAGGCAGAGTAGGACTCGATATAGTCCGAATGTGTACGAAACACCGTTCTTTTGCTCTCAGCACAATAATGTTTCCTGCTGTCTTAGAGATCTGGAAAGTAAGAGCGTCCTTCTTGCTCTAAAGCAGAGTGTGATCAATGGATGAGAACTCTGCTGTGTGTTTCACATCAGAAATGTTGTTAAATCCCAGGCTCTGAGTCTTCCTACAAAAAAGAATTCATTTCAGGGAAGGGCAGTTACTTTACAGCTCAAACGAACTACATCGTTCATGAAGCTCACACGTTTCTCATCTTAACTGACAAGCATTGGATGTTAGAGGACCAGTGCTTTGTATCAGTTTCAGAAGCAGAGTTGGACTAGATATGGACCGTATGTGTAGGAAACACCGTTCTTTTGTTCTCAGCACACACATGTTTCCTGCTGTCTTAGAGACTCTAGAAAGCTAGAACGTGCTTCTTGCCCTAAAGCAGAGTGTGATCAATGGATGAGAACTCTGCTGTGTGTTTCACTTCAGTAATGGAGTTAAAACCCGGCTCTGAGTCTTCCTACAAAAAGACTTCCTTTCAGGTAAGGGTAGTTACTTTACAGCTCAAACGAACTACATCCTTCCCGAAGCTCACACGTTTCTCATCTTAAATGACAAGCATTGGATGCTGGAGGACTTGTGCTTTGTATCATTTTCAGAGGCAGAGTTGGACTCGATATGGTCCGTATGTGTAGGAAACTCCGTTCTTTTGTTCTCAGCACAATCAAGTTTCCTGTTGTCTTAGAGCCTCTAGAAAGCTAGAGCGTGCTTCATGCTCTAAGCAGAATGTGATCAAGGGATGGGAACTCTGCTTTGTGTTTCACTTCAGAAATGGGGTTAAATCCCAGGCTCTGAGTCTTCCTACAAAAAAGACTTTGTTTCAGGGAAGGGTAGTTACTTTACAGCTCAAACGAACTACATCCTTCCCGAAGCTCACACGTTTCTCATCTTAACTGACAAGCATCGGATGTTATAGGACCAGTGCTTTGTATCAGTTTCAGAAGCACAGTTGGAATAGATATGGTCTGTATTTGTAGGAAACACCGTTCTTTTGTTCTCAGCACACTCACGTTTGCTGCTGTATTAGAGAATCTAGAAAGCAAGAGCGTGCTTCTTGCTCTAAAGCAGAGTGTGATCCATAGAAGAGAACTATGCTATGTGTTTCACTTCAGAAATGGAGTTAAATCCCAGGCTCTGTGTCTTCCTACAAACAAGACTTCGTTTCAGGTAAGGGCAGTCACTTTTCAGCTCAAATGAACTACATCCTTCACAAAGATCACATGTTTCTCATCCTAAATGACAAGCATTGGATTTACAGGACCTGTGCTTTGTATCATTTTCAGAGGCAGAGTTGGACTCGATATAGTCCGAATGTGTACGAAACACCGTTCTTTTGCTCGCAGCACAATAATGTTTCCTGCTGTCTTAGAGATCTGGAAAGTAAGAGCGTCCTTCTTGCTCTAAAGCAGAGTGTGATCAATGGATGAGAACTCTGCTGTGTGTTTCACATCAGAAATGTTGTTAAATCCCAGGCTCTGAGTCTTCCTACAAAAAAGAATTCATTTCAGGGAAGGGCAGTTACTTTACAGCTCAAGCGAACTACATCATTCACGAAGCTCACACGTTTCTCATCTTAACTGACAAGCATTGGATGTTAGAGGACCAGTGCTTTGTATCAGTTTCAGAAGCAGAGTTGGACTAGATATGGACCGTATGTGTAGGAAACACCGTTCTTTTGTTCTCAGCACACACATGTTTCCTGCTGTCTTAGAGACTCTAGAAAGCTAGAACGTGCTTCTTGCTCTAAAGCAGAGTGTGATCAATGGATGAGAACTCTGCTGTGTGTTTCTCTTCAGTAATGGAGTTAAACCCTGGCTCTGAGTCTTCCTACAAAAAGACTTCGTTTCAGGTAAGGGTAGTTACTTTACAGCTCAAACGAACTACATCATTCACAAAGCTCACACGTTTCTCATCTTAACTGACAAGCATTGGATGTTAGTGGACCTGTGGTTTGTTTCAGTTCCACAAGCAGAGTTGGACTAGATATGGTCCGTATGTGTAGGAAACACAGTTCTTTTTTTCTGAGCACAACCACGTTACCTGCTGTATTAGAGAATCTAGAAAGCAAGAGCGTGCTTCTTGCGCTGAAGCAGGGTGTGATCAATGGATAAGAACTATGCTGTGTGTTTCCCTTCAGAAATGGAGTTAAATCCCAGGCTCTGTGTCTTCCAACACTCAAGACTTCATTTCAGGTAAGGGCAGTTACTTTTCAGCTCAAACGAACTACAACATTCACGAAGCTAACACGTTTCTCATCTTAACTGACAAGCATTGGATGTTAGAGGACCAGTGCTTTGTCTCAGTTTCAGAAGCAGAGATGGCCTAGATATGGTTCGTATGTGTAGGAAACACCTTTCTTTTCTTCTCAGCACACTCACGTTTCCTGCTGTCTTAGGGACTCTAGAAAGCTAGAGCGTGCTTCTTGCTCTAAAGCAGAGTGTGATCAATGGATGAGATCTCTGCTGTGTGTTTCCCTTCAGAAATGGAGTTAAATCCCAGGCTCTGAGTCTTCCTACAAAAAAGACTTCATTTCAGGTAAGGGTAGTTACTTTACAGCTCAAACGAACTACATCGTTCACAAAGCTCACACGATTTTCATCTTAACTGACAAGCATTGGACGTTAGTGGACCTGCGGTTTGTTTCAGTTCCACAAGCATGGTTGGACTAGATAAGGTCCGTATGTGTAGGAAACACAGTTCTTTTTTTCTCAGCACACTCACCTTTCCTGCTGTGTTAGGGACTCTAGAAAGGTAGAGCGTGCTTCTTGCTCTAAAGCAGAGTGTGATCAATGGATGAGAACTCTGCTGTGTGTTTCACTTCAGAAATGGAGTTAAATTCCATGCTCTGTGTCTCCTACAAGCAAGAATTCCTTTCAGTATGGGCGGTCACTTTTCAGCTCAAACAAACTACATCCTTCACGAAGCTCACACGTTTCTCATCTTAAATGACAAGGATTGGATGCTGGAGGACCTGTGCTTTTTATCAATATCAGAGGCAGATTAGGACTCGATATGGTCCGAATGTGTAAGAAACACAATTCCTGTGTTCTCAGCACACTCATGTTTCCTTCTGTCTTAGAGACTCTAGAAAGCAAGAGCGTGCTTCTTGCTCTAAAGCAGAGTGTGATCTATATATGAGAACTCTCCTGTGTGTTTCCCTTCAGAAATGGAGTTCAATCCCAGGCTCTGATTCTTCCTACATGCAACACTTCGTTTCAGGTAAGGGCAGTTACTTTACAGCTCAAACAAACTGCATCGTTCACGAAGCTCCCACGTTTCTCATCTTAACTGACAAGCATCAGATGTTATAGGACCAGTGCTTTGTATCAGTTTCAGAAGCAGAGTTGGAATAGATAGGTCCGTATGTGTAGGAAACACAGTTCTTTTTTTCTGAGCACAACCACGTTTCCTGCTGTATTAGAGAATCTAGAAAGCAAGAGCGTGCTCCTTGCTCTGAAGCAGAGTGTGATCCATGGATAAGACTTATGCTGTGTGTTTCCCTTCAAAAATGGAGTTAAATCCCAGGCTCTGTGTATTCCAACACTCAAGAATTCGTTTCAGGTAAGGGCAGTCACTTTTTTAGCTCAAATGAACTACATCTTTCACGAAGCTAACACGTTTCTCATCTTAACTGACAAGCATTGGATGTTAGAGGACCAGTGCTTTGTCTCAGTTTCAGAAGCAGAGATGGACTAGATATGGTCCGTATGTGTAGGAAACACCTTTCTTTTCTTCTGAGCACACTCATGTTTCCTGCTGTCTTAGGGACTCTAGAAAGCTAGAGCGTGCTTCATGCTCTGAAGCAGAGTGTGATGCATGGATAAGACTTATGCTGTGTGTTTCACTTCAGAAATGGAGTTAAATTCCAGGCTCTGTGTGTTCCTACAAGCAAGAATTCCTTTCAAGTAAGGGCAGTCACTTTTCAACTCAAACGAACTACAACCTTCACGAAGCTCATACGTTTCTCATCTTAAATGACAAGCATTGGATGCTGGAGTACCAGGGCTTTGTATCAGTTTCAGAAGCAGATTTGGACTAGATATGGAACGTATGTGTAGGAAACACCGTACTTTTGTTCTCAGCACACTCACATTTCCTGCTGTCTTAGGGACTCTAGAAAGCTAGAGCGTGCTTCTTGCTCTAAAGCAGAGTGTGGTCAATGGATGAGAACTCTGCTGTGTGTTTCACTTCAGAAATGGAGTTAAATTCCAGGCTCTGTGTCTTCCTACAAGCAAGAATTCCTTTCAAGTAAGGGCAGTCACTATTAAGCTCAAACAAACTACATCCTTCACGAAGTTCACACGTTTCTCATCTTAAATGACAAGCATTGGATGCTGAAGGACCTGTGCTTTTTATCAATTTCAGAGGCAGAGTTGGACTCGATATGGTCCGAATGTGTAAGAAACTCCGTTCTTGTGTTCTCCGCACACTCATGTTTACTGCTGTCTTAGAGACTCTAGAAAGCTAGAGCATGCTTCTTGATCTAAAGCAGAGTGTGATCTATATATGAGAACTCTGCTGTGTGTTTCCCTTCAGAAATGGAGTTAAATCCCAGGCGATGAGTCTTCCTACAAAAAAGACTTCATTTCAGGTAAGGGCAGTTACTTTGCAGCTCAAAAGAACTACATCGTTCACAAAGCTCATACGTTTCTCATCTTAACTGACAAGCATTGGATGTTATAGGACCAGTGCTTTGTATCAGTTTCAGAAGCAGAGTTGGAATAGATATGGTCTGTATGTGTAGGAAACACCGTTCATTTGTTCTTAGCACACTCACGTTGCTGCTGTATTAGAGAATCTAGGAAGCAAGAGCGTGCTTCTTGCTCTAAAGCAGAGTGTGATCCATGGAAGAGAACTCTGCTGTGTGTTTCCCTTCAGAAATGGAGTTAAATCCCAGGCTCTGTGTATTCCTACAATAAAGACTTCGTTTCAGGTAAGAGCAGTCACTTTTCAGCTCAAATGAACTACATCCTTCACGAAGCTCACACGCTTCTCATCCTAAATGACAAGCATTGGATGTTACAGGACATGTGCTTTGTATCAATTTCAGAGGCAGAGTTGGATTCGATATGGTCCGAATGTGTAAGAAACACTGTTCTTTTGCTCTCAGCACAATCATGTTTCCTGCTGTCTTAGAGATTCTAGAAAGCAAGAGCGTCCTTCTTGATTTAAAGCAGAGTGTGATCAATGGATGAGAACTCTGCTGAGTGTTTCACATTAGAAATGGAGTTAAATCCCAGGCTCTGAGTCTTCCTACAAACAAGACTTCGTTTCAGGTAAGGGCAGTTACTTTACAGCTCAAATGAACTACATCGTTCACGAAGCTCACACGTTTCTCGTCTTAAATGACAAGCATCGGATGTTATAGGACCAGTTCTTTGTATCATTTTCAGAAGCAGAGTTGGAATAGATAGGTCCGTATGTTTAGGAAACACAGTTCTTTTTTTCTGAGCACAACCACGTTTCCTGCTGTATTAGAGAATCTAGAAAGCAAGAGCGTGCTTCTTGCTCTGAAGCAGAGTGTGATCAATGGATAAGAACTATGCTGTGTGTTTTCCTTCAGAAATGGAGTTAAATCCCAGGCTCTGTGTCTTTCAACACTCAAGACTTCATTTCAGGTAAGGGCAGTCACTTTTCAGCTCAAATGAACTACAACGTTCACGAACCTCACACGTTTCTCATCTTAAATGACAAGCATTGGATGTTGGAGTTCCTGTGCTTTGTATGAATTTCACTGGCAGAGTTGGAATAGATATGGGCCGTATGTGTAGGAAACACCATTCATTTGTTCTTAGCACACTCACGTTTGCTGCTGTATTAGAGAATCTAGAAAGCAAGTGCGTGCTTCTTGCTCTAAAGCAGAGTGTGATCTATATATGAGAACTCTGCTGTGTGTTTCCTTCAGAAATGGAGTTAAATCCCAGGCTCTGTGTCTTCCAACATGCAAGACTTCGTTTCAGGGAAGGGCAGTCACTTTTCAGCTCAAACGAACTACATCCTTCACGAAGATCACACGTTTCTCATCTTAAATGACAAGCATTGGATGTTGGAGGACCAGTACTTCGTATCAGTTTCAGAAGCAGAGTTGGACTAGATATGGAACGTATGTGTAGGAAACACCGTTCTTTTGTTCTCAGCACACTCACGTTTCATGCTGTCTTAGAGATTCTAGAAAGCTAGAGCGTGCTTCTTGCTCTAAAGCAGAGTGTGATCAATGGATGAGATCTCTGCTGTGTGTTTCACTTCAGAAATGGAGTTAAATCCCAGGCTCTGAGTCTTCCTACAAAAAAGACTTCATTTCAGGTAAGGGTAGTTACTTTACAGCTCAAAAGAACTACATCGTTCACAAAGCTCACACGATTCTCATCTTAACTGACAAGCATTGGACGTTAGTGGACCTGCGGTTTGTTTCAGTTCCACAAGCATGGTTGGACTAGATAAGGTCCGTATGTGTAGGAAACACAGTTCTTTTTTTCTCAGCACACTCACCTTTCCTGCTGTGTTAGGGACTCTAGAAAGCTAGAGCGTGCTTCTTGCTCTAAAGCAGAGTGTGATCAATGGATGAGAACTCTGCTGTGTGTTTCACTTCAGAAATGGAGTTAAATTCCATGCTCTGTGTCTCCTACAAGCAAGAATTCCTTTCAGTATGGGCAGTCACTATTCAGCTCAAACAAACTACATCCTTCACGAAGCTCACACGTTTCTCATCTTAAATGACAAGGATTGGATGCTGGAGGACCTGTGCTTTTTATCAATATCAGAGGCAGAGTAGGACTCGATATGGTCCGAATGTGTAAGAAACACCATTCCTGTGTTCTCAGCACACGCATGTTTCCTGCTGTCTTAGAGACTCTAGAAAGCAAGAGCGTGCTTCTTGCTCTAAAGCACAGTGTGATCTATATATGAGAACTCTCCTGTGTGTTTCCCTTCAGAAATGGAGTTCAATCCCAGGCTCTGATTCTTCCTACATGCAACACTTCGTTTCAGGTAAGGGCAGTTACTTTACAGCTCAAACGAACTACATCGTTTTCGAAGCTCACACGTTTCTCATCTTAACTGACAAGCATCGGATGTTATAGGACCAGTGCTTTGTATCAGTGTCAGAAGCAGAGTTGGAATAGATAGGTCCGTATGTGTAGGAAACACAGTTCTTTTTTTCTGAGCACAACCACGTTTCCTGCTGTATTAGAGAATCTAGAAAGCAAGAGCGTGCTTCTTGCTCTGAAGCAGAGTGTGATCCATGGATAAGACTTATGCTGTGTGTTTCCCTTCAAAAATGGAGTTAAATCCCAGGCTCTGTGTATTCCAACACTCAAGACTTCGTTTCAGGTAAGGGCAGTCACTTTTTTAGCTCAAATGAACTACATCATTCGCGAAGCTAACACGTTTCTCATCTTAATTGACAAGCATTGGATGTTAGAGGACCAGTGCTTTGTCTCAGTTTCAGAAGCAGAGATGGACTAGATATGGTCCGTATGTGTAGGAAACACCTTTCTTTTCTTCTCAGCACACTCATGTTTCCTGCTGTCTTAGGGACTCTAGAAAGCTAGAGCGTGCTTCATGCTCTAAATCAGAATGTGATCAATGGATGAGAACTCTGCTGTGTGTTTCACTTCAGAAATGGAGTTAAATTCCAGGCTCTGTGTGTTCCTACAAGCGAGAATTCCTTTCAAGTAAGGGCAGTCACTTTTCAACTCAAATGAACTACAACCTTCACGAAGCTCATACGTTTCTCATCTTAAATGACAAGCATTGGATGCTGGAGGACCAGTGCTTTGTATCAGTTTCAGAAGCAGATTTGGACTAGATATGGAACGTATGTGTAGGAAACACCGTTCTTTTGTTCTCAGCACACTCATGTTTCATGCTGTCTTGGCGATTCTAGAAAGCTAGAGCGTGCTTCTTGCTCTAAAGCAGAGTGTGATCAATGGATGAGATCTCTGCTGTGTGTTTCACTTCTGAAATGGAGTTAAATCCCAGGCTCTGAGTCTCCATAAAAAAAAACTTCATTTCAGGTAAGGGTAGTTACTTTACAGCCCAAACGAACTACATCGTTCCCGAAGCTCACATGTTTCTCATCTTAAATGACAAGCATTGGATGCTGGAGGACTTGTGCTTTGTATCATTTTCAGAGGTATAGTTGGACTCGATATGGTCCGTATGTGTAGGAAACTCCGTTCTTTTGTTCTCATCACACTCACGTTTCCTGTTATCTTAGAGCCTCTAGAAAGCTAGAGCGTGCTTCATGCTCTAAGCAGAATGTGATCAATGGATGAGAACTCTGCTTTGTGTTTCACTTCAGAAATGGAGTTAAATCCCAGGCTCTGAGTTTTCCTACAAAAAAGACTTCGTTTCAGGGAAGGGCAGTTACTTTACAGCTCAAACGAACTACATCGTTCACGAAGCTCACACGTTTCTCATCTTAAATGACAAGCATTGGATGCTGGAGGACCTGTGGTTTGTTTCAGTTTCAGAAGCAGAGTTGGAATAGATATCGTCCGTATGTGAAGGAAACACCGTTCATATGTTCTTATCACACTCACGTTTGCTGCTGTATTAGAGAATCTAGAAAGCAAGAGCGTGATTCTTGCTCTAAAGCAGAGTGTGATCCATGGAAGAGAACTCTGCTGTGTGTTTCCCTTCAGAAATGGAGTTAAATCCCAGGCTCTGTGTCTTCCAACATGCAAGACTTCGTTTCAGGGAAGGGCAGTCACTTTTCAGCTCAAGCGAACTACATCGTTCACGAAGCTCACACGTTTTTCATCTTAAATGACAAGCATTGGATGCTGGAGGACCTGTGCTTTCTATCAATTTCAGAGGCAGAGTTGGACTCGATATTGTCCGAATGTGTAAGGAACACTGTTCTTTTGCTCTCAGCACACTCATGTTTCCTGCTGTCTTAGAGATTCTAGAAAGCAAGTGCCTCCTTCTTGCTTGACAGCAGAGTGTGATCAATGGATGAGAACTCTGCTGTGTGTTTCACTTCAGAAATGGAGTTAATTCCCAGTTTCTGAATCTTCCTACAAACAAGAATTCGTTTCAGGTAGGGCAGTTACTTTACAGCTCAAACGAACTACATCGTTCCCGAAGCTCACACGTTTCTCATCTTAACTGACAAGCATTGGATGTTATAGTACCAGTGCTTTGTATCAGTTTCAGAATCAGAGTTGGAATAGATATGGTCCGTATTTGTAGGAAACACCGTTCTTTTGTTCTCAGCACACTCACGTTTCCTGCTGTCTTAGAGACTCTAGAAAGCTAGAGCGTGCTTCTTGCTCTAAAGCAGAGTGTGATCAATGGATGAGATATCTGCTGTGTGTTTCCCTTCAGAAATTGAGTTAAATCCCAGGCTCTGTGTCTTCCAAAACTCAAAACTTCGTTTCAGGTAAGGGCAGTCACTTTTCAGCTCAAAAGAACTACATCATTCAAGAAGCTAACACGTTTCACTTCTTAACTGACAAGCATTGGATGTTAGAGGACCAGTGCTTTCTCTCAGTTTCAGAAGCAGAGATGGACTAGATATGCTTCGTATGTGTAGGAAACACCTTTCTTTTCTTCTCAGCACACTCACCTTTCCTGCTGTCTTAGGGACTCTAGAAAGCTAGAGCGTGCTTCATGCTCTAAAGCAGAATGTGATCAATGGATGAGAACTCTGCTGTGTGTTTCACTTCAGAAATGGAGTTAAATCCCAGGCTCTGAGCCTACCTACAATCAAGACTGCGTTTCAGGTAAGGGCATTTACTTTAAAGCTCAAACGAACTACATCGTTCACGAAGCTCACACGTTTCTCATCTTAACTGACAAGCATCGGATGTTATAGGACCAGTGCTTTGTATCAGTTTCAGAAGCAGAGTTGGAATAGATAGGTCCCTATAAGTAGGAAACACAGTTCTTTTTTTCTGAGCACAACCAGGTTTCATGCTGTGTTAGAGAATCTAGAAAGCAAGAGCGTGCTTCTTGCTCTGAAGCAGAGTTGGATCCATGGATGAGAACTATGCTGTGTGTTTCCATTCATAAATGGAGTTAAATCCCAGGCTCTGTGTCTTCCAACACTCAAGACTTCGTTTCAGGTAAGGGCAGTCACTTTTTAGCTCAAACGAACTATATCATTCACGAAGCTAACACGTTTCTCATCTTAACTGACAAGCATTGGATGTTAGAGGACCAGTGCTTTGTCTCAGTTTCAGAAGCAGAGATGGACTAGATATGGTCCGTATGTGTAGGAAACACCTTTCTTTTCTTCTCAGCACACTCACGTTTCCTGCTGTCTTAGGGACTCTACAAATCTAGAGCGTGCTTCATGCTCTAAAGCAGAGTGTGATCAATGGATGAGATCTCTGCTGTGTGTTTCACTTCTGAAATGGAGTTAAATCCCAGTCTCTGAGTCTTCCTACAAAAAAGACTTCATTTCAGGTAAGGGTAGTTACTTTACAGCTCAAACGAACTACATCCTTCCCAAAGCTCACACGTTTCTCATCTTAAATGACAAGCATTGGATGCTGGAGGACCTGTGCTTTGTATCAATTTCAGAGGCAGAGTTGGAATAGATATGGTCCGTATGTGTAGTAAACACCGTTCTTTTGTTCTCAGCACACTCACGTTTCCTGCTGTCTTAGAGAATATAGAAAGCTAGAGCGTGCTTCTTGTTCTAAAGCAGAGTGTGATCAATGGATGAGAACTGTGCTGTGTGTTTCACTTCAGAAATGGAGTTAAATCCCATGCTCTAAGTCTTCCTACAAAAAAGACTTCGTTTCAGGTAAGGGTCGTCACTTTACAGCTCAAATGAACTACATCGTTCCTGAAGCTCACACGTTTCTCATCTTAAATGACAAGCATTGGATGCTGGAGGACCTGTGCTTTGTATCAATTTCAGAGGCAGAGTTGGACTAGATATGGTCCGTATGTGTAGGAAACACCGTTCTTTTGTTCTCAGCACACTCATGTTTCCTGCTGTCTTATAGATTCTAGAAAGCAAGAGCGTCCTTCTTGCTTTAAATGAGAGTGTGATCAATGGATGAGAACTCTGCTGTGTGTTTCACTTCAGAAATGGAGTTAAATCCCAGGCTCTGAGTCTTTCTATAAACAAGACTTCGTTTCAGGTAAGGGCAGTTACTTTAAAGCTCAAAAGTACATCGTTCACAAAGCTCACACATTTCTCATCTTAACTGACAAGCATCGGATATCATAGGACCAGTTCTTTGTATCAGTTTCAGAAGCAGAGTTGGAATAGATAGTTCCCTATATGTAGGAAACACAGTTCTTTTTTTCTGAGCACAACCACGTTTCCTGCTGTATTAGAGAATCTAGAAAGCAAGAGTGTGCTTCTTGCTCTGAAGCAGAGTGTGATCCATGGATGAGAACTATGCTGTGTGTTTCCATTCATAAATGGAGTTAAATCCCAGGCTCTGTGTCTTCCAACACTCAAGACTTCGTTTCAGGTAAGGGCAGTCACTTTTTAGCTCAAACGAACTACATTATTCACGAAGCTAACACGTTTCTCATTTTAACTGCCAAGCATTGGATGTTAGAGGACCAGTGCTTTGTCTCAGTTTCAGAAGCAGGGATGGACTAGATATGGTCCGTATGTGTAGGAAACACCTTTCTTTTCTTCTCAGCACAGTCACGTTTCCTGCTGTCTTGGGGACTCTAGAAAGCTAGAGCGTGCTTCATGCTCTAAAGCAGAGTGTGATCAAAGGATGAGAACTCTGCTGTGTGTTTCACTTCAGAAATGGAGTTAAATTCCAGGCTCTGTGTCTTCCTACAAGCAAGAATTCCGTTCAAGTAAGGGCAGTCACTTTTTAACACAAATGAACTACATCCTTCACGAAGATCACACGTTTCTCATCTTAAATGACAAGCATTGGATGCTGGAGGACCAATGCTTTGAATCAGTTTCAGAAGCAGATTTGGACAGGATATGGAACGTATGTGTAGGAAACACCGTTCTTTTGTTCTTAGCACACTCACGTTTCTTGCTGTCTTAGAGATTCTAGAAAGGTAGAGCGTGCTTCTTGCTCTAAAGCAGAGTGTGATCAATGGATGAGATATCTGCTGTGTGTTTCACTTCAGAAATGGAGTTAAATCCCAGGCTCTGAGTCTTCCTACAAAAAAGACTTCGTTTCTTGTAAGGGTAGTTACTTTACAGCTCAAACGAACTACATCATTCCCGAAGCTCACACGTTTCTCATCTTAAATGACAAGCATTGGATGCTGGAGGACCTGTGCTTTGTATCAATTTCAGAGGCACAGTTGGACTCAATATATTCCGAATGTGTAAGAAACACCGTTCTTTTGCTCTCAGCACACTCATGTTTCCTGCTGTCTTAGAGATTCAATAAAGCAAGAGCGTCCTTCTTGCTTTAAAGCAGAGTGTGATCAATGGATGAGAACTCTGCTGTGTGTTTCACTTCAGAAATGGAGTTAAATCCCAGTGTCTGAGTCTTCCTATAAACAAGACTTCGTTTCAGGTAAGGGCAGTTACTTTACAGCTCAAACGAACTACATCATTCACAAAGCTCACACGTTTCTCATCTTAACTGACAAGCATTGGATGTTAGTGGACCTGTGGTTTGTTTCAGTTCCACAAGCAGAGTTGGACTAGATATGGTCCGTATGTGTAGGAAACACAGTTCTTTTTTTCTGAGCACAACCACGTTTCCTGCTGTATTAGAGAATCTAGAAAGCAAGAGCGTGCTTCTTGCTCTGAAGCAGAGTGTGATCCATGGATGAGAACTCTGCTGTGTGTTTCCCTTCAGAAATGGAGTTAAATCCCAGGCTCTTTGTCTTCCAACACTCAAAACTTCGTTTCAGGTAAGGGCAGTCACTTTTCAGCTCAAACGAACTACATCATTCACGAAGCTAACACGTTTCTCTTCTTAACTGACAAGCATTGGATGTTAGAGGACCAGTGCTTTCTCTCAGTTTCAGAAGCAGAGATGGACTAGATATGCTTCGTATGTGTAGGAAACACCTTTCTTTTCTTCTCAGCACACTCACGTTTCCTGCTGTCTTAGGGACTCTAGAAAGCTAGAGCGTGCTTCATGCTCTAAAGCAGAATGTGATCAATGGATGAGAACTCTGCTGTGTGTTTCACTTCAGAAATGGAGTTAAATCCCAGGCTCTGAGCCTACCTACAAACAAGACTGCGTTTCAGGTAAGGGCATTTACTTTAAAGCTCAAACGAACTACATCGTTCACGAAGCTCACACGTTTCTCATCTTAACTGACAAGCATCGGATGTTATAGGACCAGTGCTTTGTATCAGTTTCAGAAGCAGAGTTGGAATAGATAGGTCCCTATAAGTAGGAAACACCGTTCTTTTTTTCTGAGCACAACCACGTTTCTTGCTGTGTTAGAGAATCTAGAAAGCAAGAGCGTGCTTCTTGCTCTGAAGCAGAGTTGGATCCATGGATGAGAACTATGCTGTGTGTTTCCATTCAGAAATGGAGTTAAACCCCAGGCTCTGTGTCTTCCAACACTCACGACTTCGTTTCAGGTAAGGGCAGTCACTTTTTAGCTCAAACGAACTATATCATTCACGAAGCTAACACGTTTCTCATCTTAACTGACAAGCATTGGATGTTAGAGGACCAGTGCTTTGTCTCAGTTTCAGAAGCAGAGATGGACTAGATATGGTCCGTATGTGTAGGAAACACCTTTCTTTCCTTCTCAGCACACTCACGTTTCCTGCTGTCTTAGGGACTCTACAAATCTAGAGCGTGCTTCATGCTCTAAAGCAGAGTGTGATCAATGGATGAGATCTCTGCTGTGTGTTTCACTTCTGAAATGGAGTTAAATCCCAGGCTTTGAGTCTTCCTACAAAAAAGACTTCATTTCAGGTAAGGGTAGTTAATTTACAGCTCAAACGAACTACATCCTTCCCGAAGCTCACACGTTTCTCATCTTAAATGACAAGCATTGGATCCTGGAGGACTTGTGCTTTGTATCATTTTCAGAGGCAGAGTTGGACTCGATATGGTCCGTATGTGTAGGAAACTCCGTTCCTTTGTTCTCAGCACACTCACGTTTCCTGTTGTCTTAGAGCCTCTAGAAAGCTAGAGCGTGCTTCATGCTCTAAGCAGAATGTGATCAATGGATGAGAACTCTGCTTTGTGTTTCACTTCAGAAATGGAGTTAAATCCCAGGCTCTGAGTCTTGCTACAAAAAAGACTTTGTTTCAGGGAAGGGCAGTTACTTTACAGTTCAAACGAACTACATCGTTCACGAAGCTCACACGTTTCTCATCTTAACTGACAAGCATTGGATGTTAGAGGACCAGTGCTTTGTATCAGTTTCAGAAGCAGAGTTGGACTAGATATGGACCGTATGTGTAGGAAACACCGTTCTTTTGTTCTCAGCAAACACATGTTTCCTGCTGTCTTAGAGACTCTAGAAAGCTAGAACGTGCTTCTTGCTCTAAAGCAGAGTGTGATCAATGGATGAGAACTCTGCTGTGTGTTTCACTTCAGTAATGGAGTTAAAACCCGGCTCTGAGTCTTCCTACAAAAAGACTTCCTTTCAGGTAAGGGTAGTTACTTTACAGCTCAAACGAACTACATCCTTCCCGAAGCTCACACGTTTCTCATCTTAAATGACAAGCATTGGATGCTGGAGGACTTGTGCTTTGTATCATTTTCAGAGGCAGAGTTGGACTCGATATGGTCCGTATGTGTAGGAAACTCCGTTCTTTTGTTCTCAGCACAATCAAGTTTCCTGTTGTCTTAGAGCCTCTAGAAAGCTAGAGCGTGCTTCATGCTCTAAGCAGAATGTGATCAATGGATGGGAACTCTGCTTTGTGTTTCACTTCAGAAATGTAGTTAAATCCCAGGCTCTGAGTCTTCCTACAAAAAAGACTTTGTTTCAGGGAAGGGTAGTTACTTTACAGCTCAAACGAACTACATCCTTCCCGAAGCTCACACGTTTCGCATTTTAAATGACAAGCATTGGATGCTGGAGGACCTGTGCTTTGTATCAATTTCAGAGGCAGAGTTGGACTAGATATGGTCCGTATGTGTAGGAAACACCGTTCTTTTGTTCTGAGCACACTCATGTTTCCTGCTGTCTTATAGATTCTAGAAAGCAAGAGCGTCCTTCTTGCTTTAAAGCAGAGTGAGATCAATGGACGAGAACTCTGCTGTCTGTTTCACTTCAAAAATGGAGTTAAATCCCAGGCTCTGAGTCTTCCTATAAACAAGACTTTGTTTCAGGGAAGGGCAGTTACTTTACAGCTCAAACGAACTACATCGTTCACGAAGCTCACACGTTTCTCATCTTAAATGACAAGCATTGGATGCTGGCAGACCTGTGCTTTCTATCAATTTCAGAGGCAGAGTTGGACTCGATATTGTCCGAATGTGTAAGGAACACCGTTCTTTTGCTCTCAGCACACTCATGTTTCCTGCTGTCTTAGAGATTCTTGAAAGCAAGAGCCTCCTTCTTGCTTGACAGCAGAGTGTGATCAATGGATGAGAACTCTGCTGTGTGTTTCACTTCAGAAATGGAGTTAATTCCCAGTTTCTGAGTCTTCCTACAAACAAGAATTCGTTTCAGGTAGGGCAGTTACTTTACAGCTCAAATGAACTACATCATTCCCGAAGCTCACACGTTTCTCATCTTAACTGACAAGCATCGGATGTTATAGGCCAGTGCTTTGTATCAGTTTCAGAAGCACAGTTGGAATAGATATGGTCTGTATTTGTAGGAAACACCGTTCTCTTGTTCTCAGCACACTCACGTTTGCTGCTGTATTAGAGAATCTAGAAAGCAAGAGCGTGCTTCTTGCTCTAAAGCAGAGTGTGATCCATAGAAGAGAACTATGCTGTGTGTTTCACTTCAGAAATGGAGTTAAATCCCAGGCTCTGTGTCTTCCTACAAACAAGACTTCGTTTCAGGGAAGGGCAGTCACTTTTCAGCTCAAATGAACTACATCCTTCACAAAGATCACATGTTTCTCATCCTAAATGACAAGCATTGGATGTTACAGGACCTGTGCTTTGTATCATTTTCAGAGGCAGAGTTGGACTCGATATAGTCCGAATGTGTACGAAACACCGTTCTTTTGCTCGCAGCACAATAATGTTTCCTGCTGTCTTAGAGATCTGGAAAGTAAGAGCGTACTTCTTGCTCTAAAGCAGAGTGTGATCAATGGATGAGAACTCTGCTGTGTGTTTCACATCAGAAATGTTGTTAAATCCCAGGCTCTGAGTCTTCCTACAAAAAAGAATTCATTTCAGGGAAGGGCAGTTACTTTACAGCTCAAACGAACTACATCGTTCACGAAGCTCACACGTTTCTCATCTTAACTGACAAGCATTGGATGTTAGAGGACCAGTGCTTTGTATCAGTTTCAGAAGCAGAGTTGGACTAGATATGGACCGTATGTGTAGGAAACACCGTTCTTTTGTTCTCAGCACACTCATGTTTCCTGCTGTCTTATAGATTCTAGAAAGCAAGAGCGTCCTTCTTACTTTAAATGAGAGTGTGATCAATGGATGAGAACTCTGCTGTGTGTTTCACTTCAGAAATAGAGTTAAATCCCAGGCTCTGAGTCTTCCTATAAACAAGACTTCGTTTCAGGTAAGGGCAGTTACTTTAAAGCTCAAAAGTACATCGTTCACAAAGCTCACACGTTTCTCATCTTAACTGACAAGCATCGGATGTCATAGGACCAGTGCTTTGTATCAGTTTCAGAAGCAGAGTTGGAATAGATAGGTCCCTATGTGTAGGAATCACAGTTCTTTTTTTCTGAGCACAACCACGTTTCCTGCTGTATTAGAGAATCTAGAAAGCAAGAGCGTGCTTCTTGCTCAGAAGCAGAGTTTGATTCATGGATGAGAACTATGCTGTGTGTTTCCATTCATAAATGGAGTTAATTCCCAGGCTCTGTGTCTTCCAACACTCAAGACTTCGTTTCAGGTAAGGGCAGTCACTTTTTAGCTCAAACGAACTATATCATTCACAAAGCTAACACGTTTCTCATCTTAAATGACAAGCATTGGATGTTAGAGGACCAGTGCTTTGTCTCAGTTTCAGAAGAAGGGATGGACTAGATATGGTCCGTATGTGTAGGAAACACCTTTCTTTTCTTCTCAGCACAGTCACGTTTCCTGCTGTCTTGGGGACTCTAGAAAGCTAGAGCGTGCTTCATGCTCTAAAGCAGAGTGTGATCAAAGGATGAGAACTCTGCTGTGTGTTTCACTTCAGAAATGGAGTTAAATTCCAGGCTCTGTGTCTTCCTACAAGCAAGAATTCCGTTCAAGTAAGGGCAGTCACTTTTTAACACAAATGAACTACATCCTTCACGAAGATCACACGTTTCTCATCTTAAATGACAAGCATTGGATGCTGGAGGACCAATGCTTTGAATCAGTTTCAGAAGCAGATTTGGACAGGATATGGAACGTATGTGTAGGAAACACCGTTCTTTTGTTCTTAGCACACTCACGTTTCTTGCTGTCTTAGAGATTTTAGAAAGGTAGAGCGTGCTTCTTGCTCTAAAGCAGAGTGTGATCAATGGATGAGATATCTGCTGTGTGTTTCACTTCAGAAATGGAGTTAAATCCCAGGCTCTGAGTCTTCCTACAAAAAAGACTTCGTTTCTTGTAAGGGTAGTTACTTTACAGCTCAAACGAACTACATCATTCCCGAAGCTCACACGTTTCTCATCTTAAATGACAAGCATTGGATGCTGGAGGACCTGTGCTTTGTATCAATTTCAGAGGCACAGTTGGACTCAATATAGTCCGAATGTGTAAGAAACACCGTTCTTTTGCTCTCAGCACACTCATGTTTCCTGCTGTCTTAGAGATTCAATAAAGCAAGAGCGTCCTTCTTGCTTTAAAGCAGAGTGTGATCAATGGATGACAACTCTGCTGTGTGTTTCACTTCAGAAATGGAGTTAAATCCCAGTGTCTGAGTCTTCCTATAAACAAGACTTAGTTTCAAGTAAGGGCAGTTACTTTACAGCTCAAACGAACTACATCATTCACAAAGCTCACACGTTTCTCATCTTAACTGACAAGCATTGGATGTTAGTGGACCTGTGGTTTGTTTCAGTTCCACAAGCAGAGTTGGACTAGATATGGTCCGTATGTGTAGGAAACACAGTTCTTTTTTTCTGAGCACAACCACGTTTCCTGCTGTATTAGCGAATCTAGAAAGCAAGAGCGTGCTTCTTGCTCTGAAGCAGAGTGTGATCCATGGATGAGAACTCTGCTGTGTGTTTCCCTTCAGAAATGGAGTTAAATCCCAGGCTCTGTGTCTTCCAACACTCAAAACTTCGTTTCAGGTAAGGGCAGTCACTTTTCAGCTCAAACGAACTACATCATTCACGAAGCTAACACGTTTCTCTTCTTAACTGACAAGCATTGGATGTTAGAGGACCAGTGCTTTCTCTCAGTTTCAGAAGCAGAGATGGACTAGATATGCTTCGTATGTGTAGGAAACACCTTTCTTTTCTTCTCAGCACACTCACGTTTCCTGCTGTCTTAGGGACTCTAGAAATCTAGAGCGTGCTTCATGCTCTAAAGCAGAATGTGATCAATGGATGAGAACTCTGCTGTGTGTTTCACTTCAGAAATGGAGTTAAATCCCAGGCTCTGAGACTACCTACAATCAAGACTGCTTTTCAGGTAAGGGCATTTACTTTAAAGCTCAAACGAACTACATCGTTCACGAAGCTCACACGTTTCTCATCTTAACTGACAAGCATCGGATGTTATAGGACCAGTGCTTTGTATCAGTTTCAGAAGCAGAGTTGGAATAGATAGGTCCCTATAAGTAAGAAACGCAGTTCTTTTTTCTGAGCACAACCACGTTTCTTGCTGTGTTAGAGAATCTAGAAAGCAAGAGCGTGCTTCTTGCTCTGAAGCAGAGTTGGATCCATGGATGAGAACTATGCTGTGTGTTTCCATTCAGAAATGGAGTTAAATCCCAGGCTCTGTGTCTTCCAACACTCAAGACTTCGTTTCAGGTAAGGGCAGTCACTTTTTAGCTCAAACGAACTATATCATTCACGAAGCTAACACGTTTCTCATCTTAACTGACAAGCATTGGATGTTAGAGGACCAGTGCTTTGTCTCAGTTTCAGAAGCAGAGATGGACTAGATATGGTCCGTATGTGTAGGAAACACCTCTCTTTTCTTCTCAGCACACTCACGTTTCCTGCTGTCTTAGGGACTCTACAAATCTAGAGCGTGCTTCATGCTCTAAAGCAGAGTGTGATCAATGGATGAGATATCTGCTGTGTGTTTCACTTCTGAAATGGAGTTAAATCCCAGGCTCTGAGTCTTCCTACAAAAAAGACTTCATTTCAGGTAAGGGTAGTTACTTTACAGCTCAAACGAACTACATCCTTCCCGAAGCTCACATGTTTCTCATCTTAAATGACAAGCATTGGATGCTGGAGGACCTGTGCTTTGTATCAATTTCAGAGGCAGAGTTGGACTAGATATGGTCCGCATGTGTAGGAAACACCGTTCTTTTGTTCTCAGCACACTCATGTTTCCTGCTGTCTTATAGATTCTAGAAAGCAAGAGCGTCCTTCTTGCTTTAAATGAGAGTGTGATCAATGGATGAGAACTCTGCTGTGTGTTTCACTTCAGAAATGGAGTCAAATCCCAGGCTCTGAGTCTTCCTATAAACAAGACTTTGTTTCAGGGAAGGGCAGTTACTTTACAGCTCAAACGAACTACATCGTTCACGAAGCTCACACGTTTCTCATCTTAAGTGACAAGCATTGGATGCTGGCAGACCTGTGCTTTCTATCAATTTCAGAGGCAGAGTTGGACTCGATATTGTCCGAATGTGTAAGGAACACCGTTCTTTTGCTCTCAGCACACTCATGTTTCCTGCTGTCTTAGAGATTCTTGAAAGCAAGAGCCTCCTTCTTGCTTGACAGCAGAGTGTGATCAATGCATGAGAACTCTGCTGTGTGTTTCACTTCAGAAATGGAGTTAATTCCCAGTTTCTGAGTCTTCCTACAAACAAGAATTCGTTTCAGGTAGGGCAGTTACTTTACAGCTCAAATGAACTACATCATTCCCGAAGCTCACACGTTTCTCATCTTAACTGACAAGCATCGGATGTTATAGGCCAGTGCTTTGTATCAGTTTCAGAAGCACAGTTGGAATAGATATGGTCTGTATTTGTAGGAAACACCGTTCTCTTGTTCTCAGCACACTCACGTTTGCTGCTGTATTAGAGAATCTAGAAAGCAAGAGCGTGCTTCTTGCTCTAAAGCAGAGTGTGATCCATAGAAGAGAACTATGCTGTGTGTTTCACTTCAGAAATGGAGTTAAATCCCAGGCTCTGTGTCTTCCTACAAACAAGACTTCGTTTCAGGGAAGGGCAGTCACTTTTCAGCTCAAATGAACTACATCCTTCACAAAGATCACATGTTTCTCATCCTAAATGACAAGCATTGGATGTTACAGGACCTGTGCTTTGTATCATTTTCAGAGGCAGAGTTGGACTCGATATAGTCCGAATGTGTACGAAACACCGTTCTTTTGCTCGCAGCACAATAATGTTTCCTGCTGTCTTAGAGATCTGGAAAGTAAGAGCGTACTTCTTGCTCTAAAGCAGAGTGTGATCAATGGATGAGAACTCTGCTGTGTGTTTCACATCAGAAATGTTGTTAAATCCCAGGCTCTGAGTCTTCCTACAAAAAAGAATTCATTTCAGGGAAGGGCAGTTACTTTACAGCTCAAACGAACTACATCGTTCACGAAGCTCACACGTTTCTCATCTTAACTGACAAGCATTGGATGTTAGAGGACCAGTGCTTTGTATCAGTTTCAGAAGCAGAGTTGGACTAGATATGGACCGTATGTGTAGGAAACACCGTTCTTTTGTTCTCAGCACACTCATGTTTCCTGCTGTCTTATAGATTCTAGAAAGCAAGAGCGTCCTTCTTACTTTAAATGAGAGTGTGATCAATGGATGAGAACTCTGCTGTGTGTTTCACTTCAGAAATAGAGTTAAATCCCAGGCTCTGAGTCTTCCTATAAACAAGACTTCGTTTCAGGTAAGGGCAGTTACTTTAAAGCTCAAAAGTACATCGTTCACAAAGCTCACACGTTTCTCATCTTAACTGACAAGCATCGGATGTCATAGGACCAGTGCTTTGTATCAGTTTCAGAAGCAGAGTTGGAATAGATAGGTCCCTATGTGTAGGAATCACAGTTCTTTTTTTCTGAGCACAACCACGTTTCCTGCTGTATTAGAGAATCTAGAAAGCAAGAGCGTGCTTCTTGCTCAGAAGCAGAGTTGATTCATGGATGAGAACTATGCTGTGTGTTTCCATTCATAAATGGAGTTAATTCCCAGGCTCTGTGTCTTCCAACACTCAAGACTTCGTTTCAGGTAAGGGCAGTCACTTTTTAGCTCAAACGAACTATATCATTCACAAAGCTAACACGTTTCTCATCTTAAATGACAAGCATTGGATGTTAGAGGACCAGTGCTTTGTCTCAGTTTCAGAAGCAGAGATGGACTGGATATGGTCCGTATGTGTAGGAAACACCTTTCTTTTCTTCTCAGCACACTCACGTTTCCTGCTGTCTTAGGGAATCTAGAAAGCTAGAGCGTGCTTCATGCTCTAAAGCAGAGTGTGATCAATGGATGAGAACTCTGCTGTGTGTTTCACTTCAGAAATGGGGTTAAATTCCAGGCTCTGTGTCTTCCTACAAGCAAGAATTCCTTTCAAGTAAGGGCAGTCACTTTTCAACTCAAACGAACTACATCCTTCACGAAGCTCACACGTTTCTCATCTTAAATGACAAGCATTGGATCCTGGAGGACCAGTGCTTTGTATCATTTTCAGAGGCAGAGTTGGACTCGATATGGTCCGTATGTGTAGGAAACTCCGTTTTTTTGTTCTCAGCACAATCAAGTTTCCTGTTGTCTTAGAGCCTCTAGAAAGCTAGAGCGTGCTTCATGCTCTAAGCAGAATGTGATCAATGGATGAGTACTCTGCTTTGTGTTTCACTTCAGAAATGGAGTTAAATCCCAGGCTCTGAGTCTTCCTACAAAAAAGACTTTGTTTCAGGGAAGGGCAGTTACTTTACAGCTCAAACGAACTACATCATTCACGAAGCTCACACGTTTCTCATCTTAAATGACAAGCATTGGATGCTGGAGGACATGTGCTTTGTATCAATTTCAGAGGCAGAGTTGGACTCGATATGGTCCGAATGTGTAAGAAACACCGTTCTTTTGCTCTCAGCACACTCATGTTTCCTGCTGTCTTAGAGATTCTAGAAAGCAAGAGCGTCCTTCTTGCTTTAAAGCAGAGTGAGATCAATGGATGAGAACTCTGCTGTGTGTTTCACTTCAGAAATGGAGTTAAATCCCAGGCTCTGAGTCTTCCTACAAACAAGAATTCGTTTCAGGTAAGGGCAGTTACTTTACAGCTCAAATGAACTACATCTTTCACGAAGGTCACACGTTTCTCATCGTAACTGACAAGCATTGGACGTTATGGGACCAGTGCTTTGTATCAGTTTCAGAGGCAGAGTTGGAATACATATCGTCCGTATGTGAAGGAAACACCGGTCATATGTTCTTATCACACTCACGTTTGCTGCTGTATTAGAGAATCTAGAAAGCAAGAGCGTGATTCTTGCTCTAAAGCAGAGTGTGATCCATGGAAGAGAACTCTGCTGTATGTTTCCCTTCAGAAATGGAGTTAAATCCCAGGCTCTGTGTCTTCCAACATGCAAGACTTCGTTTCAGGGAAGGGCAGTCACTTTTCAGCTCAAACGAACTACATCGCTCACGAAGCTCACACGTTTCTCATCTTAAATGACAAGCATTGGATGCTGGCGGACCTGTGCTTTCTATCAATTTCAGAGGCAGAGTTGGACTCGATATTGTCCGAATGTGTAAGGAACACCGTTCTTTTGCTCTCAGCACACTCATGTTTCCTGCTGTCTTAGAGATTCTAGAAAGCAAGAGCCTCCTTCTTGCTTGACAGCAGAGTGTGATCAATGGATGAGAACTCTGCTGTGTGTTTCACTTCAGAAATGGAGTTAATTCCCAGTTTCTGAGTCTTCCTACAAACAAGAATTCGTTTCAGGTAGGGCAGTTACTTTACAGCTCAAATGAACTACATCATTCCCGAAGCTCACACGTTTCTCATCTTAACTGACAAGCATCGGATGTTATAAGACCAGTGCTTTGTATCAGTTTCAGAAGCACAGTTGGAATAGATATGGTCCGTATTTGTAGGAAACACCGTTCTCTTGTTCTCAGCACACTCATGTTTGCTGCTGTATTAGAGAATCTAGAAAGCAAGAGCGTGCTTCTTACTCTAAAGCAGAGTGTGATCCATAGAAGAGAACTATGCTGTGTGTTTCACTTCAGAAATGGAGTTAAATCCCAGGCTCTGTGTCTTCCTACAAACAAGACTTCGTTTCAGGGAAGGGCAGTCACTTTTCAGCTCAAATGAACTACATCCTTCACAAAGATCACATGTTTCTCATCCTAAATGACAAGCATTGGATGTTACAGGACCTGTGCTTTGTATCATTTTCAGAGGCAGAGTTGGACTCGATATAGTTCGAATGTGTACGAAACACCGTTCTTTTGCTCTCACCACAATAATGTTTCCTGCTGTCTTAGAGATCTGGAAAGTAAGAGCGTCCTTCTTGCTCTAAAGCAGAGTGTGATCAATGGATGAGAACTCTGCTGTGTGTTTCACATCAGAAATGTTGTTAAATCCCAGGCTCTGAGTCTTCCTACAAAAAAGAATTCATTTCAGGGAAGGGCAGTTACTTTACAGCTCAAACGAACTACATCGTTCACGAAGCTCACACGTTTCTCATCTTAACTGACAAGCATTGGATGTAAGAGGACCAGTGCTTTGTATCAGTTTCAGAAGCAGAGTTGGACTAGATATGGACCGTATGTGTAGGAAACACCGTTCTTTTGCTCTCAGCACACTCATGTTTCCTGCTGTCTTAGAGATCTGGAAAGTAAGAGTGTCCTTCTTGCTCTAAAGCAGAGTGTGATCAATGGATGAGAACTCTGCTGTGTGTTTCACATCAGAAATGTTGTTAAATCCCAGGCTCTGAGTCTTCCTACAAAAAAGAATTCATTTCAGGGAAGGGCAGTTACTTTACAGCTCAAACGAACTACATCGTTCACGAAGCTCACACGTTTCTCATCTTAACTGACAAGCATTGGATGTTAGAGGACCAGTGCTTTGTATCAGTTTCAGAAGCAGAGTTGGACTAGATATGGACCGTATGTGTAGGAAACACCGTTCTTTTGTTCTCAGCACACACATGTTTCCTGCTGTCTTAGAGACTCTAGAAAGCTAGAACGTGCTTCTTGCTCTAAAGCAGAGTGTGATCAATGGATGAGAACTCTGCTGTGTGTTTCACTTCAGTAATGGAGTTAAACCCCGGCTCTGAGTCTTCCTAAAAAAAGACTTCGTTTCACGTAAGGGTAGTTACTTTACAGCTCAAATGAACTTCATCGTTCCCGAAGCTCACACGTTTCTCATCTTAAATGACAAGCATTGGATGCTGGAGGACCTGTGCTTTGTATCAATTTCAGAGGCAGAGTTGGACTAGATATGGTCCGTATGTGTAGGAAACACCGTTCTTTTGTTCTCAGCACACTCAAGTTTCCTGCTGTCTTATAGATTCTAGAAAGCAAGAGCGTCCTTCTTGTTTTAAATGAGAGTGTGATCAATGGATGAGAACTCTGCTGTGTGTTTCACTTCAGAAATGGAGTTAAATCCCAGGCTCTGAGTCTTCCTATAAACAAGACTTCGTTTCAGGAAAGGGCAGTTACTTTAAAGCTCAAAAGTACATCGTTCACAAAGCTCACACGTTTCTCATCTTAACTGACAAGCATCGAATATCATAGGACCGGTGCTTTGTATCAGTTTCAGAAGCAGAGTTGGAATAGATAGGTCCCTATATGTAGGAAACACAGTTCTTTTTTTCTGAGCACAACCACGTTTCCTGCTGTATTAGAGAATCTAGAAAGCAAGAGTGTGCTTCTTGCTCTGAAGCAGAGTGTGATCCATGGATGAGAACTATGCTGTGTGTTTCCATTCATAAATGGAGTTAAATCCCAGGCTCTGTGTCTTCCAACACTCAAGACTTCGTTTCAGGTAAGGGCAGTCACTTTTTAGCTCAAACGAACTACATTATTCACGAAGCTAACACGTTTCTCATTTTAACTGACAAGCATTGGATGTTAGAGGACCAGTGCTTTGTCTCAGTTTCAGAAGAAGGGATGGACTAGATATGGTCCGTATGTGTAGGAAACACCTTTCTTTTCTTCTCAGCACAGTCACGTTTCCTGCTGTCTTGGGGACTCTAGAAAGCTAGAGCGTGCTTCATGCTCTAAAGCAGAGTGTGATCAAAGGATGAGAACTCTGCTGTGTGTTTCACTTCAGAAATGGAGTTAAATTCCAGGCTCTGTGTCTTCCTACAAGCAAGAATTCCGTTCAAGTAAGGGCAGTCACTTTTTAACACAAATGAACTACATCCTTCACGAAGATCACACGTTTCTCATCTTAAATGACAAGCATTGGATGCTGGAGGACCAATGCTTTGAATCAGTTTCAGAAGCAGATTTGGACAGGATATGGAACGTATGTGTAGGAAACACCGTTCTTTTGTTCTTAGCACACTCACGTTTCTTGCTGTCTTAGAGATTTTAGAAAGGTAGAGCGTGCTTCTTGCTCTAAAGCAGAGTGTGATCAATGGATGAGATATCTGCTGTGTGTTTCACTTCAGAAATGGAGTTAAATCCCAGGCTCTGAGTCTTCCTACAAAAAAGACTTCGTTTCTTGTAAGGGTAGTTACTTTACAGCTCAAACGAACTACATCATTCCCGAAGCTCACACGTTTCTCATCTTAAATGACAAGCATTGGATGCTGGAGGACCTGTGCTTTGTATCAATTTCAGAGGCACAGTTGGACTCAATATAGTCCGAATGTGTAAGAAACACCGTTCTTTTGCTCTCAGCACACTCATGTTTCCTGCTGTCTTAGAGATTCAATAAAGCAAGAGCGTCCTTCTTGCTTTAAAGCAGAGTGTGATCAATGGATGACAACTCTGCTGTGTGTTTCACTTCAGAAATGGAGTTAAATCCCAGTGTCTGAGTCTTCCTATAAACAAGACTTAGTTTCAAGTAAGGGCAGTTACTTTACAGCTCAAACGAACTACATCATTCACAAAGCTCACACGTTTCTCATCTTAACTGACAAGCATTGGATGTTAGTGGACCTGTGGTTTGTTTCAGTTCCACAAGCAGAGTTGGACTAGATATGGTCCGTATGTGTAGGAAACACAGTTCTTTTTTTCTGAGCACAACCACGTTTCCTGCTGTATTAGCGAATCTAGAAAGCAAGAGCGTGCTTCTTGCTCTGAAGCAGAGTGTGATCCATGGATGAGAACTCTGCTGTGTGTTTCCCTTCAGAAATGGAGTTAAATCCCAGGCTCTGTGTCTTCCAACACTCAAAACTTCGTTTCAGGTAAGGGCAGTCACTTTTCAGCTCAAACGAACTACATCATTCACGAAGCTAACACGTTTCTCTTCTTAACTGACAAGCATTGGATGTTAGAGGACCAGTGCTTTCTCTCAGTTTCAGAAGCAGAGATGGACTAGATATGCTTCGTATGTGTAGGAAACACCTTTCTTTTCTTCTCAGCACACTCACGTTTCCTGCTGTCTTAGGGACTCTAGAAATCTAGAGCGTGCTTCATGCTCTAAAGCAGAATGTGATCAATGGATGAGAACTCTGCTGTGTGTTTCACTTCAGAAATGGAGTTAAATCCCAGGCTCTGAGACTACCTACAATCAAGACTGCGTTTCAGGTAAGGGCATTTACTTTAAAGCTCAAACGAACTACATCGTTCACGAAGCTCACACGTTTCTCATCTTAACTGACAAGCATCGGATGTTATAGGACCAGTGCTTTGTATCAGTTTCAGAAGCAGAGTTGGAATAGATAGGTCCCTATAAGTAAGAAACGCAGTTCTTTTTTCTGAGCACAACCACGTTTCTTGCTGTGTTAGAGAATCTAGAAAGCAAGAGCGTGCTTCTTGCTCTGAAGCAGAGTTGGATCCATGGATGAGAACTATGCTGTGTGTTTCCATTCAGAAATGGAGTTAAATCCCAGGCTCTGTGTCTTCCAACACTCAAGACTTCGTTTCAGGTAAGGGCAGTCACTTTTTAGCTCAAACGAACTATATCATTCACGAAGCTAACACGTTTCTCATCTTAACTGACAAGCATTGGATGTTAGAGGACCAGTGCTTTGTCTCAGTTTCAGAAGCAGAGATGGACTAGATATGGTCCGTATGTGTAGGAAACACCTCTCTTTTCTTCTCAGCACACTCACGTTTCCTGCTGTCTTAGGGACTCTACAAATCTAGAGCGTGCTTCATGCTCTAAAGCAGAGTGTGATCAATGGATGAGATATCTGCTGTGTGTTTCACTTCTGAAATGGAGTTAAATCCCAGGCTCTGAGTCTTCCTACAAAAAAGACTTCATTTCAGGTAAGGGTAGTTACTTTACAGCTCAAACGAACTACATCCTTCCCGAAGCTCACATGTTTCTCATCTTAAATGACAAGCATTGGATGCTGGAGGACCTGTGCTTTGTATCAATTTCAGAGGCAGAGTTGGACTAGATATGGTCTGTATGTGTAGGAAACACCGTTCTTTTGTTCTCAGCACACTCATGTTTCCTGCTGTCTTATAGATTCTAGAAAGCAAGAGCGTCCTTCTTGCTTTAAATGAGAGTGTGATCAATGGATGAGAACTCTGCTGTGTGTTTCACTTCAGAAATGGAGTTAAATCCCAGGCTCTGAGTCTTCCTATAAACAAGACTTTTTTTTCAGGGAAGGGCAGTTACTTTACAGCTCAAACGAACTACATCGTTCACGAAGCTCACACTTTTCTCATCTTAAATGACAAGCATTGGATGCTGGAGGACATGTGCTTTGTATCAATTTCAGAGGCAGAGTTGGACTCGATATGGTCCGAATGTGTAAGAAACACCGTTCTTTTGCTCTCAGCACACTCATGTTTCCTGCTGTCTTAGAGATTCTAGAAAGCAAGAGCGTCCTTCTTGCTTTAAAGCAGAGTGAGATCAATGGATGAGAACTCTGCTGTGTGTTTCACTTCAGAAATGGAGTTAAATCCCAGGCTCTGAGTCTTCCTACAAACAAGAATTCGTTTCAGGTAAGGGCAGTTACTTTACAGCTCAAATGAACTACATCTTTCACGAAGCTCACACGTTTCTCATCGTAACTGACAAGCATTGGACGTTATAGGACCAGTGCTTTGTGTCAGTTTCAGAGGCAGAGTTGGAATACATATCGTCCGTATGTGAAGGAAACACCGTTCATATGTTCTTATCACACTCAGGTTTGCTGCTGTATTAGAGAATCTAGAAAGCAAGAGCGTGATTCTTGCTCTAAAGCAGAGTGTGATCCATGGAAGAGAACTCTGCTGTGTGTTTCCCTTCAGAAATGGAGTTAAATCCCAGGCTCTGTGTCTTCCAACATGCAAGACTTCGTTTCAGGGAAGGGCAGTCACTTTTCAGCTCAAACGAACTACATCGTTCAGGAAGCTCACACGTTTCTCATCTTAAATGACAAGCATTGGATGCTGGCAGACCTGTGCTTTCTATCAATTTCAGAGGCAGAGTTGGACTCGATATTGTCCGAATGTGTAAGGAACACCGTTCTTTTGCTCTCAGCACACTCATGTTTCCTGCTGTCTTAGAGATTCTAGAAAGCAAGAGCCTCCTTCTTGCTTGACAGCAGAGTGTGATCAATGGATGAGAACTCTGCTGTGTGTTTCACTTCAGAAATGGAGTTAATTCCCAGTTTCTGAGTCTTCCTACAAACAAGAATTCGTTTCAGGTAGGGCAGTTCCTTTACAGCTCAAACGAACTACATCATTCCCGAAGCTCACACGTTTCTCATCTTAACTGACAAGCATCGGATGTTATAGGACCAGTGCTTTGTATCAGTTTCAGAAGCACAGTTGGAATAGATATGGTCCGTATTTGTAGGAAACACCGTTCTTTTGTTCTCAGCACACTCACGTTTGCTGCTGTATTAGAGAATCTAGAAAGCAAGAGCGTGCTTCTTGCTCTAAAGCAGAGTGTGATCCATAGAAGAGAACTATGCTGTGTGTTTCACTTCAGAAATGGAGTTAAATCCCAGGCTCTGTGTCTTCCTACAAACAAGACTTCGTTTCAGGGAAGGGCAGTCACGTTTCAGCTCAAATGAACTACATCCTTCACAAAGATCACATGTTTCTCATCCTAAATGACAAGCATTGGATGTTACAGGACCTGTGCTTTGTATCATTTTCAGAGGCAGAGTTGGACTCGATATAGTCAGAATGTGTACGAAACACCGTTCTTTTGCTCTCAGCACAATAATGTTTCCTGCTGTCTTAGAGATCTGGAAAGTAAGAGCGTCCTTCTTGCTCTAAAGCAGAGTGTGATCAATGGATGAGAACTCTGCTGTGTGTTTCACATCAGAAATGTTGTTAAATCCCAGGCTCTGAGTCTTCCTACAAAAAAGAATTCATTTCAGGGAAGGGCAGTTACTTTACAGCTCAAACGAACTACATCGTTCACGAAGCTCACACGTTTCTCATCTTAACTGACAAGCATTGGATGTAAGAGGACCAGTGCTTTGTATCAGTTTCAGAAGCAGAGTTGGACTAGATATGGACCGTATGTGTAGGAAACACCGTTCTTTTGCTCTCAGCACACTCATGTTTCCTGCTGTCTTAGAGATCTGGAAAGTAAGAGTGTCCTTCTTGCTCTAAAGCAGAGTGTGATCAATGGATGAGAACTCTGCTGTGTGTTTCACATCAGAAATGTTGTTAAATCCCAGGCTCTGAGTCTTCCTACAAAAAAGAATTCATTTCAGGGAAGGGCAGTTACTTTACAGCTCAAACGAACTACATCGTTCACGAAGCTCACACGTTTCTCATCTTAACTGACAAGCATTGGATGTTAGAGGACCAGTGCTTTGTATCAGTTTCAGAAGCAGAGTTGGACTAGATATGGACCGTATGTGTAGGAAACACCGTTCTTTTGTTCTCAGCACACACATGTTTCCTGCTGTCTTAGAGACTCTAGAAAGCTAGAACGTGCTTCTTGCTCTAAAGCAGAGTGTGATCAATGGATGAGAACTCTGCTGTGTGTTTCACTTCAGTAATGGAGTTAAACCCCGGCTCTGAGTCTTCCTAAAAAAAGACTTCGTTTCACGTAAGGGTAGTTACTTTACAGCTCAAATGATCTTCATCGTTCCCGAAGCTCACACGTTTCTCATCTTAAATGACAAGCATTGGATGCTGGAGGACCTGTGCTTTGTATCAATTTCAGAGGCAGAGTTGGACTAGATATGGTCCGTATGTGTAGGAAACACCGTTCTTTTGTTCTCAGCACACTCAAGTTTCCTGCTGTCTTATAGATTCTAGAAAGCAAGAGCGTCCTTCTTGTTTTAAATGAGAGTGTGATCAATGGATGAGAACTCTGCTGTGTGTTTCACTTCAGAAATGGAGTTAAATCCCAGGCTCTGAGTCTTCCTATAAACAAGACTTCGTTTCAGGTAAGGGCAGTTACTTTAAAGCTCAAAAGTACATCGTTCACAAAGCTCACACGTTTCTCATCTTAACTGACAAGCATCGAATATCATAGGACCGGTGCTTTGTATCAGTTTCAGAAGCAGAGTTGGAATAGATAGGTCCCTATATGTAGGAAACACAGTTCTTTTTTTCTGAGCACAACCACGTTTCCTGCTGTATTAGAGAATCTAGAAAGCAAGAGTGTGCTTCTTGCTCTGAAGCAGAGTGTGATCCATGGATGAGAACTATGCTGTGTGTTTCCATTCATAAATGGAGTTAAATCCCAGGCTCTGTGTCTTCCAACACTCAAGACTTCGTTTCAGGTAAGGGCAGTCACTTTTTAGCTCAAACGAACTACATTATTCACGAAGCTAACACGTTTCTCATTTTAACTGACAAGCATTGGATGTTAGAGGACCAGTGCTTTGTCTCAGTTTCAGAAGAAGGGATGGACTAGATATGGTCCGTATGTGTAGGAAACACCTTTCTTTTCTTCTCAGCACAGTCACGTTTCCTGCTGTCTTGGGGACTCTAGAAAGCTAGAGCGTGCTTCATGCTCTAAAGCAGAGTGTGATCAAAGGATGAGAACTCTGCTGTGTGTTTCACTTCAGAAATGGAGTTAAATTCCAGGCTCTGTGTCTTCCTACAAGCAAGAATTCCGTTCAAGTAAGGGCAGTCACTTTTTAACACAAATGAACTACATCCTTCACGAAGATCACACGTTTCTCATCTTAAATGATAAGCATTGGATGCTGGAGGACCAATGCTTTGAATCAGTTTCAGAAGCAGATTTGGACAGGATATGGAACGTATGTGTAGGAAACACCGTTCTTTTGTTCTTAGCACACTCACGTTTCTTGCTGTCTTAGAGATTTTAGAAAGGTAGAGCGTGCTTCTTGCTCTAAAGCAGAGTGTGATCAATGGATGAGATATCTGCTGTGTGTTTCACTTCAGAAATGGAGTTAAATCCCAGGCTCTGAGTCTTCCTACAAAAAAGACTTCGTTTCTTGTAAGGGTAGTTACTTTACAGCTCAAACGAACTACATCATTCCCGAAGCTCACACGTTTCTCATCTTAAATGACAAGCATTGGATGCTGGAGGACCTGTGCTTTGTATCAATTTCAGAGGCACAGTTGGACTCAATATAGTCCGAATGTGTAAGAAACACCGT
Source organism: Onychomys leucogaster (assembly GCA_949786385.1). Lineage (NCBI taxonomy): Eukaryota > Metazoa > Chordata > Mammalia > Rodentia > Cricetidae > Onychomys > Onychomys leucogaster. The sequence goes on along the minus strand of CATKUP010000132.1, from coordinate 1,280,918 downwards.
TCTTTTGCTCTCAGCACACTCATGTTTCCTGCTGTCTTAGAGATTCAATAAAGCAAGAGCGTCCTTCTTGCTTTAAAGCAGAGTGTGATCAATGGATGACAACTCTGCTGTGTGTTTCACTTCAGAAATGGAGTTAAATCCCAGTGTCTGAGTCTTCCTATAAACAAGACTTAGTTTCAAGTAAGGGCAGTTACTTTACAGCTCAAACGAACTACATCATTCACAAAGCTCACACGTTTCTCATCTTAACTGACAAGCATTGGATGTTAGTGGACCTGTGGTTTGTTTCAGTTCCACAAGCAGAGTTGGACTAGATATGGTCCGTATGTGTAGGAAACACAGTTCTTTTTTTCTGAGCACAACCACGTTTCCTGCTGTATTAGCGAATCTAGAAAGCAAGAGCGTGCTTCTTGCTCTGAAGCAGAGTGTGATCCATGGATGAGAACTCTGCTGTGTGTTTCCCTTCAGAAATGGAGTTAAATCCCAGGCTCTGTGTCTTCCAACACTCAAAACTTCGTTTCAGGTAAGGGCAGTCACTTTTCAGCTCAAACGAACTACATCATTCACGAAGCTAACACGTTTCTCTTCTTAACTGACAAGCATTGGATGTTAGAGGACCAGTGCTTTCTCTCAGTTTCAGAAGCAGAGATGGACTAGATATGCTTCGTATGTGTAGGAAACACCTTTCTTTTCTTCTCAGCACACTCACGTTTCCTGCTGTCTTAGGGACTCTAGAAATCTAGAGCGTGCTTCATGCTCTAAAGCAGAATGTGATCAATGGATGAGAACTCTGCTGTGTGTTTCACTTCAGAAATGGAGTTAAATCCCAGGCTCTGAGACTACCTACAATCAAGACTGCGTTTCAGGTAAGGGCATTTACTTTAAAGCTCAAACGAACTACATCGTTCACGAAGCTCACACGTTTCTCATCTTAACTGACAAGCATCGGATGTTATAGGACCAGTGCTTTGTATCAGTTTCAGAAGCAGAGTTGGAATAGATAGGTCCCTATAAGTAAGAAACGCAGTTCTTTTTTCTGAGCACAACCACGTTTCTTGCTGTGTTAGAGAATCTAGAAAGCAAGAGCGTGCTTCTTGCTCTGAAGCAGAGTTGGATCCATGGATGAGAACTATGCTGTGTGTTTCCATTCAGAAATGGAGTTAAATCCCAGGCTCTGTGTCTTCCAACACTCAAGACTTCGTTTCAGGTAAGGGCAGTCACTTTTTAGCTCAAACGAACTATATCATTCACGAAGCTAACACGTTTCTCATCTTAACTGACAAGCATTGGATGTTAGAGGACCAGTGCTTTGTCTCAGTTTCAGAAGCAGAGATGGACTAGATATGGTCCGTATGTGTAGGAAACACCTCTCTTTTCTTCTCAGCACACTCACGTTTCCTGCTGTCTTAGGGACTCTACAAATCTAGAGCGTGCTTCATGCTCTAAAGCAGAGTGTGATCAATGGATGAGATATCTGCTGTGTGTTTCACTTCTGAAATGGAGTTAAATCCCAGGCTCTGAGTCTTCCTACAAAAAAGACTTCATTTCAGGTAAGGGTAGTTACTTTACAGCTCAAACGAACTACATCCTTCCCGAAGCTCACATGTTTCTCATCTTAAATGACAAGCATTGGATGCTGGAGGACCTGTGCTTTGTATCAATTTCAGAGGCAGAGTTGGACTAGATATGGTCCGTATGTGTAGGAAACACCGTTCTTTTGTTCTCAGCACACTCATGTTTCCTGCTGTCTTATAGATTCTAGAAAGCAAGAGCGTCCTTCTTGCTTTAAATGAGAGTGTGATCAATGGATGAGAACTCTGCTGTGTGTTTCACTTCAGAAATGGAGTTAAATCCCAGGCTCTGAGTCTTCCTATAAACAAGACTTTTTTTTCAGGGAAGGGCAGTTACTTTACAGCTCAAACGAACTACATCGTTCACGAAGCTCACACTTTTCTCATCTTAAATGACAAGCATTGGATGCTGGAGGACATGTGCTTTGTATCAATTTCAGAGGCAGAGTTGGACTCGATATGGTCCGAATGTGTAAGAAACACCGTTCTTTTGCTCTCAGCACACTCATGTTTCCTGCTGTCTTAGAGATTCTAGAAAGCAAGAGCGTCCTTCTTGCTTTAAAGCAGAGTGAGATCAATGGATGAGAACTCTGCTGTGTGTTTCACTTCAGAAATGGAGTTAAATCCCAGGCTCTGAGTCTTCCTACAAACAAGAATTCGTTTCAGGTAAGGGCAGTTACTTTACAGCTCAAATGAACTACATCTTTCACGAAGCTCACACGTTTCTCATCTTAACTGACAAGCATTGGACGTTATAGGACCAGTGCTTTGTGTCAGTTTCAGAGGCAGAGTTGGAATACATATCGTCCGTATGTGAAGGAAACACCGTTCATATGTTCTTATCACACTCAGGTTTGCTGCTGTATTAGAGAATCTAGAAAGCAAGAGCGTGATTCTTGCTCTAAAGCAGAGTGTGATCCATGGAAGAGAACTCTGCTGTGTGTTTCCCTTCAGAAATGGAGTTAAATCCCAGGCTCTGTGTCTTCCAACATGCAAGACTTCGTTTCAGGGAAGGGCAGTCACTTTTCAGCTCAAACGAACTACATCGTTCAGGAAGCTCACACGTTTCTCATCTTAAATGACAAGCATTGGATGCTGGCAGACCTGTGCTTTCTATCAATTTCAGAGGCAGAGTTGGACTCGATATTGTCCGAATGTGTAAGGAACACCGTTCTTTTGCTCTCAGCACACTCATGTTTCCTGCTGTCTTAGAGATTCTAGAAAGCAAGAGCCTCCTTCTTGCTTGACAGCAGAGTGTGATCAATGGATGAGAACTCTGCTGTGTGTTTCACTTCAGAAATGGAGTTAATTCCCAGTTTCTGAGTCTTCCTACAAACAAGAATTCGTTTCAGGTAGGGCAGTTCCTTTACAGCTCAAACGAACTACATCATTCCCGAAGCTCACACGTTTCTCATCTTAACTGACAAGCATCGGATGTTATAGGACCAGTGCTTTGTATCAGTTTCAGAAGCACAGTTGGAATAGATATGGTCCGTATTTGTAGGAAACACCGTTCTTTTGTTCTCAGCACACTCACGTTTGCTGCTGTATTAGAGAATCTAGAAAGCAAGAGCGTGCTTCTTGCTCTAAAGCAGAGTGTGATCCATAGAAGAGAACTATGCTGTGTGTTTCACTTCAGAAATGGAGTTAAATCCCAGGCTCTGTGTCTTCCTACAAACAAGACTTCGTTTCAGGGAAGGGCAGTCACGTTTCAGCTCAAATGAACTACATCCTTCACAAAGATCACATGTTTCTCATCCTAAATGACAAGCATTGGATGTTACAGGACCTGTGCTTTGTATCATTTTCAGAGGCAGAGTTGGACTCGATATAGTCAGAATGTGTACGAAACACCGTTCTTTTGCTCTCAGCACAATAATGTTTCCTGCTGTCTTAGAGATCTGGAAAGTAAGAGCGTCCTTCTTGCTCTAAAGCAGAGTGTGATCAATGGATGAGAACTCTGCTGTGTGTTTCACATCAGAAATGTTGTTAAATCCCAGGCTCTGAGTCTTCCTACAAAAAAGAATTCATTTCAGGGAAGGGCAGTTACTTTACAGCTCAAACGAACTACATCGTTCACGAAGCTCACACGTTTCTCATCTTAACTGACAAGCATTGGATGTTAGAGGACCAGTGCTTTGTATCAGTTTCAGAAGCAGAGTTGGACTAGATATGGACCGTATGTGTAGGAAACACCGTTCTTTTGTTCTCAGCACACACATGTTTCCTGCTGTCTTAGAGACTCTAGAAAGCAAGAGCGTGCTTCTTGCTCTAAAGCAGAGTGTGATCAATGGATGAGATCTCTGCTGTGTGTTTCACTTCTGAAATGGAGTTAAATCCCAGGCTCTGTGTCTTCCTACAAACAAGACTTCGTTTCAGGGAAGGGCAGTCACGTTTCAGCTCAAATGAACTACATCCTTCACAAAGATCACATGTTTCTCATCCTAAATGACAAGCATTGGATGTTACAGGACCTGTGCTTTGTATCATTTTCAGAGGCAGAGTTGGACTCGATATAGTCAGAATGTGTACAAAACACCGTTCTTTTGCTCTCAGCACAATAATGTTTCCTGCTGTCTTAGAGATCTGGAAAGTAAGAGCGTCCTTCTTGCTCTAAAGCAGAGTGTGATCAATGGATGAGAACTCTGCTGTGTGTTTCACATCAGAAATGTTGTTAAATCCCAGGCTCTGAGTCTTCCTACAAAAAAGAATTCATTTCAGGGAAGGGCAGTTACTTTACAGCTCAAACAAACTACATCGTTCACGAAGCTCACACGTTTCTCATCTTAACTGACAAGCATTGGATGTTAGAGGACCAGTGCTTTGTATCAGTTTCAGAAGCAGAGTTGGACTAGATATGGACCGTATGTGTAGGAAACACCGTTCTTTTGTTCTCAGCACACACATGTTTCCTGCTGTCTTAGAGACTCTAGAAAGCTAGAACGTGCTTCTTGCTCTAAAGCAGAGTGTGATCAATGGATGAGATCTCTGCTGTGTGTTTCACTTCTGAAATGGAGTTAAATACCAGGCTCTGAGTCTTCCTACAAAAAAGACTTCATTTCAGGTAAGGGTAGTTACTTTACAGCTCAAACGAACTACATCCTTCACGAAGCTCACACGTTTCTCATCTTAAATGACAAGCATTGGATGCTGGAGGACTTGTGCTTTGTATCATTTTCAGAGGCAGAGTTGGACTCGATATGGTCCGTATGTGTAGGAAACTCCATTCTTTTGTTCTCAGCACACTCACGTTTCCTGTTGTCTTAGAGACTCTAGAAAGCTAGAGCGTGCTTCATGCTCTAAGCAGAATGTGATCAATGGATGAGAACTCTGCTTTGTGTTTCACTTCAGAAATGGAGTTAAATCCCAGGCTCTGAGTCTTGCTACAAAAAAGACTTTGTTTCAGGGAAGGGCAGTTACTTTACAGTTCAAACGAACTACATCGTTCACGAAGCTCACACGTTTCTCATCTTAAATGACAAGCATTGGATGCTGGCGGACCTGTGCTTTCTATCAATTTCAGAGGCAGAGTTGGACTCGATATTGTCCGAATGTGTAAGGAACACCGTTCTTTTGCTCTCAGCACACTCATGTTTCCTGCTGTCTTAGAGATTCTAGAAAGCAAGAGCCTCCTTCTTGCTTGACAGCAGAGTGTGATCAATGGATGAGAACTCTGCTGTGTGTTTCACTTCAGAAATGGAGTTAATTCCCAGTTTCTGAGTCTTCCTACAAACAAGAATTCGTTTCAGGTAGGGCAGTTCCTTTACAGCTCAAACGAACTACATCATTCCCGAAGCTCACACGTTTCTCATCTTAACTGACAAGCATCGGATGTTATAGGACCAGTGCTTTGTATCAGTTTCAGAAGCACAGTTGGAATAGATATGGTCCGTATTTGTAGGAAACACCGTTCTTTTGTTCTCAGCACACTCACGTTTGCTGCTGTATTAGAGAATCTAGAAAGCAAGAGCGTGCTTCTTGCTCTAAAGCAGAGTGTGATCCATAGAAGAGAACTATGCTGTGTGTTTCACTTCAGAAATGGAGTTAAATCCCAGGCTCTGTGTCTTCCTACAAACAAGACTTCGTTTCAGGGAAGGGCAGTCACGTTTCAGCTCAAATGAACTACATCCTTCACAAAGATCACATGTTTCTCATCCTAAATGACAAGCATTGGATGTTACAGGACCTGTGCTTTGTATCATTTTCAGAGGCAGAGTTGGACTCGATATAGTCAGAATGTGTACGAAACACCATTCTTTTGCTCTCAGCACAATAATGTTTCCTGCTGTCTTAGAGATCTGGAAAGTAAGAGCGTCCTTCTTGCTCTAAAGCAGAGTGTGATCAATGGATGAGAACTCTGCTGTGTGTTTCACATCAGAAATGTTGTTAAATCCCAGGCTCTGAGTCTTCCTACAAAAAAGAATTCATTTCAGGGAAGGGCAGTTACTTTACAGCTCAAACGAACTACATCGTTCACGAAGCTCACACGTTTCTCATCTTAACTGACAAGCATTGGATGTTAGAGGACCAGTGCTTTGTATCAGTTTCAGAAGCAGAGTTGGACTAGATATGGACCGTATGTGTAGGAAACACCGTTCTTTTGTTCTCAGCACACACATGTTTCCTGCTGTCTTAGAGACTCTAGAAAGCTAGAACGTGCTTCTTGCTCTAAAGCAGAGTGTGATCAATGGATGAGATCTCTGCTGTGTGTTTCACTTCTGAAATGGAGTTAAATCCCAGGCTCTGTGTCTTCCTACAAACAAGACTTCGTTTCAGGGAAGGGCAGTCACGTTTCAGCTCAAATGAACTACATCCTTCACAAAGATCACATGTTTCTCATCCTAAATGACAAGCATTGGATGTTACAGGACCTGTGCTTTGTATCATTTTCAGAGGCAGAGTTGGACTCGATATAGTCAGAATGTGTACAAAACACCGTTCTTTTGCTCTCAGCACAATAATGTTTCCTGCTGTCTTAGAGATCTGGAAAGTAAGAGCGTCCTTCTTGCTCTAAAGCAGAGTGTGATCAATGGATGAGAACTCTGCTGTGTGTTTCACATCAGAAATGTTGTTAAATCCCAGGCTCTGAGTCTTCCTACAAAAAAGAATTCATTTCAGGGAAGGGCAGTTACTTTACAGCTCAAACGAACTACATCGTTCACGAAGCTCACACGTTTCTCATCTTAACTGACAAGCATTGGATGTTAGAGGACCAGTGCTTTGTATCAGTTTCAGAAGCAGAGTTGGACTAGATATGGACCGTATGTGTAGGAAACACCGTTCTTTTGTTCTCAGCACACACATGTTTCCTGCTGTCTTAGAGACTCTAGAAAGCTAGAACGTGCTTCTTGCTCTAAAGCAGAGTGTGATCAATGGATGAGATCTCTGCTGTGTGTTTCACTTCTGAAATGGAGTTAAATACCAGGCTCTGAGTCTTCCTACAAAAAAGACTTCATTTCAGGTAAGGGTAGTTACTTTACAGCTCAAACGAACTACATCCTTCACGAAGCTCACACGTTTCTCATCTTAAATGACAAGCATTGGATGCTGGAGGACTTGTGCTTTGTATCATTTTCAGAGGCAGAGTTGGAGTCGATATGGTCCGTATGTGTAGGAAACTCCATTCTTTTGTTCTCAGCACACTCACGTTTCCTGTTGTCTTAGAGACTCTAGAAAGCTAGAGCGTGCTTCATGCTCTAAGCAGAATGTGATCAATGGATGAGAACTCTGCTTTGTGTTTCACTTCAGAAATGGAGTTAAATCCCAGGCTCTGAGTCTTGCTACAAAAAAGACTTTGTTTCAGGGAAGGGCAGTTACTTTACAGTTCAAACGAACTACATCGTTCACGAAGCTCACACGTTTCTCATCTTAAATGACAAGCATTGGATGCTGGCGGACCTGTGCTTTCTATCAATTTCAGAGGCAGAGTTGGACTCGATATTGTCCGAATGTGTAAGGAACACCGTTCTTTTGCTCTCAGCACAGTCATGTTTCCTGCTGTCTTAGAGATTCTAGAAAGCAAGAGCCTCCTTCTTGCTTGACAGCAGAGTGTGATCAATGGATGAGAACTCTGCTGTGTGTTTCAATTCAGAAATAGAGTTAATTCCCAGTTTCTGAGTCTTCCTACAAACAAGAATTCGTTTCAGGTAGGGCAGTTACTTTACAGCTCAAATGAACTACATCATTCCCCAAGCTCACACGTTTCTCATCTTAACTGACAAGCATCGGATGTTATAGGACCAGTGCTTTGTATCAGTTTCAGAAGCACAGTTGGAATAGATATGGTCTGTATTTGTAGGAAACACCGTTCTTTTGTTCTCAGCACACTCACGTTTGCTGCTGTATTAGAGAATCTAGAAAGCAAAAGCGTGCTTCTTGCTCTAAAGCAGAGTGTGATCCATAGAAGAGAACTATGCTGTGTGTTTCACTTCAGAAATGGAGTTAAATCCCAGGCTCTGTGTCTTCCTACAAACAAGACTTCGTTTCAGGGAAGGGCAGTCACTTTTCAGCTCAAATGAACTACATCCTTCACAAAGATCACATGTTTCTCATACTAAATGACAAGCATTGGATGTTACAGGACCTGTTCTTTGTATCATTTTCAGAGGCAGAGTTGGACTCGATATAGTCCGAATGTGTACGAAACACCGTTCTTTTGCTCGCAGCACAATAATGTTTCCTGCTGTCTTAGAGATCTGGAACGTAAGAGCGTCCTTCTTGCTCTAAAGCAGAGTGTGATCAATGGATGAGAACTCTGCTGTGTGTTTCACTTCAGTAATGGAGTTAAACCCCGGCTCTGAGTCTTCCTAAAAAAAGACTTCGTTTCAGGTAAGGGTAGTTACTTTACAGCTCAAATGAACTTCATTGTTCCCGAAGCTCACACGTTTCTCATCTTAAATGACAAGCATTGGATGCTGGAGGACCTGTGCTTTGTATCAATTTCAGAGGCAGAGTTGGACTAGATATGGTCCGTATGTGTAGGAAACACCGTTCTTTTGTTCTCAGCACACTCATGTTTCCTGCTGTCTTATAGATTCTAGAAAGCAAGAGCGTCCTTCTTGCTTTAAATGAGAGTGTGATCAATGGATGAGAACTCTGCTGTGTGTTTCACTTCAGAAATGGAGTTAAATCCCAGGCTCTGAGTCTTTCTATAAACAAGACTTCGTTTCAGGTAAGGGCAGTTACTTTAAAGCTCAAAAGTACATCGTTCACAAAGCTCACACGTTTCTCATCTTAACTGACAAGCATCGAATATCATAGGACCAGTGCTTTGTATCAGTTTCAGAAGCAGAGTTGGAATAGATAGGTCCCTATATGTAGGAAACACAGTTCTTTTTTTCTGAGCACAACCACGTTTCCTGCTGTATTAGAGAATCTAGAAAGCAAGAGTGTGCTTCTTGCTCTGAAGCAGAGTGTGATCCATGGATGAGAACTATGCTGTGTGTTTCAATTCATAAATGGAGTTAAATCCCAGGCTCTGTGTCTTCCAACACTCACGACTTCGTTTCAGGTAAGGGCAGTCACTTTTTAGCTCAAACGAACTATATCATTCACGAAGCTAACACGTTTCTCATCTTAACTGACAAGCATTGGATGTTAGAGGACCAGTGCTTTGTCTCAGTTTCAGAAGCAGAGATGGACTAGATATGGTCCGTGTGTGTAGGAAACACCTCTCTTTTCTTCTCAGCACACTCACGTTTCCTGCTGTCTTAGGGACTCTACAAATCTAGAGCGTGCTTCATGCTCTAAAGCAGAGTGTGATCAATGGATGAGATATCTGCTGTGTGTTTCACTTCTGAAATGGAGTTAAATCCCAGGCTCTGAGTCTTCCTACAAAAAAGACTTCATTTCAGGTAAGGGTAGTTACTTTACAGCTCAAACGAACTACATCCTTCCCGAAGCTCACATGTTTCTCATCTTAAATGACAAGCATTGGATGCTGGAGGACCTGTGCTTTGTATCAATTTCAGAGGCAGAGTTGGACTAGATATGGTCCGTATGTGTAGGAAACACCGTTCTTTTGTTCTCAGCACACTCATGTTTCCTGCTGTCTTATAGATTCTAGAAAGCAAGAGCGTCCTTCTTGCTTTAAATGAGAGTGTGATCAATGGATGAGAACTCTGCTGTGTGTTTCACTTCAGAAATGGAGTTAAATCCCAGGCTCTGAGTCTTCCTATAAACAAGACTTTTTTTTCAGGGAAGGGCAGTTACTTTACAGCTCAAACGAACTACATCGTTCACGAAGCTCACACTTTTCTCATCTTAAATGACAAGCATTGGATGCTGGAGGACATGTGCTTTGTATCATTTTAGAGGCAGAGTTGGACTCGATATGGTCCGAATGTGTAAGAAACACCGTTCTTTTGCTCTCAGCACACTCATGTTTCCTGCTGTCTTAGAGATTCTAGAAAGCAAGAGCGTCCTTCTTGCTTTAAAGCAGAGTGAGATCAATGGATGAGAACTCTGCTGTGTGTTTCACTTCAGAAATGGAGTTAAATCCCAGGCTCTGAGTCTTCCTACAAACAAGAATTCGTTTCAGGTAAGGGCAGTTACTTTACAGGTCAAATGAACTACATCTTTCACGAAGCTCACACGTTTCTCATCTTAACTGACAAGCATTGGACGTTATAGGACCAGTGCTTTGTATCAGTTTCAGAGGCAGAGTTGGAATACATATCGTCCGTATGTGAAGGAAACACCGTTCATATGTTCTTATCACACTCAGGTTTGCTGCTGTATTAGAGAATCTAGAAAGCAAGAGCGTGATTCTTGCTCTAAAGCAGAGTGTGATCCATGGAAGAGAACTCTGCTGTGTGTTTCCCTTCAGAAATGTCGTTAAATCCCAGGCTCTGTGTCTTCCAACATGCAAGACTTCGTTTCAGGGAAGGGCAGTCACTTTTCAGCTCAAACGAACTACATCGTTCAGGAAGCTCACACGTTTTTCATCTTAAATGACAAGCATTGGATGCTGGCAGACCTGTGCTTTCTATCAATTTCAGAGGCAGAGTTGGACTCGATATTGTCCGAATGTGTAAGGAACACCGTTCTTTTGCTCTCAGCTCACTCATGTTTCCTGCTGTCTTAGAGATTCTAGAAAGCAAGAGCCTCCTTCTTGCTTGACAGCAGAGTGTGATCAATGGATGAGAACTCTGCTGTGTGTTTCACTTCAGAAATGGAGTTAATTCCCAGTTTCTGAGTCTTCCTACAAACAAGAATTCGTTTCAGGTAGGGCAGTTCCTTTACAGCTCAAACGAACTACATCATTCCCGAAGCTCACACGTTTCTCATCTTAACTGACAAGCATCGGATGTTATAGGACCAGTGCTTTGTATCAGTTTCAGAAGCACAGTTGGAATAGATATGGTCCGTATTTGTAGGAAACACCGTTCTTTTGTTCTCAGCACACTCACGTTTGCTGCTGTATTAGAGAATCTAGAAAGCAAGAGCGTGCTTCTTGCTCTAAAGCAGAGTGTGATCCATAGAAGAGAACTATGCTGTGTGTTTCACTTCAGAAATGGAGTTAAATCCCAGGCTCTGTGTCTTCCTACAAACAAGACTTCGTTTCAGGGAAGGGCAGTCACGTTTCAGCTCAAATGAACTACATCCTTCACAAAGATCACATGTTTCTCATCCTAAATGACAAGCATTGGATGTTACAGGACCTGTGCTTTGTATCATTTTCAGAGGCACAGTTGGACTCAATATAGTCAGAATGTGTACGAAACACCGTTCTTTTGCTCTCAGCACAATAATGTTTCCTGCTGTCTTAGAGATCTGGAAAGTAAGAGCGTCCTTCTTGCTCTAAAGCAGAGTGTGATCAATGGATGAGAACTCTGCTGTGTGTTTCACATCAGAAATGTTGTTAAATCCCAGGCTCTGAGTCTTCCTACAAAAAAGAATTCATTTCAGGGAAGGGCAGTTACTTTACAGCTCAAACGAACTACATCGTTCACGAAGCTCACACGTTTCTCATCTTAACTGACAAGCATTGGATGTTAGAGGACCAGTGCTTTGTATCAGTTTCAGAAGCAGATTTGGACTAGATATGGACCGTATGTGTAGGAAACACCGTTCTTTTGTTCTCAGCACACACATGTTTCCTGCTGTCTTAGAGACTCTAGAAAGCTAGAACGTGCTTCTTGCTCTAAAGCAGAGTGTGATCAATGGATGAGATCTCTGCTGTGTGTTTCACTTCTGAAATGGAGTTAAATCCCAGGCTCTGTGTCTTCCTACAAACAAGACTTCGTTTCAGGGAAGGGCAGTCACGTTTCAGCTCAAATGAACTACATCCTTCACAAAGATCACATGTTTCTCATCCTAAATGACAAGCATTGGATGTTACAGGACCTGTGCTTTGTATCATTTTCAGAGGCAGAGTTGGACTCGATATAGTCAGAATGTGTACAAAACACCGTTCTTTTGCTCTCAGCACAATAATGTTTCCTGCTGTCTTAGAGATCTGGAAAGTAAGAGCGTCCTTCTTGCTCTAAAGCAGAGTGTGATCAATGGATGAGAACTCTGCTGTGTGTTTCACATCAGAAATGTTGTTAAATCCCAGGCTCTGAGTCTTCCTACAAAAAAGAATTCATTTCAGGGAAGGGCAGTTACTTTACAGCTCAAACGAACTACATCGTTCACGAAGCTCACACGTTTCTCATCTTAACTGACAAGCATTGGATGTTAGAGGACCAGTGCTTTGTATCAGTTTCAGAAGCAGAGTTGGACTAGATATGGACCGTATGTGTAGGAAACACCGTTCTTTTGTTCTCAGCACACACATGTTTCCTGCTGTCTTAGAGACTCTAGAAAGCTAGAACGTGTTTCTTGCTCTAAAGCAGAGTGCGATCAATGGATGAGATCTCTGCTGTGTGTTTCACTTCTGAAATGGAGTTAAATCCCAGGCTCTGAGTCTTCCTACAAAAAAGACTTCATTTCAGGTAACTGTAGTTACTTTACAGCTCAAACGAACTACATCCTTCACGAAGCTCACACGTTTCTCATCTTAAATGACAAGCATTGGATGCTGGAGGACTTGTGCTTTGTATCATTTTCAGAGGCAGAGTTGGACTCGATATGGTCCGTATGTGTAGGAAACTCCGTTCTTTTGTTCTCAGCACACTCACGTTTCCTGTTGTCTTAGAGACTCTAGAAAGCTAGAGCGTGCTTCATGCTCTAAGCAGAATGTGATCAATGGATGAGAACTCTGCTTTGTGTTTCACTTCAGAAATGGAGTTAAATCCCAGGCTCTGAGTCTTGCTACAAAAAAGACTTTGTTTCAGGGAAGGGCAGTTACTTTACAGTTCAAACGAACTACATCGTTCACGAAGCTCACACGTTTCTCATCTTAAATGACAAGCATTGGATGCTGGAGGACATGTGCTTTGTATCAATTTCAGAGGCAGAGTTGGACTCGATGTGGTCCGAATGTGTAAGAAACACCGTTCTTTTGCTCTCAGCACACTCATGTTTCCTGCTGTCTTAGAGATTCTAGAAAGCAAGAGCGTCCTTCTTGCTTTAAAGCAGAGTGAGATCAATGGATGAGAACTCTGCTGTGTGTTTCACTTCAGAAATGGAGTTAAATCCCAGGCTCTGAGTCTTCCTACAAACAAGAATTCGTTTCAGGTAAGGGCAGTTACTTTACAGCTCAAATGAACTACATCTTTCACGAAGCTTACACGTTTCTCATCGTAACTGACAAGCATTGGACGTTATAGGAGCAGTGCTTTGTATCAGTTTCAGAGGCAGAGTTGGAATACATATCGTCCGTATGTGAAGGAAACACCATTCATATGTTCTTATCACACTCACGTTTGCTGCTGTATTAGAGAATCTAGAAAGCAAGAGCGTGATTCTTGCTCTAAAGCCGAGTGTGATCCATGGAAGAGAACTCTGCTGTGTGTTTCCCTTCAGAAATGGAGTTAAATCCCAGGCTCTTTGTCTTCCAACATGCAAGACTTCGTTTCAGGGAAGGGCAGCCACTTTTCAGCTCAAACGAACTACATCCTTCACGAAGCTCACACGTTTCTCATCTTAAATGACAAGCATTGGATGCTGGCGGACCTGTGCTTTCTATCAATTTCAGAGGCAGAGTTGGACTCGATATTGTCCGAATGTGTAAGGAACACCGTTCTTTTGCTCTCAGCACACTCATGTTTCCTGCTGTCTTAGAGATTCTAGAAAGCAAGAGCCTCCTTCTTGCTTGACAGCAGAGTGTGATCAATGGATGAGAACTCTGCTGTGTGTTTCACTTCAGAAATGGAGTTAATTCCCAGTTTCTGAGTCTTCCTACAAACAAGAATTCGTTTCAGTTAGGGCAGTTACTTTACAGCTCAAATGAACTACATCATTCCCGAAGCTCACACGTTTCTCATCTTAACTGACAAGCATCGGATGTTATAAGACCAGTGCTTTGTATCAGTTTCAGAAGCACAGTTGGACTAGATATGGTCCGTATTTGTAGGAAACACCGTTCTTTTGTTCTCAGCACACTCACGTTTGCTGCTGTATTAGAGAATCTAGAAAGCAAGAGCGTGCTTCTTGCTCTAAAGAAGAGTGTGATCCATAGAAGAGAACTATGCTGTGTGTTTCACTTCAGAAATGGAGTTAAATCCCAGGCTCTGTGTCTTCCTACAAACAAGACTTCGTTTCAGGGAAGGGCAGTCACTTTTCAGCTCAAATGAACTACATCCTTCACAAAGATCACATGTTTCTCATCCTAAATGACAAGCATTGCATGTTACAGGACCTGTGCTTTGTATCATTTTCAGAGGCAGAGTTGGACTCGATATAGTCCGAATGTGTACGAAACACCGTTCTTTTGCTCGCAGCACAATAATGCTTCCTGCTGTCTTAGAGATCTGGAAAGTAAGAGCGTCCTTCTTGCTCTAAAGCAGAGTGTGATCAATGGATGAGAACTCTGCTGTGTGTTTCACATCAGAAATGTTGTTAAATCCCAGGCTCTGAGTCTTCCTACAAAAAAGAATTCATTTCAGGGAAGGGCAGTTACTTTACAGCTCAAACGAACTACATCGTTCACGAAGCTCACACGTTTCTCATCTTAACTGACAAGCATTGGATGTTAGAGGACCAGTGCTTTGTATCAGTTTCAGAAGCAGAGTTGGACTAGATATGGACCGTATGTGTAGGAAACACCGTTCTTTTGCTCTCAGCACAATAATGTTTCCTGCTGTCTTAGAGATCTGGAAAGTAAGAGTGTCCTTCTTGCTCTAAAGCAGAGTGTGATCAATGGATGAGAACTCTGCTGTGTGTTTCACATCAGAAATGTTGTTAAATCCCAGGCTCTGAGTCTTCCTACAAAAAAGAATTCATTTCAGGGAAGGGCAGTTACTTTACAGCTCAAACGAACTACATCCTTCACGAAGCTCACACGTTTCTCATCTTAACTGACAAGCATTGGATGTTAGAGGACCAGTGCTTTGTATCAGTTTCAGAAGCAGAGTTGGACTAGATATGGACCGTATGTGTAGGAAACACCGTTCTTTTGTTCTCAGCACACACATGTTTCCTGCTGTCTTAGAGACTCTAGAAAGCTAGAACGTGCTTCTTGCTCTAAAGCAGAGTGTGATCAATGGATGAGAACTCTGCTGTGTGTTTCACTTCAGTAATGGAGTTAAACCCCGGCTCTGAGTCTTCCTACAAAAAGACTTCGTTTCAGGTAAGGGTAGTTACTTTACAGCTCAAACGAACTACATCCTTCCCGAAGCACACACGTTTCTCATCTTAAATGACAAGCATTGGATGCCGGAGGAATTGTGCTTTGTATCATTTTCAGAGGCAGAGTTGGACTCGATATGGTCCGTATGTGTAGGAAACTCCGTTCTTTTGTTCTCAGCACAATCAACTTTCCTATTGTCTTAGAGCCTCTAGAAAGCTAGAGCGTGCTTCATGCTCTAAGCAGAATGTGATCAATGGATGAGAACTCTGCTTTGTGTTTCACTTCAGAAATGGAGTTAAATCCCAGGCTCTGAGTCTTGCTACAAAAAAGACTTTGTTTCAGGGAAGGGCAGTTACTTTACAGTTCAAACGAACTACATCGTTCACGAAGCTCACACGTTTCTCATCTTAAATGACAAGCATTGGATGCTGGAGGACATGTGCTTTGTATCAATTTCAGAGGCAGAGTTGGACTCGATGTGGTCCGAATGTGTAAGAAACACCGTTCTTTTGCTCTCAGCACACTCATGTTTCCTGCTGTCTTAGAGATTCTAGAAAGCAAGAGCGTCCTTCTTGCTTTAAAGCAGAGTGAGATCAATGGATGAGAACTCTGCTGTGTGTTTCACTTCAGAAATGGAGTTAAATCCCAGGCTCTGAGTCTTCCTACAAACAAGAATTCGTTTCAGGTAAGGGCAGTTACTTTACAGCTCAAATGAACTACATCTTTCACGAAGCTCACACGTTTCTCATCGTAACTGACAAGCATTGGACGTTATAGGACCAGTGCTTTGTATCAGTTTCAGAGGCAGAGTTGGAATACATATCGTCCGTATGTGAAGGAAACACCATTCATATGTTCTTATCACACTCACGTTTGCTGCTGTATTAGAGAATCTAGAAAGCAAGAGCGTGATTCTTGCTCTAAAGCAGAGTGTGATCCATGGAAGAGAACTCTGCTGTGTGTTTCCCTTCAGAAATGGAGTTAAATCCCACGCTCTTTGTCTTCCAACATGCAAGACTTCGTTTCAGGGAAGGGCAGCCACTTTTCAGCTCAAACGAACTACATCTTTCACGAAGCTCACACGTTTCTCATCTTAAATGACAAGCATTGGATGCTGGCGGACCTGTGCTTTCTATCAATTTCAGAGGCAGAGTTGGACTCGATATTGTCCGAATGTGTAAGGAACACCGTTCTTTTGCTCTCAGCACACTCATGTTTCTGCTGTCTTAGAGATTCTAGAAAGCAAGAGCCTCCTTCTTGCTTGACAGCAGAGTGTGATCAATGAATGAGAACTCTGCTGTGTGTTTCACTTCAGAAATGGAGTTAATTCACAGTTTCTGAGTCTTCCTACAAACAAGAATTCGTTTCAGGTAGGGCAGTTACTTTACAGCTCAAATGAACTACATCATTCCCGAAGCTCACACGTTTCTCATCTTAACTGACAAGAATCGGATGTTATAAGACCAGTGCTTTGTATCAGTTTCAGAAGCACAGTTGGAATAGATATGGTCCGTATTTGTAGGAAACACCGTTCTTTTGTTCTCAGCACACTCACGTTTGCTGCTGTATTAGAGAATCTAGAAAGCAAGAGCGTGCTTCTTGCTC
Source organism: Onychomys leucogaster (assembly GCA_949786385.1). Taxonomy (NCBI): domain Eukaryota; kingdom Metazoa; phylum Chordata; class Mammalia; order Rodentia; family Cricetidae; genus Onychomys; species Onychomys leucogaster. The sequence goes on along the minus strand of CATKUP010000132.1, from coordinate 1,264,067 downwards.
TAAAGAAGAGTGTGATCCATAGAAGAGAACTATGCTGTGTGTTTCACTTCAGAAATGGAGTTAAATCCCAGGCTCTGTGTCTTCCTACAAACAAGACTTCGTTTCAGGGAAGGGCAGTCACTTTTCAGCTCAAATGAACTACATCCTTCACAAAGATCACATGTTTCTCATCCTAAATGACAAGCATTGCATGTTACAGGACCTGTGCTTTGTATCATTTTCAGAGGCAGAGTTGGACTCGATATAGTCCGAATGTGTACAAAACACCGTTCTTTTGCTCGCAGCACAATAATGCTTCCTGCTGTCTTAGAGATCTGGAAAGTAAGAGCGTCCTTCTTGCTCTAAAGCAGAGTGTGATCAATGGATGAGAACTCTGCTGTGTGTTTCACATCAGAAATGTTGTTAAATCCCAGGCTCTGAGTCTTCCTACAAAAAAGAATTCATTTCAGGGAAGGGCAGTTACTTTACAGCTCAAACGAACTACATCGTTCACGAAGCTCACACGTTTCTCATCTTAACTGACAAGCATTGGATGTTAGAGGACCAGTGCTTTGTATCAGTTTCAGAAGCAGAGTTGGACTAGATATGGACCGTATGTGTAGGAAACACCGTTCTTTTGCTCTCAGCACAATAATGTTTCCTGCTGTCTTAGAGATCTGGAAAGTAAGAGTGTCCTTCTTGCTCTAAAGCAGAGTGTGATCAATGGATGAGAACTCTGCTGTGTGTTTCACATCAGAAATGTTGTTAAATCCCAGGCTCTGAGTCTTCCTACAAAAAAGAATTCATTTCAGGGAAGGGCAGTTACTTTACAGCTCAAACGAACTACATCCTTCACGAAGCTCACACGTTTCTCATCTTAACTGACAAGCATTGGATGTTAGAGGACCAGTGCTTTGTATCAGTTTCAGAAGCAGAGTTGGACTAGATATGGACCGTATGTGTAGGAAACACCGTTCTTTTGTTCTCAGCACACACATGTTTCCTGCTGTCTTAGAGACTCTAGAAAGCTAGAACGTGCTTCTTGCTCTAAAGCAGAGTGTGATCAATGGATGAGAACTCTGCTGTGTGTTTCACTTCAGTAATGGAGTTAAACCCCGGCTCTGAGTCTTCCTACAAAAAGACTTCGTTTCAGGTAAGGGTAGTTACTTTACAGCTCAAACGAACTACATCCTTCCCGAAGCTCACACGTTTCTCATCTTAAATGACAAGCATTGGATGCTGGAGGACTTGTGCTTTGTATCATTTTCAGAGGCAGAGTTGGACTCGATATGATCCGTATGTGTAGGAAACTCCGTTCTTTTGTTCTCAGCACAATCAACTTTCCTGTTGTCTTAGAGCCTCTAGAAAGCTAGAGCGTGCTTCATGCTCTAAGCAGAATGTGATCAATGGATGAGAACTCTGCTTTGTGTTTCACTTCAGAAATGGAGTTAAATCCCAGGCTCTGAGTCTTCCTACAAAAAAGACTTTGTTTCAGGGAAGGGTAGTTACTTTACAGCTCAAACGAACTACATCCTTCCCGAAGCTCACACGTTTCTCATCTTAAATGACAAGCATTGGATGCTGGAGGACCTGTGCTTTGGATCAATTTCAGAGGCAGAGTTGGACTAGACATGGTCCGTATGTGTAGGAAACACCGTTCTTTTTTTCTCAGCACACTCATGTTTCCTGCTGTCTTATAGATTCTGGAAAGCAAGAGCGTCCTTCTTGCTTTAAATGAGAGTGTGATCAATGGATGAGAACTCTGCTGTGTGTTTCACTTCAGAAATGGAGTTAAATCCCAGGCTCTGAGTCTTCCTATAAACAAGACTTTGTTTCAGGGAAGGGCAGTTACTTTACAGCTCAAACGAACTACATCGTTCACAAAGCTCACACGATTCTCATCTTAACTGACAAGCATTGGATGTTAGTGGACCTGTGGTTTGTTTCAGTTCCATAAGCATGGTTGGACTAGATAAGGTCCCTATGTGCAGGAAACACAGTTCTTTTTTTCTCAGCTCACTCACCTTTCCTGCTGTGTTAGGGACTCTAGAAGCTAGAGCGTGCTTCTTGCTCTGAAGCAGAGTGTGATCCATGGATGAGAACTATGCTGTGTGTTTCCCTTCAGAAATGGAGTTAAATCCCAGGCTCTGTGTCTTCCAACACTCAACACTTCATTTCAGGGAAGGGTAGTTACTTTACAGCTCAAACAAACTACATCGTTCCCGAAGCTCACATGTTTCTCATCTTAAATGATAAGCATTGGATGCTAGAGGACCTGTGCTTTGTATCAATTTCACAGCAGAGTTGGACTAGATATGGTCCGTATGTGTAGGAAACACCGTTCTTTTGTTCTCAGCACACTCACGTTTCCTGTTGTCTTAGCGACTCTAGAAAGCAAGAGCGTGCTTCTTGCTCTAAAGCAGAGTGTGATCAATGGATGAGAACTCTGCTGTGTGTTTGTCTTCAGAAATGGAGTTAAATCCCGGGCTCTGAGTCTTCCTACAAAAAAGACTTCGTTTCAGGGAAGGGCAGTCACTTTTCAGCTCAAAAGAACTACATCGTTCAAGAAGCTAACACGTTTCTCATCTTAACTGACAAGCATTGGATGTTAGTGGACCAGTGCTTTGTCTCAGTTTCAGAAGCAGAGATGGACTAGGTATGGTCCGTATGTGTAGGAAACACCTTTCTTTTCTTCTCAGCACACTCACGTTTCCTGCTGTCTTAAGGACTCTAGAAATCTAGAGCGTGCTTCATGCTCTAAAGCAGAATGTGATCAATGGATGAGAACTCTGCTGTGTGTTTCACTTCAGAAATGGATTTAAATTTCAGGGTCTGTGTCTTCCTACAAGCAAGAATTTCTTTCAAGTAAGGGCAGTCACTTTTCAACTCAAACCAACTACATCCTTCACGAAGCTCACACGTTTCTCATCTTAAATGACAAGCATGGGATGCTGGAAGACCAGTGCTTTGTATCAGTTTCAGAAGCAGATTTGGACTAGATATGGAACGTATGTGTAGGAAACACCGTTCTTTTGTTCTCAGCACACTCACGTTTCCTGCTGTCTTAGAGATTCTAGAAAGCTAGAGCGTGCTTCTTGCTCTAAAGCAGAGTGTGATCAATGGATGAGATCTCTGCTGTGTGTTTCACTTCAGAAATGGAGTTAAACCCCAGGCTCTGTGTCTTCCAACACTCAACACTTCATTTCAGGGAAGGGTAGTTACTTTACAGCTCAAACGAACTACATCGTTCAAGAAGCTAACACGTTTCTCATCTTAACTGACAAGCATTGGATGTTAGAGGACCAGTGCTTTGTATCAGTTTCAGAAGCAGAACTGGACTAGATATGGAACGTATGTGTAGGAAACACCGCTCTTTTTTTCTCAGCACACTCACGTTTCCTGCTGTCTTAGAGAATCTAGATCGCTAGAGCGTGCTTCTTGCTCTAAAGCAGCATGTGATCAATGGATGAGAACTGTGCGGTGTGTTTCACTTCACAAATGGAGTTAAATCCCAGGCTCTGAGTCTTACTACAAACAAGACTTCGTTTCAGGTAAGGGCAGTTACTTTAAAGCTCAAACGAACTACATCGTTCACAAAGCTCACACGATTCTCATCTTAATTGACAAGCATTGGATGTTAGTGGACCTGTGGTTTGTTTCAGTTCCACAAGCATGGTTGGACTAGATAAGGTCCCTATGTGTAGGAAACACCTTTCTTTTCTTCTCAGCATACTCACGTTTCCTGCTGTCTTAGGGACTCTAGAAATCTAGAGCGTGCTTCATGCTCTAAAGCAGAATGTGATCAATGGATGAGAACTCTGCTGTGTGTTTCACTTCAGAAATGGAGTTAAATTTCAGGGTCTGTGTCTTCCTACAAGCAAGACTTCCTTTCAAGTAAGGGCAGTCACTTTTCAGCTCAAACAAACTACATCCTTCACGAAGCTCACATGTTTCTCATCTCAAATGACAAGCATTGGATGCTGGAGGACCTGTGCTTTTTATCAATTTCAGAGGCATAGTAGGACTCGATATGGTCTGAATGTGTAAGAAACACCGTTCTTCTGTTCTCAGCACACTCATGTTTCCTTCTGTCTTAGAGACTCTAGAAAGCAAGAGCGTGCTTCTTGCTCTAAAGCAGAGTGTGATCTATATATGGGAACTCTGCTGTGTGTTTCCCTTCAGAAATGGAGTTCAATCCCAGGCTCTGAGTCTTCCTACAAGCAACACTTCGTTTCAGGTAAGGGCAGTTACTTTACAGCTCAAACGAACCACATCGTTCCCGAAGCTCACACGTTTCTCATCTTAACTGACAAGCATCGGATGTTATAGGACCAGTGCTTTGTATCAATTTCAGAAGCAGAGTTGGAATAGATAGGTCCGTATGTTTAGGAAACACAGTTCTTTTTTTCTGAGCACAACCACGTTTCCTGCTGTATTAGAGAATCTAGAAAGCAAGAGCGTGCTTCTTGCTCTGAAGCAGAGTGTGATCAATGGATGAGAACTATGCTGTGTGTTTCCATTCAGAAATGGAGTTAAATCCCAGGGTCTCTGTCTTCCAACACTCAAGACTTCGTTTCAGGTAAGGGCAGTCACTTTTTAGCTCAAACGAACTACATCATTCACGAAGCTAACACGTTTCTCATCTTAACTGACAAGCATTGGATGTTAGAGGACCAGTGCTTTGTCTCAGTTTCAGAAGCAGAGATGGACTAGATATGGTCCGTATGTGTAGGAAACACCTTTCTTTTCTTCTCAGCACACTCACGTTTCCTGCTGTCTTAGGGACTCTAGAAATCTAGAGCGTGCTTCATGCTCTAAAGCAGAATGTGATCAATGGATGAGAACTCTGCTGTGTGTTTCACTTCAGAAATGGAGTTAAATTTCAGGGTCTGTGTCTTCCTACAAGCAAGAATTCCTTTCAAGTAACGTCAGTCACTTTTCAACTCAAACGAACGACATCCTTCACGAAGCTCACACGTTTCTCATCTTAAATGACAAGCATTGGATGCTGGAGGACCAGTGCTTTGTATCATTTTTAGAAGCAGATTTGGACTAGATATGGACTGAATGTTTAAGAAACACCGTTCTTTTGCTCTCTGCACTCTCATTTTTCCTGCTGTCTTAGAGATTATAGAAAGCAAGAGCGTCCCTCTTGCTTTAAATGAGAGTGTGATCAATGGATGAGAACTCTGCTGTGTGTTTCACTTCAGAAATGGAGTTAAATCCCAGGCTCTGAGTCTACCTACAAACAAGTCTTCGTTTCAGGTAAGGGCATTTACTTTAAAGCTCAAACGAACTACATCGTTCACAAAGCTCACACGTTTCTCATCTTAACTGACAAGCATTGGATGTTAGTGGACCTGTGGTTTGTTTCAGTTCCACAAGTAGAGTTTGACTAGATATGGTGCGTATGTGTAGGAAACACAGTACATTTTTTCTGAGCACAACCACTTTTCCTGCTGTATTAGAGAATCTAGAAAGCAAGAGCGTGCTTCTTGCTCTGAAGCAGAGTGTGATCCATGGATGAGAACTATGCTGTGTGTTTCCCTTCAGAAATGGAGTTAAATCCCAGGCTCTGTGTCTTCCAACACTCAACACTTCATTTCAGGGAAGGGTAGTTACTTTACAGCTCAAACGAACTACATCGTTCCCGAAGCTCACACGTTTCTCATCTTAAATGATAAGCATTGGATGCTAGAGGACCTGTGCTTTGTATCAATTTCACAGCAGAGTTGGACTAGATATGGTCCGTATGTGTAGGAAACACCGTTCTTTTGTTCTCAGCACACTCACGTTTCCTGTTGTCTTAGCGACTCTAGAAGGCTAGAGCGTGCTTCTTGCTCTAAAGCAGAGTGTGATCAATGGATGAGAACTCTGCTGTGTGTTTCACTTCAGAAATGGAGTTAAATCCCAGGCTCTGAGTCTTCCTACATAAAAGACTTCATTTCAGGGAAGGGCAGTCACTTTTCAGCTCAAACGAACTACATCGTTCAAGAAGCTAACACGTTTCTCATCTTAACTGACAAGCATTGGATGTTAGAGGACCAGTGCTTTGTCTCAGTTTCAGAAGCAGAGATGGACTAGGTTTGGTCCTTATGTGTAGGAAACTCATTTCTTTTCTTCTCAGCGCACTCATGTTTCCTGCTGTCTTAGGGACTCTAGAAATTTAGAGCGTGCTTCATGCTCTAAAGCAGAATGTGATCAATGGATGAGAACTCTGCTGTGTGTTTCCCTTCAGAAATGGAGTTCAATCCCAGGCTCTGAGTCTTCCTACAAGCAACACTTCGTTTCAGGTAAGGGCAGTTACTTTACAGCTCAAACGAACTACATCGTTCCCGAAGCTCACACGTTTCTCATCTTAACTGACAAGCATCGGATGTTATAGGACCAGTGCTTTGTATCAATTTCAGAAGCAGAGTTGGAATAGATAGGTCCGTATGTTTAGGAAACACAGTTCTTTTTTTCTGAGCACAACCACGTTTCCTGCTGTATTAGAGAATCTAGAAAGCAAGAGCGTGCTTCTTGCTCTGAAGCAGAGTGTGATCAATGGATGAGAACTATGCTGTGTGTTTCCATTCAGAAATGGAGTTAAATCCCAGGGTCTCTGTCTTCCAACACTCAAGACTTCGTTTCAGGTAAGGGCAGTCACTTTTTAGCTCAAACGAACTACATCATTCACGAAGCTAACACGTTTCTCATCTTAACTGACAAGCATTGGATGTTAGAGGACCAGTGCTTTGTCTCAGTTTCAGAAGCAGAGATGGACTAGATATGGTCCGTATGTGTAGGAAACACCTTTCTTTTCTTCTCAGCACACTCACGTTTCCTGCTGTCTTAGAGGCTCTAGAAATCTAGAGCGTTCTTCATGCTCTAAAGCAGAATGTGATCAATGGATGAGAAATCTGCTGTGTGTTTCACTTCAGAAATGGAGTTAAATTTCAGGGTCTGTGTCTTCCTACAAGCAAGAATTCCTTTCAAGTAACGTCAGTCACTTTTCAACTCAAACGAACGACATCCTTCACGAAGCTCACACATTTCTCATCTTAAATGACAAGCATTGGATGCTGGAGGACCAGTGCTTTGTATCATTTTCAGAAGCAGATTTGGACTAGATATGGACTGAATGTTTAAGAAACACCGTTCTTTTGCTCTCCGCACACTCATTTTTCCTGCTGTCTTAGAGATTATAGAAAGCAAGAGCGTCCCTCTTGCTTTAAATGAGAGTGTGATCAATGGATGAGAACTCTGCTGTGTGTTTCACTTCAGAAATGGAGTTAAATCCCAGGCTCTGAGTCTACCTACAAACAAGACTTCGTTTCAGGTAAGGGCATTTACTTTAAAGCTCAAACGAACTACATCGTTCACAAAGCTCACACGTTTCTCATCTTAACTGACAAGCATTGGATGTTAGTGGACCTGTGGTTTGTTTCAGTTCCACAAGTAGAGTTTGACTAGATATGGTGCGTATGTGTAGGAAACACAGTACATTTTTTCTGAGCACAACCACTTTTCCTGCTGTATTAGAGAATCTAGAAAGCAAGAGCGTGCTTCTTGCTCTGAAGCAGAGTGTGATCCATGGATGAGAACTATGCTGTGTGTTTCCCTTCAGAAATGGAGTTAAATCCCAGGCTCTGTGTCTTCCAACACTCAACACTTCATTTCAGGGAAGGGTAGTTACTTTACAGCTCAAACGAACTACATCGTTCCCGAAGCTCACACGTTTCTCATCTTAAATGATAAGCATTGGATGCTAGAGGACCTGTGCTTTGTATCAATTTCACAGCAGAGTTGGACTAGATATGGTCCGTATGTGTAGGAAACACCGTTCTTTTGTTCTCAGCACACTCACGTTTCCTGTTGTCTTAGCGACTCTAGAAGGCTAGAGCGTGCTTCTTGCTCTAAAGCAGAGTGTGATCAATGGATGAGAACTCTGCTGTGTGTTTCACTTCAGAAATGGAGTTAAATCCCAGGCTCTGAGTCTTCCTACAAAAAAGACTTCGTTTCAGGGAAGGGCAGTCACTTTTCAGCTCAAACGAACTACATCGTTCAAGAAGCTAACACGTTTCTCATCTTAACTGACAAGCATTGGATGTTAGAGGACCAGTGCTTTGTATCAGTTTCAGAAGCAGATTTGGACTAGATATGGAACGTATGTGTAGGAAACACCGTTCTTTTGTTCTCAGCACACTCACGTTTCCTGCTGTCTTAGAGATTATAGAAAGCAAGAGCGTCCCTCTTGCTTTAAATGAGAGCGTGATCAATGGAATCAGAACTCTGCTGTGTGTTTCACTTCAGAAATGGAGTTAAATCCCAGGCTCTGAGTCTACCTACAAACCAGACTTCGTTTCAGGTAAGGGCATTTACTTTAAAGCTCAAACGAACTACATCGTTCACAAAGCTCACACGTTTCTCATCTTAACTGACAAGCATTGGATGTTAGTGGACCTGTGGTTTGTTTCAGTTCCACAAGTAGAGTTTGACTAGATATGGTGCGTATGTGTAGGAAACACAGTTCTTTTTTTCTGAGCACAACCACTTTTCCTGCTGTATTAGAGAATCTAGAAAGCAAGAGCGTGCTTCTTGCTCTGAAGCAGAGTGTGATCCATGGATGAGAACTATGCTGTGTGTTTGTCTTCAGAAATGGAGTTAAATCCCAGGATCTGTGTCTTCCAACACTCAACACTTCATTTCAGGGAAGGGTAGTTACTTTACAGCTCAAACAAACTACATCGTTCCCGAAGATCACATGTTTCTCATCTTAAATGATAAGCATTGGATGCTAGAGGACCTGTGCTTTGTATCAATTTCACAGCAGAGTTGGACTAGATATGGTCCGTATGTGTAGGAAACACCGTTCTTTTGTTCTCAGCACACTCACGTTTCCTGTTGTCTTAGCGACTCTAGAAAGCAAGAGCGTGCTTCTTGCTCTAAAGCAGAGTGTGATCAATGGATGAGAACTCTGCTGTGTGTTTGTCTTCAGAAATGGAGTTAAATCCCGGGCTCTGAGTCTTCCTACAAAAAAGACTTCGTTTCAGGGAAGGGCAGTCACTTTTCAGCTCAAACGAACTACATCGTTCACGAAGCTAACACGTTTCTCATCTTAACTGACAAGCATTGGATGTTAGTGGACCAGTGCTTTGTCTCAGTTTCAGAAGCAGTTTTGGACTAGATATGGAACGTATGTGTAGGAAACACCGTTCTTTTGTTCTCAGCACACTCACGTTTCCTGCTGTCTTAGAGATTCTAGAAAGCAAGAGTGTCCCTCTTGCTTTAAATGAGATTGTGATCAATGGATGAGAACTCTGCTGTGTGTTTCACTTCAGAAATGGAGTTAAATCCCAGGCTCTGGGTCTACCTACAAACAAGACTTCGTTTCAGGTCAGGGCAGTTACTTTAAAGCTCAAACGAACTACATCGTTCACAAAGCTCACACGTTTCTCATCTTAACTGACAAGCATTGGATGTTAGTGGACCTGTGGTTTGTTTCAGTTCCACAAGTAGAGTTTGACTAGATATGGTGCGTATGTGTAGGAAACACAGTTCTTTTTTTCTGAGCACAACCACTTTTCCTGCTGTATTAGAGAATCTAGAAAGCAAGAGCGTGCTTCTTGCTCTGAAGCAGAGTGTGATCCATGGATGAGAACTATGCTGTGTGTTTCCCTTCAGAAATGGAGTTAAACCCCAGGCTCTGTGTCTTCCAACACTCAACACTTCATTTCAGGGAAGGGTAGTTACTTTACAGCTCAAACGAACTACATCGTTCCCGAAGCTCACACGTTTCTCATCTTAAATGATAAGCATTGGATGCTAGAGGACCTGTGCTTTTTATCAATTTCACAGCAGAGTTGGACTAGATATGGTCCGTATGTGTAGGAAACACCGTTCTTTTGTTCTCAGCACACTCACGTTTCCTGTTGTCTTAGCGACTCTAGAAAGCTAGAGCGTGCTTCTTGCTCTAAAACAGAGTGTGATCAATGGATGAGAACTCTGCTGTGTATTTCACTTCAGAAATGGAGTTAAATCCCAGGCTCTGAGTCTTCCTACAAAAAAGACTTCATTTCAGGGAAGGGCAGTCACTTTTCAGCTCAAAAGAACTACATCGTTCAAGAAGCTAACACGTTTCTCATCTTAACTGACAAGCATTGGATGTTAGAGGACCAGTGCTTTGTATCAGTTTCAGAAGCAGATTTGGACTAGATATGGAACGTATGTGTAGGAAACACCGTTCTTTTTTTCTCAGCACACTCACGTTTCCTGCTGTCTTAGAGAATCTAGAACGCTAGAGCGTGCTTCTTGCTCTAAAGCAGCGTGTGATCAATGGATGAGAACTGTGCGGTGTGTTTCACTTCACAAATGGAGTTAAATCCCAGGCTCTGAGTCTTCCTACAAACAAGACTTCGTTTCAGGTAAGGGCAGTTACTTTAAAGCTCAAACGAACTACATCGTTCACAAAGCTCACACGATTCTCATCTTAACTGACAAGCATTGGATGTTAGTGGACCTGTGGTTTGTTTCAGTTCCACAAGCATGGTTGGACTAGATAAGGTCCCTATGTGTAGGAAACACCTTTCTTTTCTTCTCAGCACACTCAGGTTTCCTGCTGTCTTAGGGTCTCTAGAAATCTAGAGCGTGCTTCATGCTCTAAAGCAGAATGTGATCAATGGATGAGAACTCTGCTGTGTGTTTCACTTCAGAAATGGAGTTAAATTTCAGGGTCTGTGTCTTCCTACAAACAAGAATTCCTTTCAAGTAAGGGCAGTCACTTTTCAGCTCAAACAAACTACATCCTTCACGAAGCTCACATGTTTCTCATCTCAAATGACAAGCATTGGATGCTGGAGGACCTGTGCTTTTTATCAATTTCAGAGGCATAGTAGGACTCGATATGGTCTGAATGTGTAAGAAACACCGTTCTTCTGTTCTCAGCACACTCATGTTTCCTTCTGTCTTAGAGACTCTAGAAAGCAAGAGCGTGCTTCTTGCTCTAAAGCAGAGTGTGATCTATATATGAGAACTCTGCTGTGTGTTTCCCTTCAGAAATGGAGTTCAATCCCAGGCTCTGAGTCTTCCTACAAGCAACACTTCGTTTCAGGTAAGGGCAGTTACTTTACAGCTCAAACGAACTACATCGTTCCCGAAGCTCACACGTTTCTCATCTTAACTGACAAGCATCGGATGTTATAGGACCAGTGCTTTGTATCAATTTCAGAAGCAGAGTTGGAATAGATAGGTCCGTATGTTTAGGAAACACAGTTCTTTTTTTCTGAGCACAACCACGTTTCCTGCTGTATTAGAGAATCTAGAAAGCAAGAGCGTGCTTCTTGCTCTGAAGCAGAGTGTGATCAATGGATGAGAACTATGCTGTGTGTTTCCATTCAGAAATGGAGTTAAATCCCAGGGTCTCTGTCTTCCAACACTCAAGACTTCGTTTCAAGTAACGTCAGTCACTTTTCAACTCAAAGGAACGACATCCTTCACGAAGCTCACACGTTTCTCATCTTAAATGACAAGCATTGGATGCTGGAGGACCAGTGCTTTGTATCATTTTCAGAAGCAGATTTGGACTAGATATGGACTGAATGTTTAAGAAACACCGTTCTTTTGCTCTCCGCACACTCATTTTTCCTGCTGTCTTAGAGATTATAGAAAGCAAGAGCGTCCCTCTTGCTTTAAATGAGAGTGTGATCAATGGATGAGAACTCTGCTGTGTGTTTCACTTCAGAAATGGAGTTAAATCCCAGGCTCTGAGTCTACCTACAAACAAGACTTCGTTTCAGGTAAGGGCATTTACTTTACAGCTCAAACGAACAACATCGTTCACAAAGCTCACACGTTTCTCATCTTAACTGACAAGCATTGGATGTTAGTGGACCTGTGGTTTGTTTCAGTTCCACAAGTAGAGTTTGACTAGATATGGTGCGTATGTGTAGGAAACACAGTACATTTTTTCTGAGCACAACCACTTTTCCTGCTGTATTAGAGAATCTAGAAAGCAAGAGCGTGCTTCTTGCTCTGAAGCAGAGTGTGATCCATGGATGAGAACTATGCTGTGTGTTTCCCTTCAGAAATGGAGTTAAACCCCAGGCTCTGTGTCTTCCAACACTCAACACTTCATTTCAGGGAAGGGTAGTTACTTTACAGCTCAAACGAACTACATCGTTCCCGAAGCTCACACGTTTCTCATCTTAAATGATAAGCATTGGATGCTAGAGGACCTGTGCTTTGTGTCAATTTCACAGCAGAGTTGGACTAGATATGGTCCGTATGTGTTGGAAACACCGTTCTTTTGTTCTCAGCACACTCACGTTTCCTGTTGTCTTAGCGACTCTAGAAAGCTAGAGCGTGCTTCTTGCTCTAAAGCAGTGTGTGATCAATGGATGAGAACTCTGCTGTGTATTTCACTTCAGAAATGGATTTAAATCCCAGGCTCTGAGTCTTCCTACAAAAAAGACTTCGTTTCAGGGAAGGGCAGTCACTTTTCAGCTCAAACGAACTACATCGTTCAAGAAGCTAACACGTTTCTCATCTTAACTGACAAGCATTGGATGTTAGAGGACCAGTGCTTTGTATCAGTTTCAGAAGCAGATTTGGACTAGATATGGAACGTATGTGTAGGAAACACCGTACTTTTTTTCTCAGCACACTCACGTTTCCTGCTGTCTTAGAGAATCTAGAACGCTAGAGCGTGCTTCTTGCTCTAAAGCAGCGTGTGATCAATGGATGAGAACTGTGCGGTGTGTTTCACTTCACAAATGGAGTTAAATCCCAGGCTCTGAGTCTTCCTACAAACAAGACTTCGTTTCAGGTAAGGGCAGTTACTTTAAAGCTCAAACGAACTACATCGTTCACAAAGCTCACACGATTCTCATCTTAACTGACAAGCATTGGATGTTAGTGGACCTGTGGTTTGTTTCAGTTCCACAAGCATGGTTGGACTAGATAAGGTCCCTATGTGTAGGAAACACCTTTCTTTTCTTCTCAGCACACTCAGGTTTCCTGCTGTCTTAGGGTCTCTAGAAATCTAGAGCGTGCTTCATGCTCTAAAGCAGAATGTGATCAATGGATGAGAACTCTGCTGTGTGTTTCACTTCAGAAATGGAGTTAAATTTCAGGGTCTGTGTCTTCCTACAAACAAGAATTCCTTTCAAGTAAGGGCAGTCACTTTTCAGCTCAAACAAACTACATCCTTCACGAAGCTCACATGTTTCTCATCTCAAATGACAAGCATTGGATGCTGGAGGACCTGTGCTTTTTATCAATTTCAGAGGCATAGTAGGACTCGATATGGTCTGAATGTGTAAGAAACACCGTTCTTCTGTTCTCAGCACACTCATGTTTCCTTCTGTCTTAGAGACTCTAGAAAGCAAGAGCGTGCTTCTTGCTCTAAAGCAGAGTGTGATCTATATATGAGAACTCTGCTGTGTGTTTCCCTTCAGAAATGGAGTTCAATCCCAGGCTCTGAGTCTTCCTACAAGCAACACTTCGTTTCAGGTAAGGGCAGTTACTTTACAGCTCAAACGAACTACATCGTTCCCGAAGCTCACACGTTTCTCATCTTAACTGACAAGCATCGGATGTTATAGGACCAGTGCTTTGTATCAATTTCAGAAGCAGAGTTGGAATAGATAGGTCCGTATGTTTAGGAAACACAGTTCTTTTTTTCTGAGCACAACCACGTTTCCTGCTGTATTAGAGAATCTAGAAAGCAAGAGCGTGCTTCTTGCTCTGAAGCAGAGTGTGATCAATGGATGAGAACTATGCTGTGTGTTTCCATTCAGAAATGGAGTTAAATCCCAGGGTCTCTGTCTTCCAACACTCAAGACTTCGTTTCAAGTAACGTCAGTCACTTTTCAACTCAAAGGAACGACATCCTTCACGAAGCTCACACGTTTCTCATCTTAAATGACAAGCATTGGATGCTGGAGGACCAGTGCTTTGTATCATTTTCAGAAGCAGATTTGGACTAGATATGGACTGAATGTTTAAGAAACACCGTTCTTTTGCTCTCCGCACACTCATTTTTCCTGCTGTCTTAGAGATTATAGAAAGCAAGAGCGTCCCTCTTGCTTTAAATGAGAGTGTGATCAATGGATGAGAACTCTGCTGTGTGTTTCACTTCAGAAATGGAGTTAAATCCCAGGCTCTGAGTCTACCTACAAACAAGACTTCGTTTCAGGTAAGGGCATTTACTTTACAGCTCAAACGAACAACATCGTTCACAAAGCTCACACGTTTCTCATCTTAACTGACAAGCATTGGATGTTAGTGGACCTGTGGTTTGTTTCAGTTCCACAAGTAGAGTTTGACTAGATATGGTGCGTATGTGTAGGAAACACAGTACATTTTTTCTGAGCACAACCACTTTTCCTGCTGTATTAGAGAATCTAGAAAGCAAGAGCGTGCTTCTTGCTCTGAAGCAGAGTGTGATCCATGGATGAGAACTATGCTGTGTGTTTCCCTTCAGAAATGGAGTTAAACCCCAGGCTCTGTGTCTTCCAACACTCAACACTTCATTTCAGGGAAGGGTAGTTACTTTACAGCTCAAACGAACTACATCGTTCCCGAAGCTCACACGTTTCTCATCTTAAATGATAAGCATTGGATGCTAGAGGACCTGTGCTTTGTGTCAATTTCACAGCAGAGTTGGACTAGATATGGTCCGTATGTGTTGGAAACACCGTTCTTTTGTTCTCAGCACACTCACGTTTCCTGTTGTCTTAGCGACTCTAGAAAGCTAGAGCGTGCTTCTTGCTCTAAAGCAGTGTGTGATCAATGGATGAGAACTCTGCTGTGTATTTCACTTCAGAAATGGATTTAAATGCCAGGCTCTGAGTCTTCCTACAAAAAAGACTTCGTTTCAGGGAAGGGCAGTCACTTTTCAGCTCAAACGAACTACATCGTTCAAGAAGCTAACACGTTTCTCATCTTAACTGACAAGCATTGGATGTTAGAGGACCAGTGCTTTGTATCAGTTTCAGAAGCAGATTTGGACTAGATATGGAACGTATGTGTAGGAAACACCGTACTTTTTTTCTCAGCACACTCACGTTTCCTGCTGTCTTAGAGAATCTAGAACGCTAGAGCGTGCTTCTTGCTCTAAAGCAGAGTGTGATCAATGGATGAGAACTGTGCGGTGTGTTTCACTTCACAAATGGAGTTAAATCCCAGGCTCTGAGTCTTCCTACAAACAAGACTTCGTTTCAGGTAAGGGCAGTTACTTTAAAGCTCAAACGAACTACATCGTTCACAAAGCTAACACGTTTCTCATCTTAACTGACAAGCATTGGATGTTAGAGGACCAGTGCTTTGTATCAGTTTCAGAAGCAGATTTGGACTAGATATGGAACGTATGTGTAGGAAACACCGTTCTTTTTTTCTCAGCACACTCACGTTTCCTGCTGTCTTAGAGAATCTAGAACGCTAGAGCGTGCTTCTTGCTCTAAAGCAGAGTGTGATCAATGGATGAGAACTGTGCGGTGTGTTTCACTTCACAAATGGAGTTAAATCCCAGGCTCTGAGTCTTCCTACAAACAAGACTTCGTTTCAGGTAAGGGCAGTTACTTTAAAGGTCAAAGGAACTACATCGTTCACAAAGCTCACACGATTCTCATCTTAACTGACAAGCATTGGATGTTAGTGGACCTGTGGTTTGTTTCAGTTCCACAAGCATGGTTGGACAAGATAAGGTCCCTATGTGTAGGAAACACCTTTCTTTTCTTCTCAGCACACTCACGTTTCCTGCTGTCTTAGGGATTCTAGAAATCTAGAGCGTGCTTCATGCTCTAAAGCAGAATGTGATCAATGGATGAGAACTCTGCTGTGTGTTTCACTTCAGAAATGGAGTTAAATTTCAGGGTCTGTGTCTTCCTACAAGCAAGAATTCCTTTCAAGTAAGGGCAGTCACTTTTCAACTCAAACGAACTACATCCTTCACGAAGCTCACACGTTTCTCATCTTAAATGACAAGCATTGGATGCTGGAGGACCAGTGATTTGTATCAGTTTCAGAAGCAGATTTGGACAAGATATGGAACGTATGTGTAGGAAACACCGTTCTTTTGTTCTCAGCACACTCACGTTTCCTGCTGTCTTAGAGATTCTAGAAAGCTAGCGCGTGCTTCTTGATCTAAAGCAGAGTTTGATCAATGGATGAGATCTCTGCTGTGTGTTTCACTTCAGAAATGGAGTTAAATCCTAGGCTCTGAGTCTTCCTACAAAAAAGACTTCGTTTCAGGGAAGGGCAGTCAAATTCAGCTCAAACGAACTACATCCTTCACGAAGCTAACACGTTTCCCATCTTAACTGACAAGCATTGGATGTTAGAGGACCAGTGCTTTGTATCAATTTCAGAGGCAGAGTTTGACTCGATATGGACCGAATGTGTAAGAAACACCGTTCTTTTGCTCTCAGCACACTCATTTTTCCTGCTGTCTTAGAGATTATAGAAAGCAAGAGTGTCCCTCTTGCTTTAAATGAGATTGTGATCAATGGATGAGAACTCTGCTGTGTGTTTCACTTCAGAAATGGAGTTAAATCCAGGGTCTCGGTCTACCTACAAACAAGACTTCGTTTCAGGTAAGGGCAGTTACTTTAAAGCTCAAACGAACTACATCGTTCACAAAGTTCACACGTTTCTCATCTTAACTGACAAGCATTGGATGTTAGTGGACCTGTGGTTTGTTTCAGTTCCACAAGTAGAGTTTGACTAGATATTGTCCGTATGTGTAGGAAACACAGTTCTTTTTTTCTGAGCACAACCACTTTTCCTGCTGTATTAGAGAATCTAGAAAGCAAGAGCGTGCTTCTTGCTCTGAAGCACAGTGTGATCCATGGATGAGAACTATGCTGTGTGTTTCCCTTCAGAAATGGAGTTAAACCCCAGGCTCTGTGTCTTCCAACACTCAACACTTCATTTCAGGGAAGGGTAGTTACTTTACAGCTCAAACGAACTACATCGTTCCCGAAGCTCACACGTTTCTCATCTTAAATGATAAGCATTGGATGCTAGAGGACCTGTGCTTTTTATCAATTTCACAGCAGAGTTGGACTAGATATGGTCTGTATGTGTAGGAAACACCGTTCTTTTGTTCTCAGCACACTCACGTTTCCTGCTGTCTTAGAGAATCTAGAACGCTAGAGCGTGCTTCTTGCACTAAAGCAGAGTGTGATCAATGGATGAGAACTCTGCTGTGTATTTTACTTCAAAAATGGAGTTAAATCCCAGGCTCTGAGTCTTCCTACAAAAAAGACTTCATTTCAGGGAAGGGCAGTCACTTTTCAGCTCAAAAGAACTACATCGTTCAAGAAGCTAACACGTTTTTCATCTTAACTGACAAGCATTGGATGTTAGAGGACCAGTGCTTTGTATCAGTTTCAGAAGCAGATTTGGACTAGATATGGAACGTATGTGTAGGAAACACCGTTCTTTTTTTCTCAGCACACTCACGTTTCCTGCTGTCTTAGAGAATCTAGAACGCTAGAGCGTGCTTCTTGCTCTAAAGCAGCGTGTGATCAATGGATGAGAACTGTGCGGTGTGTTTCACTTCACAAATGGAGTTAAATCCCAGGCTCTGAGTCTTCCTACAAACAAGACTTCGTTTCAGGTAAGGGCAGTTACTTTAAAGCTCAATAGAACTACATCGTTCACAAAGCTCACACGATTCTCATCTTAACTGACAAGCATTGGATGTTAGTGGACCTGTGGTTTGTTTCAGTTCCACAAGCATGGTTGGACTAGATAAGGTCCCTATGTGTAGGAAACACCTTTCTTTTCTTCTCAGCACACTCACGTTTCCTGCTGTCTTAGGGACTCTAGAAATCTAGAGCGTGCTTCATGCTCTAAAGCAGAATGTGATCAATGGATGAGAACTCTGCTGTGTGTTTCACTTCAGAAATGGAGTTAAATTTCAGGGTCTGTGTCTTCCTACAAGCAAGAATTCCTTTCAAGTAAGGGCAGTCACTTTTCAACTCAAACGAACTACATCCTTCACGAAGCTCACACGTTTCTCATCTTAAATGACAAGCATTGGATGCTGGAGGACCAGTGATTTGTATCAGTTTCAGAAGCAGATTTGGACAAGATATGGAACGTATGTGTAGGAAACACCGTTCTTTTGTTCTCAGCACACTCACGTTTCCTGCTGTCTTAGAGATTCTAGAAAGCTAGCGCGTGCTTCTTGATCTAAAGCAGAGTTTGATCAATGGATGAGATCTCTGCTGTGTGTTTCACTTCAGAAATGGAGTTAAATCCTAGGCTCTGAGTCTTCCTACAAAAAAGACTTCGTTTCAGGGAAGGGCAGTCAAATTCAGCTCAAACGAACTACATCCTTCACGAAGCTAACACGTTTCCCATCTTAACTGACAAGCATTGGATGTTAGAGGACCAGTGCTTTGTATCAATTTCAGAGGCAGAGTTTGACTCGATATGGACCGAATGTGTAAGAAACACCGTTCTTTTGCTCTCAGCACACTCATTTTTCCTGCTGTCTTAGAGATTATAGAAAGCAAGAGTGTCCCTCTTGCTTTAAATGAGATTGTGATCAATGGATGAGAACTCTGCTGTGTGTTTCACTTCAGAAATGGAGTTAAATCCAGGGTCTCGGTCTACCTACAAACAAGACTTCGTTTCAGGTAAGGGCAGTTACTTTAAAGCTCAAACGAACTACATCGTTCACAAAGTTCACACGTTTCTCATCTTAACTGACAAGCATTGGATGTTAGTGGACCTGTGGTTTGTTTCAGTTCCACAAGTAGAGTTTGACTAGATATTGTCCGTATGTGTAGGAAACACAGTTCTTTTTTTCTGAGCACAACCACTTTTCCTGCTGTATTAGAGAATCTAGAAAGCAAGAGCGTGCTTCTTGCTCTGAAGCACAGTGTGATCCATGGATGAGAACTATGCTGTGTGTTTCCCTTCAGAAATGGAGTTAAACCCCAGGCTCTGTGTCTTCCAACACTCAACACTTCATTTCAGGGAAGGGTAGTTACTTTACAGCTCAAACGAACTACATCGTTCCCGAAGCTCACACGTTTCTCATCTTAAATGATAAGCATTGGATGCTAGAGGACCTGTGCTTTTTATCAATTTCACAGCAGAGTTGGACTAGATATGGTCTGTATGTGTAGGAAACACCGTTCTTTTGTTCTCAGCACACTCACGTTTCCTGCTGTCTTAGAGAATCTAGAACGCTAGAGCGTGCTTCTTGCACTAAAGCAGAGTGTGATCAATGGATGAGAACTCTGCTGTGTATTTTACTTCAAAAATGGAGTTAAATCCCAGGCTCTGAGTCTTCCTACAAAAAAGACTTCATTTCAGGGAAGGGCAGTCACTTTTCAGCTCAAAAGAACTACATCGTTCAAGAAGCTAACACGTTTCTCATCTTAACTGACAAGCATTGGATGTTAGAGGACCAGTGCTTTGTATCAGTTTCAGAAGCAGATTTGGACTAGATATGGAACGTATGTGTAGGAAACACCGTTCTTTTTTTCTCAGCACACTCACGTTTCCTGCTGTCTTAGAGAATCTAGAACGCTAGAGCGTGCTTCTTGCTCTAAAGCAGCGTGTGATCAATGGATGAGAACTGTGCGGTGTGTTTCACTTCACAAATGGAGTTAAATCCCAGGCTCTGAGTCTTCCTACAAACAAGACTTCGTTTCAGGTAAGGGCAGTTACTTTAAAGCTCAATAGAACTACATCGTTCACAAAGCTCACACGATTCTCATCTTAACTGACAAGCATTGGATGTTAGTGGACCTGTGGTTTGTTTCAGTTCCACAAGCATGGTTGGACTAGATAAGGTCCCTATGTGTAGGAAACACCTTTCTTTTCTTCTCAGCACACTCACGTTTCCTGCTGTCTTAGGGACTCTAGAAATCTAGAGCGTGCTTCATGCTCTAAAGCAGAATGTGATCAATGGATGAGAACTCTGCTGTGTGTTTCACTTCAGAAATGGAGTTAAATTTCAGGGTCTGTGTCTTCCTACAAGCAAGAATTCCTTTCAAGTAAGGGCAGTCACTTTTCAACTCAAACGAACTACATCCTTCACGAAGCTCACACGTTTCTCATCTTAAATGACAAGCATTGGATGCTGGAGGACCAGTGCTTTGTATCAGTTTCCGAAGCAGATATGGACTAGATATGGAACCTATGTGTAGGAAACACCGTTCTTTTGTTCTCAGCACACTCACGTTTCCTGCTGTCTTAGAGATTCTAGAAAGCTAGAGTGTGCTTCTTGCTCTAAAGCAGAGTGTGATCTATATATGAGAACTCTGCTGTGTGTTTCCCTTTAGAAATGGAGTTCAATCCCAGGCTCTGAGTCTTCCTACAAGCAACACTTCGTTTCAGGTAAGGGCATTTACTTTAAAGCTCAAACGAACTACATCGTTCACAAAGCTCACACGTTTCTCATCTTAACTGACAAGCATTGGATGTTAGTGGACCTGTGGTTTGTTTCAGTTCCACAAGTAGAGTTTGACTAGATATGGTGCGTATGTGTAGGAAACACAGTTCTTTTTTTCTGAGCACAACCACTTTTCCTGCTGTATTAGAGAATCTAGAAAGCAAGAGCGTGCTTCTTGCTCTGAAGCAGAGTGTGATCCATGGATGAGAACTATGCTGTGTGTTTCCCTTCAGAAATGGAGTTAAATCCCAGGCTCTGTGTCTTCCAACACTCAACACTTCATTTCAGGGAAGGGTATTTACTTTACAGCTCAAACGAACTACATCGTTCCCGAAGCTCACACGTTTCTCATCTTAAATGATAAGCATTGGATGCTAGAGGACCTGTGCTTTGTATCAATTTCACAGCAGAGATGGACTAGATATGGTCCTTATGTGTAGGAAACACCGTTCTTTTGTTCTCAGCACACTCACGTTTCCTGTTGTTTTAGCGACTCTAGAAAGCTAGAGCGTGCTTCTTGCTCTAAAGCAGAGTGTGATCAATGGATGAGAACTCTGCTGTGTGTTTCACTTCAGAAATGAAGTTAAATCCCAGGCTCTGAGTCTTCCTACAAAAAAGACTTCGTTTCAGGGAAGGGCAGTCACTTTTCAGCTCAAACGAACTACATCGTTCAAGAAGCAAACACGTTTCTCATCTTAACTGACAAGCATTGGATGTTAGAGGACCAGTGCTTTGTCTCAGTTTCAGAAGCAGAGATGGACTAGGTATGGTCCGTATGTGTAGGAAACACCTTTCTTTTCTTCTCAGCGCACTCATGTTTCCTGCTGTCTTAGGGACTCTAGAAATCTAGAGCGTGCTTCATGCTCTAAAGCAGAATGTGATGAATGGATGAGAACTCTGCTGTGTGTTTCACTTCAGAAATGGAGTTAAATCCCAGGCTCTGAGTCTACCTACAAACAAGACTTCGTTTCAGGTAAGGGCAGTTACTTTAAAGCTCAAACGAACTACATCGTTCACAAAGTTCACAAGTTTCTCATCTTAACTGACAAGCATTGGATGTTAGTGGACCTGTGGTTTGTTTCAGTTCCACTAGTAGAGTTTGACTAGATATGGTGCGTATGTGTAGGAAACACAGTTCTTTTTTTCTGAGCACAACCACTTTTCCTGCTGTATTAGAGAATCTAGAAAGCAAGAGCGTGCTTCTTGCTCTGAAGCAGAGTGTGATCCATGGATGAGAACTATGCTGTGTGTTTCCCTTCAGAAATGGAGTTAAATCCCAGGCTCTGTGTCTTCCAACACTCAACACTTCATTTCAGGGAAGGGTAGTTACTTTACAGCTCAAACGAACTGCATCGTTCCCGAAGCTCACACGTTTCTCATCTTAAATGATAAGCATTGGATGCTAGAGGACCTGTGCTTTGTATCAATTTCACAGCAGAGTTGGACTAGATATGGTCCGTATGTGTAGGAAACACCGTTCTTTTGTTCTCAGCACACTCACGTTTCCTGTTGTTTTAGCGACTCTAGAAAGCTAGAGCGTGCTTCTTGCTCTAAAGCAGAGTGTGATCAATGGATGAGAACTCTGCTGTGTGTTTCACTTCAGAAATGGAGTTAAATCCCAGGCTCTGAGTCTTCCTACAAAAAAGACTTCGTTTCAGGGAAGGGCAGTCACTTTTCAGCTCAAACGAACTACATCGTTCAAGAAGCTAACACGTTTCTCATCTTAACTGACAAGCATTGGATGTTAGAGGACCAGTGCTTTGTCTCAGTTTCAGAAGCAGAGATGGACTAGGTATGGTCCGTATGTGTAGGAAACACCTTTCTTTTCTTCTCAGCGCACTCATGTTTCCTGCTGTCTTAGGGACTCTAGAAATCTAGAGCGTGCTTCATGCTCTAAAGCAGAATGTGATCAATGGATGAGAACTCTGCTGTGTGTTTCACTTCAGAAATGGAGTTAAATCCCAGGCTCTGAGTCTTCCTACAAAAAATAATTCGTTTCATGGAAGGGCAGTCACTTTTCAGCTCAAACGAACAACATCGTTCACGAAGCTAACACGTTTCTCATCTTAACTGACAAGCATTGGATGTTAGAGGACCAGTGCTTTGTATCAATTTCAGAGGCAGAGTTTGACTCGATATGGACCGAATGTGTAAGAAACACCGTTCTTTTGCTCTCAGCACACTCATTTTTCCTGCTGTCTTAGAGATTATAGAAAGCAAGAGCGTCCCTCTTGCTTTAAATGAGAGTGTGATCGATGGATGAGAACTCTGCTGTGTGTTTCACTTCAGAAATGGAGTTAAATCCCAGGCTCTGAGTCTACCTACAAACCAGACTTCGTTTCAGGTAAGGGCATTTACTTTAAAGCTCAAACGAACTACATCGTTCACAAAGCTCACACGTTTCTCATCTTAACTGACAAGCATTGGATGTTAGTGGACCTGTGGTTTGTTTCAGTTCCACAAGTAGAGTTTGACTAGATATGGAGCGTATGTGTAGGAAACACAGTTCTTTTTTTCTGAGCACAACCACTTTTCCTGCTGTATTAGAGAATCTAGAGAGCAAGAGCGTGCTTCTTGCTCTGAAGCAGAGTGTGATCCATGGATGAGAACTATGCTGTGTGTTTCCCTTCAGAAATGGAGTTAAACCCCAGGCTCTGTGTCTTCCAACACTCAACACTTCATTTCAGGGAAGGGTAGTTACTTTACAGCTCAAACGAACTACATCGTTCCCGAAGCTCACACGTTTCTCATCTTAAATGATAAGCATTGGATGCTAGAGGACCTGTGCTTTGTGTCAATTTCACAGCAGAGTTGGACTAGATATGGTCCGTATGTGTTGGAAACACCGTTCTTTTGTTCTCAGCACACTCACGTTTCCTGTTGTCTTAGCGACTCTAGAAAGCTAGAGCGTGCTTCTTGCTCTAAAGCAGTGTGTGATCAATGGATGAGAACTCTGCTGTGTATTTCACTTCAGAAATGGATTTAAATCCCAGGCTCTGAGTCTTCCTACAAAAAAGACTTCGTTTCAGGGAAGGGCAGTCACTTTTCAGCTCAAACGAACTACATCGTTCAAGAAGCTAACACGTTTCTCATCTTAACTGACAAGCATTGGATGTTAGAGGACCAGTGCTTTGTATCAGTTTCAGAAGCAGATTTGGACTAGATATGGAACGTATGTGTAGGAAACACCGTACTTTTTTTCTCAGCACACTCACGTTTCCTGCTGTCTTAGAGAATCTAGAACGCTAGAGCGTGCTTCTTGCTCTAAAGCAGAGTGTGATCAATGGATGAGAACTGTGCGGTGTGTTTCACTTCACAAATGGAGTTAAATCCCAGGCTCTGAGTCTTCCTACAAACAAGACTTCGTTTCAGGTAAGGGCAGTTACTTTAAAGCTCAAACGAACTACATCGTTCACAAAGCTAACACGTTTCTCATCTTAACTGACAAGCATTGGATGTTAGAGGACCAGTGCTTTGTGTCAATTTCACAGCAGAGTTGGACTAGATATGGTCCGTATGTGTTGGAAACACCGTTCTTTTGTTCTCAGCACACTCACGTTTCCTGTTGTCTTAGCGACTCTAGAAAGCTAGAGCGTGCTTCTTGCTCTAAAGCAGTGTGTGATCAATGGATGAGAACTCTGCTGTGTATTTCACTTCAGAAATGGATTTAAATCCCAGGCTCTGAGTCTTCCTACAAAAAAGACTTCGTTTCAGGGAAGGGCAGTCACTATTCAGCTCAAACGAACTACATCGTTCAAGAAGCTAACACGTTTCTCATCTTAACTGACAAGCATTGGATGTTAGAGGACCAGTGCTTTGTATCAGTTTCAGAAGCAGATTTGGACTAGATATGGAATGTATGTGTAGGAAACACCGTACTTTTTTTCTCAGCACACCCACGTTTCCTGCTGTCTTAGAGAATCTAGCACGCTAGAGCGTGCTTCTTGCTCTAAAGCAGAGTGTGATCAATGGATGAGAACTGTGCGGTGTGTTTCACTTCACAAATGGAGTTAAATCCCAGGCTCTGAGTCTTCCTACAAACAAGACTTCGTTTCAGGTAAGGGCAGTTACTTTAAAGCTCAAACGAACTACATCGTTCACAAAGCTAACACGTTTCTCATCTTAACTGACAAGCATTGGATGTTAGAGGACCAGTGCTTTGTATCAGTTTCAGAAGCAGATTTGGACTAGATATGGAACGTATGTGTAGGAAACACCGTTCTTTTTTTCTCAGCACACTCAGGTTTCCTGCTTTCTTAGAGAATCTAGAACGCTAGAACGTGCTTCTTGCTCTAAAGCAGAGTGTGATCAATGGATGAGAACTGTGCGGTGTGTTTCACTTCACGAATGGAGTTAAATCCCAGGCTCTGAGTCTTCCTACAAACAAGACTTCGTTTCAGGTAAGGGCAGTTACTTTAAAGGTCTAAGGAACTACATCGTTCACAAAGCTCACACGATTCTCATCTTAACTGACAAGCATTGGATGTTAGTGGACCTGTGGTTTGTTTCAGTTCCACAAGCATGGTTGGACAAGATAAGGTCCCTATGTGTAGGAAACACCTTTCTTTTCTTCTCAGCACACTCACGTTTCCTGCTGTCTTAGGGACTCTAGAAATCTAGAGCGTGCTTCATGCTCTAAAGCAGAATGTGATCAATGGATGAGAACTCTGCTGTGTGTTTCACTTCAGAAATGGAGTTAAATTTCAGGGTCTGTGTCTTCCTACAAGCAAGAATTCCTTTCAAGTAAGGGCAGTCACTTTTCAACTCAAACGAACTACATCCTTCACGAAGCTCACACGTTTCTCATCTTAAATGACAAGCATTGGATGCTGGAGGACCAGTGCTTTGTATCAGTTTCAGAAGCAGATTTGGACAAGATATGGAACGTATGTGTAGGAAACACCGTTCTTTTGTTCTCAGCACACTCACGTTTCCTGCTGTCTTAGAGATTCTAGAAAGCTAGCGCGTGCTTCTTGCTCTAAAGCAGAGTTTGATCAATGGATGAGATCTCTGCTGTGTGTTTCACTTCAGAAATGGAGTTAAATCCTAGGCTCTGAGTCTTCCTACAAAAAAGACTTCGTTTCAGGGAAGGGCAGTCAAATTCAGCTCAAACGAACTACATCCTTCACGAAGCTAACACGTTTCCCATCTTAACTGACAAGCATTGGATGTGAGAGGACCAGTGCTTTGTATCAATTTCAGAGGCAGAGTTTGACTCGATATGGACCGAATGTGTAAGAAACACCGTTCTTTTGCTCTCAGCACACTCATTTTTCCTGCTGTCTTAGAGATTATAGAAAGCAAGAATGTCCCTCTTGCTTTAAATGAGATTGTGATCAATGGATGAGAACTCTGCTGTGTGTTTCACTTCAGAAATGGAGTTAAATCCCAGGCTCTGGGTCTACCTACAAACAAGACTTCGTTTCAGGTAAGGGCAGTTACTTTAAAGCTCAAACGAACTACATCGTTCACAAAGTTCACACGTTTCTCATCTTAACTGACAAGCATTGGATGTTAGTGGACCTGTGGTTTGTTTCAGTTCCACAAGTAGAGTTTGACTAGATATGGTGCGTATGTGTAGGAAACACAGTTCTTTTTTTCTGAGCACAACCACTTTTCCTGCTGTATTAGAGAATCTAGAAAGCAAGAGCGTGCTTCTTGCTCTGAAGCAGAGTGTGATCCATGGATGAGAACTATGCTGTGTGTTTCCCTTCAGAAATGGAGTTAAACCCCAGGCTCTGTGTCTTCCAACACTCAACACTTCATTTCAGGGAAGGATAGTTACTTTACAGCTCAAACGAACTACATCGTTCCCGAAGCTCACACGTTTCTCATCTTAAATGATAAGCATTGGATGCTAGAGGACCTGTGCTTTTTATCAATTTCACAGCAGAGTTGGACTAGATATGGTCCGTATGTGTAGGAAACACTGTTCTTTTGTTCTCAGCACACTCACGTTTCCTGCTGTCTTAGAGAATCTAGAACGCTAGAGCGTGCTTCTTGCTCTAAAGCAGAGTGTGATCAATGGATGAGAACTCTGCTGTGTATTTTAGTTCAAAAATGGAGTTAAATCCCAGGCTCTGAGTCTTCCTACAAAAAAGACTTCATTTCAGGGAAGGGCAGTCACTTTTCAGCTCAAAAGAACTACATCGTTCAAGAAGCTAACACGTTTCTCATCTTAACTGACAAGCATTGGATGTTAGAGGACCAGTGCTTTGTATCAGTTTCAGAAGCAGATTTGGACTAGATATGGAACGTATGTGTAGGAAACACCGTTCTTTTTTTCTCAGCACACTCACGTTTCCTGCTGTCTTAGAGAATCTAGAACGCTAGAGCGTTCTTCTTGCTCTAAAGCAGCGTGTGATCAATGGATGAGAACTGTGCGGTGTGTTTCACTTCACAAATGGAGTTAAATCCCAGACTCTGAGTCTTCCTACAAACAAGACTTCGTTTCAGGTAAGGGCAGTTACTTTAAAGCTCAAACGAACTACATCGTTCACAAAGCTCACACGATTCTCATCTTAACTGACAAGCATTGGATGTTAGTGGACCTGTGGTTTGTTTCAGTTCCACAAGCATGGTTGGACTAGATAAGGTCCCTATGTGTAGGAAACACCTTTCTTTTCTTCTCAGCACACTCACGTTTCCTGCTGTCTTAGGGTCTCTAGAAATCTAGAGCGTGCTTCATGCTCTAAAGCAGAATGTGATCAATGGATGAGAACTCTGCTGTGTGTTTCACTTCAGAAATGGAGTTAAATTTCAGGGTCTGTGTCTTCCTACAAGCAAGAATTCCTTTCAAGTAAGGGCAGTCACTTTTCAACTCAAACGAACTACATCCTTCACGAAGCTCACACGTTTCTCATCTTAAATGACAAGCATTGGATGCTGGAGGACCAGTGCTTTGTATCAGTTTCCGAAGCAGATATGGACTAGATATGGAACCTATGTGTAGGAAACACCGTTCTTTTGTTCTCAGCACACTCACGTTTCCTGCTGTCTTAGAGATTCTAGAAAGCTAGAGCGTGCTTCTTGCTCTAAAGCAGAGTGTGATCTATATATGAGAACTCTGCTGTGTGTTTCCCTTCAGAAATGGAGTTCAATCCCAGGCTCTGAGTCTTCCTACAAGCAACACTTCGTTTCAGGTAAGGGCATTTACTTTAAAGCTCAAACGAACTACATCGTTCACAAAGTTCACACGTTTCTCATCTTAACTGACAAGCATTGGATGTTAGTGGACCTGTGGTTTGTTTCAGTTCCACAAGTAGAGTTTGACTAGATATGGTGCGTATGTGTAGGAAACACAGTTCTTTTTTTCTGAGCACAACCACTTTTCCTGCTGTATTAGAGAATCTAGAAAGCAAGAGCGTGCTTCTTGCTCTGAAGCAGAGTGTGATCCATGGATGAGAACTATGCTGTGTGTTTCCCTTCAGAAATGGAGTTAAATCCCAGGCTCTGTGTCTTCCAACACTCAACACTTCATTTCAGGGAAGGGTATTTACTTTACAGCTCAAACGAACTACATCGTTCCCGAAGCTCACACGTTTCTCATCTTAAATGATAAGCATTGGATGCTAGAGGACCTGTGCTTTGTATCAATTTCACAGCAGAGTTGGACTAGATATGGTCCGTATGTGTAGGAAACACCGTTCTTTTGTTCTCAGCACACTCACGTTTCCTGTTGTTTTAGCGACTCTAGAAAGCTAGAGCGTGCTTCTTGCTCTAAAGCAGAGTGTGATCAATGGATGAGAACTCTGCTGTGTGTTTCACTTCAGAAATGGAGTTAAATCCCAGGCTCTGAGTCTTCCTACAAAAAAGACTTCGTTTCAGGGAAGGGCAGTCACTTTTCAGCTCAAACGAACTACATCGTTCAAGAAGCTAACACGTTTCTCATCTTAACTGACAAGCATTGGATGTTAGAGGACCAGTGCTTTGTCTCAGTTTCAGAAGCAGAGATGGACTAGGTATGGTCCGTATGTGTAGGAAACACCTTTCTTTTCTTCTCAGCGCACTCATGTTTCCTGCTGTCTTAGGGACTCTAGAAATCTAGAGCGTGCTTCATGCTCTAAAGCAGAATGTGATCAATGGATGAGAACTCTGCTGTGTGTTTCACTTCAGAAATGGAGTTAAATCCCAGGCTCTGAGTCTTCCTACAAAAAATAATTCGTTTCATGGAAGGGCAGTCACTTTTCAGCTCAAACGAACAACATCGTTCACGAAGCTAACACGTTTCTCATCTTAACTGACAAGCATTGGATGTTAGAGGACCAGTGCTTTGTATCAATTTCAGAGGCAGAGTTTGACTCGATATGGACCGAATGTGTAAGAAACACCGTTCTTTTGCTCTCAGCACACTCATTTTTCCTGCTGTCTTAGAGATTATAGAAAGCAAGAGCGTCCCTCTTGCTTTAAATGAGAGTGTGATCGATGGATGAGAACTCTGCTGTGTGTTTCACTTCAGAAATGGAGTTAAATCCCAGGCTCTGAGTCTACCTACAAACCAGACTTCGTTTCAGGTAAGGGCATTTACTTTAAAGCTCAAACGAACTACATCGTTCACAAAGCTCACACGTTTCTCATCTTAACTGACAAGCATTGGATGTTAGTGGACCTGTGGTTTGTTTCAGTTCCACAAGTAGAGTTTGACTAGATATGGAGCGTATGTGTAGGAAACACAGTTCTTTTTTTCTGAGCACAACCACTTTTCCTGCTGTATTAGAGAATCTAGAGAGCAAGAGCGTGCTTCTTGCTCTGAAGCAGAGTGTGATCCATGGATGAGAACTATGCTGTGTGTTTCCCTTCAGAAATGGAGTTAAACCCCAGGCTCTGTGTCTTCCAACACTCAACACTTTATTTCAGGGAAGGGTAGTTACTTTACAGCTCAAACGAACTACATCGTTCCCGAAGCTCACACGTTTCTCATCTTAAATGATAAGCATTGGATGCTAGAGGACCTGTGCTTTGTGTCAATTTCACAGCAGAGTTGGACTAGATATGGTCCGTATGTGTTGGAAACACCGTTCTTTTGTTCTCAGCACACTCACGTTTCCTGCTGTCTTAGAGAATCTAGAACGCTAGAGCGTGCTTCTTGCTCTAAAGCAGAGTGTGATCAATGGATGAGAACTGTGCGGTGTGTTTCACTTCACAAATGGAGTTAAATCCCAGGCTCTGAGTCTTCCTACAAACAAGACTTCGTTTCAGGTAAGGGCAGTTACTTTAAAGCTCAAACGAACTACATCGTTCACAAAGCTAACACGTTTCTCATCTTAACTGACAAGCATTGGATGTTAGAGGACCAGTGCTTTGTATCAGTTTCAGAAGCAGATTTGGACTAGATATGGAACGTATGTGTAGGAAACACCGTTCTTTTTTTCTCAGCACACTCACGTTTCCTGCTGTCTTAGAGAATCTAGAACGCTAGAGCGTGCTTCTTGCTCTAAAGCAGAGTGTGATCAATGGATGAGAACTGTGCGGTGTGTTTCACTTCACAAATGGAGTTAAATCCCAGGCTCTGAGTCTTCCTACAAACAAGACTTCGTTTCAGGTAAGGGCAGTTACTTTAAAGGTCAAAGGGACTACATCGTTCACAAAGCTCACACGATTCTCATCTTAACTGACAAGCATTGGATGTTAGTGGACCTGTGGTTTGTTTCAGTTCCACAAGCATGGTTGGACAAGATAAGGTCCCTATGTGTAGGAAACACCTTTCTTTTCTTCTCAGCACACTCACGTTTCCTGCTGTCTTAGGGACTCTAGAAATCTAGAGCGTGCTTCATGCTCTAAAGCAGAATGTGATCAATGGATGAGAACTCTGCTGTGTGTTTCACTTCAGAAATGGAGTTAAATTTCAGGGTCTGTGTCTTCCTACAAGCAAGAATTCCTTTCAAGTAAGGGCAGTCACTTTTCAACTCAAACGAACTACATCCTTCACGAAGCTCACACGTTTCTCATCTTAAATGACAAGCATTGGATGCTGGAGGACCAGTGCTTTGTATCAGTTTCAGAAGCAGATTTGGACAAGATATGGAACGTATGTGTAGGAAACACCGTTCTTTTGTTCTCAGCCCACTCACGTTTCCTGCTGTCTTAGAGATTCTAGAAAGCTAGCGCGTGCTTCTTGCTCTAAAGCAGAGTTTGATCAATGGATGAGATCTCTGCTGTGTGTTTCACTTCAGAAATGGAGTTAAATCCTAGGCTCTGAGTCTTCCTACAAAAAAGACTTCGTTTCAGGGAAGGGCAGTCAAATTCAGCTCAAAAGAACTACATCCTTCACGAAGCTAACACGTTTCCCATCTTAACTGACAAGCATTGGATGTGAGAGGACCAGTGCTTTGTATCAATTTCAGAGGCAGAGTTTGACTCGATATGGACCGAATGTGTAAGAAACACCGTTCTTTTGCTCTCAGCACACTCATTTTTCCTGCTGTCTTAGAGATTATAGAAAGCAAGAGTGTCCCTCTTGCTTTAAATGAGATTGTGATCAATGGATGAGAACTCTGCTGTGTGTTTCACTTCAGAAATGGAGTTAAATCCCAGGCTCTGGGTCTACCTACAAACAAGACTTCGTTTCAGGTAAGGGCAGTTACTTTAAAGCTCAAACGAACTACATCGTTCACAAAGTTCACACGTTTCTCATCTTAACTGACAAGCATTGGATGTTAGTGGACCTGTGGTTTATTTCAGTTCCACAAGTAGAGTTTGACTAGATATGGTCCGTATGTGTAGGAAACACAGTTCTTTTTTTCTGAGCACAACCACTTTTCCTGCTGTATTAGAGAATCTAGAAAGCAAGAGCGTGCTTCTTGCTCTGAAGCAGAGTGTGATCCATGGATGAGAACTATGCTGTGTGTTTCCCTTCAGAAATGGAGTTAAACCCCAGGCTCTGTGTCTTCCAACACTCAACACTTCATTTCAGGGAAGGGTAGTTACTTTACAGCTCAAACGAACTACATCGTTCCCGAAGCTCACACGTTTCTCATCTTAAATGATAAGCATTGGATGCTAGAGGACCTGTGCTTTGTATCAATTTCACAGCAGAGTTGGACTAGATATGGTCCGTATGTGTAGGAAACACAGTTCTTTTGTTCTCAGCACACTCACGTTTCCTGCTGTCTTAGAGAATCTAGAACGCTAGAGCGTGCTTCTTGCTCTAAAGCAGAGTGTGATCAATGGATGAGAACTCTGCTGTGTATTTTACTTCAAAAATGGAGTTAAATCCCAGGCTCTGAGTCTTCCTACAAAAAAGACTTCATTTCAGGGAAGGGCAGTCACTTTTCAGCTCAAAAGAACTACATCGTTCAAGAAGCTAACACGTTTCTCATCTTAACTGACAAGCATTGGATGTTAGAGGACCAGTGCTTTGTATCAGTTTCAGAAGCAGATTTGGACTAGATATGGAACGTATGTGTAGGAAACACCGTTCTTTTTTTCTCAGCACACTCATGTTTCCTGCTGTCTTAGAGAATCTAGAACGCTAGAGCGTGCTTCTTGCTCTAAAGCAGCGTGTGATCAATGGATGAGAACTGTGCGGTGTGTTTCACTTCACAAATGGAGTTAAATCCCAGGCTCTGAGTCTTCCTACAAACAAGACTTCGTTTCAGTTCAGGGCAGTTACTTTAAAGCTCAAACGAACTACATCGTTCACAAAGCTCACACGATTCTCATCTTAACTGACAAGCATTGGATGTTAGTGGACCTGTGGTTCGTTTCAGTTCCACCAGCATGGTTGGACTAGATAAGGTCCCTATGTGTAGGAAACACCCTTCTTTTCTTCTCAGCACACTCACATTTCCTGCTGTCTTAGGGACTCTAGAAATCTAGAGCGTGCTTCATGCTCTAAAGCAGAATGTGATCAATGGATGAGAACTCTGCTGTGTGTTTCACTTCAGAAATGGAGTTAAATTTCAGGGTCTGTGTCTTCCTACAAGCAAGAATTCCTTTCAAGTAAGGGCAGTCACTTTTCAACTCAAACGAACTACATCCTTCACGAAGCTCACACGTTTCTCATCTTAAATGACAAGCATTGGATGCTGGAGGACCAGTGCTTTGTATCAGTTTCCGAAGCAGATATGGACTAGATATGGAACCTATGTGTAGGAAACACTGTTCTTTTGTTCTTAGAGCACTCACGTTTCGTGCTGTATTAGAGAATCTAGAAAGCAAGAGCGTGCTTCTTGCTCTGAAGCAGAGTGAGATCCATGGATGAGAACTATGCTGTGTGTTCTCTCTTCAGAAATGGAGTGAAATCCCAGGCTCTGTGTCTTCCTACAAGCAAGAATTCCTTTCAAGTAAGGGCAGTCACTTTTCAGCTCAAACGAACTACATCCTTCACGAATCTCACACGTTTCTCATCTTAAATGACAAGCATTGGATGCTGGAGGACCTGTGCTTTGTATCAATTTCATAGGCAGAGTTGGAATCGATATGGTGTGAATGTGTAAGAAACACCGTTCTTTTTTTCTCAGCACACTCATGTTTCCTTCTGTCTTAGAGCCTCTAGAAAGCAAGAGCATGCTTCTTGCTCTAAAGCAGAGTGTGATCAATGGATAATAATTCTGCTGTATGTTTCACTTCAGAAATGGAGTTAAATCCCAGGCTCTGTGTCTTCCTACAAACAAGACTTCGTTTCAGGTAAGGGCAGTTACTTTACAGCTCAAACGAACTACATCGTTCACGAAGCTCACACGTTTTTCATCTTAACTGACAAGCATTGGATGTTAGTGGACCTGTGGTTTGTTTCAGTTTCACAAGCAGAGTTGGACTAGATATGGTCCGTATGTGTAGGAAACACAGTTCTTTTCTTCTGAACACAACCATGTTTCCTGCTGTATTAGAGAATCTAGAAAGCTAGAGCGTGCTTCTTGCTCTAAAGCAGAGTGTGATCAATGGAAGAGAACTCTGCTGTTTGTTTCCCTTCAGAAATGGAATTAAATCTCAGGCTCTGAGTCTTCCTACAAGCAAGACTTCATTTCAGGTAAGGGCAGTTACTTTACAGTTCAAACGAACTACATCGCTCACGAAGCTCACACGTTTCTCATCTTAACTGACAAGCATCGGATGTTATAGGACCAGTGCTTTGTATCAGTTTCAGAAGCAGAGTTGGAATAGATATGGTCCGTATGTGTAGGAAACACCGTTCTTTTGTTCTCAGCACACTCACGTTTCCTGCTGTCTTAGAGACTCTAGAAGCTAGAGCGTGCTTCTTGCTCTAAAGCAGAGTGTGATCAATGCATGAGAACTCGGCTGTGTGTTTCACTTCAGAAATGGAGTTAAATCCCAGGCTCTGAGTTTTCCCACAAACAAGAATTCGTTTCAGGTAAGGGCAGTTACTTTACAGCTCAAACGAACTCCATCATTCATGAAGCTCACAAGTTGATCATCTTAACTGACAAGTATTGGATGTTAGTGGACCTGTGGTTTGTTTCAGTTTCAGAAGCAGAGTTGGAATAGATATGATCCGTATGTGCAGGAAACACTGTTCTTTTGTTCTCAGAGCACTCACGTTTCGTGCTGTATTAGAGAATCTAGAAAGCAAGAGCGTGCTTCTTGCTCTGAAGCAGAGTGAGATCCATGGATGAGAACTATGCTGTGTGTTCTCTCTTCAGAAATGGAGTGAAATCCCAGGCTCTGTGTCTTCCTACAAGCAAGAATTCCTTTCAAGTAAGGGCAGTCACTTTTCAGCTCAAACGAACTACATCCTTCACGAATCTCACACGTTTCTCATCTTAAATGACAAGCATTGGATGCTGGAGGACCTGTGCTTTGTATCAATTTCATAGGCAGAGTTGGACTCGATATGGTGCGAATGTGTAAGAAACACCGTTCTTTTTTTCTCAGCACACTCATATTTCCTTCTGTCTTAGGGCCTATAGAAAGCAAGTGCATGCTTCCTGCTCTAAAGCAGAGTGTGATCTATGGATAATAATTCTGCTGTATGTTTCACTTCAGAAATGGAGTTAAATCCCAGGCTCTGAGTCTTCCTACAAACAAGACTTCGTTTCAGGTAAGGGTAGTTACTTTTCAGCTCAAACGAACTACATCGTTCACGAAGCACACACGTTTGTCATCTTAACTGACAAGCATTGGATGTTAGTGGACCTGTGTTTTGTTTCAGTTTCACAAGCAGAGTTGGACTAGATATGGTCCGTATGTGTAGGAAACACAGTTCTTTTGTTCTGAACACAACCAAGTTTCCTGCTGTATTAGAGAATCTAGAAAGCTAGAGCGTGCTTCTTGCTCTAAAGCAGAGTGTGATCCATGGAAGATAACTCTGCTGTGTGTTTCCCTTCAGAAATGGAGTTAAATCCCAGGCTCTGAGTCTTCCTACAAGCAAGACTTCGAATCAGGTAAGGGCAGTTACTTTACAGCTCAAACGAACTACATCATTCAGGAAGCTCACACGTTTCTCATCTTCACTGACAAGCATTGGATGTTATAGGACCAGTGCTTTGTATCAGTTTCAGAAGCAGAGTTGGAATATATGTGGTCCGTATGTGTAGGAAACACCGTTCTTTTGTTCTCAGCACACTCACGTTTCCTGCTGTCTTAGAGACTCTAGAAAGCTAGAGCGTGCTTCTTGCTCTAAAGCAGAGTGTGATCAATGGATGAGAACTCGGCTGTGTGTTTCACTTCAGAAATGGTGTTAAATCCCAGGCTCTGAGTCTTCCTACAAACAAGAATTTGTTTCAGGTAAGGGGAGTTACTTTACAGTTCAAACGAACTACATCGTTCACGAAGCTCACAAGTTTATCATCTTAACTGACAAGTATTGGATGTTAGTGGAACTGTGCTTTGTTTCAGTTTCACGAGCAGAGTTGGACTAGATATGGTCCGTATGTGTCGGAAACACAGTTTTTTGGTTCTGAGTACAACCACGTTTCCTGCTCTATTAGAGAATCTAGAGAGCAAGAGTGTGCTTCTTGCTCTGAAGCAGAGTGTGATCCATGGATGAGAACTATGCTGTGTGTTTCCCTTCAGAAATGGAGTTAAATTCCAGGCTCTGTGTCTTCCAACATGCAAGACTTCGTTTCAGGGAATTGCAGTCACTTTTCAGCTCAAACGAACTACATAGTTCACGAAGCTCACACGATTTTCATCTTTTCTGGCAAGCATTGGATTTTAGAGGACCAGTGCCTTGTATCAGTTTCAGAAGCAGAGTTGGAATAGATATGGTCCGTATGTGTAGGAAACACAGTTCATTTCTTCCCATCACACGCAGGTTTCCTGCTGTCTTAGTGACTCTGGAAAGCAAGAGCGTGCTTCTTGCTCTGAAGCAGAGTGAGATCCATGGATGAGAACTATGCTGTGTGTTCTCTCTTCAGAAATGGAGTGAAATCCCAGGCTCTGTGTCTTCCTACAAGCAAGAATTCCTTTCAAGTAAGGGCAGTCACTTTTCAGCTCAAACGAACTACATCCTTCACGAATCTCACACGTTTCTCATCTTAAATGACAAGCATTGGATGCTGGAGGACCTGTGCTTTGTATCAATTTCATAGGCAGAGTTGGAATCGATATGGTGTGAATGTGTAAGAAACACCGTTCTTTTTTTCTCAGCACACTCATGTTTCCTTCTGTCTTAGAGCCTCTAGAAAGCAAGAGCATGCTTCTTGCTCTAAAGCAGAGTGTGATCAATGCATAATAATTCTGCTGTATATTTCACTTCAGAAATGGAGTTAAATCCCAGGCTCTGTGTCTTCCTACAAACAAGACTTCGTTTCAGGTAAGGGCAGTTACTTTACAGCTCAAACGAACTACATCGTTCACGAAGCTCACACGTTTGTCATCTTAACTGACAAGCATTGGATGTTAGTGGACCTGTGTTTTGTTTCAGTTTCACAAGCAGAGTTGGACTAGATATGGTCCGTATGTGTAGGAAACACAGTTCTTTTGTTCTGAACACAACCAAGTTTCCTGCTGTATTAGAGAATCTAGAAAGCTAGAGCGTGCTTCTTGCTCTAAAGCAGAGTGTGATCCATGGAAGATAACTCTGCTGTGTGTTTCCCTTCAGAAATGGAGTTAAATCCCAGGCTCTGAGTCTTCCTACAAGCAAGACTTCGAATCAGGTAAGGGCAGTTACTTTACAGCTCAAACGAACTACATCATTCAGGAAGCTCACACGTTTCTCATCTTCACTGACAAGCATTGGATGTTATAGGACCAGTGCTTTGTATCAGTTTCAGAAGCAGAGTTGGAATATATGTGGTCCGTATGTGTAGGAAACACCGTTCTTTTGTTCTCAGCACACTCACGTTTCCTGCTGTCTTAGAGACTCTAGAAAGCTAGAGCGTGCTTCTTGCTCTAAAGCAGAGTGTGATCAATGGATGAGAACTCGGCTGTGTGTTTCACTTCAGAAATGGTGTTAAATCCCAGGCTCTGAGTCTTCCTACAAACAAGAATTTGTTTCAGGTAAGGGGAGTTACTTTACAGTTCAAACGAACTACATCGTTCACGAAGCTCACAAGTTTATCATCTTAACTGACAAGTATTGGATGTTAGTGGAACTGTGCTTTGTTTCAGTTTCACGAGCAGAGTTGGACTAGATATGGTCCGTATGTGTCGGAAACACAGTTTTTTGGTTCTGAGTACAACCACGTTTCCTGCTCTATTAGAGAATCTAGAGAGCAAGAGTGTGCTTCTTGCTCTGAAGCAGAGTGTGATCCATGGATGAGAACTATGCTGTGTGTTTCCCTTCAGAAATGGAGTTAAATTCCAGGCTCTGTGTCTTCCAACATGCAAGACTTCGTTTCAGGGAATTGCAGTCACTTTTCAGCTCAAACGAACTACATAGTTCACGAAGCTCACACGATTCTCATCTTTTCTGGCAAGCATTGGATTTTAGAGGACCAGTGCCTTGTATCAGTTTCAGAAGCAGAGTTGGAATAGATATGGTCCGTATGTGTAGGAAACACAGTTCATTTCTTCCCATCACACGCAGGTTTCCTGCTGTCTTAGTGACTCTGGAAAGCAAGAGCGTGCTTCTTGCTCTGAAGCAGAGTGAGATCCATGGATGAGAACTATGCTGTGTGTTCTCTCTTCAGAAATGGAGTGAAATCCCAGGCTCTGTGTCTTCCTACAAGCAAGAATTCCTTTCAAGTAAGGGCAGTCACTTTTCAGCTCAAACGAACTACATCCTTCACGAATCTCACACGTTTCTCATCTTAAATGACAAGCATTGGATGCTGGAGGACCTGTGCTTTGTATCAATTTCATAGGCAGAGTTGGAATCGATATGGTGTGAATGTGTAAGAAACACCGTTCTTTTTTTCTCAGCACACTCATGTTTCCTTCTGTCTTAGAGCCTCTAGAAAGCAAGAGCATGCTTCTTGCTCTAAAGCAGAGTGTGATCAATGGATAATAATTCTGCTGTATATTTCACTTCAGAAATGGAGTTAAATCCCAGGCTCTGTGTCTTCCTACAAACAAGACTTCGTTTCAGGTAAGGGCAGTTACTTTACAGCTCAAACGAACTACATCGTTCACGAAGCTCACACGTTTTTCATCTTAACTGACAAGCATTGGATGTTAGTGGACCTGTGGTTTGTTTCAGTTTCACAAGCAGAGTTGGAGTAGATATGGTCCGTATGTGTAGGAAACACAGTTCTTTTGTTCTGAACACAACCATGTTTCCTGCTGTATTAGAGAATCTAGAAAGCTAGAGCGTGCTTCTTGCTCTAAAGCAGAGTGTGATCAATGGAAGAGAACTCTGCTGTTTGTTTCCCTTCAGAAATGGAATTAAATCTCAGGCTCTGAGTCTTCCTACAAGCAAGACTTCATTTCAGGTAAGGGCAGTTACTTTACAGTTCAAACGAACTACATCCTTCACGAAGCTCACACGTTTCTCATCTTAACTGACAAGCATCGGATGTTATAGGACCAGTGCTTTGTATCAGTTTCAGAAGCAGAGTTGGAATAGATATGGTCCGTATGTGTAGGAAACACCGTTCTTTTGTTCTCAGCACATTCACGTTTCCTGCTGTCTTAGAGACTCTAGAAGCTAGAGCGTGCTTCTTGCTCTAAAGCAGAGTGTGATCAATGCATGAGAACTCGGGTGTGTTTCACTTCAGAAATGGAGTTAAATCCCAGGCTCTGAGTTTTCCCACAAACAAGAATTCGTTTCAGGTAAGGGCAGTTACTTTACAGCTCAAACGAACTCCATCATTCATGAAGCTCACAAGTTGATCATCTTAACTGACAAGTATTGGATGTTAGTGGACCTGTGGTTTGTTTCAGTTTCAGAAGCAGAGTTGGAATAGATATGGTCCGTATGTGCAGGAAACACTGTTCTTTTGTTCTCAGAGCACTCACGTTTCGTGCTGTATTAGAGAATCTAGAAAGCAAGAGCGTGCTTCTTGCTCTGAAGCAGAGTGAGATCCATGGATGAGAACTATGCTGTGTGTTCTCTCTTCAGAAATGGAGTGAAATCCCAGGCTCTGTGTCTTCCTACAAGCAAGAATTCCTTTCAAGTAAGGGCAGTCACTTTTCAGCTCAAACGAACTACATCCTTCACGAATCTCACACGTTTCTCATCTTAAATGACAAGCATTGGATGCTGGAGGACCTGTGCTTTGTATCAATTTCATAGGCAGAGTTGGACTCGATATGGTGCGAATGTGTAAGAAACACCGTTCTTTTTTTCTCAGCACACTCATATTTCCTTCTGTCTTAGAGCCTATAGAAAGCAAGAGCATGCTTCCTGCTCTAAAGCAGAGTGTGATCTATGGATAATAATTCTGCTGTATGTTTCACTTCAGAAATGGAGTTAAATCCAAGGCTCTGAGTCTTCCTACAAACAAGACTTCGTTTCAGGTAAGGGCAGTTACTTTTCAGCTCAAACGAACTACATCGTTCACGAAGCTCACACGTTTGTCATCTTAACTGACAAGCATTGGATGTTAGTGGACCTGTGTTTTGTTTCAGTTTCACAAGCAGAGTTGGACTAGATATGGTCCGTATGTGTAGGAAACACAGTTCTTTTGTTCTGAACACAACCAAGTTTCCTGCTGTATTAGAGAATCTAGAAAGCTAGAGCGTGCTTCTTGCTCTAAAGCAGAGTGTGATCCATGGAAGATAACTCTGCTGTGTGTTTCCCTTCAGAAATGGAGTTAAATCCCAGGCTCTGAGTCTTCCTACAAGCAAGACTTCGAATCAGGTAAGGGCAGTTACTTTACAGCTCAAACGAACTACATCGTTCAGGAAGCTCACACGTTTCTCATCTTCACTGACAAGCATTGGATGTTATAAGACCAGTGCTTTGTATCAGTTTCAGAAGCAGAGTTGGAATAGATGTGGTCCGTATGTGTAGGAAACACCGTTCTTTTGTTCTCAGCACACTCACGTTTCCTGCTGTCTTAGAGACTCTAGAAAGCTAGAGCGTGCTTCTTGCTCTAAAGCAGAGGGTGATCAATGGATGAGAACTCGGCTGTGTGTTTCACTTCAGAAATGGTGTTAAATCCCAGGCTCTGAGTCTTCCTACAAACAAGAATTTGTTTCAGGTAAGGGGAGTTACTTTACAGTTCAAACGAACTACATCGTTCACGAAGCTCACAAGTTTATCATCTTAACTGACAAGTATTGGATGTTAGTGGAACTGTGGTTTGTTTCAGTTTCACGAGCAGAGTTGGACTAGATATGGTCCGTATGTGTCGGAAACACAGTTTTTTGGTTCTGAGTACAACCACGTTTCCTGCTCTATTAGAGAATCTAGAGAGCAAGAGTGTGCTTCTTGCTCTGAAGCAGAGTGTGATCCATGGATGAGAACTATGCTGTGTGTTTCCCTTCAGAAACGAGTTAAATTCC
Source organism: Onychomys leucogaster (assembly GCA_949786385.1). NCBI lineage: Eukaryota > Metazoa > Chordata > Mammalia > Rodentia > Cricetidae > Onychomys > Onychomys leucogaster. Next base: position 1,223,899 of record CATKUP010000132.1, on the reverse strand, counting down.
AGGCTCTGTGTCTTCCAACATGCAAGACTTCGTTTCAGGGAATTGCAGTCACTTTTCAGCTCAAACGAACTACATAGTTCACGAAGCTCACACGATTCTCATCATTTCTGACAAGCATTGGATTTTAGAGGACCAGTGCCTTGTATCAGTTTCAGAAGCAGAGTTGGAATAGATATGGTCCGTATGTGTATGAAACACAGTTCATTTCTTCCCATCACACTCAGGTTTCCTGCTGTCTTAGTGACACTGGAAAGCAAGAGCGTGCTTCTTGCTCTGAAGCAGAGTGAGATCCATGGATAAGAACTATGCTGTGTGTTCTCTCTTCAGAAATGGAGTTAAATCCCAGGCTCTGAGTCTTCCTACAAGCAAGACTTCGAATCAGGTAAGGGCAGTAACTTTACAGCTCAAACGAACTACATCGTTCAGGAAGCTCACACGTTTCTCATCTTCACTGACAAGCATTGGATGTTATAAGACCAGTGCTTTGTATCAGTTTCAGAAGCAGAGTTGGAATAGATGTGGTCCGTATGTGTAGGAAACACCGTTCTTTTGTTCTCAGCACACTCACGTTTCCTGCTGTCTTAGAGACTCTAGAAAGCTAGAGCGTGCTTCTTGCTCTAAAGCAGAGGGTGATCAATGGATGAGAACTCGGCTGTGTGTTTCACTTCAGAAATGGTGTTAAATCCCAGGCTCTGAGTCTTCCTACAAACAAGAATTTGTTTCAGGTAAGGGGAGTTACTTTACAGTTCAAACGAACTACATCGTTCACGAAGCTCACAAGTTTATCATCTTAACTGACAAGTATTGGATGTTAGTGGAACTGTGGTTTGTTTCAGTTTCACGAGCAGAGTTGGACTAGATATGGTCCGTATGTGTCGGAAACACAGTTCTTTGGTTCTGAGTACAACCACGTTTCCTGCTCTATTAGAGAATCTAGAGAGCAAGAGTGTGCTTCTTGCTCTGAAGCAGAGTGTGATCCATGGATGAGAACTATGCTGTGTGTTTCCCTTCAGAAATGGAGTTAAATTCCAGGCTCTGTGTCTTCCAACATGCAAGACTTCGTTTCAGGGAATTGCAGTCACTTTTCAGCTCAAACGAACTACATAGTTCACGAAGCTCACACGATTCTCATCGTTTCTGACAAGCATTGGATTTTAGAGGACCAGTGCCTTGTATCAGTTTCAGAAGCAGAGTTGGAATAGATATGGTCCGTATGTGTAGGAAACACAGTTCATTTCTTCCCATCACACTCAGGTTTCCTGCTGTCTTAGTGACACTGGAAAGCAAGAGCGTGCTTCTTGCTCTGAAGCAGAGTGAGATCCATGGATGAGAACTATGCTGTGTGTTCTCTCTTCAGAAATGGAGTGAAATCCCAGGCTCTGTGTCTTCCTACAAGCAAGAATTCCTTTCAAGTAAGGGCAGTCACTTTTCAGCTCAAACGAACTACATCCTTCACGAATCTCACATGTTTCTCATCTTAACTGACAAGCATCGGATGTTATAGGACCAGTGCTTTGTATCAGTTTCAGAAGCAGAGTTGGAATAGATATGGTCCGTATGTGTAGGAAACACCGTTCTTTTGTTCTCAGCACACTCACGTTTCCTGCTGTCTTAGAGACTCTAGAAGCTAGAGCGTGCTTCTTGCTCTAAAGCAGAGTGTGATCAATGCATGAGAACTCGGCTGTGTGTTTCACTTCAGAAATGGAGTTAAATCCCAGGCTCTGAGTTTTCCCACAAACAAGAATTCGTTTCAGGTAAGGGCAGTTACTTTACAGCTCAAACGAACTCCATCATTCATGAAGCTCACAAGTTGATCATCTTAACTGACAAGTATTGGATGTTAGTGGACCTGTGGTTTGTTTCAGTTTCAGAACTAGAGTTGGAAGAGATATGGTCCGTATGTGTAGGAAACACTGTTCCTTTGTTCTCAGAGCACTCACGTTTCGTGCTGTATTAGAGAATCTAGAAAGCAAGAGCGTGCTTCTTGCTCTGAAGCAGAGTGAGATCCATGGATGAGAACTATGCTGTGTGTTCACTCTTCAGAAATGGAGTGAAATCCCAGGCTCTGTGTCTTCCTACAAGCAAGAATTCCTTTCAAGTAAGGGCAGTCACTTTTCAGCTCAAACGAACTACATCCTTCACGAATCTCACACGTTTCTCATCTTAAATGACAAGCATTGGATGCTGGAGGACCTGGGCTGTGTATCAATTTCATAGGCAGAGTTGGACTAGATATGGTGCGAATGTGTAAGAAACACCGTTCTTTTTTTCTCAGCACACTCATGATTCCTTCTGTCTTAGAGCCTCTAGAAAGCAAGAGCATGCTTCTTGCTCTAAAGCAGAGTGTGATCAATCGATAATAATTCTGCTGTATGTTTCACTTCAGAAATGGAGTTAAATCCCAGGCTCTGAGTCTTCCTACAAACAAGACTTCGTTTCAGGTAAGGGCAGTTACTTTACAGCTCAAACGAACTACATTGTTCACGAAGCTCACATGATTGTCATCTTAACTGACAAGCATTGGATGTTAGTGGACCTGTGTTTTGTTTCAGTTTCACAAGCAGAGTTGGACTAGATATGGTCCGTATGTGTAGGAAACACAGTTCTTTTGTTCTGAACACAACAAAGTTTCCTGCTGTATTAGAGAATCTAGAAAGCTAGAGCGTGCTTCTTGCTCTAAAGCAGAGTGTGATCCATGGAAGATAACTCTGCTGTGTGTTTCCCTTCAGAAATGGAGTTAAATCCCAGGCTCTGAGTCTTCCTACAAGCAAGACTTCGAATCAGGTAAGGGCAGTTACTTTACAGCTCAAACGAACTACATCGTTCAGGAAGCTCACACGTTTCTCATCTTCACTGACAAGCATTGGATGTTATAGGACCAGTGCTTTGTATCAGTTTCAGAAGCAAGTTTGGAATAGATATGGTCCGTATGTGTAGGAAACACCGTTCTTTTGTTCTCAGCACACTCACGTTTCCTGCTGTCTTAGAGACTCTAGAAAGCTAGAGCGTGCTTCTTGCTCTAAAGCAGAGTGTGATCAATGGATGAGAACTCGGCTGTGTGTTTCACTTCAGAAATGGTGTTAAATCCCAGGCTCTGTGTCTTCCTACAAGCAAGAATTCCTTTCAAGTAAGGGCAGTCACTTTTCAGCTCAAACGAACTATTTCCTTCACGAATCTCACAGGTTTCTCATCTTAAATAACAAGCATTGGATGCTGGAGGACCTGTGCTTTGTATCAATTTCATAGGCAGAGTTGGACTCGATATGGTGCGAATGTGTAAGAAACACCGTTCTTTTTTTCTCAGCACACTCATGTTTCCTTCTGTCTTAGAGCCTCTAGAAAGCAAGAGCATGCTTCTTGCTCTAAAGCAGAGTGTGATCAATCGATAATAATTCTGCTGTATGTTTCACTTCAGAAATGGAGTTAAATCCCAGGCTCTGAGTCTTCCTACAAGCAAGACTTCCAATCAGGTAAGGGCAGGTACTTTACAGCTCAAACGAACTACATTGTTCACGAAGCTCACATGATTGTCATCTTAACTGACAAGCATTGGATGTTAGTGGACCTGTGTTTTGTTTCAGTTTCACAAGCAGAGTTGGACTAGATATGGTCCGTATGTGTAGGAAACACAGTTCTTTTGTTCTGAACACAACCAAGTTTCCTGCTGTATTAGAGAATCTAGAAAGCTAGAGCGTGCTTCTTGCTCTAAAGCAGAGTGTGATCCATGGAAGATAACTCTGCTGTGTGTTTCCCTTCAGAAATGGAGTTAAATCCCAGGCTCTGAGTCTTCCTACAAGCAAGACTTCGAATCAGGTAAGGGCAGTTACTTTACAGCTCAAACGAACTACATCGTTCACGAAGCTCACACGTTTGTCATCTTAACTGACAAGCATTGGATGTTATAGGACCAGTGCTTTGTATCAGTTTCAGAAGCAGAGTTGGAATAGATGTGGTCCGTATGTGTAGGAAACACCGTTCTTTTGTTCTCAGCACACTCACGTTTCCTGCTGTCTTAGAGAATCTAGAAAGCTAGAGCGTGCTTCTTGCTCTGAAGCAGAGTGTGATCAATGGATAATAATTCTGCTGTATGTTTCACTTCAGAAATGGAGTTAAATCCCATGCTCTGTGTCTTCCTACAAACAAGACTTCATTTCAGGTAAGGGCAGTTACTTTACAGCTCAAACGAACTACATCGTTCAGGAAGCTCACACGTTTCTCATCTTCACTGACAAGCATTGGATGTTATAGGACCAGTGCTTTGTATCAGTTTCAGAAGCAAGTTTGGAAGAGATATGGTCCGTATGTGTAGGAAACACCGTTCTTTTGTTCTCAGCACACTCACGTTTCCTGCTGTCTTAGAGACTCTAGAAAGCTAGAGCGTGCTTCTTGCTCTAAAGCAGAGTGTGATCAATGGATGAGAACTCGGCTGTGTGTTTCACTTCAGAAATGGTGTTAAATCCCAGGCTCTGAGTCTTCCTACAAGCAAGAATTCCTTTCAAGTAAGGGCAGTCACTTTTCAGCTCAAACGAACTACATCCTTCACGAGTCTCACACGTTTCTCATCTTAAATGACAAGCATTGGATGCTGGAGGACCTGTGCTGTATATCAATTTCATAGGCAGAGTTGGACTAGATATGGTGCGAATGTGTAAGAAACACCGTTCTTTTTTTCTCAGCACACTCACGTTTCCTGCTCTCTTAGAGACTCTAGATAGCTAGAGCGTGCTTCTTGCTCTGAAGCAGAGTGTGATCAATGGATAATAATTCTGCTGTATGTTTCACTTCACAAATGGAGTTAAATCCCAGGCTCTGAGTCTTCCTACAAACAAGACTTCATTTCAGGTAAGGGCAGTTACTTTACAGCTCAAACGAACTACATCGTTCAGGAAGCTCACACGTTTCCCATCTTAACTGACAAGCATCGGATGTTATAGGACCAGTGCTTTGTATCAGTTTCAGAAGCAGAGTTGGAATAGATATGGTCCGTATGTGTAGGAAACACCGTTCTTTTGTTCTCAGCACACTCATGTTTCCTGCTTTCTTAGAGACTCTAGAAGCTAGAGCGTGCTTCTTGCTCTAAAGCAGAGTGTGATCAATGCATGAGAACTCGGCTGTGTGTTTCACTTCAGAAATGGAGTTAAATCCCAGGCTCTGAGTTTTCCCACAAACAAGAATTCGTTTCAGGTAAGGGCAGTTACTTTACAGCTCAAACGAACTCCATCATTCATGAAGCTCACAAGTTGATCATCTTAACTGACAAGTATTGGATGTTAGTGGACCTGTGGTTTGTTTCAGTTTCAGAAGCAGAGTTGGAATAGATATGGTCCGTATGTGCAGGGAACACTGTTCTTTTGTTTTCAGAGCACTCACGTTTCGTGCTGTATTAGAGAATCTAGAAAGCAAGAGCGTGCTTCTTGCTCTGAAGCAGAGTGAGATCCATGGATGAGAACTATGCTGTGTGTTCTCTCTTCAGAAATGGAGTGAAATCCCAGGCTCTGTGTCTTCCTACAAGCAAGAATTCCTTTCAAGTAAGGGCAGTCACTTTTCAGCTCAAACGAACTATTTCCTTCACGAATCTCACACGTTTCTCATCTTAAATAACAAGCATTGGATGCTGGAGGACCTGTGCTTTGTATCAATTTCATAGGCAGAGTTGGACTCGATATGGTGCGAATGTGTAAGAAACACCGTTCTTTTTTTCTCAGCACACTCATGTTTCCTTCTGTCTTAGAGCCTCTAGAAAGCAAGAGCATGCTTCTTGCTCTAAAGCAGAGTGTGATCAATCGATAATAATTCTGCTGTATGTTTCACTTCAGAAATGGAGTTAAATCCCAGGCTCTGAGTCTTCCTACAAGCAAGACTTCCAATCAGGTAAGGGCAGTTACTTTACAGCTCAAACGAACTACATTGTTCACGAAGCTCACATGATTGTCATCTTAACTGACAAGCATTGGATGTTAGTGGACCTGTGTTTTGTTTCAGTTTCACAAGCAGAGTTGGACTAGATATGGTCCGTATGTGTAGGAAACACAGTTCTTTTGTTCTGAACACAACCAAGTTTCCTGCTGTATTAGAGAATCTAGAAAGCTAGAGCGTGCTTCTTGCTCTAAAGCAGAGTGTGATCCATGGAAGATAACTCTGCTGTGTGTTTCCCTTCAGAAATGGAGTTAAATCCCAGGCTCTGAGTCTTCCTACAAGCAAGACTTCCAATCAGGTAAGGGCAGTTACTTTACAGCTCAAACGAACTACATCGTCCACGAAGCTCACAGGTTTCTCATCTTAACTGACAAGCATTGGAAGTTATAGGACCAGTGCTTTGTATCAGTTTCAGAAGCAGAGTTGGAATAGATGTGGTCCGTATGTGTAGGAAACACCGTTCTTTTGTTCTCAGCACACTCACGTTTCCTGCTGTCTTAGAGACTCTAGAAAGCTAGAGCGTGCTTCTTGCTCTAAAGCAGAGTGTGATCAATGGATGAGAACTCGGCTGTGTGGTTCACTTCAGAAATGGTGTTAAATCCCAGGCTCTGAGTCTTCCTACAAACAAGAATTTGTTTCAGGTAAAGGGAGTTACTTTTCAGTTCAAACGAACTACATCGTTCACGAAGCTCACAAGTTTATCATCTTAACTGACAAGCATTGGATGTTAGTGGACCTGTGGTTTGTTTCAGTTTCACGAGCAGAGTTGGACTAGATATGGTCCGTATGTGTCGGAAACACAGTTCTTTGGTTCTGAGTACAACCACGTTTCCTGCTCTATTAGAGATTCTAGAGAGCAAGAGTGTGCTTCTTGCTCTGAAGCAGAGTGTGATCCATGGATGAGAACTATGCTGTGTGTTTCCCTTCAGTAATGGAGTTAAATCCTAGGCTCTGTGTCTTCCAACATGCAAGACTTCGTTTCAGGGAATTGCAGTCACTTTTCAGCTCAAACGAACTACATAGTTCAAGAAGCTCACACGATTCTCATCTTTTCTGACAAGCATAGGATTTTAGAGGACCAGTGCCTTGTATCAGTTTCAGAAGCAGAGTTGGACTAGATATGGTCCGTATGTGTAGGAAACACAGTTCTTTTGTTCCCATCACACTCAGGTTTCCTGCTTCTTAGTGACTCTGGAAAGCAAGAGCGTGCTTCTTGCTCTAAAGCAGAGTGTGATGTATATATGAGAACTCTGCTGTGTGTTTCACTTCAGAAATGGAGTTAAACCCCAGGCTCTGAGTCTTCCTACAAGCAACACTTCGTTTCAGGTAAGGGCAGTTACTTTACAGCCCAAAAGAACTACATCGTTCACGAAGCTCACACGTTTCTCATCTTAACTGACAAGCATCGGATGTTATAGGACCAGTGATTTGTGTCAGTTTCAGAAGCAGAGTTGGAATAGATATGGTCCTTATGTGTAGGAAACACTGTTCTTTTGTTCTCAGCGCACTCAAGTTTCGTGCTGTATTAGAGAATCTAGAAAGCTAGAGCGTACTTCTTGCTCTAAAGCAGAGTGTGATCCATGGAAGAGAACTCTGCTGTGTGTTTCCCTTCAGAAATGGAGTAAATCCCAGGCTCTGAGTCTTCCTATAAGCAAGACTTCGAATCAGGTAAGGGCAGTTAATTTACAGCTCAAACAAACTACATCGTTCACGAAGCTCACACGTTTCTCATCTTAACTGACAAGCATTGGAAGTTAGAGTGTCAGTGCTTTGTATCAGTTTCAGAAGCAGAGTTGGAATAGATATGGTCTGTATGTGTAGGAAACACTGTTCTTTTGTTCACAGCACACTAACGTTTCCTGCTGTATTAGGGAATCTAGAAAGCAAGAACGGGCTACTTGCTCTAAAGCAGAGTGTGATCAATGGAAGAGGACTCTGCTTTGTGTTTCCCTTCAGAAATGTAGTTAAATCCCACGCTCTGAGTCTTCCTACAAGCAAGACTTCGAATCAGGTAAGGGCAGTTACTTTACAGCTCAAACGAACTACATTGTCCACGAAGCTCACAGGTTTCTCATCTTAACTGACAAGCATTGGAAGTTATAGGACCAGTGCTTTGTATCAGTTTCAGAAGCAGAGTTGGAATAGATGTGGTCCGTATGTGTAGGAAACACCGTTCTTTTGTTCTCAGCACACTCACGTTTCCTGCTGTCTTAGAGACTCTAGAAAGCTAGAGCGTGCTTCTTGCTCTAAAGAAGAGTGTGATCAATGGATGAGAAATCGGCTGTGTGTTTCACTTCAGAAATGGTGTTAAATCCCAGGCTCTGAGTCTTCCTACAAACAAGAATTTGTTTCAGGTAAAGGGAGTTACTTTTCAGTTCAAACGAACTACATCGCTCACGAAGCTCACAAGTTTATCATCTTAACTGACAAGCATTGGATGTTAGTGGACCTGTGGTTTGTTTCAGTTTCACGAGCAGAGTTGGACTAGATATGGTCCGTATGTGTCGGAAACACAGTTCTTTGGTTCTGAGTACAACCACGTTTCCTGCTCTATTAGAGATTCTAGAGAGCAAGAGTGTGCTTCTTGCTCTGAAGCAGAGTGTGATCCATGGATGAGAACTATGCTGTGTGTTTCCCTTCAGAAATGGAGTTAAATCCCAGGCTCTGTGTCTTCCAACATGCAAGACTTCGTTTCAGGGAATTGCAGTCACTTTTCAGCTCAAACGAACTACATAGTTCAAGAAGCTCACACGATTCTCATCTTTTCTGACAAGCATAGGATTTTAGAGGACCAGTGCCTTGTATCAGTTTCAGAAGCAGAGTTGGACTAGATATGGTCCGTATGTGTAGGAAACACAGTTCTTTTGTTCCCATCACACTCAGGTTTCCTGCTTCTTAGTGACTCTGGAAAGCAAGAGCGTGCTTCTTGCTCTAAAGCAGAGTGTGATGTTATATGAGAACTCTGCTGTGTGTTTCACTTCAGAAATGGAGTTAAACCGCAGGCTCTGAGTCTTCCTACAAGCAACACTTCGTTTCAGGTAAGGGCAGTTACTTTACAGCCCAAAAGAACTACATCGTTCACGAAGCTCACACGTTTCTCATCTTAACTGACAAGCATCGGATGTTATAGGACCAGTGATTTGTGTCAGTTTCAGAAGCATAGTTGGAATAGATATGGTCCTTATGTGTAGGAAACACTGTTCTTTTGTTCACAGCACACTAACGTTTCCTGCTGTATTAGAGAATCTAGAAAGCAAGAACGGGCTACTTGCTCTAAAGCAGAGTGTGATCAATGGAAGAGGACTCTGCTTTGTGTTTCCCTTCAGAAATGTAGTTAAATCCCACGCTCTGAGTCTTCCTACAAGCAAGACTTCGAATCAGGTAAAGGCAGTTACTTTACAGCTCAAACGAACTACATCGTCCACGAAGCTCACAGGTTTCTCATCTTAACTGACAAGCATTGGAAGTTATAGGACCAGTGCTTTGTATCAGTTTCAGAAGCAGAGTTGGAATAGATGTGGTCCGTATGTGTAGGAAACACCGTTCTTTTGTTCTCAGCACACTCACGTTTCCTGCTGTCTTAGAGACTCTAGAAAGCTAGAGCGTGCTTCTTGCTCTAAAGCAGAGTGTGATCAATGGATGAGAACTCGGCTGTGTGTTTCACTTCAGAAATGGTGTTAAATCCCAGGCTCTGAGTCTTCCTACAAACAAGAATTTGTTTCAGGTAAAGGGAGTTACTTTTCAGTTCAAACGAACTACATCGTTCAAGAAGCTCACAAGTTTATCATCTTAACTGACAAGCATTGGATGTTAGTGGACCTGTGGTTTGTTTCAGTTTCACGAGCAGAGTTGGACTAGATATGGTCCGTATGTGTCGGAAACACAGTTCTTTGGTTCTGAGTACAACCACGTTTCCTGCTCTATTAGAGATTCTAGAGAGCAAGAGTGTGCTTCTTGCTCTGAAGCAGAGTGTGATCCATGGATGAGAACTATGCTGTGTGTTTCCCTTCAGAAATGGAGTTAAATCCCAGGCTCTGTGTCTTCCAACATGCAAGACTTCGTTTCAGGGAATTGCAGTCACTTTTCAGCTCAAACGAACTACATAGTTCAAGAAGCTCACACGATTCTCATCTTTTCTGACAAGCATAGGATTTTAGAGGACCAGTGCCTTGTATCAGTTTCAGAAGCAGAGTTGGACTAGATATGGTCCGTATGTGTAGGAAACACAGTTCTTTTGTTCCCATCACACTCAGGTTTCCTGCTTCTTAGTGACTCTGGAAAGCAAGAGCGTGCTTCTTGCTCTAAAGCAGAGTGTGATGTATATATGAGAACTCTGCTGTGTGTTTCACTTCAGAAATGGAGTTAAACCCCAGGCTCTGAGTCTTCCTACAAGCAACACTTCGTTTCAGGTAAGGGCAGTTACTTTACAGCCCAAAAGAACTACATCGTTCACGAAGCTCACACGTTTCTCATCTTAACTGACAAGCATCGGATGTTATAGGACCAGTGATTTGTGTCAGTTTCAGAAGCATAGTTGGAATAGATATGGTCCTTATGTGTAGGAAACACTGTTCTTTTGTTCACAGCACACTAACGTTTCCTGCTGTATTAGAGAATCTAGAAAGCAAGAACGGGCTACTTGCTCTAAAGCAGAGTGTGATCAATGGAAGAGGACTCTGCTTTGTGTTTCCCTTCAGAAATGTAGTTAAATCCCACGCTCTGAGTCTTCCTACAAGCAAGACTTCGAATCAGGTAAAGGCAGTTACTTTACAGCTCAAACGAACTACATCGTCCACGAAGCTCACAGGTTTCTCATCTTAACTGACAAGCATTGGAAGTTATAGGACCAGTGCTTTGTATCAGTTTCAGAAGCAGAGTTGGAATAGATGTGGTCCGTATGTGTAGGAAACACCGTTCTTTTGTTCTCAGCACACTCACGTTTCCTGCTGTCTTAGAGACTCTAGAAAGCTAGAGCGTGCTTCTTGCTCTAAAGAAGAGTGTGATCAATGGATGAGAACTCGGCTGTGTGTTTCACTTCAGAAATGGTGTTAAATCCCAGGCTCTGAGTTTTCCTACAAACAAGAATTTGTTTCAGGTAAAGGGAGTTACTTTTCAGTTCAAACGAACTACATCGTTCACGAAGCTCACAAGTTTATCATCTTAACTGACAAGCATTGGATGTTAGTGGACCTGTGGTTTGTTTCAGTGTCACGAGCAGAGTTGGACTAGATATGGTCCGTATGTGTCGGAAACACAGTTCTTTGGTTCTGAGTACAACCACGTTTCCTGCTCTATTAGAGATTCTAGAGAGCAAGAGTGTGCTTCTTGCTCTGAAGCAGAGTGTGATCCATGGATGAGAACTATGCTGTGTGTTTCCCTTCAGAAATGGAGTTAAATCCCAGGCTCTGTGTCTTCCAACATGCAAGACTTCGTTTCAGGGAATTGCAGTCACTTTTCAGCTCAAACGAACTACATAGTTCAAGAAGCTCACACGATTCTCATCTTTTCTGACAAGCATAGGATTTTAGAGGACCAGTGCCTTGTATCAGTTTCAGAAGCAGAGTTGGACTAGATATGGTCCGTATGTGTAGGAAACACAGTTCTTTTGTTCCCATCACACTCAGGTTTCCTGCTTCTTAGTGACTCTGGAAAGCAAGAGCGTGCTTCTTGCTCTAAAGCAGAGTGTGATGTATATATGAGAACTCTGCTGTGTGTTTCACTTCAGAAATGGAGTTAAACCCCAGGCTCTGAGTCTTCCTACAAGCAACACTTCGTTTCAGGTAAGGGCAGTTACTTTACAGCCCAAAAGAACTACATCGTTCACGAAGCTCACACGTTTCTCATCTTAACTGACAAGCATCGGATGTTATAGGACCAGTGATTTGTGTCAGTTTCAGAAGCATAGTTGGAATAGATATGGTCCTTATGTGTAGGAAACACTGTTCTTTTGTTCTCAGAGCACTCACGTTTCGTGCTGTATTAGAGAATCTAGAAAGCAAGAGCGTGCTTCTTGATCTGAAGCAGAGTGAGATCCATGGATGAGAACTATGCTGTGTGTTCTCTCTTCAGAAATGGAGTGAAATCCCAGGCTCTGTGTCTTCCTACAAGCAAGAATTCCTTTCAAGTAAGGGCAGTCACTTTTCAGCTCAAACGAACTACATCGTTCACGAAGCTCACACGTTTCTCATCTTAACTGACAAGCATTGGATTTTAGAGGACCAGTGCTTTGTATCAGTTTCAGAAGCAGAGTTGGACTAGATATGGTCCGTATGTGTAGGAAACACAGTACTTTTGTTCTGAACATAACCATGTTTCCTGCTCTATTAGAGAATCTAGAAAGCTAGAGCGTGCTTCTTGCTCTAAAGCAGAGTGTGATCCATGGAAGAGAACTCTGCTGTGTGTTTCCCTTCAGAAATGGAGTAAATCCCAGGCTCTGAGTCTTTCTATAAGCAAGACTTCGAATCAGGTAAGGGCAGTTACTTTACAGCTCAAACAAACTACATCGTTCACGAAGCTCACACGTTTCTCATCTTAACAGACAAGCATCGGATGTTATATGACCAGTGCTTTGTATCAGTTTCAGAAGCAGAGTTGGAATAGATATGGTCTGTATGTGTAGGAAACACTGTTCTTTTGTTCACAGCACACTAACGTTTCCTGCTGTATTAGAGAATCTAGAAAGCAAGAGCGGGCTACTTGCTCTAAAGCAGAGTGTGATCAATGGAAGAGGACTCTGCTTTGGGTTTCCCTTCAGAAATGTAGTTAAATCCCATGCTCTGAGTCTTCCTACAAGCAAGACTTCGAATCAGGTAAGGGCAGTTACTTTACAGCTCAAACGAACTACCTTATTCACAAAGCTCACACGTTTCTCATCTTAAATGACAAGCATCGGATATTAGAAGACCAGTCCTTTGTCTCAGTTTCAGAAGCAGAGATGTACTAGATATGGTCCGTATGTGTAGGAAACACCGTTCTTTTGTTCTCAGCACACTCACGTTTCCTGCTGTCTTAGACACTCTAGAAAGCTATAGCGTGCTTCTTGCTCTAAAGCAGAGTGTGATCAATGGAAGAGACCTCTGCTGTGTGTTTCCCTTCAGAAATGTAGTTAAATCCCAGGCTCTGAGTCTTCCTACAAGCAAGACTTCAAATCAGGTAAGGGCAGTTACTTTACAGCTCAAACCAACTACATCGTTCACGAAGCTCACAAGTTTCTCATCTTAACTGACAAGCATTGGATGTTAGTGGACCTGTGGTTTGTTGCAGTTTCACAAGCAGAGTTGGACTAGATATTGTCCATATGTGTCAGAAACACAGTTCTTTGTTCTCAGCAAACTCATATTTCCTGCTGTATTAGAGAATCTAGAAAGCTAGAGTGTGCTTCTTGCTCTGAAGCAGAGTGTGATCCATGGAAGAGAACTCTGCTGTGTGTTTCCCTTCAGAAATGGAGTTGAATCCCAGGCTCTGAGTCTTCCTACAAGCAAGACTTCGAATCAGGTAAGGGCAGTTACTTTACAGCTCAAACGAACTACATCGTTCACAAAGCTCACACGTTTCTCATCTTAACTGACAAGCATTGGAAGTTATAGGACCAGTGCTTTGTATCAGTTTCAGAAGCAGAGTTGGAATAGATGTGGTCCATATGTGTAGGAAACACAGTTCTTTTGTTCTGAACACAACCAAGATTCCTGCTGTATTGGAGAATCTAGAAAGCTAGAGCGTGCTTCCTTCTCTAAAGCAGAGTGTGATCAATGGATGAGAACTCGGCTCTGTGTTTCACTTCAGAAATGGAATTAAATCCCAGCCTTGAGTCTTCCTACAAACAAGAATTCGTTTCAGGTAAGGGCAGTTACTTTACAGCTCAAACGAAGTACATTGTTCACGAAGCTCACAAGTTTATCATCTTAACTGACAAGTATTGGATGTTAGTGGACCTGTGGTTTGTTTCAGTTTCACAAGCGGAGATGGACTAGATATGGTCCGTATGTGTCGGAAACACAGTTCTTTTGTTCTGAGCACAACCACGTTTCCTGCTGTATTAGAAAATCTAGAAAGCAAGAGTGTGCTTCTTGCTCTGAAGCAGAGTGTGATCCATGGATGAGAACTATGCTGTGTGTTTCCCTTCATAAATGGAGTTAAATCCCAGTCTCTGAGTCTTCCTACAAACAAGACTTCGTTTCAGGTAAGGGCAGTTTCTTTCCAGCTCCAACCAACTACATCGTTCACGAAGCTCACACGTTTCTCATTTTAACTGACAAGCATTGGATGTTTGTGGACCTGTGGTTTGTTTCAGTTTCAGAAGCAGAGTTGGAATATATATGGTCCGTATGTGTAGGAAACACTGTTATTTGTTCTCAGCACACTCACGTTTCCTGCTCTATTAGAGAATCTAGAAAGCAAGAGCGGGCTACTTGCTCTAAAGCAGAGTGTGATCAATGGAAGAGAACTCTGCTGTGTGTTTCCCTTCAGAAATGTAGTTAAATCAAAGGCTCTGAGTCTTCCTACAAGCAAGACTTCGAATCAGGTAAGGGCAGTTACTTTATAGCTCAAACGAACTACATTGTTCACGAAGCTCACTCGTTTCTCATCTTAAATGACAAGCATCGGATGTTATAGGACCAGTGCTTTGTCTCAGTTTCAGAAGCAGAGTTGTACTAGATATGGTCCGTTGTGTAGGAAACACCGTTCTTTTGTTCTCAGCACACTCACGTTTACTGCTGTCTTAGAAACTCTAGAAAGCTAGAGTGTGCTTCTTGCTCTAAAGCAGAGAGTGATCAATGGATGAGAACTCTGCTGTGTGTTTCCCTTCAGAAATGGAGTTAAATCCCAGGCTCTGAGTCTTCCTACAAACAAGACTTCGTTTCAGGTAAGGGCAGTTACTTTACAGCTCAAACCTACTACATCGTTCACGAAGCTCACACGTTTCTCATCTTAACTGACAAGCATTGGATGTTAGTGGACCTGTTTTTTGTTGCAGTTTCACAAGCAGAGTTAGACTAGATATGGTCCATATGTGTCAGAAACACAGTTCTTTTGTTCTCAGCACACTCATGTTTCCTGCTGTCTTAGAGAATCCAGAAAGCTAGAGCGTGCTTCTTGCTCTAAAGCAGAGTGTGATCAATGGATAAGAATTCTGCTTTGTGTTTCACTTCAGGAAAGGAGTTAAATCCCAGGCTCTGAGTCTTCCTACAAACAAGACTTGGTTTCAGGTAAGGGCAGTTACTTTATAGCTCAAACCAACTACATTGTTCACGAAGCTCACACGTTTCTAATCTTAACTGACAAGCATTGGATGTTAGTGGACCTGTGGTTTGTTTCAGTTTCACAAGCAAAGTTGGACTAGATATGGTCCGTATGTGTAGGAAACACAGTTCTTTCGTTCTGAACACAACCATGTTTCCTGCTGTATTAGAGAATCTAGAAAGCTAGAGCGTGCTTCTTGCTCTAAAGCACAGTGTGATCCATGGAAGAGAACTCTGCTGTGTGTTTCCCTTCAGAAATGGAGTTTAATCCCAGGCTCTGAGTCTTCCTACAAGCAAGACTTCGAATCAGGTAAGGGCAGTTACTTTACAGCTCAAACGAACTACATCGTTCACGAAGCTCACACGTTTCTCATCTTAACTGACAAGCATTGGATGTTATAGGACCAGTGCTTTGTATCAGTTTCAGAAGCAGAGTTGGAATAGATGTGGTCCGTATGTGTAGGAAACACAGTTCTTTTGTTCTGAACACAACCACATTTCCTGCTGTATTGGAGAATCTAGAAAGCTAGAGCGTGCTTCCTGCTCTAAAGCAGAGTGTGATCAATGGATGAGAACTCGGCTCTGTGTTTCACTTCAGAAATGGAATTAAATCCCAGCCTTGAGTCTTCCTACAAACTAAGAATTCGTTTCAGGAAAGGGCAGTTACTTTACAGCTCAAACGAACTACATCGTTCACGAAGCTCACACGTTTCTCATCTTCACTGACAAGCATTGGATGTTAGTGGACCTGTGGTTTGTTTCAGTTTCACAAGCAGAGTTGGACTAGATATGGTCCGTATGTGTAGGAAACACAGTTCTTTTTTTCTGAACAGAACCAAGTGTCCTGCTGTATTAGAGAATCTAGAATGCAAGAGCGTGCTTCTTGCTCTGAAGCAGAGTGTGATGCATGGAGGAGAACTCTGCTGTGTGTTTCCCTTCAGAAATGAAGTGAAATCCCAGGCTCTGAGTCTTCCTACAAGCAAGACTTCGAATCAGGTAAGGGCAGTTACTTTACAGCTCAAACGAACTACATCGTTCACGCAGCTCACACGTTTCTCATCTTAAATGACAAGCATCGGATGTTAGAGGACCAGTGCTTTGTCTCAGTTTCAGAAGCAGAGATGGACTAGATATGGTCTGTATGTGTAGGAAACACCGTTCTTTTGTTCTCAGCACACTCACGTTTCCTGCTGTCTTAGACACTCTAGAAAGCTATAGCGTGCTTCTTGCTCTAAAGCAGAGTGTGATCAATGGATGAGAACTCTGCTATGTGTTTCCATTCAGAAATGGAGTGAAATCCCAGGCTCTGTGTCTTCCTACAATAAAGACTTCGTTTCAGGTAAGGGCAGTCTTTTTTCAGCTCAAACGAACTACATCGTTCACGAAGCTCACACGTTTCTCATCTTAACTGACAAGCACCGGATGTTATAGGACCAGTGCTTTGTGTAAGTTTCAGAAGCAGAGTTTGAATAGGTATGGTCCGTATGTGTAGGAAACACCGTTCTTTTGTTCTCAGCACACTCACGTTTCCTGCTGTATTAGAGACTCTAGAAAGCTAGAGAGTGCTTCTTGCTCTAAAGTAGAGTGTGATCCATGGAAGAGTACTCTGCTGTGTGTTTCCCTTCAGAAATGCAGTGAAATCCCAGGCTCTGAGTCTTCCTACAAGCAAGACTTCGAATCAGGTAAGGGCAGTTACTTTACAGCTCATACGAACTACATCGTTCACAAAGCTCACACGTTTCTCATCTTAATTGACAAGCATTGGAGGTTAGAGGACCAGTGCATTGTATCAGTTTCAGAGTCATAGTTGGACTCGATATGGTCCGAATGTGTAGGAAACACCGTTGTTTTCCTCTCATCACACTCATGTTTCCTGCTGTCTTAGAGATTCTAGAAAGCAAGAGCATCCTTCTTGCTTTAAAGCAGAGTGCGATGTATATATGAGAACCCTGCTGTGTGTTTCACTTCAGAAATGGAGTTAAACCCCAGGCTCTGAGTCTTCCTACAAGCAACACTTCGTTTCAGGTAAGTGCAGTTACTTTACAGCTCCTACGAACTACATCATTCACGAAGCTCACACGTTTCTCATCTTAACTGACAAGCATTGGATGTTAGTGGACCTGTTTTTTGTTGCAGTTTCACAAGCAGAGTTAGACTAGATATGGTCCATATGTGTCAGAAACACAGTTCTTTTGTTCTCAGCACACTCATGTTTCCTGCTGTCTTAGAGAATCCAGAAAGCTAGAGCGTGCTTCTTGCTCTAAAGCAGAGTGTGATCAATGGATAAGAATTCTGCTTTGTGTTTCACTTCAGGAAAGGAGTTAAATCCCAGGCTCTGAGTCTTCCTACAAACAAGACTTGGTTTCAGGTAAGGGCAGTTACTTTATAGCTCAAACCAACTACATTGTTCACGAAGCTCACACGTTTCTAATCTTAACTGACAAGCATTGGATGTTAGTGGACCTGTGGTTTGTTTCAGTTTCACAAGCAAAGTTGGACTAGATATGGTCCGTATGTGTAGGAAACACAGTTCTTTCGTTCTGAACACAACCATGTTTCCTGCTGTATTAGAGAATCTAGAAAGCTAGAGCGTGCTTCTTGCTCTAAAGCACAGTGTGATCCATGGAAGAGAACTCTGCTGTGTGTTTCCCTTCAGAAATGGAGTTTAATCCCAGGCTCTGAGTCTTCCTACAAGCAAGACTTCGAATCAGGTAAGGGCAGTTACTTTACAGCTCAAACGAACTACATCGTTCACGAAGCTCACACGTTTCTCATCTTAACTGACAAGCATTGGATGTTATAGGACCAGTGCTTTGTATCAGTTTCAGAAGCAGAGTTGGAATAGATGTGGTCCGTATGTGTAGGAAACACAGTTCTTTTGTTCTGAACACAACCACATTTCCTGCTGTATTGGAGAATCTAGAAAGCTAGAGCGTGCTTCCTGCTCTAAAGCAGAGTGTGATCAATGGATGAGAACTCGGCTCTGTGTTTCACTTCAGAAATGGAATTAAATCCCAGCCTTGAGTCTTCCTACAAACTAAGAATTCGTTTCAGGAAAGGGCAGTTACTTTACAGCTCAAACGAACTACATCGTTCACGAAGCTCACACGTTTCTCATCTTCACTGACAAGCATTGGATGTTAGTGGACCTGTGGTTTGTTTCAGTTTCACAAGCAGAGTTGGACTAGATATGGTCCGAATGTGTAGGAAACACAGTTCTTTTTTTCTGAACAGAACCAAGTGTCCTGCTGTATTAGAGAATCTAGAATGCAAGAGCGTGCTTCTTGCTCTGAAGCAGAGTGTGATGCATGGAGGAGAACTCTGCTGTGTGTTTCCCTTCAGAAATGAAGTGAAATCCCAGGCTCTGAGTCTTCCTACAAGCAAGACTTCGAATCAGGTAAGGGCAGTTACTTTACAGCTCAAACGAACTACATCGTTCACGCAGCTCACACGTTTCTCATCTTAAATGACAAGCATCGGATGTTAGAGGACCAGTGCTTTGTCTCAGTTTCAGAAGCAGAGATGGACTAGATATGGTCTGTATGTGTAGGAAACACCGTTCTTTTGTTCTCAGCACACTCACGTTTCCTGCTGTCTTAGACACTCTAGAAAGCTATAGCGTGCTTCTTGCTCTAAAGCAGAGTGTGATCAATGGATGAGAACTCTGCTATGTGTTTCCATTCAGAAATGGAGTGAAATCCCAGGCTCTGTGTCTTCCTACAATAAAGACTTCGTTTCAGGTAAGGGCAGTCTTTTTTCAGCTCAAACGAACTACATCGTTCACGAAGCTCACACGTTTCTCATCTTAACTGACAAGCACCGGATGTTATAGGACCAGTGCTTTGTGTAAGTTTCAGAAGCAGAGTTTGAATAGGTATGGTCCGTATGTGTAGGAAACACCGTTCTTTTGTTCTCAGCACACTCACGTTTCCTGCTGTATTAGAGACTCTAGAAAGCTAGAGAGTGCTTCTTGCTCTAAAGTAGAGTGTGATCCATGGAAGAGTACTCTGCTGTGTGTTTCCCTTCAGAAATGCAGTGAAATCCCAGGCTCTGAGTCTTCCTACAATCAAGACTTCGAATCAGGTAAGGGCAGTTACTTTACAGCTCATACGAACTACATCGTTCACAAAGCTCACACGTTTCTCATCTTAATTGACAAGCATTGGAGGTTAGAGGACCAGTGCATTGTATCAGTTTCAGAGTCATAGTTGGACTCGATATGGTCCGAATGTGTAGGAAACACCGTTGTTTTCCTCTCATCACACTCATGTTTCCTGCTGTCTTAGAGATTCTAGAAAGCAAGAGCATCCTTCTTGCTTTAAAGCAGAGTGCGATGTATATATGAGAACCCTGCTGTGTGTTTCACTTCAGAAATGGAGTTAAACCCCAGGCTCTGAGTCTTCCTACAAGCAACACTTCGTTTCAGGTAAGTGCAGTTACTTTACAGCTCCTACGAACTACATCATTCACGAAGCTCACACGTTTCTCATCTTAACTGACAAGCATTGGATGTTAGTGGACCTGTGGTTTGTTTCAGTTTCACAAGCAGAGTTGAACTAGATATGGTCCGTATGTGTCGGAAGCACAGTTCTTTTGTTCTGAGCACAACCACGTTTCCTGCTGTATTAGAGAATCTAGAAAGCAAGAGTGTGCTTCTTGCTCTGAAGCAGAGTGTGATCCATGGATGAGAACTATGCTGTGTGTTTCTCTTAAGAAATGGAGTTAAATCCCAGGCTCTGTGTCTTCCAACATGCAAGACTTCGTTTCAGGGAAGGGCAGTCACTTTTCAGCTCAAACGAACTACATCGTTCACAAAGCTCACACGTTTCTCATCTTAACTGACAAGCATTGGATTTTAGAGGACCAGTGCTTTGTATCAGTTTCTGAAGCAGAGTTGGACTAGATATGGTCCGTATGTGTAGGAAACACCGTTCTTTTGTTCTCATCACACTCAGGTTTCCTGCTGTCTTAATGACTCTGGAAAGCAAGAGCATGCTTCTTGCTCTAAAGCAGAGTGTGATCTATATATGAGAACTCTGTTTTGTGTTTCCCTTCAGAAATGGAGTTAAATCCCAGGCTCTGAGTCTTCCTACAAACAAGACTTCGTTTCAGGTAAGGGCAGTTACTTTACAGCTCAAACCTACTACATCGTTCACAAAGCTCACACGTTTCTCATCTTAACTGACAAGCATTGGATGTTAGTGGACCTGTTTTTTGTTGCAGTTTCACAAGCAGAGTTGGACTAGATATGGTCCATATGTGTCAGAAACACAGTTCTTTTGTTCTCAGCACACTCATGTTTCCTGCTGTCTTAGAGAATCTAGAAAGCTAGAGCGTGCTTCTTGCTCTAAAGCAGAGTGTGATCAATGGATAAGAATTCTGCTTTGTGTTTCACTTCAGGAATGGAGTTAAATCCCAGGCTCTGAGTCTTCCTACAAGCAAGACATCGAATAGGTAAGGGCAGTTACATTACAGCTCAAACCAACTACATCGTTCACGAAGCTCACATGTTTCTAATCTTAACTGACAAGCATTGGATGTTAGTGGACCTGTGGTTTGTTTCAGTTTCTCAAGCAAAGTTGGACTAGATATGGTCCGTATGTGTAGGAAACACAGTTCTTTCGTTCTGAACACAACCAAGTTTCCTGCTGTATTAGAGAATCTAGAAAGCTAGAGCGTGCTTCTTGCTCTAAAGCAGAGTGTGATCCATGGAAGAGAACTCTGCTGTGTGTTTCCCTTCAGAAATGGAGTTGAATCCCAGGCTCTGAGTCTTCCTACAAGCAAGACTTCGAATCAGGTAAGGGCAGTTACTTTACAGCTCAAACGAACTACATCGTTCACAAAGCTCACACGTTTCTCATCTTAACTGACAAGCATTGGAAGTTATAGGACCAGTGCTTTGTATCAGTTTCAGAAGCAGAGTTGGAATAGATGTGGTCCATATGTGTAGGAAACACAGTTCTTTTGTTCTGAACACAACCAAGGTTCCTGCTGTATTGGAGAATCTAGAAAGCTAGAGCGTGCTTCCTGCTCTAAAGCAGAGTGTGATCAATGGATGAGAACTCGGCTCTGTGTTTCACTTCAGAAATGGAATTAAATCCCAGCCTTGAGTCTTCCTACAAACAAGAATTCGTTTCAGGTAAGGGCAGTTACTTTACAGCTCAAACGAAGTACATTGTTCACGAAGCTCACAAGTTTATCATCTTAACTGACAAGTATTGGATGTTAGTGGACCTGTGGTTTGTTTCAGTTTCACAAGCGGAGATGGACTAGATATGGTCCGTATGTGTCGGAAACACAGTTCTTTTGTTCTGAGCACAACCACTTTTCCTGCTGTATTAGAAAATCTAGACAGCAAGAGTGTGCTTCTTGCTCTGAAGCAGAGTGTGATCCATGGATGAGAACTATGCTGTGTGTTTCCCTTCAGAAATGGAGTTAAATCCCAGTCTCTGAGTCTTCCTACAAACAAGACTTCGTTTCAGGTAAGGGCAGTTTCTTTCCAGCTCCAAACAACTACATCGTTCACGAAGCTCACACGTTTCTCATTTTAACTGACAAGCATTGGATGTTTGTGGACCTGTGGTTTGTTTCAGTTTCAGAAGCAGAGTTGGAATATATATGTTCCGTATGTGTAGGAAACACTGTTATTTGTTCTCAGCACACTCACGTTTCCTGCTCTATTAGAGAATCTAGAAAGCAAGAGCGGGCTACTTGCTCTAAAGCAGAGTGTGATCAATGGAAGAGAACTCTGCTGTGTGTTTCCCTTCAGAAATGTAGTTAAATCAAAGGCTCTGAGTCTTCCTACAAGCAAGACTTCGAATCAGGTAAGGGCAGTTACTTTACAGCTCAAAAGAACTACATTGTTCACGAAGCTCACTCGTTTCTCATCTTAAATGACAAGCATCGGATGTTATAGGACCAGTGCTTTGTATCAGTTTCAGAAGCAGAGTTGTACTAGATATGGTCCGTTGTGTAGGAAACACCGTTCTTTTGTTCTCAGCACACTCACGTTTACTGCAGTCTTAGAAACTCTAGAAAGCTAGAGTGTGCTTCTTCCTCTAAAGCAGAGAGTGATCAATGGATGAGAACTCTGCTGTGTGTTTCCCTTCAGAAATGGAGTTAAATCCCAGGCTCTGAGTCTTCCTACAAACAAGACTTCGTTTCAGGTAAGGGCAGTTACTTTACAGCTCAAACCTACTACATCGTTCACGAAGCTCACACGTTTCTCATCTTAACTGACAAGCATTGGATGTTAGTGGACCTGTTTTTTGTTGCAGTTTCACAAGCAGAGTTGGACTAGATATGGTCCATATGTGTCAGAAACACAGTTCTTTTGTTCTCATCACACTCATGTTTCCTGCTGTCTTAGAGAATCCAGAGAGCTAGAGCGTGCTTCTTGCTCTAAAGCAGAGTGTGATCAATGGATAAGAATTCTGCTTTGTGTTTCACTTCAGGAATGGAGTTAAATCCCAGGCTCTGAGTCTTCCTACAAACAAGACTTGGTTTCAGGTAAGGGCAGTTACTTTATAGCTCAAACCAACTACATTGTTCACGAAGCTCACACGTTTCTAATCTTAACTGACAAGCATTGGATGTTAGTGGACCTGTGGTTTGTTTCAGTTTCTCAAGCAAAGTTGGACTAGATATGGTCCGTATGTGTAGGAAACACAGTTCTTTCGTTCTGAACACAACCATGTTTCCTGCTGTATTAGAGAATCTAGAAAGCTAGAGCGTGCTTCTTGCTCTAAAGCACAGTGTGATCCATGGAAGAGAACTCTGCTGTGTGTTTCCCTTCAGAAATGGAGTTGAATCCCAGGCTCTGAGTCTTCCTACAAGCAAGACTTCGAATCAGGTAAGGGCAGTTACTTTACAGCTCAAACGAACTACATCGTTCACGAAGCTCACACGTTTCTCATCTTAACTGACAAGCATTGGATGTTATAGGACCAGTGCTTTGTATCAGTTTCAGAAGCAGAGTTGGAATAGATGTGGTCCGTATGTGTAGGAAACACAGTTCTTTTGTTCTGAACACAACCACATTTCCTGCTGTATTGGAGAATCTAGAAAGCTAGAGCGTGCTTCCTGCTCTAAAGCAGAGTGTGATCAATGGATGAGAACTCGGCTCTGTGTTTCACTTCAGAAATGGAATTAAATCCCAGCCTTGAGTCTTCCTACAAACTAAGAATTCGTTTCAGGAAAGGGCAGTTACTTTACAGCTCAAACGAACTACATCGTTCACGAAGCTCACACGTTTCTCATCTTCACTGACAAGCATTGGATGTTAGTGGACCTGTGGTTTGTTTCAGTTTCACAAGCAGAGTTGGACTAGATATGGTCCGTATGTGTAGGAAACACAGTTCTTTTTTTCTGAACAGAACCAAGTGTCCTGCTGTATTAGAGAATCTAGAATGCAAGAGCGTGCTTCTTGCTCTGAAGCAGAGTGTGATGCATGGAGGAGAACTCTGCTGTGTGTTTCCCTTCAGAAATGAAGTGAAATCCCAGGCTCTGAGTCTTCCTACAAGCAAGACTTCGAATCAGGTAAGGGCAGTTACTTTACAGCTCAAACGAACTACATCGTTCACGCAGCTCACACGTTTCTCATCTTAAATGACAAGCATCGGATGTTAGAGGACCAGTGCTTTGTCTCAGTTTCAGAAGCAGAGATGGACTAGATATGGTCTGTATGTGTAGGAAACACCGTTCTTTTGTTCTCAGCACACTCACGTTTCCTGCTGTCTTAGACACTCTAGAAAGCTATAGCGTGCTTCTTGCTCTAAAGCAGAGTGTGATCAATGGATGAGAACTCTGCTATGTGTTTCCATTCAGAAATGGAGTGAAATCCCAGGCTCTGTGTCTTCCTACAATAAAGACTTCGTTTCAGGTAAGGGCAGTCTTTTTTCAGCTCAAACGAACTACATCGTTCACGAAGCTCACACGTTTCTCATCTTAACTGACAAGCACCGGATGTTATAGGACCAGTGCTTTGTGTAAGTTTCAGAAGCAGAGTTTGAATAGGTATGGTCCGTATGTGTAGGAAACACCGTTCTTTTGTTCTCAGCACACTCACGTTTCCTGCTGTATTAGAGACTCTAGAAAGCTAGAGAGTGCTTCTTGCTCTAAAGTAGAGTGTGATCCATGGAAGAGTACTCTGCTGTGTGTTTCCCTTCAGAAATGCAGTGAAATCCCAGGCTCTGAGTCTTCCTACAATCAAGACTTCGAATCAGGTAAGGGCAGTTACTTTACAGCTCATACGAACTACATCGTTCACAAAGCTCACACGTTTCTCATCTTAATTGACAAGCATTGGAGGTTAGAGGACCAGTGCATTGTATCAGTTTCAGAGTCATAGTTGGACTCGATATGGTCCGAATGTGTAGGAAACACCGTTGTTTTCCTCTCATCACACTCATGTTTCCTGCTGTCTTAGAGATTCTAGAAAGCAAGAGCATCCTTCTTGCTTTAAAGCAGAGTGCGATGTATATATGAGAACCCTGCTGTGTGTTTCACTTCAGAAATGGAGTTAAACCCCAGGCTCTGAGTCTTCCTACAAGCAACACTTCGTTTCAGGTAAGTGCAGTTACTTTACAGCTCCTACGAACTACATCATTCACGAAGCTCACACGTTTCTCATCTTAACTGACAAGCATTGGATGTTAGTGGACCTGTGGTTTGTTTCAGTTTCACAAGCAGAGTTGAACTAGATATGGTCCGTATGTGTCGGAAGCACAGTTCTTTTGTTCTGAGCACAACCACGTTTCCTGATGTATTAGAGAATCTAGAAAGCAAGAGTGTGCTTCTTGCTCTGAAGCAGAGTGTGATCCATGGATGAGAACTATGCTGTGTGTTTCTCTTAAGAAATGGAGTTAAATCCCAGGCTCTGTGTCTTCCAACATGCAAGACTTCGTTTCAGGGAAGGGCAGTCACTTTTCAGCTCAAACGAACTACATCGTTCACAAAGCTCACACGTTTCTCATCTTAACTGACAAGCATTGGATTTTAGAGGACCAGTGCTTTGTATCAGTTTCTGAAGCAGAGTTGGACTAGATTTGGTCCGTATGTGTAGGAAACACCGTTCTTTTGTTCTCATCACACTCAGGTTTCCTGCTGTCTTAATGACTCTGGAAAGCAAGAGCATGCTTCTTGCTCTAAAGCAGAGTGTGATCTATATATGAGAACTCTGTTTTGTGTTTCCCTTCAGAAATGGAGTTAAATCCCAGGCTCTGAGTCTTCCTACAAACAAGACTTCGTTTCAGGTAAGGGCAGTTACTTTATAGCTCAAACCAACTACATTGTTCACGAAGCTCAAACGTTTCTAATCTTAACTGACAAGCATTGGATGTTAGTGGACCTGTGGTTTGTTTCAGTTTCACAAGCAAAGTTGGACTAGATATGGTCCGTATGTGTAGGAAACACAGTTCTTTCGTTCTGAACACAACCATGTTTCCTGCTGTATTAGAGAATCTAGAAAGCTAGAGCGTGCTTCTTGCTCTAAAGCACAGAGTGATCCATGGAAGAGAACTCTGCTGTGTGTTTCCCTTCAGAAATGGAGTTTAATCCCAGGCTCTGAGTCTTCCTACAAGCAAGACTTCGAATCAGGTAAGGGCAGTTACTTTACAGCTCAAACGAACTACATCGTTCACGAAGCTCACACGTTTCTCATCTTAACTGACAAGCATTGGATGTTATAGGACCAGTGCTTTGTATCAGTTTCAGAAGCAGAGTTGGAATAGATGTGGTCCGTATGTGTAGGAAACACAGTTCTTTGTTCTGAACACAACCACATTTCCTGCTGTATTGGAGAATCTAGAAAGCTAGAGCGTGCTTCCTGCTCTAAAGCAGAGTGTGATCAATGGATGAGAACTCGGCTCTGTGTTTCACTTCAGAAATGGAATTAAATCCCAGCCTTGAGTCTTCCTACAAACTAAGAATTCGTTTCAGGAAAGGGCAGTTACTTTACAGCTCAAACGAACTACATCGTTCACGAAGCTCACACGTTTCTCATCTTCACTGACAAGCATTGGATGTTAGTGGACCTGTGGTTTGTTTCAGTTTCACAAGCAGAGTTGGACTAGATATGGTCCGTATGTGTAGGAAACACAGTTCTTTTTTTCTGAACAGAACCAAGTGTCCTGCTGTATTAGAGAATCTAGAATGCAAGAGCGTGCTTCTTGCTCTGAAGCAGAGTGTGATGCATGGAGGAGAACTCTGCTGTGTGTTTCCCTTCAGAAATGAAGTGAAATCCCAGGCTCTGAGTCTTCCTACAAGCAAGACTTCGAATCAGGTAAGGGCAGTTACTTTACAGCTCAAACGAACTACATCGTTCACGAAGCTCACACGTTTCTCATCTTAAATGACAAGCATCGGATGTTAGAGGACCAGTGCTTTGTCTCAGTTTCAGAAGCAGAGATGGACTAGATATGGTCCGTATGTGTAGGAAACACCGTTCTTTTTTTCTCAGCACACTCACATTTCCTGCTGTCTTAGACACTCTAGAAAGCTATAGCGTGCTTCTTGCTCTAAATTAGAGTGTGATCAATGGATGAGAACTCTGCTATGTGTTTCCATTCAGAAATGGAGTGAAATCCCAGGCTCTGTGTCTTCCTACAATAAAGACTTCGTTTCAGGTAAGGGCAGTCTTTTTCAGCTCAAACGAACTACATCGTTCACGAAGCTCACACGTTTCTCATCTTAACTGACAAGCACCGGATGTTATAGGACCAGTGCTTTGTGTAAGTTTCAGAAGCAGAGTTTGAATAGGTATGGTCCGTATGTGTAGGAAACACCGTTCTTTTGTTCTCAGCACACTCACGTTTCCTGCTGTATTAGAGACTCTAGAAAGCTAGAGAGTGCTTCTTGCTCTAAAGTAGAGTGTGATCCATGGAAGAGTACTCTGCTGTGTGTTTCCCTTCAGAAATGCAGTGAAATCCCAGGCTCTGAGTCTTCCTACAAGCAAGACTTCGAATCAGGTAAGGGCAGTTACTTTACAGCCCATACGAACTACATCGTTCACAAAGCTCACACGTTTCTCATCTTAATTGACAAGCATTGGAGGTTAGAGGACCAGTGCATTGTATCAGTTTCAGAGTCATAGTTGGACTCGATATGGTCCGAATGTGTAGGAAACACCGTTGTTTTCCTCTCATCACACTCATGTTTCCTGCTGTCTTAGAGATTCTAGAAAGCAAGAGCATCCTTCTTGCTTTAAAGCAGAGTGTGATGTATATATGAGAACCCTGCTGTGTGTTTCACTTCAGAAATGGAGTTAAACCCCAGGCTCTGAGTCTTCCTACAAGCAACACTTCGTTTCAGGTAAGTGCAGTTACTTTACAGCTCCTACGAACTACATCATTCACGAAGCTCACACGTTTCTCATCTTAACTGACAAGCATTGGATGTTAGTGGACCTGTGGTTTGTTTCAGTTTCACAAGCAGAGTTGAACTAGATATGGTCCGTATGTGTCGGAAGCACAGTTCTTTTGTTCTGAGCACAACCACGTTTCCTGCTGTATTAGAGAATCTAGAAAGCAAGAGTGTGCTTCTTGCTCTGAAGCAGAGTGTGATCCATGGATGAGAACTATGCTGTGTGTTTCTCTTAAGAAATGGAGTTAAATCCCAGGCTCTGTGTCTTCCAACATGCAAGACTTCGTTTCAGGGAAGGGCAGTCACTTTTCAGCTCAAACGAACTACATCGTTCACAAAGCTCACACGTTTCTCATCTTAACTGACAAGCATTGGATTTTAGAGGACCAGTGCTTTGTATCAGTTTCAGAAGCAGAGTTGGACTAGATATGGTCCGTATATGTAGGAAACACCGTTCTTTTGTTCTCATCACACTCAGGTTTCCTGCTGTCTTAATGACTCTGGAAAGCAAGAGCATGCTTCTTGCTCTAAAGCAGAGTGTGATCTATATATGAGAACTCTGTTTTGTGTTTCCCTTCAGAAATGGAGTTAAATCCCAGGCTCTGAGTCTTCCTACAAACAAGACTTCGTTTCAGGTAAGGGCAGTTACTTTATAGCTCAAACCAACTACATTGTTCACGAAGCTCAAACGTTTCTAATCTTAACTGACAAGCATTGGATGTTAGTGGACCTGTGGTTTGTTTCAGTTTCACAAGCAAAGTTGGACTAGATATGGTCCGTATGTGTAGGAAACACAGTTCTTTCGTTCTGAACACAACCATGTTTCCTGCTGTATTAGAGAATCTAGAAAGCTAGAGCGTGCTTCTTGCTCTAAAGCACAGTGTGATCCATGGAAGAGAACTCTGCTGTGTGTTTCCCTTCAGAAATGGAGTTTAATCCCAGGCTCTGAGTCTTCCTACAAGCAAGACTTCGAATCAGGTAAGGGCAGTTACTTTACAGCTCAAACGAACTACATCGTTCACGAAGCTCACACGTTTCTCATCTTAACTGACAAGCATTGGATGTTATAGGACCAGTGCTTTGTATCAGTTTCAGAAGCAGAGTTGGAATAGATGTGGTCCGTATGTGTAGGAAACACAGTTCTTTTGTTCTGAACACAACCACATTTCCTGCTGTATTGGAGAATCTAGAAAGCTAGAGCGTGCTTCCTGCTCTAAAGCAGAGTGTGATCAATGGATGAGAACTCGGCTCTGTGTTTCACTTCAGAAATGGAATTAAATCCCAGCCTTGAGTCTTCCTACAAACTAAGAATTCGTTTCAGGAAAGGGCAGTTACTTTACAGCTCAAACGAACTACATCGTTCACGAAGCTCACACGTTTCTCATCTTAACTGACAAGCATTGGATGTTAGTGGACCTGTGGTTTGTTTCAGTTTCACAAGCAGAGTTGGACTAGATATGGTCCGTATGTGTAGGAAACACAGTTCTTTTTTTCTGAACAGAACCAAGTGTCCTGCTGTATTAGAGAATCTAGAATGCAAGAGCGTGCTTCTTGCTCTGAAGCAGAGTGTGATGCATGGAGGAGAACTCTGCTGTGTGTTTCCCTTCAGAAATGAAGTGAAATCCCAGGCTCTGAGTCTTCCTACAAGCAAGACTTCGAATCAGGTAAGGGCAGTTACTTTACAGCTCAAACGAACTACATCGTTCACGCAGCTCACACGTTTCTCATCTTAAATGACAAGCATCGGATGTTAGAGGACCAGTGCTTTGTCTCAGTTTCAGAAGCAGAGATGGACTAGATATGGTCCGTATGTGTAGGAAACACCGTTCTTTTTTTCTCAGCACACTCACATTTCCTGCTGTCTTAGACACTCTAGAAAGCTATAGCGTGCTTCTTGCTCTAAATTAGAGTGTGATCAATGGATGAGAACTCTGCTATGTGTTTCCATTCAGAAATGGAGTGAAATCCCAGGCTCTGTGTCTTCCTACAATAAAGACTTCGTTTCAGGTAAGGGCAGTCTTTTTCAGCTCAAACGAACTACATCGTTCACGAAGCTCACACGTTTCTCATCTTAACTGACAAGCACCGGATGTTATAGGACCAGTGCTTTGTGTAAGTTTCAGAAGCAGAGTTTGAATAGGTATGGTCCGTATGTGTAGGAAACACCGTTCTTTTGTTCTCAGCACACTCACGTTTCCTGCTGTATTAGAGACTCTAGAAAGCAAGAGAGTGCTTCTTGCTCTAAAGTAGAGTGTGATCCATGGAAGAGTACTCTGCTGTGTGTTTCCCTTCAGAAATGCAGTGAAATCCCAGGCTCTGAGTCTTCCTACAAGCAAGACTTCGAATCAGGTAAGGGCAGTTACTTTACAGCTCATACGAACTACATCGTTCACAAAGCTCACACGTTTCTCATCTTAATTGACAAGCATTGGAGGTTAGAGGACCAGTGCATTGTATCAGTTTCAGAGTCATAGTTGGACTCGATATGGTCCGAATGTGTAGGAAACACCGTTGTTTTCCTCTCATCACACTCATGTTTCCTGCTGTCTTAGAGATTCTAGAAAGCAAGAGCATCCTTCTTGCTTTAAAGCAGAGTGTGATGTATATATGAGAACCCTGCTGTGTGTTTCACTTCAGAAATGGAGTTAAACCCCAGGCTCTGAGTCTTCCTACAAGCAACACTTCGTTTCAGGTAAGTGCAGTTACTTTACAGCTCCTACGAACTACATCATTCACGAAGCTCACACGTTTCTCATCTTAACTGACAAGCATTGGATGTTAGTGGACCTGTGGTTTGTTTCAGTTTCACAAGCAGAGTTGAACTAGATATGGTCCGTATGTGTCGGAAGCACAGTTCTTTTGTTCTGAGCACAACCACGTTTCCTGCTGTATTAGAGAATCTAGAAAGCAAGAGTGTGCTTCTTGCTCTGAAGCAGAGTGTGATCCATGGATGAGAACTATGCTGTGTGTTTCTCTTAAGAAATGGAGTTAAATCCCAGGCTCTGTGTCTTCCAACATGCAAGACTTCGTTTCAGGGAAGGGCAGTCACTTTTCAGCTCAAACGAACTACATCGTTCACAAAGCTCACACGTTTCTCATCTTAACTGACAAGCATTGGATTTTAGAGGACCAGTGCTTTGTATCAGTTTCAGAAGCAGAGTTGGACTAGATATGGTCCGTATATGTAGGAAACACCGTTCTTTTGTTCTCATCACACTCAGGTTTCCTGCTGTCTTAATGACTCTGGAAAGCAAGAGCATGCTTCTTGCTCTAAAGCAGAGTGTGATCTATATATGAGAACTCTGTTTTGTGTTTCCCTTCAGAAATGGAGTTAAATCCCAGGCTCTGAGTCTTCCTACAAACAAGACTTCGTTTCAGGTAAGGGCAGTTACTTTATAGCTCAAACCAACTACATTGTTCACGAAGCTCAAACGTTTCTAATCTTAACTGACAAGCATTGGATGTTAGTGGACCTGTGGTTTGTTTCAGTTTCACAAGCAAAGTTGGACTAGATATGGTCCGTATGTGTAGGAAACACAGTTCTTTCGTTCTGAACACAACCATGTTTCCTGCTGTATTAGAGAATCTAGAAAGCTAGAGCGTGCTTCTTGCTCTAAAGCACAGTGTGATCCATGGAAGAGAACTCTGCTGTGTGTTTCCCTTCAGAAATGGAGTTTAATCCCAGGCTCTGAGTCTTCCTACAAGCAAGACTTCGAATCAGGTAAGGGCAGTTACTTTACAGCTCAAACGAACTACATCGTTCACGAAGCTCACACGTTTCTCATCTTAACTGACAAGCATTGGATGTTATAGGACCAGTGCTTTGTATCAGTTTCAGAAGCAGAGTTGGAATAGATGTGGTCCGTATGTGTAGGAAACACAGTTCTTTTGTTCTGAACACAACCACATTTCCTGCTGTATTGGAGAATCTAGAAAGCTAGAGCGTGCTTCCTGCTCTAAAGCAGAGTGTGATCAATGGATGAGAACTCGGCTCTGTGTTTCACTTCAGAAATGGAATTAAATCCCAGCCTTGAGTCTTCCTACAAACTAAGAATTCGTTTCAGGAAAGGGCAGTTACTTTACAGCTCAAACGAACTACATCGTTCACGAAGCTCACACGTTTCTCATCTTAACTGACAAGCATTGGATGTTAGTGGACCTGTGGTTTGTTTCAGTTTCACAAGCAGAGTTGGACTAGATATGGTCCGTATGTGTAGGAAACACAGTTCTTTTTTTCTGAACAGAACCAAGTGTCCTGCTGTATTAGAGAATCTAGAATGCAAGAGCGTGCTTCTTGCTCTGAAGCAGAGTGTGATGCATGGAGGAGAACTCTGCTGTGTGTTTCCCTTCAGAAATGAAGTGAAATCCCAGGCTCTGAGTCTTCCTACAAGCAAGACTTCGAATCAGGTAAGGGCAGTTACTTTACAGCTCAAACGAACTACATCGTTCACGCAGCTCACACGTTTCTCATCTTAAATGACAAGCATCGGATGTTAGAGGACCAGTGCTTTGTCTCAGTTTCAGAAGCAGAGATGGACTAGATATGGTCCGTATGTGTAGGAAACACCGTTCTTTTTTTCTCAGCACACTCACATTTCCTGCTGTCTTAGACACTCTAGAAAGCTATAGCGTGCTTCTTGCTCTAAATTAGAGTGTGATCAATGGATGAGAACTCTGCTATGTGTTTCCATTCAGAAATGGAGTGAAATCCCAGGCTCTGTGTCTTCCTACAATAAAGACTTCGTTTCAGGTAAGGGCAGTCTTTTTCAGCTCAAACGAACTACATCGTTCACGAAGCTCACACGTTTCTCATCTTAACTGACAAGCACCGGATGTTATAGGACCAGTGCTTTGTGTAAGTTTCAGAAGCAGAGTTTGAATAGGTATGGTCCGTATGTGTAGGAAACACCGTTCTTTTGTTCTCAGCACACTCACGTTTCCTGCTGTATTAGAGACTCTAGAAAGCAAGAGAGTGCTTCTTGCTCTAAAGTAGAGTGTGATCCATGGAAGAGTACTCTGCTGTGTGTTTCCCTTCAGAAATGCAGTGAAATCCCAGGCTCTGAGTCTTCCTACAAGCAAGACTTCGAATCAGGTAAGGGCAGTTACTTTACAGCTCATACGAACTACATCGTTCACAAAGCTCACACGTTTCTCATCTTAATTGACAAGCATTGGAGGTTAGAGGACCAGTGCATTGTATCAGTTTCAGAGTCATAGTTGGACTCGATATGGTCCGAATGTGTAGGAAACACCGTTGTTTTCCTCTCATCACACTCATGTTTCCTGCTGTCTTAGAGATTCTAGAAAGCAAGAGCATCCTTCTTGCTTTAAAGCAGAGTGTGATGTATATATGAGAACCCTGCTGTGTGTTTCAGTTTCACAAGCAGAGTTGGACTAGATAAGGTCCGTATGTGTAGGAAACACAGTTCTTTTGTCCTGAACATAACCATGTTTCCTGCTGTATTAGAGAATCTAGAAAGCTAGAGCGTGCTTCTTGCTCTAAAGCAGAGTGTGATCCATGGAAGAGAACTCTGCTGTGTGTTTCCCTTCAGAAATGGAGTTAATCCCAGGCTCTGAGTCTTCCTATAAGCAAGACTTCGAATCAGGTAAGGGCAGTTACTAACAGCTCAAACGAACTACATCGTTCACGAAGCTCACACATTTCTCATCTTAATTGACAAGCATCGGATGTTATAGGACCAGTGCTTTGTATCAGTTTCAGAAGCAGAGTTGGACTAGATATGGTCCGTATATGTAAGCATCACTGTTCTTTTGTTCTCAGCACACTCACGTTTCCTGCTGTATTAGAGAATCTAGAAAGCAAGAGCGTGCTTCTTGCTCTAAAGCAGAGTGTGATCCATGGAAGAGAACTCTGCTGTGTATTTCCCTTCAGAAATGGAGTGAAATCCATGCTCTGAGTCTTCCTACAAGCAAGACTTCGTTTCACGGAAGGGCAGTCACACTCAGGTTTCCTGCTGTCTTAGAGACTCTGGAAAGCAAGAGCATGCTTCTTGCTCTAAAGCAGAGTGTGATCTATATATGAGAACTCTGTTGTGTTTTTCTCTTCAGAAATGGAGTTAAATTCCAGGCTCTTTGTCTTCCTACAAGCAAGAATTAATTTCAAGTAAGGGCAGTCACTTTTCAGCTCAAATGAACTACATACTTCACGAAGCTAACACGTTTCTCATCTTAACTGACAAGCATTGGATGTTAGAGGATCAGTTCTTTGTATCAGTTTCAGAAGCAGGTTTGGAATAGATATGGTCCTTATGTGTAGGAAACACCGTTCTTTTGTTCTCAGCACACTCACGTTTCATGCTGTCTTAGAGACTCTAGAAAGCTAGAGCGTGCTTCTTGCTCTAAAGCAGAGTGTGATCAATGGATAAGAATTCTTCTGTGTGTTTCACTTCAGAAATGGAGTTAAATCCCAGGCTCTGAGTCTTCCTACAAACAAGACTTCGTTTCAGATAAGGGCAGTTACTTTACAGGTCAAACGAACTACATCTTTAACGAAGATCACACGTTTCTAATCTTAACTGACAAGCATCGGATGTTATAGGACCAGTGCTTTGTATCAGTTTCAGAAGCAGAGTTGGAATATATATCGTCCGTATGTGTAGGAAACACTGTTCTTTTGTTCTCAGCACACTCACGATTCCTGCTGTATTAGAGAATCTAGAAAGCAAGAGCGTTCTTCTTGCTCTAAAGCAGAGTGTGATCCATGGAAGAGAACTCTGCTGTGTGTTTCCCTTCAGAAATGGAGTTAAACCCCAGGCTCTGAGTCTTCCTACAAGCAAGGCTTCGAATCAGGTAAGGGCAGTTACTTTACAGGTCAAACGAACTACATCGTTCACGAAGCTCACATGTTTCTCATCTTAACTGACAAGCATCGGATGTTAGAGGACCAGTGATTTGTCTCAGTTTCAGAAGCAGAGATGGACTAGATATGGTCCGTATGTGTAGGAAACACCGTTCTTTTGTTCTCAGCATACTGACGTTTCCTGCTGTCTTAGATACTCTAGAAAGATAGAGCGTGCTTCTTGCTCTAAAGCAGAGTGTGATCAATGGATGAGAACTCTGCTGTGTGTTTCCCTTCAGAAATGCAGTGAAATCCAAGGCTCTGTGTCTTCCTACAATAAAGACTTGGTTTCAGGTAAGGGCAGTCACTTTTCAGCTCAAACGAACTACATCGTTCATGAATCTCACACGTTTCTCATCTTAACTGACAAGAACCGGATGTTATAGGACCAGTGCTTTGTGTAAGTTTCAGAAGCAGAGTTTGAATAGGTATGGTCCGTATGTGTAGGAAACACCGTTCTTTTGTTCTCAGCACACTCACGTTTCCTGCTGTATTAGAGACTCTAGAAAGCAAGAGAGTGCTTCTTGCTCTAAAGTAGAGTGTGATCCATGGAAGAGTACTCTGCTGTGTGTTTCCCTTCAGAAATGCAGTGAAATCCCAGGCTCTGAGTCTTCCTACAAGCAAGACTTCGAATCAGGTAAGGGCAGTTACTTTACAGCTCATACGAACTACATCGTTCACAAAGCTCACACGTTTCTCATCTTAATTGACAAGCATTGGAGGTTAGAGGACCAGTGCATTGTATCAGTTTCAGAGTCATAGTTGGACTCGATATGGTCCGAATGTGTAGGAAACACCGTTGTTTTCCTCTCATCACACTCATGTTTCCTGCTGTCTTAGAGATTCTAGAAAGCAAGAGCATCCTTCTTGCTTTAAAGCAGAGTGTGATGTATATATGAGAACCCTGCTGTGTGTTTCAGTTTCACAAGCAGAGTTGGACTAGATAAGGTCCGTATGTGTAGGAAACACAGTTCTTTTGTCCTGAACATAACCATGTTTCCTGCTGTATTAGAGAATCTAGAAAGCTAGAGCGTGCTTCTTGCTCTAAAGCAGAGTGTGATCCATGGAAGAGAACTCTGCTGTGTGTTTCCCTTCAGAAATGGAGTTAATCCCAGGCTCTGAGTCTTCCTATAAGCAAGACTTCGAATCAGGTAAGGGCAGTTACTAACAGCTCAAACGAACTACATCGTTCACGAAGCTCACACATTTCTCATCTTAATTGACAAGCATCGGATGTTATAGGACCAGTGTTTTGTATCAGTTTCAGAAGCAGAGTTGGACTAGATATGGTCCGTATATGTAAGCATCACTGTTCTTTTGTTCTCAGCACACTCACGTTTCCTGCTGTATTAGAGAATCTAGAAAGCAAGAGCGTGCTTCTTGCTCTAAAGCAGAGTGTGATCCATGGAAGAGAACTCTGCTGTGTATTTCCCTTCAGAAATGGAGTGAAATCCATGCTCTGAGTCTTCCTACAAGCAAGACTTCGTTTCACGGAAGGGCAGTCACACTCAGGTTTCCTGCTGTCTTAGAGACTCTGGAAAGCAAGAGCATGCTTCTTGCTCTAAAGCAGAGTGTGATCTATATATGAGAACTCTGTTGTGTTTTTCTCTTCAGAAATGGAGTTAAATTCCAGGCTCTTTGTCTTCCTACAAGCAAGAATTAATTTCAAGTAAGGGCAGTCACTTTTCAGCTCAAATGAACTACATACTTCACGAAGCTAACACGTTTCTCATCTTAACTGACAAGCATTGGATGTTAGAGGATCAGTTCTTTGTATCAGTTTCAGAAGCAGGTTTGGAATAGATATGGTCCTTATGTGTAGGAAACACCGTTCTTTTGTTCTCAGCACACTCACGTTTCATGCTGTCTTAGAGACTCTAGAAAGCTAGAGCGTGCTTCTTGCTCTAAAGCAGAGTGTGATCAATGGATAAGAATTCTTCTGTGTGTTTCACTTCAGAAATGGAGTTAAATCCCAGGCTCTGAGTCTTCCTACAAACAAGACTTCGTTTCAGATAAGGGCAGTTACTTTACAGGTCAAACGAACTACATCTTTAACGAAGATCACACGTTTCTAATCTTAACTGACAAGCATCGGATGTTATAGGACCAGTGCTTTGTATCAGTTTCAGAAGCAGAGTTGGAATATATATCGTCCGTATGTGTAGGAAACACTGTTCTTTTGTTCTCAGCACACTCACGATTCCTGCTGTATTAGAGAATCTAGAAAGCAAGAGCGTTCTTCTTGCTCTAAAGCAGAGTGTGATCCATGGAAGAGAACTCTGCTGTGTGTTTCCCTTCATAAATGGAGTTAAATCCCAGGCTCTGTGTCTTCCAACATGCAAGACTTCGTTTCAGGGAAGGGCAGTCACTTTTCAGCTCAAACAAACTACATCGTTCACGAAGCTCTCACATTTCTCATCTTAATTGACAAGCATTGGATGTTATAGGACCAGTGCTTTATATCAGTTTCAGAAGCAGAGTTGGACTAGATATGATCCGTATGTATAGGAAACACAGTTGTTTTGTTCTCAGCACACACATGTTTCCTGCTGTCTTAGAGAATCTAGAAAGCTAGAGCGGGCTTCTTGCTCTGAAGCAGAGTGTGATCCATGGAAGAGAACTATGCTGTGTGTTTCCCTTCATAAATGGAGTTAAATCCCAGGCTCTGTGTCTTCCAACATGCAAGACTTCGTTTCAGGGAAGGGCAGTCACTTTTCAGCTCAAACAAACTACATCGTTCACGAAGCTCTCACATTTCTCATCTTAATTGACAAGCATTGGATGTTATAGGACCAGTGCTTTGTATCAGTTTCAGAAGCAGAGTTCGAATAGATATGGTCCTTATATGTAAGAATCACTGTTCTTTTGTTCTCAGCACACTCACGTTTCCTGCTGTATTAGAGAATCTAGAAAGCAAGAGCGTGCTTCTTGCTCTAAAGCAGAGTGTGACCCATGGAAGAGAACTGTGCTGTGTATTTCCCTTCAGAAATGGAGTGAAATCCCAGGCTCTGAGTCTTCCTACATGCAAGACTTCGTTTCACGGAAGGGCAGTCACTTTTCACCTCTAACGAACTACATAGTTCACGAAGCTCACACGTTTCTCATCTTAACTGACAAGCGTTGGATTTTAGAGGACCAGTGCTTTGTATCAGTTTCAGAAGCAGAGTTGGACTAGATATGGTCCGTATGTGTAGGAAACACCGTTCTTTTGTTCTCATCACACTCAGGTTTCCTGCTGTCTTAGTGACTCTGGAAAGCAAGAGCGTGCTTCTTGCTCTAAAGCAGAGTTTGATCTATATATGAGAACTCTGTTGTGTGTTTCCCTTCAGAAATGGAGTTAAATTCCAGGCTCTGTGTCTTCCTTCAAGCAAGAATTCCTTTCAAGTAAGGGCAGTCACTTTTCAGCTCAAACGAACTACATCCTTCACGACGCTAACACGTTTCTCATCTTAACTGACAAGCATTGGATGTTAGAGGACCAGTGCTTTGTATCAGTTTCAGAAGCTGAGTTGGACTAGATATGGTCCGTATGTGTAGGAAACACAGTTCTTTTGTTCTGAACATAACCATGTTTCCTGCTGTATTAGAGAATCTAGAAAGCTAGAGCATGCTTCTTGCTCTAAAGCAGAGTGTGATCCATGGAAGAGAACTCTGCTGTGTGTTTCCCTTCAGAAATGGAGTTAATCCCAGGCTCTGAGTCTTCCTATAAGCAAGTCTTCGAATCAGGTAAGGGCAGTTACTAACAGCTCAATCGAACTACATCGTTCACGAAGCTCACACATTTCTCATCTTAATTGACAAGCATCGGATGTTATAGGACCAGTGCTTTGTATCAGTTTCAGAAGCAGAGTTGGACTAGATATGGTCCGTATATGTAAGCATCACTGTTCTTTTGTTCTCAGCACACTCACGTTTCCTGCTGTATTAGAGAATCTAGAAAGCAAGAGCGTGCTTCTTGCTCTAAAGCAGAGTGTGATCCATGGAAGAGAACTGTGCTGTGTATTTCCCTTCAGATATGGAGTGAAATCCCAGGCTCTGAGTCTTCCTACAAGCAAGACTTCGTTTCACGGAAGGGCAGTCACTTTTCACCTCTAACGAACTACATAGTTCACGAAGCTCACACGTTTCTCATCTTAACTGACAAGCGTTGGATTTTAGAGGACCAGTGCTTTGTATCAGTTTCAGAAGCAGAGTTGGACTAGATAGGGTCCGTATGTGTAGGAAACACCGTTCTTTTGTTCTCATCACACTCATGTTTCCTGCTGTCTTTGTGACTCTGGAAATCAAGAGCGTGCTTCTTGCTCTAAAGCAGAGTGTGATCTATATATGAGAACTCTGTTGTGTGTTTCCCTTCAGAAAAGGAGTTAAATTCCAGGCTCTTTGTCTTCCTACAAGCAAGAATTCCTTTCAAGTAAGGGCAGTCACTTTTCAGCTCAAATGAACTACATCCTTCACGAAGCTAACACGTTTCTCATCTTAACTGACAAGCATTGGATGTTAGAGGATCAGTTCTTTGTATCAGTTTCAGAAGCAGGTTTGGAATAGATATGGTCCTTATGTGTAGGAAACACCGTTCTTTTGTTCTCAGCACACTCACGTTTCATGCTGTCTTAGAGACTCTAGAAAGCTAGAGCGTGCTTCTTGCTCTAAAGCAGAGTGTGATCAATGGATAAGAATTCTGCTGTGTGTTTCACTTCAGAAATGGAGTTAAATCCCAGGCTCTGAGTCTTCCTACAAACAAGACTTCGTTTCAGATAAGGGCAGTTACTTTACAGGTCAAACGAACTACATCTTTAACGAAGATCACACGTTTCTAATCTTAACTGACAAGCATCGGATGTTATAGGACCATTGCTTTGTATCAGTTTCAGAAGCAGAGTTGGAATATATATCGTCCGTATGTGTAGGAAACACTGTTCTTTTGTTCTCAGCACACTCACGATTCCTGCTGTATTAGAGAATCTAGAAAGCAAGAGCGTGCTTCTTGCTCTAAAGCAGAGTGTGATCCATGGAAGAGAACTCTGCTGTGTGTTTCCCTTCAGAAATG
Organism: Onychomys leucogaster; assembly: GCA_949786385.1. Taxonomy (NCBI): domain Eukaryota; kingdom Metazoa; phylum Chordata; class Mammalia; order Rodentia; family Cricetidae; genus Onychomys; species Onychomys leucogaster. The sequence continues at coordinate 1,184,478 of CATKUP010000132.1, read as the reverse complement.
GAGTTAAACCCCAGGCTCTGAGTCTTCCTGCAAGCAAGGCTTCGAATCAGGTAAGGGCAGTTACTTTACAGGTCAAACGAACTACATCGTTCACGAAGCTCACACGTTTCTCATCTTAAATGACAAGCATCGGATGTTAGAGGACCAGTGATTTGTCTCAGTTTCAGAAGCAGAGATGGACTAGATATGGTCCGTATGTGTAGGAAACACCGTTCTTTTGTTCTCAGCATACTGACGTTTCCTGCTGTCTTAGATACTCTAGAAAGATAGAGCGTGCTTCTTGCTCTAAAGCAGAGTGTGATCAATGGATGAGAACTCTGCTGTGTGTTTCCCTTCAGAAATGCAGTGAAATCCCAGGCTCTGTGTCATCCTACAATAAAGACTTGGTTTCAGGTAAGGGCAGTCACTTTTCAGCTCAAACGAACTACATTGTTCATGAATCTCACACGTTTCTCATCTTAACTGACAAGCACCAGATGTTATAGGACCAGTGCTTTATATCAGTTTCAGAAGCAGAGTTGGACTAGATATGGTCCGTATGTATAGGAAACACAGTTGTTTTGTTCTCAGCACACACATGTTTCCTGCTGTTTAAGAGAATCTAGAAAGCTAGAGCGGGCTTCTTGCTCTGAAGCAGAGTGTGATCCATGGAAGAGAACTATGCTGTGTGTTTCCCTTCATAAATGGAGTTAAATCCCAGGCTCTGTGTCTTCCAACATGCAAGACTTCGTTTCAGGGAAGTGCAGTCACTTTTCAGCTCAAACAAACTACATCATTCACGAAGCTCTCACGTTTCTCATCTTAACTGACAAGCATTGGATTTTAGAGGACCAGTGCTTTGTTACAGTTTCAGAAGCAGAGTTGGACTAGATATGGTCCGCATGTGTAGGAAACACCATTCTTTTGTTCTCATCACACTCACATTTCCTGCTGTCTTAGAGACTCTAGAAACCTAGAGCGTGCTTCTTGCTCTAAAGCACAGTGTGATCAATGGATAAGAATACTGCTGTGTGTTTCACTTCAGAAATCGAGTTAAATCCCAGGCTCTGAGTCTTCCTAAAAACCAGACTTCGTTTCAGGTAAGGGTAGTTACTTTAGAGCTGAAACCAACTATAACGTTCACGAAGCTCACACGTTTCTCATCTTAACTGACAAGCATTGGATGTTATAGGACCAGTGCTATGTATCAGTTTCAGAAGCAGAGTTGGAATAGATGTGGTCCGTATGTGTAGGAAACACAGTTCTTTTGTTCTGAACACAACCAAGTTTCCTGCTCTATTTGAGAATCTAGAAAGCTAAAGCGTGCTTCCTGCTCTAAAGCAGAGTGTGGTCAATGGATGAGAACTCGGCTGTGTGTTTCACTTCAGAAATGGAGTTAAATCCCAGCCTTGAGTCTTCCTACAAACAAGAATTCGTTTCAGGTAAGGGCAGTTACTTTACAGCTCAAACGAAGTACATCGTTCACGAAGCTCACAAGTTTATCATCTTAACTGACAAATATTGGATGTTAGTGGACCTGTGGTTTGTTTCAGTTTCACAAGCAGAGATGGACTAGATATGGTCCGTAGGTGTTGGAAACACAGTTCATTTGTTCTGAGCACAACCACGTTTCCTGCTGTATTAGAGAATCTAGAAAGCAAGAGCGTGCTTCTTGCTCTAAAGCAGAGTGTGATCCATGGAAGAGAACTGTGCTGTGTATTTCCCTTCAGAAATGGAGTGAAATCCCATGCTCTGAGTCTTCCTACAAGCAAGACTTCGAATCAGGTAAGGGCAGTTACTTTACAGCTCATACGAACTACATCGTTCACAAAGCTCACACGTTTCTCATCTTAACTGACAAGCGTTGGATTTTAGAGGACCAGTGCTTTGTATCAGTTTCAGAAGCAGAGTTGGACTAGATATGGTCCGTATGTGTAGGAAACACCGTTCTTTTGTTCTCATCACACTCAGGTTTCCTGCTGTCTTAGTGACTCTGGAAAGCAAGAGCGTGCTTCTTGCTCTAAAGCAGAGTGTGATCTATATATGAGAACTCTGTTGTGTGTTTCCCTTCAGAAATGGAGTTAAATTCCAGGCTCTGTGTCTTCCTACAAGCAAGAATTCCTTTCAAGTAAGGGCAGTCACTTTTCAGCTCAAACGAACTACATCCTTCACGAAGCTAACACGTTTCTCATCTTAACTGACAAGCATTGGATGTTAGAGGACCAGTGCTTTGTATCAGTTTCAGAAGCTGAGTTGGACTAGATATGGTCCGTATGTGTAGGAAACACAGTTCTTTTGTCCTGAACATAACCATGTTTCCTGCTGTATTAGAGAATCTACAAAGCTAGAGCGTGCTTCTTGCTCTAAAGCAGAGTGTGATCCATGGAAGAGAACTCTGCTGTGTGTTTCCCTTCAGAAATGGAGTTAATCCCAGGCTCTGAGTCTTCCTATAAGCAAGACTTCGAATCAGGTAAGGGCAGTTACTAACAGCTCAAACGAACTACATCGTTCACGAAGCTCACACATTTCTCATCTTAATTGACAAGCATCGGATGTTATAGGACCAGTGCTTTGTATCAGTTTCAGAAGCAGAGTTGGACTAGATATGGTCCGTATATGTAAGCATCACTGTTCTTTTGTTCTCAGCACACTCACGTTTCCTGCTGTATTAGAGAATCTAGAAAGCAAGAGCGTGCTTCTTGCTCTAAAGGAGAGTGTGATCCATGGAAGAGAACTCTGCTGTGTATTTCCCTTCAGAAATGGAGTGAAATCCCATGCTCTGAGTCTTCCTACAAGCAAGACTTCGTTTCACGGAAGGGCAGTCACTTTTCACCTCTAACGAACTACATAGTTCACGAAGCTCACACGTTTCTCATCTTAACTGACAAGCGTTGGATTTTAGAGGACCAGTGCTTTGTATCAGTTTCAGAAGCAGAGTTGGACTAGATATGGTCCGTATGTGTAGGAAACACCGTTCTTTTGTTCTCATCACACTCAGGTTTCCTGCTGTCTTAGTGACTCTGGAAAGCAAGAGCATGCTTCTTGCTCTAAAGCAGAGTGTGATCTATATATGAGAACTCTGTTGAGTGTTTCCCTTCAGAAATGGAGTTAAATTCCAGGCTCTGTGTCTTCCTACAAGAAGAATTCCTTACAAGTAAGGGCAGTCTCTTTTCAGCACAAACGATCTACATCGTTCACGAAGCTAACACGTTTCTCATCTTAACTGACAAGCATTGGATGTTATAGGACCAGTGCTTTGTATCAGTTTCAGAAACAGAGTTGGACGAGATATGGTCCGTATGTGTAGGAAACCCCGTTCTTTTGTTCTCATCACATTCAGGTTTCCTGCTGTCTTTGTGACTCTGGAAAGCAAGAGCGTGCTTCTTGCTCTAAAGCAGAGTGTGATCTATATATGAGAACTCTGTTGTGTGTTTCCCTTCAGAAACGGAGTTAAATTCCTGGCTCTTTGTCTTCCTACAAGCAAGAATTCCTTTCAAGTAAGGGCAGTCACTTTTCAGCTCAAATGAACTACATCCTTCACGAAGCTAACACGTTTCTCATCTTAACTGACAAGCATTGGATGTTAGAGGATCAGTTCTTTGTATCAGTTTCAGAAGCAGGTTTGGAATAGATATGGTCCTTATGTGTAGGAAACACCGTTCTTTTGTTCTCAGCACACTCACGTTTCATGCTGTCTTAGAGACTCTAGAAAGCTAGAGCGTGCTTCTTGCTCTAAAGCAGAGTGTGATCAATGGATAAGAATTCTGCTGTGTGTTTCACTTCAGAAATGGAGTTAAATCCCAGGCTCTGAGTCTTCCTACAAACAAGACTTCGTTTCAGATAAGGGCAGTTACTTTACAGGTCAAACGAACTACATCTTTAACGAAGATCACACGTTTCTAATCTTAACTGACAAGCATCGGATGTTATAGGACCAGTGCTTTGTATCAGTTTCAGAAGCAGAGTTGGAATATATATCGTCCGTATGTGTAGGAAACACTGTTCTTTTGTTCTCAGCACACTCACGATTCCTGCTGTATTAGAGAATCTAGAAAGCAAGAGCGTGCTTCTTGCTCTAAAGCAGAGTGTGATCAATGGATGAGAACTCTGCTGTGTGTTTCCCTTCAGAAATGCAGTGAAATCCCAGGCTCTGTGTCTTCCTACAATAAAGACTTGGTTTCAGGTAAGGGCAGTCACTTTTCAGCTCAAACGAACTACATCGTTCATGAATCTCACACGTTTCTCATCTTAACTGACAAGCACCGGATGTTATAGGACCAGTGCTTTATATCAGTTTCAGAAGCAGAGTTGGACTAGATATGATCCGTATGTATAGGAAACACAGTTGTTTTGTTCTCAGCACACACATGTTTCCTGCTGTCTTAGAGAATCTAGAAAGCTAGAGCGGGCTTCTTGCTCTGAAGCAGAGTGTGATCCATGGAAGAGAACTATGCTGTGTGTTTCCCTTCATAAATGGAGTTAAATCCCAGGCTCTGTGTCTTCCAACATGCAAGACTTCGTTTCAGGGAAGGGCAGTCACTTTTCAGCTCAAAGAAACTACATCGTTCACGAAGCTCTCACGTTTCTCATCTTAACTGACAAGCATTGGATTTTAGAGGACCAGTGCTTTGTATCAGTTTCAGAAGCAGAGTTGGAATAGATATGGTCCTTATATGTAAGAATCACTGTTCTTTTGTTCTCAGCACACTCACGTTTCCTGCTTTATTAGAGAATCTAGAAAGCAAGAGCGTGCTTCTTGCTCTAAAGCAGAGTGTGATCCATGGAAGAGAACTCTGCTGTGTATTTCCCTTCAGAAATGGAGTGAAATCCCAGGCTCTGAGTCTTCCTACAAGCAAGTCTTCGTTTCACGGAAGGGCAGTCACTTTTCACCTCTAACGAACTACATAGTTCACGAAGCTCACACGTTTCTCATCTTAACTGACAAGCGTTGGATTTTAGAGGACCAGTGCTTTGTATCAGTTTCAGAAGCAGAGTTGGACTAGATATGGTCCGTATGTGTAGGAAACACCGTTCTTTTGTTCTCATCACACTCAGGTTTCCTGCTGTCTTAGTGACTCTGGAAAGCAAGAGCGTGCTTCTTGCTCTAAAGCAGAGTGTGATCTATATATGAGAACTATGTTGTGTGTTTCCCTTCAGAAATGGAGTTAAATTCCAGGCTCTGTGTCTTCCTACAAGCAAGAATTCCTTTCAAGTAAGGGCAGTCACTTTTCAGCTCAAACGAACTACATCCTTCACGAAGCTAACACGTTTCTCATCTTAACTGACAAGCATTGGATGTTAGAGGACCAGTGCTTTGTATCAGTTTCAGAAGCTGAGTTGGACTAGATATGGTCCGTATGTGTAGGAAACACAGTTCTTTTGTTCGGAACATAACCATGTTTCCTGCTGTATTAGAGAATCTACAAAGCTAGAGCGTGCTTCTTGCTCTAAAGCAGAGTGTGATCCATGGAAGAGAACTCTGCTGTGTGTTTCCCTTCAGAAATGGATTTAATCCCAGGCTCTGAGTCTTCCTATAAGCAAGACTTCGAATCAGGTAAGGGCAGTTACTAACAGCTCAAACGAACTACATCGTTCACGAAGCTCACACATTTCTCATCTTAATTGACAAGCATCGGATGTTATAGGACCAGTGCTTTGTATCAGTTTCAGAAGCAGAGTTGGAATAGATATGGTCCTTATATGTAAGAATCACTGTTCTTTTGTTCTCAGCACACTCACGTTTCCTGTTGTATTAGAGAATCTAGAAAGCAAGAGCGTGCTTCTTGCTCTAAAGCAGAGTGTGATCCATGGAAGAGAACTGTGCTGTGTATTTCCCTTCAGATATGGAGTGAAATCCCAGGCTCTGAGTCTTCCTACAAGCAAGACTTCATTTCACGGAAGGGCAGTCACTTTTCACCTCTAACGAACTACATAGTTCACGAAGCTCACACGTTTCTCATCTTAACTGACAAGCGTTGGATTTTAGAGGACCAGTGCTTTGTATCAGTTTCAGAAGCAGAGTTGGACTAGATATGGTCCATATGTGTAGGAAACACCGTTCTTTTGTTCTCATCACACTCAGGTTTCCTGCTGTCTTAGTGACTCTGGAAAGCAAGAGCGTGCTTCTTGCTCTAAAGCAGAGTGTGATCTATATATGAGAACTCTGTTGTGTGTTTCCCTTCAGAAATGGAGTTAAATTCCAGGCTCTGTGTCTTCCTACAAGCAAGAATTCCTTTCAAGTAAGGGCAGTCACTTTTCAGCTCAAACGAACTACATCCTTCACGAAGCTAACTCGTTTCTCATCTTAACTGACAAGCATTGGATGTTAGAGGAGCAGTGCTTTGTATCAGTTTCAGAAGCTGAGTTGGACTAGATATGTTCCGTATGTGTAGGAAACACAGTTCTTTTGTTCTGAACATAACCATGTTTCCTGCTGTATTAGAGAATCTAGAAAGCTAGAGCATGCTTCTTGCTCTAAAGCAGAGTGTGATCCATGGAAGAGAACTCTGCTGTGTGTTTCCCTTCAGAAATGGAGTTAATCCCAGGCTCTGAGTCTTCCTATAAGCAAGACTTCGAATCAGGTAAGGGCAGTTACTAACAGCTCAAACGAACTACATCGTTCACGAAGCTCACACATTTCTCATCTTAATTGACAAGCATCGGATGTTATAGGACCAGTGCTTTGTATCAGTTTCAGAAGCAGAGTTGGACTAGATATGGTCCGTATGTGTAGGAAACACCGTTCTTTTGTTCTCATCACCCTCAGGTTTCCTGCTGTCTTTGTGACTCTAGAAATCAAGTGCGTGCTTCTTGCTCTAAAGCAGAGTGTGATCTATATATGAGAACTCTGTTGTGTGTTTCCCTTCAGAAAAGGAGTTAAATTCCAGGCTCTTTGTCTTCCTACAAGCAAGAATTCCTTTCTTGTAAGGGCAGTCACTTTTCAGCTCAAATGAACTACATCCTTCACGAAGCTAACATGTTTGTCATCTTAACTGACAAGCATTGGATGTTAGAGGATCAGTTCTTTGTATCAGTTTCAGAAGCAGGTTTGGAATAGATATGGTCCTTATGTGTAGGAAACACCGTTCTTTTGTTCTCAGCACACTCACGTTTCATGCTGTCTTAGAGACTCTAGAAAGCTAGAGCGTGCTTCTTGCTCTAAAGCAGAGTGTGATCAATGGATAAGAATTCTGCTGTGTGTTTCACTTCAGAAATGGAGTTAAATCCCAGGCTCTGAGTCTTCCTACAAACAAGACTTCGTTTCAGATAAGGGCAGTTACTTTACAGGTCAAACGAACTACATCTTTAACGAAGATCACACGTTTCTAATCTTAACTGACAAGCATCGGATGTTATAGGACCAGTGCTTTGTATCAGTTTCAGAAGCAGAGTTGGAATATATATCGTCCGTATGTGTAGGAAACACTGTTCTTTGGTCTCAGCACACTCACGATTCCTGCTGTATTAGAGAGTCTAGAAAGCAAGAGCGTGCTTCTTGCTCTAAAGCAGAGTGTGATCCATGGAAGAGAACTCTGCTGTGTGTTTCCCTTCAGAAATGGAGTTAAACCCCAGGCTCTGAGTCTTCCTACAATCAACACTTCGCTTCAGGTAAGGGCAGTTACTTTATAGCTCAACGAACTACATCGTTCACGAAGCTCACACATTTCTCATCTTAATTGACAACATCGGATGTTATAGGACCAGTTCTTTGTATCAGTTTCAGAAGCAGGTTTGGAATAGATATGGTCCGTATGTGTAGGAAACACCGTTCTTTTGTTCTCAGCACACTCACGTTTCCTGCTGTCTTAGAGACTCTAGAAAGCTAGAGCGTGCTTCTTGCTCTAAAGCAGAGTGTGATCAATGGATAAGAATTCTGCTGTGTGTTTCACTTCAGAAGTGGAGTTAAATCCCAGGCTCTGAGTCTTCCTACAAACAAGACTTCGTTTCAGGTAAGGGCAGTTACTTTACAGCTCAAACCAACTACATCGTTCACGAAGCTCACACGTTTCTCATCTTAACTGACAAGCATTGGATGTTAGTGGACCTGTGGTTTCTTTCAGTTTCACAAGCAGAGTTGGACTAGATATGGTCCGTATGTGTAGGAAACACAGTTCTTTTTTTCGGAATACAACCACATATCCTGCTGTATTAGAGAATCTAGAAAGCAAGAGCGTGCTGCTTGCACTAAAGCAGAGTTTGATCCATGGAAGATAACTATGCTGTGTGTTTCCCTTCAGAAATGGAGTTAAATCCCAGGCTCTGTGTCTTCCAACATGCAAGCCTTCGTTTCAGGGAAGGGCAGTCACTTTTCAGCTACAACGAACTATATCGTTAACGAAGCTACCACGTTTCTCATCTTAACTGACAAGCATTGGAGGTTAGAGGACCAGTGCTTTGTATCAGTTTCAGAAACAGAGTTGGACTAGATATGGTCCGTATGTGTAGGAAACACAGTTCTTTTGTCCTGAACATAACCATGTTTCCTGCTGTATTAGAGAATCTAGAAAGCTAGAGCGTGCTTCTTGCTCTAAAGCAGAGTGTGATCCATGGAAGAGAACTCTGCTGTGTGTTTCCCTTCAGAAATGCAGTGAAATCCCAGGCTCTGAGTCTTCCTATAAGCAAGACTTCGAATCAGGTAAGGGCAGTTACTTTAAAGCTCAAACAAACTACATCGTTCATAAAGCTCACACGTTTCTCATCTTAAATGACAAGCATCGGATGTTAGAGGACCAGTGATTTTTCTCAGTTTCAGAAGCAGAGATGGACTAGATATGGTCCGTATGTGTAGGAAACACCGTTCTTTTGTTCTCAGCATACTCACGTTTCCTGCTGTCTTAGATACTCTAGAAAGATAGAGCATGCTTCTTGCTCTAAAGCAGAGTGTGATCAATGGATGTGAACTCTGCTGTGTGTTTCCCTTCAGAAATGCAGTGAAATCCCAGGCTCTGTGTCTTCCTACAATAAAGACTTGGTTTCAGGTAAGGGCAGTCACTTTTCAGCTCAAACGAACTACATTGTTCACGAATCTCACACGTTTCTCATCTTAACTGACAAGCACCGGATGTTATAAGACCAGTGCTTTATATCAGTTTCAGAAGCAGAGTTGGACTAGATATGGTCCGTATGTATAGGAAACACAGTTGTTTTGTTCTCAGCACACACATGTTTCCTGCTGTCTTAGAGAATCTAGAAAGCTAGAGCGGGCTTCTTGCTCTGAAGCAGAGTGTGATCCATGGAAGAGAACTATGCTGTGTGTTTCCCTTCATAAATGGAGTTAAATCCCAGGCTCTGTGTCTTCCAACATGCAAGACTTCGTTTCAGGGAAGGGCAGTCACGTTTCAGCTCAAACAAACTACATCATTCACGAAGCTCTCACGTTTCTCATCTTAACTGACAAACATTGGATTTTAGAGGACCAGTGCTTTGTATCAGTTTCAGAAGCAGAGTTGGACTAGATATGGTCCGCATGTGTAGGAAACACCGTTCTTTTGTTCTCATCACACTCAGGTTTCCTGCTGTCTTAGTGACTCTGGAAAGCAAGAGCGTGCTTCTTGCTCTAAAGCAGAGTGTGATCTATATATGAGAACTCTGTTGTGTGTTTCCCTTCAGAAATGGAGTTAAATTCCAGGCTCTGTGTCTTCCTACAAGCAAGAATTCCTTTCAAGTAAGGGCAGTCACTTTTCAGCTCAATCAAACTACATCCTTCACGAAGCTAACACGTTTCTCATCTTAACTGACAAGCATTGGATGTTAGAGGACCAGTGCTTTGTATCAGTTTCAGAAGCATAGTTGGACTAGATATGGTCCGTATGTGTAGGAAACACAGTTCTTTTGTCCTGAACATAACCATGTTTCCTGCTGTATTAGAGAATCTAGAAAGCTAGAGCGTGCTTCTTGCTCTAAAGCAGAGTGTGATCCATGGAAGAGAACTCTGCTGTGTGTTTCCATTCAGAAATGTAGTGAAATCCCAGGCTCTGAGTCTTCCTATAAGCAAGACTTCGAATCAGGTAAGGGTAGTTACTTCAAAGCTCAAACGAACTACATCGTTCACGAAGCTCACACGTTTCTCATCTTAACTGACAAGCATCGGATGTTATAGGACCAGTGCTTTGTATCAGTTTCAGAAGCAGAGTTGGAATAGATATGGTCCTTATATGTAAGAATCACTGTTCTTTTGTTCTCAGCACACTCACGTTTCCTGTTGTATTAGAGAATCTAGAAAGCAAGAGCGTGCTTCTTGCTCTAAAGCACAGTGTGATCCATGGAAGAGAACTGTGCTGTGTATTTCCCTTCAGATATGGAGTGAAATCCCAGGCTCTGAGTCTTCCTACAAGCAAGACTTCATTTCACGGAAGGGCAGTCACTTTTCACCTCTAACGAACTACATAGTTCACGAAGCTCACACGTTTCTCATCTTAACTGACAAGCGTTGGATTTTAGAGGACCAGTGCTTTGTATCAGTTTCAGAAGCAGAGTTGGACTAGATATGGTCCATATGTGTAGGAAACACCGTTCTTTTGTTCTCATCACACTCAGGTTTCCTGCTGTCTTAGTGACTCTGGAAAGCAAGAGCGTGCTTCTTGCTCTAAAGCAGAGTGTGATCTATATATGAGAACTCTGTTGTGTGTTTCCCTTCAGAAATGGAGTTAAATTCCAGGCTCTGTGTCTTCCTACAAGCAAGAATTCCTTTCAAGTAAGGGCAGTCACTTTTCAGCTCAAACGAACTACATCCTTCACGAAGCTAACTCGTTTCTCATCTTAACTGACAAGCATTGGATGTTAGAGGAGCAGTGCTTTGTATCAGTTTCAGAAGCTGAGTTGGACTAGATATGTTCCGTATGTGTAGGAAACACAGTTCTTTTGTTCTGAACATAACCATGTTTCCTGCTGTATTAGAGAATCTAGAAAGCTAGAGCATGCTTCTTGCTCTAAAGCAGAGTGTGATCCATGGAAGAGAACTCTGCTGTGTGTTTCCCTTCAGAAATGGAGTTAATCCCAGGCTCTGAGTCTTCCTATAAGCAAGACTTCGAATCAGGTAAGGGCAGTTACTAACAGCTCAAACGAACTACATCGTTCACGAAGCTCACACATTTCTCATCTTAATTGACAAGCATCGGATGTTATAGGACCAGTGCTTTGTATCAGTTTCAGAAGCAGAGTTGGACTAGATATGGTCCGTATGTGTAGGAAACACCGTTCTTTTGTTCTCATCACCCTCAGGTTTCCTGCTGTCTTTGTGACTCTAGAAATCAAGTGCGTGCTTCTTGCTCTAAAGCAGAGTGTGATCTATATATGAGAACTCTGTTGTGTGTTTCCCTTCAGAAAAGGAGTTAAATTCCAGGCTCTTTGTCTTCCTACAAGCAAGAATTCCTTTCAAGTAAGGGCAGTCACTTTTCAGCTCAAATGAACTACATCCTTCACGAAGCTAACATGTTTGTCATCTTAACTGACAAGCATTGGATGTTAGAGGATCAGTTCTTTGTATCAGTTTCAGAAGCAGGTTTGGAATAGATATGGTCCTTATGTGTAGGAAACACCGTTCTTTTGTTCTCAGCACACTCACGTTTCATGCTGTCTTAGAGACTCTAGAAAGCTAGAGCGTGCTTCTTGCTCTAAAGCAGAGTGTGATCAATGGATAAGAATTCTGCTGTGTGTTTCACTTCAGAAATGGAGTTAAATCCCAGGCTCTGAGTCTTCCTACAAACAAGACTTCGTTTCAGATAAGGGCAGTTACTTTACAGGTCAAACGAACTACATCTTTAACGAAGATCACACGTTTCTAATCTTAACTGACAAGCATCGGATGTTATAGGACCAGTGCTTTGTATCAGTTTCAGAAGCAGAGTTGGAATATATATCGTCCGTATGTGTAGGAAACACTGTTCTTTGGTCTCAGCACACTCACGATTCCTGCTGTATTAGAGAATCTAGAAAGCAAGAGCGTGCTTCTTGCTCTAAAGCAGAGTGTGATCCATGGAAGAGAACTCTGCTGTGTGTTTCCCTTCAGAAATGGAGTTAAACCCCAGGCTCTGAGTCTTCCTACAATCAACACTTCGCTTCAGGTAAGGGCAGTTACTTTATAGCTCAACGAACTACATCGTTCACGAAGCTCACACATTTCTCATCTTAATTGACAACATCGGATGTTATAGGACCAGTTCTTTGTATCAGTTTCAGAAGCAGGTTTGGAATAGATATGGTCCGTATGTGTAGGAAACACCGTTCTTTTGTTCTCAGCACACTCACGTTTCCTGCTGTCTTAGAGACTCTAGAAAGCTAGAGCGTGCTTCTTGCTCTAAAGCAGAGTGTGATCAATGGATAAGAATTCTGCTGTGTGTTTCACTTCAGAAGTGGAGTTAAATCCCAGGCTCTGAGTCTTCCTACAAACAAGACTTCGTTTCAGGTAAGGGCAGTTACTTTACAGCTCAAACCAACTACATCGTTCACGAAGCTCACACGTTTCTCATCTTAACTGACAAGCATTGGATGTTAGTGGACCTGTGGTTTCTTTCAGTTTCACAAGCAGAGTTGGACTAGATATGGTCCGTATGTGTAGGAAACACAGTTCTTTTTTTCGGAATACAACCACATATCCTGCTGTATTAGAGAATCTAGAAAGCAAGAGCGTGCTGCTTGCACTAAAGCAGAGTTTGATCCATGGAAGATAACTATGCTGTGTGTTTCCCTTCAGAAATGGAGTTAAATCCCAGGCTCTGTGTCTTCCAACATGCAAGCCTTCGTTTCAGGGAAGGGCAGTCACTTTTCAGCTACAACGAACTATATCGTTAACGAAGCTACCACGTTTCTCATCTTAACTGACAAGCATTGGAGGTTAGAGGACCAGTGCTTTGTATCAGTTTCAGAAACAGAGTTGGACTAGATATGGTCCGTATGTGTAGGAAACACAGTTCTTTTGTCCTGAACATAACCATGTTTCCTGCTGTATTAGAGAATCTAGAAAGCTAGAGCGTGCTTCTTGCTCTAAAGCAGAGTGTGATCCATGGAAGAGAACTCTGCTGTGTGTTTCCCTTCAGAAATGCAGTGAAATCCCAGGCTCTGAGTCTTCCTATAAGCAAGACTTCGAATCAGGTAAGGGCAGTTACTTTAAAGCTCAAACAAACTACATCGTTCATAAAGCTCACACGTTTCTCATCTTAAATGACAAGCATCGGATGTTAGAGGACCAGTGATTTTTCTCAGTTTCAGAAGCAGAGATGGACTAGATATGGTCCGTATGTGTAGGAAACACCGTTCTTTTGTTCTCAGCATACTCACGTTTCCTGCCGTCTTAGATACTCTAGAAAGATAGAGCATGCTTCTTGCTCTAAAGCAGAGTGTGATCAATGGATGTGAACTCTGCTGTGTGTTTCCCTTCAGAAATGCAGTGAAATCCCAGGCTCTGTGTCTTCCTACAATAAAGACTTGGTTTCAGGTAAGGGCAGTCACTTTTCAGCTCAAACGAACTACATTGTTCACGAATCTCACACGTTTCTCATCTTAACTGACAAGCACCGGATGTTATAAGACCAGTGCTTTATATCAGTTTCAGAAGCAGAGTTGGACTAGATATGGTCCGTATGTATAGGAAACACAGTTGTTTTGTTCTCAGCACACACATGTTTCCTGCTGTCTTAGAGAATCTAGAAAGCTAGAGCGGGCTTCTTGCTCTGAAGCAGAGTGTGATCCATGGAAGAGAACTATGCTGTGTGTTTCCCTTCATAAATGGAGTTAAATCCCAGGCTCTGTGTCTTCCAACATGCAAGACTTCGTTTCAGGGAAGGGCAGTCACGTTTCAGCTCAAACAAACTACATCATTCACGAAGCTCTCACGTTTCTCATCTTAACTGACAAACATTGGATTTTAGAGGACCAGTGCTTTGTATCAGTTTCAGAAGCAGAGTTGGACTAGATATGGTCCGCATGTGTAGGAAACACCGTTCTTTTGTTCTCATCACACTCAGGTTTCCTGCTGTCTTAGTGACTCTGGAAAGCAAGAGCGTGCTTCTTGCTCTAAAGCAGAGTGTGATCTATATATGAGAACTCTGTTGTGTGTTTCCCTTCAGAAATGGAGTTAAATTCCAGGCTCTGTGTCTTCCTACAAGCAAGAATTCCTTTCAAGTAAGGGCAGTCACTTTTCAGCTCAATCAAACTACATCCTTCACGAAGCTAACACGTTTCTCATCTTAACTGACAAGCATTGGATGTTAGAGGACCAGTGCTTTGTATCAGTTTCAGAAGCATAGTTGGACTAGATATGGTCCGTATGTGTAGGAAACACAGTTCTTTTGTCCTGAACATAACCATGTTTCCTGCTGTATTAGAGAATCTAGAAAGCTAGAGCGTGCTTCTTGCTCTAAAGCAGAGTGTGATCCATGGAAGAGAACTCTGCTGTGTGTTTCCATTCAGAAATGTAGTGAAATCCCAGGCTCTGAGTCTTCCTATAAGCAAGACTTCGAATCAGGTAAGGGTAGTTACTTCAAAGCTCAAACGAACTACATCGTTCACGAAGCTCACACGTTTCTCATCTTAACTGACAAGCATCGGATGTTATAGGACCAGTGCTTTGTATCAGTTTCAGAAGCAGAGTTGGAATAGATATGGTCCGTTTGTGTAGGAAACACTGTTCTTTTGTTCTCAGCACACTCACGTTTCCTGCTGTGTTAGAGAATCTAGAAAGCAAGAGCGTGCTTCTTGCTCTAAAGCAGAGTGGGATCCATGGAAGAGAACCCTGCTGTGTGTTTCCCTTCAGAAATGGAGTGAAATCCGAGGCTCTGAGTCTTCCTACAAGAAAGACTTCGAATCAGGTAAGGGCAGTTACTTTACAGCTCAAACGAACTACATCGTTCACGAAGCTCACACGTTTCTCATCTTAACTGACAAGCATTGGATGTTAGAGGACCAGTGCTTTGTATCAGTTTCAGAGGCAGAGTTGGACTCGATATGGTCCGAATGTGTATGAAACTCCGTTCTTTTCCTCTCATCACACTCATGTTTCCTGCTGTCTTAGAGATAATAGACAGCAAGTGCGTCCTTCTTGCTTTAAAGCAGAGTGTGATGTATATATGAGAACCCTGCTGTGTGTTTCACTTCAGAAATGGAGTTAAACCCCAGGCTCTGAGTCTTCCTACAATCAACACTTCGTTTCAGGTAAGGGCAGTTACTTTATAGCTCAACGAACTACATCGTTCACGAAGCTCACACATTTCTCATCTTAATTGACAACATCGGATGTTATAGGACCAGTTCTTTGTATCAGTTTCAGAAGCAGGTTTGGAATAGATATGGTCCGTATGTGTAGGAAACACCGTTCTTTTGTTCTCAGCACACTCACGTTTCCTGCTGTCTTAGAGACTCTAGAAAGCTAGAGCGTGCTTCTTGCTCTAAAGCAGAGTGTGATCAATGGATAAGAATTCTGCTGTGTGTTTCACTTCAGAAGTGGAGTTAAATCCCAGGCTCTGAGTCTTCCTACAAACAAGACTTCGTTTCAGGTAAGGGCAGTTACTTTACAGCTCAAACAAACTACATCGTTCATGAAGCTCACACGTTTCTCATCTTAACTGACAAGCATTGGATGTTAGTGGACCTGTGGTTTCTTTCAGTTTCACAAGCAGAGTTGGACTAGATATGGTCCGTATGTGTAGGAAACACAGTTCTTTTTTTCGGAACACAACCACATATCCTGCTGTATTAGAGAATCTAGAAAGCAAGAGCGTGCTGCTTGCTCTAAAGCAGAGTGTGATCCATGGAAGATAACTATGCTGTGTGTTTCCCTTCAGAAATGGAGTTAAATCCCAGGCTCTGTGTCTTCCAACATGCAAGCCTTTGTTTCAGGGAAGGGCAGTCACTTTTCAGCTACAACGAACTATATCGTTAACGAAGCTACCACGTTTCTCATCTTAACTGACAAGCATTGGAGGTTAGAGGACCAGTGCTTTGTATCAGTTTCAGAAACAGATTTGGACTAGATATGGTCCGTATGTGTAGGAAACACAGATCTTTTGTTCTGAACATAACCATGTTTCCTGCTGTATTAGAGAATCTAGAAAGCTAGAGCATACTTCTTGCTCTACAGCAGAGTGTGATCAATGGATGAGAACTCTGCTGTGTGTTTCCCTTCAGAAATGCACTGAAATCCCAGGCTCTGTGTCTTCCTACAATAAAGACTTGGTTTCAGGGACGGGCAGTCACTTTTCAGCTCAAACAAACTACATCGTTCACGAAGCTCTCACGTTTCTCATCTTAACTGACAAGCATTGGATTTTAGAGGACCAGTGCTTTGTATCAGTTTCAGAAGCAGAGTTGGACTAGATATGGTCTGCATGTGTAGGAAACACCGTTCTTTTGTTCTCATCACACTCAGGTTTCCTGCTATCTTAGTGACTCTGGAAAGCAAGAGCGTGCTTCTTGCTCTAAAGCAGAGTGTGATCTATATATGAGAACTCTGTTGTGTGTTTCCCTTCAGAAATGGAGTTAAATTCCAGGCTCTGTGTCTTCCTACAAGCAAGAATTCCTTTCAAGTAAGGGCAGTCACTTTTCAGCTCAAACGAACTACATCCTTCACGAAGCTAACACGTTTCTCATCTTAACTGACAAGCATTGGATGTTAGAGGACCAGTGCTTTGTGTCAGTTTCAGAAGCAGAGTTGGACTAGATATGGTCCGTATGTGTAGGAAACACAGTTCTTTTGTCCTGAACATAACCATGTTTCCTGCTGTATTAGAGAATCTAGAAAGCTAGAGCGTGCTTCTTGCTCTAAAGCAGAGTGTGATCCATGGAAGAGAACTCTGCTGTGTGTTTCCCTTCAGAAATGCAGTGAAATCCCAGGCTCTGAGTCTTCCTATAAGCAAGACTTCGAATCAGGTAAGGGCAGTAACTTTAAAGCTCAAACGAACTACATCGTTCACAAAGCTCACACGTTTCTCATCTTAAATGACAAGCATCGGATGTTAGAGGACCAGTGATTTTTCTCAGTTTCAGAAGCAGAGATGGACTAGATATGGTCCGTATGTGTAGGAAACACCGTTCTTTAGTTCTCAGCATACTCACGTTTCCTGCTGTCTTAGATACTCTAGAAAGATAGAGCGTGCTTCTTGCTCTAAAGCAGAGTGTGATCAATGGATGAGAACTCTGCTGTGTGTTTCCCTTCAGAAATGCAGTGAAATCCCAGGCTCTGTGTCTTCCTACAATAAAGACTTGGTTTCAGGTAAGGGCAGTCACTTTTCAGCTCAAACGAACTACATTGTTCACGAATCTCACACGTTTCTCATCTTAACTGACAAGCACCGGATGTTATAGGACCAGTGCTTTATATCAGTTTCAGAAGCAGAGTTGGACTAGATATGGTCCGTATGTATAGGAAACACAGTTGTTTTGTTCTCAGCACACACATGTTTCCTGCTGTCTTAGAGAATCTAGAAAGCTAGAGCGGGCTTCTTGCTCTGAAGCAGAGTGTGATCCATGGAAGAGAACTATGCTGTGTGTTTCCCTTCATAAATGGAGTTAAATCCCAGGCTCTGTGTCTTCCAACATGCAAGACTTCGTTTCAGGGAAGGGCAGTCACGTTTCAGCTCAAACAAACTACATCATTCACGAAGCTCTCACGTTTCTCATCTTAACTGACAAACATTGGATTTTAGAGGACCAGTGCTTTGTATCAGTTTCAGAAGCAGAGTTGGACTAGATATGGTCCGCATGTGTAGGAAACACCGTTCTTTTGTTCTCATCACACTCAGGTTTCCTGCTGTCTTAGTGACTCTGGAAAGCAAGAGCGTGCTTCTTGCTCTAAAGCAGAGTGTGATCTATATATGAGAACTCTGTTGTGTGTTTCCCTTCAGAAATGGAGTTAAATTCCAGGCTCTGTGTCTTCCTAAAAGCAAGAATTCCTTTCAAGTAAGGGCAGTCACTTTTCAGCTCAAACAAACTACATCCTTCACGAAGCTAACACGTTTCTCATCTTAACTGACAAGCATTGGATGTTAGAGGACCAGTGCTTTGTATCAGTTTCAGAAGCATAGTTGGACTAGATATGGTCCGTATGTGTAGGAAACACAGTTCTTTTGTCCTGAACATAACCATGTTTCCTGCTGTATTAGAGAATCTAGAAAGCTAGAGCGTGCTTCTTGCTCTAAAGCAGAGTGTGATCCATGGAAGAGAACTCTGCTGTGTGTTTCCATTCAGAAATGTAGTGAAATCCCAGGCTCTGAGTCTTCCTATAAGCAAGACTTCGAATCAGGTAAGGGCAGTTACTTTAAAGCTCAAACGAACTACATCGTTCACGAAGCTCACACGTTTCTCATCTTAACTGACAAGCATCGGATGTTATAGGACCAGTGCTTTGTATCAGTTTCAGAAGCAGAGTTGGAATAGATATGGTCCGTTTGTGTAGGAAACACTGTTCTTTTGTTCTCAGCACACTCACGTTTCCTGCTGTGTTAGAGAATCTAGAAAGCAAGAGCGTGCTTCTTGCTCTAAAGCAGAGTGGGATCCATGGAAGAGAACCCTGCTGTGTGTTTCCCTTCAGAAATGGAGTGAAATCCGAGGCTCTGAGTCTTCCTACAAGAAAGACTTCGAATCAGGTAAGGGCAGTTACTTTACAGCTCAAACGAACTACATCGTTCACGAAGCTCACACGTTTCTCATCTTAACTGACAAGCATTGGATGTTAGAGGACCAGTGCTTTGTATCAGTTTCAGAGGCAGAGTTGGACTCGATATGGTCCGAATGTGTATGAAACTCCGTTCTTTTCCTCTCATCACACTCATGTTTCCTGCTGTCTTAGAGATAATAGACAGCAAGTGCGTCCTTCTTGCTTTAAAGCAGAGTGTGATGTATATATGAGAACCCTGCTGTGTGTTTCACTTCAGAAATGGAGTTAAACCCCAGGCTCTGAGTCTTCCTACAATCAACACTTCGTTTCAGGTAAGGGCAGTTACTTTATAGCTCAACGAACTACATCGTTCACGAAGCTCACACATTTCTCATCTTAATTGACAACATCGGATGTTATAGGACCAGTTCTTTGTATCAGTTTCAGAAGCAGGTTTGGAATAGATATGGTCCGTATGTGTAGGAAACACCGTTCTTTTGTTCTCAGCACACTCACGTTTCCTGCTGTCTTAGAGACTCTAGAAAGCTAGAGCGTGCTTCTTGCTCTAAAGCAGAGTGTGATCAATGGATAAGAATTCTGCTGTGTGTTTCACTTCAGAAGTGGAGTTAAATCCCAGGCTCTGAGTCTTCCTACAAACAAGACTTCGTTTCAGGTAAGGGCAGTTACTTTACAGCTCAAACAAACTACATCGTTCATGAAGCTCACACGTTTCTCATCTTAACTGACAAGCATTGGATGTTAGTGGACCTGTGGTTTCTTTCAGTTTCACAAGCAGAGTTGGACTAGATATGGTCCGTATGTGTAGGAAACACAGTTCTTTTTTTCGGAACACAACCACATATCCTGCTGTATTAGAGAATCTAGAAAGCAAGAGCGTGCTGCTTGCTCTAAAGCAGAGTGTGATCCATGGAAGATAACTATGCTGTGTGTTTCCCTTCAGAAATGGAGTTAAATCCCAGGCTCTGTGTCTTCCAACATGCAAGCCTTTGTTTCAGGGAAGGGCAGTCACTTTTCAGCTACAACGAACTATATCGTTAACGAAGCTACCACGTTTCTCATCTTAACTGACAAGCATTGGAGGTTAGAGGACCAGTGCTTTGTATCAGTTTCAGAAACAGATTTGGACTAGATATGGTCCGTATGTGTAGGAAACACAGATCTTTTGTTCTGAACATAACCATGTTTCCTGCTGTATTAGAGAATCTAGAAAGCTAGAGCATACTTCTTGCTCTACAGCAGAGTGTGATCAATGGATGAGAACTCTGCTGTGTGTTTCCCTTCAGAAATGCACTGAAATCTCAGGCTCTGTGTCTTCCTACAATAAAGACTTGGTTTCAGGGACGGGCAGTCACTTTTCAGCTCAAACAAACTACATCGTTCACGAAGCTCTCACGTTTCTCATCTTAACTGACAAGCATTGGATTTTAGAGGACCAGTGCTTTGTATCAGTTTCAGAAGCAGAGTTGGACTAGATATGGTCTGCATGTGTAGGAAACACCGTTCTTTTGTTCTCATCACACTCAGGTTTCCTGCTATCTTAGTGACTCTGGAAAGCAAGAGCGTGCTTCTTGCTCTAAAGCAGAGTGTGATCTATATATGAGAACTCTGTTGTGTGTTTCCCTTCAGAAATGGAGTTAAATTCCAGGCTCTGTGTCTTCCTACAAGCAAGAATTCCTTTCAAGTAAGGGCAGTCACTTTTCAGCTCAAACGAACTACATCCTTCACGAAGCTAACACGTTTCTCATCTTAACTGACAAGCATTGGATGTTAGAGGACCAGTGCTTTGTGTCAGTTTCAGAAGCAGAGTTGGACTAGATATGGTCCGTATGTGTAGGAAACACAGTTCTTTTGTCCTGAACATAACCATGTTTCCTGCTGTATTAGAGAATCTAGAAAGCTAGAGCGTGCTTCTTGCTCTAAAGCAGAGTGTGATCCATGGAAGAGAACTCTGCTGTGTGTTTCCCTTCAGAAATGCAGTGAAATCCCAGGCTCTGAGTCTTCCTATAAGCAAGACTTCGAATCAGGTAAGGGCAGTTACTTTAAAGCTCAAACGAACTACATCGTTCACAAAGCTCACACGTTTCTCATCTTAAATGACAAGCATCGGATGTTAGAGGACCAGTGATTTTTCTCAGTTTCAGAAGCAGAGATGGACTAGATATGGTCCGTATGTGTAGGAAACACCGTTCTTTAGTTCTCAGCATACTCACGTTTCCTGCTGTCTTAGATACTCTAGAAAGATAGAGCGTGCTTCTTGCTCTAAAGCAGAGTGTGATCAATGGATGAGAACTCTGCTGTGTGTTTCCCTTCAGAAATGCAGTGAAATCCCAGGCTCTGTGTCTTCCTACAATAAAGACTTGGTTTCAGGTAAGGGCAGTCACTTTTCAGCTCAAACGAACTACATTGTTCACGAATCTCACACGTTTCTCATCTTAACTGACAAGCACCGGATGTTATAGGACCAGTGCTTTATATCAGTTTCAGAAGCAGAGTTGGACTAGATATGGTCCGTATGTATAGGAAACACAGTTGTTTTGTTCTCAGCACACACATGTTTCCTGCTGTCTTAGAGAATCTAGAAAGCTAGAGCGGGCTTCTTGCTCTGAAGCAGAGTGTGATCCATGGAAGAGAACTATGCTGTGTGTTTCCCTTCAGAAATGGAGTTAAATCCCAGGCTCTGTGTCTTCCAACATGCAAGACTTCGTTTCAGGGAAGGGCAGTCACTTTTCAGCTCAAACAAACTACATCATTCACGAAGCTCTCACGTTTCTCATCTTAACTGACAAGCATTGGATTTTAGAGGACCAGTGCTTTGTATCAGTTTCAGAAGCAGAGTTGGACTAGATATGGTCCGCATGTGTAGGAAACACCGTTCTTTTGTTCTCATCACACTCAGGTTTCCTGCTGTCTTAGTGACTCTGGAAAGCAAGAGCGTGCTTCTTGCTCTAAAGCAGAGTGTGATCTATATATGAGAACTCTGTTGTGTGTTTCCCTTCAGAAATGGAGTTAAATTCCAGGCTCTGTGTCTTCCTACAAGCAAGAATTCCTTTCAAGTAAGGGCAGTCACTTTTCAGCTCAAACGAACTACATCCTTCACGAAGCTAACACGTTTCTCATCTTAACTGACAAGCATTGGATGTTAGAGGACCAGTGCTTTGTGTCAGTTTCAGAAGCAGAGTTGGACTAGATATGGTCCGTATGTGTAGGAAACACAGTTCTTTTGTCCTGAACATAACCATGTTTCCTGCTGTATTAGAGAATCTAGAAAGCTAGAGCGTGCTTCTTGCTCTAAAGCAGAGTGTGATCCATGGAAGAGAACTCTGCTGTGTGTTTCCCTTCAGAAATGCAGTGAAATCCCAGGCTCTGAGTCTTCCTATAAGCAAGACTTCGAATCAGGTAAGGGCAGTTACTTTAAAGCTCAAACGAACTACATCGTTCACAAAGCTCACACGTTTCTCATCTTAAATGACAAGCATCGGATGTTAGAGGACCAGTGATTTTTCTCAGTTTCAGAAGCAGAGATGGACTAGATATGGTCCGTATGTGTAGGAAACACCGTTCGTTAGTTCTCAGCATACTCACGTTTCCTGCTGTCTTAGATACTCTAGAAAGATAGAGCGTGCTTCTTGCTCTAAAGCAGAGTGTGATCAATGGATGAGAACTCTGCTGTGTGTTTCCCTTCAGAAATGCAGTGAAATCCCAGGCTCTGTGTCTTCCTACAATAAAGACTTGGTTTCAGGTAAGGGCAGTCACTTTTCAGCTCAAACGAACTACATTGTTCACGAATCTCACACGTTTCTCATCTTAACTGACAAGCACCGGATGTTATAGGACCAGTGCTTTATATCAGTTTCAGAAGCAGAGTTGGACTAGATATGGTCCGTATGTATAGGAAACACAGTTGTTTTGTTCTCAGCACACACATGTTTCCTGCTGTCTTAGAGAATCTAGAAAGCTAGAGCGGGCTTCTTGCTCTGAAGCAGAGTGTGATCCATGGAAGAGAACTATGCTGTGTGTTTCCCTTCAGAAATGGAGTTAAATCCCAGGCTCTGTGTCTTCCAACATGCAAGACTTCGTTTCAGGGAAGGGCAGTCACTTTTCAGCTCAAACAAACTACATCATTCACGAAGCTCTCACGTTTCTCATCTTAACTGACAAGCATTGGATTTTAGAGGACCAGTGCTTTGTATCAGTTTCAGAAGCAGAGTTGGACTAGATATGGTCCGCATGTGTAGGAAACACCGTTCTTTTGTTCTCATCACACTCAGGTTTCCTGCTGTCTTAGTGACTCTGGAAAGCAAGAGCGTGCTTCTTGCTCTAAAGCAGAGTGTGATCTATATATGAGAACTCTGTTGTGTGTTTCCCTTCAGAAATGGAGTTAAATTCCAGGCTCTGTGTCTTCCTACAAGCAAGAATTCCTTTCAAGTAAGGGCAGTCACTTTTCAGCTCAAACGAACTACATCCTTCACGAAGCTAACACGTTTCTCATCTTAACTGACAAGCATTGGATGTTAGAGGACCAGTGCTTTGTGTCAGTTTCAGAAGCAGAGTTGGACTAGATATGGTCCGTATGTGTAGGAAACACAGTTCTTTTGTCCTGAACATAACCATGTTTCCTGCTGTATTAGAGAATCTAGAAAGCTAGAGCGTGCTTCTTGCTCTAAAGCAGAGTGTAATCCATGGAAGAGAACTCTGCTGTGTGTTTCCCTTCAGAAATGCAGTGAAATCCCAGGCTCTGAGTCTTCCTATAAGCAAGACTTCGAATCAGGTAAGGGCAGTTACTTTAAAGCTCAAACGAACTACATCGTTCACAAAGCTCACACGTTTCTCATCTTAAATGACAAGCATCGGATGTTAGAGGACCAGTGATTTTTCTCAGTTTCAGAAGCAGAGATGGACTAGATATGGTCCGTATGTGTAGGAAACACCGTTCTTTAGTTCTCAGCATACTCACGTTTCCTGCTGTCTTAGATACTCTAGAAAGATAGAGCGTGCTTCTTGCTCTAAAGCAGAGTGTGATCAATGGATGAGAACTCTGCTGTGTGTTTCCCTTCAGAAATGCAGTGAAATCCCAGGCTCTGTGTCTTCCTACAATAAAGACTTGGTTTCAGGTAAGGGCAGTCACTTTTCAGCTCAAACGAACTACATTGTTCACGAATCTCACACGTTTCTCATCTTAACTGACAAGCACCGGATGTTATAGGACCAGTGCTTTATATCAGTTTCAGAAGCAGAGTTGGACTAGATATGGTCCGTATGTATAGGAAACACAGTTGTTTTGTTCTCAGCACACACATGTTTCCTGCTGTCTTAGAGAATCTAGAAAGCTAGAGCGGGCTTCTTGCTCTGAAGCAGAGTGTGATCCATGGAAGAGAACTATGCTGTGTGTTTCCCTTCAGAAATGGAGTTAAATCCCAGGCTCTGTGTCTTCCAACATGCAAGACTTCGTTTCAGGGAAGGGCAGTCACTTTTCAGCTCAAACAAACTACATCATTCACGAAGCTCTCACGTTTCTCATCTTAACTGACAAGCATTGGATTTTAGAGGACCAGTGCTTTGTATCAGTTTCAGAAGCAGAGTTGGACTAGATATGGTCCTCATGTGTAGGAAACACCGTTCTTTTGTTCTCATCACACTCAGGTTTCCTGCTGTCTTAGTGACTCTGGAAAGCAAGAGCGTGCTTCTTGCTCTAAAGCAGAGTGTGATCTATATATGAGAACTCTGTTGTGTGTTTCCCTTCAGAAATGCAGTGAAATGCCAGGCTCTGTGTCTTCCTACAATAAAGACTTGGTTTCAGGTAATGGCAGTCACTTTTCAGCTCAAACGAACTACATCGTTCACGAATCTCACACGTTTCTCATCTTAACTGACAAGCACCGGATGTTATAGGACCAGTGCTTTATATCAGTTTCAGAAGCAGAGTTGGACTAGATATGATCCGTATGTATAGGAAACACAGTTGTTTTGTTCTCAGCACACACATGTTTCCTGCTGTCTTAGAGACTCTAGAAAGCTAGAGCGTGCTTCTTGCTCTAAAGCAGAGTGTGATCCATGGAAGAGAACTCTGCCGTGTGTTTCCTTCAGACATGCAGTGAAATCCCAGGCTCTGAGTCTTCCTATAAGCAAGACTTCGAATCAGGTAAGGGCAGTTTCTTTAAAGCTCAAAAGAACTACATCGTTCACAAAGCTCACACGTTTCTCATCTTAAATGACAAGCATCGGATGTTAGAGGACCAGTGATTTTTCTCAGTTTCAGAAGCAGAGATGGACTAGATATGGTCCGTATGTGTAGGAAACACCGTTCTTTTGTTCTCAGCACACTCACATTTCCTGCTGTCTTAGAGACTCTAGAAACCTAGAGCGTGCTTCTTGCTCTAAAGCAGAGTGTGATCAATGGATAAGAATTCTGCTTTGTGTTTCACTTCAGAAATCGAGTTAAATCCCAGGCTCTGAGTCTTCCTAGAAACCAGACTTCGTTTCAGGTAAGGGCAGTTACTTTACAGCTGAAACCAACTATATCATTCACGAAGCTCACACGTTTCTCATCTTAACTGGCAAGCATTGGATGTTAGTGGACCTGTGTTTTGTTTCAGTTTCACAAGCAAAGTTGGACTAGATATGGTCCGTATGTATAGGAAACACAGTTCTTTCGTTCTGAACACAACCAAGTTTCCTGCTGTATTAGAGAATCTAGAAAGCTAGAGCGTGCTTCTTGCTCTTAAGCAGAGTGTGATCCATGGAAGAGAACTCTGCTGTGTGTTTCCCTTCAGAAATGGAGTTAAATCCCAGGCTCTGAGTCTTCCTACAAGGAAGACTTCGAATCAGGTAAGGGCAGTTACTTTACAGCTCAAACGAACTACATCGTTCACGAACCTCACACGTTTCTCATCTTAACTGACAAGCATTGGAGGTTATAGGGCCAGTGCTTTGTATCAGTTTCAGAAGCAGAGTTGGAATAGATGTGGTCCGTATGTGTAGGAAACACAGTTCTTTTGTTCTGAACACAACCAAGTTTCCTGCTCTATTTGAGAATCTAGAAAGCTAGAGCGTGCTTCCTGCTCTAAAGCAGAGTGTGGTCAATGGATGAGAACTCGGCTGTGTGTTTCACTTCAGAAATGGAGTTAAATCCCAGCCTTGAGTCTTCCTGCAAACAAGAATTCGTTTCAGGTAAGGGCCGTTACTTTACAGCTCAAACGAAGTACATCGTTGACGAAGCTCACAAGTTTATCATCTTAACTGACAAATATTGGATGTTAGTGGACCTGTGGTTTGTTTCAGTTTCACAAGCAGAGATGGACTAGATATGGTCCCTAGGTGTTGGAAACACAGTTCATTGGTTCTGAGCACAACCACGTTTCCTGCTATATTAGAGAATCTAGAAAGAAAGAGTGTGCTTCTTGCTCTGAAGCAGAGTGTGATCCATGGAAGAGAACTCTGCTGTGTGTTTCCCTTCAGAAATGGAGTTAAATCCCAGGCTCTGTGTCTTCCAACATGCAAGACTTCGTTTCAGGGAAGGGCAGTCACTTTTCAGCTCAAACAAACTACATCGTTCACGAAGCTCACACGTTTCTCATCTTAACTGACAAGCATTGGATTTTAGAGGACCAGTGCTTTGTTTCAGTTTCAGAAGCAGAGTTGGACTAGATATGGTCCGTATGTGTAGGAAACACCGTTCTTTTGTTCTCATCACACTCAGGTTTCCTGCTGTCTTAGTGACTCTGGAAAGCAAGAGCGTGCTTCTTGCTCTAAAGCAGAGTGTGATCTATATATGAGAACTCTGTTGTGTGTTTCCCTTCAGAAATGGAGTTAAATTCCAGGCTCTGAGTCTTCCTACATGCAAGACTTCCTTTCAGGGAAGGGCAGTCACTTTTCACCTCTAACGAACTACATAGTTCACGAAGCTCACACGTTTCTCATCTTCACTGACAAGCGTTGGATTTTAGAGGACCAGTGCTTTGTATCAGTTTCAGAAGCAGAGTTGGAATAGATATGGTCCGTATGTGTAGGAAACACCGTTCTTTTGTTCTCATCACACTCAGGTTTCCTGCTGTCTTAGTGACTCTGGAAAGCAAGAGCATGCTTCTTGCTCTAAAGCAG
The DNA here is from genome assembly GCA_949786385.1 of Onychomys leucogaster. Taxonomy (NCBI): domain Eukaryota; kingdom Metazoa; phylum Chordata; class Mammalia; order Rodentia; family Cricetidae; genus Onychomys; species Onychomys leucogaster. The sequence goes on along the minus strand of CATKUP010000132.1, from coordinate 1,157,795 downwards.
AGTGTGATCTATATATGAGAACTCTGTTGTGTGTTTCCCTTCAGAAATGGAGTTAAATTCCAGGCTCTGTGTCTTCCTACAAGAAGAATTCCTTACAAGTCAGGGCAGTCACTTTTCAGCACAAACAATCTACATCGTTCACGAAGCTAACACGTTTCTCATCTTAACTGACAAGCATTGGATGTTATAGGACCAGTGCTTTGTATCAGTTTCAGAAGCAGAGTTGGACTAGATATGGTCCGTATGTGTAGGAAACCCTGTTCTTTTGTTCTCATCACACTCAGGTTTCCTGCTGTCTTTGTGACCCTGGAAAGAAAGAGCGTGCTTCTTGCTCTAAAGCAGAGTGTGATCTATATATGAGAACTCTGTTGTGTGTTTCCCTTCAGAAAAGGAGTTAAATTCCAGGCTCTTTGTCTTCCTACAAGCAAGAATTCCTTTCAAGTAAGGGCAGTCACTTTTCAGCTCAAATGAACTACATCCTTCACGAAGCTAACACGTTTCTCATCTTAACTGACAAGCATTGGATGTTAGAGGATCAGTTCTTTGTATCAGTTTCAGAAGCAGGTTTGGAATAAAATGGTCCTTATGTGTAGGAAACACCGTTCTTTTGTTCTCAGCACACTCACGTTTCATGCTGTCTTAGAGACTCTAGAAAGCTAGAGCGTGCTTCTTTCTCTAAAGCAGAGTGTGATCAATGGATAAGAATTCTGCTGTGTGTTTCACTTCAGAAATGGAGTTAAATCCCAGGCTCTGAGTCTTCCTACAAACAAGACTTCGTTTCAGATAAGCGCAGTTACTTTACAGGTCAAACGAACTACATCTTTAACGAAGATCACACGTTTCTAATCTTAACTGACAAGCATCGGATGTTATAGGACCAGTGCTTTGTATCAGTTTCAGAAGCAGAGTTGGACTATATATCGTCCGTATGTGTAGGAAACACTGTTATTTTGTTCTCAGCACACTCACGATTCCTGCTGTATTAGAGAATCTAGAAAGCAAGAGCGTGCTTCTTGCTCTAAAGCAGAGTGTGATCCATGGAAGAGAACTCTGCTGTGTGTTTCCCTTCAGAAATGGAGTTAAACCCCAGTCTCTGAGTCTTCCTACAAGGAAGACTTCGAATCAGGTAAGGGCAGTTACTTTACAGCTCAAACGAACTACATCGTTCACGAAGCTCACACGTTTCTCATCTTAACTGACAAGCATTGGATGTTATAGGACCAGTGCTTTGTATCAGTTTCAGAAGCAGAGTTGGAATACATGTGGTCCGTATGTGTAGGAAACACAGTTCTTTTGTTCTGAACACAACCAAGTTTCCTGCTCTATTTGAGAATCTAGAAAGCTAGAGCGTGCTTCCTGCTCTAAAGCAGAGTGTGGTCAATGGATGAGAACTCGGCTGTGTGTTTCACTTCAGAAATGGAGTTAAATCCCAGCCTTGAGTCTCCCTACAAACAAGAATTCGTTTCAGGTAAGGGCCGGTACTTTACAGCTCAAAAGAATTACTTCATTCACGAAGCTCACAAGTTTATCATCTTAACTGACAAATATTGGATGTTAGTGGACCTGTGGTTTGTTTCAGTTTCACAAGCAGAGATGGACTAGATATGGTCCCTAGGTGTTGGAAACACAGTTCATTAGTTCTGAGCACAACCACGTTTCCTGCTATATTAGAGAATCTAGAAAGCAAGAGTGTGCTTCTTGCTCTGAAGCAGAGTGTGATCCATGGAAGAGAACTATGCTGTGTGTTTCCCTTCAGAAATGGAGTTAAATCCCAGGCTCTGTGTCTTCCAACATGCAAGACTTCGTTTCAGGGAAGGGCAGTCACTTTTCAGCTCAAACAAACTACATAGTTCACAAAGCTCACACGTTTCTCATCTTAACTGACAAGCATTGGATTTTAGAGGACCAGTGCTTTGTATCAGTTTCAGAAGCAGAGTTGGACTAGATATGGTCCGTATGTGTAGGAAACACCGTTCTTTTGTTCTCATCACACTCAGGTTTCCTGTTGTCTTAGTGACTCTGGAAAGCAAGAGCATGCTTCTTGCTCTAAAGCAGAGTGTGATCTATATATGAGAACTCTGTTGTGTGTTTCCCTTCAGAAATGGAGTTAAATTCCAGGCTCTGTGTTTTCCTACAAGAAGAATTCCTTACAAGTAAGGGCAGTCACTTTTCAGCACAAACGATCTACATCGTTCACGAAGCTAACACGTTTCTCATCTTAACTGACAAGCATTGGATGTTATAGGACCAGTGCTTTGTATCAGTTTCAGAAGCAGAGTTGGACTAGATATGGTCCGTATGTGTAGGAAACCCTGTTCTTTTGTTCTCAGCACACTCACGTTTCATGCTGTCTTAGAGACTCTAGAAAGCTAGAGCGTGCTTCTTGCTCTAAAGCAGAGTGTGATCAATGGATAAGAATTCTGCTGTGTGTTTCACTTCAGAAATGGAGTTAAATCCCAGGCTCTGAGTCTTCCTACAAACAAGACTTCGTTTCAGATAAGGGCAGTTACTTTACAGGTCAAACGAACTACATCTTTAACGAAGTTCACACGTTTCTAATCTTAACTGACAAGCATCGGATGTTATAGGACCAGTGCTTTGTATCAGTTTCAGAAGCAGAGTTGGAATATATATCGTCCGTATGTGTAGGAAACACTTTTCTTTTGTTCTCAGCACACTCACGATTCCTGCTGTATTAGAGAATCTAGAAAGCAAGAGCGTGCTTCTTGCTCTAAAGCAGAGTGTGATCCATGGAAGAGAACTCTGCTGTGTGTTTCCCTTCAGAAATGGAGTTAAACCCCAGGCTCTGAGTCGTCCTACAAGCAAGGCTTCGAATCAGGTAAGGGCAGTTACTTTACAGGTCAAACGAACTACATCGTTCACGAAGCTCACACGTTTCTCCTCTTAAATGACAAGCATTGGATGTTAGAGGACCAGTGCTTTGTATCAGTTTCAGAAACAGAGTTGGACTAGATATGGTCCGTATGTGTAGGAAACACAGTTATTTGTTCTGAACATAACCATGTTTCCTGCTGTCTTAGAGAATCTAGAAAGCTAGAGCGGGCTTCTTGCTCTGAAGCAGAGTGTGATCCATGGAAGAGAACTATGCTTTGTGTTTCCCTTCAGAAATGGAGTTAAATCCCAGGCTCTGTGTCTTCCAACATTCAAGACTTCGTTTCAGGGAAGGGCAGTCACTTTTCAGCTCAAACAAACTACATCGTTCACGAAGCTCACATGTTTCTCATCTTAACTGACAAGCATTGGATTTTAGAGGACCAGTGCTTTGTATCAGTTTCTGAAGCAGAGTTGGACTAGATATGGTCCGTATGTGTAGGAAACCCTGTTCTTTTGTTCTCAGCACACTCACATTTCATGCTGTCTTAGAGACCTTAGAAAGCTAGAGCGTGCTTCTTGCTCTAAAGCAGAGTGTGATCAATGGATAAGAATTCTGCTGTGTGTTTCACTTCAGAAATGGAGTTAAATCCCAGGCTCTGAGTCTTCCTACAAACAAGAGTTCGTTTCAGATAAGGGCAGTTACTTTACAGGTCAAACGAACTACATCTTTAACGAAGTTCACACGTTTCTAATCTTAACTGACAAGCATCGGATGTTATAGGACCAGTGATTTGTATCAGTTTCAGAAGCAGAGTTGGAATATATATCGTCCGTATGTGTAGGAAACACTGTTCTTTTGTTCTCAGCACACTCACGATTCCTGCTGTATTAGAGAATCTAGAAAGCAAGAGCGTGCTTCTTGCTCTAAAGCAGAGTGTGATCCATGGAAGAGAACTCTGCTGTGTGTTTCCCTTCAGAAATGGAGTTAAACCCCAGGCTCTGAGTCGTCCTACAAGCAAGGCTTCGAATCAGGTAAGGGCAGTTACTTTACAGGTCAAACGAACTACATCGTTCACGAAGCTCACACGTTTCTCCTCTTAAATGACAAGCATTGGATGTTAGAGGACCAGTGCTTTGTATCAGTTTCAGAAACAGAGTTGGACTAGATATGGTCCGTATGTGTAGGAAACACAGTTATTTGTTCTGAACATAACCATGTTTCCTGCTGTCTTAGAGAATCTAGAAAGCTAGAGCGGGCTTCTTGCTCTGAAGCAGAGTGTGATCCATGGAAGAGAACTATGCTGTGTGTTTCCCTTCAGAAATGGAGTTAAATCCCAGCCTTGAGTCTCCCTACAAACAAGAATTCGTTTCAGGTAAGGGCCGTTACTTTACAGCTCAAACGAAGTACATCATTCACGAAGCTCACAAGTTTATCATCTTAACTGACAAATATTGGATGTTAGTGGACCTGTGGTTTGTTTCAGTTTCACAAGCAGAGATGGACTAGATATGGTCCCTAGGTGTTGGAAACACAGTTCATTGGTTCTGAGCACAACCACGTTTCCTGCTATATTAGAGAATCTAGAAAGCAAGAGTGTGCTTCTTGCTCTGAAGCAGAGTGTGATCCATGGATGAGAACTATGCTGTGTGTTTCCCTTCAGAAATGGAGTTAAATCCCAGGCTCTGTGTCTTCCAACATGCAAGACTTCGTTTCAGGGAAGGGCAGTCACTTTTCAGCTCAAACAAACTACATCGTTCACGAAGCTCACATGTTTCTCATCTTAACTGACAAGCGTTGGATTTTAGAGGACCAGTGCTTTGTATCAGTTTCAGAAGCAGAGTTGGACTAGATATGGTCCGTATGTGTAGGAAACACCGTTCTTTTGTTCTCATCACACTCAGGTTTCCTGCTGTCTTAGTGACTCTGGAAAGCAAGAGCGTGCTTCTTGCTCTAAAGCAGAGTGTGATCTATATATGAGAACTCTGTTGTGTGTTTCCCTTCAGAAATGGAGTTAAATTCCAGGCTCTGTGTCTTCCTACAAGCCAGAATTCCTTTCAAGTAAGGGCAGTCACTTTTCAGCTCAAACGAACTACATCCTTCACGAAGCTAACACGTTTCTCATCTTAACTGACAAGCATTGGATGTTAGAGGACCAGTGCTTTGTATCAGTTTCAGAAGCTGAGTTGGACTAGATATGGTCCGTATATGTAAGAATCACTGTTCTTTTGTTCTCAGCACACTCACGTTTCCTGCTGTATTAGAGAATCTAGAAAGCAAGAGCGTGCTTCTTGCTCTAAAGCAGAGTGTGATCCATGGAAGAGAACTCTGCTGTGTATTTCCCTTCAGAAATGGAGTGAAATCCCAGGCTCTGAGTCTTCGTACAAGCAAGACTTTGTTTCAGGGAAGGGCATTCACTTTTCACCTCTAACGAACTACATAGTTCACGAAGCTCACACGTTTCTCATCTTAACTGACAAGCATTGGATTTTAGAGGACCAGTGCTTTGTATCAGTTTCAGAAGCAGAGTTGGACTAGATATGGTCCGCATGTGTAGGAAACACCGTTCTTTTGTTCTCATCACACTCAGGTTTCCTGCTGTCTTAGTGACTCTGGAAAGCAAGAGCGTGCTTCTTGCTCTAAAGCAGAGTGTGATCTATATATGAGAACTCTGTTGTGTGTTTCCCTTCAGAAATGGAGTTAAATTCCAGGCTCTGTGTCTTCCTACAAGCAAGAATTCCTTTCAAGTAAGGGCAGTCACTTTTCATCTCAAATGAACTACATCCTTCACGAAGCTAACACGTTTCTCATCTTAACTGACAAGCATCGGATGTTATAGGACCAGTGCTTTGTATCAGTATCAGAAGCAGAGTTGGAATATATATCGTCCTTATGTGTAGGAAACACTGTTCTTTTGTTCTCAGCACAATCACGATTCCTGCTGTATTAGAGAATCTAGAAAGCAAGAGCGTGCTTCTTGCTCTAAAGCAGAGTGTGATCCATGGAAGAGAACTCTGCTGTGTGTTTCCCTTCAGAAATGGAGTTAAACCCCAGGCCCCGAGTCTTCCTATAAGCAAGGCTTCGAATCAGGTAAGGGCAGTTACTTTACATGTCAAACGAACTACATCGTTCACGAAGCTCACACGTTTCTCATCTTAAATGACAAGCATCGGATGTTAGAGGACGAGTGATTTGTCTCAGTTTCAGAAGCAGAGATGGACTAGATATGGTCCGTATTTGTAAGAAACACCGTTCTTTTGTTCTCAGTATACTCACGTTTCCTGCTGTCTTAGAGACTCTAGAAAGCTAGAGCGTGCTTCTTGCTCTAAAGCAGAGTGTGATCAATGGATAAGAATTCTGCTGTGTGTTTCACTTCAGAAATGGAGTTAAATCCCAGGCTCTGAGTCTTCCTACAAACAAGACTTCGTTTCAGATAAGGGCAGTTACTTTACAGGTCAAACGAACTACATCTTTAACGAAGATCACACGTTTCTAATCTTAACTGACAAGCATCGGATGTTATAGGACCAGTGCTTTGTATCAGTTTCAGAGGCAGAGTTGGACTCGATATGGTCCCAATGTGTAGGAAACACTGTTCTTTTCCTCTCATCACACTCATGTTTCCTGCTGTCTTAGAGATTCTAGACAGCAAGAGCGTCCTTCTTGCTTTAAAGCAGAGTGTGATGTATATATGAGAACCCTGCTGTGAGTTTCACTTCAGAAATGGAGTTAAACCCCAGGCTCTGAGTCTTCCTACAATCAACACTTCGTTTCAGGTAAGGGCAGTTACTTTACAGCTCAACGAACTACATCGTTCACGAAGCTCACACATTTCTCATCTTAATTGACAACATCGGACGTTATAGGACCAGTTCTTTGTATCAGTTTCAGAAGCAGGTTTGGAATAGATATGGTCCGTATGTGTAGGAAACACCGTTCTTTTGTTCTCAGCACACTCACGTTTCATGCTGTCTTAGAGACTCTAGAAAGCTAGAGCGTGCTTCTTGCTCTAAAGCAGAATGTGATCAATGGATAAGAATTCTGCTGTGTGTTTCACTTCAGAAGTGGAGTTAAATCCCAGCCTTGAGTCTCCCTACAAACAAGAATTCGTTTCAGGTAAGGGCCGGTACTTTAAAGCTCAAAAGAATTACTTCATTCACGAAGCTCACAAGTTTATCATCTTAACTGACAAATATTGGATGTTAGTGGACCTGTGGTTTGTTTCAGTTTCACAAGCAGAGATGGACTAGATATGGTCCCTAGGTGTTGGAAACACAATTCATTAGTTCTGAGCACAACCACGTTTCCTGCTATATTAGAGAATCTAGAAAGCAAGAGTGTGCTTCTTGCTCTGAAGCAGAGTGTGATCCATGGATGAGAACTATGCTGTGTGTTTCCCTTCAGAAATGGAGTTAAATCCCAGGCTCTGTGTCTTCCAACATGCAAGACTTCGTTTCAGGGAAGGGCAGTCACTTTTCAGCTCAAACAAACTACATAGTTCACGAAGCTCACACGTTTCTCATCTTAACTGACAAGCATTGGATTTTAGAGGACCAGTGCTTTGTATCAGTTTCAGAAGCAGAGTTGGACTAGATATGGTCCGTATGTGTAGGAAACACCGTTCTTTTGTTCTCATCACACTCAGGTTTCCTGTTGTCTTAGTGACTCTGGAAAGCAAGAGCATGCTTCTTGCTCTAAAGCAGAGTGTGATCTATATATGAGAACTCTGTTGTGTGTTTCCCTTCAGAAATGGAGTTAAATTCCAGGCTCTGTGTCTTCCTACAAGAAGAATTCCTTACAAGTAAGGGCAGTCACTTTTCAGCACAAACGATCTACATCGTTCACGAAGCTAACACGTTTCTCATCTTAACTGACAAGCATTGGATGTTATAGGAGCAGTGCTTTGTATCAGTTTCAGAAGCAGAGTTGGACTAGATATGGTCCGTATGTGTAGGAAACCCTGTTCTTTTGTTCTCAGCACACTCACGTTTCATGCTGTCTTAGAGACTCTAGAAAGCTAGAGCGTGCTTCTTGCTCTAAAGCAGAGTGTGATCAATGGATAAGAATTCTGCTGTGTGTTTCACTTCAGAAATGGAGTTAAATCCCAGGCTCTGAGTCTTCCTACAAACAAGACTTCGTTTCAGATAAGGGCAGTTACTTTACAGGTCAAACGAACTACATCTTTAACGAAGTTCACACGTTTCTAATCTTAACTGACAAGCATCGGATGTTATAGGACCAGTGCTTTGTATCAGTTTCAGAAGCAGAGTTGGAATATATATCGTCCGTATGTGTAGGAAACACTTTTCTTTTGTTCTCAGCACACTCACGATTCCTGCTGTATTAGAGAATCTAGAAAGCAAGAGCGTGCTTCTTGCTCTAAAGCAGAGTGTGATCCATGGAAGAGAACTCTGCTGTGTGTTTCCCTTCAGAAATGGAGTTAAACCCCAGGCTCTGAGTCGTCCTACAAGCAAGGCTTCGAATCAGGTAAGGGCAGTTACTTTACAGGTCAAACGAACTACATCGTTCACGAAGCTCACACGTTTCTCCTCTTAAATGACAAGCATTGGATGTTAGAGGACCAGTGCTTTGTATCAGTTTCAGAAACAGAGTTGGACTAGATATGGTCCGTATGTGTAGGAAACACAGTTATTTGTTCTGAACATAACCATGTTTCCTGCTGTCTTAGAGAATCTAGAAAGCTAGAGCGGGCTTCTTGCTCTGAAGCAGAGTGTGATCCATGGAAGAGAACTATGCTTTGTGTTTCCCTTCAGAAATGGAGTTAAATCCCAGGCTCTGTGTCTTCCAACATTCAAGACTTCGTTTCAGGGAAGGGCAGTCACTTTTCAGCTCAAACAAACTACATCGTTCACGAAGCTCACATGTTTCTCATCTTAACTGACAAGCATTGGATTTTAGAGGACCAGTGCTTTGTATCAGTTTCTGAAGCAGAGTTGGACTAGATATGGTCCGTATGTGTAGGAAACCCTGTTCTTTTGTTCTCAGCACACTCACATTTCATGCTGTCTTAGAGACCTTAGAAAGCTAGAGCGTGCTTCTTGCTCTAAAGCAGAGTGCGATCAATGGATAAGAATTCTGCTGTGTGTTTCACTTCAGACATGGAGTTAAATCCCAGGCTCTGAGTCTTCCTACAAACAAGACTTCGTTTCAGATAAGGGCAGTTACTTTACAGGTCAAATGAACTACATCTTTAACGAAGTTCACACGTTTCTAATCTTAACTGACAAGCATCGGATGTTATAGGACCAGTGATTTGTATCAGTTTCAGAAGCAGAGTTGGAATATATATCGTCCGTATGTGTAGGAAACACTGTTCTTTTGTTCTCAGCACACTCACGATTCCTGCTGTATTAGAGAATCTAGAAAGCAAGAGCGTGCTTCTTGCTCTAAAGCAGAGTGTGATCCATGGAAGAGAACTCTGCTGTGTGTTTCCCTTCAGAAATGGAGTTAAACCCCAGGCTCTGAGTCGTCCTACAAGCAAGGCTTCGAATCAGGTAAGGGCAGTTACTTTACAGGTCAAACGAACTACATCGTTCACGAAGCTCACACGTTTCTCCTCTTAAATGACAAGCATTGGATGTTAGAGGACCAGTGCTTTGTATCAGTTTCAGAAACAGAGTTGGACTAGATATGGTCCGTATGTGTAGGAAACACAGTTATTTGTTCTGAACATAACCATGTTTCCTGCTGTCTTAGAGAATCTAGAAAGCTAGAGCGGGCTTCTTGCTCTGAAGCAGAGTGTGATCCATGGAAGAGAACTATGCTGTGTGTTTCCCTTCAGAAATGGAGTTAAATCCCAGCCTTGAGTCTCCCTACAAACAAGAATTCGTTTCAGGTAAGGGCCATTACTTTACAGCTCAAACGAAGTACATCATTCACGAAGCTCACAAGTTTATCATCTTAACTGACAAATATTGGATGTTAGTGGACCTGTGGTTTGTTTCAGTTTCACAAGCAGAGATGGACTAGATATGGTCCCTAGGTGTTGGAAACACAGTTCATTGGTTCTGAGCACAACCACGTTTCCTGCTATATTAGAGAATCTAGAAAGCAAGAGTGTGCTTCTTGCTCTGAAGCAGAGTGTGATCCATGGATGAGAACTATGCTGTGTGTTTCCCTTCAGAAATGGAGTTAAATCCCAGGCTCTGTGTCTTCCAACATGCAAGACTTCGTTTCAGGGAAGGGCAGTCACTTTTCAGCTCAAACAAACTACATCGTTCACGAAGCTCACATGTTTCTCATCTTAACTGACAAGCGTTGGATTTTAGAGGACCAGTGCTTTGTATCAGTTTCAGAAGCAGAGTTGGACTAGATATGGTCCGTATGTGTAGGAAACACCGTTCTTTTGTTCTCATCACACTCAGGTTTCCTGCTGTCTTAGTGACTCTGGAAAGCAAGAGCGTGCTTCTTGCTCTAAAGCAGAGTGTGATCTATATATGAGAACTCTGTTGTGTGTTTCCCTTCAGAAATGGAGTTAAATTACAGGCTCTGTGTCTTCCTACAAGCAAGAATTCCTTTCAAGTAAGGGCAGTCACTTTTCAGCTCAAACGAACTACACCCTTCACGAAGCTAACACGTTTCTCATCTTAACTGACAAGCATTGGATGTTAGAGGACCAGTGCTTTGTATCAGTTTCAGAAGCTGAGTTGGACTAGATATGGTCCGTATGTGTAGGAAACACAGTTCTTTTGTTCTGAACATAACCATGTTTCCTGCTGTATTAGAGAATCTAGAAAGCTAGAGCGTGCTTCTTGCTCTAAAGCAGAGTGTGATCCATGGAAGAGAACTCTGCTGTGTGTTTCCCTTCAGAAATGGAGTTAATCCCAGGCTCTGAGTCTTCCTATAAGCAAGACTTCGAATCAGGTAAGGGCAGTTACTAACAGCTCAAACGAACTACATCGTTCACGAAGCTCACACGTTTCTCATCTTAACTGACAAGCATCGGATGTTATAGGACCAGTGCTTTGTATCAGTTTCAGAAGCAGAGTTGGTATAGATATGGTCCGTATATGTAAGAATCACTGTTCTTTTGTTCTCAGCACACTCACGTTTCCTGCTGTATTAGAGAATCTAGAAAGCAAGAGCGTGCTTCTTGCTCTAAAGCAGAGTGTGATCCATGGAAGAGAACTCTGCTGTGTATTTCCCTTCAGAAATGGAGTGAAATCCCAGGCTCTGAGTCTTCGTACAAGCAAGACTTCGTTTCAGGGAAGGGCATTCACTTTTCACCTCTAACGAACTACATAGTTCACGAAGCTCACACGTTTCTCATCTTAACTGACAAGCATTGGATTTTAGAGGACCAGTGCTTTGTATCAGTTTCAGAAGCAGAGTTGGACTAGATATGGTCCGCATGTGTAGGAAACACCGTTCTTTTGTTCTCATCACACTCAGGTTTCCTGCTGTCTTAGTGACTCTGGAAAGCAAGAGCGTGCTTCTTGCTCTAAAGCAGAGTGTGATCTATATATGAGAACTCTGTTGTGTGTTTCCCTTCAGAAATGGAGTTCAATTCCAGGCTCTGTGTCTTCCTACAAGCAAGAATTCCTTTCAAGTAAGGGCAGTCACTTTTCATCTCAAATGAACTACATCCTTCACGAAGCTAACACGTTTCTCATCTTAACTGACAAGCATCGGATGTTATAGGACCAGTGCTTTGTATCAGTATCAGAAGCAGAGTTGGAATATATATCGTCCTTATGTGTAGGAAACACTGTTCTTTTGTTCTCAGCACACTCACGATTCCTGCTGTATTAGAGAATCTAGAAAGCAAGAGCGTGCTTCTTGCTCTAAAGCAGAGTGTGATCCATGGAAGAGAACTCTGCTGTGTGTTTCCCTTCAGAAATGGAGTTAAACCCCAGGCCCCGAGTCTTCCTATAAGCAAGGCTTCGAATCAGGTAAGGGCAGTTACTTTACAGGTCAAACGAACTACATCGTTCACGAAGCTCACACGTTTCTCATCTTAAATGACAAGCATCGGATGTTAGAGGACCAGTGATTTGTCTCAGTTTCAGAAGCAGAGATGGACTAGATATGGTCCGTATTTGTAAGAAACACCGTTCTTTTGTTCTCAGTATACTCACGTTTCCTGCTGTCTTAGAGACTCTAGAAAGCTAGTGCGTGCTTCTTGCTCTAAAGCAGAGTGTGATCAATGGATAAGAATTCTGCTCTGTGTTTCACTTCAGAAATGGAGTTAAATCCCAGGCTCTGAGTCTTCCTACAAACAAGACTTCGTTTCAGATAAGGGCAGTTACTTTACAGGTCAAACGAACTACATCTTTAACGAAGATCACACGTTTCTAATCTTAACTGACAAGCATCGGATGTTATAGGACCAGTGCTTTGTATCAGTTTCAGAGGCAGAGTTGGACTCGATATGGTCCCAATGTGTAGGAAACACTGTTCTTTTCCTCTCATCACACTCATGTTTCCTGCTGTCTTAGAGATTCTAGACAGCAAGAGCGTCCTTCTTGCTTTAAAGCAGAGTGTGATGTATATATGAGAACCCTGCTGTGAGTTTCACTTCAGAAATGGAGTTAAACCCCGGGCTCTGAGTCTTCCTACAATCAACACTTCGTTTCAGGTAAGGGCAGTTACTTTACAGCTCAACGAACTACATCGTTCACGAAGCTCACACATTTCTCATCTTAATTGACAACATCGGACGTTATAGGACCAGTTCTTTGTATCAGTTTCAGAAGCAGGTTTGGAATAGATATGGTCCGTATGTGTAGGAAACACCGTTCTTTTGTTCTCAGCACACTCACGTTTCATGCTGTCTTAGAGACTCTAGAAAGCTAGAGCGTGCTTCTTGCTCTAAAGCAGAATGTGATCAATGGATAAGAATTCTGCTGTGTGTTTCACTTCAGAAGTGGAGTTAAATCCCAGGCTCTGAGTTTTCCTACAAACAAGACTTCGTTTCAGATAAGGGCAGTTACTTTACAGGTCAAATGAACTACATCTTTAACGAAGATCACACATTGCTAATCTTAACTGACAAGCATCGGATGTTATAGGACCAGTGCTTTGTATCAGTTTCAGAAGCAGAGTTGGAATATATATCGTCCGTATGTGTAGGAAACACTGTTCTTTTGTTCTCAGCACACTCACGATTCCTGCTGTATTAGAGAATCTAGAAAGCAAGAGCGTGCTTCTTGCTCTAAAGCAGAGTGTGATCCATGGAAGAGAACTCTGCTGTGTGTTTCCCTTCAGAAATGGAGTTAAACCCCAGGCCCTGAGTCTTCCTACAAGCAAGGCTTTGAATCAGGTAAGGGCAGTTACTTTACAGGTCAAACGAACTACATCGTTCACGAAGCTCACACGTTTCTCATCTTAAATGACAAGCATCGGATGTTAGAGGACCAGTGATTTGTCTCAGTTTCAGAAGCAGAGATGGACTAGATATGGTCCGTATTTGTAAGAAACACCGTTCTTTTGTTCTCAGTATACTCACGTTTCCTGCTGTCTTAGAGATTCTAGAAAGCTAGAGCGTGCTTCTTGCTCTAAAGCAGAGTGTGATCAATGGATGAGAACTCTGCTGTGTGTTTCCCTTCAGAAATGCAGTGAAATCCCAGGCTCTGTGTCTTCCTACAATAAAGACTTGGTTTCAGGTAAGGGCAGTCACTTTTCAGCTCAAACGAACTACATCGTTCACGAATCTCACACGTTTCTCATCTTAACTGACAAGCACCGGATGTTATAGGACCTGTGCTTTATATCAGTTTCAGAAGCAGAGTTGGACTAGATATGGTCCGTATGTATAGGAAACACAGTTGTTTTGTTCTCAGCACACACATATTTCCTGCTGTCTTAGAGAATCTAGAAAGCTAGAGCGGGCTTCTTGCTCTGAAGCAGAGTGTGATCAATGGATAAGAATTCTGCTGTGTGTTTCACTTCAGAAGTGGAGTTAAATCCCAGGCTCTGAGTTTTCCTACAAACAAGACTTCGTTTCAGATAAGGGCAGTTACTTTACAGGTCAAATGAACTAGATCTTTAACGAAGATCACACGTTGCTAATCTTAACTGACAAGCATCGGATGTTATAGGACCAGTGCTTTGTATCAGTTTCAGAAGCAGAGTTGGAATATATATCGTCCGTATGTTTAGGAAACACTGTTCTTTTGTTCTCAGCACACTCACGATTCCTGCTGTATTAGAGAATCTAGAAAGCCAGAGCGTGCTTCTTGCTCTAAAGCAGAGTGTGATCCATGGAAGAGAACTCTGCTGTGTGTTTCCCTTCAGAAATGGAGTTAAACCCCAGGCCCTGAGTCTTCCTACAAGCAAGGCTTCGAATCAGGTAAGGGCAGTTACTTTACAGGTCAAACGAACTACATCGTTCACGAAGCTCACACGTTTCTCATCTTAAATGACAAGCATCGGATGTTAGAGGACCAGTGATTTGTCTCAGTTTCAGAAGCAGAGATGGACTAGATATGGTCCGTATTTGTAAGAAACACCGTTCTTTTGTTCTCAGTATACTCACGTTTCTTGCTGTCTTAGAGATTCTAGAAAGCTAGAGTGTGCTTCTTGCTCTAAAGCAGAGTGTGATCAATGGATGAGAACTCTGCTGTGTGTTTCCCTTCAGAAATGCAGTGAAATCCCAGGCTCTGTGTCTTCCTACAATAAAGACTTGGTTTCAGGTAAGGGCAGTCACTTTTCAGCTCAAACGAACTACATCGTTCACGAATCTCACACGTTTCTCATCTTAACTGACAAGCACCGGATGTTATAGGACCTGTGCTTTATTTCAGTTTCAGAAGCAGAGTTGGACTAGATATGGTCCGTATGTATAGGAAACACAGTTGTTTTGTTCTCAGCACACACATATTTCCTGCTGTCTTAGAGAATCTAGAAAGCTAGAGCGGGCTTCTTGCTCTGAAGCAGAGTGTGATCCATGGAAGAGAACGATGCTGTGTGTTTCCCTTCATAAATGGAGTTAAATCCCAGGCTCTGTGTCTTCCAACATGCAAGACTTCGTTTCAGGGAAGGGCAGTCACTTTTCAGCTCGAACAAACTACATCGTTCACGAAGCTCACACGTTTCTCATCTTAACTGACAAGCATTGGATGTTAGTGGACCTGTGGTTTCTTTCAGTTTCACAAGCAGAGTTGGACTAGATATGGTCCGTATGTGTAGGAAACACAGTTCTTTTTTTCGGAACATAACCATGTTTATGCTGTATTAGAGAATCTAGAAAGCAAGAGCGTGCTTCTTGCTCTAAAGCAGAGTGTGATCCATGGAAGATAACTATGCTGTGTGTTTCCCTTCAGAAATGGAGTTAAATCCAAGGCTCTGAGTCTTCCTATAAGCAAGACTTCGAATCAGGTAAGGGCAGTTACTTTACAGCTCAAACGAACTACATCGTTCACGAAGCTCACACGTTTCTCATCTTAACTGACAAGCGTTGGATTTTAGAGGACCAGTGCTTTGTATCAGTTTCAGAAGCAGAGTTGGACTAGATATGGTCCGTATGTGTAGGAAACACTGTTCTTTTGTCCTGAACATAACCATGTTTCCTGCTGTATTAGAGAATCTGGAAAGCTAGAGCGTGCTTCTTGCTCTAAAGCAGAGTGTGATCCATGGAAGAGAACTCTGCTGTGTGTTTCCCTTCAGAAATGCAGTGAAATCCCAGGCTCTGCGTCTTCCTATAAGCAAGACTTCGAATCAGGTAAGGGCAGTTACTTTAAAGCTCAAACGAACTACATCGTTCACGCAGCTCACACGTTTCTCATCTTAACTGACAAGCATTGGATGTTAGTGGACCTGTGGTTTCTTTCAGTTTCACAAGCAGAGTTGGACTAGATATGGTCCGTATGTGTAGGAAACACAGTTCTTTTTTTCGGAACACAACCACATATCCTGCTGTATTAGAGAATCTAGAAAGCAAGAGCGTGCTTCTTGCTCTAAAGCAGAGTGTGATCCATGGAAGATAACTATGCTGTGTGTTTCCCTTCAGAAATGGAGTTAAATCCCAGGCTCTGTGTCTTCCAACATGCAAGCCTTCGTTTCAGGGAAGGGCAGTCACTTTTCAGCTACAACAAACTATATCGTTAATGAAGCTACCACGTTTCTCATCTTAACTGACAAGCATTGGAGGTTAGAGGACCAGTGCTTTGTATCAGTTTCAGAAACAGAGTTGGACTAGATATGGTCCGTATGTGTAGGAAACACAGTTATTTGTTCTGAACATAACCATGTTTATGATGTATTAGAGAATCTAGAAAGCTAGAGCATGCTTCTTGCTCTAAAGCAGAGTGTGATCCATGAAAGAGAACTCTGCTGTGTGTTTCCCTTCAGAAATGGAGTTAAATCCCAGGCTCTGAGTCTTCCTATAAGCAAGACTTCGAATCAGGTAAGGGCAGTTACTTTACAGCTCAAACGAACTACATCGTTCACGAAGCTCACACGTTTCTCATCTTAACTGACAAGCATTGGATGTTATAGGACCAGTGCATTGTATCAGTTTCAGAAGCAGATTTGGAATAGATATGGTCCGTATGTGTATGAAACACCGTTCTTTTGTTCTCAGCACACTCACGTTTCCTGCTGTCTTAGAGACACTAGAAAGCTAGAGCGTGCTTCATGCTCTAAAGCAGAGTGAGATCTATGGATAAGAATTCTGCTGTGTGTTTCACTTCAGAAATGGAGTTAAATCCCAGGCTCTGAGTCTTCCTACAAACAAGACTTCGAATCAGGTAAGGGCAGTTACTTTACAGCTCAAACGAACTACATCGTTCACGAAGCTCACACGTTTCTCATCTTAACTGACAAGCATCGGATGTTATAGGACCAGTGCTTTGTATCAGTTTCAGAAGCATAGTTGGACTAGATATGGTCCGTATGTGTAGGAAACACCGTTCTTTTGTTCTCATCACACTCAGGTTTCCTGTTGTCTTAATGACTCTGGAAAGCAAGAGCATGCTTCTTGCTCTAAAGCAGAGTGTGATCTATATATGAGAACTCTGTTTTGTGTTTCCCTTCAGAAATGGAGTTAAATTCCAGGCTCTGTGTCTTCCTATAGGAAGAATTCCTTACAAGTAAGGGCAGTCACTTTTCAGCACAAACGATCTACATCGTTCACGAAGCTAACACGTTTCTCATCTTAACTGACAAGCATTGGATGTTATAGGACCAGTGCTTTGTATCACTTTCAGAAGCAGAGGTTGAGTAGATATGGTCCGTATGTGTAGGAAACACCATTCTTTTGTTCTCAGCACACTCACATTTCCTGCTGTCTTAGAGACTCTAGAAACCTAGAGCGTGCTTCTTGCTCTAAAGCAGAGTGTGATCAATGGATAAGAATTCTGCTGTGTGTTTCACTTCAGAAATCGAGTTAAATCCCAGGCTCTGAGTCTTCCTAGAAACCAGACTTCGTTTCAAGTAAGGGCAGTTACTTTACAGCTGAAACTAACTATATCGTTCACGAAGCTCACACGTTTCTCATCTTAACTGACAAGCATTGGATGTTATAGGACCAGTGCTTTGTATCAGATTCAGAAGCAGAGTTGGAATAGATGTGGTCCGTATGTGTAGGAAACACAGTTCTTTTGTTCTGAACACAACCAAGTTTCCTGCTCTATTTGAGATTCTAGAAAGCTAGAGCGTGCTTCCTGCTCTAAAGCAGAGTGTGGTCAATGGATGAGAACTCGGCTGTGTGTTTCACTTCAGAAATGGAGTTAAATCCCAGCCTTGAATCTCCCTACAAACAAGAATTCGTTTCAGGTAAGGGCCGTTACTTTACAGCTCAAACGAAGTACATCGTTCACGAAGCTCACAAGTTTATCATCTTAACTGACAAATATTGGATGTTAGTGGACCTGTGGTTTGTTTCAGTTTCACAAGCAGGGATGGACTAGATATGGTCCCTAGGTGTTGGAAACACAGTTCATTGTTTCTGAGCACAACCACGTTTCCTGCTATATTAGAGAATCTAGAAAGCAAGAGTGTGCTTCTTGCTCTGAAGCAGAGTGTGATCCATGGATGAGAACTATGCTGTGTGTTTCCCTTCAGAAATGGAGTTAAATCCCAGGCTCTGTGTCTTCCAACATGCAAGACTTCGTTTCAGGGAAGGGCAGTCACTTTTCAGCTCAAATAAACTACATCGTTCACGAAGCTCACACGTTTCTCATCTTAACTGACAAGCATTGGATTTTAGAGGACCAGTGCTTTGTATCAGTTTCAGAAGCAGAGTTGGACTAGATATGGTCCGTATGTGTAGGAAACACCGTTCTTTGTTCTCATCATAATCAGGTTTCCCACTGTCTTAGTGACTCTGGAAAGCAAGAGCGTGCTTCTTGCTCTAAAGCAGAGTGTGATCTATATATGAGAACTCTGTTGTGTGTTTCCCTTCAGAAATGGAGTTAAATTCCAGGCTCTGTGTCTTCCTACAAGCAAGAATTCCTTTCAAGTAAGGGCAGTCACTTTTCAGCTCAAACGAACTACATCCTTCACGAAGTTAACACGTTTCTCATCTTAACTGACAAGCATTGGATGTTAGAAGACCAGTGCTTTGTATCAGTTTCAGAAGCTGAGTTGGAATAGATATGGTCCGTATATGTAAGAATCACTGTTCTTTTGTTCTCAGCACACTCACGTTACCTGCTGTATTAGAGAATCTAGAAAGCAAGAGCGTGCTTCTTGCTCTAAAGCAGAGTGTGATCCATGGAAGAGAACTCTGCTGTGTATTTCCCTTCAGAAATGGAGTGAAATCCCAGGCTCTGAGTCTTCGTACAAGCAAGACTTCGTTTCAGGGAAGAGCAGTCACTTTTCACCTCTAACGAACTACATAGTTCACGAAGCTGACACGTTTCTCATCTTAACTGACAAGCGTTGGATTTTAGAGGACCAGTGATTTGTATCAGTTTCAGAAGCAGAGTTGGACTAGATATGGTCCGTATGTGTAGGAAACACCGTTCTTTTGTTCTCATCACACTCAGGTTTCCTGCTGTCTTAGTGACTCTGGAAAGCAAGAGCATGCTTCTTGCTCTAAAGCAGAGTGTGATCTATATATGAGAACTCTGTTGTGTGTTTCCCTTCAGAAATGGAGTTAAATTCCAGGCTCTTTGTCTTCCTACAAGCAAGAATTCCTTTCAAGTAAGGGCAGTCACTTTTCAGCTCAAATGAACTACATCCTTCACGAAGCTAACACGTTTCTCATCTTAACTGACAAGCATTGGATGTTAGAGGATCAGTTCTTTGTATCAGTTTCAGAAGCAGGTTTGGAATAGATATGGTCCTTATGTGTAGGAAACACCGTTCTTTTGTTCTCAGCACACTCACGTTTCATGCTGGCTTAGAGACTCTAGAAAGCTAGAGCGTGCTTCTTGCTCTAAAGCAGAGTGTGATCCATGGAAGAGAACTCTGCTGTGTGTTTCCCTTCAGAAATGGAGTTAAACCCCAGGCTCTGAGTCTTCCTACAAGGAAGACTTCGAATCAGGTAAGGGCAGTTACTTTACAGCTCAAACGAACTACATTGTTCACGAAGCTCACACGTTTCTCATCTTAACTGACAAGCATTGGATTTTATAGGACCAGTGCTTTGTATCAGTTTCAGAAGCAGAGTTGGAATAGATGTGGTCCGTATGTGTAGGAAACTCAGTTCTTTTGTTCTGAACACAACCAAGTTTCCTGCTCTATTTGAGAATCTAGAAAGCTAGAGCGTGCTTCCTGCTCTAAAGCAGAGTGTGGTCAATGGATGAGAACTCGGCTGTGTGTTTCACTTCAGAAATGGAGTAAATCCCAGCCTTGAGTCTTCCTACAAACAAGAATTCGTTTCAGGTAAGGGCCGTTACTTTACAGCTCAAACGAAGTACATCGTTCACGAAGCTCACAAGTTTATCATCTTAACTGACAAATATTGGATGTTAGTGGACCTGTGGTTTGTTTCAGTTTCACAAGCAGAGATGGACTAGATATGGTCCGTAGGTGTTGGAAACACAGTTCATTGGTTCTGAGCACAACCACGTTTCCTGCTATATTAGAGAATCTAGAAAGCAAGAGTGTGCTTCTTGCTCTGAAGCAGAGTGTGATCCATGGATGAGAACTATGCTGTGTGTTTCCCTTCAGAAATGGAGTTAAATTCCAGGCTCTGTGTCTTCCTACAAGCAAAAATTCCTTTCAAGTAAGGGAAGTCACTTTTCAGCTCAAACGAACTACATCCTTCACGAAGCTAACACGTTTCTCATCTTAACTGACAAGCATTGGATGTTAGAGGACCAGTGCTTTGTATCAGTTTCAGAAGCTGAGTTGGACTAGATATGGTCCGTATGTGTAGGAAACACAGTTCTTTTGTTCTGAACATAACCATGTTTCCTGCTGTATTAGAGAATCTAGAAAGCTAGAGCGTGCTTCTTGCTCTAAAGCAGAGTGTGATCCATGGAAGAGAACTCTGCTGTGTGTTTCCCTTCAGAAATGGAGTTAATCCCAGGCTCTGAGTCTTCCTATAAGCAAGACTTCGAATCAGGTAAGGGCAGTTACTAACAGCTCAAAAGAACTACATCGTTCACGAAGCTCACACGTTTCTCATCTTAACTGACAAGCATCGGATGTTATAGGACCAGTGCTTTGTATCAGTTTCAGAAGCAGAGTTGGAATAGATATGGTCCGTATATGTAAGAATCACTGTTCTTTTGTTCTCAGCACACTCATGTTTCCTGCTGTATTAGAGAATCTAGAAAGCAAGAGCGTGCTTCTTGCTCTAAAGCAGAGTGTGATCCATGGAAGAGAACTCTGCTGTGTATTTCCCTTCAGAAATGGAGTGAAATCCCAGGCTCTGAGTCTTCGTACAAGCAAGACTTCGTTTCAGGGAAGGGCAGTCACTTTTCACCTCTAACGAACTACATAGTTCACGAAGCTCACACGTTTCTCATCTTAACTGACAAGCGTTGGATTTTAGAGGACCAGTGCTTTGTATCAGTTTCTGAAGCAGAGTTGGACTAGATATGGTCCGTATGTGTAGGAAACACCGTTCTTTTGTTCTCATCACACTCAGGTTTCCTGTTGTCTTAGTGACTCTGGAAAGCAAGAGCATGCTTCTTGCTCTAAAGCAGAGTGTGATCTATATATGAGAACTCTGTTGTGTGTTTCCCTTCAGAAATGGAGTTAAATTCCAGGCTCTGTGTCTTCCTACAAGAAGATTTCCTTACAAGTAAGGGCAGTCACTTTTCAGCACAAACGATCTACATCGTTCACGAAGCTAACACGTTTCTCATCTTAACTGACAAGCATTGGATGTTATAGGACCAGTGCTTTGTATCAGTTTCAGAAGCAGAGTTGGACTAGATATGGTCCGTATGTGTAGGAAACCCTGTTCTTTTGTTCTCATCACACTCAGGTTTCCTGCTGTCTTTGTGACCCTGGAAAGCAAGAGCGTGCTTCTTGCTCTAAAGCAGAGTGTGATCTATATATGAGAACTCTGTTGTGTGTTTCCCGTCAGAAAAGGAGTTAAATTCCAGGCTCTGAGTCTTCCTACAAACAAGACTTCGTTTCAGATAAGGGCAGTTACTTTACAGGTCAAACGAACTACATTTTTAACGAAGATCACACGTTTCTAATCTTAACTGACAAGCATCGGATGTTATAGGACCAGTGCTTTGTATCAGTTTCAGAAGCAGAGTTGGAATATATATCGTCCGTATGTGTAGGAAACACTGTTCTTTTGTTCTCAGCACACTCACGATTCCTGCTGTATTAGAGAATCTAGAAAGCAAGAGCGTGCTTCTTGCTCTAAAGCAGAGTGTGATCCATGGAAGAGAACTCTGCTGTGTGTTTCCCTTCAGAAATGGAGTTAAACCCCAGGCTCTGAGTCGTCCTACAAGCAAGGCTTCGAATCAGGTAAGGGCAGTTACTTTACAGGTCAAACGAACTACATCGTTCACGAATCTCACACGTTTCTCATCTTAAATGACAAGCATTGGATGTTAGAGGACCAGTGCTTTGTATCAGTTTCAGAAACAGAGTTGGACTAGATATGGTCCGTATGTGTAGGAAACACAGTTATTTGTTCTGAACATAACCATGTTTCCTGCTGTCTTAGAGAATCTAGAAAGCTAGAGCGGGCTTCTTGCTCTGAAGCGGAGTGTAATCCATGGAAGAGAACTATGCTGTGTGTTTCCCTTCAGAAATGGAGTTAAATCCCAGGCTCTGTGTCTTCCAACATTCAAGAATTCGTTTCAGGGAAGGGCAGTCACTTTTCAGCTCAAACAAACTACATGGTTCACGAAGCTCACACGTTTCTCATCTTAACTGACAAGCATTGGATTTTAGAGGACCAGTGCTTTGTATCAATTTCAGAAGCAGAGTTGGACTAGATATGGTCCGCATGTGTAGGAAACACCGTTCTTTTGTTCTCATCACACTCAGGTTTCCTGCTGTCTTAGTGACTCTGGAAAGCAAGAGCATGCTTCTTGCTCTAAAGCAGAGTGTGAGCTATATATGAGAACTCTGTTGTGTGTTTCCCTTCAGAAATGGAGTTAAATTCCAGGCTCTGTGTCTTCCTACAAGCAAGAATTCCTTTCAAGTAAGGGCAGTCACTTTTCAGCTCAAACGAACTACATCCTTCACAAAGCTAACACGTTTCTCATCTTAACTGACAAGCATTGGATGTTAGAGGACCAGTGATTTGTATCAGTTTCAGAAGCAGAGTTGGAATATATATCGTCCGTATGTGTAGGAAACACAGTTCTTTTGTTCTGAACATAACCATGTTTCCTGCTGTATTAGAGAATCTAGAAACTAGAGCGTGCTTCTTGCTCTAAAGCAGAGTGTGATCAATGGAAGAGAACTCTGCTGTGTGTTTCCCTTCAGAAATGGAGTTAAATCCCAGGCTCTGAGTCTTCCTACAAGCAAGACTTCGAATCAGGTAAGGGCAGTTACTTTACATCTCAAAAGAACTACATCGTTCACGAAGCTCACACGTTTCTCATCTTAACTGACAAGCATCGGATGTTATAGGACCAGTGCATTGTATCAGTTTCAGAAGCAGAGTTGGAATAGATATGGTCCGTATGTGTATGAAACACCGTTCTTTTGTTCTCAGCACACTCACGTTTCCCGCTGTCTTAGAGAATCTAGAAAGCTAGAGCGTGCTTCTTGCTCTAAAGCAGAGTGTGATCCATGGAAGAGAACTCTGCTGTGTGTTTCCCTTCAGAAATGGAGTTAAATCCCAGGCTCTGAGTCTTCCTACAAGCAAGACTTCGAATCAGGTAAGGGCAGTTACTTTACAGCTCAAACGAACTACATCGTTCACGAAGCTCACAAGCTTCTCATCTTAACTGACAAGCATCGGATGTTATATGACCAGTGCATTGTATCAGTTTCAGAAGCAGAGTTGGACTAGATATGGTCCGTATGTGTATGAAACACCGTTCTTTTGTTCTCAGCACACTCACGTTTCCTGCTGTCTTAGAGACTCTAGAAAGCTAGAGCGTGCTTCTTGCTCTAAAGCAGAGTGTGATCAATGGATAAGAATTCTGCTGTGTGTTTCACTTCAGAAGTGGAGTTAAATCCCAGGCTCTTAGTTTTCCTACAAACAAGACTTCGTTTCAGATAAGGGCAGTTACTTTACAGGTCAAATGAACTAGATCTTTAACGAAGATCACACGTTTCTAATCTTAACTGACAAGCATCGGATGTTATAGGACCAGTTCTTTGTATCAGTTTGAGAAGCAGAGTTGGAATATATATCGTCCGTATGTGTAGGAAACACTGTTCTTTTGTTCTCAGCACACTCACGATTCCTGCTGTATTAGAGAATCTAGAAAGCAAGAGCGTGCTTCTTGCTCTAAAGCAGAGTGTGATCCATGGAAGAGAACTCTGCTGTGTGTTTCCCTTCAGAAATGGAGTTAAACCCCAGGCCCTGAGTCTTCCTACAAGCAAGGCTTCGAATCAGGTAAGGGCAGTTACTTTACAGGTCAAACGAACTACATCGTTCACGAAGCTCACACGTTTCTCATCTTAAATGACAAGCATCGAATGTTAGAGGACCAGTGATTTGTCTCAGTTTCAGAAGCAGAGATGGACTAGATATGGTCCGTATTTGTAAGAAACACCGTTCTTTTGTTCTCAGCATACTCACGTTTCCTGCTGTCTTAGAGACTCTAGAAAGCTAGAGCGTGCTTCTTGCTCTAAAGCAGAGTGTGATCAATGGATGAGAACTCTGCTGTGTGTTTCCCTTCAGAAATGCAGTGAAATCCCAGGCTCTGTGTCTTCCTACAATAAAGACTTGGTTTCAGGTAAGGGCAGTCACTTTTCAGCTCAAACGAACTACATTGTTCACGAATCTCACACGTTTCTCATCTTAACTGACAAGCACCGGATGTTATAGGACCAGTGCTTTATATCAGTTTCAGAAGCAGAGTTGGACTAGATATGGTCCGTATGTATAGGAAACACAGTTGTTTTGTTCTCAGCACACACAAGTTTCCTGCTGTCTTAGAGAATCTAGAAAGCTAGAGCGGGCTTCTTGCTCTGAAGCAGAGTATGATCCATGGAAGAGAACTATGCTGTGTGTTTCCCTTCAGAAATGGAGTTAAATCCCAGGCTCTGTGTCTTCCAATATGCAAGACTTCGTTTCAGGGAAGGGCAGTCACTTTTCAGCTCAAACCAACTACATCATTCACGAAGCTCTCCCGTTTCTCATCTTAACTGACAAGCATTGGATTTTAGAGGACCAGTGCTTTGTATCAGTTTCAGAAGCAGAGTTGGATTAGATATGGTCCGCATGTGTAGGAAACACCGTTCTTTTGTTCTCATCACACTCAGGTTTCCTGCTGTCTTAGTGACTCTGGAAAGCAAGAGCGTGCTTCTTGCTCTAAAGCAGAGTGTGATCTATATATGAGAACTCTGTTGTGTGTTTCCCTTCAGAAATGGAGTTAAATTCCAGGCTCTGTGTCTTCCTACAAGCAAGAATTCCTTTCAAGTAACGGCAGTCACTTTTCAGCTCAAACAAACTACATCCTTCACGAAGCTCACACGTTTCTCATATTAACTGACAAGCATTGGATGTTACAGGACCAGTGCTTTGTATCAGTTTCAGAAGCAGAGTTGGACTAGATATGGTCCGTATGTGTAGGAAACACTGTTCTTTTGTCCTGAACATAACCATGTTTCCTGCTGTATTAGAGAATCTAGAAAGCAAGAGCGTGCTTCTTGCTCTAAAGCAGAGTGTGATCCATGGAAGAGAACTCTGCTGTGTGTTTCAATTCAGAAATGCAGTGAAATCCCAGGCTCTGCGTCTTCCTATAAGCAAGACTTCGAATCAGGTAAGGGCAGTTACTTTAAAGCTCAAACGATCTACATCGTTCACGCAGCTCACACGTTTCTCATCTTAACTGACAAGCATTGGATGTTAGTGGACCTGTGGTTTCTTTCAGTTTCACAAGCAGAGTTGGACTAGATATGGTCCGTATGTGTAGGAAACACAGTTCTTTTTTTCGGAACACAACCACATATCCTGCTGTATTAGAGAATCTAGAAAGCAAGAGCGTGCTTCTTGCTCTAAAGCAGAGTGTGATCCATGGAAGATAACTATGCTGTGTGTTTCCCTTCAGAAATGGAGTTAAATCCCAGGCTCTGTGTCTTCCAACATGCAAGCCTTCGTTTCAGGGAAGGGCAGTCACTTTTCAGCTACAACAAACTATATCGTTAACGAAGCTACCACGTTTCTCATCTTAACTGACAAGCATTGGAGGTTAGAGGACCAGTGCTTTGTATCAGTTTCAGAAACAGAGTTGGACTAGATATGGTCTGTATGTGTAGGAAACACAGTTATTTGTTCTGAACATAACCATGTTTATGATGTATTAGAGAATCTAGAAAGCTAGAGCATGCTTCTTGCTCTAAAGCAGAGTGTGATCCATGAAAGAGAACTCTGCTGTGTGTTTCCCTTCAGAAATGGAGTTAAATCCCAGGCTCTGAGACTTCCTATAAGCAAGACTTCGAATCAGGTAAGGGCAGTTACTTTACAGCTCAAACGAACTACATCGTTCACGAAGCTCACACGTTTCTCATCTTAACTGACAAGCATTGGATGTTATAGGACCAGTGCATTGTATCAGTTTCAGAAGCAGATTTGGAATAGATATGGTCCGTATGTGTATGAAACATCGTTCTTTGTTCTCAGCACACTCACGTTTCCTGCTGTCTTAGAGACACTAGAAAGCTAGAGCGTGCTTCTTGCTCTAAAGCAGAGTGAGATCTATGGATAAGAATTCTGCTGTGTGTTTCACTTCAGAAATGGAGTTAAATCCCAGGCTCTGAGTCTTCCTACAAACAAGACTTCGTTTCAGATAAGGGCAGTTACTTTACAGGTCAAACGAACTACAACTTTAACGAAGATCACACGTTTCTAATCTTAACTGACAAGCATCGGATGTTATAGGACCAGTGCTTTGTATCAGTTTCAGAAGCAGAGTTGGACTAGATATGGTCCGTATGTGTAGGAAACACCGTTCTTTTGTTCTCATCACACTCAGGTTTCCTGTTGTCTTAGTGACTCTGGAAAGCAAGAGCATGCTTCTTGCTCTAAAGCAGAGTGTGATCCATGGAAGAGAACTCTGCTGTGTGTTTCCCTTCAGAAATGGAGTTAAACCCCAGGCTCTGAGACTTCCTACAAGCAAGGCTTCGAATCAGGTAAGGGCAGTTACTTTACAGGTCAAACGAACTACATCGTTCACGAAGCTCACACGTTTCTCATCTTAAATGACAAGCATTGGATGTTAGAGGACCAGTGCTTTGTATCAGTTTCAGAAACAGAGTTGGAATAGATAAGGTCTTTATGTGTAGGAAACACAGTTATTTGTTCTGAACATAACCATGTTTCCTGATGTATTAGAGAATCTAGAAATCTAGAGCATGCTTCTTGCTCTAAAGCAGAGTGTGATCCATGAAAGAGAACTCTGCTGTGTGTTTCCCTTCAGAAATGGAGTGAAATCCCAGGCTCTGAGTCTTCCTATAAGCAAGACTTCGAATCAGGTAAGGGCAGTTACTTTACAGCTCAAACGAACTACATCGTTCACGAAGCTCACACGTTTCTCATCTTAACTGACAAGCATCTGATGTTATAGGACCAGTGCTTTGTATCAGTTTCAGAAGCAGAGTTGGACTAGATATGGTCAGTATGTGTAGGAAACACCGTTCTTTTGTTCTCATCACACTCAGGTTTCCTGCTGTCTTAGTGACTCTGGAAAGCAAGAGCGTGCTTCTTGCTCTAAAGCAGAGTGTGATCTATATATGAGAACTCTGTTTTGTGTTTCCCTTCAGAAATGGAGTTAAATTCCAGGCTCTGTGTCTTCCTATAGGAAGAATTCCTTACAAGTAAGGGCAGTCACTTTTCAGCACAAACGATCTACATCGTTCACGAAGCTAACACGTTTCTCATCTTAACTGACAAGCATTGGATGTTATAGGACCAGTGCTTTGTATCAGTTTCAGAAGCAGAGTTTGAGTAGATATGGTCCGTATGTGTAGGAAACACCATTCTTTTGTTCTCAGCACACTCACATTTCCTGCTGTCTTAGAGACTCTAGAAACCTAGAGCGTGCTTCTTGCTCTAAAGCAGAGTGTGATCCATGGAAGAGAACTCTGCTGTGTGTTTCCCTTCAGAAATGCAGTGAAATCCCAGGCTCTGCGTCTTCCTATAAGCAAGACTTCGAATCAGGTAAGGGCAGTTACTTTAAAGCTCAAACGATCTACATCGTTCACGCAGCTCACACGTTTCTCATCTTAACTGACAAGCATTGGATGTTAGTGGACCTGTGGTTTCTTTCAGTTTCACAAGCAGAGTTGGACTAGATATGGTCCGTATGTGTAGGAAACACAGTTCTTTTTTTCGGAACACAACCACATATCCTGCTGTATTAGAGAATCTAGAAAGCAAGAGCGTGCTTCTTGCTCTAAAGCAGAGTGTGATCCATGGAAGATAACTATGCTGTGTGTTTCCCTTCAGAAATGGAGTTAAATCCCAGGCTCTGTGTCTTCCAACATGCAAGCCTTCGTTTCAGGGAAGGGCAGTCACTTTTCAGCTACAACAAACTATATCGTTAACGAAGCTACCACGATTCTCATATTAACTGACAAGCATTGGAGGTTAGAGGACCAGTGCTTTGTATCAGTTTCAGAAACAGAGTTGGACTAGATATGGTCCGTATGTGTAGGAAACACAGTTATTTGTTCTGAACATAACCATGTTTATGATGTATTAGAGAATCTAGAAAGCTAGAGCATGCTTCTTGCTCTAAAGCAGAGTGTGATCCATGAAAGAGAACTCTGCTGTGTGTTTCCCTTCAGAAATGGAGTTAAATCCCAGGCTCTGAGACTTCCTATAAGCAAGACTTCGAATCAGGTAAGGGCAGTTACTTTACAGCTCAAACGAACTACATCGTTCACGAAGCTCACACGTTTCTCATCTTAACTGACAAGCATTGGATGTTATAGGACCAGTGCATTGTATCAGTTTCAGAAGCAGATTTGGAATAGATATGGTCCGTATGTGTATGAAACACCGTTCTTTTGTTCTCAGCACACTCACGTTTCCTGCTGTCTTAGAGACACTAGAAAGCTAGAGCGTGCTTCTTGCTCTAAAGCAGAGTGAGATCTATGGATAAGAATTCTGCTGTGTGTTTCACTTCAGAAATGGAGTTAAATCCCAGGCTCTGAGTCTTCCTACAAACAAGACTTCGTTTCAGATAAGGGCAGTTACTTTACAGGTCAAACGAACTACAACTTTAACGAAGATCACACGTTTCTAATCTTAACTGACAAGCATCGGATGTTATAGGACCAGTGCTTTGTATCAGTTTCAGAAGCAGAGTTGGACTAGATATGGTCCGTATGTGTAGGAAACACCGTTCTTTTGTTCTAATCACACTCAGGTTTCCTGTTGTCTTAGTGACTCTGGAAAGCAAGAGCATGCTTCTTGCTCTAAAGCAGAGTGTGATCCATGGAAGAGAACTCTGCTGTGTGTTTCCCTTCAGAAATGGAGTTAAACCCCAGGCTCTGAGACTTCCTACAAGCAAGGCTTCGAATCAGGTAAGGGCAGTTACTTTACAGGTCAAACGAACTACATCGTTCACGAAGCTCACACGTTTCTCATCTTAAATGACAAGCATTGGATGTTAGAGGACCAGTGCTTTGTATCAGTTTCAGAAACAGAGTTGGAATAGATAAGGTCTTTATGTGTAGGAAACACAGTTATTTGTTCTGAACATAACCATGTTTCCTGATGTATTAGAGAATCTAGAAATCTAGAGCATGCTTCTTGCTCTAAAGCAGAGTGTGATCCATGAAAGAGAACTCTGCTGTGTGTTTCCCTTCAGAAATGGAGTGAAATCCCAGGCTCTGAGTCTTCCTATAAGCAAGACTTCGAATCAGGTAAGGGCAGTTACTTTACAGCTCAAACGAACTACATCGTTCACGAAGCTCACACGTTTCTCATCTTAACTGACAAGCATCTGATGTTATAGGACCAGTGCTTTGTATCAGTTTCAGAAGCATAGTTGGACTAGATATGGTCAGTATGTGTAGGAAACACCGTTCTTTTGTTCTCATCACACTCAGGTTTCCTGCTGTCTTAGTGACTCTGGAAAGCAAGAGCGTGCTTCTTGCTCTAAAGCAGAGTGTGATCTATATATGAGAACTCTGTTTTGTGTTTCCCTTCAGAAATGGAGTTAAATTCCAGGCTCTGTGTCTTCCTATAGGAAGAATTCCTTACAAGTAAGGGCAGTCACTTTTCAGCACAAACGATCTACATCGTTCACGAAGCTAACACGTTTCTCATCTTAACTGACAAGCATTGGATGTTATAGGACCAGTGCTTTGTATCAGTTTCAGAAGCAGAGTTTGAGTAGATATGGTCCGTATGTGTAGGAAACACCATTCTTTTGTTCTCAGCACAATCACATTTCCTGCTGTCTTAGAGACTCTAGAAACCTAGAGCGTGCTTCTTGCTCTAAAGCAGAGTGTGATCAATGGATAAGAATTCTGCTGTGTGTTTCACTTCAGAAATCGAGTTAAATCCCAGGCTCTGAGTCTTCCTAGAAACCAGACTTCGTTTCAGGTAAGGGCAGTTACTTTACAGCTGAAACTAACTATATCGTTCACGAAGCTCACACGTTTCTCATCTTAACTGGCAAGCATTGGATGTTAGTGGACCTGTGTTTTGTTTCAGTTTCACAAGCAAAGTTGGACTAGATATGGTCCGTATGTATAGGAAACACAGTTCTTTCGTTCTGAACACAACCAAGTTTCCTGCTGTATTAGAGAATCTAGAAACTAGAGCGTGCTTCTTGCTCTTAAGCAGAGTGTGATCCATGGAAGAGAACTCTGCTGTGTGTTTCCCTTCAGAAATGGAGTTAAATCCCAGGCTCTGAGTCTTCCTACAAGGAAGACTTCGAATCAGGTAAGGGCAGTTACTTTACAGCTCAAACGAACTACATCGTTCACGAATCTCACACGTTTCTCATCTTAACTGACAAGCATTGGATGTTATAGGACCAGTGCTTTGTATCAGATTCAGAAGCAGAGTTGGAATAGATGTGGTCCGTATGTGTAGGAAACACAGTTCTTTTGTTCTGAACACAACCAAGTTTCCTGCTCTATTTGAGATTCTAGAAAGCTAGAGCGTGCTTCCTGCTCTAAAGCAGAGTGTGGTCAATGGATGAGAACTCGGCTGTGTGTTTCACTTCAGAAATGGAGTTAAATCCCAGCCTTGAATCTCCCTACAAACAAGAATTCGTTTCAGGTAAGGGCCGTTACTTTACAGCTCAAACGAAGTACATCGTTCACGAAGCTCACAAGTTTATCATCTTAACTGACAAATATTGGATGTTAGTGGACCTGTGGTTTGTTTCAGTTTCACAAGCAGGGATGGACTAGATATGGTCCCTAGGTGTTGGAAACACAGTTCATTGGTTCTGAGCACAACCACGTTTCCTGCTATATTAGAGAATCTAGAAGGCAAGAGTGTGCTTCTTGCTCTGAAGCAGAGTGTGATCCATGGATGAGAACTATGCTGTGTGTTTCCCTTCAGAAATGGAGTTAAATCCCAGGCTCTGTGTCTTCCAACATGCAAGACTTCGTTTCAGGGAAGGGCAGTCACTTTTCAGCTCAAATAAACTACATCGTTCACGAAGCTCACACGTTTCTCATCTTAACTGACAAGCATTGGATTTTAGAGGACCAGTGCTTTGTATCAGTTTCAGAAGCAGAGTTGGACTAGATATGGTCCGTATGTGTAGGAAACACCGTTCTTTTGTTCTCATCACACTCAGGTTTCCCGCTGTCTTAGTGACTCTGGAAAGCAAGAGCGTGCTTCTTGCTCTAAAGCAGAGTGTGATCTATATATGAGAACTCTGTTGTGTGTTTCCCATCAGAAATGGAGTTAAATTCCAGGCTCTGTGTCTTCCTACAAGCAAGAATTCCTTTCAAGTAAGGGCAGTCACTTTTCAGCTCAAACGAACTACATCCTTCACGAAGCTAACACGTTTCTCATCTTAACTGACAAGCATTGGATGTGAGAGGACCAGTGCTTTGTATCAGTTTCAGAAGCTGAGTTGGAATAGATATGGTCCGTATATGTAAGAATCACTGTTCTTTTGTTCTCAGCACACTCACGTTACCTGCTGTATTAGAGAATCTAGAAAGCAAGAGCGTGCTTCTTGCTCTAAAGCAGAGTGTGATCCATGGAAGAGAACTCTGCTGTGTATTTCCCTTCAGAAATGGAGTGAAATCCCAGGCACTGAGTCTTCGTACAAGCAAGACTTCGTTTCAGGGAAGAGCAGTCACTTTTCACCTCTAACGAACTACATAGTTCACGAAGCTGACACGTTTCTCATCTTAACTGACAAGCGTTGGATTTTAGAGGACCAGTGATTTGTATCAGTTTCAGAAGCAGAGTTGGACTAGATATGGTCTGTATGTGTAGGAAACACCATTCTTTTGTTCTCATCACACTCAGGTTTCCTGCTGTCTTAGTGACTCTGGAAAGCAAGAGCATGCTTCTTGCTCTAAAGCAGAGTGTGATCTATATATGAGAACTCTGTTGTGTGTTTCCCTTCAGAAATGGAGTTAAATTCCAGGCTCTTTGTCTTCCTACAAGCAAGAATTCCTTTCAAGTAAGGGCAGTCACTTTTCAGCTCAAATGAACTACATCCTTCACGAAGCTAACACGTTTCTCATCTTAACTGACAAGCATTGGATGTTAGAGGATCAGTTCTTTGTATCAGTTTCAGAAGCAGGTTTGGAATAGATATGGTCCTTATGTGTAGGAAACACCGTTCTTTTGTTCTCAGCACACTCACGTTTCATGCTGGCTTAGAGACTCTAGAAAGCTAGAGCGTGCTTCTTGCTCTAAAGCAGAGTGTGATCCATGGAAGAGAACTCTGCTGTGTGTTTCCCTTCAGAAATGGAGTTAAACCCCAGGCTCTGAGTCTTCCTACAAGGAAGACTTCGAATCAGGTAAGGGCAGTTACTTTACAGCTCAAACGAACTACATTGTTCACGAAGCTCACACGTTTCTCATCTTAACCGACAAGCATTGGATTTTATAGGACCAGTGCTTTGTATCAGTTTCAGAAGCAGAGTTGGAATAGATGTGGTCCGTATGTGTAGGAAACACAGTTCTTTTGTTCTGAACACAACCAAGTTTCCTGCTCTATTTGAGAATCTAGAAAGCTAGAGCGTGCTTCCTGCTCTAAAGCAGAGTGTGGTCAATGGATGAGAACTCGGCTGTGTGTTTCACTTCAGAAATGGAGTAAATCCCAGCCTTGAGTCTTCCTACAAACAAGAATTCGTTTCAGGTAAGGGCCGTTACTTTAAAGCTCAAACGAAGTACATCGTTCACGAAGCTCACAAGTTTATCATCTTAACTGACAAATATTGGATGTTAGTGGACCTGTGGTTTGTTTCAGTTTCACAAGCAGAGATGGACTAGATATGGTCCGTAGGTGTTGGAAACACAGTTCATTGGTTCTGAGCACAACCACGTTTCCTGCTATATTAGAGAATCTAGAAAGCAAGAGTGTGCTTCTTGCTCTGAAGCAGAGTGTGATCCATGGATGAGAACTATGCTGTGTGTTTCCCTTCAGAAATGGAGTTAAATTCCAGGCTCTGTGTCTTCCTACAAGCAAGAATTCCTTTCAAGTAAGGGCAGTCACTTTTCAGCTCAAACGAACTACATCCTTCACGAAGCTAACACGTTTCTCATCTTAACTGACAAGCATTGGATGTTAGAGGACCAGTGCTTTGTGTCAGTTTCAGAAGCTGAGTTGGACTAGATATGGTCCGTATGTGTAGGAAACACAGTTCTTTTGTTCTGAACATAACCATGTTTCCTGCTGTATTAGAGAATCTAGAAAGCTAGAGCGTGCTTCTTGCTCTAAAGCAGAGTGTGATCCATGGAAGAGAACTCTGCTGTGTGTTTCCCTTCAGAAATGGAGTTAATCCCAGGCTCTGAGTCTTCCTATAAGCAAGACTTCGAATCAGGTAAGGGCAGTTACTAACAGCTCAAAAGAACTACATCGTTCACGAAGCTCACACGTTTCTCATCTTAACTGACAAGCATCGGATGTTATAGGACCAGTGCTTTGTATCAGTTTCAGAAGCAGAGTTGGAATAGATATGGTCCGTATATGTAAGAATCACTGTTCTTTTGTTCTCAGCACACTCACGTTTCCTGCTGAATTAGAGAATCTAGAAAGCAAGAGCGTGCTTCTTGCTCTAAAGCAGAGTGTGATCCATGGAAGAGAACTCTGCTGTGTATTTCCCTTCAGAAATGGAGTGAAATCCCAGGCTCTGAGTCTTCGTACAAGCAAGACTTCGTTTCAGGGAAGGGCAGTCACTTTTCACCTCTAACGAACTACATAGTTCACGAAGCTCACACGTTTCTCATCTTAACTGACAAGCGTTGGATTTTAGAGGACCAGTGCTTTGTATCAGTTTCTGAAGCAGAGTTGGACTAGATATGGTCCGTATGTGTAGGAAACACCGTTCTTTTGTTCTCATCACACTCAGGTTTCCTGTTGTCTTAGTGACTCTGGAAAGCAAGAGCATGCTTCTTGCTCTAAAGCAGAGTGTGATCTATATATGAGAACTCTGTTGTGTGTTTCCCTTCAGAAAATGAGTTAAATTCCAGGCTCTGTGTCTTCCTACAAGAAGATTTCCTTACAAGTAAGGGCAGTCACTTTTCAGCACAAACGATCTACATCGTTCACGAAGCTAACACGTTTCTCATCTTAACTGACAAGCATTGGATGTTATAGGACCAGTGCTTTGTATCAGTTTCAGAAGCAGAGTTGGACTAGATATGGTCCGTATGTGTAGGAAACCCTGTTCTTTTGTTCTCATCACACTCAGGTTTCCTGCTGTCTTTGTGACCCTGGAAAGCAAGAGCGTGCTTCTTGCTCTAAAGCAGAGTGTGATCTATATATGAGAACTCTGTTGTGTGTTTCCCGTCAGAAAAGGAGTTAAATTCCAGGCTCTGAGTCTTCCTACAAACAAGACTTCGATTCAGATAAGGGCAGTTACTTTACAGGTCAAACGAACTACATTTTTAACGAAGATCACACGTTTCTAATCTTAACTGACAAGCATCGGATGTTATAGGACCAGTGCTTTGTATCAGTTTCAGAAGCAGAGTTGGAATATATATCGTCCGTATGTGTAGGAAACACTGTTCTTTTGTTCTCAGCACACTCACGATTCCTGCTGTATTAGAGAATCTAGAAAGCAAGAGCGTGCTTCTTGCTCTAAAGCAGAGTGTGATCCATGGAAGAGAACTCTGCTGTGTGTTTCCCTTCAGAAATGGAGTTAAACCCCAGGCTCTGAGTCGTCCTACAAGCAAGGCTTCGAATCAGGTAAGGGCAGTTACTTTACAGGTCAAACGAACTACATCGTTCACGAATCTCACACGTTTCTCATCTTAAATGACAAGCATTGGATGTTAGAGGACCAGTGCTTTGTATCAGTTTCAGAAACAGAGTTGGACTAGATATGGTCCGTATGTGTAGGAAACACAGTTATTTGTTCTGAACATAACCATGTTTCCTGCTGTCTTAGAGAATCTAGAAAGCTAGAGCGGGCTTCTTGCTCTGAAGCGGAGTGTAATCCATGGAAGAGAACTATGCTGTGTGTTTCCCTTCAGAAATGGAGTTAAATCCCAGGCTCTGTGTCTTCCAACATTCAAGAATTCGTTTCAGGGAAGGGCAGTCACTTTTCAGCTCAAACAAACTACATCGTTCACGAAGCTCACACGTTTCTCATCTTAACTGACAAGCATTGGATTTTAGAGGACCAGTGCTTTGTATCAGATTCAGAAGGAGAGTTGGACTAGATATGGTCCGCATGTGTAGGAAACACCGTTCTTTTGTTCTCATCACACTCAGGTTTCCTGCTGTCTTAGTGACTCTGGAAAGCAAGAGCATGCTTCTTGCTCTAAAGCAGAGTGTGATCTATATATGAGAACTCTGTTGTGTGTTTCCCTTCAGAAATGGAGTTAAATTCCAGGCTCTGTGTCTTCCTACAAGCAAGAATTCCTTTCAAGTAAGGGCAGTCACTTTTCAGCTCAAACGAACTACATCCTTCACGAAGCTAACACGTTTCTCATCTTAACTGACAAGCATTGGATGTTAGAGGACCAGTGATTTGTATCAGTTTCAGAATCAGAGTTGGACTAGATATGGTCCGTATGTGTAGGAAACACAGTTCTTTTGTTCTGAACATAACCATGTTTCCTGCTGTATTAGAGAATCTAGAAAGCTAGAGCGTGCTTCTTGCTCTAAAGCAGAGTGTGATCAATGGAAGAGAACTCTGCTGTGTGTTTCCCTTCAGAAATGGAGTTAAATCCCAGGCTCTGAGTCTTCCTACAAGCAAGACTTCGAATCAGGTAAGGGCAGTTACTTTACATCTCAAACGAACTACATCGTTCACGAAGCTCACACGTTTCTCATCTTAACTGACAAGCATCGGATGTTATAGGACCAGTGCATTGTATCAGTTTCAGAAGCAGAGTTGGAATAGATATGGTCCGTATGTGTATGAAACACCGTTCTTTTGTTCTCAGCACACTCACGTTTCCCGCTGTCTTAGAGACTCTAGAAAGCTAGAGCGTGCTTCTTGCTCTAAAGCAGAGTGTGATCAATGGATAAGAATTCTGCTGTGTGTTTCACTTCAGAAATGGAGTTAAATCCCAGGCTCTGAGTCTTCCTACAAACAAGACTTCGTTTCAGATAAGGGCAGTTACTTTACAGGTGAAACGAACTACATCTTTAACGAAGATCACACGTTTCTAATCTTAACTGACAAGCATCGGATGTTATAGGACCAGTGCTTTGTATCAGTTTCAGAGGCAGAGTTGGACTCGATATGGTCCCAATGTGTAGGAAACACCGTTCTTTTCCTCTCATCACACTCATGTTTCCTGCTGTCTTAGAGATTCTAGACAGCAAGAGCGTGCTTCTTGCACTAAAGCAGAGTGTGATCCATGGAAGAGAACTCTGCTGTGTGTTTCCCTTCAGAAATGGAGTTAAACCCCAGGCTCTGAGTCTTCCTACAAGCAAGACTTCGAATCAGGTAAGGGCCGTTACTTTACAGCTCAAAAGAACTACATCGTTCACGAAGCTCACACGTTTTTCATCTTAAATGACAAGCATCGGATGTTATAGGACCAGTGATTTTTCTCAGTTTCAGAAGCAGAGATGGACTAGATATGGTCCGTATGTGTAGGAAACACCGTTCTTTTGTTCTCAGCATACTCACGTTTCCTGCTGTCTTAGACACTCTAGAAAGATAGAGCGTGCTTCTTGCTCTAAAGCAGAGTGTGATCAATGGATGAGAACTCTGCTGTGTGTTTCCCTTCAGAAATGCAGTGAAATCCCAGGCTCTGTGTCTTCCTACAATAAAGACTTGGTTTCAGGTAAGGGCAGTCACTTTTCAGCTCAAACGAACTACATCGTTCACGAATCTCACACGTTTCTCATCTTAACTGACAAGCACCGGATGTTATAGGACCTGTGCTTTATATCAGTTTCAGAAGCAGAGTTGGACTAGATATGGTCCGTATGTATAGGAAACACAGTTGTTTTGTTCTCAGCACACACATGTTTCCTGCTGTCTTAGAGAATCTAGAAAGCTATAGCGGGCTTCTTGCTCTGAAGCAGACTGTGATCCATGGAAGAGAAAGATGCTGTGTGTTTCCCTTCATAAATGGAGTTAAATCCCAGGCTCTGTGTCTTCCAACATGCAAGACTTCGTTTCAGGGAAGGGTAGTCACTTTTCAGCTCAAACAAACTACATCGTTCACGAAGCTCACACGTTTCTCATCTTAACTGACAAGCATTGGATTTTAGAGGACCAGTGCTTTGTATCAGTTTCAGAAGCAGAGTTGGACTAGATATGGTCCGTATGTGTAGGAAACACCGTTCTTTTGTTCTCATCACATTCAGGTTTCCTGCTGTCTTAGTGACTCTGGAAAGCAAGAGCGTGCTTCTTGCTCTAAAGCAGAGTGTGATCTATATATGAGAACTCTGTTCTGTGTTTCCCTTCAGAAATGGAGTTAAACCCCAGGCTCTGAGACTTCCTACAAGCAAGGCTTCGAATCAGGTAAGGGCAGTTACTTTACAGGTCAAACGAACTACATCGTTCACGAAGCTCACACGTTTCTCATCTTAAATGACAAGCATTGGATGTTAGAGGACCAGTGCTTTGTATCAGTTTCAGAAACAGAGTTGGAATAGATAAGGTCTTTATGTGTAGGAAACACAGTTATTTGTTCTGAACATAACCATGTTTCCTGATGTATTAGAGAATCTAGAAATCTAGAGCATGCTTCTTGCTCTAAAGCAGAGTGTGATCCATGAAAGAGAACTCTGCTGTGTGTTTCCCTTCAGAAATGGAGTGAAATCCCAGGCTCTGAGTCTTCCTATAAGCAAGACTTCGAATCAGGTAAGGGCAGTTACTTTACAGCTCAAACGAACTACATCGTTCACGAAGCTCACACGTTTCTCATCTTAACTGACAAGCATCTGATGTTATAGGACCAGTGCTTTGTATCAGTTTCAGAAGCAGAGTTGGACTAGATATGGTCAGTATGTGTAGGAAACACCGTTCTTTTGTTCTCATCACACTCAGGTTTCCTGCTGTCTTAGTGACTCTGGAAAGCAAGAGCGTGCTTCTTGCTCTAAAGCAGAGTGTGATCTATATATGAGAACTCTGTTTTGTGTTTCCCTTCAGAAATGGAGTTAAATTCCAGGCTCTGTGTCTTCCTATAGGAAGAATTCCTTACAAGTAAGGGCAGTCACTTTTCAGCACAAACGATCTACATCGTTCACGAAGCTAACACGTTTCTCATCTTAACTGACAAGCATTGGATGTTATAGGACCAGTGCTTTGTATCAGTTTCAGAAGCAGAGTTTGAGTAGATATGGTCCGTATGTGTAGGAAACACCATTCTTTTGTTCTCAGCACACTCACATTTCCTGCTGTCTTAGAGACTCTAGAAACCTAGAGCGTGCTTCTTGCTCTAAAGCAGAGTGTGATCCATGGAAGAGAACTCTGCTGTGTGTTTCCCTTCAGAAATGCAGTGAAATCCCAGGCTCTGCGTCTTCCTATAAGCAAGACTTCGAATCAGGTAAGGGCAGTTACTTTAAAGCTCAAACGATCTACATCGTTCACGCAGCTCACACGTTTCTCATCTTAACTGACAAGCATTGGATGTTAGTGGACCTGTGGTTTCTTTCAGTTTCACAAGCAGAGTTGGACTAGATATGGTCCGTATGTGTAGGAAACACAGTTCTTTTTTTCGGAACACAACCACATATCCTGCTGTATTAGAGAATCTAGAAAGCAAGAGCGTGCTTCTTGCTCTAAAGCAGAGTGTGATCCATGGAAGATAACTATGCTGTGTGTTTCCCTTCAGAAATGGAGTTAAATCCCAGGCTCTGTGTCTTCCAACATGCAAGCCTTCGTTTCAGGGAAGGGCAGTCACTTTTCAGCTACAACAAACTATATCGTTAACGAAGCTACCACGATTCTCATATTAACTGACAAGCATTGGAGGTTAGAGGACCAGTGCTTTGTATCAGTTTCAGAAACAGAGTTGGACTAGATATGGTCCGTATGTGTAGGAAACACAGTTATTTGTTCTGAACATAACCATGTTTATGATGTATTAGAGAATCTAGAAAGCTAGAGCATGCTTCTTGCTCTAAAGCAGAGTGTGATCCATGAAAGAGAACTCTGCTGTGTGTTTCCCTTCAGAAATGGAGTTAAATCCCAGGCTCTGAGACTTCCTATAAGCAAGACTTCGAATCAGGTAAGGGCAGTTACTTTACAGCTCAAACGAACTACATCGTTCACGAAGCTCACACGTTTCTCATCTTAACTGACAAGCATTGGATGTTATAGGACCAGTGCATTGTATCAGTTTCAGAAGCAGATTTGGAATAGATATGGTCCGTATGTGTATGAAACACCGTTCTTTTGTTCTCAGCACACTCACGTTTCCTGCTGTCTTAGAGACACTAGAAAGCTAGAGCGTGCTTCTTGCTCTAAAGCAGAGTGAGATCTATGGATAAGAATTCTGCTGTGTGTTTCACTTCAGAAATGGAGTTAAATCCCAGGCTCTGAGTCTTCCTACAAACAAGACTTCGTTTCAGATAAGGGCAGTTACTTTACAGGTCAAACGAACTACAACTTTAACGAAGATCACACGTTTCTAATCTTAACTGACAAGCATCGGATGTTATAGGACCAGTGCTTTGTATCAGTTTCAGAAGCAGAGTTGGACTAGATATGGTCCGTATGTGTAGGAAACACCGTTCTTTTGTTCTAATCACACTCAGGTTTCCTGTTGTCTTAGTGACTCTGGAAAGCAAGAGCATGCTTCTTGCTCTAAAGCAGAGTGTGATCCATGGAAGAGAACTCTGCTGTGTGTTTCCCTTCAGAAATGGAGTTAAACCCCAGGCTCTGAGACTTCCTACAAGCAAGGCTTCGAATCAGGTAAGGGCAGTTACTTTACAGGTCAAACGAACTACATCGTTCACGAAGCTCACACGTTTCTCATCTTAAATGACAAGCATTGGATGTTAGAGGACCAGTGCTTTGTATCAGTTTCAGAAACAGAGTTGGAATAGATAAGGTCTTTATGTGTAGGAAACACAGTTATTTGTTCTGAACATAACCATGTTTCCTGATGTATTAGAGAATCTAGAAATCTAGAGCATGCTTCTTGCTCTAAAGCAGAGTGTGATCCATGAAAGAGAACTCTGCTGTGTGTTTCCCTTCAGAAATGGAGTGAAATCCCAGGCTCTGAGTCTTCCTATAAGCAAGACTTCGAATCAGGTAAGGGCAGTTACTTTACAGCTCAAACGAACTACATCGTTCACGAAGCTCACACGTTTCTCATCTTAACTGACAAGCATCTGATGTTATAGGACCAGTGCTTTGTATCAGTTTCAGAAGCATAGTTGGACTAGATATGGTCAGTATGTGTAGGAAACACCGTTCTTTTGTTCTCATCACACTCAGGTTTCCTGCTGTCTTAGTGACTCTGGAAAGCAAGAGCGTGCTTCTTGCTCTAAAGCAGAGTGTGATCTATATATGAGAACTCTGTTTTGTGTTTCCCTTCAGAAATGGAGTTAAATTCCAGGCTCTGTGTCTTCCTATAGGAAGAATTCCTTACAAGTAAGGGCAGTCACTTTTCAGCACAAACGATCTACATCGTTCACGAAGCTAACACGTTTCTCATCTTAACTGACAAGCATTGGATGTTATAGGACCAGTGCTTTGTATCAGTTTCAGAAGCAGAGTTTGAGTAGATATGGTCCGTATGTGTAGGAAACACCATTCTTTTGTTCTCAGCACAATCACATTTCCTGCTGTCTTAGAGACTCTAGAAAGCTAGAGCGTGCTTCTTGCTCTAAAGCAGAGTGTGATCAATGGATAAGAATTCTGCTGTGTGTTTCACTTCAGAAATGGAGTTAAATCCCAGGCTCTGAGTCTTCCTAGAAACCAGACTTCGTTTCAGGTAAGGGCAGTTACTTTACAGCTGAAACTAACTATATCGTTCACGAAGCTCACACGTTTCTCATCTTAACTGGCAAGCATTGGATGTTAGTGGACCTGTGTTTTGTTTCAGTTTCACAAGCAAAGTTGGACTAGATATGGTCCGTATGTATAGGAAACACAGTTCTTTCGTTCTGAACACAACCAAGTTTCCTGCTGTATTAGAGAATCTAGAAA
This sequence comes from Onychomys leucogaster, assembly GCA_949786385.1. NCBI lineage: Eukaryota > Metazoa > Chordata > Mammalia > Rodentia > Cricetidae > Onychomys > Onychomys leucogaster. The sequence goes on along the minus strand of CATKUP010000132.1, from coordinate 1,116,718 downwards.
CTAGAGCGTGCTTCTTGCTCTTAAGCAGAGTGTGATCCATGGAAGAGAACTCTGCTGTGTGTTTCCCTTCAGAAATGGAGTTAAATCCCAGGCTCTGAGTCTTCCTACAAGGAAGACTTCGAATCAGGTAAGGGCAGTTACTTTACAGCTCAAACGAACTACATCGTTCACGAATCTCACACGTTTCTCATCTTAACTGACAAGCATTGGATGTTATAGGACCAGTGCTTTGTATCAGATTCAGAAGCAGAGTTGGAATAGATGTGGTCCGTATGTGTAGGAAACACAGTTCTTTTGTTCTGAACACAACCAAGTTTTCTGCTCTATTTGAGATTCTAGAAAGCTAGAGCGTGCTTCCTGCTCTAAAGCAGAGTGTGGTCAATGGATGAGAACTCGGCTGTGTGTTTCACTTCAGAAATGGAGTTAAATCCCAGCCTTGAATCTCCCTACAAACAAGAATTCGTTTCAGGTAAGGGCCGTTACTTTACAGCTCAAACGAAGTACATCGTTCACGAAGCTCACAAGTTTATCATCTTAACTGACAAATATTGGATGTTAGTGGACCTGTGGTTTGTTTCAGTTTCACAAGCAGGGATGGACTAGATATGGTCCCTAGGTGTTGGAAACACAGTTCATTGGTTCTGAGCACAACCACGTTTCCTGCTATATTAGAGAATCTAGAAGGCAAGAGTGTGCTTCTTGCTCTGAAGCAGAGTGTGATCCATGGATGAGAACTATGCTGTGTGTTTCCCTTCAGAAATGGAGTTAAATCCCAGGCTCTGTGTCTTCCAACATGCAAGACTTCGTTTCAGGGAAGGGCAGTCACTTTTCAGCTCAAATAAACTACATCGTTCACGAAGCTCACACGTTTCTCATCTTAACTGACAAGCATTGGATTTTAGAGGACCAGTGCTTTGTATCAGTTTCAGAAGCAGAGTTGGACTAGATATGGTCCGTATGTGTAGGAAACACCGTTCTTTTGTTCTCATCACACTCAGGTTTCCCGCTGTCTTAGTGACTCTGGAAAGCAAGAGCGTGCTTCTTGCTCTAAAGCAGAGTGTGATCTATATATGAGAACTCTGTTGTGTGTTTCCCATCAGAAATGGAGTTAAATTCCAGGCTCTGTGTCTTCCTACAAGCAAGAATTCCTTTCAAGTAAGGGCAGTCACTTTTCAGCTCAAACGAACTACATCCTTCACGAAGCTAACACGTTTCTCATCTTAACTGACAAGCATTGGATGTGAGAGGACCAGTGCTTTGTATCAGTTTCAGAAGCTGAGTTGGAATAGATATGGTCCGTATATGTAAGAATCACTGTTCTTTTGTTCTCAGCACACTCACGTTACCTGCTGTATTAGAGAATCTAGAAAGCAAGAGCGTGCTTCTTGCTCTAAAGCAGAGTGTGATCCATGGAAGAGAACTCTGCTGTGTATTTCCCTTCAGAAATGGAGTGAAATCCCAGGCACTGAGTCTTCGTACAAGCAAGACTTCGTTTCAGGGAAGAGCAGTCACTTTTCACCTCTAACGAACTACATAGTTCACGAAGCTGACACGTTTCTCATCTTAACTGACAAGCGTTGGATTTTAGAGGACCAGTGATTTGTATCAGTTTCAGAAGCAGAGTTGGACTAGATATGGTCTGTATGTGTAGGAAACACCATTCTTTTGTTCTCATCACACTCAGGTTTCCTGCTGTCTTAGTGACTCTGGAAAGCAAGAGCATGCTTCTTGCTCTAAAGCAGAGTGTGATCTATATATGAGAACTCTGTTGTGTGTTTCCCTTCAGAAATGGAGTTAAATTCCAGGCTCTTTGTCTTCCTACAAGCAAGAATTCCTTTCAAGTAAGGGCAGTCACTTTTCAGCTCAAATGAACTACATCCTTCACGAAGCTAACACGTTTCTCATCTTAACTGACAAGCATTGGATGTTAGAGGATCAGTTCTTTGTATCAGTTTCAGAAGCAGGTTTGGAATAGATATGGTCCTTATGTGTAGGAAACACCGTTCTTTTGTTCTCAGCACACTCACGTTTCATGCTGGCTTAGAGACTCTAGAAAGCTAGAGCGTGCTTCTTGCTCTAAAGCAGAGTGTGATCCATGGAAGAGAACTCTGCTGTGTGTTTCCCTTCAGAAATGGAGTTAAACCCCAGGCTCTGAGTCTTCCTACAAGGAAGACTTCGAATCAGGTAAGGGCAGTTACTTTACAGCTCAAACGAACTACATTGTTCACGAAGCTCACACGTTTCTCATCTTAACCGACAAGCATTGGATTTTATAGGACCAGTGCTTTGTATCAGTTTCAGAATCAGAGTTGGAATAGATGTGGTCCGTATGTGTAGGAAACACAGTTCTTTTGTTCTGAACACAACCAAGTTTCCTGCTCTATTTGAGAATCTAGAAAGCTAGAGCGTGCTTCCTGCTCTAAAGCAGAGTGTGGTCAATGGATGAGAACTCGGCTGTGTGTTTCACTTCAGAAATGGAGTAAATCCCAGCCTTGAGTCTTCCTACAAACAAGAATTCGTTTCAGGTAAGGGCCGTTACTTTAAAGCTCAAACGAAGTACATCGTTCACGAAGCTCACAAGTTTATCATCTTAACTGACAAATATTGGATGTTAGTGGACCTGTGGTTTGTTTCAGTTTCACAAGCAGAGATGGACTAGATATGGTCCGTAGGTGTTGGAAACACAGTTCATTGGTTCTGAGCACAACCACGTTTCCTGCTATATTAGAGAATCTAGAAAGCAAGAGTGTGCTTCTTGCTCTGAAGCAGAGTGTGATCCATGGATGAGAACTATGCTGTGTGTTTCCCTTCAGAAATGGAGTTAAATTCCAGGCTCTGTGTCTTCCTACAAGCAAGAATTCCTTTCAAGTAAGGGCAGTCACTTTTCAGCTCAAACGAACTACATCCTTCACGAAGCTAACACGTTTCTCATCTTAACTGACAAGCATTGGATGTTAGAGGACCAGTGCTTTGTGTCAGTTTCAGAAGCTGAGTTGGACTAGATATGGTCCGTATGTGTAGGAAACACAGTTCTTTTGTTCTGAACATAACCATGTTTCCTGCTGTATTAGAGAATCTAGAAAGCTAGAGCGTGCTTCTTGCTCTAAAGCAGAGTGTGATCCATGGAAGAGAACTCTGCTGTGTGTGTCCCTTCAGAAATGGAGTTAATCCCAGGCTCTGAGTCTTCCTATAAGCAAGACTTCGAATCAGGTAAGGGCAGTTACTAACAGCTCAAAAGAACTACATCGTTCACGAAGCTCACACGTTTCTCATCTTAACTGACAAGCATCGGATGTTATAGGACCAGTGCTTTGTATCAGTTTCAGAAGCAGAGTTGGAATAGATATGGTCCGTATATGTAAGAATCACTGTTCTTTTGTTCTCAGCACACTCACGTTTCCTGCTGAATTAGAGAATCTAGAAAGCAAGAGCGTGCTTCTTGCTCTAAAGCAGAGTGTGATCCATGGAAGAGAACTCTGCTGTGTATTTCCCTTCAGAAATGGAGTGAAATCCCAGGCTCTGAGTCTTCGTACAAGCAAGACTTCGTTTCAGGGAAGGGCAGTCACTTTTCACCTCTAACGAACTACATAGTTCACGAAGCTCACACGTTTCTCATCTTAACTGACAAGCGTTGGATTTTAGAGGACCAGTGCTTTGTATCAGTTTCTGAAGCAGAGTTGGACTAGATATGGTCCGTATGTGTAGGAAACACCGTTCTTTTGTTCTCATCACACTCAGGTTTCCTGTTGTCTTAGTGACTCTGGAAAGCAAGAGCATGCTTCTTGCTCTAAAGCAGAGTGTGATCTATATATGAGAACTCTGTTGTGTGTTTCCCTTCAGAAAATGAGTTAAATTCCAGGCTCTGTGTCTTCCTACAAGAAGATTTCCTTACAAGTAAGGGCAGTCACTTTTCAGCACAAACGATCTACATCGTTCACGAAGCTAACACGTTTCTCATCTTAACTGACAAGCATTGGATGTTATAGGACCAGTGCTTTGTATCAGTTTCAGAAGCAGAGTTGGACTAGATATGGTCCGTATGTGTAGGAAACCCTGTTCTTTTGTTCTCATCACACTCAGGTTTCCTGCTGTCTTTGTGACCCTGGAAAGCAAGAGCGTGCTTCTTGCTCTAAAGCAGAGTGTGATCTACATATGAGAACTCTGTTGTGTGTTTCCCGTCAGAAAAGGAGTTAAATTCCAGGCTCTGAGTCTTCCTACAAACAAGACTTCGTTTCAGATAAGGGCAGTTACTTTACAGGTCAAACGAACTACATTTTTAACGAAGATCACACGTTTCTAATCTTAACTGACAAGCATCGGATGTTATAGGACCAGTGCTTTGTATCAGTTTCAGAAGCAGAGTTGGAATATATATCGTCCGTATGTGTAGGAAACACTGTTCTTTTGTTCTCAGCACACTCACGATTCCTGCTGTATTAGAGAATCTAGAAAGCAAGAGCGTGCTTCTTGCTCTAAAGCAGAGTGTGATCCATGGAAGAGAACTCTGCTGTGTGTTTCCCTTCAGAAATGGAGTTAAACCCCAGGCTCTGAGTCGTCCTACAAGCAAGGCTTCGAATCAGGTAAGGGCAGTTACTTTACAGGTCAAACGAACTACATCGTTCACGAATCTCACACGTTTCTCATCTTAAATGACAAGCATTGGATGTTAGAGGACCAGTGCTTTGTATCAGTTTCAGAAACAGAGTTGGACTAGATATGGTCCGTATGTGTAGGAAACACAGTTATTTGTTCTGAACATAACCATGTTTCCTGCTGTCTTAGAGAATCTAGAAAGCTAGAGCGGGCTTCTTGCTCTGAAGCGGAGTGTAATCCATGGAAGAGAACTATGCTGTGTGTTTCCCTTCAGAAATGGAGTTAAATCCCAGGCTCTGTGTCTTCCAACATTCAAGAATTCGTTTCAGGGAAGGGCAGTCACTTTTCAGCTCAAACAAACTACATCGTTCACGAAGCTCACACGTTTCTCATCTTAACTGACAAGCATTGGATTTTAGAGGACCAGTGCTTTGTATCAGATTCAGAAGGAGAGTTGGACTAGATATGGTCCGCATGTGTAGGAAACACCGTTCTTTTGTTCTCATCACACTCAGGTTTCCTGCTGTCTTAGTGACTCTGGAAAGCAAGAGCATGCTTCTTGCTCTAAAGCAGAGTGTGATCTATATATGAGAACTCTGTTGTGTGTTTCCCTTCAGAAATGGAGTTAAATTCCAGGCTCTGTGTCTTCCTACAAGCAAGAATTCCTTTCAAGTAAGGGCAGTCACTTTTCAGCTCAAACGAACTACATCCTTCACGAAGCTAACACGTTTCTCATCTTAACTGACAAGCATTGGATGTTAGAGGACCAGTGATTTGTATCAGTTTCAGAATCAGAGTTGGACTAGATATGGTCCGTATGTGTAGGAAACACAGTTCTTTTGTTCTGAACATAACCATGTTTCCTGCTGTATTAGAGAATCTAGAAAGCTAGAGCGTGCTTCTTGCTCTAAAGCAGAGTGTGATCAATGGAAGAGAACTCTGCTGTGTGTTTCCCTTCAGAAATGGAGTTAAATCCCAGGCTCTGAGTCTTCCTACAAGCAAGACTTCGAATCAGGTAAGGGCAGTTACTTTACATCTCAAACGAACTACATCGTTCACGAAGCTCACACGTTTCTCATCTTAACTGACAAGCATCGGATGTTATAGGACCAGTGCATTGTATCAGTTTCAGAAGCAGAGTTGGAATAGATATGGTCCGTATGTGTATGAAACACCGTTCTTTTGTTCTCAGCACACTCACGTTTCCCGCTGTCTTAGAGACTCTAGAAAGCTAGAGCGTGCTTCTTGCTCTAAAGCAGAGTGTGATCAATGGATAAGAATTCTGCTGTGTGTTTCACTTCAGAAATGGAGTTAAATCCCAGGCTCTGAGTCTTCCTACAAACAAGACTTCGTTTCAGATAAGGGCAGTTACTTTACAGGTGAAACGAACTACATCTTTAACGAAGATCACACGTTTCTAATCTTAACTGACAAGCATCGGATGTTATAGGACCAGTGCTTTGTATCAGTTTCAGAGGCAGAGTTGGACTCGATATGGTCCCAATGTGTAGGAAACACCGTTCTTTTCCTCTCATCACACTCATGTTTCCTGCTGTCTTAGAGATTCTAGACAGCAAGAGCGTGCTTCTTGCACTAAAGCAGAGTGTGATCCATGGAAGAGAACTCTGCTGTGTGTTTCCCTTCAGAAATGGAGTTAAACCCCAGGCTCTGAGTCTTCCTACAAGCAAGACTTCGAATCAGGTAAGGGCCGTTACTTTACAGCTCAAAAGAACTACATCGTTCACGAAGCTCACACGTTTTTCATCTTAAATGACAAGCATCGGATGTTATAGGACCAGTGATTTTTCTCAGTTTCAGAAGCAGAGATGGACTAGATATGGTCCGTATGTGTAGGAAACACCGTTCTTTTGTTCTCAGCATACTCACGTTTCCTGCTGTCTTAGACACTCTAGAAAGATAGAGCGTGCTTCTTGCTCTAAAGCAGAGTGTGATCAATGGATGAGAACTCTGCTGTGTGTTTCCCTTCAGAAATGCAGTGAAATCCCAGGCTCTGTGTCTTCCTACAATAAAGACTTGGTTTCAGGTAAGGGCAGTCACTTTTCAGCTCAAACGAACTACATCGTTCACGAATCTCACACGTTTCTCATCTTAACTGACAAGCACCGGATGTTATAGGACCTGTGCTTTATATCAGTTTCAGAAGCAGAGTTGGACTAGATATGGTCCGTATGTATAGGAAACACAGTTGTTTTGTTCTCAGCACACACATGTTTCCTGCTGTCTTAGAGAATCTAGAAAGCTATAGCGGGCTTCTTGCTCTGAAGCAGACTGTGATCCATGGAAGAGAAAGATGCTGTGTGTTTCCCTTCATAAATGGAGTTAAATCCCAGGCTCTGTGTCTTCCAACATGCAAGACTTCGTTTCAGGGAAGGGTAGTCACTTTTCAGCTCAAACAAACTACATTGTTCACGAAGCTCACACGTTTCTCATCTTAACTGACAAGCATTGGATTTTAGAGGACCAGTGCTTTGTATCAGTTTCAGAAGCAGAGTTGGACTAGATATGGTCCGTATGTGTAGGAAACACCGTTCTTTTGTTCTCATCACATTCAGGTTTCCTGCTGTCTTAGTGACTCTGGAAAGCAAGAGCGTGCTTCTTGCTCTAAAGCAGAGTGTGATCTATATATGAGAACTCTGTTCTGTGTTTCCCTTCAGAAATGGAGTTAAACCCCAGGCTCTGAGACTTCCTACAAGCAAGGCTTCGAATCAGGTAAGGGCAGTTACTTTACAGGTCAAACGAACTACATCGTTCACGAAGCTCACACGTTTCTCATCTTAAATGACAAGCATTGGATGTTAGAGGACCAGTGCTTTGTATCAGTTTCAGAAACAGAGTTGGAATAGATAAGGTCTTTATGTGTAGGAAACACAGTTATTTGTTCTGAACATAACCATGTTTCCTGATGTATTAGAGAATCTAGAAATCTAGAGCATGCTTCTTGCTCTAAAGCAGAGTGTGATCCATGAAAGAGAACTCTGCTGTGTGTTTCCCTTCAGAAATGGAGTGAAATCCCAGGCTCTGAGTCTTCCTATAAGCAAGACTTCGAATCAGGTAAGGGCAGTTACTTTACAGCTCAAACGAACTACATCGTTCACGAAGCTCACACGTTTCTCATCTTAACTGACAAGCATCTGATGTTATAGGACCAGTGCTTTGTATCAGTTTCAGAAGCAGAGTTGGACTAGATATGGTCAGTATGTGTAGGAAACACCGTTCTTTTGTTCTCATCACACTCAGGTTTCCTGCTGTCTTAGTGACTCTGGAAAGCAAGAGCGTGCTTCTTGCTCTAAAGCAGAGTGTGATCTATATATGAGAACTCTGTTTTGTGTTTCCCTTCAGAAATGGAGTTAAATTCCAGGCTCTGTGTCTTCCTATAGGAAGAATTCCTTACAAGTAAGGGCAGTCACTTTTCAGCACAAACGATCTACATCGTTCACGAAGCTAACACGTTTCTCATCTTAACTGACAAGCATTGGATGTTATAGGACCAGTGCTTTGTATCAGTTTCAGAAGCAGAGTTTGAGTAGATATGGTCCGTATGTGTAGGAAACACCATTCTTTTGTTCTCAGCACACTCACATTTCCTGCTGTCTTAGAGACTCTAGAAACCTAGAGCGTGCTTCTTGCTCTAAAGCAGAGTGTGATCCATGGAAGAGAACTCTGCTGTGTGTTTCCCTTCAGAAATGCAGTGAAATCCCAGGCTCTGCGTCTTCCTATAAGCAAGACTTCGAATCAGGTAAGGGCAGTTACTTTAAAGCTCAAACGATCTACATCTTTCACGCAGCTCACACGTTTCTCATCTTAACTGACAAGCATTGGATGTTAGTGGACCTGTGGTTTCTTTCAGTTTCACAAGCAGAGTTGGACTAGATATGGTCCGTATGTGTAGGAAACACAGTTATTTGTTCTGAACATAACCATGTTTCCTGCTGTCTTAGAGAATCTAGAAAGCTAGAGCGGGCTTCTTGCTCTGAAGCGGAGTGTAATCCATGGAAGAGAACTATGCTGTGTGTTTCCCTTCAGAAATGGAGTTAAATCCCAGGCTCTGTGTCTTCCAACATTCAAGAATTCGTTTCAGGGAAGGGCAGTCACTTTTCAGCTCAAACAAACTACATCGTTCACGAAGCTCACACGTTTCTCATCTTAACTGACAAGCATTGGATTTTAGAGGACCAGTGCTTTGTATCAGATTCAGAAGGAGAGTTGGACTAGATATGGTCCGCATGTGTAGGAAACACCGTTCTTTTGTTCTCATCACACTCAGGTTTCCTGCTGTCTTAGTGACTCTGGAAAGCAAGAGCATGCTTCTTGCTCTAAAGCAGAGTGTGATCTATATATGAGAACTCTGTTGTGTGTTTCCCTTCAGAAATGGAGTTAAATTCCAGGCTCTGTGTCTTCCTACAAGCAAGAATTCCTTTCAAGTAAGGGCAGTCACTTTTCAGCTCAAACGAACTACATCCTTCACGAAGCTAACACGTTTCTCATCTTAACTGACAAGCATTGGATGTTAGAGGACCAGTGATTTGTATCAGTTTCAGAATCAGAGTTGGACTAGATATGGTCCGTATGTGTAGGAAACACAGTTCTTTTGTTCTGAACATAACCATGTTTCCTGCTGTATTAGAGAATCTAGAAAGCTAGAGCGTGCTTCTTGCTCTAAAGCAGAGTGTGATCAATGGAAGAGAACTCTGCTGTGTGTTTCCCTTCAGAAATGGAGTTAAATCCCAGGCTCTGAGTCTTCCTACAAGCAAGACTTCGAATCAGGTAAGGGCAGTTACTTTACATCTCAAACGAACTACATCGTTCACGAAGCTCACACGTTTCTCATCTTAACTGACAAGCATCGGATGTTATAGGACCAGTGCATTGTATCAGTTTCAGAAGCAGAGTTGGAATAGATATGGTCCGTATGTGTATGAAACACCGTTCTTTTGTTCTCAGCACACTCACGTTTCCCGCTGTCTTAGAGACTCTAGAAAGCTAGAGCGTGCTTCTTGCTCTAAAGCAGAGTGTGATCAATGGATAAGAATTCTGCTGTGTGTTTCACTTCAGAAATGGAGTTAAATCCCAGGCTCTGAGTCTTCCTACAAACAAGACTTCGTTTCAGATAAGGGCAGTTACTTTACAGGTGAAACGAACTACATCTTTAACGAAGATCACACGTTTCTAATCTTAACTGACAAGCATCGGATGTTATAGGACCAGTGCTTTGTATCAGTTTCAGAGGCAGAGTTGGACTCGATATGGTCCCAATGTGTAGGAAACACCGTTCTTTTCCTCTCATCACACTCATGTTTCCTGCTGTCTTAGAGATTCTAGACAGCAAGAGCGTGCTTCTTGCACTAAAGCAGAGTGTGATCCATGGAAGAGAACTCTGCTGTGTGTTTCCCTTCAGAAATGGAGTTAAACCCCAGGCTCTGAGTCTTCCTACAAGCAAGACTTCGAATCAGGTAAGGGCCGTTACTTTACAGCTCAAAAGAACTACATCGTTCACGAAGCTCACACGTTTTTCATCTTAAATGACAAGCATCGGATGTTATAGGACCAGTGATTTTTCTCAGTTTCAGAAGCAGAGATGGACTAGATATGGTCCGTATGTGTAGGAAACACCGTTCTTTTGTTCTCAGCATACTCACGTTTCCTGCTGTCTTAGACACTCTAGAAAGATAGAGCGTGCTTCTTGCTCTAAAGCAGAGTGTGATCAATGGATGAGAACTCTGCTGTGTGTTTCCCTTCAGAAATGCAGTGAAATCCCAGGCTCTGTGTCTTCCTACAATAAAGACTTGGTTTCAGGTAAGGGCAGTCACTTTTCAGCTCAAACGAACTACATCGTTCACGAATCTCACACGTTTCTCATCTTAACTGACAAGCACCGGATGTTATAGGACCTGTGCTTTATATCAGTTTCAGAAGCAGAGTTGGACTAGATATGGTCCGTATGTATAGGAAACACAGTTGTTTTGTTCTCAGCACACACATGTTTCCTGCTGTCTTAGAGAATCTAGAAAGCTATAGCGGGCTTCTTGCTCTGAAGCAGACTGTGATCCATGGAAGAGAAAGATGCTGTGTGTTTCCCTTCATAAATGGAGTTAAATCCCAGGCTCTGTGTCTTCCAACATGCAAGACTTCGTTTCAGGGAAGGGTAGTCACTTTTCAGCTCAAACAAACTACATCGTTCACGAAGCTCACACGTTTCTCATCTTAACTGACAAGCATTGGATTTTAGAGGACCAGTGCTTTGTATCAGTTTCAGAAGCAGAGTTGGACTAGATATGGTCCGTATGTGTAGGAAACACCGTTCTTTTGTTCTCATCACATTCAGGTTTCCTGCTGTCTTAGTGACTCTGGAAAGCAAGAGCGTGCTTCTTGCTCTAAAGCAGAGTGTGATCTATATATGAGAACTCTGTTCTGTGTTTCCCTTCAGAAATGGAGTTAAATTCCAGGCTCTGAGTCTTCCTACAAGCAAGAATTCCTTTCAAGTAAGGGCAGTCACTTTTCAGCTCAAACGAACTACATCCTTCACGAAGCTCACACGTTTCTCATCTTAACTGACAAGCATTGGATGTTAGAGGACCAGTGCTTTGTATCAGTTTCAGAAGCAGAGTTGGACTAGATATGGTCTGTATGTGTAGGAAACACAGTTCTTTTATTCTGAACATAACCATGTTTCCTGCTGTATTAGAGAATCTAGAAAGCTAGAGCGTGCTTCTTGCTCTAAAGCAGAATGTGATCCATGGAAGAGAACTCTGCTTTGTGTTTCCCTTCAGAAATGCAGTGAAATCCCAGGCTCTGAGTCTTCCTATAAGGAAGACTTCGAATCAGGTAAGGGCAGTTACTTTAAAGCTCAAACGAACTACATCATTCACGAAGCTCACACGTTTCTCATCTTAACTGACAAGCATCGGATGTTATAGTACCAGTGCTTTGTATCAGTTTCAGTAGCAGAGTTGGAATAGGTATGGTCCGTATGTGTAGGAAACACTGTTATTTGTTCTCAGCTCACTCACGTTTCCTGCGCTATTAGAGAATCTAGAAAGCAAGAGCGGGCTACTTGCTCTAAAGCAGAGTGTGATCAATGGAAGAGAACTCTGCTGTGTGTTTCCCTTCAGAAATGTAGTTAAATCAAAGGCTCTGAGTCTTCCTACAAGCAAGACTTCGAATCAGGTAAGGGCAGTTACTTTACAGGTCAAACGAACTACATCGTTCACGAAGCTCACACGTTTCTCATCTTAAATGACAAGCATTGGATGTTAGAGGACCAGTGATTTTTCTCAGTTTCAGAAGCAGAGATGGACTAGATATGGTCCGTATGTGTAGGAAACACCGTTCTTTTGTTCTCAGCATACTCATGTTTCCTGCTGTCTTAGATACTCTAGAAAGATAGAGCGTGCTTCTTGCTCTAAAGCAGAGTGTGATCAATGGATGAGAACTCTGCTGTGTGTTTCCCTTCAGAAATGCAGTGAAATCCCAGGCTCTGTGTCTTCCTACAATAAAGACTTGGTTTCAGGTAAGGGCAGTCACTTTTCAGCTCAAACAAACTACATTGTTCACGAATCTCACACGTTTCTCATCTTAACTGACAAGCACCGGATGTTATAGGACCAGTGCGTTATATCAGTTTCAGAAGCAGAGTTGGACTAGATATGGTCCGTATGTATAGGAAACACAGTTGTTTTGTTCTCAGCACACACATGTTTCCTGCTGTCTTAGTGACTCTGGAAAGCAAGAGCGTGCTTCTTGCTCTAAAGCAGAGTGTGATCTATATATGAGAACTCTGTTGTGTGTTTCCCTTCAGAAATGGAGTTAAATTCCAGGCTCTGTGTCTTCCTACAAGCAAGAATTCCTTTCAAGTAAGGGCAGTCACTTTTCAGCTCAAACACACTACATCCTTCACGAAGCTAACACGTTTCTCATATTAACTGACAAGCATTGGATGTTAGAGGACCAGTGCTTTGTATCAGTTTCAGAAGCAGAGTTGGACTAGATATGGTCCGTATGTGTAGGAAACACTGTTCTTTTGCCCTGAACATAACCATGTTTCCTGCTGTATTAGAGAATCTAGAAAGCTAGAGCGTGCTTCTTGCTCTAAAGCAGAGTGTGATCCATGGAAGAGATCTCTGCTGTGTGTTTCCCTTCAGAAATGCAGTGAAATCCCAGGCTCTGCGTCTTCCTATAAGCAAGACTTCGAATCAGGTAAGGGCAGTTACTTTAAAGCTCAAACGAACTACATCGTTCACGAAGCTCACACGTTTCTCATCTTAACTGACAAGCATCGGATGTTATAGTACCAGTTCTTTATATCAGTTTCAGAAGAAGGTTTGGAATAGATATGGTCCTTATGTGTAGGAAACACTGTTCTTTTGTTCTCAGCACACTCACGTTTCCTGCTGTCTTAGAGATTCTAGAAAGCTAGAGCGTGCTTCTTGCTCTAAAGCAGAGTGTGATCAATGGATAAGAATTCTGCTGTGTGTTTCACTTCAGAAGTGGAGTTAAATCCCAGGCTCTGAGTCTTCCTACAAACAAGACTTCGTTTCAGGTAAGGGCAGTTACTTTACAGCTCAAACCAACTACATCGTTCACGAAGCTCACACGTTTCTCATCTTAACTGACAAGCATTGGATGTTAGTGGACCTGTGGTTTCTTTCAGTTTCACAAGCAGAGTTGGACTAGATATGGTCCGTATGTGTAGGAAACACAGTTCTTTTTTTCGGAACACAACCACATATCCTGCTGTATTAGAGAATCTAGAAAGCAAGAGCGTGCTTCTTGCGCTAAAGCAGAGTGTGATCCATGGAAGAGAACTATGCTGTGTGTTTCCCATCAGAAATGGAGATAAATCCCATGCTCTGTGTCTTCTAACATGCAAGCCTTCGTTTCAGGGAAGGGCAGTCACTTTTAAGCTACAACGAACTATATCGTTAACGAAGCTACCACGTTTCTCATCTTAACTGACAAGCATTTGATGTTAGAGGACCAGTGCTTTGTATCAGTTTCAGAAACAGAGTTGGACTAGATATGGTCCGTATGTGTAGGAAACACAGTTATTTGTTCTGAACATAACCATGTTTCCTGATGTATTAGAGAATCTAGAAAGCTAGAGCATGCTTCTTGCTCTAAAGCATAGTGTGATCCATGAAAGAGAACTCTGCTGTGTGTTTCCCTTCAGAAATGGAGTTAAATCCCAGGCTCTGAGTCTTCCTATAAGCAAGACTTCGAATCAGGTAAGGGCAGTTACTTTACAGCTCAAACGAACTACATCGTTCACGAAGCTCACACGTTTCTCATCTTAACTGACAAGCATCGGATGTTATAGGACCAGTGCATTGTATCAGTTTCAGAAGCAGAGTTGGAATAGATATGGTCCGTATGTGTATGAAACCCCGTTCTTTTGTTCTCAGCACACTCACGTTTACTGCTGTCTTAGAGACTCTAGACAGCTAGAGCGTGCTTCTTGCTCTAAAGCAGAGTGTGATCAATGGATAAGAATTCTGCTGTGTGTTTCACTTCAGAAATGGAGTTAAATCCCAGGCTCTGAGTCTTCCTACAAACAAGACTTCGTTTCAGATAAGGGCAGTTACTTTACAGGTCAAACGAACTACATCTTTAACGAAGATCACACGTTTCTAATCTTAAATGACAAGCATCGGATGTTATAGGACCAGAGCTTTGTATCAGTTTCAGAAGCAGAGATGGAATATATATCGTCCGTATGTGTAGGAAACACTGTTCTTTTGTTCTCAGCACACTCATGATTCCTGCTGTATTAGAGAATCTAGAAAGCAAGAGCGTGCTTCTTGCTCTAAAGCAGAGTGTGATCCATGGAAGAGAACTCTGCTGTGTGTTTCCCTTCAGAAATGGAGTTAAACCCCAGGCTCTGAGTCTTCCTACAAGCAAGGCTTTGATTCAGGTAAGGGCAGTTACTTTACAGGTCAAACGAACTACATCGTTCACGAAGCTCACACGTTTCTCATCTTAAATGACAAGCATTGGATGTTAGAGGACCAGTGATTTGTCTCAGTTTCAGAAGCAGAGATGGACTAGATATGGTCCGTATTTGTAAGAAACACCATTCTTTTGTTCTCAGCATACTCACGTTTCCTGCTGTCTTAGAGACTCTAGAAAGCTAGAGCGTGCTTCTTGCTCTAAAGCAGAGTGTGATCCATGGAAGAGAACTATGCTGTGTGTTTCCCTTCAGAAATGGAGTTAAATCCCAGGCCCTGTGTCTTCCAACATGCAAGACTTCGTTTCAGGGAAGGGCAGTCACTTTTCAGCTCAAACAATCTACATCGTTCACGAAGCTCACACGTTTCTCATCTTAACTGACAAGCATTGGATTTTAGAGGACCAGTGCTTTGTATCAGTTTCAGAAGCAGAGTTGGACTAGATATGGTCCGTATGTGTAGGAACCACCGTTCTTTTGTTCTCATCACACTAAGGTTTCCTGCTGTCTTAGTGACTCTGGAAAGCAAGAGCGTGCTTCTTGCTCTAAAGCAGAGTGTGATCTATATATGAGGACTCTGTTGTGTGTTTCCTTTCAGAAATGGAGTTAAATTCCAGGCTCTGCGTCTTCCTACAAGCAAGAATTCCTTTCAAGTAAGGGCAGTCACTTTTCAGCTCAAACGAACTACATCGTTCACGAAGCTCACACGTTTCTAATCTTAACTGACAAGCATCGGATGTTATAGGACCACTGCTTTGTATCAGTTTCAGAAGCAGAGTTGGACTAGATATGGTCCGTATGTGTAGGAAACACAGTTCTTTTGTTCTGAACATAACCATGTTTCCTGCTGTATTAGAGAATCTAGAAAGCTAGAGCGTGCTTCTTGCTCTAAAGCAGAGTGTGATCCATGGAAGAGAACTCTGCTGTGTGTTTCCCTTCAGAAATGCAGTGAAATCCCAGGCTCTGAGTTTTCCTATAAGCAAGACTTCGAATCAGGTAAGGGCAGTTACTTTAAAGCTCAAACGAACTACATCGTTCACGAAGCTCACACGTTTCTCATCTTAACTGACAAGCATCGGATGTTAGAGGACCAGTGCTTTGTATCAGTTTCAGAGGCAGAGTTGGACTCGATATCGTCCGAATGTGTAGGAAACACCCTTCTTTTCCTCTCATCACACTCATGTTTCCTGCTGTCTTAGAGATTCTAGACAGCAAGAGCGTCCTTCTTGCTTTAAAGCAGAGTGTGATGTATATATGAGAACCCTGCTGTGTGTTTCACTTCAGAAATGGAGTTAAACCCCAGGCTCTGAGTCTTCCTACAATCAACACTTCCTTTCAGGTAAGGGCAGTTACTTTACAGCTCAACAAACTACATCGTTCACGAAGCTCACACGTTTCTAATCTTAACTGACAAGCATCGGATGTTATAGGACCAGTGCTTTGTATCAGTTTCAGAAGCAGAGTTGGAATCTATATCGTCCGTATGTGTAGGATACACTGTTCTTTTGTTCTCAGCACACTCACGATTCCTGCTGTATTAGAGAATCTAGAAAGCAAGAGGGTGCTTCTTGCTCTAAAGCAGAGTGTGATCCATGGAAGAGAACTCTGCTGTGTGTTTCCCTTCAGAAATGGAGTTAAACCCCAGGCTCTGAGTCTTCCTACAAGCAAGGCTTCGAATCAGGTAAGGGCAGTTACTTTACAGGTCAAACGAACTACATCGTTCACGAAGCTCACACGTTTCTCATCTTAAATGACAAGCATTGGATGTTAGAGGACCAGTGCTTTGTATCAGTTTCAGAAACAGAGTTGGACTAGATATGGTCCGTATGTGTAGGAAACACAGTTCTTTGTTCTGAACATAACCATGTTTCCTGATGTATTAGAGAATCTAGAAAGCTAGAGCATGCTTCTTGCTCTAAAGCAGAGTGTGATCCATGAAAGAGAACTCTGCTGTGTGTTTCCCTTCAGAAATGGAGTTAAATCCCAGGCTCTGAGTCTTCCTATAAGCAAGACTTCGAATAAGGTAAGGGCAGTTACTTTAAAGCTCAAACGAACTACATCGTTCACGAAGCTCACACGTTTCTCATCTTAACTGACAAGCATTGGATGTTATAGGACCAGTGCATTGTATCAGTTTCAGAAGCAGAGTTGGAATAGATATGGTCTGTATGTGTATGAAACACCGTTCATTTGTTCTCAGCACACTCACGTTTCCTGCTGTCTTAGAGACACTAGAAAGCTAGAGCGTGCTTCTTGCTCTAAAGCAGAGTGTGATCCATGGAAGAGAACTCTGCTGTGTGTTTCCCTTCAGAAATGCAGTGAAATCCCAGGCTCTGTGTCTTCCTACAATAAAGACTTGGTTTCAGATAAGGGCAGTCACTTTTCAGCTCAAACGAACTACATCGTTCACGAATCTCACACGTTTCTCATCTTAACTGACAAGCACTGGATGTTATAGGACCAGTGCTTTATATCAGTTTCAGAAGCAGAGTTGGACTAGATATGGTCCGTATGTATAGGAAACACAGTTGTTTTGTTCTCAGCACACACATGTTTCCTGCTGTCTTAGAGAATCTAGAAAGCTAGAGCGGGCTTCTTGCTCTGAAGCAGAGTGTGATCCATGGAAGAGAACTATGCTGTGTGATTCCCTTCAGAAATGGAGTTGAATCCCAGGCTCTGTGTCTTCCAACATGCAGGACTTCGTTTCAGGAAAGGGCAGTCACTTTTCAGCTCAAACAAACTACATCGTTCACGAAGCTCACACGTTTCTCATCTTAACTGACAAGCTTTGGATTTTAGAGGACCAGTGCTTTGTATCAGTTTCAGAAGCAGAGTTGGACTAGATATGGTCCGCATGTGTAGGAAACACCGTTCTTTTGTTCTCATCACACTCAGGTTTCCTGCTGTCTTAGTGACTCTGGAAAGCAAGAGCGTGCTTCTTGCTCTAAAGCAGAGTGTGATCTATATATGAGAACTCTGTTGTGTGTTTCCCTTCAGAAATGGAGTTAAATTCCAGGCTCTGTGTCTTCCTACAAGCAAGAATTCCCTTCAAGTAAGGGCAGTCACTTTTCAGCTCAAACGAACTACATCCTTCACGAAGCTAACACGTTTCTCATCTTAACTGACAAGCATTGGATGTTAGAGGACCAGTGCTTTGTATCAGTTTCAGAAGCAGAGTTGGACTAGATATGGTCCGTATGTGTAGGAAACACAGTTCTTTTGTTCTGAACATAACCATGTTTCCTGCTGTATTAGAGAATCTAGAAAGCTAGAGCGTGCTTCTTGCTCTAAAGCAGAGTGTGATCCATGGAAGAGAACTCTGCTGTGTGTTTCCCTTCAGAAATGGAGTGAAATCCCAGGCTCTGAGTCTTCCTACAAGCAAGACTTCGAATCAGGTAAGGGCAGTTACTTTACAGCTCAAACGAACTACATCGTTCACGAAGCTCACACGTTTTTCATCTTAACTGACAAGCATTGGATTTTAGAGGACCAGTGCTTTGTATCAGTTTCAGAGGTAGAGTTGGACTCGATATGGTCCCAATGTGTAGGAAACACCGTTCTTTTCCTCTCATCACACTCATGTTTCCTGCTGTCTTAGAGATTCTAGAAAGCTAGAGCATGCTTCTTGCTCTAAAGCAGAGTGTGATCCATGGAAGAGAACTCTGCTGTGTGTTTCACTTCAGAAATGGAGTTAAATCCCAGGCTCTGAGTCTTCCTACAAACAAGACTTCGTTTCAGATAAGGGCAGTTACTTTACATGTCAAACGAACTACATCTTTAACGAAGATCACACGTTTCTAATCTTAAATGACAAGCATCGGATGTTATAGGACCAGAGCTTTGTATCAGTTTCAGAAGCAGAGTTGGAATATATATCGTCCGTATGTGTAGGAAACACTGTTCTTTTGTTCTCAGCACACTCACGATTCCTGCTGTATTAGAGAATCAAGAAAGCAAGAGCGTGCTTCTTACACTAAAGCAGAGTGTGATCCATGGAAGAGAACTCTGCTGTGTGTTTCCCTTCAGAAATGGAGTTAAACCCCAGGCTCTGAGTATTCCTACAAGCAAGGCTTCGATTCAGGTAAGGGCAGTTACTTTACAGGTCAAACGAACTACATCGTTCACGAAGCTCACACGTTTCTCATCTTAAATGACAAGCATCGGATGTTAGAGGACCAGTGATTTGTCTTAGTTTCAGAAGCAGAGATGGACTAGATATGGTCCGTATTTGTAAGAAACACCATTCTTTTGTTCTCAGCATACTCACGTTTCCTGCTGTCTTAGAGACTCTAGAAAGCTAGAGCGTGCTTCTTGCGCTAAAGCAGAGTGTGATCCATGGAAGAGAACTATGCTGTGTGTTTCCCTTCAGAAATGGAGTTAAATCCCAGGCTCTGTGTCTTCCAACATGCAAGACTTCGTTTCAGGGAAGGGCAGTCACTTTTCAGCTCAAACAAACTACATCGTTCACGAAGCTCACACGTTTCTCATCTTAACTGACAAGCACTGGATGTTATAGGACCAGTGCTTTATATCAGTTTCAGAAGCAGAGTTGTACTAGATATGGTCCGTATGTATAGGAAACACAGTTGTTTTGTTCTCAGCACACACATGTTTCCTGCTGTCTTAGAGAATCTAGAAAGCTAGAGTGGGCTTCTTGCTCTGAAGCAGAGTGTGATCCATGGAAGAGAACTATGCTGTGTGATTCCCTTCAGAAATGGAGTTGAATCCCAGGCTCTGTGTCTTCCAAAATGCAAGACTTCGTTTCAGGAAAGGGCAGTCACTTTTCAGCTCAAACAAACTACATCGTTCACGAAGCTCACACGTTTCTCATCTTAACTGACAAGCTTTGGATTTTAGAGGACCAGTGCTTTGTATCAGTTTCAGAAGCAGAGTTGGACTAGATATGGTCCGCATGTGTAGGAAACACCGTTCTTTTGTTCTCATCACACTCAGGTTTCCTGCTGTCTTAGTGACTCTGGAAAGCAAGAGCGTGCTTCTTGCTCTAAAGCAGAGTGTGATCTATATATGAGAACTCTGTTGCGTGTTTCCCTTCAGAAATGGAGTTAAATTCCAGGCTCTGTGTCTTCCTACAAGCAAGAATTCCCTTCAAGTAAGGGCAGTCACTTTTCAGCTCAAACGAACTACATCCTTCACGAAGCTAACACGTTTCTCATCTTAACTGACAAGCATTGGATGTTAGAGGACCAGTGCTTTGTATCAGTTTCAGAAGCAGAGTTGGACTAGATATGGTCCGTATGTGTAGGAAACACAGTTCTTTTGTTCTGAACATAACCATGTTTCCTGCTGTATTAGAGAATCTAGAAAGCTAGAGCGTGCTTCTTGCTCTAAAGCAGAGTGTGATCCATGGAAGAGAACTCTGCTGTGTGTTTCCCTTCAGAAATGGAGTGAAATCCCAGGCTCTGAGTCTTCCTACAAGCAAGACTTCGAATCAGGTAAGGGCAGTTACTTTACAGCTCAAACGAACTACATCGTTCACGAAGCTCACACGTTTCTCATCTTAACTGACAAGCATTGGATTTTAGAGGACCAGTGCTTTGAATCAGTTTCAGAGGTAGAGTTGGACTCGATATGGTCCCAATGTGTAGGAAACACCTTTCTTTTCCTCTCATCACACTCATGTTTCCTGCTGTCTTAGTGATTCTAGACAGCAAGAGCGTCCTTCTTGCTTTAAAGCAGAGTGTGATGTATATATGAGAACCCTGCTGTGTGTTTCACTTCAGAAATGGAGTTAAACCCCAGGCTCTGAGTCTTCCTACAATCAACACTTCGTTTCAGGTAAGGGCAGTTACTTACAGCTCAACGAACTACATCGTTCGCGAAGCTCACACATTTCTCATCTTAATTGACAACATCGGACGTTATAGGACCAGTTCTTTGTATCAGTTTCAGAAGCAGGTTTGGAATAGATATGGTCCGTATGTGTAGGAAACACCGTTCTTTTGTTCTCAGCACACTCACGTTTCCTGCTGTCTTAGAGACTCTAGAAAGCTAGAGCGTGCTTCTTGCTCTAAAGCAGAGTGTGATCAATGGATAAGAATTCTGCTGTGTGTTTCACTTCAGAAGTGGAGTTATATCCCAGGCTCTGAGTCTTCCTACAAACAAGACTTCGTTTCAGGTAAGGGCAGTTACTTTACAGCTCAAACCAACTACATCGTTCACGAAGCTCACACGTTTCTCATCTTAACTGACAAGCATTGGATGTTAGTGTACCTGTGGTTTGTATCAGTTTCACAAGCAGAGTTGGACTAGATATGGTCCGTATGTGTAGGAAACACAGTTCTTTTTTTCTGAACACAACCACATATCCTGCTGTATTAGAGAATCTAGAAAGCAAGAGCGTGCTTCTTGCTCTAAAGCAGAGTGTGATCCATGGAAGAGAACTCTGCTGTGTGTTTCACTTCAGAAATGGAGTTAAATCCCAGGCTCTGAGTCTTCCTACAAACAAGACTTCGTTTCAGATAAGGGCAGTTACTTTACATGTCAAACGAACTACATCTTTAACGAAGATCACACGTTTCTAATCTTAAATGACAAGCATCGGATGTTATAGGACCAGAGCTTTGTATCAGTTTCAGAAGCAGAGTTGGAATATATATCGTCCGTATGTGTAGGAAACACTGTTCTTTTGTTCTCAGCACACTCACGATTCCTGCTGTATTAGAGAATCAAGAAAGCAAGAGCGTGCTTCTTACACTAAAGCAGAGTGTGATCCATGGAAGAGAACTCTGCTGTGTGTTTCCCTTCAGAAATGGAGTTAAACCCCAGGCTCTGAGTATTCCTACAAGCAAGGCTTCGATTCAGGTAAGGGCAGTTACTTTACAGGTCAAACGAACTACATCGTTCACGAAGCTCACACGTTTCTCATCTTAAATGACAAGCATCGGATGTTAGAGGACCAGTGATTTGTCTTAGTTTCAGAAGCAGAGATGGACTAGATATGGTCCGTATTTGTAAGAAACACCATTCTTTTGTTCTCAGCATACTCACGTTTCCTGCTGTCTTAGAGACTCTAGAAAGCTAGAGCGTGCTTCTTGCGCTAAAGCAGAGTGTGATCCATGGAAGAGAACTATGCTGTGTGTTTCCCTTCAGAAATGGAGTTAAATCCCAGGCTCTGTGTCTTCCAACATGCAAGACTTCGTTTCAGGGAAGGGCAGTCACTTTTCAGCTCAAACAAACTACATCGTTCACGAAGCTCACACGTTTCTCATCTTAACTGACAAGCACTGGATGTTATAGGACCAGTGCTTTATATCAGTTTCAGAAGCAGAGTTGTACTAGATATGGTCCGTATGTATAGGAAACACAGTTGTTTTGTTCTCAGCACACACATGTTTCCTGCTGTCTTAGAGAATCTAGAAAGCTAGAGTGGGCTTCTTGCTCTGAAGCAGAGTGTGATCCATGGAAGAGAACTATGCTGTGTGATTCCCTTCAGAAATGGAGTTGAATCCCAGGCTCTGTGTCTTCCAAAATGCAAGACTTCGTTTCAGGAAAGGGCAGTCACTTTTCAGCTCAAACAAACTACATCGTTCACGAAGCTCACACGTTTCTCATCTTAACTGACAAGCTTTGGATTTTAGAGGACCAGTGCTTTGTATCAGTTTCAGAAGCAGAGTTGGACTAGATATGGTCCGCATGTGTAGGAAACACCGTTCTTTTGTTCTCATCACACTCAGGTTTCCTGCTGTCTTAGTGACTCTGGAAAGCAAGAGCGTGCTTCTTGCTCTAAAGCAGAGTGTGATCTATATATGAGAACTCTGTTGCGTGTTTCCCTTCAGAAATGGAGTTAAATTCCAGGCTCTGTGTCTTCCTACAAGCAAGAATTCCCTTCAAGTAAGGGCAGTCACTTTTCAGCTCAAACGAACTACATCCTTCACGAAGCTAACACGTTTCTCATCTTAACTGACAAGCATTGGATGTTAGAGGACCAGTGCTTTGTATCAGTTTCAGAAGCAGAGTTGGACTAGATATGGTCCGTATGTGTAGGAAACACAGTTCTTTTGTTCTGAACATAACCATGTTTCCTGCTGTATTAGAGAATCTAGAAAGCTAGAGCGTGCTTCTTGCTCTAAAGCAGAGTGTGATCCATGGAAGAGAACTCTGCTGTGTGTTTCCCTTCAGAAATGGAGTGAAATCCCAGGCTCTGAGTCTTCCTACAAGCAAGACTTCGAATCAGGTAAGGGCAGTTACTTTACAGCTCAAACGAACTACATCGTTCACGAAGCTCACACGTTTCTCATCTTAACTGACAAGCATTGGATTTTAGAGGACCAGTGCTTTGAATCAGTTTCAGAGGTAGAGTTGGACTCGATATGGTCCCAATGTGTAGGAAACACCTTTCTTTTCCTCTCATCACACTCATGTTTCCTGCTGTCTTAGTGATTCTAGACAGCAAGAGCGTCCTTCTTGCTTTAAAGCAGAGTGTGATGTATATATGAGAACCCTGCTGTGTGTTTCACTTCAGAAATGGAGTTAAACCCCAGGCTCTGAGTCTTCCTACAATCAACACTTCGTTTCAGGTAAGGGCAGTTACTTACAGCTCAACGAACTACATCGTTCACGAAGCTCACACATTTCTCATCTTAATTGACAACATCGGACGTTATAGGACCAGTTCTTTGTATCAGTTTCAGAAGCAGGTTTGGAATAGATATGGTCCGTATGTGTAGGAAACACCGTTCTTTTGTTCTCAGCACACTCACGTTTCCTGCTGTCTTAGAGACTCTAGAAAGCTAGAGCGTGCTTCTTGCTCTAAAGCAGAGTGTGATCAATGGATAAGAATTCTGCTGTGTGTTTCACTTCAGAAGTGGAGTTATATCCCAGGCTCTGAGTCTTCCTACAAACAAGACTTCGTTTCAGGTAAGGGCAGTTACTTTACAGCTCAAACCAACTACATCGTTCACGAAGCTCACACGTTTCTCATCTTAACTGACAAGCATTGGATGTTAGTGTACCTGTGGTTTGTATCAGTTTCACAAGCAGAGTTGGACTAGATATGGTCCGTATGTGTAGGAAACACAGTTCTTTTTTTCTGAACACAACCACATATCCTGCTGTATTAGAGAATCTAGAAAGCAAGAGCGTGCTTCTTGCTCTAAAGCAGAGTGTGATCCGTGGAAGAGAACTATGCTGTGTGTTTCCCTTCAGAAATGGAGTTAAATCCCAGGCTCTGTGTCTTCCAACATGCAAGCCTTCGTTTCAGAGAAGGGCAGTCACTTTTCAGCTACAACGAACTATATCGTTAACGAAGCTACCACTTTTCTCATCTTAACTGACAAGCATTGGATGTTAGAGGACCAGTTCTTTGTATCAGTTTCAGAAGCAGAGTTGGACTAGATATGGTCCATATGTGCAGGAAACACAGTTATTTGTTCTGAACATAACCATGTTTCCTGCTGTATTAGAGAATCTAGAAAGCTAGAGCATGCTTCTTGCTCTAAAGCAGAGAGTGATCAATGGATGAGAACTCTGCTGTGTGTTTCCCTTCAGAAATGGAGTTAAATACCAGGCTCTGAGTCTTCCTACAAACAAGACTTCGTTTCAGGTAAGGGCAGTTTCTTTACAGCTCAAACGAAGTACATCGTTCACGAATGTCACACGTTTCTCATCTTAACTGACAAGCACCGGATGTTATAGGACCAGTGCTTTGTATCAGTTTCACAAGCAGAGTTGGACTAGATATGGTCCGTATGTGTAGGAAACACAGTTATTTGTTCTGAACATAACCATGTTTCCTGCTGTATTAGAGAATCTAGAAAGCTAGAGCATGCTTCTTGCTCTAAAGCCGAATGTGATCCATGAAAGAGAACTCTGCTGTGTGTTTCCCTTCAGAAATGGAGTTAAATCCCAGGCTCTGTGTCTTCCTACAAGCAAGAATTCCTTTCAAGTAAGGGCAGTCACTTTTCATCTCAAACGAACTACATCCTTCACGAAGCTAACACGTTTCTCATCTTAACTGACAAGCATTGGATGTTAGAGGACCAGTGCTTTGTATCAGTTTCAGAAGCAGAGTTGGACTAGATATGGTCCGTATGTGTAGGAAACACAGTTCTTTCGTTCTGAACACAACCATGTTTCCTGCTGTATTAGAGAATCTAGAAAACTAGAGAGTGCTTCTTGCTCTAAAGCAGAGTGTGATCTATATATGAGAACTCTGTTGTGTGTTTCCCTTCAGAAATGGAGTTAAATTCCAGGCTCTGTGTCTTCCTACAAGCAAGAATTCCTTTCAAGTAAGGGCAGTCACTTTTCATCTCAAACGAACTACATCCTTCACGAAGCTAACACGTTTCTCATCTTAACTGACAAGCATTGGATGTTAGAGGACCAGTGCTTTGTATCAGTTTCAGAAGCAGAGTTGGACTAGATATGGTCCGTTTATGTAGGAAAAACTGTTCTTTTGTTCTCAGCACACTCACGTTTCCTGCTGTATTAGAGAATCTAGAAAGCAAGAGCGTGCTTCTTGCTCTAAAGCAGAGTGTGATCCATGGAAGAGAACTCTGCTGTGTGTTTCCCTTCAGAAATGGAGTGAAATCCCAGCCTTGAGTCTTCCTACAAACAAGAAATCGTTTCAGGTAAGGGCAGTTACTTTACAGCTCAAACGAACTACATCGTTCACGAAGCTCACACGTTTCTCATCTTAACTGACAAGCATTGGATGTTATAGGACCAGTGCTTTGTATCAGTTTCAGAAGCAGAGTTGGAATAGATGTGGTCTGTATGTGTAGGAAACACAGTTCTTTTGTTCTCAACACAACCAAGTTTCCTGCTGTATTGGAGAATCTAGAAAGCTAGAGCGTGCTCCCGGCACTAAAGCAGAGTGTGATCAATCGATGAGAACTCGGCTGTGTGTTTCACTTCTGAAATGGAGTTAAATCCCAGCCTTGAGTCTTCCTACAAACAAGAATTCGTTTCAGGTAAGGGCAGTTTCTTTACAGCTCAAACGAAGTACATCGTTCACGAATGTCACACGTTTCTCATCTTAACTGACAAGCACCGGATGTTATAGGACCAGTGCTTTGTATCAGTTTCACAAGCAGAGTTGGACTAGATATGGTCCGTATGTTTAGGGAACACAGTTCATTTTTTCGGAACACAACCACATGTACTGCTGTATTAGAGAATCTAGAAAGCAAGAGCGTGCTTCTTGCTCTAAAGCAGAGTGTGATCCATGGAAGAGAACTATGCTGTGTGTTTCCCTTCAGAAATGGAGTTAAATCCCAGGCTCTGTGTCTTCCAACATGCAAGCCTTCGTTTCAGGGAAGGGCGGTCACTTTTCAGCTCCAACGAACTACATCGTTCACAAAGCTAACACGTTTCTCATCTTAACTGACAAGCATTGGATGTTAGAGGACCAGTGCTTTGTATCAGTTTCAGAAGCAGAGTTGGACTAGATATGGTCCGTATGTGTAGGAAACACAGTTATTTGTTCTGAACATAACCATGTTTCCTGCTGTATTAGAGAATCTAGAAAGCTAGAGCATGCTTCTTGCTCTAAAGCAGAGTGTGATCCATGAAAGAGAACACTGCTGTGTGTTTCCATGCAGAAATGGAGTTAAATCCCAGGATCTGAGTCTTCCTATAAGCAAGACTTCAAATCAGGTAAGGGCAGTTACATTACAGCTCAAACGAACTACATCGTTCACTAAGCTCACACGTTTCTCATCTTAACTGACAAGCATCGGAAGTTATAGGACCAGTGCTTTGTATCAGTTTCAGAAGCAGAGTTGGAATAGATATGGTCCGTATGTGTAGGAAACACCGTTCTTTTGTTCTCAGCACACTCACGTTTCCTGCTGTCTTAGAGACTCTAGAAAGCTATAGCGTGCTTCTTGCTCTAAAGCAGAGAGTGATCAATGGATGAGAACTCTGCTGTGTGTTTCCCTTCAGAAATGGAGTTCAATCCCAGGCTCTGAGTCTTCCTACAAACAAGACTTCTTTCCGGGAAGGGCACTTTCTTTACAGCTCAAACCAACTACATCGTTCACGAAGCTCACACGTTTCTCATCTTAACTGACAAGCTTTGGATGTTATAGGACCATTGCTTTGTATCAGTTTCAGAAGCGGAGTTGGAATAGATGTGGACCGTATGTGTAGGAAACACAGTTCTTTTGTTCTGAACACAACCAAGTTTCCTGCTGTATTTGAGAATCTAGAAAGCTAGAGCGTGCTTCCTGCTCTAAAGCAGAGTGTGATCAATAGATGAGAACTCGGCTGTGTGTTTCACTTCAGAAATGGAGTTAAATCCCAGCCTTGAGTCTTCCTACAAACAAGAATTCGTTTCAGGTAAGGGCAGTTACTTTACAGCTCAAACGAAGTACATCGTTCACGAATCTCACACGTTTCTCATCTTAACTGACAAGAACCGGATGTTATAGGACCAGTGCTTTGTATCAGTTTCAGAAGCAGAGTTGGACTAGATATGGTCCGTATGTATAGGAAACACAGTTGTTTTGTTCTCAGCACACACATGTTTCCTGCTGTCTTAGAGAATCTAGAAAGCTAGAGCGGGCTTCTTGCTCTAAAGCAGAGAGTGATCAATGGATGAGAACTCTGCTGTGTGTTTCCCTTCAGAAATGGAGTTAAATCCCAGGCTCTGAGTCTTCCTACAAACAAGACTTCGTTTCAGGTAAGGGCAGTTTCTTTACAGCTCAAACCAACTACATCGTTCACGAAGCTCACACGTTTCTCATCTTAACTGACAAGCATTGGATGTTAGTGGACCTGTGGTTTGTTTCAGTTTCACAAGCAGAGTTGGACTAGATATGGTCCGTATGTTTAGGAAACACAGTTCTTTTTTTCGGAACACAACCACATGTCCTGCTGTATTAGAGAATCTAGAAAGCAAGAGCGTGCTTCTTGCTCTAAAGCAGAGTGTGATCCATGGAAGAGAACTATGCTGTGTGTTTCCCTTCAGAAATGGAGTTAAATCCCAGGCTCTGTGTCTTCCAACATGCAAGCCTTCGTTTCAGGGAAGGGCAGTCACTTTTCAGCTCCAACGAACTACATCGTTCACAAAGCTAACACGTTTCTCATCTTAACTGACAAGCATTGGATGTTAGAGGACCAGTGCTTTGTATCAGTTTCAGAAGCAGAGTTGGACTAGATATGGTCCGTATGTGTAGGAAACAGAGTTATTTGTTCTGAACATAACCATGTTTCCTGCTGTATTAGAGAATCTAGAAAGCTAGAGCATGCTTCTTGCTCTAAAGCAGAGTGTGATCCATAAAAGAGAACTCTGCTGTGGGTTTCCATTCAGAATTGGAGTTAAATCCCAGGCTCTGAGTCTTCCTATAAGCAAGACTTCGAATCAGGTAAGGGCAGTTACTTTACAGCTCAAACGAACTACATCGTTCACGAAGCTCACACGTTTCTCATCTTAACTGACAAGCATTGGATGTTAGTGGACCTGTGGTTTGTTTCAGTTTCACAAGCAGAGTTGGACTAGATATGGTACATATGTGTCAGAAGCACAGTTCTTCTGTTCTGAGCACAACCACGTTTCCTGCTGTATTAGAGATTCTAGAAAGCAAGAGTGTGCTTCTTGCTCTGAAGCAGAGTGTGATCCATGGATGAGAACTATGCTGTGTGTTTCCCTTCAGAAATGGAGTTAAATCCCAGGCTCTGTGTCTACCAACATGCAAGACTTCGTTTCAGGGAAGGGCAGTCACTTTTCAGCTCAAACGAACTACATCGTTCACAAAGCTCACACGTTTCTCATCTTAACTGACAAGCATTGGAATTTAGAGGACCACTGCTTTGTATCAGTTTCACAAGCAGAGTTGGACTAGATATGGTCCGTATGTTTAGGAAACACAGTTCTTTTTTTCGGAACACAACCACATGTCCTGCTGTATTAGAGAATCTAGAAAGCAAGAGCGTGCTTCTTGCTCTAAAGCAGAGTGTGATCCATGGAAGAGAACTATGCTGTGTGTTTCCCTTCAGAAATGGAGTTAAATCCCAGGCTCTGTGTCTTCCAACATGCAAGCCTTCGTTTCAGGGAAGGGCAGTCACTTTTCAGCTCCAACGAACTACATCGTTCACGAAGCTAACACGTTTCTCATCTTAACTGACAAGCATTGGATGTTAGAGGACCAGTGCTTTGTATCAGTTTCAGAAGCAGAGTTGGACTAGATATGGTCCGTATGTGTAGGAAACACAGTTATTTGTTCTGAACATAACCATGTTTCCTGCTGTATTAGAGAATCTAGAAAGCTAGAGCATGCTTCTTGCTCTAAAGCAGAGAGTGATCAATGGATGAGAACTCTGCTGTGTGTTTCCCTTCAGAAATGGAGTTAAATCCCAGGCTCTGAGTCTTCCTACAAACAAGACTTCGTTTCAGGTAAGGGCAGTTTCTTTACACCTCAAACGAAGTACATCGTTCACGAATCTCACACGTTTCTCATCTTAACTGACAAGCATTGGAATTTAGAGGACCAGTGCTTTGTATCAGTTTCAGAAGCAGAGTTGGAATAGATGTGGTCCGTATGTGTAGGAAACACAGATCTTTTGTTCTGAACACAACCAACTTTCCTGCTGTATTTGAGAATCTAGAAAGCTAGAGCGTGCTTCCTGCTCTAAAGCAGAGTGTGATCAATAGATGAGAACTCGGCTGTTTGTTTCACTTCAGAAATGGAGTTAAATCCCAGCCTTGAGTCTTCCTACAAACAAGAATTCGTTTCAGGTAAGGGCAGTTACTTTACAGCTCAAACGAAGTACATCGTTCACGAATCTCACACGTTTCTCATCTTAACTGACAAGCACCGGATGTTATAGGACCAGTGCTTTGTATCAGTTTCAGAAGCAGAGTTGGACTAGATATGGTCCGTATGTATAGGAAACACAGTTGTTTTGTTCACAGCACACACATGTTTCCTGCTGTATTAGAGAATCTAGAAAGCTAGAGCGGGCTTCTTGCTCTAAAGCAGAGTGTGATCAATGGATAAGAATTCTGCTTTGTGTTTCACTTCAGAAATGGAGTTAAATCCCAGGCTCTGAGTCTTCCTACAAACAAGACTTCGTTTCAGGTAAGGGCAGTTACTTTACAGCTCAAAACAACTACATCGTTCACAAAGCTCACACGTTTTTCATCTTAACTGACAAGCATTGGATGGTAGTGGACCTGTGATTTGTTTCAGTTTCACAAGCAGAGTTGGACTAGATATGGTCCGTATGTTTAGGAAACACAGTTCTTTTTTTCGGAACACAACCACATGTCCTGCTGTATTAGAGAATCTAGAAAGCAAGAGCATGCTTCTTGCTCTAAAGCAGAGTGTGATCCATGGAAGAGAACTATGCTGTGTGTTTCCCTTCAGAAATGGAGTTAAATCCCAGGCTCTGTGTCTTCCAACATGCAAGCCTTCGTTTCAGGGAAGGGCAGTCAATTTTCAGCTCCAACGAACTACATCGTTCACGAAGCTAACACGTTTCTCATCTTAACTGACAAGCATTGGATGTTAGAGGACCAGTGCTTTGTATCAGTTTCAGAAGCAGAGTTGGACTAGATATGGTCCGTATGTGTAGGAAACACAGTTATTTGTTCTGAACATAACCATGTTTCCTGCTGTATTAGAGAATCTAGAAAGCTAGAGCATGCTTCTTGCTCTAAAGCCGAATGTGATCCATGAAAGAGAACTCTGCTGTGTGTTTCCCTTCAGAAATGGAGTTAAATCCCAGGCTCTGAGTCTTCCTATAAGCAAGACTTCAAATCAGGTAAGGGCAGTTACTTTACAGCTCAAACGAACTACATCGTTCACAAAGCTCACACGTTTCTCATCTTAACTGACAAGCATTGGATTTTAGAGGACCAGTGCTTTGTATCAGTTTCAGAAGCAGAGTTGGACTAGATATGGTCAGTATGTGTAGGAAACACCATTCTTTTGTTATCAGCACACTCACATTTCCTGCTGTCTTAGAGACTCTAGAAAGCTAGAGCGTGCTTCTTGCTCTAAAGCAGAGTGTGATCAATGGATAAGAATTCTGCTGTGTGTTTCACTTCAGAAATGGAGTTAAATCCCATGCTCTGAGTCTTCCTACAAACAAGACTTCGTTTCAGGTAAGGGCAGTTACTTTACAGCTCAAACGAACTACATCGTTCACGAAGCTCACACGTTTCTCATCTTAACTGACAAGCATTGGATGTTAGTGGACCTGTGTTTTGTTTTAGTTTCACAATCAAAGTTGGACTAGATATGGTCCGTATGTGTAGGAAACACAGTTCTTTCGTTCTGAACACAACCATGTTTCCTGCTGTATTAGAGAATCTAGAAAACTAGAGAGTGCTTCTTGCTCTAAAGCAGAGTGTGATCTATATATGAGAACTCTGTTGTGTGTTTCCCTTCAGAAATGGAGTTAAATTCCAGGCTCTGTGTCTTCCTACAAGCAAGAATTCCTTTCAAGTAAGGGCAGTCACTTTTCATCTCAAACGAACTACATCCTTCACGAAGCTAACACGTTTCTCATCTTAACTGACAAGCATTGGATGTTAGAGGACCAGTGCTTTGTATCAGTTTCAGAAGCAGAGTTGGACTAGATATGGTCCGTTTATGTAGGAAAAACTGTTCTTTTGTTCTCAGCACACTCACGTTTCCTGCTGTATTAGAGAATCTAGAAAGCAAGAGCGTGCTTCTTGCTCTAAAGCAGAGTGTGATCCATGGAAGAGAACTCTGCTGTGTGTTTCCCTTCAGAAATGGAGTGAAATCCCAGCCTTGAGTCTTCCTACAAACAAGAAATCGTTTCAGGTAAGGGCAGTTACTTTACAGCTCAAACGAACTACATCGTTCACGAAGCTCACACGTTTCTCATCTTAACTGACAAGCATTGGATGTTATAGGACCAGTGCTTTGTATCAGTTTCAGAAGCAGAGTTGGAATAGATGTGGTCTGTATGTGTAGGAAACACAGTTCTTTTGTTCTCAACACAACCAAGTTTCCTGCTGTATTGGAGAATCTAGAAAGCCAGAGCGTGCTCCCGGCACTAAAGCAGAGTGTGATCAATCGATGAGAACTCGGCTGTGTGTTTCACTTCTGAAATGGAGTTAAATCCCAGCCTTGAGTCTTCCTACAAACAAGAATTCGTTTCAGGTAAGGGCAGTTTCTTTACAGCTCAAACGAAGTACATCGTTCACGAATGTCACACGTTTCTCATCTTAACTGACAAGCACCGGATGTTATAGGACCAGTGCTTTGTATCAGTTTCACAAGCAGAGTTGGACTAGATATGGTCCGTATGTTTAGGGAACACAGTTCATTTTTTCGGAACACAACCACATGTACTGCTGTATTAGAGAATCTAGAAAGCAAGAGCGTGCTTCTTGCTCTAAAGCAGAGTGTGATCCATGGAAGAGAACTATGCTGTGTGTTTCCCTTCAGAAATGGAGTTAAATCCCAGGCTCTGTGTCTTCCAACATGCAAGCCTTCGTTTCAGGGAAGGGCGGTCACTTTTCAGCTCCAACGAACTACATCGTTCACAAAGCTAACACGTTTCTCATCTTAACTGACAAGCATTGGATGTTAGAGGACCAGTGCTTTGTATCAGTTTCAGAAGCAGAGTTGGACTAGATATGGTCCGTATGTGTAGGAAACACAGTTATTTGTTCTGAACATAACCATGTTTCCTGCTGTATTAGAGAATCTAGAAAGCTAGAGCATGCTTCTTGCTCTAAAGCAGAGTGTGATCCATGAAAGAGAACACTGCTGTGTGTTTCCATGCAGAAATGGAGTTAAATCCCAGGATCTGAGTCTTCCTATAAGCAAGACTTCAAATCAGGTAAGGGCAGTTACATTACAGCTCAAACGAACTACATCGTTCACTAAGCTCACACGTTTCTCATCTTAACTGACAAGCATCGGAAGTTATAGGACCAGTGCTTTGTATCAGTTTCAGAAGCAGAGTTGGAATAGATATGGTCCGTATGTGTAGGAAACACCGTTCTTTTGTTCTCAGCACACTCACGTTTCCTGCTGTCTTAGAGACTCTAGAAAGCTATAGCGTGCTTCTTGCTCTAAAGCAGAGAGTGATCAATGGATGAGAACTCTGCTGTGTGTTTCCCTTCAGAAATGGAGTTCAATCCCAGGCTCTGAGTCTTCCTACAAACAAGACTTCTTTCCGGGAAGGGCACTTTCTTTACAGCTCAAACCAACTACATCGTTCACGAAGCTCACACGTTTCTCATCTTAACTGACAAGCTTTGGATGTTATAGGACCATTGCTTTGTATCAGTTTCAGAAGCGGAGTTGGAATAGATGTGGACCGTATGTGTAGGAAACACAGTTCTTTTGTTCTGAACACAACCAAGTTTCCTGCTGTATTTGAGAATCTAGAAAGCTAGAGCGTGCTTCCTGCTCTAAAGCAGAGTGTGATCAATAGATGAGAACTCGGCTGTGTGTTTCACTTCAGAAATGGAGTTAAATCCCAGCCTTGAGTCTTCCTACAAACAAGAATTCGTTTCAGGTAAGGGCAGTTACTTTACAGCTCAAACGAAGTACATCGTTCACGAATCTCACACGTTTCTCATCTTAACTGACAAGAACCGGATGTTATAGGACCAGTGCTTTGTATCAGTTTCAGAAGCAGAGTTGGACTAGATATGGTCCGTATGTATAGGAAACACAGTTGTTTTGTTCTCAGCACACACATGTTTCCTGCTGTCTTAGAGAATCTAGAAAGCTAGAGCGGGCTTCTTGCTCTAAAGCAGAGAGTGATCAATGGATGAGAACTCTGCTGTGTGTTTCCCTTCAGAAATGGAGTTAAATCCCAGGCTCTGAGTCTTCCTACAAACAAGACTTCGTTTCAGGTAAGGGCAGTTTCTTTACAGCTCAAACCAACTACATCGTTCACGAAGCTCACACGTTTCTCATCTTAACTGACAAGCATTGGATGTTAGAGGACCAGTGCTTTGTATCAGTTTCAGAAGCAGAGTTGGACTAGATATGGTCCGTATGTGTAGGAAACAGAGTTATTTGTTCTGAACATAACCATGTTTCCTGCTGTATTAGAGAATCTAGAAAGCTAGAGCATGCTTCTTGC
The DNA here is from genome assembly GCA_949786385.1 of Onychomys leucogaster. Lineage (NCBI taxonomy): Eukaryota > Metazoa > Chordata > Mammalia > Rodentia > Cricetidae > Onychomys > Onychomys leucogaster. Next base: position 1,083,123 of record CATKUP010000132.1, on the reverse strand, counting down.
TCTAAAGCAGAGAGTGATCAATGGATGAGAACTCTGCTGTGTGTTTCCCTTCAGAAATGGAGTTAAATCCCAGGCTCTGAGTCTTCCTACAAACAAGACTTCGTTTCAGGTAAGGGCAGTTTCTTTACAGCTCAAACGAAGTACATCGTTCACGAATCTCACACGTTTCTCATCTTAACTGACAAGCATCGGATGTTATAGGACCAGTGCTTTGTATCAGTTTCACAAGCAGAGTTGGACTAGATATGGTCCGTATGTTTAGGAAACACAGTTCATTTTTTCGGAACACAACCACATGTACTGCTGTATTAGAGAATCTAGAAAGCAAGAGCGTGCTTCTTGCTCTAAAGCAGAGTGTGATCCATGGAAGAGAACTATGCTGTGTGTTTCCCTTCAGAAATGGAGTTAAATCCCAGGCTCTGTGTCTTCCAACATGCAAGCCTTCGTTTCAGGGAAGGGCGGTCACTTTTCAGCTCCAACGAACTACATCGTTCACAAAGCTAACACGTTTCTCATCTTAACTGACAAGCATTGGATGTTAGAGGACCAGTGCTTTGTATCAGTTTTAGAAGCAGAGTTGGACTAGATATGGTCCGTATGTGTAGGAAACACAGTTATTTGTTCTGAACATAACCATGTTTCCTGCTGTATTAGAGAATCTAGAAAGCTACAGCATGCTTCTTGCTCTAAAGCAGAGTGTGATCCATGAAAGAGAACACTGCTGTGTGTTTCCCTTCAGAAATGGAGTTAAATCCCAGGCTCTGAGTCTTCCTATAAGCAAGACTTCGAATCAGGTAAGGGCAGTTACATTACAGCTCAAACGAACTACATCGTTCACTAAGCTCACACGTTTCTCATCTTAACTGACAAGCATCGGATGTTATAGGACCAGTGCTTTGTATCAGTTTCAGAAGCAGAGTTGGAATAGATATGGTCCGTATGTGTAGGAAACACCGTTCTTTTGTTCTCAGCACACTCACGTTTCCTGCTGTCTTAGAGACTCTAGAAAGCTATAGCGTGCTTCTTGCTCTAAAGCAGAGAGTGATCAATGGATGAGAACTCTGCTGTGTGTTTCCCTTCAGAAATGGAGTTAAATCCCAGGCTCTGAGTCTTCCTACAAACAAGACTTCTTTCCGGGAAGGGCACTTTCTTTACAGCTCAAACCAACTACATCGTTCACGAAGCTCACACGTTTCTCATCTTAACTGACAAGCTTTGAATGATATAGGACCATTGCTTTGTATCAGTTTCAGAAGCAGAGTTGGAATAGATGTGGACCGTATGTGTAGGAAACACAGTTCTTTTGTTCTGAACACAACCAAGTTTCCTGCTGTATTTGAGAATCTAGAAAGCTAGAGCGTGCTTCCTGCTCTAAAGCAGAGTGTGATCAATAGATGAGAACTCGGCTGTGTGTTTCACTTCAGAAATGGAGTTAAATCCCAGCCTTGAGTCTTCCTACAAACAAGAATTCGTTTCAGGTAACGGCAGTTACTTTACAGCTCAAACGAAGTACATCGTTCACGAATCTCACGCGTTTCTCATCTTAACTGACAAGAACCGGATGTTATAGGACCAGTGCTTTGTATCAGTTTCAGAAGCAGAGTTGGACTAGATATGGTCCGTATGAATAGGAAACACAGTTGTTTTGTTCTCAGCACACACATGTTTCCTGCTGTCTTAGAGAATCTAGAAAGCTAGAGCGGGCTTCTTGCTCTAAAGCAGAGAGTGATCAATGGATGAGAACTCTGCTGTGTGTTTCCCTTCAGAAATGGAGTTAAATCCCAGGCTCTGAGTCTTCCTACAAACAAGACTTCGTTTCAGGTAAGGGCAGTTTCTTTACAGTTCAAACCAACTACATCGTTCACGAAGCTCACACGTTTCTCATCTTAACTGACAAGCATTGGATGTTAGTGGACCTGCGGTTTGTTTCAGTTTCACAAGCAGAGTTGGACTAGATATGGTCCGTATGTTTAGGAAACACAGTTCTTTTTTTCGGAACACAACCACATGTCCTGCTGTATTAGAGAATCTAGAAAGCAAGAGCGTGCTTCTTGCTCTAAAGCAGAGTGTGATCCATGGAAGAGAACTATGCTGTGTGTTTCCCTTCAGAAATGGAGATAAATCCCAGGCTCTGTGTCTTCCAACATGCAAGCCTTCGTTTCAGGGAAGGGCAGTCACTTTTCAGCTCCAACGAACTACATCGTTCACAAACCTAACACGTTTCTCATCTTAACTGACAAGCATTGGATGTTAGAGGACCAGTGCTTTGTATCAGTTTCAGAAGCAGAGTTGGACTAGATATGGTCCGTATGTGTAGGAAACACAGTTATTTGTTCTGAACATAACCATGTTTCCTGCTGTATTAGAGAATCTAGAAAGCTAGAGCATGCTTCTTGCTCTAAAGCAGAGTGTGATCCATAAAACAGAACTCTGCTGTGTGTTTCCATTCAGAAATGGAGTTAAATCCTAGGCTCTGAGTCTTCCTATAAGCAAGACTTCGAATCAGGTAAGGGCAGTTACTTTACAGCTCAAACGAACTACATCGTTCACGAAGCTCACACGTTTCTCATCTTAACTGACAAGCATTGGATGTTAGTGGACCTGTGGTTTGTTTCAGTTTCACAAGCAGAGTTGGACTAGATATGGTACATATGTGTCAGAAGCACAGTTCTTCTGTTCTGAGCACAACCACGTTTCCTGCTGTATTAGAGATTCTAGAAAGCAAGAGTGTGCTTCTTGCTCTGAAGCAGAGTGTGATCCATGGATGAGAACTATGCTGTGTGTTTCCCTTCAGAAATGGAGTTAAATCCCAGGCTCTGTGTCTACCAACATGCAAGACTTCGTTTCAGGGAAGGGCAGTCACTTTTCAGCTCAAACGAACTACATCGTTCACAAAGCTCACACGTTTCTCATCTTAACTGACAAGCATTGGAATTTAGAGGACCACTGCTTTGTATCAGTTTCACAAGCAGAGTTGGACTAGATATGGTCCGTATGTTTAGGAAACACAGTTCTTTTTTTCGGAACACAACCACATGTCCTGCTTTATTAGAGAATCTAGAAAGCAAGAGCGTGCTTCTTGCTCTAAAGCAGAGTGTGATCCATGGAAGAGAACTATGCTGTGTGTTTCCCTTCAGAAATGGAGATAAATCCCAGGCTCTGTGTCTTCCAACATGCAAGCCTTCGTTTCAGGGAAGGGCAGTCACTTTTCAGCTCCAACGAACTACATCGTTCACAAACCTAACACGTTTCTCATCTTAACTGACAAGCATTGGATGTTAGAGGACCAGTGCTTTGTATCAGTTTCAGAAGCAGAGTTGGACTAGATATGGTCCGTATGTGTAGGAAACACAGTTATTTGTTCTGAACATAACCATGTTTCCTGCTGTATTAGAGAATCTAGAAAGCTAGAGCATGCTTCTTGCTCTAAAGCAGAGAGTGATCAATGGATGAGAACTCTGCTGTGTGTTTCCCTTCAGAAATGGAGTTAAATCCCAGGCTCTGAGTCTTCCTACAAAAAAGACTTCGTTTCAGGTAAGGGCAGTTTCTTTACACCTCAAACGAAGTACATCGTTCACGAATCTCACACGTTTCTCATCTTAACTGACAAGCATTGGAATTTAGAGGACCAGTGCTTTGTATCAGTTTCAGAAGCAGAGTTGGAATAGATGTGGTCCGTATGTGTAGGAAACACAGATCTTTTGTTCTGAACACAACCAACTTTCCTGCTGTATTTGAGAATCTAGAAAGCTAGAGCGTGCTTCCTGCTCTAAAGCAGAGTGTGATCAATAGATGAGAACTCGGCTGTTTGTTTCACTTCAGAAATGGAGTTAAATCCCAGCCTTGAGTCTTCCTACAAACAAGAATTCGTTTCAGGTAAGGGCAGTTACTTTACAGCTCAAACGAAGTACATCGTTCACGAATCTCACACGTTTCTCATCTTAACTGACAAGCACCGGATGTTATAGGACCAGTGCTTTGTATCAGTTTCAGAAGCAGAGTTGGACTAGATATGGTCCGTATGTATAGGAAACACAGTTGTTTTGTTCACAGCACACACATGTTTCCTGCTGTATTAGAGAATCTAGAAAGCTAGAGCGGGCTTCTTGCTCTAAAGCAGAGTGTGATCAATGGATAAGAATTCTGCTTTGTGTTTCACTTCAGAAATGGAGTTAAATCCCAGGCTCTGAGTCTTCCTACAAACAAGACTTCGTTTCAGGTAAGGGCAGTTACTTTACAGCTCAAAACAACTACATCGTTCACGAAGCTCACACGTTTTTCATCTTAACTGACAAGCATTGGATGGTAGTGGACCTGTGATTTGTTTCAGTTTCACAAGCAGAGTTGGACTAGATATGGTCCGTATGTTTAGGAAACACAGTTCTTTTTTTCGGAACACAACCACATGTCCTGCTGTATTAGAGAATCTAGAAAGCAAGAGCGTGCTTCTTGCTCTAAAGCAGAGTGTGATCCATGGAAGAGAACTATGCTGTGTGTTTCCCATCAGAAATGGAGTTAAATCCCAGGCTCTGTGTCTTCCAACATGCAAGCCTTCGTTTCAGGGAAGGGCAGTCACTTTTCAGCTCCAACGAACTACATCGTTCACGAAGCTAACACGTTTCTCATCTTAACTGACAAGCATTGGATGTTAGAGGACCAGTGCTTTGTATCAGTTTCAGAAGCAGAGTTGGACTAGATATGGTCCGTATGTGTAGGAAACACAGTTATTTGTTCTGAACATAACCATGTTTCCTGCTGTATTAGAGAATCTAGAAAGCTAGAGCATGCTTCTTGCTCTAAAGCAGAGAGTGATCAATGGATGAGAACTCTGCTGTGTGTTTCCCTTCAGAAATGGAGTTAAATCCCAGGCTCTGAGTCTTCCTACAAAAAAGACTTCGTTTCAGGTAAGGGCAGTTTCTTTACACCTCAAACGAAGTACATCGTTCACGAATCTCACACGTTTCTCATCTTAACTGACAAGCATTGGAATTTAGAGGACCAGTGCTTTGTATCAGTTTCAGAAGCAGAGTTGGAATAGATGTGGTCCGTATGTGTAGGAAACACAGATCTTTTGTTCTGAACACAACCAACTTTCCTGCTGTATTTGAGAATCTAGAAAGCTAGAGCGTGCTTCCTGCTCTAAAGCAGAGTGTGATCAATAGATGAGAACTCGGCTGTTTGTTTCACTTCAGAAATGGAGTTAAATCCCAGCCTTGAGTCTTCCTACAAACAAGAATTCGTTTCAGGTAAGGGCAGTTACTTTACAGCTCAAACGAAGTACATCGTTCACGAATCTCACACGTTTCTCATCTTAACTGACAAGCACCGGATGTTATAGGACCAGTGCTTTGTATCAGTTTCAGAAGCAGAGTTGGACTAGATATGGTCCGTATGTATAGGAAACACAGTTGTTTTGTTTACAGCACACACATGTTTCCTGCTGTATTAGAGAATCTAGAAAGCTAGAGCGGGCTTCTTGCTCTAAAGCAGAGTGTGATCAATGGATAAGAATTCTGCTTTGTGTTTCACTTCAGAAATGGAGTTAAATCCCAGGCTCTGAGTCTTCCTACAAACAAGACTTCGTTTCAGGTAAGGGCAGTTACTTTACAGCTCAAAACAACTACATCGTTCACGAAGCTCACACGTTTTTCATCTTAACTGACAAGCATTGGATGGTAGTGGACCTGTGATTTGTTTCAGTTTCACAAGCAGAGTTGGACTAGATATGGTCCGTATGTTTAGGAAACACAGTTCTTTTTTTCGGAACACAACCACATGTCCTGCTGTATTAGAGAATCTAGAAAGCAAGAGCATGCTTCTTGCTCTAAAGCAGAGTGTGATCCATGGAAGAGAACTATGCTGTGTGTTTCCCTTCAGAAATGGAGTTAAATCCCAGGCTCTGTGTCTTCCAACATGCAAGCCTTCGTTTCAGGGAAGGGCAGTCAATTTTCAGCTCCAACGAACTACATCGTTCACGAAGCTAACACGTTTCTCATCTTAACTGACAAGCATTGGATGTTAGAGGACCAGTGCTTTGTATCAGTTTCAGAAGCAGAGTTGGACTAGATATGGTCCGTATGTGTAGGAAACACAGTTATTTGTTCTGAACATAACCATGTTTCCTGCTGTATTAGAGAATCTAGAAAGCTAGAGCATGCTTCTTGCTCTAAAGCCGAATGTGATCCATGAAAGAGAACTCTGCTGTGTGTTTCCCTTCAGAAATGGAGTTAAATCCCAGGCTCTGAGTCTTCCTATAAGCAAGACTTCAAATCAGGTAAGGGCAGTTACTTTACAGCTCAAACGAACTACATCGTTCACAAAGCTCACACGTTTCTCATCTTAACTAACCAGCATTGGATTTTAGAGGACCAGTGCTTTGATTCAGTTTCAGAAGCAGAGTTGGACTAGATATGGTCAGTATGTGTAGGAAACACCATTCTTTTGTTATCAGCACACTCACATTTCCTGCTGTCTTAGAGACTCTAGAAAGCTAGAGCGTGCTTCTTGCTCTAAAGCAGAGTGTGATCAATGGATAAGAATTCTGCTGTGTGTTTCACTTCAGAAATGGAGTTAAATCCCATGCTCTGAGTCTTCCTACAAACAAGACTTCGTTTCAGGTAAGGGCAGTTACTTTACAGCTCAAACGAACTACATCGTTCACGAAGCTCACACGTTTCTCATCTTAACTGACAAGCATTGGATGTTAGTGGACCTGTGTTTTGTTTTAGTTTCACAATCAAAGTTGGACTAGATATGGTCCGTATGTGTAGGAAACACCGTTCTTTTGTTCTCATCACACTCAGGTTTCCTGCTGTCTTAGTGACTCTGGAAAGCAAGAGCGTGCTTCTTGCTCTAAAGCAGAGTTTGATCTATATATGAGAACTCTGTTGTGTGTTTCCCTTCAGAAATGGAGTTAAATTCCAGGCTCTGTGTCTTCCTACAAGCAAGAATTCCTTTCAAGTAAGGGCAGTCACTTTTCATCTCAAACGAACTACATCCTTCACGAAGCTAACACGTTTCTCATCTTAACTGACAAGCATTGGATGTTAGAGGACCAGTGCTTTGTATCAGTTTCAGAAGCAGAGTTGGACTAGATATGGTCCGTTTATGTAGGAAAAACTGTTCTTTTGTTCTCAGCACACTCACGTTTCCTGCTGTATTAGAGAATCTAGAAAGCAAGAGCATGCTTCTTGCTCTAAAGCAGAGTGTGATCCATGGAAGAGAACTCTGCTGTGTGTTTCCCTTCAGAAATGGAGTGAAATCCCAGCCTTGAGTCTTCCTACAAACAAGAAATCGTTTCAGGTAAGGGCAGTTACTTTACAGCTCAAACGAACTACATCGTTCACGAAGCTCACACGTTTCTCATCTTAACTGACAAGCATTGGATGTTATAGGACCAGTGCTTTGTATCAGTTTCAGAAGCAGAGTTGGAATAGATGTGGTCTGTATGTGTAGGAAACACAGTTCTTTTGTTCTCAACACAACCAAGTTTCCTGCTGTATTGGAGAATCTAGAAAGCTAGAGCGTGCTCCCGGCTCTAAAGCAGAGTGTGATCAATCGATGAGAACTCGGCTGTGTGTTTCACTTCCGAAATGGAGTTAAATCCCAGCCTTGAGTCTTCCTACAAACAAGAATTCGTTTCAGGTAAGGGCAGTTACTTTACAGCTCAAACGAACTACATCGTTCACGAAGCTCACAAGTTTATCATCTTAACTGACAAGTATTGGATGTTAGTGGACGTGTGGTTTGTTTCAGTTTCACAAGCAGAGATGGACTAGATATGGTCCGTATGTTTAGGAAACACAGTTCTTTTGTTCTGAGCACAACCACGTTTCCTGCTGTATTAGAGAATCTAGAAAGCAAGAGTGTGCTTCTTGCTCTGAAGCAGATTGTGATCCATGGATGAGAACTATGTTGTGTGTTTCCCTTCAGAAATGGAGTTAAATCCCAGGCTCTGTGTCTTCCAACATGCCAGACTTCGTTTCAGGGAAGGGCAGGCACTTTTCAGCTCAAACGAACTACATCGTTCACGAAGCTCACACGTTTCTCATCTTAAATGACAAGCATTGGATTTTAGAGGACCAGTGCTTTGTATCAGTTTCAGAAGCAGAGTTGGACTAGATATTGTCCGTATGTTTAGGAAACACAGTTCTTTTGTTCTGAACATAACCATGTTTCCTGCTGTATTAGAGAATCTAGAAAGCTAGAGCGTGCTTCTTGCTCTAAAGCAGAGTGTGATCCATGGAAGAGAACTCTGCTCTGTGTTTCTATTCAGAAATGAAGTTAAATCCCAGGCTCTGAGTCTTCCTATAAGCAAGACTTCGAATCAGGTAAGGGCAGTTACTTTACAGCTCAAACAAACTACATCGTTCACGAAGCTCACACGTTTCTCATCTTAACTGACAAGCATGGGATGTTATAGGACCACTGCTTTGTATCAGTTTCGGAGGCAGAGTTGGACTCGATATGGTCCGAATGTGTAGGAAACACAGTTGTTTTCTTCTCATCACACTCATGTTTCCTGCTGTCTTAGAGATTCTAGAAAGCAAGAGCATCCTTCTTACTTTAAAGCAGAGTGTGATGTATATATGAGAGCCCTGCTGTGTGTTTCACTTCAGAAATGGAGTTAAACCCCAGGCTCTGAGTCTTCCTACAAGCAACACTTCATTTCAGGTAAGGGCAGTTACTTTACAGCTCAAACCAACTACATCGTTCACAAAGCTCACACGTTTCTCATCTTAACTGACAAGCATTGGATGTTAGTGGACCTGTGGTTTGTTTCAGTTTCACAAGCAGAGTTGGACTAGATATGGTCCGTATGTTTCGGAAGCACAGTTCTTTTGTACTGAGCAAAACCACGTTTCCTGCTGTATTAGAGAATCTAGAAAGCAAGAGTGTGCTTCTTGCTCTGAAGCAGAGTGTGATCCATGGATGAGAACTATGCTGTGTGTTTCCCTTAAGAAATGGAGTTAAATCCAAGGCTCTGTGTCTTCCAACATGAAAGACTTCGTTTCAGGGAAGGGCAGTCACTTTTCAGCTCAAACGAACTACTTCGTTCACAAAGCTCACACGTTTCTCATCTTAACTGACAAGCATTGGATTTTAGAGGACCAGTGCTTTGTATCAGTTTCAGAAGCAGAGTTGGACTAGATATGGTCCGTATGTGTAGGAAACACCGTTCTTTTGTTCTCATCACACTCAGGTTTCCTGCTGTCTTATTGACTCTGGAAAGCAAGAGCATGCTTCTTGCTCTAAAGCAGAGTGTGATCTATATATGAGAACTCTGCTGTGTGTTTCCCTTCAGAAATGGAGTTAAATCCCAGGCTCTGAGTCTTCCTACAAACAAGACTTCGTTTCAGGTAAGGGCAGTTTCTTTACAGCTCAAACGAAGTACATCGTTCACGAATCCCACACGTTTCTCATCTTAACTGACAAGCACCGGATGTTATAGGACCAGTGCTTTGTATCAGTTTCACAAGCAGAGTTGGACTAGATATGGTCCGTATGTTTAGGAAACACAGTTCATTTTTTCGGAACACAACCACATGTACTGCTGTATTAGAGAATCTACAAAGCAAGAGCGTGCTTCTTGCTCTAAAGCAGAGTGTGATCCATGGAAGAGAACTATGCTGTGTGTTTCCCTTCAGAAATGGAGTTAAATCCCAGGCTCTGTGTCTTCCAACATGCAAGGCTTCGTTTCAGGGAAGGGCGGTCACTTTTCAGCTCCAACGAACTACATCGTTCACAAAGCTAACACGTTTCTCATCTTAACTGACAGGCATTGGATGTTAGAGGACCAGTGCTTTGTATCAGTTTCAGAAGCAGAGCTGGACTAGATATGGTCCATATGTGTAGGAAACACAGTTATTTTTTCTGAACATAACCATGTTTCCTGCTGTATTAGAGAATCTAGAAAGCTAGAGCATGCTTCTTGCTCTAAAGCAGAGTGTGATCCATGAAAGAGAACTCTGCTGTGTGTTTCCATTCAGAAATGGAGTTAAATCCCAGGCTCTGAGTCTTCCTATAAGCAAGACTTCGAATCAGGTAAGGGCAGTTACTTTACAGCTCAAACGAACTACATCGTTCACGAAGCTCACACCTTTCTCATCTTAACTGACAAGCATCGGATGTTAGTGGACCTGTGGTTTGTTTCAGTTTCACAAGCAGAGTTGGACTAGATATGGTCCGTATGTGTAGGAAACACAGTTCTTTTTTTCGGAACACAACCAAGTTTCCTGCTGTATTAGAGAATCTAGAAAGCAAGAGCGTGCTTCTTGCTATAAAGCAGAGTGTGATCCATGGAAGAGAACTCTGCTGTGTGTTTCCCTTCAGAAATGGAGTTAAATCCCAGGCTCTGTGTCTTCCAACATGCAAGCCTTCGTTTCAGGGAAGGGCAGTCACTTTTCAGCTACAACGAACTATATCGTTCACGAAGCTAACACGTTTCTCATCTTAACTGACAAGCATTGGATGTTAGAGGACTAGTGCTTTGTATCAGTTTCAGAAACAGAGTTGGACTAGATATGGTCCGTATGTGTAGGAAACACTGTTATTTGTTCTGAACATAACCATGTTTCCTTCTGTATTAGAGAATCTAGAAAGCTAGAGCATGCTTCTTGCTCTAAAGCAGAGTGTGATCCATGAAAGAGAACTCTGCTGTGTGTTTCCCTTCAGAAATGGAGTTAAATCCCAGGCTCTGAGTCTTCCTATAAGCAAGACTTCGAATCAGGTAAGGGCAGTTACTTTACAGCTCAAACGAACTACATCATTCACTAAGCTCACACGTTTCTCATCTTAACTGACAAGCATTGGATGGTAGTGGACCTGTGATTTGTTTCAGTTTCACAAGCAGAGTTGGACTCGATATGGTCCGAATGTGTAGGAAACACAGTTGTTTTCTTCTCATCACACTCATGTTTCCTGCTGTCTTAGAGATTCTAGAAAGCAAGAGCATCCTTCTTACTTTAAAGCAGAGTGTGATGTATATATGAGAACCCTGCTGTGTGTTTCACTTCAGAAATGGAGTTAAACCCCAGGCTCTGAGTCTTCCTACAAGCAACACTTCATTTCAGGTAAGGGCAGTTACTTTACAGCTCAAACCAACTACATCGTTCACAAAGCTCACACGTTTCTCATCTTAACTGACAAGCATTGGATGTTAGTGGACCTGTGGTTTGTTTCAGTTTCACAAGCAGAGTTGGACTAGATATGGTCCGTATGTTTCGGAAGCACAGTTCTTTTGTACTGAGCAAAACCACGTTTCCTGCTGTATTAGAGAATCTAGAAAGCAAGAGTGTGCTTCTTGCTCTGAAGCAGAGTGTGATCCATGGATGAGAACTATGCTGTGTGTTTCCCTTAAGAAATGGAGTTAAATCCAAGGCTCTGTGTCTTCCAACATGAAAGACTTCGTTTCAGGGAAGGGCAGTCACTTTTCAGCTCAAACGAACTACTTCGTTCACAAAGCTCACACGTTTCTCATCTTAACTGACAAGCATTGGATTTTAGAGGACCAGTGCTTTGTATCAGTTTCAGAAGCAGAGTTGGACTAGATATGGTCCGTATGTGTAGGAAACACCGTTCTTTTGTTCTCATCACACTAGGTTTCCTGCTGTCTTATTGACTCTGGAAAGCAAGAGCATGCTTCTTGCTCTAAAGCAGAGTGTGATCTATATATGAGAACTCTGCTGTGTGTTTCCCTTCAGAAATGGAGTTAAATCCCAGGCTCTGAGTCTTCCTACAAACAAGACTTCGTTTCAGGTAAGGGCAGTTTCTTTACAGCTCAAACGAAGTACATCGTTCACGAATCCCACACGTTTCTCATCTTAACTGACAAGCACCGGATGTTATAGGACCAGTGCTTTGTATCAGTTTCACAAGCAGAGTTGGACTAGATATGGTCCGTATGTTTAGGAAACACAGTTCATTTTTTCGGAACACAACCACATGTCCTGCTGTATTAGAGAATCTACAAAGCAAGAGCGTGCTTCTTGCTCTAAAGCAGAGTGTGATCCATGGAAGAGAACTATGCTGTGTGTTTCCCTTCAGAAATGGAGTTAAATCCCAGGCTCTGTGTCTTCCAACATGCAAGGCTTCGTTTCAGGGAAGGGCGGTCACTTTTCAGCTCCAACGAACTACATCGTTCACAAAGCTAACACGTTTCTCATCTTAACTGACAGGCATTGGATGTTAGAGGACCAGTGCTTTGTATCAGTTTCAGAAGCAGAGCTGGACTAGATATGGTCCATATGTGTAGGAAACACAGTTATTTTTTCTGAACATAACCATGTTTCCTGCTGTATTAGAGAATCTAGAAAGCTAGAGCATGCTTCTTGCTCTAAAGCAGAGTGTGATCCATGAAAGAGAACTCTGCTGTGTGTTTCCATTCAGAAATGGAGTTAAATCCCAGGCTCTGAGTCTTCCTATAAGCAAGACTTCGAATCAGGTAAGGGCAGTTACTTTACAGCTCAAACGAACTACATCGTTCACGAAGCTCACACCTTTCTCATCTTAACTGACAAGCATCGGATGTTAGTGGACCTGTGGTTTGTTTCAGTTTCACAAGCAGAGTTGGACTAGATATGGTCCGTATGTGTAGGAAACACAGTTCTTTTTTTCGGAACACAACCAAGTTTCCTGCTGTATTAGAGAATCTAGAAAGCAAGAGCGTGCTTCTTGCTATAAAGCAGAGTGTGATCCATGGAAGAGAACTCTGCTGTGTGTTTCCCTTCAGAAATGGAGTTAAATCCCAGGCTCTGTGTCTTCCAACATGCAAGCCTTCGTTTCAGGGAAGGGCAGTCACTTTTCAGCTACAACGAACTATATCGTTCACGAAGCTAACACGTTTCTCATCTTAACTGACAAGCATTGGATGTTAGAGGACTAGTGCTTTGTATCAGTTTCAGAAACAGAGTTGGACTAGATATGGTCCGTATGTGTAGGAAACACTGTTATTTGTTCTGAACATAACCATGTTTCCTTCTGTATTAGAGAATCTAGAAAGCTAGAGCATGCTTCTTGCTCTAAAGCAGAGTGTGATCCATGAAAGAGAACTCTGCTGTGTGTTTCCCTTCAGAAATGGAGTTAAATCCCAGGCTCTGAGTCTTCCTATAAGCAAGACTTCGAATCAGGTAAGGGCAGTTACTTTACAGCTCAAACGAACTACATCATTCACTAAGCTCACACGTTTCTCATCTTAACTGACAAGCATTGGATGGTAGTGGACCTGTGATTTGTTTCAGTTTCACAAGCAGAGTTGGACTCGATATGGTCCGAATGTGTAGGAAACACAGTTGTTTTCTTCTCATCACACTCATGTTTCCTGCTGTCTTAGAGATTCTAGAAAGCAAGAGCATCCTTCTTACTTTAAAGCAGAGTGTGATGTATATATGAGAACCCTGCTGTGTGTTTCACTTCAGAAATGGAGTTAAACCCCAGGCTCTGAGTCTTCCTACAAGCAACACTTCATTTCAGGTAAGGGCAGTTACTTTACAGCTCAAACCAACTACATCGTTCACAAAGCTCACACGTTTCTCATCTTAACTGACAAGCATTGGATGTTAGTGGACCTGTGGTTTGTTTCAGTTTCACAAGCAGAGTTGGACTAGATATGGTCCGTATGTTTCGGAAGCACAGTTCTTTTGTACTGAGCAAAACCACGTTTCCTGCTGTATTAGAGAATCTAGAAAGCAAGAGTGTGCTTCTTTCTCTGAAGCAGAGTGTGATCCATGGATGAGAACTATGCTGTGTGTTTCCCTTAAGAAATGGAGTTAAATCCAAGGCTCTGTGTCTTCCAACATGAAAGACTTCGTTTCAGGGAAGGGCAGTCACTTTTCAGCTCAAACGAACTACTTCGTTCACAAAGCTCACACGTTTCTCATCTTAACTGACAAGCATTGGATTTTAGAGGACCAGTGCTTTGTATCAGTTTCAGAAGCAGAGTTGGACTAGATATGGTCCGTATGTGTAGGAAACACCGTTCTTTTGTTCTCATCACACTCAGGTTTCCTGCTGTCTTATTGACTCTGGAAAGCAAGAGCATGCTTCTTGCTCTAAAGCAGAGTGTGATCTATATATGAGAACTCTGCTGTGTGTTTCCCTTCAGAAATGGAGTTAAATCCCAGGCTCTGAGTCTTCCTACAAACAAGACTTCGTTTCAGGTAAGGGCAGTTTCTTTACAGCTCAAACGAAGTACATCGTTCACGAATCCCACACGTTTCTCATCTTAACTGACAAGCACCGGATGTTATAGGACCAGTGCTTTGTATCAGTTTCACAAGCAGAGTTGGACTAGATATGGTCCGTATGTTTAGGAAACACAGTTCATTTTTTCGGAACACAACCACATGTACTGCTGTATTAGAGAATCTAGAAAGCAAGAGCGTGCTTCTTGCTCTAAAGCAGAGTGTGATCCATGGAAGAGAACTATGCTGTGTGTTTCCCTTCAGAAATGGAGTTAAATCCCAGGCTCTGTGTCTTCCAACATGCAAGGCTTCGTTTCAGGGAAGGGCGGTCACTTTTCAGCTCCAACGAACTACATCGTTCACAAAGCTAACACGTTTCTCATCTTAACTGACAGGCATTGGATGTTAGAGGACCAGTGCTTTGTATCAGTTTCAGAAGCAGAGCTGGACTAGATATGGTCCATATGTGTAGGAAACACAGTTATTTTTTCTGAACATAACCATGTTTCCTGCTGTATTAGAGAATCTAGAAAGCTAGAGCATGCTTCTTGCTCTAAAGCAGAGTGTGATCCATGAAAGAGAACTCTGCTGTGTGTTTCCATTCAGAAATGGAGTTAAATCCCAGGCTCTGAGTCTTCCTATAAGCAAGACTTCGAATCAGGTAAGGGCAGTTACTTTACAGCTCAAACGAACTACATCGTTCACGAAGCTCACACGTTTCTCATCTTAACTGACAAGCATTGGATGTTAGTGGACCTGTGGTTTGTTTCAGTTTCACAAGCAGAGTTGGACTAGATATGGTACATATGTGTCAGAAGCACAGTTCTTCTGTTCTGAGCACAACCACGTTTCCTGCTGTATTAGAGATTCTAGAAAGCAAGAGTGTGCTTCTTGCTCTGAAGCAGAGTGTGATCCATGGATGAGAACTATGCTGTGTGTTTCCCTTCAGAAATGGAGTTAAATCCCAGGCTCTGTGTCTACCAACATGCAAGACTTCGTTTCAGGGAAGGGCAGTCACTTTTCAGCTCAAACGAACTACATCGTTCACAAAGCTCACACGTTTCTCATCTTAACTGACAAGCATTGGTATTTAGATGACCACTGCTTTGTATCAGTTTCACAAGCAGAGTTGGACTAGATATGGTCCGTATGTTTAGGAAACACAGTTCTTTTTTTCGGAACACAACCACATGTCCTGCTGTATTAGAGAATCTAGAAAGCAAGAGCGTGCTTCTTGTTCTAAAGCAGAGTGTGATCCATGGAAGAGAACTATGCTGTGTGTTTCCCTTCAGAAATGGAGTTAAATCCCAGGCTCTGTGTCTTCCAACATGCAAGCCTTCGTTTCAGGGAAGGGCAGTCACTTTTCAGCTCCAACGAACTACATCGTTCACGAAGCTAACACGTTTCTCATCTTAACTGACAAGCATTGGATGTTAGAGGACCAGTGCTTTGTATCAGTTTCAGAAGCAGAGTTGGACTAGATATGGTCCGTATGTGTAGGAAACACAGTTATTTGTTCTGAACATAACCATGTTTCCTGCTGTATTAGAGAATCTAGAAAGCTAGAGCATGCTTCTTGCTCTAAAGCAGAGTGTGTTCCATGAAAGGAACTCTGCTGTGTGTTTACCTTCAGCAATGGAGTTAAATCCCAGGCTCTGAGTCTTCCTATAAGCAAGACTTCGAATCAGGTAAGGGCAGTTACTTTACAGCTCAAACGAACTACATCGTTCACGAAGCTCACACCTTTCTCATCTTAACTGACAAGCATCGGATGTTAGTGGACCTGTGATTTGTTTCAGTTTCACAAGCAGAGTTGGACTAGATATGGTCCGTATGTGTAGGAAACACAGTTCTTTTCTTCGGAACACAACCAAGTTTCCTGCTGTATTAGAGAATCTAGAAAGCAAGAGCGTGCTTCTTGCTATAAAGCAGAGTGTGATCCATGGAAGAGAACTCTGCTGTGTGTTTCCCTTCAGAAATGGAGTTAAATCCCAGGCTCTGTGTCTTCCAACATGCAAGCCTTCGTTTCAGGGAAGGGCAGTCACTTTTCAGCTACAACGAACTATATCGTTCACGAAGCTAACACGTTTCTCATCTTAACTGACAAGCATTGGATGTTAGAGGACTAGTGCTTTGTATCAGTTTCAGAAACAGAGTTGGACTAGATATGGTCCGTATGTGTAGGAAACACTGTTATTTGTTCTGAACATAACCATGTTTCCTTCTGTATTAGAGAATCTAGAAAGCTAGAGCATGCTTCTTGCTCTAAAGCAGAGTGTGATCCATGAAAGAGAACTCTGCTGTGTGTTTCCCTTCAGAAATGGAGTTAAATCCCAGGCTCTGAGTCTTCCTATAAGCAAGACTTCGAATCAGGTAAGGGCAGTTACTTTACAGCTCAAACGAACTACATCATTCACTAAGCTCACACGTTTCTCATCTTAACTGACAAGCATTGGATGGTAGTGGACCTGTGATTTGTTTCAGTTTCACAAGCAGAGTTGGACTAGATATGGTCCGTATGTTTAGGAAACACAGTTCTTTTTTTCGGAACACAACCACATGTCCTGCTGTATTAGAGAATCTAGAAAGCAAGAGCATGCTTCTTGCTCTAAAGCAGAGTGTGATCCATGGAAGAGAACTATGCTGTGTGTTTCCCTTCAGAAATGGAGTTAAATCCCAGGCTCTGTGTCTTCCAACATGCAAGCCTTCGTTTCAGGGAAGGGCAGTCACTTTTCAGCTCCAAAGAACTACATCGTTCACGAAGCTAACACGTTTCTCATCTTAACTGACAAGCATTGGATGTTAGAGGACCAGTGCTTTGTATCAGTTTCAGAAGCAGAGTTGGACTAGATATGGTCCGTATGTGTAGGAAACACAGTTATTTGTTCTGAACATAACCATGTTTCCTGCTGTATTAGAGAATCTAGAAAGCTAGAGCATGCTTCTTGCTCTAAAGCCGAATGTGATCCATGAAAGAGAACTCTGCTGTGTGTTTCCCTTCAGAAATGGAGTTAAATCCCAGGCTCTGAGTCTTCCTATAAGCAAGACTTCAAATCAGGTAAGGGCAGTTACTTTACAGCTCAAACGAACTACATCGTTCACAAAGCTCACACGTTTCTCATCTTAACTGACAAGCATTGGATTTTAGAGGACCAGTGCTTTGTATCAGTTTCAGAAGCAGAGTTGGACTAGATATGGTCAGTATGTGTAGGAAACACCATTCTTTTGTTATCAGCACACTCACATTTCCTGCTGTCTTAGAGACTCTAGAAAGCTAGAGCGTGCTTCTTGCTCTAAAGCAGAGTGTGATCAATGGATAAGAATTCTGCTGTGTGTTTCACTTCAGAAATGGAGTTAAATCCCATGCTCTGAGTCTTCCTACAAACAAGACTTCGTTTCAGGTAAGGGCAGTTACTTTACAGCTCAAACGAACTACATCGTTCACGAAGCTCACACGTTTCTCATCTTAACTGACAAGCATTGGATGTTAGTGGACCTGTGTTTTGTTTTAGTTTCACAATCAAAGTTGGACTAGATATGGTCCGTATGTGTAGGAAACACCGTTCTTTTGTTCTCATCACACTCAGGTTTCCTGCTGTCTTAGTGACTCTGGAAAGCAAGAGCGTGCTTCTTGCTCTAAAGCAGAGTTTGATCTATATATGAGAACTCTGTTGTGTGTTTCCCTTCAGAAATGGAGTTAAATTCCAGGCTCTGTGTCTTCCTACAAGCAAGAATTCCTTTCAAGTAAGGGCAGTCACTTTTCATCTCAAACGAACTACATCGTTCACGAAGCTCACACGTTTCTCATCTTAACTGACAAGCATTGGATGTTATAGGACCAGTGCTTTGTATCAGTTTCAGAAGCAGAGTTGGAATAGATGTGGTCTGTATGTGTAGGAAACACAGTTCTTTTGTTCTCAACACAACCAAGTTTCCTGCTGTATTGGAGAATCTAGAAAGCTAGAGCGTGCTCCCGGCTCTAAAGCAGAGTGTGATCAATCGATGAGAACTCGGCTGTGTGTTTCACTTCCGAAATGGAGTTAAATCCCAGCCTTGAGTCTTCCTACAAACAAGAATTCGTTTCAGGTAAGGGCAGTTACTTTACAGCTCCAACGAACTACATCGTTCACGAAGCTCACAAGTTTATCATCTT
Source organism: Onychomys leucogaster (assembly GCA_949786385.1). Classification (NCBI taxonomy): domain Eukaryota; kingdom Metazoa; phylum Chordata; class Mammalia; order Rodentia; family Cricetidae; genus Onychomys; species Onychomys leucogaster. The sequence goes on along the minus strand of CATKUP010000132.1, from coordinate 1,064,790 downwards.
AACTGACAAGTATTGGATGTTAGTGGACGTGTGGTTTGTTTCAGTTTCACAAGCAGAGATGGACTAGATATGGTCCGTATGTGTCGGAAACACAGTTCTTTTGTTCTGAGCACAACCACGTTTCCTGCTGTATTAGAGAATCTAGAAAGCAAGAGTGTGCTTCTTGCTCTGAAGCAGATTGTGATCCATGGATGAGAACTATGCTGTGTGTTTCCCTTCAGAAATGGAGTTAAATCCCAGGCTCTGTGTCTTCCAACATGCCAGACTTCGTTTCAGGGAAGGGCAGTCACTTTTCAGCTCAAACGAACTACATCGTTCACGAAGCTCACACGTTTCTCATCTTAAATGACAAGCATTGGATTTTAGAGGACCAGTGCTTTGTATCAGTTTCAGAAGCAGAGTTGGACTAGATATTGTCCGTATGTTTAGGAAACACAGTTCTTTTGTTCTGAACATAACCATGTTTCCTGCTGTATTAGAGAATCTAGAAAGCTAGAGCGTGCTTCTTGCTCTAAAGCAGAGTGTGATCCATGGAAGAGAACTCTGCTCTGTGTTTCTATTCAGAAATGAAGTTAAATCCCAGGCTCTGAGTCTTCCTATAAGCAAGACTTCGAATCAGGTAAGGGCAGTTACTTTACAGCTCAAACAAACTACATCGTTCACGAAGCTCACACGTTTCTCATCTTAACTGACAAGCATGGGATGTTATAGGACCAGTGCTTTGTATCAGTTTCAGAGGCAGAGTTGGACTCGATATGGTCCGAATGTGTAGGAAACACAGTTGTTTTCTTCTCATCACACTCATGTTTCCTGCTGTCTTAGAGATTCTAGAAAGCAAGAGCATCCTTCTTACTTTAAAGCAGAGTGTGATGTATATATGAGAACCCTGCTGTGTGTTTCACTTCAGAAATGGAGTTAAACCCCAGGCTCTGAGTCTTCCTATAAGCAAGACTTCGAATCAGGTAAGGGCAGTTACTTTACAGCTCAAACGAACTACATCGTTCACGAAGCTCACACGTTTCTCATCTTAACTGACAAGCATTGGATGTTAGTGGACCTGTGGTTTGTTTCAGTTTCACAAGCAGAGTTGGACTAGATATGGTACATATGTGTCAGAAGCACAGTTCTTCTGTTCTGAGCACAACCACGTTTCCTGCTGTATTAGAGATTCTAGAAAGCAAGAGTGTGCTTCTTGCTCTGAAGCAGAGTGTGATCCATGGATGAGAACTATGCTGTGTGTTTCCCTTCAGAAATGGAGTTAAATCCCAGGCTCTGTGTCTACCAACATGCAAGACTTCGTTTCAGGGAAGGGCAGTCACTTTTCAGCTCAAACGAACTACATCGTTCACAAAGCTCACACGTTTCTCATCTTAACTGACAAGCATTGGTATTTAGATGACCACTGCTTTGTATCAGTTTCACAAGCAGAGTTGGACTAGATATGGTCCGTATGTTTAGGAAACACAGTTCTTTTTTTCGGAACACAACCACATGTCCTGCTGTATTAGAGAATCTAGAAAGCAAGAGCGTGCTTCTTGTTCTAAAGCAGAGTGTGATCCATGGAAGAGAACTATGCTGTGTGTTTCCCTTCAGAAATGGAGTTAAATCCCAGGCTCTGTGTCTTCCAACATGCAAGCCTTCGTTTCAGGGAAGGGCAGTCACTTTTCAGCTCCAACGAACTACATCGTTCACGAAGCTAACACGTTTCTCATCTTAACTGACAAGCATTGGATGTTAGAGGACCAGTGCTTTGTATCAGTTTCAGAAGCAGAGTTGGACTAGATATGGTCCGTATGTGTAGGAAACACAGTTATTTGTTCTGAACATAACCATGTTTCCTGCTGTATTAGAGAATCTAGAAAGCTAGAGCATGCTTCTTGCTCTAAAGCAGAGTGTGATCCATGAAAGGAACTCTGCTGTGTGTTTACCTTCAGCAATGGAGTTAAATCCCAGGCTCTGAGTCTTCCTATAAGCAAGACTTCGAATCAGGTAAGGGCAGTTACTTTACAGCTCAAACGAACTACATCGTTCACGAAGCTCACACCTTTCTCATCTTAACTGACAAGCATCGGATGTTAGTGGACCTGTGGTTTGTTTCAGTTTCACAAGCAGAGTTGGACTAGATATGGTCCGTATGTGTAGGAAACACAGTTCTTTTTTTCGGAACACAACCACATGTCCTGCTGTATTAGAGAATCTAGAAAGCAAGAGCATGCTTCTTGCTCTAAAGCAGAGTGTGATCCATGGAAGAGAACTATGCTGTGTGTTTCCCTTCAGAAATGGAGTTAAATCCCAGGCTCTGTGTCTTCCAACATGCAAGCCTTCGTTTCAGGGAAGGGCGGTCACTTTTCAGCTCCAGCGAACTACATCGTTCACAAAGCTAACACGTTTCTCATCTTAACTGACAAGCATTGGATGTTAGAGGACCAGTGCTTTGTATCAGTTTCAGAAGCAGAGCTGGACTAGATATGGTCCATATGTGTAGGAAACACAGTTATTTTTTCTGAACATAACCATGTTTCCTGCTGTATTAGAGAATCTAGAAAGCTAGAGCATGCTTCTTGCTCTAAAGCAGAGTGTGATCCATGAAAGAGAACTCTGCTGTGTGTTTCCATTCAGAAATGGAGTTAAATCCCAGGCTCTGAGTCTTCCTATAAGCAAGACTTCGAATCAGGTAAGGGCAGTTACTTTACAGCTCAAACGAACTACATCGTTCACGAAGCTCACACGTTTCTCATCTTAACTGACAAGCATTGGATGTTAGTGGACCTGTGGTTTGTTTCAGTTTCACAAGCAGAGTTGGACTAGATATGGTACATATGTGTCAGAAGCACAGTTCTTCTGTTCTGAGCACAACCACGTTTCCTGCTGTATTAGAGATTCTAGAAAGCAAGAGTGTGCTTCTTGCTCTGAAGCAGAGTGTGATCCATGGATGAGAACTATGCTGTGTGTTTCCCTTCAGAAATGGAGTTAAATCCCAGGCTCTGTGTCTACCAACATGCAAGACTTCGTTTCAGGGAAGGGCAGTCACTTTTCAGCTCAAACGAACTACATCGTTCACAAAGCTCACACGTTTCTCATCTTAACTGACAAGCATTGGTATTTAGATGACCACTGCTTTGTATCAGTTTCACAAGCAGAGTTGGACTAGATATGGTCCGTATGTTTAGGAAACACAGTTCTTTTTTTCGGAACACAACCACATGTCCTGCTGTATTAGAGAATCTAGAAAGCAAGAGCGTGCTTCTTGTTCTAAAGCAGAGTGTGATCCATGGAAGAGAACTATGCTGTGTGTTTCCCTTCAGAAATGGAGTTAAATCCCAGGCTCTGTGTCTTCCAACATGCAAGCCTTCGTTTCAGGGAAGGGCAGTCACTTTTCAGCTCCAACGAACTACATCGTTCACGAAGCTAACACGTTTCTCATCTTAACTGACAAGCATTGGATGTTAGAGGACCAGTGCTTTGTATCAGTTTCAGAAGCAGAGTTGGACTAGATATGGTCCGTATGTGTAGGAAACACAGTTATTTGTTCTGAACATAACCATGTTTCCTGCTGTATTAGAGAATCTAGAAAGCTAGAGCATGCTTCTTGCTCTAAAGCAGAGTGTGATCCATGAAAGGAACTCTGCTGTGTGTTTACCTTCAGCAATGGAGTTAAATCCCAGGCTCTGAGTCTTCCTATAAGCAAGACTTCGAATCAGGTAAGGGCAGTTACTTTACAGCTCAAACGAACTACATCGTTCACGAAGCTCACACCTTTCTCATCTTAACTGACAAGCATCGGATGTTAGTGGACCTGTGGTTTGTTTCAGTTTCACAAGCAGAGTTGGACTAGATATGGTCCGTATGTGTAGGAAACACAGTTCTTTTTTTCGGAACACAACCACATGTCCTGCTGTATTAGAGAATCTAGAAAGCAAGAGCATGCTTCTTGCTCTAAAGCAGAGTGTGATCCATGGAAGAGAACTATGCTGTGTGTTTCCCTTCAGAAATGGAGTTAAATCCCAGGCTCTGTGTCTTCCAACATGCAAGCCTTCGTTTCAGGGAAGGGCGGTCACTTTTCAGCTCCAGCGAACTACATCGTTCACAAAGCTAACACGTTTCTCATCTTAACTGACAAGCATTGGATGTTAGAGGACCAGTGCTTTGTATCAGTTTCAGAAGCAGAGCTGGACTAGATATGGTCCATATGTGTAGGAAACACAGTTATTTTTTCTGAACATAACCATGTTTCCTGCTGTATTAGAGAATCTAGAAAGCTAGAGCATGCTTCTTGCTCTAAAGCAGAGTGTGATCCATGAAAGAGAACTCTGCTGTGTGTTTCCATTCAGAAATGGAGTTAAATCCCAGGCTCTGAGTCTTCCTATAAGCAAGACTTCGAATCAGGTAAGGGCAGTTACTTTACAGCTCAAACGAACTACATCGTTCACGAAGCTCACACGTTTCTCATCTTAACTGACAAGCATTGGATGTTAGTGGACCTGTGGTTTGTTTCAGTTTCACAAGCAGAGTTGGACTAGATATGGTACATATGTGTCAGAAGCACAGTTCTTCTGTTCTGAGCACAACCACGTTTCCTGCTGTATTAGAGATTCTAGAAAGCAAGAGTGTGCTTCTTGCTCTGAAGCAGAGTGTGATCCATGGATGAGAACTATGCTGTGTGTTTCCCTTCAGAAATGGAGTTAAATCCCAGGCTCTGTGTCTACCAACATGCAAGACTTCGTTTCAGGGAAAGGCAGTCACTTTTCAGCTCAAACGAACTACATCGTTCACAAAGCTCACACGTTTCTCATCTTAACTGACAAGCATTGGTATTTAGATGACCACTGCTTTTTATCAGTTTCACAAGCAGAGTTGGACTAGATATGGTCCGTATGTTTAGGAAACACAGTTCTTTTTTTCGGAACACAACCACATGTCCTGCTGTATTAGAGAATCTAGAAAGCAAGAGCGTGCTTCTTGTTCTAAAGCAGAGTGTGATCCATGGAAGAGAACTATGCTGTGTGTTTCCCTTCAGAAATGGAGTTAAATCCCAGGCTCTGTGTCTTCCAACATGCAAGCCTTCGTTTCAGGGAAGGGCAGTCACTTTTCAGCTCCAACGAACTACATCGTTCACAAAGCTAACACGTTTCTCATCTTAACTGACAAGCATTGGATGTTAGAGGACCAGTGCTTTGTATCAGTTTCAGAAGCAGAGTTGGACTAGATATGGTCCGTATGTGTAGGAAACACAGTTATTTGTTCTGAACATAACCATGTTTCCTGCTGTATTAGAGAATCTAGAAAGCTAGAGCAAACTTCTTGCTCTAAAGCAGAGTGTGATCCATGAAAGGAACTCTGCTGTGTGTTTACCTTCAGCAATGGAGTTAAATCCCAGGCTCTGAGTCTTCCTATAAGCAAGACTTCGAATCAGGTAAGGGCAGTTACTTTACAGCTTAAACGAACTACATCGTTCACGAAGCTCACACCTTTCTCATCTTAACTGACAAGCATCGGATGTTAGTGGACCTGTGGTTTGTTTCAGTTTCACAAGCAGAGTTGGACTAGATATGGTCCGTATGTGTAGGAAACACAGTTCTTTTTTTCGGAACACAACCAAGTTTCCTGCTGTATTAGAGAATCTAGAAAGCAAGAACGTGCTTTTTGCTCTAAAGCAGAGTGTGATCCAAGGAAGAGAACTCTGCTGTGTGTTTCCCTTCAGAAATGGAGTTAAATCCCAGGCTCTGTGTCTTCCAACATGCAAGCCTTCGTTTCAGGGAAGGGCAGTCACTTTTCAGCTCCAACGAACTACATCGTTCACAAAGCTAACACGTTTCTCATCTTAACTGACAAGCATTGGATGTTAGAGGACCAGTGCTTTGTATCAGTTTCAGAAGCAGAGTTGGACTAGATATGGTCCGTATGTGTAGGAAACACAGTTATTTGTTCTGAACATAACCATGTTTCCTGCTGTATTAGAGAATCTAGAAAGCTAGAGCAAACTTCTTGCTCTAAAGCAGAGTGTGATCCAAGGAAGAGAACTCTGCTGTGTGTTTCCCTTCAGAAATGGAGTTAAATCCCAGGCTCTGTGTCTTCCAACATGCAAGCCTTCGTTTCAGGGAAGGGCAGTCACTTTTCAGCTACAACGAACTATATCGTTCACGAAGCTAACACGTTTCTCATCTTAACTGACAAGCATTGGATGTTAGAGGACTAGTGCTTTGTATCAGTTTCAGAAACAGAGTTGGACTAGATATGGTCCGTATGTGTAGGAAACACTGTTATTTGTTCTGAACATAACCATGTTTCCTTCTGTATTAGAGAATCTAGAAAGCTAGAGCATGCTTCTTGCTCTAAAGCAGAGTGTGATCCATGAAAGAGAACTCTGCTGTGTGTTTCCCTTCAGAAATGGAGTTAAATCCCAGGCTCTGAGTCTTCCTATAAGCAAGACTTCGAATCAGGTAAGGGCAGTCACTTTTCAGCTCAAATGAACTACATCATTCACTAAGCTCACACGTTTCTCATCTTAACTGACAAGCATCGGATGTTATAGGACCAGTGCTTTGTATCAGTTTCAGAAGCAGAGTTGGAATAGATGTGGTCCGTATGTGTAGGAAACACAGATCTTTTGTTCTGAACACAACCAACTTTCCTGCTGTATTTGAGAATCTAGAAATCTAGAGCGTGCTTCCTGCTCTAAAGCAGAGTGTGATCAATAGATGAGATCTCGGCTGTTTGTTTCACTTCAGAAATGGAGTTAAATCCCAGCCTTGAGTCTTCCTACAAACAAGAATTCGTTTCAGGTAAGGGCAGTTACTTTACAACTCAAACGAAGTACATCGTTCACGAATCTCACACGTTTCTCATCTTAACTGACAAGCACCGGATGTTATAGGACCAGTGCTTTGTATCAGTTTCAGAAGCAGAGTTGGACTAGATATTGTCCGTATGTATAGGAAACACAGTTTTTTTTTCACAGCACACACATGTTTCCTGCTGTATTAGAGAATCTAGAAAGCTAGAGCGGGCTTCTTGCTCTAAAGCAGAGTGTGATCAATGGATAAGAATTCTGCTTTGTGTTTCACTTCAGAAATGGAGTTAAATCCCAGGCTCTGAGTCTTCCTACAAACAAGACTTCGTTTCAGGTAAGGGCAGTTACTTTACAGCTCAAAACAACTACATCGTTCACGAAGCTCACACGTTTTTCATCTTAACTGACAAGCATTGGATGGTAGTGGACCTGTGATTTGTTTCAGTTTCACAAGCAGAGTTGGACTAGATATGGTCCGTATGTTTAGGAAACACAGTTCTTTTTTTCGGAACACAACCACATGTCCTGCTGTATTAGAGAATCTAGAAAGCAAGAGCATGCTTCTTGCTCTAAAGCAGAGTGTGATCCATGGAAGAGAACTATGCTGTGTGTTTCCCTTCAGAAATGGAGTTAAATCCCAGGCTCTGTGTCTTCCAACATGCAAGCCTTCGTTTCAGGGAAGGGCAGTCACTTTTCAGCTCCAACGAACTACATCGTTCACGAAGCTAACACGTTTCTCATCTTAACTGACAAGCATTGGATGTTAGAGGACCAGTGCTTTGTATCAGTTTCAGAAGCAGAGTTGGACTAGATATGGTCCGTATGTGTAGGAAACACAGTTATTTGTTCTGAACATAACCATGTTTCCTGCTGTATTAGAGAATCTAGAAAGCTAGAGCATGCTTCTTGCTCTAAAGCCGAATGTGATCCATGAAAGAGAACTCTGCTGTGTGTTTCCCTTCAGAAATGGAGTTAAATCCCAGGCTCTGAGTCTTCCTATAAGCAAGACTTCGAATCAGGTAAGGGCAGTTACTTTACAGCTCAAACGAACTACATCGTTCACAAAGCTCACACGTTTCTCATCTTAACTGACAAGCATTGGATTTTAGAGGACCAGTGCTTTGTATCAGTTTCAGAAGCAGAGTTGGACTAGATATGGTCAGTATGTGTAGGAAACACCATTCTTTTGTTATCAGCACACTCACATTTCCTGCTGTCTTAGAGACTCTAGAAAGCTAGAGCGTGCTTCTTGCTCTAAAGCAGAGTTTGATCAATGGATAAGAATTCTGCTGTGTGTTTCACTTCAGAAATGGAGTTAAATCCCATGCTCTGAGTCTTCCTACAAACAAGACTTCGTTTCAGGTAAGGGCAGTTACTTTAAAGCTCAAACGAACTACATCGTTCACGAAGCTCACACGTTTCTCATCTTAACTGACAAGCATTGGATGTTAGTGGACCTGTGTTTTGTTTTAGTTTCACAATCAAAGTTGGACTAGATATGGTCCGTATGTGTAGGAAACACAGTTCTGTCGTTCTGAACACAACCATGTTTCCTGCTGTATTAGAGAATCTAGAAAACTAGAGAGTGCTTCTTGCTCTAAAGCAGAGTGTGATCTATATATGAGAACTCTGTTGTGTGTTTCCCTTCAGAAATGGAGTTAAATTCCAGGCTCTGTGTCTTCCTACAAGCAAGAATTCCTTTCAAGTAAGGGCAGTCACTTTTCATCTCAAACGAACTACATCCTTCACGAAGCTAACACGTTTCTCATCTTAACTGACAAGCATTGGATGTTAGAGGACCAGTGCTTTGTATCAGTTTCAGAAGCAGAGTTGGACTAGATATGGTCCGTTTATGTAGGAAAAACTGTTCTTTTGTTCTCAGCACACTCACGTTTCCTGCTGTATTAGAGAATCTAGAAAGCAAGAGCGTGCTTCTTGCTCTAAAGCAGAGTGTGATCCATGGAAGAGAACTCTGCTGTTTGTTTCCCTTCAGAAATGGAGTGAAATCCCAGCCTTGAGTCTTCCTACAAACAAGAAATCGTTTCAGGTAAGGGCAGTTACTTTACAGCTCAAACGAACTACATCGTTCACGAAGCTCACACGTTTCTCTTCTTAACTGACAAGCATTGGATGTTAGAGGACCAGTGCTTTGTATCAGTTTCAGAAGCAGAGTTGGAATAGATGTGGTCTGTATGTGTAGGAAACACAGTTCTTTTGTTCTCAACACAACCAAGTTTCCTGCTGTATTGGAGAATCTAGAAAGCTAGAGCGTGCTCCCGGCTCTAAAGCAGAGTGTGATCAATGGATGAGAACTCGGCTGTGTGTTTCTATTCAGAAATGAAGTTAAATCCCAGGCTCTGAGTCTTCCTATAAGCAAGACTCGAATCAGGTAAGGGCAGTTACTTTACAGCTCAAACAAACTACATCGTTCACGAAGCTCACACGTTTCTCATCTTAACTGACAAGCATGGGATGTTATAGGACCAGTGCTTTGTATCAGTTTCAGAGGCAGAGTTGGACTCGATATGGTCCGAATGTGTAGGAAACACAGTTGTTTTCTTCTCATCACACTCATGTTTCCTGCTGTCTTAGAGATTCTAGAAAGCAAGAGCATCCTTCTTGCTTTAAAGCAGAGTGTGATGTATATATGAGAACCCTGCTGTGTGTTTCACTTCAGAAATGGAGTTAAACCCCAGGCTCTGAGTCTTCCTACAAGCAACACTTCATTTCAGGTAAGGGCAGTTACTTTACAGCTCAAACCAACTACATCGTTCACAAAGCTCACACGTTTCTCATCTTAACTGACAAGCATTGGATGTTAGTGGACCTGTGGTTTGTTTCAGTTTCACAAGCAGAGTTGGACTAGATATGGTCCGTATGTGTCGGAAGCACAGTTCTTTTGTTCTGAGCAAAACCACGTTTCCTGCTGTATTAGAGAATCTAGAAAGCAAGAGTGTGCTTCTTGCTCTGAAGCAGAGTGTGATCCATGGATGAGAACTATGCTGTGTGTTTCCCTTAAGAAATGGAGTTAAATCCAAGGCTCTGTGTCTTCCAACATGAAAGACTTCGTTTCAGGGAAGGGCAGTCACTTTTCAGCTCAAACGAACTACTTCGTTCACAAAGCTCACACGTTTCTCATCTTAACTGACAAGCATTGGATTTTAGAGGACCAGTGCTTTGTATCAGTTTCAGAAGCAGAGTTGGACTAGATATGGTCCGTATGTGTAGGAAACACCGTTCTTTTGTTCTCATCACACTCAGGTTTCCTGCTGTCTTATTGACTCTGGAAAGCAAGAGCATGCTTCTTGCTCTAAAGCAGAGTGTGATCTATATATGAGAACTCTGTTGTGTGTTTCCCTTCAGAAATGGAGTTAAATTCCAGGCTCTGTGTCTTCCTACAAGAAGAATTCCTTACATGTAAGGGCAGTCACTTTTCAGCACAAACGATCTACATTGTTCACGAAGTGAAAACGTTTCTCATCTTAACTGACAAGCATTGGATGTTATAGGACCAGTGGTTTGTATCAGTTTCAGAAGCAGAGTTGGACTAGATATGGTCCGTATGTGTAGGAAACACCATTCTTTTGTACTCAGCACACTCACATTTCCTGCTGTCTTAGAGACTCTAGAAAGCTAGAGCGTGTTTCTTGCTCTAAAGCAGAGTGTGATCAATGGATAAGAATTCTGCTGTGTGTTTCACTTCAGAAATGGAGTTAAATCCCAGGCTCTGAGTCTTCCTACAAAACAGACTTCGTTTTAGGTAAGGGCAGTTACTTTAGAGCTCAAACCAACTAAATCGTTCACGAAGCTCACACGTTTCTCATCTTAACTGACAAGCATTGGATGTTAGTGGACCTGTGTTTTGTTTCTGTTTCACAAGCAAAGTTGGACTAGATATGGTCCGTATGTGTAGGAAACACAGTTCTTTCGTTCTGAACACAACCAAGTTTCCTGCTGTATTAGAGAATCTAGAAAGCTAGAGCGTGCTTCTTGCTCTAAAGCAGAGTGTGATCCATGGAAGAGAACTCTGCTGTTTGTTTCCCTTCAGAAATGGAGTTAAATCCCAGGCTCTGAGTCTTCCTACAAGCAAGACTTCGAATCAGGTAAGGGCAGTTACTTTACAGCTCAAACGAACTACCTCGTTCACGAAGCTCACACGTTTCTCATCTTAACTGACAAGCATTGGATGTTTTAGGACCAGTGCTTTGTATCAGTTTCAGAAGCAGAGTTGGAATAGATGTGGTCCGTATGTGTAGGAAACACCGTTCTTTTGTTCTCAGCACACTCACGTTTCCTGCTGTCTTAGAGACTCTAGAAAGCTAGAGCGTGCTTCTTGCTCTAAAGCAGAGAGTGATCAATGGATGAGAACTCTGCTGTGTGTTTCCCTTCAGAAATGGAGTTAAATCCCAGGCTCTGAGTCTTCCTACAAACAAGACTTCTTTCTGGGAAGGGCAGTTTCTTTACATCTCAAACCAACTACATCGTTCACGAACCTCACACGTTTCTCATCTTAACTGACAAGCATTGGATGTTATAGGACCAGTGCTTTGTATCAGTTTCAGAAGCAGAGTTGGAATAGATGTGGTCCGTATGTGTAGGAAACACAGTTCTTTTGTTCTGAACACAACCAAGTTTCCTGCTGTATTTGAGAATCTAGAAAGCTAGAGCGTGCTTCCTGCTCTAAAGCAGAGTGTGATCAATAGATGAGAACTCGGCTGTGTGTTTCACTTCAGAAATGGAGTAAATCCCAGCCTTGAGTCTTCCTACAAACAAGAATTCGTTTCAGGTAAGGGCAGTTACTTTACAGCTCAAACGAAGTACATTGTTCACGAATCTCACACGTTTCTCATCTTAACTGACAAACACCGGATGTTATAGGACCAGTGCTTTGTATCAGTTTCAGAAGCAGAGTTGGACTAGATATGGTCCGTATGTATAGGAAACACAGTTGTTTTGTTCTCAGCACACACATGTTTCCTGCTGTCTTAAAGAATCTAGAAAGCTAGAGCGGGCTTCTTGCTCTAAAGCAGACTGTGATCAATGGATAAGAATTCTGCTTTGTGTTTCACTTCAGAAATGGAGTTAAACCCCAGGCTCTGAGTCTTCCTACAAACAAGACTTCGTATCAGGTAAGGGCAGTTACTTTACAGCTCAAACCAACTACATCGTTCACGAAGCTCACACGTTTCTCATCTTAACTGACAAGCATTGGATGGTAGTGGACCTGTGGTTTGTTTCAGTTTCACAAGCAGAGTTGGACTAGATATGGTCCGTATGTGTAGGAAACACAGTTCTTTTTTTCGGAACACAACCACATGTCCTGCTGTATTAGAGAATCTAGAAAGCAAGAGCGTGCTTCTTGTTCTAAAGCAGAGTGTGATCCATGGAAGAGAACTCTGCTGTTTGTTTCCCTTCAGAAATGGAGTTAAATCCCAGGCTCTGAGTCTTCCTACAAGCAAGACTTCGAATCAGGTAAGGGCAGTTACTTACAGCTCAAACGATCTACCTCGTTCACGAAGCTCACACGTTTCTCATCTTAACTGACAAGCATTGGATGTTTTAGGACCAGTGCTTTGTATCAGTTTCAGAAGCAGAGTTGGAATAGATATGGTCCGTATGTGTAGGAAACACCGTTCTTTTGTTCTCAGCACACTCATGTTTCCTGCTTTCTTAGAGACTCTAGAAAGCTAGAGCGTGCTTCTTGCTCTATAGCAGAGTGTGATCCATGGAAGAGAACTATGCTGTGTTTTTCCCTTCAGAAATGGAGTTAAATCCCAGGCTCTGTGTCTTCCAACATGCAAGCCTTCGTTTCAGGGAAGGGCAGTCACTTTTCAGCTCCAACGAACTACAACGTTCACGAAGCTAACACGTTTCTCATCTTAACTGACAAGCATTGGATGTTAGAGGACCAGTGCTTTGTATCAGTTTCAGAAGCAGAGTTGCACTAGATATGGTCCGTATGTGTAGGAAACACAGTTATTTTTTCTGAACATAACCATGTTTCCTGCTGTATTAGAGAATCTAGAAAGCTAGAGCATGCTTCTTGCTCTAAAGCAGAGTGTGATCCATGAAAGAGAACTCTGCTGTGTGTTTCCCTTCAGAAATGGAGTTAAATCCCAGGCTCTGAGTCTTCCTATAAGCAAGACTTCGAATCAGGTAAGGGCAGTTACTTTACAGCTCAAACGAACTACATCGTTCACGATGCTCACACGTTTCTCATCTTTACTGACAAGCATTGGATATTAGTGGACCTGTGGTTTGTTTCAGTTTCACAAGCAGAGTTGGACTAGATATGGTACGTATGTGTCAGAAGCACAATTCTTCTGTTCTGAGCACAACCACGTTTCCTGCTGTATTAGAGATTCTAGAAAGCAAGAGTGGGCTTCTTGCTCTGAAGCAGAGTGTGATCCATGGATGAGAACTATGCTGTGTGTTTCCCTTCAGAAATGGAGTTAAATTCCAGGCTCTGTGTCTTCCTACAAGCAAGAATTCCTTTCAAGTAAGGGCAGTCACTTTTCAGCTCAAACGAACTACATCCTTCACGAAGCTAACACGTTTCTCATCTTAACTGACAAGCATTGGATGTTAGAGGACCAGTGCTTTGTATCAGTTTCAGAAGCAGAATTGGACTAGATATGGTCCGTTTGTGTAGGAAACACTGTTCTTTTGTTCTCAGCACACTCACGTTTCCTGCTGTATTAGAGAATCTAGAAAGCAAGAGCGTGCTTCTTGCTCTAAAGCAGAGTGTGATCCATGGAAGAGAACTCTGCTGTTTGTTTCCCTTCAGAAATGGAGTGAAATCCCAGGCTCTGAGTCTTCCTACAAGCAAGATTTCGAATCAGGTAAGGGCAGTTACTTTACAGCTCAAACGAACTACCTCGTTCACGAAGCTCACACGTTTCTCATCTTAACTGACAAGCATTGGATGTTTTAGGACCAGTGCTTAGTATCAGTTTCAGAAGCAGAGTTGGAATAGATGTGGTCCGTATGTGTAGGAAACACCGTTCTTTTGTTCTCAGCACACTCACGTTTCCTGCTGTCTTAGAGACTCTAGAAAGCTAGAGCGTGCTTCTTGCTCTAAAGCAGAGAGTGATCAATGGATTAGAACTCTGCTGTGTGTTTCCCTTCAGAAATGGAGTTAAATCCCAGGCTCTGAGTCTTCCTACAAACAAGACTTCTTTCTGGGAAGGGCAGTTTCTTTACAGCTCAAACGAACTACATCGTTCACGAAGCTCACACGTTTCTCATCTTAACTGACAAGCATTGGATGTTATAGGACCAGTGCTTTGTATCAGTTTCAGAAGCAGAGTTGGAATAGATGTGGTCCGTATGTGTAGGAAACACAGTTCTTTTGTTCTGAACACAACCAAGTTTCCTGCTGTATTTGAGAATCTAGAAAGCTAGAGCGTGCTTCCTGCTCTAAAGCAGAGTGTGATCAATAGATGAGATCTCGGCTGTTTGTTTCACTTCAGAAATGGAGTTAAATCCCAGCCTTGAGTCTTCCTACAAACAAGAATTCGTTTCAGGTAAGGGCAGTTACTTTACAACTCAAACGAAGTACATCGTTCACGAATCTCACACGTTTCTCATCTTAACTGACAAGCACCGGATGTTATAGGACCAGTGCTTTGTATCAGTTTCAGAAGCAGAGTTGGACTAGATATTGTCCGTATGTATAGGAAACACAGTTGTTTTTTTCACAGCACACACATGTTTCCTGCTGTATTAGAGAATCTAGAAAGCTAGAGCGGGCTTCTTGCTCTAAAGCAGAGTGTGATCAATGGATAAGAATTCTGCTTTGTGTTTCACTTCAGAAATGGAGTTAAATCCCAGGCTCTGAGTCTTCCTACAAACAAGACTTCGTTTCAGGTAAGGGCAGTTACTTTACAGCTCAAAACAACTACATCGTTCACGAAGCTCACACGTTTTTCATCTTAACTGACAAGCATTGGATGGTAGTGGACCTGTGATTTGTTTCAGTTTCACAAGCAGAGTTGGACTAGATATGGTCCGTATGTTTAGGAAACACAGTTCTTTTTTTCGGAACACAACCACATGTCCTGCTGTATTAGAGAATCTAGAAAGCAAGAGCATGCTTCTTGCTCTAAAGCAGAGTGTGATCCATGGAAGAGAACTATGCTGTGTGTTTCCCTTCAGAAATGGAGTTAAATCCCAGGCTCTGTGTCTTCCAACATGCAAGCCTTCGTTTCAGGGAAGGGCAGTCACTTTTCAGCTCCAACGAACTACATCGTTCACGAAGCTAACACGTTTCTCATCTTAACTGACAAGCATTGGATGTTAGAGGACCAGTGCTTTGTATCAGTTTCAGAAGCAGAGTTGGACTAGATATGGTCCGTATGTGTAGGAAACACAGTTATTTGTTCTGAACATAACCATGTTTCCTGCTGTATTAGAGAATCTAGAAAGCTAGAGCATGCTTCTTGCTCTAAAGCCGAATGTGATCCATGAAAGAGAACTCTGCTGTGTGTTTCCCTTCAGAAATGGAGTTAAATCCCAGGCTCTGAGTCTTCCTATAAGCAAGACTTCGAATCAGGTAAGGGCAGTTACTTTACAGCTCAAACGAACTACATCGTTCACAAAGCTCACACGTTTCTCATCTTAACTGACAAGCATTGGATTTTAGAGGACCAGTGCTTTGTATCAGTTTCAGAAGCAGAGTTGGACTAGATATGGTCAGTATGTGTAGGAAACACCATTCTTTTGTTATCAGCACACTCACATTTCCTGCTGTCTTAGAGACTCTAGAAAGCTAGAGCGTGCTTCTTGCTCTAAAGCAGAGTTTGATCAATGGATAAGAATTCTGCTGTGTGTTTCACTTCAGAAATGGAGTTAAATCCCATGCTCTGAGTCTTCCTACAAACAAGACTTCGTTTCAGGTAAGGGCAGTTACTTTAAAGCTCAAACGAACTACATCGTTCACGAAGCTCACACGTTTCTCATCTTAACTGACAAGCATTGGATGTTAGTGGACCTGTGTTTTGTTTTAGTTTCACAATCAAAGTTGGACTAGATATGGTCCGTATGTGTAGGAAACACAGTTCTGTCGTTCTGAACACAACCATGTTTCCTGCTGTATTAGAGAATCTAGAAAACTAGAGAGTGCTTCTTGCTCTAAAGCAGAGTGTGATCTATATATGAGAACTCTGTTGTGTGTTTCCCTTCAGAAATGGAGTTAAATTCCAGGCTCTGTGTCTTCCTACAAGCAAGAATTCCTTTCAAGTAAGGGCAGTCACTTTTCATCTCAAACGAACTACATCCTTCACGAAGCTAACACGTTTCTCATCTTAACTGACAAGCATTGGATGTTAGAGGACCAGTGCTTTGTATCAGTTTCAGAAGCAGAGTTGGACTAGATATGGTCCGTTTATGTAGGAAAAACTGTTCTTTTGTTCTCAGCACACTCACGTTTCCTGCTGTATTAGAGAATCTAGAAAGCAAGAGCGTGCTTCTTGCTCTAAAGCAGAGTGTGATCCATGGAAGAGAACTCTGCTGTTTGTTTCCCTTCAGAAATGGAGTGAAATCCCAGCCTTGAGTCTTCCTACAAACAAGAAATCGTTTCAGGTAAGGGCAGTTACTTTACAGCTCAAACGAACTACATCGTTCACGAAGCTCACACGTTTCTCTTCTTAACTGACAAGCATTGGATGTTAGAGGACCAGTGCTTTGTATCAGTTTCAGAAGCAGAGTTGGAATAGATGTGGTCTGTATGTGTAGGAAACACAGTTCTTTTGTTCTCAACACAACCAAGTTTCCTGCTGTATTGGAGAATCTAGAAAGCTAGAGCGTGCTCCCGGCTCTAAAGCAGAGTGTGATCAATGGATGAGAACTCGGCTGTGTGTTTCTATTCAGAAATGAAGTTAAATCCCAGGCTCTGAGTCTTCCTATAAGCAAGACTTCGAATCAGGTAAGGGCAGTTACTTTACAGCTCAAACAAACTACATCGTTCACGAAGCTCACACGTTTCTCATCTTAACTGACAAGCATGGGATGTTATAGGACCAGTGCTTTGTATCAGTTTCAGAGGCAGAGTTGGACTCGATATGGTCCGAATGTGTAGGAAACACAGTTGTTTTCTTCTCATCACACTCATGTTTCCTGCTGTCTTAGAGATTCTAGAAAGCAAGAGCATCCTTCTTGCTTTAAAGCAGAGTGTGATGTATATATGAGAACCCTGCTGTGTGTTTCACTTCAGAAATGGAGTTAAACCCCAGGCTCTGAGTCTTCCTACAAGCAACACTTCATTTCAGGTAAGGGCAGTTACTTTACAGCTCAAACCAACTACATCGTTCACAAAGCTCACACGTTTCTCATCTTAACTGACAAGCATTGGATGTTAGTGGACCTGTGGTTTGTTTCAGTTTCACAAGCAGAGTTGGACTAGATATGGTCCGTATGTGTCGGAAGCACAGTTCTTTTGTTCTGAGCAAAACCACGTTTCCTGCTGTATTAGAGAATCTAGAAAGCAAGAGTGTGCTTCTTGCTCTGAAGCAGAGTGTGATCCATGGATGAGAACTATGCTGTGTGTTTCCCTTAAGAAATGGAGTTAAATCCAAGGCTCTGTGTCTTCCAACATGAAAGACTTCGTTTCAGGGAAGGGCAGTCACTTTTCAGCTCAAACGAACTACTTCGTTCACAAAGCTCACACGTTTCTCATCTTAACTGACAAGCATTGGATTTTAGAGGACCAGTGCTTTGTATCAGTTTCAGAAGCAGAGTTGGACTAGATATGGTCCGTATGTGTAGGAAACACCGTTCTTTTGTTCTCATCACACTCAGGTTTCCTGCTGTCTTATTGACTCTGGAAAGCAAGAGCATGCTTCTTGCTCTAAAGCAGAGTGTGATCTATATATGAGAACTCTGTTGTGTGTTTCCCTTCAGAAATGGAGTTAAATTCCAGGCTCTGTGTCTTCCTACAAGAAGAATTCCTTACAAGTAAGGGCAGTCACTTTTCAGCACAAACGATCTACATTGTTCACGAAGTGAAAACGTTTCTCATCTTAACTGACAAGCATTGGATGTTATAGGACCAGTGGTTTGTATCAGTTTCAGAAGCAGAGTTGGACTAGATATGGTCCGTATGTGTAGGAAACACCATTCTTTTGTACTCAGCACACTCACATTTCCTGCTGTCTTAGAGACTCTAGAAAGCTAGAGCGTGTTTCTTGCTCTAAAGCAGAGTGTGATCAATGGATAAGAATTCTGCTGTGTGTTTCACTTCAGAAATGGAGTTAAATCCCAGGCTCTGAGTCTTCCTACAAAACAGACTTCGTTTTAGGTAAGGGCAGTTACTTTAGAGCTCAAACCAACTAAATCGTTCACGAAGCTCACACGTTTCTCATCTTAACTGACAAGCATTGGATGTTAGTGGACCTGTGTTTTGTTTCTGTTTCACAAGCAAAGTTGGACTAGATATGGTCCGTATGTGTAGGAAACACAGTTCTTTCGTTCTGAACACAACCAAGTTTCCTGCTGTATTAGAGAATCTAGAAAGCTAGAGCGTGCTTCTTGCTCTAAAGCAGAGTGTGATCCATGGAAGAGAACTCTGCTGTTTGTTTCCCTTCAGAAATGGAGTTAAATCCCAGGCTCTGAGTCTTCCTACAAGCAAGACTTCGAATCAGGTAAGGGCAGTTACTTTACAGCTCAAACGAACTACCTCGTTCACGAAGCTCACACGTTTCTCATCTTAACTGACAAGCATTGGATGTTTTAGGACCAGTGCTTTGTATCAGTTTCAGAAGCAGAGTTGGAATAGATGTGGTCCGTATGTGTAGGAAACACCGTTCTTTTGTTCTCAGCACACTCACGTTTCCTGCTGTCTTAGAGACTCTAGAAAGCTAGAGCGTGCTTCTTGCTCTAAAGCAGAGAGTGATCAATGGATGAGAACTCTGCTGTGTGTTTCCCTTCAGAAATGGAGTTAAATCCCAGGCTCTGAGTCTTCCTACAAACAAGACTTCTTTCTGGGAAGGGCAGTTTCTTTACATCTCAAACCAACTACATCGTTCACGAACCTCACACGTTTCTCATCTTAACTGACAAGCATTGGATGTTATAGGACCAGTGCTTTGTATCAGTTTCAGAAGCAGAGTTGGAATAGATGTGGTCCGTATGTGTAGGAAACACAGTTCTTTTGTTCTGAACACAACCAAGTTTCCTGCTGTATTTGAGAATCTAGAAAGCTAGAGCGTGCTTCCTGCTCTAAAGCAGAGTGTGATCAATAGATGAGAACTCGGCTGTGTGTTTCACTTCAGAAATGGAGTAAATCCCAGCCTTGAGTCTTCCTACAAACAAGAATTCGTTTCAGGTAAGGGCAGTTACTTTACAGCTCAAACGAAGTACATTGTTCACGAATCTCACACGTTTCTCATCTTAACTGACAAACACCGGATGTTATAGGACCAGTGCTTTGTATCAGTTTCAGAAGCAGAGTTGGACTAGATATGGTCCGTATGTATAGGAAACACAGTTGTTTTGTTCTCAGCACACACATGTTTCCTGCTGTCTTAAAGAATCTAGAAAGCTAGAGCGGGCTTCTTGCTCTAAAGCAGACTGTGATCAATGGATAAGAATTCTGCTTTGTGTTTCACTTCAGAAATGGAGTTAAACCCCAGGCTCTGAGTCTTCCTACAAACAAGACTTCGTATCAGGTAAGGGCAGTTACTTTACAGCTCAAACCAACTACATCGTTCACGAAGCTCACACGTTTCTCATCTTAACTGACAAGCATTGGATGGTAGTGGACCTGTGGTTTGTTTCAGTTTCACAAGCAGAGTTGGACTAGATATGGTCCGTATGTGTAGGAAACACAGTTCTTTTTTTCGGAACACAACCACATGTCCTGCTGTATTAGAGAATCTAGAAAGCAAGAGCGTGCTTCTTGTTCTAAAGCAGAGTGTGATCCATGGAAGAGAACTCTGCTGTTTGTTTCCCTTCAGAAATGGAGTTAAATCCCAGGCTCTGAGTCTTCCTACAAGCAAGACTTCGAATCAGGTAAGGGCAGTTACTTACAGCTCAAACGATCTACCTCGTTCACGAAGCTCACACGTTTCTCATCTTAACTGACAAGCATTGGATGTTTTAGGACCAGTGCTTTGTATCAGTTTCAGAAGCAGAGTTGGAATAGATATGGTCCGTATGTGTAGGAAACACCGTTCTTTTGTTCTCAGCACACTCATGTTTCCTGCTTTCTTAGAGACTCTAGAAAGCTAGAGCGTGCTTCTTGCTCTATAGCAGAGTGTGATCCATGGAAGAGAACTATGCTGTGTTTTTCCCTTCAGAAATGGAGTTAAATCCCAGGCTCTGTGTCTTCCAACATGCAAGCCTTCGTTTCAGGGAAGGGCAGTCACTTTTCAGCTCCAACGAACTACAACGTTCACGAAGCTAACACGTTTCTCATCTTAACTGACAAGCATTGGATGTTAGAGGACCAGTGCTTTGTATCAGTTTCAGAAGCAGAGTTGCACTAGATATGGTCCGTATGTGTAGGAAACACAGTTATTTTTTCTGAACATAACCATGTTTCCTGCTGTATTAGAGAATCTAGAAAGCTAGAGCATGCTTCTTGCTCTAAAGCAGAGTGTGATCCATGAAAGAGAACTCTGCTGTGTGTTTCCCTTCAGAAATGGAGTTAAATCCCAGGCTCTGAGTCTTCCTATAAGCAAGACTTCGAATCAGGTAAGGGCAGTTACTTTACAGCTCAAACGAACTACATCGTTCACGATGCTCACACGTTTCTCATCTTTACTGACAAGCATTGGATATTAGTGGACCTGTGGTTTGTTTCAGTTTCACAAGCAGAGTTGGACTAGATATGGTACGTATGTGTCAGAAGCACAATTCTTCTGTTCTGAGCACAACCACGTTTCCTGCTGTATTAGAGATTCTAGAAAGCAAGAGTGGGCTTCTTGCTCTGAAGCAGAGTGTGATCCATGGATGAGAACTATGCTGTGTGTTTCCCTTCAGAAATGGAGTTAAATTCCAGGCTCTGTGTCTTCCTACAAGCAAGAATTCCTTTCAAGTAAGGGCAGTCACTTTTCAGCTCAAACGAACTACATCCTTCACGAAGCTAACACGTTTCTCATCTTAACTGACAAGCATTGGATGTTAGAGGACCAGTGCTTTGTATCAGTTTCAGAAGCAGAATTGGACTAGATATGGTCCGTTTGTGTAGGAAACACTGTTCTTTTGTTCTCAGCACACTCACGTTTCCTGCTGTATTAGAGAATCTAGAAAGCAAGAGCGTGCTTCTTGCTCTAAAGCAGAGTGTGATCCATGGAAGAGAACTCTGCTGTTTGTTTCCCTTCAGAAATGGAGTGAAATCCCAGGCTCTGAGTCTTCCTACAAGCAAGATTTCGAATCAGGTAAGGGCAGTTACTTTACAGCTCAAACGAACTACCTCGTTCACGAAGCTCACACGTTTCTCATCTTAACTGACAAGCATTGGATGTTTTAGGACCAGTGCTTAGTATCAGTTTCAGAAGCAGAGTTGGAATAGATGTGGTCCGTATGTGTAGGAAACACCGTTCTTTTGTTCTCAGCACACTCACGTTTCCTGCTGTCTTAGAGACTCTAGAAAGCTAGAGCGTGCTTCTTGCTCTAAAGCAGAGAGTGATCAATGGATTAGAACTCTGCTGTGTGTTTCCCTTCAGAAATGGAGTTAAATCCCAGGCTCTGAGTCTTCCTACAAACAAGACTTCTTTCTGGGAAGGGCAGTTTCTTTACAGCTCAAACGAACTACATCGTTCACGAAGCTCACACGTTTCTCATCTTAACTGACAAGCATTGGATGTTATAGGACCAGTGCTTTGTATCAGTTTCAGAAGCAGAGTTGGAATAGATGTGGTCCGTATGTGTAGGAAACACAGTTCTTTTGTTCTGAACACAACCAAGTTTCCTGCTGTATTTGAGAATCTAGAAAGCTAGAGCGTGCTTCCTGCTCTAAAGCAGAGTGTGATCAATAGATGAGAACTCGGCTGTGTGTTTCATTTCAGAAATGGAGTTTAATCCCAGCCTTGAGTCTTCCTACAAAGAAGAATTCGTTTCAGGTAAGGGCAGTTACTTTACAGCACAAACGAAGTACATCGTTCATGAATCTCACACGTTTCTCATCTTAACTGACAAACACCGGATGTTATAGGACCAGTGCTTTGTATCAGTTTCAGAAGCAGAGTTGGACTAGATATGGTCCGTATGTATAGGAAACACAGGTGTTTTGTTCTCAGCACACACATGTTTCCTGCTATCTTAGAGAATGTAGAAAGCTAGAGCGGGCTTCTTGCTCTAAAGCAGAGTGTGATCAATGGATAAGAATTCTGCTTTGTGTTTCACTTCAGAAATGGAGTTAAATCCCAGGCTCTGAGTCTTCCTACAAACAAAACTTCGTTTCAGGTAAGGGCAGTTACTTTACAGCTCAAATCAACTACATCGTTCACGAAGCTCACACGTTTCTCATCTTAACTGACAAGCATTGGATGGTAGTGGACCTGTGGTTTGTTTCAGTTTCACAAGCAGAGTTGGACTAGATATGGTCCATATGTGTAGGAAACACAGTTCTTTTTTTCGGAATACAACCACATGTCCTGCTGTATTAGAGAATCTAGAAAGCAAGAGCGTGCTTCTTGTTCTAAAGCAGAGTGTGATCCATGGAAGAGAACTCTGCTGTTTGTTTCCCTTCAGAAATGGAGTTAAATCCCAGGCTCTGAGTCTTCCTACAAGCAAGACTTCGAATCAGGTAAGGGCAGTTACTTTACAGCTCAAACGATCTACCTCGTTCACGAAGCTCACACGTTTCTCATCTTAACTGACAAGCATTGGATGTTTTAGGACTAGTGCTTTCTATCAGTTTCAGAAGCAGAGTTGGACTAGATATGGTACGTATGTGTCAGAAGCACAATTCTTCTGTTCTGAGCACAACAATGTTTCCTGCTGTATTAGAGATTCTAGAAAGCAAGAGTGTGCTTCTTGCTCTGAAGCAGAGTGTGATCCATGGATGAGAACTATGCTGTTTGTTTCCCTTCAGAAATGGAGTTAAATCCCAGGCTCTGTGTCTTCCAACAAGCAAGCCTTCGTTTCAGGGAAGGGCAGTCAGTTTTCACCTCCAACGAACTGCATCGTTCACGAAGCTAACACGTTTCTCATCTTAACTGACAAGCATCGGATATTATAGGGCCAGTGCTTTGTATCAGTTTCAGAAGCAGAGTTGGAATAGATATGGTCCGTATTTGTAGGAAACACCGTTCTTTTGTTCTCATCACACTCACATTTCCTGCTGTCTTAGAGACTCTAGAAAGCTAGAGCGTGCTTCTTGCTCTAAAGCAGAGAGTGATCAATGGATGAGAACTCTGCTGTGTGTTTCCCTTCAGAAATGGAGTTAAATCCCAGGCTCTGAGTCTTCCTACAAACAAGACTTCGTTTCAGGTAAGGGCAGTTACTTTACAGCTCAAACCAACTACATCGTTCACGAAGCTCACACCTTTCTCATCTTAACTGACAAGCATTGGATGTTAGTGGACCTGTGGTTTGTTTCAGTTTCACAAGCAGAGTTGGACTAGATATGGTCCGTATGTGTCGGAAGCACAGTTCTTTTGTTCTGAGCACAACCACGTTTCCTGCTGTATTAGAGAATCTAGAAAGCAAGAGTATGCTTCTTGCTCTGAAGCAGAGTGTGATCCATGGATGAGAACTATGCTGTGTGTTTCCCTTCAGAAATGGAGTTAAATCCCAGGCTCTGTGTCCTCCAACATGCAAGACTTCGTTTTAGGGAAGGGCAGTCACTTTTCAGCTCAAACAAACTCCATCGTTCACGAAGCTCACACGTTCCTCATCTTAACTGACAAGCATTGGATTTTAGAGGACCAGTGCTTTGTATCAGTTTCAGAAGCAGAGTTGGACTGGATATGGTCCGTATGTGTAGGAAACCCCGTTCTTTTGTTCTCATCACACTCAGGTTTCCTGCTGTCTTAGTGACTCTGGAAAGCAAGAGCGTGCTTCTTGCTCTAAAGCAGAGTGTGATCTATATATGAGATCCCTGTTGTGTGTTTCCCTTCAGAATTGGAGTTAAATCCCAGGCTCTGTGTCTTCCTACAAGCAAGAATTCCTTTCAAGTAAGGGCAGTCACTTTTCAGTTCAAACGAACTACATCCTTCACGAAGCTAACACGTTTCTCATCTTAACTGACAAGCATTGGATTTTAGAGGACCAGTGCTTTGTATCAGTTTCAGAAGCAGAGTTGGACTAGATATTGTCCGTATGTGTAGGAAACACAGTTCTTTTGTTCTGAACATAACCATGTTTCCTGCTGTATTAGAGAATCTAGAATGCTAGAGCGTGCTTCTTGCTCTAAAGCAGAGTGTGATCCATGGAACTGAACTCTGCTATGTGTTTCCCTTCAGAAATGGAGTGAAATCCCAGGCTCTGAGTCTTCCTACAAGCAAGTCTTCGAATCAGGTAAGGGCAGTTACTTTACAGCTCAAACGAACTACATCGTTCACGAAGCTCACACATTTCTCATCTTAACTGACAAGCATTGGATGTTAGAGTACCAGTGCTTTGTATCAGTTTCAGAGGCAGAGTTGGACTCGATATGGTCTGAATGTGTAGGAAACACCGTTGTTTTCCTCTCATCACACTCATGTTTCCTGCCGTCTTAGAGATTTTAGAAAGCAAGAGCGTCATTCTTGCTTTAAAACAGAGTGTGATGTATATATGAGAACCCGGCTGTGTGTTTCACTTCAGAAATGGAGTTAAACCCCAGGCTCTGAGTCTTCCTACAAGCAACACTTCGTTTCAGGTAAGGGCAGTTACTTTACAGCTCAACGAACTACATCGTTCACGAAGTTCACACATTTCTCATCTTAATTGACAACATCGGATGTTATAGGACCAGCTCTTTGTATCAGTTTCAGAAGCAGGTTTGGAATAGATATGGTCCGTATGTGTAGGAAACACCGTTCTTTTGTTCTCATCACACTCACGTTTCCTGCTGTCTTAGAGGCTCTAGAAAGCTAGAGCGTGCTTCTTGCTCTAAAGCAGAGAGTGATCAATGGATGAGAACTCTGCTGTCTGTATCCCTTCAGAAATGGTGTTAAATCCCAGGCTCTGAGTCTTCCTACAAACAAGACTTCGTTTCAGGTAAGGGCAGTTACTTTACAGCTCAAACCAACTACATCGTTCACGAAGCTCAAACGTTTCTCATCTTAACTGACAAGCATTGGATGTTAGTGGACCTGTGGTTTGTTTCAGTTTCAGAAGCAGAGTTGGACGAGATATGGTCCGTAAGTGTCTGAAACATAGTTCTTTTGTTCTGAGCATATCCACGTTTCCTGCTGTATTAGATAATCTAGAAAGCTAGAGCGTGCTTCTTGCTCTAAAGCAGAGTGTGATCCATGGAAGAGAACTCTGCTGTGTGTTTCCCTTCAGAAATGGAGTTAAATCCCAGGCTCTGGGTCTTCCTATAAGCAAGACTTCGAATCAGGTAAGGGCAGTTACTTTACAGCTCAAACCAACTACATCGTTCACGAAGCTCAAACGTTTCTCATCTTAACTGATAAGCATTGGATGTTAGTGGACCTGTGGTTTGTTTCACTTTCACAAGCAGAGTTGGACTAGATATGGTCCGTATGTATCGGAAACATAGTTCTTTTGTTCTGAGCACAACCACGTTTCCTGCTGTATTAGATAATCTAGAAAGCTAGAGCGTGCTTCTTGCTCTAAAGCAGAGTGTGATCCATGGAAGAGAACTATGCTGTGTGTTTCCCTTCAGAAATGGAGTTAAATCCCAGGCTCTGAGTCTTCCTATAAGCAAGACTTCGAATCAGGTAAGGGCAGTTACTTTACAGCTCAAACCAACTACATCGTTCACAAAGCTCAAACGTTTCTCATCTTAACTGATAAGCATTGGATGTTAGTGGACCTGTGGTTTGTTTCACTTTCACAAGTAGACTTGGACTAGATATGGTCCGTATGTGTCGGAAACATAGTTCTTTTGTTCTGAGCACAACCACGTTTCCTGCTGTATTAGATAATCTAGGAAGCTAGAGCGTGCTTCTTGCTCTAAAGCAGAGTGTGATCTATATATGAGAACTCTGTTGTGTGTTTCCCTTCAGAAATGGAGTTAAATCCCAGGCTCTGTGTCTACCTACAAGCAAGAATTCCTTTCAAGTAAGCGCAGTCACTTTTCAGCTCAAAGGAACTACAAAGTTCACGAAGCTCACACGTTTCTCATCTTAACTGATAAGCATTGGATGTTAGTGGACCTGTGGTTTGTTTCACTTTCACAAGCAGAGTTGGACTAGATATGGTCTGTATGTGTAGGAAACACCGTTCTTTTGTTCTCAGCGCACTCACGTTTCCTGCTGTCTTAGAGACTCTAGAAAGCTAGAGCGTGCTTCTTGCTCTAAAGCAGAGAGTGATCAATGGATGAGAACTCTGCTGTGTGTTTCCTTCAGAAATGGAGTTAAATCCCAGGCTCTGAGTCTTCCTACAAACAAGACTTCGTTTCAGGTAAGGGCAGTTACTTTACAGCTCAAACCATCTACATCGTTCACGAAGATCAAACATTTCTCATTTTAACTGACAAGCATTGAATGTTAGTGGACCTGTGGTTTGTTTCAGTTTCACAAGCAGAGTTGGACTAGATATGGTCTGTATGTGTCGGGAACATAGTTCTTTTGTTCTCAGCACACTCATGTTTCCTGGTGTATTAGAGAATCTAGAAAGCAGGAGCCTGCTTCTTGCTCTAAAGCAGAGTGTGATCCATGGAAGGGAACTCTGCTGTGTGTTTCTCTTCAGAAATGGAGTTAAATCCCAGGCTCTGAGTCTTCCTACAAACAAGACTTCGTTTCAGGTAAGGGCAGTTAATTTACAGCTCAAACCAACTACATCGTTAACGAAGGTCAAACGTTTCTCATCTTAACTGACAAGCATTGGATGTTAGTGGACCTGTGGTTTGTTTCAGTTTCACAAGCAGAGTTGGACTAGATATGGTCCGTATGTGTCGGAAACATAGTTCTTTTGTTCTCAGCACACTCACGTTTCCTGCTGTATTAGAGAATCTAGAAAGCAAGAGCGTGCTTCTTCCTCTAAAGCAGAGTGTGATCCATGGATGAGAACTCTGCTGTGTGTTTCCCTTCAGAAATGGAGTGAAATCCCAGGCTCTGAGTCTTCCTACAAGTAAGACTTCGAAACAGGTAAGGGCAGTTACTTTACAGCTCAAACGAAATACATCGTTCACGAAGCTCATACGTTTCTCATCTTAACTGACAAGCATCGGATGTTATAGGACCAGTGCTTTGTATCAGTTTCAGAAGCAGATTTGGAATAGATATGGTCCGTATGTATAGGAAAAACTGTTCTTTTGTTGTCAGCACACTCACGTTTCCTGCTGTATTAGAGAATCTAGAAAGCAAGAGCATGCTTCTTCCTCTAAAGCAGAGTGTGATCCATGGAAGAGAACTCTGCTGTGTGTTTCCCTTCAGAAATGGAGTGAAATCCCAGGCTCTGAGTCTTCCTACAAGCAAGACTTCGAATCAGGTAAGGGCAGTTACTTTACAGCTCAACGAACTACATCATTCACGAAACTCACACATTTCTCATCTTAATTGACAACATCGGATGTTATAGGACCAGTTCTTTGTATCAGTTTCAGAAGCAGGTTTGGCATAGATTTGGTCCGTATGTGTAGGGAACACCGTTCTTTTGTTCTCATCACACTCATGTTTCCTGCTGTCTTAGTGACTCTGGAAAGCAAGAGCGTGCTTCTTGCTGTAAAGCATAGTGTGATCTATATATGAGAACTCTGTTGTGTGTTTCCCTTCAGAAATGGAGTTAAATTCCAGGCTCTGTGTCTTCCTACAAGCAAGAATTCCTTTCAAGTAAGCGCAGTCACTTTTCAGCTCAAACGAACTACATCCTACACGAAGCTAACAAGTTTCTCATCTTAACTGACAAGCATTGGATGTTAGTGGACCTGTGGTTTGTTTCAGGTTCACAAGCAGAGTTGGACTAGATATGGTCCGTATGTGTAGGAAACACAGTTATTTTTTCTGAACATAACAACGGTTCCTGCTGTATTAGAGAATCTAGAAAGCAAGAGTGTGCTTCTTGCTCTGAAACAGAGTGTGATCCATGGATGAGAACTATGCTGTGTGTTTCCCTTCAGAAATGGAGTGAAATCCCAGGCTCTGAGTCTTCCTACAAGCAAGACTTCGAATCAGGTAAGGGCAGTTACTTTACAGCTCAAACGAACTACATCGTTCACGAAGCTCACACATTTCTCATCTTAACTGACAAGCATTGGATGTTAGAGGACCAGTGCTTTGTATCAGTTTCAGAGGCAGAGTTGGACTCGATATGGTCCGAATGTGTAGGAAACACCGTTGTTTTCCTCTCATCACACTCATGTTTCCTGCCGTCTTAGAGATTCTAGAAAGCAAGAGCGTCATTCTTGCTTTAAAACAGAGTGTGATGTATATATGAGAACCCGGCTGTGTGTTTCACTTCAGAAATGGAGTTAAACCCCAGGCTCTGAGTCTTCCTACAAGCAACACTTCGTTTCAGGTAAGGGCAGTTACTTTACAGCTCAACGAACTACATCGTTCACGAAGTTCACACATTTCTCATCTTAATTGACAACATCGGATGTTATAGGACCAGTTCTTTGTATCAGTTTCAGAAGCAGGTTTGGAATAGATATGGTCCGTATGTGTAGGAAACACCGTTCTTTTGTTCTCAGCACACTCACGTTTCCTGCTGTCTTAGAGGCTCTAGAAAGCTAGAGCGTGCTTCTTGCTCTAGAGCAGAGAGTGATCAATGGATGAGAACTCTGCTGTCTGTTTCCCTTCAGAAATGGAGTTAAATCCCAGGCTCTGAGTCTTCCTACAAACAAGAATTCGTTTCAGGTAAGGGCAGTTACTTTACAGCTCAAACCAACTACATCGTTCATGAAGCTCAAACGTTTCTCATCTTACCTGACAAGCATTGGATGTTAGTGGACCTGTGGTTTGTTTCAGTTTCAGAAGCAGAGTTGGACGAGATATGGTCCATAAGTGTCTGAAACGTAGTTCTTTTGTTCTGAGCACAACCACGTTTCCTGCTGTATTAGATAATCTAGAAAGCTAGAGCGTGCTTCTTGCTCTAAAGCAGAGTGTGATCTATATATGAGAACTCTGTTGTGTGTTTCCCTTCAGAAATGGAGTTAAATCCCAGGCTCTGAGTCTTCCTACAAACAAGACTTCGTTTCAGGTAAGGGCAGTTACTTTACAGCTCAAACCATCTACATCGTTCACGAAGCTCAAACTTTTCTCATTTTAACTGACAAGCATTGAATGTTAGTGGACCTGTGGTTTGTTTCAGTTTCACAAGCAGAGTTGGACTAGATATGATCCGTATGTGTAGGAAACATAGTTCTTTTGTTCTCAGCACACTCACGTTTCCTGCTGTATTAGAGAATCTAGAAAGCAAGAGCGTGCTTCTTCCTCTAAAGCAGAGTGTGATCCATGGATGAGAACTCTGCTGTGTGTTTCCCTTCAGAAATGGAGTGAAATCCCAGGCTCTCAGTCTTCCTACAAGCAAGACTTCGAATCAGGTAAGGGCAGTTACTTTACAGCTCAAACGAAATACATCGTTCACGAAGCTCACACGTTTCTCATCTTAACTGACAAGCATCGGATGTTATAGGACCAGTGCTTTGTATCAGTTTCAGAAGCAGATTTGGAATAGATATGGTCTGTATGTGTAGGAAAAACTGTTCTTTTGTTGTCAGCACACTCACGTTTCCTGCTGTATTAGAGAATCTAGAAAGCAAGAGCATGCTTCTTCCTCTAAAGCAGAGTGTGATCCATGCAAGAGAACTCTGCTGTGTGTTTCCCTTCAGAAATGGAGTGAAATCCCAGGCTCTGAGTCTTCCTACAAGCAAGACTTCGAATCAGGTAAGAGCAGTTACTTTACAGCTCAACGAACTACATCATTCACGAAGCTCACACATTTCTCATCTTAATTGACAACATCGGATGTTATAGGACCAGTTCTTTGTATCAGTTTCAGAAGCAGGTTTGGCATAGATTTGGTCCGTATGTGTAGGAAACACCGTTCTTTTGTTCTCAGCACTCTCACGTTTCCTGCTGTCTTAGAGCCTCTAGAAAGCTAGAACGTGCTTCTTGCTCTAAAGCAGAGTGTGATCAATAGATAAGAATTCTGCTGTGTGTTTCACTTCAGAAATGGAGTTAAATCCCAGGCTCTGAGTCTTCCAACAAACAAGACTTCGTTTCAGGTAAGGGCAGTTACTTTACAGCTCAACCCAACTACATCGTTCACGAAGCTCACACGTTTCTCATCTTAACTGACAAGCATTGGATTTTAGAGGACCAGTGCTTTGTATCAGTTTCAGAAGCAGACTTGGACTAGATATGGTCCGTATGTGTAGGAAACCCCGTTCTTTTGTTCTCATCACACTCATGTTTCCTGCTGTCTTAGTGACTCTGGAAAGCAAGAGCGTGCTTCTTGCTGTAAAGCATAGTGTGATCTATATATGAGAACTCTTTTGTGTGTTTCCCTTCAGAAATGGAGTTAAATTCCAGGCTCTGTGTCTTCCTACAAGCAAGAATTCCTTTCAAGTAAGCGCAGTCACTTTTCAGCTCAAACGAACTACATCCTACACGAAGCTAACACGTTTCTCATCTTAACTGACAAGCATTGGATGTTAGTGGACCTGTGGTTTGCTTCAGGTTCACAAGCAGAGTTGGACTAGATATGGTCCGTATGTGTAGGAAACACAGTTATTTTTTCTGAACATAACAACGGTTCCTGCTGTATTAGAGAATCTAGAAAGCAAGAGTGTGCTTCTTGCTCTGAAGCAGAGTGTGATCCATGGATGAGAACTATGCTGTGTGTTTCCCTTCAGAAATGGAGTGAAATCCCAGGCTCTGAGTCTTCCTAAAAGCAAGACTTCGAATCAGGTAAGGGCAGTTACTTTACAGCTCAAACGAACTACATCGTTCACGAAGCTCACACATTTCTCATCTTAACTGACAAGCATTGGATGTTAGAGGACCAGTGCTTTGTATCAGTTTCAGAGGCAGAGTTGGACTCGATATGGTCCGAATGTGTAGGAAACACCGTTGTTTTCCTCTCATCACACTCATGTTTCCTGCCGTCTTAGAGATTCTAGAAAGCAAGAGCGTCATTCTTCCTTTAAAACAGAGTGTGATGTATATATGAGAACCCGGCTGTGTGTTTCACTTCAGAAATGGAGTTAAACCCCAGGCTCTGAGTCTTCCTACAAGCAACACTTCGTTTCAGGTAAGGGCAGTTACTTTACAGCTCAACGAACTACATCGTTCACGAAGTTCACACATTTCTCATCTTAATTGACAACATCGGATGTTATAGGACCAGTTCTTTGTATCAGTTTCAGAAGCAGGTTTGGAATAGATATGGTCCGTATGTATAGGAAACACCGTTCTTTTGTTCTCAGCACACTCACGTTTCCTGCTGTCTTAGAGGCTCTAGAAAGCTAGAGCGTGCTTCTTGCTCTAGAGCAGAGAGTGATCAATGGATGAGAACTCTGCTGTCTGTTTCCCTTCAGAAATGGAGTTAAATCCCAGGTTCTGAGTCTTCCTACAAACAAGAATTCGTTTCAGGTAAGGGCAGTTTCTTTACAGCTCAAAACAACTACATCGTTCATGAAGCTCAAACGTTTCTCATCTTAACTGACAAGCATTGGATGTTAGTGGACCTGTGGTTTGTTTCAGTTTCAGAAGCAGAGTTGGACGAGATATGGTCCGTAAGTGTCTGAAACATAGTTCTTTTGTTCTGAGCATAACCACGTTTCCTGCTGTATTAGATAATCTAGAAAGCTAGAGCGTGCTTCTTGCTCTAAAGCAGAGTGTGATCCATGGAAGAGAACTCTGCTGTGTGTTTCCCTTCAGAAATGGAGTTAAATCCCAGGCTCTGAGTCTTCCTATAAGCAAGACTTCGAATCAGGTAAGGGCAGTTACTTTACAGTTCAAACGAAATACATCGTTCACGAAGCTCACACGTTTCTCATCTTAACTGACAAGCATCGGATGTTATAGGACCAGTGCTTTGTATCAGTTTCAGAAGCAGATTTGGAATAGATATGGTCCGTATATGTAGGAAAAACTGTTCTTTTGTTGTCAGCACACTCACGTTTCCTGCTGTATTAGAGAATCTAGAAAGCAAGAGCATGCTTCTTCCTCTAAAGCAGAGTGTGATCCATGCAAGAGAACTCTGCTGTGTGTTTCCCTTCAGAAATGGAGTGAAATCCCAGGCTCTGAGTCTTCCTACAAGCAAGACTTCGAATCAGGGAAGGGCAGTTACTTTACAGCTCAACGAACTACATCATTCACGAAGTTCACACATTTCTCATCTTAATTGACAACATCGGATGTTATAGGACCAGTTCTTTGTATCAGTTTCAGAAGCAGGTTTGGCATAGATTTGGTCCGTATGTGTAGGAAACACCGTTCTTTTGTTCTCAGCACTCTCACGTTTCCTGCTGTCTTAGAGCCTCTAGAAAGCTAGAACGTGCTTCTTGCTCTAAAGCAGAGTGTGATCAATAGATAAGAATTCTGCTGTGTGTTTCACTTCAGAAATGGAGTTAAATCCCAGGCTCTGAGTCTTTCAACAAACAAGACTTCGTTTCAGGTAAGGGCAGTTACTTTACAGCTCAAACCAACTACATCGTTCACGAAGCTCACACGTTTCTCATCTTAACTGACAAGCATTGGATTTTAGAGGACCAGTGCTTTGTATCAGTTTCAGAAGCAGACTTGGACTAGATATGGTCCGTATGTGTAGGAAACCCCGTTCTTTTGTTCTCATCACACTCATGTTTCCTGCTGTCTTAGTGACTCTGGAAAGCAAGAGCGTGCTTCT
This sequence comes from Onychomys leucogaster, assembly GCA_949786385.1. Classification (NCBI taxonomy): domain Eukaryota; kingdom Metazoa; phylum Chordata; class Mammalia; order Rodentia; family Cricetidae; genus Onychomys; species Onychomys leucogaster. Next base: position 1,032,089 of record CATKUP010000132.1, on the reverse strand, counting down.
TGCTGTAAAGCATAGTGTGATCTATATATGAGAACTCTTTTGTGTGTTTCCCTTCAGAAATGGAGTTAAATTCCAGGCTCTGTGTCTTCCTACAAGCAAGAATTCCTTTCAAGTAAGCGCAGTCACTTTTCAGCTCAAACGAACTACATCCTACACGAAGCTAACACGTTTCTCATCTTAACTGACAAGCATTGGATGTTAGTGGACCTGTGGTTTGCTTCAGGTTCACAAGCAGAGTTGGACTAGATATGGTCCGTATGTGTAGGAAACACAGTTATTTTTTCTGTACATAACAACGGTTCCTGCTGTATTAGAGAATCTAGAAAGCAAGAGTGTGCTTCTTGCTCTGAAGCAGAGTGTGATCCATGGATGAGAACTATGCTGTGTGTTTCCCTTCAGAAATGGAGTGAAATCCCAGGCTCTGAGTCTTCCTACAAGCAAGACTTCGAATCAGGTAAGGGCAGTTACTTTACAGCTCAAACGAACTACATCGTTCACGAAGCTCACACATTTCTCATCTTAACTGACAAGCATTGGATGTTAGAGGACCAGTGCTTTGTATCAGTTTCAGAGGCAGAGTTGGACTCGATATGGTCCGAATGTGTAGGAAACACCGTTGTTTTCCTCTCATCACACTCATGTTTCCTGCCGTCTTAGAGATTCTAGAAAGCAAGAGCGTCATTCTTGCTTTAAAACAAAGTGTGATGTATATATGAGAACCCGGCTGTGTGTTTCACTTCAGAAATGGAGTTAAACCCCAGGCTCTGAGTCTTCCTACAAGCAACACTTCGTTTCAGGTAAGGGCAGTTACTTTACAGCTCAAACCATCTACATCGTTCACGAAGCTCAAACTTTTCTCATTTTAACTGACAAGCATTGAATGTTAGTGGACCTGTGGTTTGTTTCAGTTTCACAAGCAGAGTTGGACTAGATATGGTCCGTATGTGTCGGAAACATAGTTCTTTTGTTCTCAGCACACTCATGTTTCCTGCTGTATTAGATAATCTAGAAAGCTAGAGCGTGCTTCTTGCTCTAAAGCAGAGTGTGATTCATGGAAGGGAACTCTGCTGTGTGTTTCCCTTCAGAAATGGAGTGAAATCCCAGGCTCTGAGTCCTCCTACAAGCAAGACTTCGAATCAGGTAAGGGCAGATACTTTACAACTCAAACGAACTACATCGTTCACGAAGCTCACACATTTCTCATCTTAACTGACAAGCATTGGATGTTAGAGTACCTGTGCTTTGTATCAGTTTCAGAGGCAGAGTTGGACTCGATATGGTCCGAATGTGTAGGAAACACCGTAGTTTTCCTCTCATCACACTCATGTTTCCTGCTGTCTTAGAGATTCTAGAAAGCAAGAGCGTCCTTCTTGCTTTAAAGCAGAGTGTGATGTATATATGAGAACCCTGCTGTGTGTTTCACTTCAGAAATGGAGTTAAACCCCAGGCTCTGAGCCTTCCTACAAGCAACACTTCGTTTCAGGTAAGGGCAGTTACTTTACAGCTCAACGAACTACATCGTTCACGAAGCTCACACATTTCTCATCTTAATTGACAACATCGGATGTTATAGGACCAGTTCTTTGTATCAGTTTCAGAAGCAGGTTTGGAATAGATATGGTCCGTATGTGTAGGAAACACCGTTCTTTTGTTCTCAGCACACTCACGTTTCCTGCTGTCTTAGAGACTCTAGAAAGCTAGAGCGTGCTTCTTGCTCTACAGCAGAGTGTGATCAATGGATGAGGACCCTGCTGTGTTTTTCCCTTCAGAAATGCATTTAAATCCCAGGATCTGTGTCTTCCTACAATAAAGACTTCGTTTCAGGTAAGGGCAGTCACTTTTCAGCTCAAACAAACTACATCATTCACGAATCTCACACGTTTCTCATCTTAACTGACAAGCATCGGATGTTATAGGACCAGTGCTTTGTATCAGTTTCAGAAGCAGAGTTGGACTAGATATGGTACGTATGTATAGGAAACACAATTCTTTTGTTCTCAGCACACTCACGTTTCCTGCTGTCTTAGAGACTCTAGAAAGCTAGAGCGTGCTTCTTGCTCTAAAGCAGAGTGTGATCCATGGAAGAGAACTCTGCTGTGTGTTTCCCTTCAGAAATGTAGTTAAATCCCACGTTCTGAGTCTATCTATAAGCAAGACTTCGTTTCAGGTAAGGGCAGTTACTTTACAGGTCAAACCAACTACATCGTTCACGAAGCTCAAACGTTTCTCATCTTAAATGACAAGCATTGGATGTTAGTGGACCTGTGGTTTGTTTCAGTTTCACAAGCAGAGTTGGACCAGATATGGTCCGTATGTGTCGGAAACATAGTTCTTTTGTTCTGAGCACAACCACGTTTCCTGCTGTATTAGATAATCTAGAAAGCAAGAGCGTGCTTCTTGCTCTAAAGCAGAGTGTGATCCATGGAAGAGAACTCTGCTGTGTGTTTCCCTTCAGAAATGGAGTGAAATCCCAGGCTCTGAGTCCTCCTACAAGCAAGACTTCGAATCAGGTAAGGGCAGTTACTTTACAACTCAAACGAACTACATCGTTCACGAAGCTCACACATTTCTCATCTTAACTGACAAGCATTGGATGTTAGAGTACCTGTGCTTTGTATCAGTTTCAGAGGCAGAGTTGGACTCGATATGGTCCGAATGTGTAGGAAACACCATTGTTTTCCTCTCATCACACTCATGTTTCCTGCTGTCTTAGAGATTCTAGAAAGCAAGAGCGTCCTTCTTGCTTTAAAGCAGAGTGTGATGTATATATGAGAACCCTGCTGTGTGTTTCACTTCAGAAATGGAGTTAAACCCCAGGCTCTGAGCCTTCCTACAAGCAACACTTCGTTTCAGGTAAGGGCAGTTACTTTACAGCTCAACGAACTACATCGTTCACGAAGCTCACACATTTCTCATCTTAATTGACAACATCGGATGTTATAGGACCAGTTCTTTGTATCAGTTTCAGAAGCAGGTTTGGAATAGATATGGTCCGTATGTGTAGGAAACACAGTTCTTTTGTTCTCAGCACACTCACGTTTCCTGCTGTCTTAGAGGCTCTAGAAAGCTAGAGCGTGCTTCTTGCTCTAGAGCAGAGAGTGATCAATGGATGAGAACTCTGCTGTCTGTTTCCCTTCAGAAATGGAGTTAAATCCCAGGCTCTGAGTCTTCCTACAAACAAGAATTCGTTTCAGGTAAGGGCAGTTACTTTACAGCTCAAACCAACTACATCGTTCATGAAGCTCAAACGTTTCTCATCTTAACTGACAAGCATTGGATGTTAGTGGACCTGTGGTTTGTTTCAGTTTCAGAAGCAGAGTTGGACGAGATATGGTCCGTAAGTGTCTGAAACATAGTTCTTTTGTTCTGAGCATAACCACGTTTCCTGCTGTATTAGATAATCTAGAAAGCTAGAGCGTGCTTCTTGCTCTAAAGCAGAGTGTGATCCATGGAAGAGAACTCTGCTGTGTGTTTCCCTTCAGAAATGGAGTTAAATCCCAGGCTCTGAGTCTTCCTATAAGCAAGACTTCGAATCAGGTAAGGGCAGTTACTTTACAGCTCAAACCAACTACATCGTTCACGAAGCTCAAACGTTTCTCATCTTAACTGATAAGCATTGGATGTTAGTGGACCTGTGGTTTGTTTCACTTTCACAAGCAGAGTTGGACTAGATATGGTCCGTATGTGTCGGAAACATAGTTCTTTTGTTCTGAGCACAACCACGTTTCCTGCTGTATTAGATAATCTAGAAAGCTAGAGCGTGCTTCTTGCTCTAAAGCAGAGTGTGATCTATATATGAGAACTCTGTTGTGTGTTTCCCTTCAGAAATGGAGTTAAATCCCAGGCTCTGAGTCTTCCTACAAACAAGACTTCGTTTCAGGTAAGGGCAGTTAATTTACAGCTCAAACCAACTACATCGTTAACGAAGGTCAAACGTTTCTCATCTTAACTGACAAGCATTGGATGTTAGTGGACCTGTGGTTTGTTTCAGTTTCACAAGCAGAGTTGGACTAGATATGGTCCGTATGTGTCGGAAACATAGTTCTTTTGTTCTCAGCACACTCACGTTTCCTGCTGTATTAGAGAATCTAGAAAGCAAGAGCGTGCTTCTTCCTCTAAAGCAGAGTGTGATCCATGGATGAGAACTCTGCTGTGTGTTTCCCTTCAGAAATGGAGTGAAATCCCAGGCTCTGAGTCTTCCTACAAGCAACACTTCGTTTCAGGTAAGGGCAGTTACTTTACAGCTCAACGAACTACATCGTTCACGAAGCTCACACATTTCTCATCTTAATTGACAACATCGGATGATATAGGACCAGTTCTTTGTATTAGTTTCAGAAGCAGGTTTGGAATAGATATGGTCCGTATGTGTAGGAAACACCGTTCTTTTGTTCTCAGCACACTCACGTTTCCTGCTGTCTTAGAGACTCTAGAAAGCTAGAGCGTGCTTCTTGCTCTACAGCAGAGTGTGATCAATGGATGAGGACTCTGCTGTGTTTTTCCCTTCAGAAATGCATTTAAATCCCAGGATCTGTGTCTTCCTACAATAAAGACTTCATTTCAGGTAAGGGCAGTCACTTTTCAGCTCAAACAAACTACATCGTTCACGAATCTCACACGTTTCTCATCTTAACTGACAAGCATCGGATGTTATAGGACCAGTGCTTTGTATCAGTTTCAGAAGCAGAGTTGGACTAGATATGGTACGTATGTATAGGAAACACAATTCTTTTGTTCTCAGCACACTCACGTTTCCTGCTGTCTTAGAGACTCTAGAAAGCTAGAGCGTGCTTCTTGCTCTAAAGCAGAGTGTGATCCATGGAAGAGAACTCTGCTGTGTGTTTCCCTTCAGAAATGTAGTTAAATCCCACGTTCTGAGTCTATCTATAAGCAAGACTTCGTTTCAGGTAAGGGCAGTTACTTTACAGGTCAAACCAACTACATCGTTCACGAAGCTCAAACGTTTCTCATCTTAAATGACAAGCATTGGATGTTAGTGGACCTGTGGTTTGTTTCAGTTTCACAAGCAGAGTTGGACCAGATATGGTCCGTATGTGTCGGAAACATAGTTCTTTTGTTCTGAGCACAACCACGTTTCCTGCTGTATTAGATAATCTAGAAAGCTAGAGCGTGCTTCTTGCTCTAAAGCAGAGTGTGATCCATGGAAGAGAACTCTGCTGTGTGTTTCCCTTCAGAAATGGAGTGAAATCCCAGGCTCTGAGTCCTCCTACAAGCAAGACTTCGAATCAGGTAAGGGCAGTTACTTTACAACTCAAACGAACTACATCGTTCACGAAGCTCACACATTTCTCATCTTAACTGACAAGCATTGGATGTTAGAGTACCTGTGCTTTGTATCAGTTTCAGAGGCAGAGTTGGACTCGATATGGTCCGAATGTGTAGGAAACACCGTTGTTTTCCTCTCATCACACTCATGTTTCCTGCTGTCTTAGAGATTCTAGAAAGCAAGAGCGTCCTTCTTGCTTTAAAGCAGAGTGTGATGTATATATGAGAACCCTGCTGTGTGTTTCACTTCAGAAATGGAGTTAAACCCCAGGCTCTGAGTCTTCCTACAAGCAACACTTCGTTTCAGGTAAGGGCAGTTACTTTACAGCTCAACGAACTACATCGTTCACGAAGCTCACACATTTCTCATCTTAATTGACAACATCGGATGTTATAGGACCAGTTCTTTGTATCAGTTTCAGAAGCAGGTTTGGAATAGATATGGTCCGTATGTGTAGGAAACACCGTTCTTTTGTTCTCAGCACACTCACGTTTCCTGCTGTCTTAGAGGCTCTAGAAAGCTAGAGCGTGCTTCTTGCTCTAGAGCAGAGAGTGATCAATGGATGAGAACTCTGCTGTCTGTTTCCCTTCAGAAATGGAGTTAAATCCCAGGCTCTGAGTCTTCCTACAAACAAGAATTCGTTTCAGGTAAGGGCAGTTACTTTACAGCTCAAACCAACTACATCGTTCATGAAGCTCAAACGTTTCTCATCTTAACTGACAAGCATTGGATGTTAGTGGACCTGTGGTTTGTTTCAGTTTCAGAAGCAGAGTTGGACGAGATATGGTCCGTAAGTGTCTGAAACATAGTTCTTTTGTTCTGAGCATAACCACGTTTCCTGCTGTATTAGATAATCTAGAAAGCTAGAGCGTGCTTCTTGCTCTAAAGCAGAGTGTGATCCATGGAAGAGAACTCTGCTGTGTGTTTCCCTTCAGAAATGGAGTTAAATCCCAGGCTCTGAGTCTTCCTATAAGCAAGACTTCGAATCAGGTAAGGGCAGTTACTTTACAGCTCAAACCAACTACATCGTTCACGAAGCTCAAACGTTTCTCATCTTAACTGATAAGCATTGGATGTTAGTGGACCTGTGGTTTGTTTCACTTTCACAAGCAGAGTTGGACTAGATATGGTCCGTATGTGTCGGAAACATAGTTCTTTTGTTCTGAGCACAACCACGTTTCCTGCTGTATTAGATAATCTAGAAAGCTAGAGCGTGCTTCTTGCTCTAAAGCAGAGTGTGATCTATATATGAGAACTCTGTTGTGTGTTTCCCTTCAGAAATGGAGTTAAATCCCAGGCTCTGAGTCTTCCTACAAACAAGACTTCGTTTCAGGTAAGGGCAGTTACTTTACAGCTCAAACCATCTACATCGTTCACGAAGCTCAAACTTTTCTCATTTTAACTGACAAGCATTGAATGTTAGTGGACCTGTGGTTTGTTTCAGTTTCACAAGCAGAGTTGGACTAGATATGGTCCATATGTGTCGGAAACATAGTTCTTTTGTTCTCAGCACACTCATGTTTCCTGCTGTATTAGAGAATCTAGAAAGCAAGAGCCTGCTTCATGCTCTAAAGCAGAGTGTGATTCATGGAAGGGAACTCTGCTGTGTGTTTCCCTTCAGAAATGGAGTTAAATCCCAGGCTCTGAGTCTTCCTACAAACAAGACTTCGTTTCAGGTAAGGGCAGTTAATTTACAGCTCAAACCAACTACATCGTTAACGAAGGTCAAACGTTTCTCATCTTAACTGACAAGCATTGGATGTTAGTGGACCTGTGGTTTGTTTCAGTTTCACAAGCAGAGTTGGACTAGATATGGTCCGTATGTGTCGGAAACATAGTTCTTTTGTTCTCAGCACACTCACGTTTCCTGCTGTATTAGAGAATCTAGAAAGCAAGAGCGTGCTTCTTGCTCTACAGCAGAGTGTGATCAATGGATGAGGACTCTGCTGTGTGTTTCCCTTCAGAAATGGAGTGAAATCCCAGGCTCTGAGTCTTCCTACAAGCAACACTTCGTTTCAGGTAAGGGCAGTTACTTTACAGCTCAACGAACTACATCGTTCACGAAGCTCACACATTTCTCATCTTAATTGACAACATCGGATGATATAGGACCAGTTCTTTGTATTAGTTTCAGAAGCAGGTTTGGAATAGATATGGTCCGTATGTGTAGGAAACACCGTTCTTTTGTTCTCAGCACACTCACGTTTCCTGCTGTCTTAGAGACTCTAGAAAGCTAGAGCGTGCTTCTTGCTCTACAGCAGAGTGTGATCAATGGATGAGGACTCTGCTGTGTTTTTCCCTTCAGAAATGCATTTAAATCCCAGGATCTGTGTCTTCCTACAATAAAGACTTCGTTTCAGGTAAGGGCAGTCACTTTTCAGCTCAAACAAACTACATCGTTCACGAATCTCACACGTTTCTCATCTTAACTGACAAGCATCGGATGTTATAGGACCAGTGCTTTGTATCAGTTTCAGAAGCAGAGTTGGACTAGATATGGTACATATGTATAGGAAACACAATTCTTTTGTTCTCAGCACACTCACGTTTCCTGCTGTCTTAGAGACTCTAGAAAGCTAGAGCGTGCTTCTTGCTCTAAAGCAGAGTGTGATCCATGGAAGAGAACTCTGCTGTGTGTTTCCCTTCAGAAATGTAGTTAAATCCCACGTTCTGAGTCTATCTATAAGCAAGACTTCGTTTCAGGTAAGGGCAGTTACTTTACAGGTCAAACCAACTACATCGTTCACGAAGCTCAAACGTTTCTCATCTTAACTGACAAGCATTGGATGTTAGTGGACCTGTGGTTTGTTTCAGTTTCACAAGCAGAGTTGGACCAGATATGGTCCGTATGTGTCGGAAACATAGTTCTTTTGTTCTGAGCACAACCACGTTTCCTGCTGTATTAGATAATCTAGAAAGCTAGAGCGTGCTTCTTGCTCTAAAGCAGAGTGTGATCCATGGAAGAGAACTCTGCTGTGTGTTTCCCTTCAGAAATGGAGTGAAATCCCAGGCTCTGAGTCCTCCTACAAGCAAGACTTCGAATCAGGTAAGGGCAGTTACTTTACAACTCAAACGAACTACATCGTTCACGAAGCTCACACATTTCTCATCTTAACTGACAAGCATTGGATGTTAGAGTACCTGTGCTTTGTATCAGTTTCAGAGGCAGAGTTGGACTCGATATGGTCCGAATGTGTAGGAAACATCGTTGTTTTCCTCTCATCACACTCATGTTTCCTGTTGTCTTAGAGATTCTAGAAAGCAAGAGCGTCCTTCTTGCTTTAAAGCAGAGTGTGAGGTATATATGAGAACCCTGCTGTGTGTTTCACTTCAGAAATGGAGTTAAACCCCAGGCTCTGAGTCTTCCTACAAGCAACACTTCGTTTCAGGTAAGGGCAGTTACTTTACAGCTCAACGAACTACATCGTTCACGAAGCTCACACATTTCTCATCTTAATTGACAACATCGGATGTTATAGGACCAGTTCTTTGTATCAGTTTCAGAAGCAGGTTTGGAATAGATATGGTCCGTATGTGTAGGAAACACCGTTCTTTTGTTCTCAGCACACTCACGTTTCCTGCTGTCTTAGAGGCTCTAGAAAGCTAGAGCGTGCTTCTTGCTCTAGAGCAGAGAGTGATCAATGGATGAGAACTCTGCTGTCTGTTTCCCTTCAGAAATGGAGTTAAATCCCAGGCTCTGAGTCTTCCTACAAACAAGAATTCGTTTCAGGTAAGGGCAGTTACTTTACAGCTCAAACCAACTACATCGTTCATGAAGCTCAAACGTTTCTCATCTTAACTGACAAGCATTGGATGTTAGTGGACCTGTGGTTTGTTTCAGTTTCAGAAGCAGAGTTGGACGAGATATGGTCCGTAAGTGTCTGAAACATAGTTCTTTTGTTCTGAGCATAACCACGTTTCCTGCTGTATTAGATAATCTAGAAAGCTAGAGCGTGCTTCTTGCTCTAAAGCAGAGTGTGATCCATGGAAGAGAACTCTGCTGTGTGTTTCCCTTCAGAAATGGAGTTAAATCCCAGGCTCTGAGTCTTCCTATAAGCAAGACTTCGAATCAGGTAAGGGCAGTTACTTTACAGCTCAAACCAACTACATCGTTCACGAAGCTCAAACGTTTCTCATCTTAACTGATAAGCATTGGATGTTAGTGGACCTGTGGTTTGTTTCACTTTCACAAGCAGAGTTGGACTAGATATGGTCCGTATGTGTCGGAAACATAGTTCTTTTGTTCTGAGCACAACCACGTTTCCTGCTGTATTAGATAATCTAGAAAGCTAGAGCGTGCTTCTTGCTCTAAAGCAGAGTGTGATCTATATATGAGAACTCTGTTGTGTGTTTCCCTTCAGAAATGGAGTTAAATCCCAGGCTCTGAGTCTTCCTACAAACAAGACTTCGTTTCAGGTAAGGGCAGTTACTTTACAGCTCAAACCATCTACATCGTTCACGAAGCTCAAACTTTTCTCATTTTAACTGACAAGCATTGAATGTTAGTGGACCTGTGGTTTGTTTCAGTTTCACAAGCAGAGTTGGACTAGATATGGTCCGTATGTGTCGGAAACATAGTTCTTTTGTTCTCAGCACACTCATGTTTCCTGCTGTATTAGAGAATCTAGAAAGCAAGAGCCTGCTTCATGCTCTAAAGCAGAGTGTGATTCATGGAAGGGAACTCTGCTGTGTGTTTCCCTTCAGAAATGGAGTTAAATCCCAGGCTCTGAGTCTTCCTACAAACAAGACTTCGTTTCAGGTAAGGGCAGTTAATTTACAGCTCAAACCAACTACATCGTTAACGAAGGTCAAACGTTTCTCATCTTAACTGACAAGCATTGGATGTTAGTGGACCTGTGGTTTGTTTCAGTTTCACAAGCAGAGTTGGACTAGATATGGTCCGTATGTGTCGGAAACATAGTTCTTTTGTTCTCAGCACACTCACGTTTCCTGCTGTATTAGAGAATCTAGAAAGCAAGAGCGTGCTTCTTGCTCTACAGCAGAGTGTGATCAATGGATGAGGACTCTGCTGTGGGTTTCCCTTCAGAAATGGAGTGAAATCCCAGGCTCTGAGTCTTCCTACAAGCAACACTTCGTTTCAGGTAAGGGCAGTTACTTTACAGCTCAACGAACTACATCGTTCACGAAGCTCACACATTTCTCATCTTAATTGACAACATCGGATGATATAGGACCAGTTCTTTGTATTAGTTTCAGAAGCAGGTTTGGAATAGATATGGTCCGTATGTGTAGGAAACACCGTTCTTTTGTTCTCAGCACACTCACGTTTCCTGCTGTCTTAGAGACTCTAGAAAGCTAGAGCGTGCTTCTTGCTCTACAGCAGAGTGTGATCAATGGATGAGGACTCTGCTGTGTTTTTCCCTTCAGAAATGCATTTAAATCCCAGGATCTGTGTCTTCCTACAATAAAGACTTCGTTTCAGGTAAGGGCAGTCACTTTTCAGCTCAAACAAACTACATCGTTCACGAATCTCACACGTTTCTCATCTTAACTGACAAGCATCGGATGTTATAGGACCAGTGCTTTGTATCAGTTTCAGAAGCAGAGTTGGACTAGATATGGTACGTATGTATAGGAAACACAATTCTTTTGTTCTCAGCACACTCACGTTTCCTGATGTCTTAGAGACTCTAGAAAGCTAGAGCGTGCTTCTTGCTCTAAAGCAGAGTGTGATCCATGGAAGAGAACTCTGCTGTGTGTTTCCCTTCAGAAATGTAGTTAAATCCCACGTTCTGAGTCTATCTATAAGCAAGACTTCGTTTCAGGTAAGGGCAGTTACTTTACAGGTCAAACCAACTACATCGTTCACGAAGCTCAAACGTTTCTCATCTTAACTGACAAGCATTGGATGTTAGTGGACCTGTGGTTTGTTTCAGTTTCACAAGCAGAGTTGGACCAGATATGGTCCGTATGTGTCGGAAACATAGTTCTTTTTTTCTGAGCACAACCACGTTTCCTGCTGTGTTAGATAATCTAGAAAGCTAGAGCGTGCTTCTTGCTCTAAAGCAGAGTGTGATCCATGGAAGAGAACTCTGCTGTGTGTTTCCCTTCAGAAATGGAGTGAAATCCCAGGCTCTGAGTCCTCCTACAAGCAAGACTTCGAATCAGGTAAGGGCAGTTACTTTACAACTCAAACGAACTACATCGTTCACGAAGCTCACACATTTCTCATCTTAACTGACAAGCATTGGATGTTAGAGTACCTGTGCTTTGTATCAGTTTCAGAGGCAGAGTTGGACTCGATATGGTCCGAATGTGTAGGAAACACCGTTGTTTTCCTCTCATCACACTCATGTTTCCTGTTGTCTTAGAGATTCTAGAAAGCAAGAGCGTCCTTCTTGCTTTAAAGCAGAGTGTGATGTATATATGAGAACCCTGCTGTGTGTTTCACTTCAGAAATGGAGTTAAACCCCAGGCTCTGAGTCTTCCTACAAGCAACACTTCGTTTCAGGTAAGGGCAGTTACTTTACAGCTCAACGAACTACATCGTTCACGAAGCTCACACATTTCTCATCTTAATTGACAACATCGGATGTTATAGGACCAGTTCTTTGTATCAGTTTCAGAAGCAGGTTTGGAATAGATATGGTCCGTATGTGTAGGAAACACCGTTCTTTTGTTCTCAGCACACTCACGTTTCCTGCTGTCTTAGAGGCTCTAGAAAGCTAGAGCGTGCTTCTTGCTCTAGAGCAGAGAGTGATCAATGGATGAGAACTCTGCTGTCTGTTTCCCTTCAGAAATGGAGTTAAATCCCAGGCTCTGAGTCTTCCTACAAACAAGAATTCGTTTCAGGTAAGGGCAGTTACTTTACAGCTCAAACCAACTACATCGTTCACGAAGCTCAAACGTTTCTCATCTTAACTGATAAGCATTGGATGTTAGTGGACCTGTGGTTTGTTTCAGTTTCAGAAGCAGAGTTGGACGAGATATGGTCCGTATGTGTCGGAAACATAGTTCTTTTGTTCTGAGCACAACCACGTTTCCTGCTGTATTAGATAATCTAGAAAGCTAGAGCGTGCTTCTTGCTCTAAAGCAGAGTGTGATCTATATATGAGAACTCTGTTGTGTGTTTCCCTTCAGAAATGGAGTTAAATCCCAGGCTCTGAGTCTTCCTACAAACAAGACTTCGTTTCAGGTAAGGGCAGTTACTTTACAGCTCAAACCATCTACATCGTTCACGAAGCTCAAACTTTTCTCATTTTAACTGACAAGCATTGAATGTTAGTGGACCTGTGGTTTGTTTCAGTTTCACAAGCAGAGTTGGACTAGATATGGTCCGTATGTGTCGGAAACATAGTTCTTTTGTTCTCAGCACACTCATGTTTCCTGCTGTATTAGAGAATCTAGAAAGCAAGAGCCTGCTTCATGCTCTAAAGCAGAGTGTGATTCATGGAAGGGAACTCTGCTGTGTGTTTCCCTTCAGAAATGGAGTTAAATCCCAGGCTCTGAGTCTTCCTACAAACAAGACTTCGTTTCAGGTAAGGGCAGTTACTTTACAGCTCAACGAACTACATCGTTCACGAAGCTCACACATTTCTCATCTTAATTGACAACATCGGATGTTATAGGACCAGTTCTTTGTATCAGTTTCAGAAGCAGGTTTGGAATAGATATGTTCCGTATGTGTAGGAAACACCGTTCTTTTGTTCTCAGCACACTCACGTTTCCTGCTGTCTTAGAGACTCTAGAAAGCTAGAACGTGCTTCTTGCTCTAAAGCAGAGTGTGATCAATGGATGAGAACTCTGCTGTGTGTTTCCCTTCAGAAATGCAGTGAAATCCCATGCTCTGTGTCTTCCTACAATCAAGACTTCGTTTCAGGTAAGGGCAGTCACTTTTCAGTTCAAACGAACTACATTGTTCACGAATCTCACACGTTTCTCATCTTAACTGACAAGCATCGGATGTTAGAGGACCAGTGCTTTGTATCAGTTTCAGAAGCAGAGTTGGACTAGATATGGTCCGTATGTATAGGAAACACCGTTCTTTTGTTCTCAGCACACTCACGTTTCCTGCTGTCTTAGAGACTCTAGAAAGCTAGAGCATGCTTCTTCCTCTAAAGCAGAGTGTGATCCATGGAAGAGAACTCTGCTGTGTGTTTCCCTTCAGAAATGGAGTGAAATCCCAGGCTCTGAGTCTTCCTACAAGCAACACTTCGTTTCAGGTAAGGGCAGTTACTTTACAGCTCAACGAACTACATCGTTCACGAAGCTCACACATTTCTCATCTTAATTGACAACATCGGATGTTATAGGACCAGTTCTTTGTATCAGTTTCAGAAGCAGGTTTGGAATAGATATGGTCCGTATGTGTAGGAAACACCGTTCTTTTGTTCTCAGCACACTCACGTTTCCTGCTGTCTTAGAGGCTCTAGAAAGCTAGAGCGTGCTTCTTGCTCTAGAGCAGAGAGTGATCAATGGATGAGAACTCTGCTGTCTGTTTCCCTTCAGAAATGGAGTTAAATCCCAGGCTCTGAGTCTTCCTACAAACAAGAATTCGTTTCAGGTAAGGGCAGTTACTTTACAGCTCAAACCAACTACATCGTTCATGAAGCTCAAACGTTTCTCATCTTAACTGACAAGCATTGGATGTTAGTGGACCTGTGGTTTGTTTCAGTTTCAGAAGCAGAGTTGGACGAGATATGGTCCGTAAGTGTCTGAAACATAGTTCTTTTGTTCTGAGCATAACCACGTTTCCTGCTGTATTAGATAATCTAGAAAGCTAGAGCGTGCTTCTTGCTCTAAAGCAGAGTGTGATCCATGGAAGAGAACTCTGCTGTGTGTTTCCCTTCAGAAATGGAGTTAAATCCCAGGCTCTGAGTCTTCCTATAAGCAAGACTTCGAATCAGGTAAGGGCAGTTACTTTACAGCTCAAACCAACTACATCGTTCACGAAGCTCAAACGTTTCTCATCTTAACTGATAAGCATTGGATGTTAGTGGACCTGTGGTTTGTTTCACTTTCACAAGCAGAGTTGGACTAGATATGGTCCGTATGTGTCGGAAACATAGTTCTTTTGTTCTGAGCACAACCACGTTTCCTGCTGTATTAGATAATCTAGAAAGCTAGAGCGTGCTTCTTGCTCTAAAGCAGAGTGTGATCTATATATGAGAACTCTGTTGTGTGTTTCCCTTCAGAAATGGAGTTAAATCCCAGGCTCTGAGTCTTCCTACAAACAAGACTTCGTTTCAGGTAAGGGCAGTTACTTTACAGCTCAAACCATCTACATCGTTCACGAAGCTCAAACTTTTCTCATTTTAACTGACAAGCATTGAATGTTAGTGGACCTGTGGTTTGTTTCAGTTTCACAAGCAGAGTTGGACTAGATATGGTCCGTAAGTGTCGGAAACATAGTTCTTTTGTTCTCAGCACACTCATGTTTCCTGCTGTATTAGAGAATCTAGAAAGCAAGAGCCTGCTTCATGCTCTAAAGCAGAGTGTGATTCATGGAAGGGAACTCTGCTGTGTGTTTCCCTTCAGAAATGGAGTTAAATCCCAGGCTCTGAGTCTTCCTACAAACAAGACTTCGTTTCAGGTAAGGGCAGTTACTTTACAGCTCAACGAACTACATCGTTCACGAAGCTCACACATTTCTCATCTTAATTGACAACATCGGATGTTATAGGACCAGTTCTTTGTATCAGTTTCAGAAGCAGGTTTGGAATAGATATGTTCCGTATGTGTAGGAAACACCGTTCTTTTGTTCTCAGCACACTCACGTTTCCTGCTGTCTTAGACTCTAGAAAGCTAGAACGTGCTTCTTGCTCTAAAGCAGAGTGTGATCAATGGATGAGAACTCTACTGTGTGTTTCCCTTCAGAAATGCAGTGAAATCCCATGCTCTCTGTCTTCCTACAATCAAGACTTCATTTCAGGTAAGGGCAGTCACTTTTCAGTTCAAACGAACTACATTGTTCACGAATCTCACACGTTTCTCATCTTAACTGACAAGCATCGGATGTTATAGGACCAGTGCTTTGTATCAGTTTCAGAAGCAGAGTTGGACTAGATATGGTCCGTATGTATAGGAAACACCGTTCTTTTGTTCTCAGCACACTCACGTTTCCTGCTGTCTTAGAGACTCTAGAAAGCTAGAGCATGCTTCTTCCTCTAAAGCAGAGTGTGATCCATGGAAGAGAACTCTGCTGTGTGTTTCCCTTCAGAAATGGAGTGAAATCCCAGGCTCTGAGTCTTCCTACAAGCAAGACTTCGAATCAGGTAAGGGCAGTTACTTTACAGCTCAAACGAACTACATCGTTCACGAAGCTCACACATTTCTCTTCTTAACTGACAAGCATTGGATGTTAGAGGACCAGTGCTTTGTATCAGTTTCAGAGGCAGAGTTGGACACGATATGGTCCGAATGTGTAGGAAACACAGTTATTTGTTCTGAACATAACCACGTTTCCTGCTGTATTAGAGAATCTAGAAAGCTAGAGAGTACTTCTTGCTCTAAAGCAGAGTGTGATCCATGGAAGAGAACTCTGCTGTGTGTTTCCCTTCAGAAATGGAGTTAAACCCCATGCGCTGAGTCTTCCTACAAGCAAGACTTCGAATCAGGTAAGGGCAGTTACTTTACAGCTCAAACGAACTTCATCGTTCACGAAGCTCACACGTTTCTCATCTTAACTGACATGCATCGGATGCTATAGGACCAGTTCTTTGTATCAGTTTCAGAAGCAGGTTTGGAATAGATATGGTCCGTATGTGTAGGAAACACCGTTCTTTTGTTCTCAGCACACTCACGTTTCCTGCTGTCTTAGAGGCTCTAGAAAGCTAGAGCGTGCTTCTTGCTCTAGAGCAGAGAGTGATCAATGGATGAGAACTCTGCTGTCTGTTTCCCTTCAGAAATGGAGTTAAATCCCAGGCTCTGAGTCTTCCTACAAACAAGAATTCGTTTCAGGTAAGGGCAGTTACTTTACAGCTCAAACCAACTACATCGTTCACGAAGCTCAAACGTTTCTCATCTTAACTGATAAGCATTGGATGTTAGTGGACCTGTGGTTTGTTTCACTTTCACAAGCAGAGTTGGACTAGATATGGTCCGTATGTGTCGGAAACATAGTTCTTTTGTTCTGAGCACAACCACGTTTCCTGCTGTATTAGATAATCTAGAAAGCTAGAGCGTGCTTCTTGCTCTAAAGCAGAGTGTGATCTATATATGAGAACTCTGTTGTGTGTTTCCCTTCAGAAATGGAGTTAAATCCCAGGCTCTGAGTCTTCCTACAAACAAGACTTCGTTTCAGGTAAGGGCAGTTACTTTACAGCTCAAACCATCTACATCGTTCACGAAGCTCAAACTTTTCTCATTTTAACTGACAAGCATTGAATGTTAGTGGACCTGTGGTTTGTTTCAGTTTCACAAGCAGAGTTGGACTAGATATGGTCCGTATGTGTCGGAAACATAGTTCTTTTGTTCTCAGCACACTCATGTTTCCTGCTGTATTAGAGAATCTAGAAAGCAAGAGCCTGCTTCATGCTCTAAAGCAGAGTGTGATTCATGGAAGGGAACTCTGCTGTGTGTTTCCCTTCAGAAATGGAGTTAAATCCCAGGCTCTGAGTCTTCCTACAAACAAGACTTCGTTTCAGGTAAGGGCAGTTACTTTACAGCTCAACGAACTACATCGTTCACGAAGCTCACACATTTCTCATCTTAATTGACAACATCGGATGTTATAGGACCAGTTCTTTGTATCAGTTTCAGAAGCAGGTTTGGAATAGATATGTTCCGTATGTGTAGGAAACACCGTTCTTTTGTTCTCAGCACACTCACGTTTCCTGCTGTCTTAGAGACTCTAGAAAGCTAGAACGTGCTTCTTGCTCTAAAGCAGAGTGTGATCAATGGATGAGAACTCTGCTGTGTGTTTCCCTTCAGAAATGCAGTGAAATCCCATGCTCTGTGTCTTCCTACAATCAAGACTTCGTTTCAGGTAAGGGCAGTCACTTTTCAGTTCAAACGAACTACATTGTTCACGAATCTCACACGTTTCTCATCTTAACTGACAAGCATCGGATGTTAGAGGACCAGTGCTTTGTATCAGTTTCAGAAGCAGAGTTGGACTAGATATGGTCCGTATGTATAGGAAACACCGTTCTTTTGTTCTCAGCACACTCACGTTTCCTGCTGTCTTAGAGACTCTAGAAAGCTAGAGCATGCTTCTTCCTCTAAAGCAGAGTGTGATCCATGGAAGAGAACTCTGCTGTGTGTTTCCCTTCAGAAATGGAGTGAAATCCCAGGCTCTGAGTCTTCCTACAAGCAACACTTCGTTTCAGGTAAGGGCAGTTACTTTACAGCTCAACGAACTACATCGTTCACGAAGCTCACACATTTCTCATCTTAATTGACAACATCGGATGTTATAGGACCAGTTCTTTGTATCAGTTTCAGAAGCAGGTTTGGAATAGATATGGTCCGTATGTGTAGGAAACACCGTTCTTTTGTTCTCAGCACACTCACGTTTCCTGCTGTCTTAGAGGCTCTAGAAAGCTAGAGCGTGCTTCTTGCTCTAGAGCAGAGAGTGATCAATGGATGAGAACTCTGCTGTCTGTTTCCCTTCAGAAATGGAGTTAAATCCCAGGCTCTGAGTCTTCCTACAAACAAGAATTCGTTTCAGGTAAGGGCAGTTACTTTACAGCTCAAACCAACTACATCGTTCATGAAGCTCAAACGTTTCTCATCTTAACTGACAAGCATTGGATGTTAGTGGACCTGTGGTTTGTTTCAGTTTCAGAAGCAGAGTTGGACGAGATATGGTCCGTAAGTGTCTGAAACATAGTTCTTTTGTTCTGAGCATAACCACGTTTCCTGCTGTATTAGATAATCTAGAAAGCTAGAGCGTGCTTCTTGCTCTAAAGCAGAGTGTGATCCATGGAAGAGAACTCTGCTGTGTGTTTCCCTTCAGAAATGGAGTTAAATCCCAGGCTCTGAGTCTTCCTATAAGCAAGACTTCGAATCAGGTAAGGGCAGTTACTTTACAGCTCAAACCAACTACATCGTTCACGAAGCTCAAACGTTTCTCATCTTAACTGATAAGCATTGGATGTTAGTGGACCTGTGGTTTGTTTCACTTTCACAAGCAGAGTTGGACTAGATATGGTCCGTATGTGTCGGAAACATAGTTCTTTTGTTCTGAGCACAACCACGTTTCCTGCTGTATTAGATAATCTAGAAAGCTAGAGCGTGCTTCTTGCTCTAAAGCAGAGTGTGATCTATATATGAGAACTCTGTTGTGTGTTTCCCTTCAGAAATGGAGTTAAATCCCAGGCTCTGAGTCTTCCTACAAACAAGACTTCGTTTCAGGTAAGGGCAGTTACTTTACAGCTCAAACCATCTACATCGTTCACGAAGCTCAAACTTTTCTCATTTTAACTGACAAGCATTGAATGTTAGTGGACCTGTGGTTTGTTTCAGTTTCACAAGCAGAGTTGGACTAGATATGGTCCGTAAGTGTCGGAAACATAGTTCTTTTGTTCTCCGCACACTCATGTTTCCTGCTGTATTAGAGAATCTAGAAAGCAAGAGCCTGCTTCATGCTCTAAAGCAGAGTGTGATTCATGGAAGGGAACTCTGCTGTGTGTTTCCCTTCAGAAATGGAGTTAAATCCCAGGCTCTGAGTCTTCCTACAAACAAGACTTCGTTTCAGGTAAGGGCAGTTACTTTACAGCTCAACGAACTACATCGTTCACGAAGCTCACACATTTCTCATCTTAATTGACAACATCGGATGTTATAGGACCAGTTCTTTGTATCAGTTTCAGAAGCAGGTTTGGAATAGATATGTTCCGTATGTGTAGGAAACACCGTTCTTTTGTTCTCAGCACACTCACGTTTCCTGCTGTCTTAGACTCTAGAAAGCTAGAACGTGCTTCTTGCTCTAAAGCAGAGTGTGATCAATGGATGAGAACTCTACTGTGTGTTTCCCTTCAGAAATGCAGTGAAATCCCATGCTCTCTGTCTTCCTACAATCAAGACTTCATTTCAGGTAAGGGCAGTCACTTTTCAGTTCAAACGAACTACATTGTTCACGAATCTCACACGTTTCTCATCTTAACTGACAAGCATCGGATGTTAGAGGACCAGTGCTTTGTATCAGTTTCAGAAGCAGAGTTGGACTAGATATGGTCCGTATGTATAGGAAACACCGTTCTTTTGTTCTCAGCACACTCACGTTTCCTGCTGTCTTAGAGACTCTAGAAAGCTAGAGCATGCTTCTTCCTCTAAAGCAGAGTGTGATCCATGGAAGAGAACTCTGCTGTGTGTTTCCCTTCAGAAATGGAGTGAAATCCCAGGCTCTGAGTCTTCCTACAAGCAAGACTTCGAATCAGGTAAGGGCAGTTACTTTACAGCTCAAACGAACTACATCGTTCACGAAGCTCACACATTTCTCTTCTTAACTGACAAGCATTGGATGTTAGAGGACCAGTGCTTTGTATCAGTTTCAGAGGCAGAGTTGGACACGATATGGTCCGAATGTGTAGGAAACACAGTTATTTGTTCTGAACATAACCACGTTTCCTGCTGTATTAGAGAATCTAGAAAGCTAGAGAGTACTTCTTGCTCTAAAGCAGAGTGTGATCCATGGAAGAGAACTCTGCTGTGTGTTTCCCTTCAGAAATGGAGTTAAACCCCATGCGCTGAGTCTTCCTACAAGCAAGACTTCGAATCAGGTAAGGGCAGTTACTTTACAGCTCAAACGAACTTCATCGTTCACGAAGCTCACACGTTTCTCATCTTAACTGACATGCATCGGATGTTAGAGGACCAGTGCTTTGTCTCAGTTTCAGAAGCAGAGATGGACTAGATATGGTCCGTATGTGTAGGAAACACCGTTCTTTTGTTCTCAGCATACATACGTTTCCTGCTGTCTTAGAAACTCTAGAAAGCTAGAGCGTGCTTCTTGCTCTAAAGCAGAGTGTGATCAATGGATAAGAATTCTGCTGTGTGTTTCCCTTCAGGAATGCAGTGAAATCCCAGGCTCTGTGTCTTCCTACAAACAAGACTTCGTTTCAGGTAAGGGCAGTCACTTTACAGCTTAAACGAACTACATCGTTCACGAATCTCACACGTTTCTCATCTTAACTGACAAGCATCGGATGTTATAGGACCAGTGCTTTGTATCAGTTTCAGAGGCAGAGTTGGACTCGATATGGTCTGAATGTGTAGGAAACACCATTGTTTTCCTCTCATCACACTCATGTTTCCTGCTGTCTTAGAGATTCTAGAAAGCAAGAGCGTCCTTCTTGCTTTAAAGCAGAGTGTGATGTATATATGAGAACCCTGCTGTGTGTTTCACTTCAGAAGTGGAGTTAAACCCCATCTCTGAGTCTTCCTACAAGCAACACATCGTTTCAGGTAAGGGCAGTTACTTTACAGCTCAACGAACTACATCGTGCACAAAGCTCACACATTTCTCATCTTAATTCACAACATCGGATGTTATAGGACCAGTTCTTTGTATCAGTTTCAGAAGCAGGTTTGGAATAGATATGGTCCGTATGTGTAGGAAACACCGTTCTTTTGTTCTCAGCACACTCACGTTTCCTGCTCTCTTAGAGACTCTAGAAAGCTAGAACGAGCTTCTTGCTCTAAAGCAGAGTGTGATCCATGGAAGAGAACTCTGCTGTGTGTTTCCCTTCAGAAATGGAGTTAAATCCCAGGCTCTGAGTCTTCCTATAAGCAAGAGTTCGAATCAGGTAAGGGCAGTTACTTTACAGCTCAAACGAACTACATCGTTCACGAAGATCACACGTTTCTAATCTTAACTGACAATCATCGGATGTTATAGGACCACTGCTTTGTATCAGTTTCAGAAGCAGAGTTGGAATAGATATGGTCCGTATGTGTAGGAAACACTGTTTTTTGTTCTCAGCACACTCACGATTCCTGCTGTATTAGAATCTAGAAAGCAAGAGCGTGCTTCTTGCTCTAGAGCAGAGTGTGATCCATGGAAGAGAACTCTGCTGTGTGTTTCCCTTCAGAAATGGAGTTAAACCCCAGGCGCTGAGTCTTCCTACAAGCAAGAATTCGAATCAGGTAAGGGCAGTTACTTTACAGCTCAAACGAACTACATCGTTCACGAAGCTCACACGTTTCTCATCTTAAATGACAAGCATCAGATGTTAGAGGACCAGTGCTTTGTCTCAGTTTCAGAAGCAGAGATGGACTAGATATGGTCCGTATGTGTAGGAAACACCGTTCTTTTGTTCTCAGCATACTCACGTTTCCTGCTGTCTTAGAGACTCTAGAAAGCTAGAGCGTGCTTCTTGCTCTAAAGCAGAGTGATCAATGGATGAGAACTCTGCTCTGTGTTTCCCTTCAGAAATGGAGTTAAATCCCAGGCTCTGAGTCTTCCTACAAACAAGACTTCGATTCAGGTAAGGGCAGTTACTTTACAGCTCAAACCAACTACATCGTTCACGAAGCTCAAACGTTTCTCATCTTAAGTGACAAGCATTGGATGTTAGTGGACCTGTGGTTTGTTTAAGTTTCAGAAGCAGAGTTGGGCTAGATATGGTCCGTATGTTTCGGAAACATAGTTCTTTTGTTCTTAGCACACTCACGTTTCCTGCAGTATTAGAGAATCTAGAAAGCAAGAGCCTGCTTCTTGCTCTAAAGCAGAGTGTGATCCATGGAAGAGAACTCTGCTGTGTGTTTCCCTTCAGAAATGGAGTTAAATCCCAGGCTCTTAGTCTTCCTACAAAAAATATTTCGTTTCAGGTAAGGGCAGTTACTTTAGAGCTCAAACCAACTACATCATTTACGAAGCTCAAACGTTTCTCATCTTAACTGACAAGCATTGGATGTTAGTGGACCTGTGGTTTGTTTCAGTTTCACAAGCAGAGTTGGACTAGATATGGTCCGTATGTGTCGGAAACATAGTTCTTTTGTTCTCAGCACACTCACGTTTCCTGCTGTATTAGAGAATCTAGAAAGCAAGAGCGTGCTTCTTGCTCTAAAGCAGAGTGTGATCCATGGAAGAGAACTCTGCTGTGTGTTTCCCTTCAGAAATGGAGTGAAATCCCAGGCTCTGAGTCTTCCTACAAGCAAGACTTCGAATCAGGTAAGGGCAGTTACTTTACAGCTCAAATGAACTACATCGTTCACGAAGCTCACACGTTTCTCATCTTAACTGACATGCATTGGATGTTAGAGGACCAGTGCTTTGTCTCAGTTTCAGAAGCAGAGATGGACTAGATATGGTCCGTATGTGTAGGAAACACCGTTCTTTTGTTCTCAGCATACTCACGTTTCCTGCTGTCTTAGAGACTCTAGAAAACTAGAGCGTGCTTCTTGCTCTAAAGCAGAGTGTGATCAATGGATGAGAACTCTGCTCTGTGTTTCCCTTCAGAAATGGAGTTAAATCCCAGGCTCTGAGTCTTCCTATAAGCAAGAGTTCGAATCAGGTAAGGGCAGTTACTTTACAGCTCAAACGAACTACATCGTTCACGAAGATCACACGTTTCTAATCTTAACTGACAATCATCGGATGTTATAGGACCACTGCTTTGTATCAGTTTCAGAAGCAGAGTTGGAATAGATATGGTCCGTATGTGTAGGAAACACTGTTTTTTGTTCTCAGCACACTCACGATTCCTGCTGTATTAGAATCTAGAAAGCAAGAGCGTGCTTCTTGCTCTAGAGCAGAGTGTGATCCATGGAAGAGAACTCTGCTGTGTGTTTCCCTTCAGAAATGGAGTTAAACCCCAGGCGCTGAGTCTTCCTACAAGCAAGAATTCGAATCAGGTAAGGGCAGTTACTTTACAGCTCAAACGAACTACATCGTTCACGAAGCTCACACGTTTCTCATCTTAAATGACAAGCATCAGATGTTAGAGGACCAGTGCTTTGTCTCAGTTTCAGAAGCAGAGATGGACTAGATATGGTCCGTATGTGTAGGAAACACCGTTCTTTTGTTCTCAGCATACTCACGTTTCCTGCTGTCTTAGAGACTCTAGAAAGCTAGAGCGTGCTTCTTGCTCTAAAGCAGAGTGATCAATGGATGAGAACTCTGCTCTGTGTTTCCCTTCAGAAATGGAGTTAAATCCCAGGCTCTGAGTCTTCCTACAAACAAGACTTCGATTCAGGTAAGGGCAGTTACTTTACAGCTCAAACCAACTACATCGTTCACGAAGCTCAAACGTTTCTCATCTTAAGTGACAAGCATTGGATGTTAGTGGACCTGTGGTTTGTTTAAGTTTCAGAAGCAGAGTTGGGCTAGATATGGTCCGTATGTTTCGGAAACATAGTTCTTTTGTTCTTAGCACACTCACGTTTCCTGCAGTATTAGAGAATCTAGAAAGCAAGAGCCTGCTTCTTGCTCTAAAGCAGAGTGTGATCCATGGAAGAGAACTCTGCTGTGTGTTTCCCTTCAGAAATGGAGTTAAATCCCAGGCTCTTAGTCTTCCTACAAAAAATATTTCGTTTCAGGTAAGGGCAGTTACTTTAGAGCTCAAACCAACTACATCATTTACGAAGCTCAAACGTTTCTCATCTTAACTGACAAGCATTGGATGTTAGTGGACCTGTGGTTTGTTTCAGTTTCACAAGCAGAGTTGGACTAGATATGGTCCGTATGTGTCGGAAACATAGTTCTTTTGTTCTCAGCACACTCACGTTTCCTGCTGTATTAGAGAATCTAGAAAGCAAGAGCGTGCTTCTTGCTCTAAAGCAGAGTGTGATCCATGGAAGAGAACTCTGCTGTGTGTTTCCCTTCAGAAATGGAGTGAAATCCCAGGCTCTGAGTCTTCCTACAAGCAAGACTTCGAATCAGGTAAGGGCAGTTACTTTACAGCTCAAATGAACTACATCGTTCACGAAGCTCACACGTTTCTCATCTTAACTGACATGCATTGGATGTTAGAGGACCAGTGCTTTGTCTCAGTTTCAGAAGCAGAGATGGACTAGATATGGTCCGTATGTGTAGGAAACACCGTTCTTTTGTTCTCAGCATACTCACGTTTCCTGCTGTCTTAGAGACTCTAGAAAACTAGAGCGTGCTTCTTGCTCTAAAGCAGAGTGTGATCAATGGATGAGAACTCTGCTGTGTGTTTCCCTTCAGGAATGCAGTGAAATCCCAGGCTCTGTGTCTTCCTACAAACAAGACTTCGTTTCAGGT
The DNA here is from genome assembly GCA_949786385.1 of Onychomys leucogaster. Classification (NCBI taxonomy): domain Eukaryota; kingdom Metazoa; phylum Chordata; class Mammalia; order Rodentia; family Cricetidae; genus Onychomys; species Onychomys leucogaster. The sequence goes on along the minus strand of CATKUP010000132.1, from coordinate 1,007,670 downwards.
AAGGGCAGTCACTTTACAGCTTAAACGAACTACCTCGTTCACGAATCTCACACGTTTCTCATCTTAACTGACAAGCATCGGATGTTATAGGACCAGTGCTTTGTATCAGATTCAGAAGGAGAGTTAGACTAGATATGGTCCGTATGTGTAGGAAACACCGTTCTTTTGTTCTCAGCACACTCACGTTTCCTGCTGTCTTAGAGGCTCTAGAAAGCTAGAGCGTGCTTCTTGCTCTAGAGCAGAGAGTGATCAATGGATGAGAACTCTGCTGTCTGTTTCCCTTCAGAAATGGAGTTAAATCCCAGGCTCTGAGTCTTCCTACAAACAAGAATTCGTTTCAGGTAAGGGCAGTTACTTTACAGCTCAAACCAACTACATCGTTCATGAAGCTCAAACGTTTCTCATCTTAACTGACAAGCATTGGATGTTAGTGGACCTGTGGTTTGTTTCAGTTTCAGAAGCAGAGTTGGACGAGATATGGTCCGTAAGTGTCTGAAACATAGTTCTTTTGTTCTGAGCATAACCACGTTTCCTGCTGTATTAGATAATCTAGAAAGCTAGAGCGTGCTTCTTGCTCTAAAGCAGAGTGTGATCCATGGAAGAGAACTCTGCTGTGTGTTTCCCTTCAGAAATGGAGTTAAATCCCAGGCTCTGAGTCTTCCTATAAGCAAGACTTCGAATCAGGTAAGGGCAGTTACTTTACAGCTCAAACCAACTACATCGTTCACGAAGCTCAAACGTTTCTCATCTTAACTGATAAGCATTGGATGTTAGTGGACCTGTGGTTTGTTTCACTTTCACAAGCAGAGTTGGACTAGATATGGTCCGTATGTGTCGGAAACATAGTTCTTTTGTTCTGAGCACAACCACGTTTCCTGCTGTATTAGATAATCTAGAAAGCTAGAGCGTGCTTCTTGCTCTAAAGCAGAGTGTGATCTATATATGAGAACTCTGTTGTGTGTTTCCCTTCAGAAATGGAGTTAAATCCCAGGCTCTGAGTCTTCCTACAAACAAGACTTCGTTTCAGGTAAGGGCAGTTACTTTACAGCTCAAACGAACTACATCGTTCACGAAGGTCACACGTTTCTCATCTTAAATGACAAGCATCAGATGTTAGAGGACCAGTGCTTTGTCTCAGTTTCAGAAGCAGAGATGGACTAGATATGGTCCGTATGTGTAGGAAACACCGTTCTTTTGTTCTCAGCATACTCACGTTTCCTGCTGTCTTAGAGACTCTAGAAAGCTAGAGCGTGCTTCTTGCTCTAAAGCAGAGAGTGATCAATGGATGAGAACTCTGCTCTGTGTTTCCCTTCAGAAATGGAGTTAAATCCCAGGCTCTGAGTCTTCCTACAAACAAGACTTCGATTCAGGTAAGGGCAGTTACTTTACAGCTCAAACCAACTACATCGTTCACGAAGCTCAAACGTTTCTCATCTTAAGTGACAAGCATTGGATGTTAGTGGACCTGTGGTTTGTTTAAGTTTCAGAAGCAGAGTTGGGCTAGATATGGTCCGTATGTTTCGGAAACATAGTTCTTTTGTTCTTAGCACACTCACGTTTCCTGCAGTATTAGAGAATCTAGAAAGCAAGAGCCTGCTTCTTGCTCTAAAGCAGAGTGTGATCCATGGAAGAGAACTCTGCTGTGTGTTTCCCTTCAGAAATGGAGTTAAATCCCAGGCTCTGAGTCTTCCTACAAAAAAGATTTCGTTTCAGGTAAGGGCAGTTACTTTACAGCTCAAACCAACTACATCATTTACGAAGCTCAAACGTTTCTCATCTTAACTGACAAGCATTGGATGTTAGTGGACCTGTGGTTTGTTTCAGTTTCACAAGCAGAGTTGGACTAGATATGGTCCGTATGTGTCGGAAACATAGTTCTTTTGTTCTCAGCACACTCACGTTTCCTGCTGTATTAGAGAATCTAGAAAGCAAGAGCGTGCTTCTTGCTCTAAAGCAGAGTGTGATCCATGGAAGAGAACTCTGCTGTGTGTTTCCCTTCAGAAATGGAGTGAAATCCCAGGCTCTGAGTCTTCCTACAAGCAAGACTTCGAATCAGGTAAGGGCAGTTACTTTACAGCTCAAATGAACTACATTGTTCACGAATCTCACACGTTTCTCATCTTAACTGACAAGCATCGGATGTTAGAGGACCAGTGCTTTGTATCAGTTTCAGAAGCAGAGTTGGACTAGATATGGTCCGTATGTATAGGAAACACCGTTCTTTTGTTCTCAGCACACTCACGTTTCCTGCTGTCTTAGAGACTCTAGAAAGCTAGAGCATGCTTCTTCCTCTAAAGCAGAGTGTGATCCATGGAAGAGAACTCTGCTGTGTGTTTCCCTTCAGAAATGGAGTGAAATCCCAGGCTCTGAGTCTTCCTACAAGCAACACTTCGTTTCAGGTAAGGGCAGTTACTTTACAGCTCAACGAACTACATCGTTCACGAAGCTCACACATTTCTCATCTTAATTGACAACATCGGATGTTATAGGACCAGTTCTTTGTATCAGTTTCAGAAGCAGGTTTGGAATAGATATGGTCCGTATGTGTAGGAAACACCGTTCTTTTGTTCTCAGCACACTCACGTTTCCTGCTGTCTTAGAGGCTCTAGAAAGCTAGAGCGTGCTTCTTGCTCTAGAGCAGAGAGTGATCAATGGATGAGAACTCTGCTGTCTGTTTCCCTTCAGAAATGGAGTTAAATCCCAGGCTCTGAGTCTTCCTACAAACAAGAATTCGTTTCAGGTAAGGGCAGTTACTTTACAGCTCAAACCAACTACATCGTTCATGAAGCTCAAACGTTTCTCATCTTAACTGACAAGCATTGGATGTTAGTGGACCTGTGGTTTGTTTCAGTTTCAGAAGCAGAGTTGGACGAGATATGGTCCGTAAGTGTCTGAAACATAGTTCTTTTGTTCTGAGCATAACCACGTTTCCTGCTGTATTAGATAATCTAGAAAGCTAGAGCGTGCTTCTTGCTCTAAAGCAGAGTGTGATCCATGGAAGAGAACTCTGCTGTGTGTTTCCCTTCAGAAATGGAGTTAAATCCCAGGCTCTGAGTCTTCCTATAAGCAAGACTTCGAATCAGGTAAGGGCAGTTACTTTACAGCTCAAACCAACTACATCGTTCACGAAGCTCAAACGTTTCTCATCTTAACTGATAAGCATTGGATGTTAGTGGACCTGTGGTTTGTTTCACTTTCACAAGCAGAGTTGGACTAGATATGGTCCGTATGTGTCGGAAACATAGTTCTTTTGTTCTGAGCACAACCACGTTTCCTGCTGTATTAGATAATCTAGAAAGCTAGAGCGTGCTTCTTGCTCTAAAGCAGAGTGTGATCTATATATGAGAACTCTGTTGTGTGTTTCCCTTCAGAAATGGAGTTAAATCCCAGGCTCTGAGTCTTCCTACAAACAAGACTTCGTTTCAGGTAAGGGCAGTTACTTTACAGCTCAAACCATCTACATCGTTCACGAAGCTCAAACTTTTCTCATTTTAACTGACAAGCATTGAATGTTAGTGGACCTGTGGTTTGTTTCAGTTTCACAAGCAGAGTTGGACTAGATATGGTCCGTAAGTGTCGGAAACATAGTTCTTTTGTTCTCCGCACACTCATGTTTCCTGCTGTATTAGAGAATCTAGAAAGCAAGAGCCTGCTTCATGCTCTAAAGCAGAGTGTGATTCATGGAAGGGAACTCTGCTGTGTGTTTCCCTTCAGAAATGGAGTTAAATCCCAGGCTCTGAGTCTTCCTACAAACAAGACTTCGTTTCAGGTAAGGGCAGTTACTTTACAGCTCAACGAACTACATCGTTCACGAAGCTCACACATTTCTCATCTTAATTGACAACATCGGATGTTATAGGACCAGTTCTTTGTATCAGTTTCAGAAGCAGGTTTGGAATAGATATGTTCCGTATGTGTAGGAAACACCGTTCTTTTGTTCTCAGCACACTCACGTTTCCTGCTGTCTTAGACTCTAGAAAGCTAGAACGTGCTTCTTGCTCTAAAGCAGAGTGTGATCAATGGATGAGAACTCTACTGTGTGTTTCCCTTCAGAAATGCAGTGAAATCCCATGCTCTCTGTCTTCCTACAATCAAGACTTCATTTCAGGTAAGGGCAGTCACTTTTCAGTTCAAACGAACTACATTGTTCACGAATCTCACACGTTTCTCATCTTAACTGACAAGCATCGGATGTTAGAGGACCAGTGCTTTGTATCAGTTTCAGAAGCAGAGTTGGACTAGATATGGTCCGTATGTATAGGAAACACCGTTCTTTTGTTCTCAGCACACTCACGTTTCCTGCTGTCTTAGAGACTCTAGAAAGCTAGAGCATGCTTCTTCCTCTAAAGCAGAGTGTGATCCATGGAAGAGAACTCTGCTGTGTGTTTCCCTTCAGAAATGGAGTGAAATCCCAGGCTCTGAGTCTTCCTACAAGCAAGACTTCGAATCAGGTAAGGGCAGTTACTTTACAGCTCAAACGAACTACATCGTTCACGAAGCTCACACATTTCTCTTCTTAACTGACAAGCATTGGATGTTAGAGGACCAGTGCTTTGTATCAGTTTCAGAGGCAGAGTTGGACACGATATGGTCCGAATGTGTAGGAAACACAGTTATTTGTTCTGAACATAACCACGTTTCCTGCTGTATTAGAGAATCTAGAAAGCTAGAGAGTACTTCTTGCTCTAAAGCAGAGTGTGATCCATGGAAGAGAACTCTGCTGTGTGTTTCCCTTCAGAAATGGAGTTAAACCCCATGCGCTGAGTCTTCCTACAAGCAAGACTTCGAATCAGGTAAGGGCAGTTACTTTACAGCTCAAACGAACTTCATCGTTCACGAAGCTCACACGTTTCTCATCTTAACTGACATGCATCGGATGTTAGAGGACCAGTGCTTTGTCTCAGTTTCAGAAGCAGAGATGGACTAGATATGGTCCGTATGTGTAGGAAACACCGTTCTTTTGTTCTCAGCATACATACGTTTCCTGCTGTCTTAGAAACTCTAGAAAGCTAGAGCGTGCTTCTTGCTCTAAAGCAGAGTGTGATCAATGGATAAGAATTCTGCTGTGTGTTTCCCTTCAGGAATGCAGTGAAATCCCAGGCTCTGTGTCTTCCTACAAACAAGACTTCGTTTCAGGTAAGGGCAGTCACTTTACAGCTTAAACGAACTACATCGTTCACGAATCTCACACGTTTCTCATCTTAACTGACAAGCATCGGATGTTATAGGACCAGTGCTTTGTATCAGTTTCAGAGGCAGAGTTGGACTCGATATGGTCTGAATGTGTAGGAAACACCATTGTTTTCCTCTCATCACACTCATGTTTCCTGCTGTCTTAGAGATTCTAGAAAGCAAGAGCGTCCTTCTTGCTTTAAAGCAGAGTGTGATGTATATATGAGAACCCTGCTGTGTGTTTCACTTCAGAAGTGGAGTTAAACCCCATCTCTGAGTCTTCCTACAAGCAACACATCGTTTCAGGTAAGGGCAGTTACTTTACAGCTCAACGAACTACATCGTGCACAAAGCTCACACATTTCTCATCTTAATTCACAACATCGGATGTTATAGGACCAGTTCTTTGTATCAGTTTCAGAAGCAGGTTTGGAATAGATATGGTCCGTATGTGTAGGAAACACCGTTCTTTTGTTCTCAGCACACTCACGTTTCCTGCTCTCTTAGAGACTCTAGAAAGCTAGAACGAGCTTCTTGCTCTAAAGCAGAGTGTGATCCATGGAAGAGAACTCTGCTGTGTGTTTCCCTTCAGAAATGGAGTTAAATCCCAGGCTCTGAGTCTTCCTATAAGCAAGAGTTCGAATCAGGTAAGGGCAGTTACTTTACAGCTCAAACGAACTACATCGTTCACGAAGATCACACGTTTCTAATCTTAACTGACAATCATCGGATGTTATAGGACCACTGCTTTGTATCAGTTTCAGAAGCAGAGTTGGAATAGATATGGTCCGTATGTGTAGGAAACACTGTTTTTTGTTCTCAGCACACTCACGATTCCTGCTGTATTAGAATCTAGAAAGCAAGAGCGTGCTTCTTGCTCTAGAGCAGAGTGTGATCCATGGAAGAGAACTCTGCTGTGTGTTTCCCTTCAGAAATGGAGTTAAACCCCAGGCGCTGAGTCTTCCTACAAGCAAGAATTCGAATCAGGTAAGGGCAGTTACTTTACAGCTCAAACGAACTACATCGTTCACGAAGCTCACACGTTTCTCATCTTAAATGACAAGCATCAGATGTTAGAGGACCAGTGCTTTGTCTCAGTTTCAGAAGCAGAGATGGACTAGATATGGTCCGTATGTGTAGGAAACACCGTTCTTTTGTTCTCAGCATACTCACGTTTCCTGCTGTCTTAGAGACTCTAGAAAGCTAGAGCGTGCTTCTTGCTCTAAAGCAGAGTGATCAATGGATGAGAACTCTGCTCTGTGTTTCCCTTCAGAAATGGAGTTAAATCCCAGGCTCTGAGTCTTCCTACAAACAAGACTTCGATTCAGGTAAGGGCAGTTACTTTACAGCTCAAACCAACTACATCGTTCACGAAGCTCAAACGTTTCTCATCTTAAGTGACAAGCATTGGATGTTAGTGGACCTGTGGTTTGTTTAAGTTTCAGAAGCAGAGTTGGGCTAGATATGGTCCGTATGTTTCGGAAACATAGTTCTTTTGTTCTTAGCACACTCACGTTTCCTGCAGTATTAGAGAATCTAGAAAGCAAGAGCCTGCTTCTTGCTCTAAAGCAGAGTGTGATCCATGGAAGAGAACTCTGCTGTGTGTTTCCCTTCAGAAATGGAGTTAAATCCCAGGCTCTTAGTCTTCCTACAAAAAATATTTCGTTTCAGGTAAGGGCAGTTACTTTAGAGCTCAAACCAACTAAATCATTTACGAAGCTCAAACGTTTCTCATCTTAACTGACAAGCATTGGATGTTAGTGGACCTGTGGTTTGTTTCAGTTTCACAAGCAGAGTTGGACTAGATATGGTCCGTATGTGTCGGAAACATAGTTCTTTTGTTCTCAGCACACTCACGTTTCCTGCTGTATTAGAGAATCTAGAAAGCAAGAGCGTGCTTCTTGCTCTAAAGCAGAGTGTGATCCATGGAAGAGAACTCTGCTGTGTGTTTCCCTTCAGAAATGGAGTGAAATCCCAGGCTCTGAGTCTTCCTACAAGCAAGACTTCGAATCAGGTAAGGGCAGTTACTTTACAGCTCAAATGAACTACATCGTTCACGAAGCTCACACGTTTCTCATCTTAACTGACATGCATTGGATGTTAGAGGACCAGTGCTTTGTCTCAGTTTCAGAAGCAGAGATGGACTAGATATGGTCCGTATGTGTAGGAAACACCGTTCTTTTGTTCTCAGCATACTCACGTTTCCTGCTGTCTTAGAGACTCTAGAAAACTAGAGCGTGCTTCTTGCTCTAAAGCAGAGTGTGATCAATGGATGAGAACTCTGCTGTGTGTTTCCCTTCAGGAATGCAGTGAAATCCCAGGCTCTGTGTCTTCCTACAAACAAGACTTCGTTTCAGGTAAGGGCAGTCACTTTACAGCTTAAACGAACTACCTCGTTCACGAATCTCACACGTTTCTCATCTTAACTGACAAGCATCGGATGTTATAGGACCAGTGCTTTGTATCAGATTCAGAAGGAGAGTTGGACTAGATATGGTCCGTATGTGTAGGAAACACCGTTCTTTTGTTCTCAGCACACTCACGTTTCCTGCTGTCTTAGAGGCTCTAGAAAGCTAGAGCGTGCTTCTTGCTCTAGAGCAGAGAGTGATCAATGGATGAGAACTCTGCTGTCTGTTTCCCTTCAGAAATGGAGTTAAATCCCAGGCTCTGAGTCTTCCTACAAACAAGAATTCGTTTCAGGTAAGGGCAGTTACTTTACAGCTCAAACCAACTACATCGTTCATGAAGCTCAAACGTTTCTCATCTTAACTGACAAGCATTGGATGTTAGTGGACCTGTGGTTTGTTTCAGTTTCAGAAGCAGAGTTGGACGAGATATGGTCCGTAAGTGTCTGAAACATAGTTCTTTTGTTCTGAGCATAACCACGTTTCCTGCTGTATTAGATAATCTAGAAAGCTAGAGCGTGCTTCTTGCTCTAAAGCAGAGTGTGATCCATGGAAGAGAACTCTGCTGTGTGTTTCCCTTCAGAAATGGAGTTAAATCCCAGGCTCTGAGTCTTCCTATAAGCAAGACTTCGAATCAGGTAAGGGCAGTTACTTTACAGCTCAAACCAACTACATCGTTCACGAAGCTCAAACGTTTCTCATCTTAACTGATAAGCATTGGATGTTAGTGGACCTGTGGTTTGTTTCACTTTCACAAGCAGAGTTGGACTAGATATGGTCCGTATGTGTCGGAAACATAGTTCTTTTGTTCTGAGCACAACCACGTTTCCTGCTGTATTAGATAATCTAGAAAGCTAGAGCGTGCTTCTTGCTCTAAAGCAGAGTGTGATCTATATATGAGAACTCTGTTGTGTGTTTCCCTTCAGAAATGGAGTTAAATCCCAGGCTCTGAGTCTTCCTACAAACAAGACTTCGTTTCAGGTAAGGGCAGTTACTTTACAGCTCAAACGAACTACATCGTTCACGAAGGTCACACGTTTCTCATCTTAAATGACAAGCATCAGATGTTAGAGGACCAGTGCTTTGTCTCAGTTTCAGAAGCAGAGATGGACTAGATATGGTCCGTATGTGTAGGAAACACCGTTCTTTTGTTCTCAGCATACTCACGTTTCCTGCTGTCTTAGAGACTCTAGAAAGCTAGAGCGTGCTTCTTGCTCTAAAGCAGAGAGTGATCAATGGATGAGAACTCTGCTCTGTGTTTCCCTTCAGAAATGGAGTTAAATCCCAGGCTCTGAGTCTTCCTACAAACAAGACTTCGATTCAGGTAAGGGCAGTTACTTTACAGCTCAAACCAACTACATCGTTCACGAAGCTCAAACGTTTCTCATCTTAAGTGACAAGCATTGGATGTTAGTGGACCTGTGGTTTGTTTAAGTTTCAGAAGCAGAGTTGGGCTAGATATGGTCCGTATGTTTCGGAAACATAGTTCTTTTGTTCTTAGCACACTCACGTTTCCTGCAGTATTAGAGAATCTAGAAAGCAAGAGCCTGCTTCTTGCTCTAAAGCAGAGTGTGATCCATGGAAGAGAACTCTGCTGTGTGTTTCCCTTCAGAAATGGAGTTAAATCCCAGGCTCTGAGTCTTCCTACAAAAAAGATTTCGTTTCAGGTAAGGGCAGTTACTTTACAGCTCAAACCAACTACATCATTTACGAAGCTCAAACGTTTCTCATCTTAACTGACAAGCATTGGATGTTAGTGGACCTGTGGTTTGTTTCAGTTTCACAAGCAGAGTTGGACTAGATATGGTCCGTATGTGTCGGAAACATAGTTCTTTTGTTCTCAGCACACTCACGTTTCCTGCTGTATTAGAGAATCTAGAAAGCAAGAGCGTGCTTCTTGCTCTAAAGCAGAGTGTGATCCATGGAAGAGAACTCTGCTGTGTGTTTCCCTTCAGAAATGGAGTGAAATCCCAGGCTCTGAGTCTTCCTACAAGCAAGACTTCGAATCAGGTAAGGGCAGTTACTTTACAGCTCAAATGAACTACATCGTTCACGAAGCTCACACGTTTCTCATCTTAACTGACATGCATCGGATGTTAGAGGACCAGTGCTTTGTCTCAGTTTCAGAAGCAGAGATGGACTAGATATGGTCCGTATGTGTAGGAAACACCGTTCTTTTGTTCTCAGCATACTCACGTTTCCTGCTGTCTTAGAGACTCTAGAAAACTAGAGCGTGCTTCTTGCTCTAAAGCAGAGTGTGATCAATGGATGAGAACTCTGCTGTGTGTTTCCCTTCAGGAATGCAGTGAAATCCCAGGCTCTGTGTCTTCCTACAAACAAGACTTCGTTTCAGGTAAGGGCAGTCACTTTACAGCTTAAACGAACTACCTCGTTCACGAATCTCACACGTTTCTCATCTTAACTGACAAGCATCGGATGTTATAGGACCAGTGCTTTGTATCAGATTCAGAAGCAGAGTTGGACTAGATATGGTCCGTATGTGTAGGAAACACCGTTCTTTTGTTCTCAGCACACTCACGTTTCCTGCTGTCTTAGAGGCTCTAGAAAGCTAGAGCGTGCTTCTTGCTCTAGAGCAGAGAGTGATCAATGGATGAGAACTCTGCTGTCTGTTTCCCTTCAGAAATGGAGTTAAATCCCAGGCTCTGAGTCTTCCTACAAACAAGAATTCGTTTCAGGTAAGGGCAGTTACTTTACAGCTCAAACCAACTACATCGTTCATGAAGCTCAAACGTTTCTCATCTTAACTGACAAGCATTGGATGTTAGTGGACCTGTGGTTTGTTTCAGTTTCAGAAGCAGAGTTGGACGAGATATGGTCCGTAAGTGTCTGAAACATAGTTCTTTTGTTCTGAGCATAACCACGTTTCCTGCTGTATTAGATAATCTAGAAAGCTAGAGCGTGCTTCTTGCTCTAAAGCAGAGTGTGATCCATGGAAGAGAACTCTGCTGTGTGTTTCCCTTCAGAAATGGAGTTAAATCCCAGGCTCTGAGTCTTCCTATAAGCAAGACTTCGAATCAGGTAAGGGCAGTTACTTTACAGCTCAAACCAACTACATCGTTCACGAAGCTCAAACGTTTCTCATCTTAACTGATAAGCATTGGATGTTAGTGGACCTGTGGTTTGTTTCACTTTCACAAGCAGAGTTGGACTAGATATGGTCCGTATGTGTCGGAAACATAGTTCTTTTGTTCTGAGCACAACCACGTTTCCTGCTGTATTAGATAATCTAGAAAGCTAGAGCGTGCTTCTTGCTCTAAAGCAGAGTGTGATCTATATATGAGAACTCTGTTGTGTGTTTCCCTTCAGAAATGGAGTTAAATCCCAGGCTCTGAGTCTTCCTACAAACAAGACTTCGTTTCAGGTAAGGGCAGTTACTTTACAGCTCAAACCATCTACATCGTTCACGAAGCTCAAACTTTTCTCATTTTAACTGACAAGCATTGAATGTTAGTGGACCTGTGGTTTGTTTCAGTTTCACAAGCAGAGTTGGACTAGATATGGTCTGTATGTGTCGGAAACATAGTTCTTTTGTTCTCAGCACACTCATGTTTCCTGCTGTATTAGAGAATCTAGAAAGCAAGAGCCTGCTTCATGCTCTAAAGCAGAGTGTGATTCATGGAAGGGAACTCTGCTGTGTGTTTCCCTTCAGAAATGGAGTTAAATCCCAGGCTCTGAGTCTTCCTACAAACAAGACTTCGTTTCAGGTAAGGGCAGTTAATTTACAGCTCAAACCAACTACATCGTTAACGAAGGTCAAACGTTTCTCATCTTAACTGACAAGCATTGGATGTTAGTGGACCTGTGGTTTGTTTCAGTTTCACAAGCAGAGTTGGACTAGATATGGTCCGTATGTGTCGGAAACATAGTTCTTTTGTTCTCAGCACACTCACGTTTCCTGCAGAATTAGAGAATCTAGAAAGCAAGAGCGTGCTTCTTCCTCTAAAGCAGAGTGTGATCCATGGATGAGAACTCTGCTGTGTGTTTCCCTTCAGAAATGGAGTGAAATCCCAGGCTCTGAGTCTTCCTACAAGCAACACTTCGTTTCAGGTAAGGGCAGTTACTTTACAGCTCAACGAACTACATCCTTCACGAAGCTCACACATTTCTCATCTTAATTGACAACATCGGATGATATAGGACCAGTTCTTTGTATTAGTTTCAGAAGCAGGTTTGGAATAGATATGGTCCGTATGTGTAGGAAACACCGTTCTTTTGTTCTCAGCACACTCACGTTTCCTGCTGTCTTAGAGACTCTAGAAAGCTAGAGCGTGCTTCTTGCTCTACAGCAGAGTGTGATCAATGGATGAGGACTCTGCTGTGTTTTTCCCTTCAGAAATGCATTTAAATCCCAGGATCTGTGTCTTCCTACAATAAAGACTTCGTTTCAGGTAAGGGCAGTCACTTTTCAGCTCAAACAAACTACATCGTTCACGAATCTCACACGTTTCTCATCTTAACTGACAAGCATCGGATGTTATAGGACCAGTGCTTTGTATCAGTTTCAGAAGCAGAGTTGGACTAGATATGGTACGTATGTATAGGAAACACAATTCTTTTGTTCTCAGCACACTCACGTTTCTTGCTGTCTTAGAGACTCTAGAAAGCTAGAGCGTGCTTCTTGCTCTAAAGCAGAGTGTGATCCATGGAAGAGAACTCTGCTGTGTGTTTCCCTTCAGAAATGTAGTTAAATCCCACGTTCTGAGTCTATCTATAAGCAAGACTTCGTTTCAGGTAAGGGCAGTTACTTTACAGGTCAAACCAACTACATCGTTCACGAAGCTCAAACGTTTCTCATCTTAAATGACAAGCATTGGATGTTAGTGGACCTGTGGTTTGTTTCAGTTTCACAAGCAGAGTTGGACCAGATATGGTCCGTATGTGTCGGAAACATAGTTCTTTTGTTCTGAGCACAACCACGTTTCCTGCTGTATTAGATAATCTAGAAAGCTAGAGCGTGCTTCTTGCTCTAAAGCAGAGTGTGATCCATGGAAGAGAACTCTGCTGTGTGTTTCCCTTCAGAAATGGAGTGAAATCCCAGGCTCTGAGTCCTCCTCCAAGCAAGACTTCGAATCAGGTAAGGGCAGTTACTTTACAACTCAAACAAACTACATTGTTCACGAAGCTCACACATTTCTCATCTTAACTGACAAGCATTGGATGTTAGAGTACCTGTGCTTTGTATCAGTTTCAGAGGCAGAGTTGGACTCGATATGGTCCGAATGTGTAGGAAACACCGTTGTTTTCCTCTCATCACACTCATGTTTCCTGCTGTCTTAGAGATTCTAGAAAGCAAGAGCGTCCTTCTTGCTTTAAAGCAGAGTGTGATGTATATATGAGAACCCTGCTGTGTGTTTCACTTCAGAAATGGAGTTAAACCCCAGGCTCTGAGTCTTCCTACAAGCAACACTTCGTTTCAGGTAAGGGCAGTTACTTTACAGCTCAACGAACTACATCGTTCACGAAGCTCACACATTTCTCATCTTAATTGAAAACATCGGATGTTATAGGACCAGTTCTTTGTATCAGTTTCAGAAGCAGGTTTGGAATAGATATGGTCCGTATGTGTAGGAAACACCGTTCTTTTGTTCTCAGCACACTCACGTTTCCTGCTGTCTTAGAGGCTCTAGAAAGCTAGAGCGTGCTTCTTGCTCTAGAGCAGAGAGTGATCAATGGATGAGAACTCTGCTGTCTGTTTCCCTTCAGAAATGGAGTTAAATCCCAGGCTCTGAGTCTTCCTACAAACAAGAATTCGTTTCAGGTAAGGGCAGTTACTTTACAGCTCAAACCAACTACATCGTTCATGAAGCTCAAACGTTTCTCATCTTAACTGACAAGCATTGGATGTTAGTGGACCTGTGGTTTGTTTCAGTTTCAGAAGCAGAGTTGGACGAGATATGGTCCGTAAGTGTCTGAAACATAGTTCTTTTGTTCTGAGCATAACCACGTTTCCTGCTGTATTAGATAATCTAGAAAGCTAGAGCGTGCTTCTTGCTCTAAAGCAGAGTGTGATCCATGGAAGAGAACTCTGCTGTGTGTTTCCCTTCAGAAATGGAGTTAAATCCCAGGCTCTGAGTCTTCCTATAAGCAAGACTTCGAATCAGGTAAGGGCAGTTACTTTACAGCTCAAACCAACTACATCGTTCACGAAGCTCAAACGTTTCTCATCTTAACTGATAAGCATTGGATGTTAGTGGACCTGTGGTTTGTTTCACTTTCACAAGCAGAGTTGGAATAGATATGGTCCGTATGTGTCGGAAACATAGTTCTTTTGTTCTGAGCACAACCACGTTTCCTGCTGTATTAGATAATCTAGAAAGCTAGAGCGTGCTTCTTGCTCTAAAGCAGAGTGTGATCTATATATGAGAACTCTGTTGTGTGTTTCCCTTCAGAAATGGAGTTAAATCCCAGGGTCTGAGTCTTCCTACAAACAAGACTTCGTTTCAGGTAAGGGCAGTTACTTTACAGCTCAAACCATCTACATCGTTCACGAAGCTCAAACTTTTCTCATTTTAACTGACAAGCATTGAATGTTAGTGGACCTGTGGTTTGTTTCAGTTTCACAAGCAGAGTTGGACTAGATATGGTCCGTATGTGTCGGAAACATAGTTCTTTTGTTCTCAGCACACTCATGTTTCCTGCTGTATTAGAGAATCTAGAAAGCAAGAGCCTGCTTCATGCTCTAAAGCAGAGTGTGATTCATGGAAGGGAACTCTGCTGTGTGTTTCCCTTCAGAAATGGAGTTAAATCCCAGGCTCTGAGTCTTCCTACAAACAAGACTTCGTTTCAGGTAAGGGCAGTTAATTTACAGCTCAAACCAACTACATCGTTAACGAAGGTCAAACGTTTCTCATCTTAACTGACAAGCATTGGATGTTAGTGGACCTGTGGTTTGTTTCAGTTTCACAAGCAGAGTTGGACTAGATATGGTCCGTATGTGTCGGAAACATAGTTCTTTTGTTCTCAGCACACTCACGTTTCCTGCTGTATTAGAGAATCTAGAAAGCAAGAGCGTGCTTCTTGCTCTACAGCAGAGTGTGATCAATGGATGAGGACTCTGCTGTGTGTTTCCCTTCAGAAATGGTGTGAAATCCCAGGCTCTGAGTCTTCCTATAAGCAAGACTTCGAATCAGGTAAGGGCAGTTACTTTACAGCTCAAACCAACTACATCGTTCACGAAGCTCAAACGTTTCTCATCTTAACTGATAAGCATTGGATGTTAGTGGACCTGTGGTTTGTTTCACTTTCACAAGCAGAGTTGGACTAGATATGGTCCGTATGTGTCGGAAACATAGTTCTTTTGTTCTGAGCACAACCACGTTTCCTGCTGTATTAGATAATCTAGAAAGCTAGAGCGTGCTTCTTGCTCTAAAGCAGAGTGTGATCTATATATGAGAACTCTATTGTGTGTTTCCCTTCAGAAATGGAGTTAAATCCCAGGCTCTGAGTCTTCCTACAAACAAGACTTCGTTTCAGGTAAGGGCAGTTACTTTACAGCTCAAACCATCTACATCGTTCACGAAGCTCAAACTTTTCTCATTTTAACTGACAAGCATTGAATGTTAGTGGACCTGTGGTTTGTTTCAGTTTCACAAGCAGAGTTGGACTAGATATGGTCCGTATGTGTCGGAAACATAGTTCTTTTGTTCTCAGCACACTCATGTTTCCTGCTGTATTAGAGAATCTAGAAAGCAAGAGCCTGCTTCATGCTCTAAAGCAGAGTGTGATTCATGGAAGGGAACTCTGCTGTGTGTTTCCCTTCAGAAATGGAGTTAAATCCCAGGCTCTGAGTCTTCCTACAAACAAGACTTCGTTTCAGGTAAGGGCAGTTACTTTACAGCTCAAGGAACTACATCGTTCACGAAGCTCACACATTTCTCATCTTAATTGACAACATCGGATGTTATAGGACCAGTTCTTTGTATCAGTTTCAGAAGCAGGTTTGGAATAGATATGTTCCGTATGTGTAGGAAACACCGTTCTTTTGTTCTCAGCACACTCACGTTTCCTGCTGTCTTAGAGACTCTAGAAAGCTAGAACGTGCTTCTTGCTCTAAAGCAGAGTGTGATCAATGGATGAGAACTCTGCTGTGTGTTTCCCTTCTGAAATGCAGTGAAATCCCATGCTCTGTGTCTTCCTACAATCAAGACTTCGTTTCAGGTAAGGGCAGTCACTTTTCAGTTCAAACGAACTACATTGTTCACGAATCTCACACGTTTCTCATCTTAACTGACAAGCATCGGATGTTAGAGGTCCAGTGCTTTGTATCAGTTTCAGAAGCAGAGTTGGACTAGATATGGTCCGTATGTATAGGAAACACCGTTCTTTTGTTCTCAGCACACTCACGTTTCCTGCTGTCTTAGAGACTCTAGAAAGCTAGAGCATGCTTTTTCCTCTAAAGCAGAGTGTGATCCATGGAAGAGAACTCTGCTGTGTGTTTCCCTTCAGAAATGGAGTGAAATCCCAGTCTCTGAGTCTTCCTACAAGCAAGACTTCGAATCAGGTAAGGGCAGTTACTTTACAGCTCAAACGAACTACATCGTTCACGAAGC
Organism: Onychomys leucogaster; assembly: GCA_949786385.1. Taxonomy (NCBI): domain Eukaryota; kingdom Metazoa; phylum Chordata; class Mammalia; order Rodentia; family Cricetidae; genus Onychomys; species Onychomys leucogaster. Next base: position 991,523 of record CATKUP010000132.1, on the reverse strand, counting down.
TCACACATTTCTCTTCTTAACTGACAAGCATTGGATGTTAGAGGACCAGTGCTTTGTATCAGTTTCAGAGGCAGAGTTGGACACGATATGGTCCGAATGTGTAGGAAACACAGTTATTTGTTCTGAACATAACCACGTTTCCTGCTGTATTAGAGAATCTAGAAAGCTAGAGAGTACTTCTTGCTCTAAAGCAGAGTGTGATCCATGGAAGAGAACTCTGCTGTGTGTTTCCCTTCAGAAATGGAGTTAAACCCCATGCGCTGAGTCTTCCTACAAGCAAGACTTCGAATCAGGTAAGGGCAGTTACTTTACAGCTCAAACGAACTACATCGTTCACGAATCTCACACGTTTCTCATCTTAACTGACAAGCATCGGATGTTATAGGACCAGTGCTTTGTATCAGTTTCAGAAGCAGAGTTGGACTAGATATGGTCCGTATGTATAGGAAACACCGTTCTTTTGTTCTCAGCACACTCACGTTTCCTGCTGTCTTAGAGACTCTAGAAAGCTAGAGCGTGCTTCTTGCTCTAAAACAGAGAGTGATCAATGGATGAGAACTCTGCTGTGTGTTTCCCTTCAGAAATGGAGTTAAATCCCAGGCTCTGATTCTTCCTACAAACAAGACTTCGTTTCAGGTAAGGGCAGTTACTTTACAGCTCAAACAAACTACATCGTTCACGAAGGTCAAACGTTTCTCATCTTAACTGACAAGCATTGGATGTTAGTGGACCTGTGGTTTGTTTCAGTTTCACAAGCAGAGTTGGACTAGATATGGTCTGTATGTGTCGGAAACATAGTTCTTTTGTTCTCAGCACACTCACGTTTCCTGCTGTATTAGAGAATCTAGAAAGCTAGAGCGTGCTTCTTGCTCTAAAGCAGAGTGTGATCCATGGAAGAGAACTCTGCAGTGTGTTTCCCTTCAGAAATGGAGTTAAATCCCAGGATCTGAGTCTTCCTATAAGCAAGAGTTCGAATCAGGTAAGGGCAGTTACTTTACAGCTCAAACGAACTACATCGTTCACGAAGATCACACGTTTCTAATCTTAACTGACAATCATCGGATGTTATAGGACCACTGCTTTGTATCAGTTTCAGAAGCAGAGTTGGAATAGATATGGTCCGTATGTGTAGGAAACACTGTTTTTTGTTCTCAGCACACTCACGTTTCCTGCTGTCTTAGAGACTCTAGAAAGCTAGAACGAGCTTCTTGCTCTAAAGCAGAGTGTGATCAATGGATGACAACTCTGTTGTGTGTTTCCCTTCAGAATTGGAGTTAAACCCCAGGCTCTGTGTCTTCCTACAAGCAAGACTTCGTTTCAGGTAAGGGCAGTCACTTTACAGCTCAAACGAACTACATCGTTCACGAAGCTCACACGTTACTCATCTTAACTGACAAGCATTGATGTTAGAGGACCAGTGCTTTGTATCAGTTTCAGAGGCAGAGTTGGACTCGATATGGTCTGAATGTGTAGGAAACACCATTGTTTTCCTCTCATCACACTCATGTTTCCTGCTGTCTTAGAGATTCTAGAAAGCAAGAGCGTCCTTCTTGCTTTAAAGCAGAGTGTGATGTATATATGAGAACCCTGCTGTGTGTTTCACTTCAGAAGTGGAGTTAAACCCCATCTCTGAGTCTTCCTACAAGCAACACATCGTTTCAGGTAAGGGCAGTTACTTTACAGCTCAACGAACTACATCGTGCACAAAGCTCACACATTTCTCATCTTAATTCACAACATCGGATGTTATAGGACCAGTTCTTTGTATCAGTTTCAGAAGCAGGTTTGGAATAGATATGGTCCGTATGTGTAGGAAACACCGTTCTTTTGTTCTCAGCACACTCACGTTTCCTGCTGTCTTAGAGACTCTAGAAAGCTAGAACGAGCTTCTTGCTCTAAAGCAGAGTGTGATCCATGGAAGAGAACTCTGCTGTGTGTTTCCCTTCAGAAATGGAGTTAAATCCCAGGCTCTGAGTCTTCCTATAAGCAAGAGTTCGAATCAGGTAAGGGCAGTTACTTTACAGCTCAAACGAACTACATCGTTCACAAAAATCACACGTTTCTAATCTTAACTGACAATCATCGGATGTTATAGGACCACTGCTTTGTATCAGTTTCAGAAGCAGAGTTGGAATAGATATGGTCCGTATGTGTAGGAAACACTGTTTTTTGTTCTCAGCACACTCACGATTCCTGCTGTATTAGAATCTAGAAAGCAAGAGCGTGCTTCTTGCTCTAGAGCAGAGTGTGATCCATGGAAGAGAACTCTGCTGTGTGTTTCCCTTCAGAAATGGAGTTAAACCCCAGGCGCTGAGTCTTCCTACAAGCAAGAATTCGAATCAGGTAAGGGCAGTTACTTTACAGCTCAAACGAACTACATCGTTCACGAAGCTCACACGTTTCTCATCTTAAATGACAAGCATCAGATGTTAGAGGACCAGTGCTTTGTCTCAGTTTCAGAAGCAGAGATGGACTAGATATGGTCCGTATGTGTAGGAAACACCGTTCTTTTGTTCTCAGCATACTCACGTTTCCTGCTGTCTTAGAGACTCTAGAAAGCTAGAGCGTGCTTCTTGCTCTAAAGCAGAGAGTGATCAATGGATGAGAACTCTGCTCTGTGTTTCCCTTCAGAAATGGAGTTAAACCCCAGGCTCTGAGTCTTCCTACAAACAAGACTTCGATTCAGGTAAGGGCAGTTACTTTACAGCTCAAACCAACTACATCGTTCACGAAGCTCAAACGTTTCTCATCTTAAGTGACAAGCATTGGATGTTAGTGAACCTGTGGTTTGTTTAAGTTTCAGAAGCAGAGTTGGGCTAGATATGGTCCGTATGTTTCGGAAACATAGTTCTTTTGTTCTTAGCACACTCACGTTTCCTGCAGTATTAGAGAATCTAGAAAGCAAGAGCCTGCTTCTTGCTCTAAAGCAGAGTGTGATCCATGGAAGAGAACTCTGCTGTGTGTTTCCCTTCAGAAATGGAGTTAAATCCCAGGCTCTGAGTCTTCCTACAAAAAAGATTTCGTTTCAGGTAAGGGCAGTTACTTTACAGCTCAAACCAACTACATCGTTCACGAAGCTCAAACGTTTCTCATCTTAACTGACAAGCATTGGATGTTAGTGGACCTGTGGTTTGTTTCAGTTTCACAAGCAGAGTTGGACCAGATATGGTCCGTATGTGTCGGAAACATAGTTCTTTTGTTCTGAGCACAACCACGTTTCCTGCTGTATTAGATAATCTAGAAAGCTAGAGCGTGCTTCTTGCTCTAAAGCAGAGTGTGATCCATGGAAGAGAACACTGCTGTGTGTTTCCCTTCAGAAATGGAGTGAAATCCCAGGCTCTGAGTCCTCCTACAAGCAAGACTTCGAATCAGGTAAGGGCAGTTACTTTACAACTCAAACGAACTACATCGTTCACGAAGCTCACACATTTCTCATCTTAACTGACAAGCATTGGATGTTAGAGTACCTGTGCTTTGTATCAGTTTCAGAGGCAGAATTGGACTCGATATGGTCCGAATGTGTAGGAAACACCGTTGTTTTACTCTCATCACACTCATGTTTCCTGCTGTCTTAGAGATTCTAGAAAGCAAGAGCGTCCTTCTTGCTTTAAAGCAGAGTGTGATGTATATATGAGAACCCTGCTGTGTGTTTCACTTCAGAAATGGAGTTAAACCCCAGGCTCTGAGTCTTCCTACAAGCAACACTTCGTTTCAGGTAAGGGCAGTTACTTTACAGCTCAACGAACTACATCGTTCACGAAGCTCACACATTTCTCATCTTAATTGACAACATCGGATGTTATAGGACCAGTTCTTTGTATCAGTTTCAGAAGCAGGTTTGGAATAGATATGGTCCGTATGTGTAGGAAACACCGTTCTTTTGTTCTCAGCACACTCACGTTTCCTGCTGTCTTAGAGGCTCTAGAAAGCTAGAGCGTGCTTCTTGCTCTAGAGCAGAGAGTGATCAATGGATGAGAACTCTGCTGTCTGTTTCCCTTCAGAAATGGAGTTAAATCCCAGGCTCTGAGTCTTCCTACAAACAAGAATTCGTTTCAGGTAAGGGCAGTTACTTTACAGCTCAAACCAACTACATCGTTCATGAAGCTCAAACGTTTCTCATCTTAACTGACAAGCATTGGATGTTAGTGGACCTGTGGTTTGTTTCAGTTTCAGAAGCAGAGTTGGACGAGATATGGTCCGTAAGTGTCTGAAACATAGTTCTTTTGTTCTGAGCATAACCACGTTTCCTGCTGTATTAGATAATCTAGAAAGCTAGAGCGTGCTTCTTGCTCTAAAGCAGAGTGTGATCCATGGAAGAGAACTCTGCTGTGTGTTTCCCTTCAAAAATGGAGTTAAATCCCAGGCTCTGAGTCTTCCTATAAGCAAGACTTCGAATCAGGTAAGGGCAGTTACTTTACAGCTCAAACCAACTACATCGTTCATGAAGCTCAAACGTTTCTCATCTTAACTGACAAGCATTGGATGTTAGTGGACCTGTGGTTTGTTTCAGTTTCAGAAGCAGAGTTGGACGAGATATGGTCCGTAAGTGTCTGAAACATAGTTCTTTTGTTCTGAGCATAACCACGTTTCCTGCTGTATTAGATAATCTAGAAAGCTAGAGCGTGCTTCTTGCTCTAAAGCAGAGTGTGATCCATGGAAGAGAACTCTGCTGTGTGTTTCCCTTCAGAAATGGAGTTAAATCCCAGGCTCTGAGTCTTCCTATAAGCAAGACTTCGAATCAGGTAAGGGCAGTTACTTTACAGCTCAAACCAACTACATCGTTCACGAAGCTCAAACGTTTCTCATCTTAACTGATAAGCATTGGATGTTAGTGGACCTGTGGTTTGTTTCACTTTCACAAGCAGAGTTGGACTAGATATGGTCCGTATGTGTCGGAAACATAGTTCTTTTGTTCTGAGCACAACCACGTTTCCTGCTGTATAAGATAATCTAGAAAGCTAGAGCGTGCTTCTTGCTCTAAAGCAGAGTGTGATCTATATATGAGAACTCTGTTGTGTGTTTCCCTTCAGAAATGGAGTTAAATCCCAGGCTCTGAGTCTTCCTACAAACAAGACTTCGTTTCAGGTAAGGGCAGTTACTTTACAGCTCAAACCATCTACATCGTTCACGAAGCTCAAACTTTTCTCATTTTAACTGACAAGCATTGAATGTTAGTGGACCTGTGGTTTGTTTCAGTTTCACAAGCAGAGTTGGACTAGATATGGTCCGTATGTGTCGGAAACATAGTTCTTTTGTTCTCAGCACACTCATGTTTCCTGCTGTATTAGAGAATCTAGAAAGCAAGAGCCTGCTTCATGCTCTAAAGCAGAGTGTGATTCATGGAAGGGAACTCTGCTGTGTGTTTCCCTTCAGAAATGGAGTTAAATCCCAGGCTCTGAGTCTTCCTACAAACAAGACTTCGTTTCAGGTAAGGGCAGTTAATTTACAGCTCAAACCAACTACATCGTTAACGAAGGTCAAACGTTTCTCATCTTAACTGACAAGCATTGGATGTTAGTGGACCTGTGGTTTGTTTCAGTTTCACAAGCAGAGTTGGACTAGATATGGTCCGTATGTGTCGGAAACATAGTTCTTTTGTTCTCAGCACACTCACGTTTCCTGCTGTATTAGAGAATCTAGAAAGCAAGAGCGTGCTTCTTCCTCTAAAGCAGAGTGTGATCCATGGATGAGAACTCTGCTGTGTGTTTCCCTTCAGAAATGGAGTGAAATCCCAGGCTCTGAGTCTTCCTACAAGCAAGACTTCGAATCAGGTAAGGGCAGTTACTTTTCAGTTCAAACGAACTACATTGTTCACGAATCTCACACGTTACTCATCTTAACTGACAAGCATCAGATGTTATAGGACCAGTGCTTTGTATCAGTTTCAGAAGCAGAGTTGGACTAGATATGGTCCGTATGTATAGGAAACACCGTTCTTTTGTTCTCAGCACACTCAAGTTTCCTGCTGTCTTAGAGACTCTAGAAAGCTAGAGCATGCTTCTTCCTCTAAAGCAGAGTGTGATCCATGGAAGAGATCTCTGCTGTGTGTTTCCCTTCAGAAATGGAGTGAAATCCCAGGCTCTGAGTCTTCCTACAAGCAAGACTTCGAATCAGGTAAGGGCAGTTACTTTACAGCTCAAACGAACTACATCGTTCACGAAGCTCACACATTTCTCTTCTTGACTGACAAGCATTGGATGTTAGAGGACCAGTGGTTTGTATCAGTTTCAGAAGCAGAGTTGGCTAGATATGGTCCGTATGTATAGTAAACACCGTTCTTTTGTTCTCAGCACACTTACGTTTCCTGCTGTCTTAGAGACTCTAGAAAGCTAGAGCATGCTTCTTGCTCTAAAGCAGAGAGTGATCAATGGATGAGAACTCTGCTCTGTGTTTCCCTTCAGAAATGGAGTTAAATCCCAGGCTCTGAGTCTTCCTACAAACAAGACTTCGTTTCAGGTAAGGGCAGTTACTTTACAGCTCAAACCAACTACATCGTTCACGAAGCTCAAACGTTTCTCATCTTCACTGACAAGCATTGGATGTTAGTGGACCTGTGGTTTGTTTAAGTTTCAGAAGCAGAGTTGGGCTAGATATGGTCCGTATGTTTCGGAAACATAGTTCTTTTGTTCTCAGCACACTCACGTTTCCTGCAGTATTAGAGAATCTAGAAAGCAAGAGCCTGCTTCTTGCTCTAAAGCAGAGTGTGATCCATGGAAGAGAACTCTGCTGTGTGTTTCCCTTCAGAAATGGAGTTAAATCCCAGGCTCTGAGTCTTCCTACAAACAAGATTTCGTTTCAGGTAAGGGCAGTTACTTTACAGCTCAAACCAACTACATCATTTACGAAGCTCAAACGTTTCTCATCTTAACTGACAAGCATTGGATGTTAGTGGACCTGTGGTTTGTTTCAGTTTCACAAGCAGAGTTGGACTAGATATGGTCCGTATGTGTCGGAAACATAGTTCTTTTGTTCTCAGCACACTCACGTTTCCTGCTGTATTAGAGAATCTAGAAAGCAAGAGCGTGCTTCTTGCTCTAAAGCAGAGTGTGATCCATGGAAGAGAACTCTGCTGTGTGTTTCCCTTCAGAAATGGAGTTAAATCCCAGGCTCTGAGTCTTCCTACAAGCAAGACTTCGAATCAGGTAAGGGCAGTTACTTTACAGCTCAAACGAACTACATCGTTCACGAAGCTCACACGTTACTCATCTTAACTGACAAGCATTGGATGTTAGAGGACCAGTGCTTTGTATCAGTTTCAGAGGCAGAGTTGGACTCGATATGGTCTGAATGTGTAGGAAACACCATTGTTTTCCTCTCATCACACTCATGTTTCCTGCTGTCTTAGAGATTCTAGAAAGCAAGAGCGTCCTTCTTGCTTTAAAGCAGAGTGTGATGTATATATGAGAACCCTGCTGTGTGTTTCACTTCAGAAGTGGAGTTAAACCCCATCTCTGAGTCTTCCTACAAGCAACACATCGTTTCAGGTAAGGGCAGTTACTTTACAGCTCAACGAACTACATCGTGCACAAAGCTCACACATTTCTCATCTTAATTGACAACATCGGATGTTATAGGACCAGTTCTTTGTATCAGTTTCAGAAGCAGGTTTGGAATAGATATGGTCCGTATGTGTAGAAAACACCGTTCTTTTGTTCTCAGCACACTCACGTTTCCTGCTGTCTTAGAGACTCTAGAAAGCTAGAACGAGCTTCTTGCTCTAAAGCAGAGTGTGATCCATGGAAGAGAACTCTGCTGTGTGTTTCCCTTCAGAAATGGAGTTAAATCCCAGGCTCTGAGTCTTCCTATAAGCAAGAGTTCGAATCAGGTAAGGGCAGTTACTTTACAGCTCAAACGAACTACATCGTTCACGAAGATCACACGTTTCTAATCTTAACTGACAATCATCGGATGTTATAGGACCACTGCTTTGTATCAGTTTCAGAAGCAGAGTTGGAATAGATATGGTCCGTATGTGTAGGAAACACTGTTTTTTGTTCTCAGCACACTCACGATTCCTGCTGTATTAGAATCTAGAAAGCAAGAGCGTGCTTCTTGCTCTAGAGCAGAGTGTGATCCATGGAAGAGAACTCTGCTGTGTGTTTCCCTTCAGAAATGGAGTTAAACCCCAGGCGCTGAGTCTTCCTACAAGCAAGAATTCGAATCAGGTAAGGGCAGTTACTTTACAGCTCAAACGAACTACATCGTTCACGAAGCTCACACGTTTCTCATCTTAAATGACAAGCATCAGATGTTAGAGGACCAGTGCTTTGTCTCAGTTTCAGAAGCAGAGATGGACTAGATATGGTCCGTATGTGTAGGAAACACCGTTCTTTTGTTCTCAGCATACTCACGTTTCCTGCTGTCTTAGAGACTCTAGAAAGCTAGAGAGTGCTTCTTGCTCTAAAGCAGAGAGTCATCAATGGATGAGAACTCTGCTCTGTGTTTCTCTTCAGAAATGGAGTTAAATCCCAGGCTCTGAGTCTTCCTATAAGCAAGAGTTCGAATCAGGTAAGGGCAGTTACTTTACAGCTCAAACGAACTACATCGTTCACGAAGATCACACGTTTCTAATCTTAACTGACAATCATCGGATGTTATAGGACCACTGCTTTGTATCAGTTTCAGAAGCAGAGTTAGAATAGATATGGTCCGTATGTGTAGGAAACACTTTTTTGTTCTCAGCACACTCACGATTCCTGCTGTATTAGAGAATCTAGAAAGCAAGAGCGTGCTTCTTGCTCTAGAGCAGAGTGTGATCCATGGAAGAGAACTCTGCTGTGTGTTTCCCTTCAGAAATGGAGTTAAACCCCAGGCGCGGAGTCTTCCTACAAGCAAGAATTCGAATCAGGTAAGGGCAGTTACTTTACAGCTAAAACGAACTACATCATTCACGAAGCTCACACGTTTCTCATCTTAAATGACAAGCATCAGATGTTAGAGGACCAGTGCTTTGCTCAGTTTCAGAAGCAGAGATGGACTAGATATGGTCCGTATGTGTAGGAAACACCGTTCTTTTGTTCTCAGCATACTCACGTTTCCTGCTGTCTTAGAGACTCTAGAAAGCTAGAGCGTGCTTCTTGCTCTACAGCAGAGTGTGATCAATGGATGAGGACTCTGCTGTGTGTTTCCCTTCAGAAATGCATTTAAATCCCAGGATCTGTGTCTTCCTACAATAAAGACTTCGTTTCAGGTAAGGGCAGTCACTTTTCAGCTCAAACAAACTACATCGTTCACGAATCTCACACGTTTCTCATCTTAACTGACAAGCATCGGATGTTATAGGACCAGTGCTTTGTATCAGTTTCAGAAGCAGAGTTGGACTAGATATGGTACGTATGTATAGGAAACACAATTCTTTTGTTCTCAGCACACTCACGTTTCCTGCTGTCTTAGAGACTCTAGAAAGCTAGAGCGTGCTTCTTGCTCTAAAGCAGAGTGTGATCCATGGAAGAGAACTCTGCTGTGTGTTTCCCTTCAGAAATGGAGTTAAATCCCACGTTCTGAGTCTATGTATAAGCAAGACTTCGTTTCAGGTAAGGGCAGTTACTTTACAGGTCAAACCAACTACATCGTTCACGAAGCTCAAACCTTTCTCATCTTAACTGACAAGCATTGGATGTTAGTGGACCTGTGGTTTGTTTCAGTTTCACAAGCAGAGTTGGACCAGATATGGTCCGTATGTGTCGGAAACATAGTTCTTTTGTTCTCAGCACACTCACGTTTCCTGCTGTATTAGAGAATCTAGAAAGCAAGAGCGTGCTTCTTGCTCTAAAGCAGAGTGTGATCCATGGAAGAGAACACTGCTGTGTGTTTCCCTTCAGAAATGGAGTTAAATCCCAGGCTCTGAGTCTTCCTACAAGCAAGACTTCGAATCAGGTAAGGGCAGTTACTTTACAGCTCAAACGAACTACATCGTTCACGAAGCTCACACGTTACTCATCTTAACTGACAAGCATTGGATGTTAGAGGACCAGTGCTTTGTATCAGTTTCAGAGGCAGAGTTGGACTCGATATGGTCTGAATGTGTAGGAAACACCATTGTTTTCCTCTCATCACACTCATGTTTCCTGCTGTCTTAGAGATTCTAGAAAGCAAGAGCGTCCTTCTTGCTTTAAAGCAGAGTGTGATGTATATATGAGAACCCTGCTGTGTGTTTCACTTCAGAAGTGGAGTTAAACCCCATCTCTGAGTCTTCCTACAAGCAACACATCGTTTCAGGTAAGGGCAGTTACTTTACAGCTCAACGAACTACATCGTGCACAAAGCTCACACATTTCTCATCTTAATTGACAACATCGGATGTTATAGGACCAGTTCTTTGTATCAGTTTCAGAAGCAGGTTTGGAATAGATATGGTCCGTATGTGTAGAAAACTCCGTTCTTTTGTTCTCAGCACACTCACGTTTCCTGCTGTCTTAGAGACTCTAGAAAGCTAGAACGAGCTTCTTGCTCTAAAGCAGAGTGTGATCCATGGAAGAGATCTCTGCTGTGTGTTTCCCTTCAGAAATGGAGTGAAATCCCAGGCTCTGAGTCTTCCTACAAGCAAGACTTCGAATCAGGTAAGGGCAGTTACTTTACAGCTCAAACGAACTACATCCTTCACGAAGCTCACACATTTCTCTTCTTAACTGACAAGCATTGGATGTTAGAGGACCAGTGCTTTGTATCAGTTTCAGAGGCAGAGTTGGACACGATATGGTCCGAATGTTTAGGAAACACAGTTATTTGTTCTGAACATAACCACGTTTCCTGCTGTATTAGATAATCTAGAAAGCTAGAGAGTACTTCTTGCTCTAAAGCAGAGTGTGATCCGTGGAAGAGAACTCTGCTGTGTGTTTCCCTTCAGAAATGGAGTTAAACCCCATGCGCTGAGTCTTCCTACAAGCAAGACTTCGAATCAGGTAAGGGCAGTTACTTTACAGCTCAAACGAACTACATCGTTCACGAAGCTCACACGTTTCTCATCTTAAATGACAAGCATCAGATGTTAGAGGACCAGTGCTTTGTCTCAGTTTCAGAAGCAGAGATGGACTAGATATGGTCCGTATGTGTAGGAAACACCGTTCTTTTGTTCTCAGCATACTCACGTTCCTGCTGTCTTAGAGACTCTAGAAAGCTAGAGAGTGCTTCTTGCTCTAAAGCAGAGAGTGATCAATGGATGAGAACTCTGCTCTGTGTTTCCCTTCAGAAATGGTGTTAAATCCCAGGCTCTGAGTCTTCCTACAAACAAGACTTCGTTTCAGGTAAGGGCAGTTACTTTACAGCTCAAACCAACTACATCGTTCACGAAGCTCAAACGTTTCTCATCTTAACTGACAAGCATTGGATGTTATTGGACCTGTGGTTTGTTTAAGTTTCAGAAGCAGAGTTGGGCTAGTTATGGTCCGTATGTTTCGGAAACATAGTTCTTTTGTTCTTAGCACACTCACGTTTCCTGCAGTATTAGAGAATCTAGAAAGCAAGAGCCTGCTTCTTGCTCTAAAGCAGAGTGTGATCCATGGAAGAGAACTCTGCTGTGTGTTTCCCTTCAGAAATGGAGTTAAATCCCAGGCTCTGAGTCTTCCTACAAAAAAGATTTCGTTTCAGGTAAGGGCAGTTACTTTACAGCTCAAACCAACTACATCATTTACGAAGTTCAAACGTTTCTCATCTTAACTGACAAGCATTGGATGTTAGTGGACCTGTGGTTTGTTTCAGTTTCACAAGCAGAGTTGGACCAGATATGGTCCGTATGTGTCGGAAACATAGTTCTTTTGTTCTCAGCACACTCACGTTTCCTGCTGTATTAGAGAATCTAGAAAGTAAGAGCGTGCTTCTTGCTCTAAAGCAGAGTGTGATCCATGGAAGAGAACTCTGCTGTGTGTTTCCCTTCAGAAATGGAGTGAAATCCCAGGCTCTGAGTCTTCCTACAAGCAAGACTTCGAAACAGGTAAGGGCAGTTACTTTACAGCTCAAACGAACTACATCGTTCACGAAGCTCACACGTTTCTCATCTTAACTGACATGCATCGGATGTTAGAGGACCAGTGCTTTGTCTCAGTTTCAGAAGCAGAGATGGACTAGATATGGTCCGTATGTGTAGGAAACACCGTTCTTTTGTTCTCAGCATACTCACGTTTCCTGCTGTCTTAGAGACTCTAGAAAACTAGAGCGTGCTTCTTGCTCTAAAGCAGAGTGTGATCAATGGATGAGAACTCTGCTGTGTGTTTCCCTTCAGGAATGCAGTGAAATCCCAGGCTCTGTGTCTTCCTACAAACAAGACTTCGTTTCAGGTAAGGGCAGTCACTTTACAGCTTAAACGAACTACCTCGTTCACGAATCTCACACGTTTCTCATCTTAACTGACAAGCATCGGATGTTATAGGACCAGTGCTTTGTATCAGTTTCAGAAGCAGAGTTGGACTAGATATGGTCCGTATGTATAGGAAACACCGTTCTTTTGTTCTCAGCACACTCACATTTCCTGCTGTCTTAGAGACTCTAGAAAGCTAGAGCGTGCTTCTTGCTCTAAAGCAGAGAGTGATCAATGGATGAGAACTCTGCTCTGTGTTTCCCTTCAGAAATGGAGTTAAATCCCAGGCTCTGAGTCTTCCTACAAACAAGACTTCGTTTCAGGTAAGGGCAGTTACTTTACAGCTCAAACCAACTACATCGTTCACGAAGGTCAAACGTTTCTCATCTTTACTGACAAGCATTGGATGTTAGTGGACCTGTGGTTTGTTTCAGTTTCACAAGCAGAGTTGGACTAGATATGGTCCGTATGTGTCGGAAACATAGTTCTTTTGTTCTCAGCACACTCACGTTTCCTGCTGTATTAGAGAATCTAGAAAGCTAGAGCGTGCTTCTTGCTCTAAAGCAGAGTGTGATCCATGGAAGAGAACTCTGCTGTGTGTGTCCCTTCAGAAATGGAGTTAAATCCCAGGCTCTGAGTCTTCCTATAAGCAAGAGTTCGAATCAGGTAAGGGCAGTTACTTTACAGCTCAAACGAACTACATCGTTCACGAAGATCACACGTTTCTAATCTTAACTGACAATCATCGGATGTTATAGGACCACTGCTTTGTATCAGTTTCAGAAGCAGAGTTAGAATAGATATGGTCCGTATGTGTAGGAAACACTGTTTTTTGTTCTCAGCACACTCACGATTCCTGCTGTATTAGAGAATCTAGAAAGCAAGAGCGTGCTTCTTGCTCTAGAGCAGAGTGTGATCCATGGAAGAGAACTCTGCTGTGTGTTTCCCTTCAGAAATGGAGTTAAACCCCAGGCGCGGAGTCTTCCTACAAGCAAGAATTCGAATCAGGTAAGGGCAGTTACTTTACAGCTCAAACGAACTACATCGTTCACGAAGCTCACACGTTTCTCATCTTAAATGACAAGCATCAGATGTTAGAGGACCAGTGCTTTGTCTCAGTTTCAGAAGCAGAGATGGACTAGTTATGGTCCGTATGTGTAGGAAACACCGTTCTTTTGTTCTCAGCATACTCACGTTTCCTGCTGTCTTAGAGACTCTAGAAAGCTAGAGCGTGCTTCTTGCTCTACAGCAGAGTGTGATCAATGGATGAGGACTCTGCTGTGTTTTTCCCTTCAGAAATGCATTTACATCCCAGGATCTGTGTCTTCCTACAATAAAGACTTCGTTTCAGGTAAGGGCAGTCACTTTTCAGCTCAAACAAACTACATCGTTCACGAATCTCACACGTTTCTCATCTTAACTGACAAGCATCGGATGTTATAGGACCAGTGCTTTGTATCAGTTTCAGAAGCAGAGTTGGACTAGATATGGTACGTATGTATAGGAAACACAATTCTTTTGTTCTCAGCACACTCACGTTTCCTGCTGTCTTAGAGACTCTAGAAAGCTAGAGCGTGCTTCTTGCTCTAAAGCAGAGTGTGATCCATGGAAGAGAACTCTGCTGTGTGTTTCCCTTCAGAAATGGAGTGAAATCCCAGGCTCTGAGTCCTCCTACAAGCAAGACTTCGAATCAGGTAAGGGCAGTTACTTTACAACTCAAACGAACTACATCGTTCACGAAGCTCACACATTTCTCATCTTAACTGACAAGCATTGGATGTTAGAGTACCTGTGCTTTGTATCAGTTTCAGAGGCAGAGTTGGACACGATATGGTCCGAATGTGTAGGAGACACCGTTGTTTTCCTCTCATCACACTCATGTTTCCTGCTGTCTTAGAGATTCTAGAAAGCAAGAGCGTCCTTCTTGCTTTAAAGCAGAGTGTGATGTATATATGAGAACCCTGCTGTGTGTTTCACTTCAGAAATGGAGTTAAACCCCAGGCTCTGAATCTTCCTACAAGCAACACTTCATTTCAGGTAAGGGCAGTTACTTTACAGCTCAACGAACTACATCGTTCACGAAGCTCACACATTTCTCATCTTAATTGACAACATCGGATGTTATAGGACCAGTTCTTTGTATCAGTTTCAGAAGCAGGTTTGGAATAGATATGTTCCGTATGTGTAGGAAACACCGTTCTTTTGTTCTCAGCACACTCACGTTTCCTGCTGTCTTAGAGACTCTAGAAAGCTAGAACGTGCTTCTTGCTCTAAAGCAGAGTGTGATCAATGGATGAGAACTCTGCTGTGTGTTTCCCTTCAGAAATGCAGTGAAATCCCATGCTCTGTGTCTTCCTACAATCAAGACTTCGTTTCAGGTAAGGGCAGTCACTTTTCAGTTCAAACGAACTACATTGTTCACGAATCTCACACGTTTCTCATCTTAACTGACAAGCATCGGATGTTATAGGACCAGTGCTTTGTATCAGTTTCAGAAGCAGAGTTGGACTAGATATGGTCCGTATGTATAGGAAACACCGTTCTTTTGTTCTCAGCACACTCACGTTTCCTGCTGTCTTAGAGACTCTAGAAAGCTAGAGCATGCTTCTTCCTCTAAAGCAGAGTGTGATCCATGGAAGAGATCTCTGCTGTGTTTTTCCCTTCAGAAATGGAGTGAAATCCCAGGCTCTGAGTCTTCCTACAAGCAAGACTTCGAATCAGGTAAGGGCAGTTACTTTACATCTCAAACGAACTACATCGTTCACGAAGCTCACACATTTCTCTTCTTAACTGACAAGCATTGGATGTTAGAGGACCAGTGCTTTGTATCAGTTTCAGAGGCAGAGTTGGACACGATATGGTCCGAATGTTTAGGAAACACAGTTATTTGTTCTGAACATAACCACGTTTCCTGCTGTATTAGATAATCTAGAAAGCTAGAGAGTACTTCTTGCTCTAAAGCAGAGTGTGATCCATGGAAGAGAACTCTGCTGTGTGTTTCCCTTCAGAAATGGAGTTAAACCCCATGCGCTGAGTCTTCCTACAAGCAAGACTTCGAATCAGGTAAGGGCAGTTACTTTACAGCTCAAACGAACTACATCGTTCACGAAGCTCACACGTTTCTCATCTTAACTGACATGCATCGGATGTTAGAGGACCAGTGCTTTGTCTCAGTTTCAGAAGCAGAGATGGACTAGATATGGTCCGTATGTGTAGGAAACACCGTTCTTTTGTTCTCAGCATACATACGTTTCCTGCTGTCTTAGAGACTCTAGAAAGCTAGAGCGTGCTTCTTGCTCTAAAGCAGAGTGTGATCAATGGATAAGAATTCTGCTGTGTGTTTCCCTTCAGGAATGCAGTGAAATCCCAGGCTCTGTGTCTTCCTACAAACAAGACTTCGTTTCAGGTAAGGGCAGTCACTTTACAGCTTAAACGAACTACATCGTTCACGAATCTCACACGTTTCTCATCTTAACTGACAAGCATCGGATGTTATAGGACCAGTGCTTTGTATCAGTTTCAGAAGCAGAGTTGGACTAGATATGGTCCGTATGTATAGGAAACACCGTTCTTTTGTTCTCAGCACACTCACGTTTCCTGCTGTCTTAGAGACTCTAGAAAGCTAGAGCGTGCTTCTTGCTCTAAAACAGAGAGTGATCAATGGATGAGAACTCTGCTGTGTGTTTCCCTTCAGAAATGGAGTTAAATCCCAGGCTCTGATTCTTCCTACAAACAAGACTTCGTTTCAGGTAAGGGCAGTTACTTTACAGCTCAAACCAACTACATCGTTCACGAAGGTCAAACGTTTCTCATCTTAACTGACAAGCATTGGATGTTAGTGGACCTGTGGTTTGTTTCAGTTTCACAAGCAGAGTTGGACTAGATATGGTCTGTATGTGTCGGAAACATAGTTCTTTTGTTCTCAGCACACTCACGTTTCCTGCTGTATTAGAGAATCTAGAAAGCTAGAGCGTGCTTCTTGCTCTAAAGCAGAGTGTGATCCATGGAAGAGAACTCTGCTGTGTGTTTCCCTTCAGAAATGGAGTTAAATCCCAGGATCTGAGTCTTCCTATAAGCAAGAGTTCGAATCAGGTAAGGGCAGTTACTTTACAGCTCAAACGAACTACATCGTTCACGAAGATCACACGTTTCTAATCTTAACTGACAATCATCGGATGTTATAGGACCAGTGCTTTGTCTCAGTTTCAGAAGCAGAGTTGGAATAGATATGGTCCGTATGTGTAGGAAACACTGTTTTTTGTTCTCAGCACACTCACGATTCCTGCTGTATTAGAGAATCTAGAAAGCAAGAGCGTGCTTCTTTCTCTAGAGCAGAGTGTGATCCATGGAAGAGAACTCTGCTGTGTGTTTCCCTTCAGGAATGCAGTGAAATCCCAGGCTCTGTGTCTTCCTACAATAAAGACTTCGTTTTAGGTAAGGGCAGTCACTTTTCAGCTTAAACGAACTACATCCTTCACGATCTCACACGTTTCTCATCTTAACTGACAAGCATCGGATGTTATAGGACCAGTGGTTTGTATCAGTTTCAGAAGCAGAGTTGGCTAGATATGGTCCGTATGTATAGTAAACACCGTTCTTTTGTTCTCAGCACACTTACGTTTCCTGCTGTCTTAGAGACTCTAGAAAGCTAGAGCATGCTTCTTGCTCTAAAGCAGAGAGTGATCAATGGATGAGAACTCTGCTCTGTGTTTCCCTTCAGAAATGGAGTTAAATCCCAGGCTCTGAGTCTTCCTACAAACAAGATTTCGTTTCAGGTAAGGGCAGTTACTTTACAGCTCAAACGAACTACATCGTTCACGAAGCTCACACATTTCTCTTCTTAACTGACAAGCATTGGATGTTAGAGGACCAGTGGTTTGTATCAGTTTCAGAAGCAGAGTTGGCTAGATATGGTCCGTATGTATAGTAAACACCGTTCTTTTGTTCTCAGCACACTTACGTTTCCTGCTGTCTTAGAGACTCTAGAAAGCTAGAGCATGCTTCTTGCTCTAAAGCAGAGAGTGATCAATGGATGAGAACTCTGCTCTGTGTTTCCCTTCAGAAATGGAGTTAAATCCCAGGCTCTGAGTCTTCCTACAAACAAGACTTCGTTTCAGGTAAGGGCAGTTACTTTACAGCTCAAACCAACTACATCGTTCACGAAGCTCAAACGTTTCTCATCTTCACTGACAAGCATTGGATGTTAGTGGACCTGTGGTTTGTTTAAGTTTCAGAAGCAGAGTTGGGCTAGATATGGTCCGTATGTTTCGGAAACATAGTTCTTTTGTTCTCAGCACACTCACGTTTCCTGCAGTATTAGAGAATCTAGAAAGCAAGAGCCTGCTTCTTGCTCTAAAGCAGAGTGTGATCCATGGAAGAGAACTCTGCTGTGTGTTTCCCTTCAGAAATGGAGTTAAATCCCAGGCTCTGAGTCTTCCTACAAACAAGATTTCGTTTCAGGTAAGGGCAGTTACTTTACAGCTCAAACCAACTACATCATTTACGAAGCTCAAACGTTTCTCATCTTAACTGACAAGCATTGGATGTTAGTGGACCTGTGGTTTGTTTCAGTTTCACAAGCAGAGTTGGACTAGATATGGTCCGTATGTGTCGGAAACATAATTCTTTTGTTCTCAGCACACTCACGTTTCCTGCTGTATTAGAGAATCTAGAAAGCAAGAGCGTGCTTCTTGCTCTAAAGCAGAGTGTGATCCATGGAAGAGAACTCTGCTTTGTGTTTCCCTTCAGAAATGGAGTTAAATCCCAGGCTCTGAGTCTTCCTACAAGCAAGACTTCGAATCAGGTAAGGGCAGTTACTTTACAGCTCAAACGAACTACATCGTTCACGAAGCTCACACGTTACTCATCTTAACTGACAAGCATTGGATGTTAGAGGACCAGTGCTTTGTATCAGTTTCAGAGGCAGAGTTGGACTCGATATGGTCTGAATGTGTAGGAAACACCATTGTTTTCCTCTCATCACACTCATGTTTCCTGCTGTCTTAGAGATTCTAGAAAGCAAGAGCGTCCTTCTTGCTTTAAAGCAGAGTGTGATGTATATATGAGAACCCTGCTGTGTGTTTCACTTCAGAAGTGGAGTTAAACCCCATCTCTGAGTCTTCCTACAAGCAACACATCGTTTCAGGTAAGGGCAGTTACTTTACAGCTCAACGAACTACATCGTTCACGAAGCTCACACGTTTCTCATCTTAACTGACATGCATCGGATGTTAGAGGACCAGTGCTTTGTCTCAGTTTCAGAAGCAGAGATGGACTAGATATGGTCCGTATGTGTAGGAAACACCGTTCTTTTGTTCTCAGCATACTCACGTTTCCTGCTGTCTTAGAGACTCTAGAAAACTAGAGCGTGCTTCTTGCTCTAAAGCAGAGTGTGATCAATGGATGAGAACTCTGCTGTGTGTTTCCCTTCAGGAATGCAGTGAAATCCCAGGCTCTGTGTCTTCCTACAAACAAGACTTCGTTTCAGGTAAGGGCAGTCACTTTACAGCTTAAACGAACTACCTCGTTCACGAACCTCACACGTTTCTCATCTTAACTGACAAGCATCGGATGTTATAGGACCAGTGCTTTGTATCAGTTTCAGAAGCAGAGTTGGACTAGATATGGTCCGTATGTATAGGAAACACCGTTCTTTTGTTCTCAGCACACTCACGTTTCCTGATGTCTTAGAGACTCTAGAAAGCTAGAGCGTGCTTCTTGCTCTAAAGCAGAGAGTGATCAATGGATGAGAACTCTGCTCTGTGTTTCCCTTCAGAAATGGAGTTAAATCCCAGGCTCTGAGTCTTCCTACAAACAAGACTTCGTTTCAGGTAAGGGCAGTTACTTTACAGCTCAAACCAACTACCTCGTTCACGAATCTCACACGTTTCTCATCTTAACTGACAATCATCGGATGTTATAGGACCACTGCTTTGTATCAGTTTCAGAAGCAGAGTTGGACTAGATATGGTCTGTATGTGTCGGAAACATAGTTCTTTTGTTCTCAGCACACTCACGTTTCCTGCTGTATTAGAGAATCTAGAAAGCTAGAGCGTGCTTCTTGCTCTAAAGCAGAGTGTGATCCATGGAAGAGAACTCTGCTGTGTGTTTCCCTTCAGAAATGGAGTTAAATCCCAGGATCTGAGTCTTCCTATAAGCAAGAGTTCGAATCAGGTAAGGGCAGTTACTTTACAGCTCAAACGAACTACATCGTTCACGAAGATCACACGTTTCTAATCTTAACTGACAATCATCGGATGTTATAGGACCAGTGCTTTGTCTCAGTTTCAGAAGCAGAGTTGGAATAGATATGGTCCGTATGTGTAGGAAACACTGTTTTTTGTTCTCAGCACACTCACGATTCCTGCTGTATTAGAGAATCTAGAAAGCAAGAGCGTGCTTCTTGCTCTAGAGCAGAGTGTGATCCATGGAAGAGAACTCTGCTGTGTGTTTCCCTTCAGGAATGAAGTGAAATCCCAGGCTCTGTGTCTTCCTACAATAAAGACTTCGTTTTAGGTAAGGGCAGTCACTTTTCAGCTTAAACGAACTACATCCTTCACGATCTCACACGTTTCTCATCTTAACTGACAAGCATCGGATGTTATAGGACCAGTGGTTTGTATCAGTTTCAGAAGCAGAGTTGGCTAGATATGGTCCGTATGTATAGTAAACACCGTTCTTTTGTTCTCAGCACACTTACGTTTCCTGCTGTCTTAGAGACTCTAGAAAGCTAGAGCATGCTTCTTGCTCTAAAGCAGAGAGTGATCAATGGATGAGAACTCTGCTCTGTGTTTCCCTTCAGAAATGGAGTTAAATCCCAGGCTCTGAGTCTTCCTACAAACAAGATTTCGTTTCAGGTAAGGGCAGTTACTTTACAGCTCAAACGAACTACATCGTTCACGAAGCTCACACATTTCTCTTCTTAACTGACAAGCATTGGATGTTAGAGGACCAGTGGTTTGTATCAGTTTCAGAAGCAGAGTTGGCTAGATATGGTCCGTATGTATAGTAAACACCGTTTTTTTGTTCTCAGCACACTTACGTTTCCTGCTGTCTTAGAGACTCTAGAAAGCTAGAGCATGCTTCTTGCTCTAAAGCAGAGAGTGATCAATGGATGAGAACTCTGCTCTGTGTTTCCCTTCAGAAATGGAGTTAAATCCCAGGCTCTGAGTCTTCCTACAAACAAGACTTCGTTTCAGGTAAGGGCAGTTACTTTACAGCTCAAACCAACTACATCGTTCACGAAGCTCAAACGTTTCTCATCTTCACTGACAAGCATTGGATGTTAGTGGACCTGTGGTTTGTTTAAGTTTCAGAAGCAGAGTTGGGCTAGATATGGTCCGTATGTTTCGGAAACATAGTTCTTTTGTTCTCAGCACACTCACGTTTCCTGCAGTATTAGAGAATCTAGAAAGCAAGAGCCTGCTTCTTGCTCTAAAGCAGAGTGTGATCCATGGAAGAGAACTCTGCTGTGTGTTTCCCTTCAGAAATGGAGTTAAATCCCAGGCTCTGAGTCTTCCTACAAACAAGATTTCGTTTCAGGTAAGGGCAGTTACTTTACAGCTCAAACCAACTACATCATTTATGAAGCTCAAACGTTTCTCATCTTAACTGACAAGCATTGGATGTTAGTGGACCTGTGGTTTGTTTCAGTTTCACAAGCAGAGTTGGACTAGATATGGTCCGTATGTGTCGGAAACATAGTTCTTTTGTTCTCAGCACACTCACGTTTCCTGCTGTATTAGAGAATCTAGAAAGCAAGAGCGTGCTTCTTGCTCTAAAGCAGAGTGTGATCCATGGAAGAGAACTCTGCTGTGTGTTTCCCTTCAGAAATGGAGTTAAATCCCAGTCTCTGAGTCTTCCTACAAGCAAGACTTCGAATCAGGTAAGGGCAGTTACTTTACAGCTCAAACGAACTACATCGTTCACGAAGCTCACACGTTACTCATCTTAACTGACAAGCATTGGATGTTAGAGGACCAGTGCTTTGTATCAGTTTCAGAGGCAGAGTTGGACTCGATATGGTCTGAATGTGTAGGAAACACCATTGTTTTCCTCTCATCACACTCATGTTTCCTGCTGTCTTAGAGATTCTAGAAAGCAAGAGCGTCCTTCTTGCTTTAAAGCAGAGTGTGATGTATATATGAGAACCCTGCTGTGTGTTTCACTTCAGAAGTGGAGTTAAACCCCATCTCTGAGTCTTCCTACAAGCAACACATCGTTTCAGGTAAGGGCAGTTACTTTAAAGCTCAACGAACTACATCGTTCACGAAGCTCACACGTTTCTCATCTTAACTGACATGCATCGGATGTTAGAGGACCAGTGCTTTGTCTCAGTTTCAGAAGCAGAGATGGACTAGATATGGTCCGTATGTGTAGGAAACACCGTTCTTTTGATCTCAGCATACTCACGTTTCCTGCTGTCTTAGAGACTCTAGAAAACTAGAGCGTGCTTCTTGCTCTAAAGCAGAGTGTGATCAATGGATGAGAACTCTGCTGTGTGTTTCCCTTCAGGAATGCAGTGAAATCCCAGGCTCTGTGTCTTCCTACAAACAAGACTTCGTTTCAGGTAAGGGCTGTCACTTTACAGCTTAAACGAACTACCTCGTTCACGAACCTCACACGTTTCTCATCTTAACTGACAAGCATCGGATGTTATAGGACCAGTGCTTTGTATCAGTTTCAGAAGCAGAGTTGGACTAGATATGGTCCGTATGTATAGGAAACACCGTTCTTTTGTTCTCAGCACACTCACGTTTCCTGATGTCTTAGAGACTCTAGAAAGCTAGAGCGTGCTTCTTGCTCTAAAGCAGAGAGTGATCAATGGATGAGAACTCTGCTCTGTGTTTCCCTTCAGAAATGGAGTTAAATCCCAGGCTCTGAGTCTTCCTACAAACAAGACTTCGTTTCAGGTAAGGGCAGTTACTTTACAGCTCAAACCAACTACCTCGTTCACGAATCTCACACGTTTCTCATCTTAACTGACAATCATCAGATGTTATAGGACCACTGCTTTGTATCAGTTTCAGAAGCAGAGTTGGACTAGATATGGTCTGTATGTGTCGGAAACATAGTTCTTTTGTTCTCAGCACACTCACGTTTCCTGCTGTATTAGAGAATCTAGAAAGCTAGAGCGTGCTTCTTGCTCTAAAGCAGAGTGTGATCCATGGAAGAGAACTCTGCTGTGTGTTTCCCTTCAGAAATGGAGTTAAATCCCAGGATCTGAGTCTTCCTATAAGCAAGAGTTCGAATCAGGTAAGGGCAGTTACTTTACAGCTCAAACGAACTACATCGTTCACGAAGATCACACGTTTCTAATCTTAACTGACAATCATCGGATGTTATAGGACCAGTGCTTTGTCTCAGTTTCAGAAGCAGAGTTGGAATAGATATGGTCCGTATGTGTAGGAAACACTGTTTTTTGTTCTCAGCACACTCACGATTCCTGCTGTATTAGAGAATCTAGAAAGCAAGAGCGTGCTTCTTTCTCTAGAGCAGAGTGTGATCCATGGAAGAGAACTCTGCTGTGTGTTTCCCTTCAGGAATGCAGTGAAATCCCAGGCTCTGTGTCTTCCTACAATAAAGACTTCGTTTTAGGTAAGGGCAGTCACTTTTCAGCTTAAACGAACTACATCCTTCACGATCTCACACGTTTCTCATCTTAACTGACAAGCATCGGATGTTATAGGACCAGTGGTTTGTATCAGTTTCAGAAGCAGAGTTGGCTAGATATGGTCCGTATGTATAGTAAACACCGTTCTTTTGTTCTCAGCACACTTACGTTTCCTGCTGTCTTAGAGACTCTAGAAAGCTAGAGCATGCTTCTTGCTCTAAAGCAGAGAGTGATCAATGGATGAGAACTCTGCTCTGTGTTTCCCTTCAGAAATGGAGTTAAATCCCAGGCTCTGAGTCTTCCTACAAACAAGATTTCGTTTCAGGTAAGGGCAGTTACTTTACAGCTCAAACGAACTACATCGTTCACGAAGCTCACACATTTCTCTTCTTAACTGACAAGCATTGGATGTTAGAGGACCAGTGGTTTGTATCAGTTTCAGAAGCAGAGTTGGCTAGATATGGTCCGTATGTATAGTAAACACCGTTCTTTTGTTCTCAGCACACTTACGTTTCCTGCTGTCTTAGAGACTCTAGAAAGCTAGAGCATGCTTCTTGCTCTAAAGCAGAGAGTGATCAATGGATGAGAACTCTGCTCTGTGTTTCCCTTCAGAAATGGAGTTAAATCCCAGGCTCTGAGTCTTCCTACAAACAAGACTTCGTTTCAGGTAAGGGCAGTTACTTTACAGCTCAAACCAACTACATCGTTCACGAAGCTCAAACGTTTCTCATCTTCACTGACAAGCATTGGATGTTAGTGGACCTGTGGTTTGTTTAAGTTTCAGAAGCAGAGTTGGGCTAGATATGGTCCGTATGTTTCGGAAACATAGTTCTTTTGTTCTCAGCACACTCACGTTTCCTGCAGTATTAGAGAATCTAGAAAGCAAGAGCCTGCTTCTTGCTCTAAAGCAGAGTGTGATCCATGGAAGAGAACTCTGCTGTGTGTTTCCCTTCAGAAATGGAGTTAAATCCCAGGCTCTGAGTCTTCCTACAAACAAGATTTCGTTTCAGGTAAGGGCAGTTACTTTACAGCTCAAACCAACTACATCATTTACGAAGCTCAAACGTTTCTCATCTTAACTGACAAGCATTGGGTGTTAGTGGACCTGTGGTTTGTTTCAGTTTCACAAGCAGAGTTGGACTAGATATGGTCCGTATGTGTCGGAAACATAGTTCTTTTGTTCTCAGCACACTCACGTTTCCTGCTGTATTAGAGAATCTAGAAAGCAAGAGCGTGCTTCTTGCTCTAAAGCAGAGTGTGATCCATGGAAGAGAACTCTGCTGTGTGTTTCCCTTCAGAAATGGAGTTAAATCCCAGGCTCTGAGTCTTCCTACAAGCAAGACTTCGAATCAGGTAAGGGCAGTTACTTTACAGCTCAAACGAACTACATCGTTCACGAAGCTCACACGTTACTCATCTTAACTGACAAGCATTGGATGTTAGAGGACCAGTGCTTTGTATCAGTTTCAGAGGCAGAGTTGGACTCGATATGGTCTGAATGTGTAGGAAAAACCATTGTTTTCCTCTCATCACACTCATGTTTCCTGCTGTCTTAGAGATTCTAGAAAGCAAGAGCGTCCTTCTTGCTTTAAAGCAGAGTGTGATGTATATATGAGAACCCTGCTGTGTGTTTCACTTCAGAAGTGGAGTTAAACCCCATCTCTGAGTCTTCCTACAAGCAACACATCGTTTCAGGTAAGGGCAGTTACTTTACAGCTCAACGAACTACATCGTTCACGAAGCTCACACGTTTCTCATCTTAACTGACATGCATCGGATGTTAGAGGACCAGTGCTTTGTCTCAGTTTCAGAAGCAGAGATGGACTAGATATGGTCCGTATGTGTAGGAAACACCGTTCTTTTGTTCTCAGCATACTCACGTTTCCTGCTGTCTTAGAGACTCTAGAAAACTAGAGCGTGCTTCTTGCTCTAAAGCAGAGTGTGATCAATGGATGAGAACTCTGCTGTGTGTTTCCCTTCAGGAATGCAGTGAAATCCCAGGCTCTGTGTCTTCCTACAAACAAGACTTCGTTTCAGGTAAGGGCAGTCACTTTACAGCTTAAACGAACTACCTCGTTCACGAACCTCACACGTTTCTCATCTTAACTGACAAGCATCGGATGTTATAGGACCAGTGCTTTGTATCAGTTTCAGAAGCAGAGTTGGACTAGATATGGTCCGTATGTATAGGAAACACCGTTCTTTTGTTCTCAGCACACTCACGTTTCCTGATGTCTTAGAGACTCTAGAAAGCTAGAGCGTGCTTCTTGCTCTAAAGCAGAGAGTGATCAATGGATGAGAACTCTGCTCTGTGTTTCCCTTCAGAAATGGAGTTAAATCCCAGGCTCTGAGTCTTCCTACAAACAAGACTTCGTTTCAGGTAAGGGCAGTTACTTTACAGCTCAAACCAACTACCTCGTTCACGAATCTCACACGTTTCTCATCTTAACTGACAATCATCGGATGTTGAGGACCACTGCTTTGTATCAGTTTCAGAAGCAGAGTTAGAATAGATATGGTCCGTATATGTAGGAAACACTGTTTTTTGTTCTCAGCACACTCACGATTCCTGCTGTATTAGAGAATCTAGAAAGCAAGAGCGTGCTTCTTGCTCTAGAGCAGAGTGTGATCCATGGAAGAGAACTCTGCTGTGTGTTTCCCTTCAGAAATGGAGTTAAACCCCAGGCGCGGAGTCTTCCTACAAGCAAGAATTCGAATCAGGTAAGGGCAGTTACTTTACAGCTCATACGAACTACATCGTTCACGAAGCTCACACGTTTCTCATCTTAAATGACAAGCATCAGATGTTAGAGGACCAGTGCTTTGTCTCAGTTTCAGAAGCAGAGATGGACTAGATATGGTCCGTATGTGTAGGAAACACCGTTCTTTTGTTCTCAGCATACTCACGTTTCCTGCTGTCTTAGAGACTCTAGAAAGCTAGAGCGTGCTTCTTGCTCTACAGCAGAGTGTGATCAATGGATGAGGACTCTGCTGTGTTTTTCCCTTCAGAAATGCATTTAAATCCCAGGATCTGTGTCTTCCTACAATAAAGACTTCGTTTCAGGTAAGGGCAGTCACTTTTCAGCTCAAACAAACTACATCGTTCACGAATCTCACACGTTTCTCATCTTAACTGACAAGCATCGGATGTTATAGGACCAGTGCTTTGTATCAGTTTCAGAAGCAGAGTTGGACTAGATATGGTACGTATGTATAGGAAACACAATTCTTTTGTTCTCAGCACACTCACGTTTTCTGCTGTCTTAGAGACTCTAGAAAGCTAGAGCGTGCTTCTTGCTCTAAAGCAGAGTGTGATCCATGGAAGAGAACTCTGCTGTGTGTTTCCCTTCAGAAATGTAGTTAAATCCCACGTTCTGAGTCTATCTATAAGCAAGACTTCGTTTCAGGTAAGGGCAGTTACTTTACAGGTCAAACCAACTACATCGTTCACGAAGCTCAAACGTTTCTCATCTTAACTGACAAGCATTGGATGTTAGTGGACCTGTGGTTTGTTTCAGTTTCACAAGCAGAGTTGGACTAGATATGGTCCGTATGTGTCGGAAACATAGTTCTTTTGTTCTCAGCACACTCACGTTTCCTGCTGTATTAGAGAATCTAGAAAGCAAGAGCGTGCTTCTTGCTCTAAAGCAGAGTGTGATCCATGGAAGAGAACTCTGCTGTGTGTTTCCCTTCAGAAATGGAGTTAAATCCCAGGCTCTGAGTCTTCCTACAAGCAAGACTTCGAATCAGGTAAGGGCAGTTACTTTACAGCTCAAACGAACTACATCGTTCACGAAGCTCACACGTTACTCATCTTAACTGACAAGCATTGGATGTTAGAGGACCAGTGCTTTGTATCAGTTTCAGAGGCAGAGTTGGACTCGATATGGTCTGAATGTGTAGGAAAAACCATTGTTTTCCTCTCATCACACTCATGTTTCCTGCTGTCTTAGAGATTCTAGAAAGCAAGAGCGTCCTTCTTGCTTTAAAGCAGAGTGTGATGTATATATGAGAACCCTGCTGTGTGTTTCACTTCAGAAGTGGAGTTAAACCCCATCTCTGAGTCTTCCTACAAGCAACACATCGTTTCAGGTAAGGGCAGTTACTTTACAGCTCAACGAACTACATCGTGCACAAAGCTCACACATTTCTCATCTTAATTGACAACATCGGATGTTATAGGTCCAGTTCTTTGTATCAGTTTCAGAAGCAGGTTTGGAATAGATATGGTCCGTATGTGTAGGAAACACTGTTTTTTGTTCTCAGCACACTCACGATTCCTGCTGTATTAGAATCTAGAAAGCAAGAGCGTGCTTCTTGCTCTAGAGCAGAGTGTGATCCATGGAAGAGAACTCTGCTGTGTGTTTCCCTTCAGAAATGGAGTTAAACCCCAGGCGCTGAGTCTTCCTACAAGCAAGAATTCGAATCAGGTAAGGGCAGTTACTTTACAGCTCAAACGAACTACATCGTTCACGAAGCTCACACGTTTCTCATCTTAAATGACAAGCATCAGATGTTAGAGGACCAGTGCTTTGTCTCAGTTTCAGAAGAAGAGATGAACTAGATATGGTCCGTATGTGTAGGAAACACCGTTCTTTTGTTCTCAGCATACTCACGTTTCCTGCTGTCTTAGAGACTCTAGAAAGCTAGAGAGTGCTTCTTGCTCTAAAGCAGAGAGTGATCAATGGATGAGAACTCTGCTCTGTGTTTCCCTTCAGAAATGGTGTTAAATCCCAGGCTCTGAGTCTTCCTACAAACAAGACTTCGTTTCAGGTAAGGGCAGTTACTTTACAGCTCAAACCAACTACATCGTTCACGAAGCTCAAACGTTTCTCATCTTAACTGACAAGCATTGGATGTTATTAGACCTGTGGTTTGTTTAAGTTTCAGAAGCAGAGTTGGGCTAGATATGGTCCGTATGTTTCAGAAACATAGTTCTTTTGTTCTTAGCACACTCACGTTTCCTGCAGTATTAGAGAATCTAGAAAGCAAGAGCCTGCTTCTTGCTCTAAAGCAGAGTGTGATCCATGGAAGAGAACTCTGCTGTGTGTTTCCCTTCAGAAATGGAGTTAAATCCCAGGCTCTGAGTCTTCCTACAAAAAAGATTTCGTTTCAGGTAAGGGCAGTTACTTTACAGCTCAAACCAACTACATCATTTACGAAGCTCAAACGTTTCTCATCTTAACTGACAAGCATTGGATGTTAGTGGACCTGTGGTTTGTTTCAGTTTCACAAGCAGAGTTGGACTAGATATGGTCCGTATGTTTCGGAAACATAGTTCTTTTGTTCTCAGCACACTCACGTTTCCTGCTGTCTTAGAGACTCTAGAAAGCTAGAGCGTGCTTCTTGCTCTAAAGCAGAGAGTGATCAATGGATGAGAACTCTGCTCTGTGTTTCCCTTCAGAAATGGAGTTAAATCCCAGGCTCTGAGTCTTCCTACAAACAAGACTTCGTTTCAGGTAAGGGCAGTTACTTTACAGCTCAAACCAACTACATCGTTCACGAAGGTCAAACGTTTCTCATCTTAACTGACAAGCATTGGATGTTAGTGGACCTGTGGTTTGTTTCAGTTTCACAAGCAGAGTTGGACTAGATATGGTCCGTATGTGTCGGAAACATAGTTCTTTTGTTCTCAGCACACTCACGTTTCCTGCTGTATTAGAGAATCTAGAAAGCTAGAGCATGCTTCTTGCTCTAAAGCAGAGTGTGATCCATGGAAGAGAACTCTGCTGTGTGTTTCCCTTCAGAAATGGAGTTAAATCCCAGGCTCTGAGTCTTCCTATAAGCAAGAGTTCGAATCAGGTAAGGGCAGTTACTTTACAGCTCAAACGAACTACATCGTTCACGAAGATCACACGTTTCTAATCGTAACTGACAATCATCGGATGTTATAGGACCACTGCTTTGTATCAGTTTCAGAAGCAGAGTTAGAATAGATATGGTCCGTATGTGTAGGAAACACTGTTTTTTGTTCTCAGCACACTCACGATTCCTGCTGTATTAGAGAATCTAGAAAGCAAGAGCGTGCTTCTTGCTCTAGAGCAGAGTGTGATCCATGGAAGAGAACTCTGCTGTGTGTTTCCCTTCAGAAATGGAGTTAAACCCCAGGCGCGGAGTCTTCCTAAAAGCAAGAATTCGAATCAGGTAAGGGCAGTTACTTTACAGCTCAAACAAACTACATCGTTCACGAAGCTCACACGTTTCTCATCTTAAATGACAAGCATCAGATGTTAGAGGACCAGTGCTTTGTCTCAGTTTCAGAAGCAGAGATGGACTAGATATGGTCCGTATGTGTAGGAAACACCGTTCTTTTGTTCTCAGCATACTCACGTTTCCTGCTGTCTTAGAGACTCTAGAAAGCTAGAGCGTGCTTATTGCTCTAAAGCAGAGTGTGATCAATGGATGAGAACTTGGCTGTGTGTTTCCCTTCAGGAATGCAGTGAAATCCCAGGCTCTGTGTCTTCCTACAATAAAGACTTCGTTTTAGGTAAGGGCAGTCACTTTTCAGCTTAAACGAACTACATCCTTCACGAATCTCACACGTTTCTCATCTTAACTGACAAGCATCGGATGTTATAGGACCAGTGGTTTGTATCAGTTTCAGAAGCAGAGTTGGCTAGGTATGGTCCGTATGTATAGTAAACACCGTTCTTTTGTTCTCAGCACACTTACGTTTCCTGCTGTCTTAGAGACTCTAGAAAGCTAGAGCGTGCTTCTTGCTCTAAAGCAGAGAGTGATCAATGGATGAGAACTCTGCTGTGTGTTTCCCTTCAGAAATGGAGTTAAATCCCAGGCTCTGAGTCTTCCTACAAACAAGACTTCGTTTCAGGTAAGGGCAGTTACTTTACAGCTCAAACCAACTACATCGTTCACAAAGCTCAAACGTTTCTCATCTTAACTGACAAGCATTGGACGTTAGTGGACCTGTGGTTTGTTTAAGTTTCAGAAGCAGAGTTGGGCTAGATATGGTCCGTATGTTTCGGAAACATAGTTCTTTTGTTCTCAGCACACTCACGTTTCCTGCAGTATTAGAGAATCTAGAAAGCAAGAGCCTGCTTCTTGCTCTAAAGCAGAGTGTGATCCATGGAAGAGAACTCTGCTGTGTGTTTCCCTTCAGAAATGGAGTTAAATCCCAGGCTCTGAGTCTTCCTACAAACAAGATTTCGTTTCAGGTAAGGGCAGTTACTTTACAGCTCACACCAACTACATCATTTACGAAGCTCAAACGTTTCTCATCTTAACTGACAAGCATTGGATGTTAGTGGACCTGTGGTTTGTTTCAGTTTCACAAGCAGAGTTGGACTACATATGGTCCGTATGTGTCGGAAACATAGTTCTTTTGTTCTCAGCACACTCACGTTTCCTGCTGTATTAGAGAATCTAGAAAGCAAGAGCGTGCTTCTTGCTCTAAAGCAGAGTGTGATCCATGGAAGAGAACTCTGCTGTGTGTTTCCCTTCAGAAATGGAGTGAAATCCCAGGCTCTGAGTCTTCCTACAAGCAAGACTTCGAATCAGGTAAGAGCAGTTACTTTACAGCTCAAACGAACTACATCGTTCACGAAGCTCACACGTTACTCATCTTAACTGACAAGCATTGGATGTTAGAGGACCAGTGCTTTGTATCAGTTTCAGAGGCAGAGTTGGACTCGATATGGTCTGAATGTGTAGGAAACACCATTGTTTTCCTCTCATCACACTCATGTTTCCTGCTGTCTTAGAGATTCTAGAAAGCAAGAGCGTCCTTCTTGCTTTAAAGCAGAGTGTGATGTATATATGAGAACCCTGTTGTGTGTTTCACTTCAGAAGTGGAGTTAAACCCCATCTCTGAGTCTTCCTACAAGCAACACATCGTTTCAGGTAAGGGCAGTTACTTTACAGCTCAACGAACTACATCGTTCAAAAAGCTCACACATTTCTCATCTTAATTGACAACATCGGATGTTATAGGACCAGTTCTTTGTATCAGTTTCAGAAGCAGGTTAGGAATAGATATGGTCCGTATGTGTAGGAAACACCGTTCTTTTGTTCTCAGCACACTCACGTTTCCTGCTGTCTTAGAGACTCTAGAAAGCTAGAACGTGCTTCTTGCTCTAAAGCAGAGTGTGATCAATAGATAAGAATTCTGCTGTGTGTTTCACTTCAGAAATGCAGTTAAATCCCAGGCTCTGAGTCTTCCAACAAACAAGACTTCGTTTCAGGTAAGGGCAGTTACTTTACAGCTCAAACCAACTACATCGTTCACGAAGCTCACACGTTTCTCATCTTAACTGACAAGCATTGGATGTTAGTGGACCTATGGTTTGCTTCAGTTTCACAAGCAGAGTTGTACTAGATATGGTTCGTATGTGTAGGAAACACAGTTATTTGTTCTGAACATAACCACCTTTCCTGCTGTATTAGAGAATCTAGAAAGCTTGAGCGTGCTTCTTGCTCTAAAGCAGAGTGTGATCAATGGATGAGAACTCTGCTGTGTGTTTCCCTTCAGAAATGGAGTTAAATCCCAGGCTCTGAGTCTTCCTATAAGCAAGAGTTCGAATCAGGTAAGGGCAGTTACTTTACAGCTCAAACGAACTACATCGTTCACGAAGATCACACGTTTCTAATCTTAACTGACAATCATCGGATGTTATAGGACCACTGCTTTGTATCAGTTTCAGAAGCAGAGTTAGAATAGATATGGTCCGTATGTGTAGGAAACACTGTTTTTTGTTCTCAGCACACTCACGATTCCTGCTGTATTAGAGAATCTAGAAAGCAAGAGCGTGCTTCCTGCTCTAGAGCAGAGTGTGATCCATGGAAGAGAACTCTGCTGTGTGTTTCCCTTCAGAAATGGAGTTAAACCCCAGGCGCGGAGTCTTCCTACAAGCAAGAATTCGAATCAGGTAAGGGCAGTTACTTTACAGCTCAAACGAACTACATCGTTCACGAAGCTCACACGTTTCTCATCTTAAATGACAAGCATCAGATGTTAGAGGACCAGTGCTTTGTCTCAGTTTCAGAAGCAGAGATGGACTAGATATGGTCCGTATGTGTAGGAAACACCGATCTTTTGTTCTCAGCATACTCACGTTTCCTGCTGTCTTAGAGACTCTAGAAAGCTAGAGAGTGCTTCTTGCTCTAAAGCAGAGAGTGATCAATGCATGAGAACTCTGCTCTGTGTTTCCCTTCAGAAATGGTGTTAAATCCCAGGCTCTGAGTCTTCCTACAAACAAGACTTCGTTTCAGGTAAGGGCAGTTACTTTACAGCTCAAACCAACTACATCGTTCACGAAGCTCAAACGTTTCTCATCTTAACTGACAAGCATTGGATGTTATTGGACCTGTGGTTTGTTTAAGTTTCAGAAGCAGAGTTGGGCTAGATATGGTCCGTATGTTTCGGAAACATAGTTCTTTTGTTCTTAGCACACTCACGTTTCCTGCAGTATTAGAGAATCTAGAAAGCAAGAGCGTGCTTCTTGCTCTAAAGCAGAGTGTGATCCATGGAAGAGAACTCTGCTGTGTGTTTCCCTTCAGAAATGGAGTTAAATCCCAGGCTCTGAGTCTTCCTACAAAAAAGATTTCGTTTCAGGTAAGGGCAGTTACTTTACAGCTCAAACCAACTACATCATTTACGAAGCTCAAACGTTTCTCATCTTAACTGACAAGCATTGGATGTTAGTGGACCTGTGGTTTGTTTCAGTTTCACAAGCAGAGTTGGACTAGATATGGTCCGTATGTGTCGGAAACATAGTTCTTTTGTTCTCAGCACACTCACGTTTCCTGCTGTATTAGAGAATCTAGAAAGCAAGAGCGTGCTTCTTGCTCTAAAGCAGAGTGTGATCCATGGAAGAGAACTCTGCTGTGTGTTTCCCTTCAGAAATGGAGTGAAATCCCAGGCTCTGAGTCTTCCTACAAGCAAGACTTCGAAACAGGTAAGGGCAGTTACTTTACAGCTCAAACGAACTACATCGTTCACGAAGCTCAAACGTTTCTCATCTTAACTGACAAGCATTGGATGTTAGTGGACCTGTGGTTTGTTTCAGTTTCACAAGCAGAGTTGGACTAGATATGGTCCGTATGTGTCGGAAACATAGTTCTTTTGTTCTCAGCACACTCACGTTTCCTGCTGTATTAGAGAATCTAGAAAGCAAGAGCGTGCTTCTTGCTCTAAAGCAGAGTGTGATCCATGGAAGAGAACTCTGCTGTGTGTTTCCCTTCAGAAATGGAGTTAAATCCCAGGCTCTGAGTCTTCCTACAAGCAAGACTTCGAATCAGGTAAGGGCAGTTACTTTACAGCTCAAACGAACTACATCGTTCACGAAGCTCACACGTTACTCATCTTAACTGACAAGCATTGGATGTTAGAGGACCAGTGCTTTGTATCAGTTTCAGAGGCAGAGTTGGACTCGATATGGTCTGAATGTGTAGGAAAAACCATTGTTTTCCTCTCATCACACTCATGTTTCCTGCTGTCTTAGAGATTCTAGAAAGCAAGAGCGTCCTTCTTGCTTTAAAGCAGAGTGTGATGTATATATGAGAACCCTGCTGTGTGTTTCACTTCAGAAGTGGAGTTAAACCCCATCTCTGAGTCTTCCTACAAGCAACACATCGTTTCAGGTAAGGGCAGTTACTTTACAGCTCAACGAACTACATCGTGCACAAAGCTCACACATTTCTCATCTTAATTGACAACATCGGATGTTATAGGTCCAGTTCTTTGTATCAGTTTCAGAAGCAGGTTTGGAATAGATATGGTCCGTATGTGTAGGAAACACTGTTTTTTGTTCTCAGCACATTCACGATTCCTGCTGTATTAGAATCTAGAAAGCAAGAGCGTGCTTCTTGCTCTAGAGCAGAGTGTGATCCATGGAAGAGAACTCTGCTGTGTGTTTCCCTTCAGAAATGGAGTTAAACCCCAGGCGCTGAGTCTTCCTACAAGCAAGAATTCGAATCAGGTAAGGGCAGTTACTTTACAGCTCAAACGAACTACATCGTTCACGAAGCTCACACGTTTCTCATCTTAAATGACAAGCATCAGATGTTAGAGGACCAGTGCTTTGTCTCAGTTTCAGAAGAAGAGATGAACTAGATATGGTCCGTATGTGTAGGAAACACCGTTCTTTTGTTCTCAGCATACTCACGTTTCCTGCTGTCTTAGAGACTCTAGAAAGCTAGAGAGTGCTTCTTGCTCTAAAGCAGAGAGTGATCAATGGATGAGAACTCTGCTCTGTGTTTCCCTTCAGAAATGGTGTTAAATCCCAGGCTCTGAGTCTTCCTACAAACAAGACTTCGTTTCAGGTAAGGGCAGTTACTTTACAGCTCAAACCAACTACATCGTTCACGAAGCTCAAACGTTTCTCATCTTAACTGACAAGCATTGGATGTTATTAGACCTGTGGTTTGTTTAAGTTTCAGAAGCAGAGTTGGGCTAGATATGGTCCGTATGTTTCAGAAACATAGTTCTTTTGTTCTTAGCACACTCACGTTTCCTGCAGTATTAGAGAATCTAGAAAGCAAGAGCCTGCTTCTTGCTCTAAAGCAGAGTGTGATCCATGGAAGAGAACTCTGCTGTGTGTTTCCCTTCAGAAATGGAGTTAAATCCCAGGCTCTGAGTCTTCCTACAAAAAAGATTTCGTTTCAGGTAAGGGCAGTTACTTTACAGCTCAAACCAACTACATCATTTACGAAGCTCAAACGTTTCTCATCTTAACTGACAAGCATTGGATGTTAGTGGACCTGTGGTTTGTTTCAGTTTCACAAGCAGAGTTGGACTAGATATGGTCCGTATGTTTCGGAAACATAGTTCTTTTGTTCTCAGCACACTCACGTTTCCTGCTGTCTTAGAGACTCTAGAAAGCTAGAGCGTGCTTCTTGCTCTAAAGCAGAGAGTGATCAATGGATGAGAACTCTGCTCTGTGTTTCCCTTCAGAAATGGAGTTAAATCCCAGGCTCTGAGTCTTCCTACAAACAAGACTTCGTTTCAGGTAAGGGCAGTTACTTTACAGCTCAAACCAACTACATCGTTCACGAAGGTCAAACGTTTCTCATCTTAACTGACAAGCATTGGATGTTAGTGGACCTGTGGTTTGTTTCAGTTTCACAAGCAGAGTTGGACTAGATATGGTCCGTATGTGTCGGAAACATAGTTCTTTTGTTCTCAGCACACTCACGTTTCCTGCTGTATTAGAGAATCTAGAAAGCTAGAGCATGCTTCTTGCTCTAAAGCAGAGTGTGATCCATGGAAGAGAACTCTGCTGTGTGTTTCCCTTCAGAAATGGAGTTAAATCCCAGGCTCTGAGTCTTCCTATAAGCAAGAGTTCGAATCAGGTAAGGGCAGTTACTTTACAGCTCAAACGAACTACATCGTTCACGAAGATCACACGTTTCTAATCGTAACTGACAATCATCGGATGTTATAGGACCACTGCTTTGTATCAGTTTCAGAAGCAGAGTTAGAATAGATATGGTCCGTATGTGTAGGAAACACTGTTTTTTGTTCTCAGCACACTCACGATTCCTGCTGTATTAGAGAATCTAGAAAGCAAGAGCGTGCTTCTTGCTCTAGAGCAGAGTGTGATCCATGGAAGAGAACTCTGCTGTGTGTTTCCCTTCAGAAATGGAGTTAAACCCCAGGCGCGGAGTCTTCCTAAAAGCAAGAATTCGAATCAGGTAAGGGCAGTTACTTTACAGCTCAAACAAACTACATCGTTCACGAAGCTCACACGTTTCTCATCTTAAATGACAAGCATCAGATGTTAGAGGACCAGTGCTTTGTCTCAGTTTCAGAAGCAGAGATGGACTAGATATGGTCCGTATGTGTAGGAAACACCGTTCTTTTGTTCTCAGCATACTCACGTTTCCTGCTGTCTTAGAGACTCTAGAAAGCTAGAGCGTGCTTATTGCTCTAAAGCAGAGTGTGATCAATGGATGAGAACTTGGCTGTGTGTTTCCCTTCAGGAATGCAGTGAAATCCCAGGCTCTGTGTCTTCCTACAATAAAGACTTCGTTTTAGGTAAGGGCAGTCACTTTTCAGCTTAAACGAACTACATCCTTCACGAATCTCACACGTTTCTCATCTTAACTGACAAGCATCGGATGTTATAGGACCAGTGGTTTGTATCAGTTTCAGAAGCAGAGTTGGCTAGGTATGGTCCGTATGTATAGTAAACACCGTTCTTTTGTTCTCAGCACACTTACGTTTCCTGCCGTCTTAGAGACTCTAGAAAGCTAGAGCGTGCTTCTTGCTCTAAAGCAGAGAGTGATCAATGGATGAGAACTCTGCTGTGTGTTTCCCTTCAGAAATGGAGTTAAATCCCAGGCTCTGAGTCTTCCTACAAACAAGACTTCGTTTCAGGTAAGGGCAGTTACTTTACAGCTCAAACCAACTACATCGTTCACAAAGCTCAAACGTTTCTCATCTTAACTGACAAGCATTGGACGTTAGTGGACCTGTGGTTTGTTTAAGTTTCAGAAGCAGAGTTGGGCTAGATATGGTCCGTATGTTTCGGAAACATAGTTCTTTTGTTCTCAGCACACTCACGTTTCCTGCAGTATTAGAGAATCTAGAAAGCAAGAGCCTGCTTCTTGCTCTAAAGCAGAGTGTGATCCATGGAAGAGAACTCTGCTGTGTGTTTCCCTTCAGAAATGGAGTTAAATCCCAGGCTCTGAGTCTTCCTACAAACAAGATTTCGTTTCAGGTAAGGGCAGTTACTTTACAGCTCACACCAACTACATCATTTACGAAGCTCAAACGTTTCTCATCTTAACTGACAAGCATTGGATGTTAGTGGACCTGTGGTTTGTTTCAGTTTCACAAGCAGAGTTGGACTACATATGGTCCGTATGTGTCGGAAACATAGTTCTTTTGTTCTCAGCACACTCACGTTTCCTGCTGTATTAGAGAATCTAGAAAGCAAGAGCGTGCTTCTTGCTCTAAAGCAGAGTGTGATCCATGGAAGAGAACTCTGCTGTGTGTTTCCCTTCAGAAATGGAGTGAAATCCCAGGCTCTGAGTCTTCCTACAAGCAAGACTTCGAATCAGGTAAGAGCAGTTACTTTACAGCTCAAACGAACTACATCGTTCACGAAGCTCACACGTTACTCATCTTAACTGACAAGCATTGGATGTTAGAGGACCAGTGCTTTGTATCAGTTTCAGAGGCAGAGTTGGACTCGATATGGTCTGAATGTGTAGGAAACACCATTGTTTTCCTCTCATCACACTCATGTTTCCTGCTGTCTTAGAGATTCTAGAAAGCAAGAGCGTCCTTCTTGCTTTAAAGCAGAGTGTGATGTATATATGAGAACCCTGTTGTGTGTTTCACTTCAGAAGTGGAGTTAAACCCCATCTCTGAGTCTTCCTACAAGCAACACATCGTTTCAGGTAAGGGCAGTTACTTTACAGCTCAACGAACTACATCGTTCAAAAAGCTCACACATTTCTCATCTTAATTGACAACATCGGATGTTATAGGACCAGTTCTTTGTATCAGTTTCAGAAGCAGGTTAGGAATAGATATGGTCCGTATGTGTAGGAAACACCGTTCTTTTGTTCTCAGCACACTCACGTTTCCTGCTGTCTTAGAGACTCTAGAAAGCTAGAACGTGCTTCTTGCTCTAAAGCAGAGTGTGATCAATAGATAAGAATTCTGCTTTGTGTTTCACTTCAGAAATGCAGTTAAATCCCAGGCTCTGAGTCTTCCAACAAACAAGACTTCGTTTCAGGTAAGGGCAGTTACTTTACAGCTCAAACCAACTACATCGTTCACGAAGCTCACACGTTTCTCATCTTAACTGACAAGCATTGGATGTTAGTGGACCTATGGTTTGCTTCAGTTTCACAAGCAGAGTTGTACTAGATATGGTTCGTATGTGTAGGAAACACAGTTATTTGTTCTGAACATAACCACCTTTCCTGCTGTATTAGAGAATCTAGAAAGCTTGAGCGTGCTTCTTGCTCTAAAGCAGAGTGTGATCAATGGATGAGAACTCTGCTGTGTGTTTCCCTTCAGAAATGGAGTTAAATCCCAGGCTCTGAGTCTTCCTATAAGCAAGAGTTCGAATCAGGTAAGGGCAGTTACTTTACAGCTCAAACGAACTACATCGTTCACGAAGATCACACGTTTCTAATCTTAACTGACAATCATCGGATGTTATAGGACCACTGCTTTGTATCAGTTTCAGAAGCAGAGTTAGAATAGATATGGTCCGTATGTGTAGGAAACACTGTTTTTTGTTCTCAGCACACTCACGATTCCTGCTGTATTAGAGAATCTAGAAAGCAAGAGCGTGCTTCCTGCTCTAGAGCAGAGTGTGATCCATGGAAGAGAACTCTGCTGTGTGTTTCCCTTCAGAAATGGAGTTAAACCCCAGGCGCGGAGTCTTCCTACAAGCAAGAATTCGAATCAGGTAAGGGCAGTTACTTTACAGCTCAAACGAACTACATCGTTCACGAAGCTCACACGTTTCTCATCTTAAATGACAAGCATCAGATGTTAGAGGACCAGTGCTTTGTCTCAGTTTCAGAAGCAGAGATGGACTAGATATGGTCCGTATGTGTAGGAAACACCGATCTTTTGTTCTCAGCATACTCACGTTTCCTGCTGTCTTAGAGACTCTAGAAAGCTAGAGAGTGCTTCTTGCTCTAAAGCAGAGAGTGATCAATGGATGAGAACTCTGCTCTGTGTTTCCCTTCAGAAATGGTGTTAAATCCCAGGCTCTGAGTCTTCCTACAAACAAGACTTCGTTTCAGGTAAGGGCAGTTACTTTACAGCTCAAACCAACTACATCGTTCACGAAGCTCAAACGTTTCTCATCTTAACTGACAAGCATTGGATGTTATTGGACCTGTGGTTTGTTTAAGTTTCAGAAGCAGAGTTGGGCTAGATATGGTCCGTATGTTTCGGAAACATAGTTCTTTTGTTCTTAGCACACTCACGTTTCCTGCAGTATTAGAGAATCTAGAAAGCAAGAGCGTGCTTCTTGCTCTAAAGCAGAGTGTGATCCATGGAAGAGAACTCTGCTGTGTGTTTCCCTTCAGAAATGGAGTTAAATCCCAGGCTCTGAGTCTTCCTACAAAAAAGATTTCGTTTCAGGTAAGGGCAGTTACTTTACAGCTCAAACCAACTACATCATTTACGAAGCTCAAACGTTTCTCATCTTAACTGACAAGCATTGGATGTTAGTGGACCTGTGGTTTGTTTCAGTTTCACAAGCAGAGTTGGACTAGATATGGTCCGTATGTGTCGGAAACATAGTTCTTTTGTTCTCAGCACACTCACGTTTCCTGCTGTATTAGAGAATCTAGAAAGCAAGAGCGTGCTTCTTGCTCTAAAGCAGAGTGTGATCCATGGAAGAGAACTCTGCTGTGTGTTTCCCTTCAGAAATGGAGTGAAATCCCAGGCTCTGAGTCTTCCTACAAGCAAGACTTCGAAACAGGTAAGGGCAGTTACTTTACAGCTCAAACGAACTACATCGTTCACGAAGCTCACACGTTTCTCATCTTAACTGACAAGCATCGGATGTTAGTGGACCTGTGGTTTGTTTCAGTTTCACAAGCGGAGTTGGACTAGATATGGTCCGTATGTGTCGGAAACATAGTTCTTTTGTTCTCAGCACACTCACGTTTCCTGCTGTATTAGAGAATCTAGAAAGCTAGAGCGTGCTTCTTGCTCTAAAGCAGAGTGTGATCCATGGAAGAGAACTCTGCTGTGTGTTTCCCTTCAGAAATGGAGTTAAATCCCAGGCTCTGAGTCTTCCTATAAGCAAGAGTTCGAATCAGGTAAGGGCAGTTACTTTACAGCTCAAACGAACTACATCGTTCACGAAGATCACACGTTTCTAATCTTAACTGACAATCATCGGATGTTATAGGACCACTGCTTTGTATCAGTTTCAGAAGCAGAGTTAGAATAGATATGGTCCGTATGTGTAGGAAACACTGTTTTTTGTTCTCAGCACACTCACGATTCCTGCTGTATTAGAGAATCTAGAAAGCAAGAGCGTGCTTCTTGCTCTAGAGCAGAGTGTGATCCATGGAAGAGAACTCTGCTGTGTGTTTCCCTTCAGAAATGGAGTTAAACCCCAGGCGCGGAGTCTTCCTACAAGCAAGAATTCGAATCAGGTAAGGGCAGTTACTTTACAGCTCAAACGAACTACATCGTTCACGAAGCTCACACGTTTCTCATCTTAAATGACAAGCATCAGATGTTAGAGGACCAGTGCTTTGTCTCAGTTTCAGAAGCAGAGATGGACTAGATATGGTCCGTATGTGTAGGAAACACCGTTCTTTTGTTCTCAGCATACTCACGTTTCCTGCTGTCTTAGAGACTCTAGAAAGCTAGAGCGTGCTTATTGCTCTAAAGCAGAGTGTGATCAATGGATGAGAACTTGGCTGTGTGTTTCCCTTCAGGAATGCAGTGAAATCCCAGGCTCTGTGTCTTCCTACAATAAAGACTTCGTTTTAGGTAAGGGCAGTCACTTTTCAGCTTAAACGAACTACATCCTTCACGAATCTCACACGTTTCTCATCTTAACTGACAAGCATCGGATGTTATAGGACCAGTGGTTTGTATCAGTTTCAGAAGCAGAGTTGGCTAGGTATGGTCCGTATGTATAGTAAACACCGTTCTTTTGTTCTCAGCACACTTACGTTTCCTGCTGTCTTAGAGACTCTAGAAAGCTAGAGCGTGCTTCTTGCTCTAAAGCAGAGAGTGATCAATGGATGAGAACTCTGCTGTGTGTTTCCCTTCAGAAATGGAGTTAAATCCCAGGCTCTGAGTCTTCCTACAAACAAGACTTCGTTTCAGGTAAGGGCAGTTACTTTACAGCTCAAACCAACTACATCGTTCGAAAAGCTCAAACGTTTCTCATCTTAACTGACAAGCATTGGATGTTAGTGGACCTGTGGTTTGTTTAAGTTTCAGAAGCAGAGTTGGGCTAGATATGGTCCGTATGTTTCGGAAACATAGTTCTTTTGTTCTCAGCACACTCACGTTTCCTGCAGTATTAGAGAATCTAGAAAGCAAGAGCCTGCTTCTTGCTCTAAAGCAGAGTGTGATCCATGGAAGAGAACTCTGCTGTGTGTTTCCCTTCAGAAATGGAGTTAAATCCCAGGCTCTGAGTCTTCCTACAAACAAGATTTCGTTTCTGGTAAGGGCAGTTACTTTACAGCTCAAACCAACTACATCATTTACGAAGCTCAAACGTTTCTCATCTTAACTGACAAGCATTGGATGTTAGTGGACCTGTGGTTTGTTTCAGTTTCACAAGCAGAGTTGGACTAGATATGGTCCGTATGTGTCGGAAACATAGTTCTTTTGTTCTCAGCACACTCACGTTTCCTGCTGTATTAGAGAATCTAGAAAGCAAGAGCGTGCTTCTTGCTCTAAAGCAGAGTGTGATCCATGGAAGAGAACTCTGCTGTGTGTTTCCCTTCAGAAATGGAGTGAAATCCCAGGCTCTGAGTCTTCCTACAAGCAAGACTTCGAATCAGGTAAGAGCAGTTACTTTACAGCTCAAACGAACTACATCATTCACGAAGCTCAAACGTTACTCATCTTAACTGACAAGCATTGGATGTTAGAGGACCAGTGCTTTGTATCAGTTTCAGAGGCAGAGTTGGACTCGATATGGTCTGAATGTGTAGGAAACACCATTGTTTTCCTCTCATCACACTCATGTTTCCTGCTGTCTTAGAGATTCTAGAAAGCAAGAGCGTCCTTCTTGCTGTAAAGCAGAGTGTGATGTATATATGAGAACCCTGTTGTGTGTTTCACTTCAGAAGTGGAGTTAAACCCCATCTCTGAGTCTTCCTACAAGCAACACATCGTTTCAGGTAAGGGCACTTACTTTACAGCTCAACGAACTACATCGTTCAAAAAGCTCACACATTTCTCATCTTAATTGACAACATCGGATGTTATAGGACCAGTTCTTTGTATCAGTTTCAGAAGCAGGTTTGGAATAGATATGGTCCGTATGTGTAGGAAACACCGTTCTTTTGTTCTCAGCACACTCACGTTTCCTGCTGTCTTAGAGACTCTAGAAAGCTAGAACATGCTTCTTGCTCTAAAGCAGAGTGTGATCAATAGATAAGAATTCTGCTGTGTGTTTCACTTCAGAAATGCAGTTAAATCCCAGGCTCTGAGTCTTCCAAAAAACAAGACTTCGTTTCAGGTAAGGGCAGTTACTTTACAGCTCAAACCAACTACATCGTTCACAAAGCTCACACGTTTCTCATCTTAACTGACAAGCATTGGATGTTAGTGGACCTATGGTTTGTTTCAGTTTCACAAGCAGAGTTGTACTAGATATGGTCCGTATGTGTAG
This sequence comes from Onychomys leucogaster, assembly GCA_949786385.1. NCBI lineage: Eukaryota > Metazoa > Chordata > Mammalia > Rodentia > Cricetidae > Onychomys > Onychomys leucogaster. The sequence goes on along the minus strand of CATKUP010000132.1, from coordinate 949,312 downwards.
GAAACACTGTTTTTTGTTCTCAGCACACTCACGATTCCTGCTGTATTAGAGAATCTAGAAAGCAAGAGCGTGCTTCTTGCTCTAGAGCAGAGTGTGATCCATGGAAGAGAACTCTGCTGTGTGTTTCCCTTCAGAAATGGAGTTAAACCCCAGGCGCGGAGTCTTCCTACAAGCAAGAATTCGAATCAGGTAAGGGCAGTTACTTTACAGCTCAAACGAACTACATCGTTCACGAAGCTCACACGTTTCTCATCTTAAATGAAAAGCATCAGATGTTAGAGGACCAGTGCTTTGTCTCAGTTTCAGAAGCAGAGATGGACTAGATATGGTCCGTATGTGTAGGAAACACCGTTCTTTTGTTCTCAGCATACTCACGTTTCCTGCTGTCTTAGAGACTCTAGAAAGCTAGAGCGTGCTTATTGCTCTAAAGCAGAGTGTGATCAATGGATGAGAACTTGGCTGTGTGTTTCCCTTCAGGAATGCAGTGAAATCCCAGGCTCTGTGTCTTCCTACAATAAAGACTTCGTTTTAGGTAAGGGCAGTCACTTTTCAGCTTAAACGAACTACATCCTTCACGAATTTCACACGTTTCTCATCTTAACTGACAAGCATCGGATGTTATAGGACCAGTGGTTTGTATCAGTTTCAGAAGCAGAGTTGGCCCTGTATGGTCCGTATGTATAGTAAACACCGTTCTTTTGTTCTCAGCACACTTACGTTTCCTGCTGTCTTAGAGACTCTAGAAAGCTAGAGCGTGCTTCTTGCTCTAAAGCAGAGAGTGATCAATGGATGAGAACTCTGCTGTGTGTTTCCCTTCAGAAATGGAGTTAAATCCCAGGCTCTGAGTCTTCCTACAAACAAGACTTCGTTTCAGGTAAGGGCAGTTATTTACAGCTCAAACCAACTACATCGTTCACAAAGCTCAAACGTTTCTCATCTTAACTGACAAGCATTGGATGTTAGTGGACCTGTGGTTTGTTTAAGTTTCAGAAGCAGAGTTGGGCTAGATATGGTCCGTATGTTTCGGAAACATAGTTCTTTTGTTCTCAGCACACTCATGTTTCCTGCAGTATTAGAGAATCTAGAAAGCAAGAGCCTGCTTCTTGCTCTAAAGCAGAGTGTGATCCATGGAAGAGAACTCTGCTGTGTGTTTCCCTTCAGAAATGGAGTTAAATCCCAGGCTCTGAGTCTTCCTACAAACAAGATTTCGTTTCAGGTAAGGGCAGTTACTTTACAGCTCAAACCAACTACATCATTTACGAAGCTCAAACGTTTCTCATCTTAACTGACAAGCATTGGATGTTAGTGGACCTGTGGTTTGTTTCAGTTTCACAAGCAGAGTTGGACTAGATATGGTCCGTATGTGTCGGAAACATAGTTGTTTTGTTCTCAGCACACTCACGTTTCCTGCTGTATTAGAGAATCTAGAAAGCAAGAGCGTGCTTCTTGCTCTAAAGCAGAGTGTGATCCATGGAAGAGAACTCTGCTGTGTGTTTCCCTTCAGAAATGGAGTGAAATCCCAGGCTCTGAGTCTTCCTACAAGCAAGACTTCGAATCAGGTAAGAGCAGTTACTTTACAGCTCAAACGAACTACATCATTCACGAAGCTCACAAGTTACTCATCTTAACTGACAAGCATTGGATGTTAGAGGACCAGTGCTTTGTATCAGTTTCAGAGGCAGAGTTGGGCTCGATATGGTCTGAATGTGTAGGAAACACCATTGTTTTCCTCTCATCACATTCATGTTTCCTGCTGTCTTAGAGATTCTAGAAAGCAAGAGCGTCCTTCTTGCTTTAAAGCAGAGTGTGATGTATATATGAGAACCCTGTTGTGTGTTTCACTTCAGAAGTGGAGTTAAACCCCATCTCTGAGTCTTCCTACAAGCAACACATCGTTTCAGGTAAGGGCAGTTACTTTACAGCTCAACGAACTACATCGTTCAAAAAGCTCACACATTTCTCATCTTAATTGACAACATCGGATGTTATAGGACCAGTTCTTTGTATCAGTTTCAGAAGCAGGTTTGGAATAGATATGGTCCATATGTGTAGGAAACACCGTTCTTTTGTTCTCAGCACACTCACGTTTCCTGCTGTCTTAGAGACTCTAGAAAGCTAGAACGTGCTTCTTGCTCTAAAGCAGAGTGTGATCAATAGATAAGAATTCTGCTGTGTGTTTCACTTCAGAAATGCAGTTAAATCCCAGGCTCTGAGTCTTCCAAAAAACAAGACTTCGTTTCAGGTAAGGGCAGTTACTTTACAGCTCAAACCAACTACATCGTTCACAAAGCTCACACGTTTCTCATCTTAACTGACAAGCATTGGATGTTAGTGGACCTATGGTTTGTTTCAGTTTCACAAGCAGAGTTGTACTAGATATGGTTCGTATGTGTAGGAAACACAGTTATTTGTTCTGAACATAACCACCTTTCCTGCTGTATTAGAGAATCTAGAAAGCTTGAGCGTGCTTCTTGCTCTAAAGCAGAGTGTGATCAATGGATGAGAACTCTGCTGTGTGTTTCCCTTCAGAAATGGAGTTAAATCCCAGGCTCTGAGTCTTCCTATAAGCAAGAGTTCGAATCAGGTAAGGGCAGTTACTTTACAGCTCAAACGAACTACATCGTTCACGAAGATCACACGTTTCTAATCTTAACTGACAATCATCGGATGTTATAGGACCACTGCTTTGTATCAGTTTCAGAAGCAGAGTTAGAATAGATATGGTCCGTATGTGTAGGAAACACTGTTTTTTGTTCTCAGCACACTCACGATTCCTGCTGTATTAGAGAATCTAGAAAGCAAGAGCGTGCTTCTTGCTCTAGAGCAGAGTGTGATCCATGGAAGAGAACTCTGCTGTGTGTTTCCCTTCAGAAATGGAGTTAAACCCCAGGCGCGGAGTCTTCCTACAAGCAAGAATTCGAATCAGGTAAGGGCAGTTACTTTACAGCTCAAACGAACTACATCGTTCACGAAGCTCACACGTTTCTCATCTTAAATGACAAGCATCAGATGTTAGAGGACCAGTGCTTTGTCTCAGTTTCAGAAGCAGAGATGGACTAGATATGGTCCGTATGTGTAGGAAACACCGATCTTTTGTTCTCAGCATACTCACGTTTCCTGCTGTCTTAGAGACTCTAGAAAGCTAGAGCGTGCTTATTGCTCTAAAGCAGAGTGTGATCAATGGATGAGAACTTGGCTGTGTGTTTCCCTTCAGGAATGCAGTGAAATCCCAGGCTCTGTGTCTTCCTACAATAAAGACTTCGTTTTAGGTAAGGGCAGTTACTTTACAGCTCAAACCAACTACATCGTTCACAAAGCTCAAACGTTTCTCATCTTAACTGACAAGCATTGGATGTTAGTGGACCTGTGGTTTGTTTAAGTTTCAGAAGCAGAGTTGGGCTAGATATGGTCCGTATGTTTCGGAAACATAGTTCTTTTGTTCTCAGCACACTCATGTTTCCTGCAGTATTAGAGAATCTAGAAAGCAAGAGCCTGCTTCTTGCTCTAAAGCAGAGTGTGATCCATGGAACAGAACTCTGCTGTGTGTTTCCCTTCAGAAATGGAGTTAAATCCCAGGCTCTGAGTCTTCCTACAAACAAGATTTCGTTTCAGGTAAGGGCAGTTACTTTACAGCTCAAACCAACTACATCATTTACGAAGCTCAAACGTTTCTCATCTTTACTGACAAGCATTGGATGTTAGTGGACCTGTGGTTTGTTTCAGTTTCACAAGCAGAGTTGGACTAGATATGGTCCGTATGTGTCGGAAACATAGTTGTTTTGTTCTCAGCACAGTCACGTTTCCTGCTGTATTAGAGAATCTAGAAAGCAAGAGCGTGCTTCTTGCTCTAAAGCAGAGTGTGATCCATGGAAGAGAACTCTGCTGTGTGTTTCCCTTCAGAAATGGAGTGAAATCCCAGGCACTGAGTCTTCCTACAAGCAAGACTTCGCATCAGGTAAGAGCAGTTACTTTACAGCTCAAACGAACTACATCGTTCACGAAGCTCACACGTTACTCATCTTAACTGACAAGCATTGGATGTTAGAGGACCAGTGCTTTGTATCAGTTTCAGAGGCAGAGTTGGACTCGATATGGTCTGAATGTGTAGGAAACACCATTGTTTTCCTCTCATCACACTCATGTTTCCTGCTGTCTTAGAGATTCTAGAAAGCAAGAGCTTCCTTCTTGCTTTAAAGCAGAGTGTGATGTATATATGAGAACCCTGTTGTGTGTTTCACTTCAGAAGTGGAGTTAAACCCCATCTCTGAGTCTTCCTACAAGCAACACATCGTTTCAGGTAAGGGCAGTTACTTTACTGCTCAACGAACTACATCGTTCAAAAAGCTCACACATTTCTCATCTTAATTGACAACATCGGATGTTATAGGACCAGTTCTTTGTATCAGTTTCAGAAGCAGGTTTGGAATAGATATGGTCCGTATGTGTAGGAAACACCGTTCTTTTGTTCTCAGCACACTCACGTTTCCTGCTGTCTTAGAGACTCTAGAAAGCTAGAACATGCTTCTTGCTCTAAAGCAGAGTGTGATCAATAGATAAGAATTCTGCTGTGTGTTTCACTTCAGAAATGCAGTTAAATCCCAGGCTCTGAGTCTTCCAAAAAACAAGACTTCGTTTCAGGTAAGGGCAGTTACTTTACAGCTCAAACCAACTACATCGTTCACGAAGCTCACACGTTTCTCATCTTAACTGACAAGCATTGGATGTTAGTGGACCTATGGTTTGTTTCAGTTTCACAAGCAGAGTTGTACTAGATATGGTTCGTATGTGTAGGAAACACAGTTATTTGTTCTGAACATAACCACGTTTCCTGCTGTATTAGAGAATCTAGAAAGCTAGAGAGTACTTCTTGCTCTAAAGCAGAGTGTGATCCATGGAAGAGAACTCTGCTGTGTGTTTCCCTTCAGAAATGGAGTTAAACCCCATGCGCTGAGTCTTCCTACAAGCAAGACTTCGAATCAGGTAAGGGCAGTTACTTTACAGCTCAAACGAACTACATCGTTCACGAAGCTCACACGTTTCTCATCTTAACTGACATGCATCGGATGTTAGAGGACCAGTGCTTTGTCTCAGTTTCAGAAGCAGAGATGGACTAGATATGGTCCGTATGTGTAGGAAACACCGTTCTTTTGTTCTCAGCATACTCACGTTTCCTGCTCTCTTAGAGACTCTAGAAAGCTAGAGCGTGCTTCTTGCTCTAAAGCAGAGTGTGATCAATGGATGAGAACTCTGCTGTGTGTTTCCCTTCAGGAATGCAGTGAAATCCCAGGCTCTGTGTCTTCCTACAAACAAGACTTCGTTTCAGGTAAGGGCAGTCACTTTTCAGCTTAAACGAACTACCTCGTTCACGAATCTCACACGTTTCTCATCTTAACTGACAAGCACCGGATGTTATAGGACCAGTGCTTTGTATCAGTTTCAGAAGCAGAGTTGGACTAGATATGGTCCGTATGTATAGGAAACACCGTTCTTTTGTTCTCAGCACACTCACGTTTCCTGCTGTCCTAGAGACTCTAGAAAGCTAGAGCGTGCTTCTTGCTCTAAAGCAGAGAGTGATCAATGGATGAGAACTCTGCTGTGTGTTTCCCTTCAGAAATGGAGTTAAATCCCAGGCTCTGAGTCTTCCTACAAACAAGACTTCGTTTCAGGTAAGGGCAGTTACTTTACAGCTCAAACCAACTACATCGTTCACGAAGGTCAAACGTTTCTCATCTTAACTGACAAGCATTGGATGTTAGTGGACCTGTGGTTTGTTTCAGTTTCACAAGCAGAGTTTGACTAGATATGGTCCGTATGTGTCGGAAACATAGTTCTTTTGTTCTCAGCACACTCACGTTTCCTGCTGTATTAGAGAATCTAGAAAGCTAGAGCGTGCTTCTTGCTCTAAAGCAGAGAGTGATCCATGGAAGAGAACTCTGCTGTGTGTTTCCCTTCAGAAATGGAGTTAAATCCCAGGCTCTTAGTCTTCCTACAAGCAAGACTTCGAATCAGGTAAGGGCAGTTACTTTACAGCTCAAACGAACTACATCGTTCACGAAGCTCACACGTTTCTCATCTTAAATGACAAGCATCAGATGTTAGAGGACCAGTGCTTTGTCTCAGTTTCAGAAGCAGAGATGGACTAGATATGGTCCGTATGTGTAGGAAACACAGTTCTTTTGTTCTGAGCACTCTCACGTTTCCCGCCTTTTAGAGACCCTAGAAAGCAAGAGCGTGCTTCTTGCTCTAAAGCAGAGTGTGTTTCATGGATGAGAACTGTGCTGTGTGTTTCCCTTCAGAAACGGAGTTAAATGCCAGGCTCTGTGTCTTCCTACAAGCGAGACTTCGTTTCAGGTAAACGCAGTCACTTTTCAGCTCAAACGAAGCTATATTGTACAGGAAGCTCACACGTTTCTCGCTCTTAACTGAAACGCACTGGATGTTAGAGGGCCTGTGGTTTGTATCAGTTTCAGAAGCAGAGTTGAACTAGATATGGTCCGTGTGTGTAGGAAACACAGTTCTTTTGTTCTCAGCACACTTACGTTTCCTGCTGTCTTAGAGACTCTAGAAAGCTAGAGCGTGCTTCTTGCTCTAAAGCAGAGAGTGATCAATGGATGAGAACTCTGCTGTGTGTTTCCCTTCAGAAATGGAGTTAAATCCCAGGCTCTGAGTCTTCCTACAAACAAGACTTCGTTTCAGGTAAGGGCAGTTACTTTACAGCTCAAACCAACTACATCGTTCACAAAGCTCAAACGTTTCTCATCTTAACTGACAAGCATTGGATGTTAGTGGACCTGTGGTTTGTTTAAGTTTCAGAAGCAGAGTTGGGCTAGATATGGTCCGTATGTTTCGGAAACATAGTTCTTTTGTTCTCAGCACACTCACGTTTCATGCAGTATTAGAGAATCTAGAAAGCAAGAGCCTGCTTCTTGCTCTAAAGCAGAGTGTGATCCATGGAAGAGAACTCTGCTGTGTGTTTCCCTTCAGAAATGGAGTTAAACCCCAGGCGCGGAGTCTTCCTACAAGCAAGAATTCGAATCAGGTAAGGGCAGTTACTTTACAGCTCAAACGAACTACATCGTTCACGAAGCTCACACGTTTCTCATCTTAAATGACAAGCATCAGATGTTAGAGGACCAGTGCTTTGTCTCAGTTTCAGAAGCAGAGATGGACTAGATATGGTCCGTATGTGTAGGAAACACCGATCTTTTGTTCTCAGCATACTCACGTTTCCTGCTGTCTTAGAGACTCTAGAAAGCTAGAGAGTGCTTCTTGCTCTAAAGCAGAGAGTGATCAATGGATGAGAACTCTGCTCTGTGTTTCCCTTCAGAAATGGTGTTAAATCCCAGGCTCTGAGTCTTCCTACAAACAAGACTTCGTTTCAGGTAAGGGCAGTTACTTTACAGCTCAAACCAACTACATCGTTCACGAAGCTCAAACGTTTCTCATCTTAACTGACAAGCATTGGATGTTATTGGACCTGTGGTTTGTTTAAGTTTCAGAAGCAGAGTTGGGCTAGATATGGTCCGTATGTTTCGGAAACATAGTTCTTTTGTTCTTAGCACACTCACGTTTCCTGCAGTATTAGAGAATCTAGAAAGCAAGAGCCTGCTTCTTGCTCTAAAGCAGAGTGTGATCCATGGAAGAGAACTCTGCTGTGTGTTTCCCTTCAGAAATGGAGTTAAATCCCAGGCTCTGAGTCTTCCTACAAAAAAGATTTCGTTTCAGGTAAGGGCAGTTACTTTACAGCTCAAACCAACTACATCATTTACGAAGCTCAAACGTTTCTCATCTTAACTGACAAGCATTGGATGTTAGTGGACCTGTGGTTTGTTTCAGTTTCACAAGCAGAGTTGGACTAGATATGGTCCGTATGTGTCGGAAACATAGTTCTTTTGTTCTCAGCACTTTCACGTTTCCTGCTGTATTAGAGAATCTAGAAAGCAAGAGCGTGCTTCTTGCTCTAAAGCAGAGTGTGATCCATGGAAGAGAACTCTGCTGTGTGTTTCCCTTCAGAAATGGAGTGAAATCCCAGGCTCTGAGTCTTCCTACAAGCAAGACTTCGAAACAGGTAAGGGCAGTTACTTTACAGCTCAAACGAACTACATCGTTCACGAAGCTCACACGTTTCTCATCTTAACTGACAAGCATCGGATGTTAGTGGACCTGTGGTTTGTTTCAGTTTCACAAGCGGAGTTGGACTAGATATGGTCCGTATGTGTCGGAAACATAGTTCTTTTGTTCTCAGCACACTCACGTTTCCTGCTGTATTAGAGAATCTAGAAAGCTAGAGCGTGCTTCTTGCTCTAAAGCAGAGTGTGATCCATGGAAGAGAACTCTGCTGTGTGTTTCCCTTCAGAAATGGAGTTAAATCCCAGGCTCTGAGTCTTCCTATAAGCAAGAGTTCGAATCAGGTAAGGGCAGTTACTTTACAGCTCAAACGAACTACATCGTTCACGAAGATCACACGTTTCTAATCTTAACTGACAATCATCGGATGTTATAGGACCACTGCTTTGTATCAGTTTCAGAAGCAGATTTAGAATAGATATGGTCCGTATGTGTAGGAAACACTGTTTTTTGTTCTCAGCACACTCACGATTCCTGCTGTATTAGAGAATCTAGAAAGCAAGAGCGTGCTTCTTGCTCTAGAGCAGAGTGTGATCCATGGAAGAGAACTCTGCTGTGTGTTTCCCTTCAGAAATGGAGTTAAACCCCAGGCGCGGAGTCTTCCTACAAGCAAGAATTCGAATCAGGTAAGGGCAGTTACTTTACAGCTCAAACGAACTACATCGTTCACGAAGCTCACACGTTTCTCATCTTAAATGACAAGCATCAGATGTTAGAGGACCAGTGCTTTGTCTCAGTTTCAGAAGCAGAGATGGACTAGATATGGTCCGTATGTGTAGGAAACACCGTTCTTTTGTTCTCAGCATACTCACGTTTCCTGCTGTCTTAGAGACTCTAGAAAGCTAGAGCGTGCTTATTGCTCTAAAGCAGAGTGTGATCAATGGATGAGAACTTGGCTGTGTGTTTCCCTTCAGGAATGCAGTGAAATCCCAGGCTCTGTGTCTTCCTACAATAAAGACTTCGTTTTAGGTAAGGGCAGTCACTTTTCAGCTTAAACGAACTACATCCTTCACGAATCTCACACGTTTCTCATCTTAACTGACAAGCATCGGATGTTATAGGACCAGTGGTTTGTATCAGTTTCAGAAGCCGAGTTGGCTAGGTATGGTCCGTATGTATAGTAAACACCGTTCTTTTGTTCTCAGCACACTTACGTTTCCTGCTGTCTTAGAGACTCTAGAAAGCTAGAGCGTGCTTCTTGCTCTAAAGCAGAGAGTGATCAATGGATGAGAACTCTGCTGTGTGTTTCCCTTCAGAAATGGAGTTAAATCCCAGGCTCTGAGTCTTCCTACAAACAAGACTTCGTTTCAGGTAAGGGCAGTTACTTTACAGCTCAAACCAACTACATCGTTCGAAAAGCTCAAACGTTTCTCATCTTAACTGACAAGCATTGGATGTTAGTGGACCTGTGGTTTGTTTAAGTTTCAGAAGCAGAGTTGGGCTAGATATGGTCCGTATGTTTCGGAAACATAGTTCTTTTGTTCTCAGCACACTCACGTTTCCTGCAGTATTAGAGAATCTAGAAAGCAAGAGCCTGCTTCTTGCTCTAAAGCAGAGTGTGATCCATGGAAGAGAACTCTGCTGTGTGTTTCCCTTCAGAAATGGAGTTAAATCCCAGGCTCTGAGTCTTCCTACAAACAAGATTTCGTTTCTGGTAAGGGCAGTTACTTTACAGCTCAAACCAACTACATCATTTACGAAGCTCAAACGTTTCTCATCTTAACTGACAAGAATTGGATGTTAGTGGACCTGTGGTTTGTTTCAGTTTCACAAGCAGAGTTGGACTAGATATGGTCCGTATGTGTCGGAAACATAGTTCTTTTGTTCTCAGCACACTCACGTTTCCTGCTGTATTAGAGAATCTAGAAAGCAAGAGCGTGCTTCTTGCTCTAAAGCAGAGTGTGATCCATGGAAGAGAACTCTGCTGTGTGTTTCCCTTCAGAAATGGAGTGAAATCCCAGGCTCTGAGTCTTCCTACAAGCAAGACTTCGAATCAGGTAAGAGCAGTTACTTTACAGCTCAAACGAACTACATCATTCACGAAGCTCAAACGTTACTCATCTTAACTGACAAGCATTGGATGTTAGAGGACCAGTGCTTTGTATCAGTTTCAGAGGCAGAGTTGGACTCGATATGGTCTGAATGTGTAGGAAACACCATTGTTTTCCTCTCATCACACTCATGTTTCCTGCTGTCTTAGAGATTCTAGAAAGCAAGAGCGTCCTTCTTGCTGTAAAGCAGAGTGTGATGTATATATGAGAACCCTGTTGTGTGTTTCACTTCAGAAGTGGAGTTAAACCCCATCTCTGAGTCTTCCTACAAGCAACACATCGTTTCAGGTAAGGGCAGTTACTTTACAGCTCAACGAACTACATCGTTCAAAAAGCTCACACATTTCTCATCTTAATTGACAACATCGGATGTTATAGGACCAGTTCTTTGTATCAGTTTCAGAAGCAGGTTTGGAATAGATATGGTCCGTATGTGTAGGAAACACCGTTCTTTTGTTCTCAGCACACTCACGTTTCCTGCTGTCTTAGAGACTCTAGAAAGCTAGAACATGCTTCTTGCTCTAAAGCAGAGTGTGATCAATAGATAAGAATTCTGCTGTGTGTTTCACTTCAGAAATGCAGTTAAATCCCAGGCTCTGAGTCTTCCAAAAAACAAGACTTCGTTTCAGGTAAGGGCAGTTACTTTACAGCTCAAACCAACTACATCGTTCACAAAGCTCACACGTTTCTCATCTTAACTGACAAGCATTGGATGTTAGTGGACCTATGGTTTGTTTCAGTTTCACAAGCAGAGTTGTACTAGATATGGTCCGTATGTGTAGGAAACACTGTTTTTTGTTCTCAGCACACTCACGATTCCTGCTGTATTAGAGAATCTAGAAAGCAAGAGCGTGCTTCTTGCTCTAGAGCAGAGTGTGATCCATGGAAGAGAACTCTGCTGTGTGTTTCCCTTCAGAAATGGAGTTAAACCCCAGGCGCGGAGTCTTCCTACAAGCAAGAATTCGAATCAGGTAAGGGCAGTTACTTTACAGCTCAAACGAACTACATCGTTCACGAAGCTCACACGTTTCTCATCTTAAATGAAAAGCATCAGATGTTAGAGGACCAGTGCTTTGTCTCAGTTTCAGAAGCAGAGATGGACTAGATATGGTCCGTATGTGTAGGAAACACCGTTCTTTTGTTCTCAGCATACTCACGTTTCCTGCTGTCTTAGAGACTCTAGAAAGCTAGAGCGTGCTTATTGCTCTAAAGCAGAGTGTGATCAATGGATGAGAACTTGGATGTGTGTTTCCCTTCAGGAATGCAGTGAAATCCCAGGCTCTGTGTCTTCCTACAATAAAGACTTCGTTTTAGGTAAGGGCAGTCACTTTTCAGCTTAAACGAACTACATCCTTCACGAATTTCACACGTTTCTCATCTTAACTGACAAGCATCGGATGTTATAGGACCAGTGGTTTGTATCAGTTTCAGAAGCAGAGTTGGCCCTGTATGGTCCGTATGTATAGTAAACACCGTTCTTTTGTTCTCAGCACACTTACGTTTCCTGCTGTCTTAGAGACTCTAGAAAGCTAGAGCGTGCTTCTTGCTCTAAAGCAGAGAGTGATCAATGGATGAGAACTCTGCTGTGTGTTTCCCTTCAGAAATGGAGTTAAATCCCAGGCTCTGAGTCTTCCTACAAACAAGACTTCGTTTCAGGTAAGGGCAGTTACTTTACAGCTCAAACCAACTACATCGTTCACAAAGCTCAAACGTTTCTCATCTTAACTGACAAGCATTGGATGTTAGTGGACCTGTGGTTTGTTTAAGTTTCAGAAGCAGAGTTGGGCTAGATATGGTCCGTATGTTTCGGAAACATAGTTCTTTTGTTCTCAGCACACTCATGTTTCCTGCAGTATTAGAGAATCTAGAAAGCAAGAGCCTGCTTCTTGCTCTAAAGCAGAGTGTGATCCATGGAAGAGAACTCTGCTGTGTGTTTCCCTTCAGAAATGGAGTTAAATCCCAGGCTCTGAGTCTTCCTACAAACAAGATTTCGTTTCAGGTAAGGGCAGTTACTTTACAGCTCAAACCAACTACATCATTTACGAAGCTCAAACGTTTCTCATCTTAACTGACAAGCATTGGATGTTAGTGGACCTGTGGTTTGTTTCAGTTTCACAAGCAGAGTTGGACTAGATATGGTCCGTATGTGTCGGAAACATAGTTGTTTTGTTCTCAGCACACTCACGTTTCCTGCTGTATTAGAGAATCTAGAAAGCAAGAGCGTGCTTCTTGCTCTAAAGCAGAGTGTGATCCATGGAAGAGAACTCTGCTGTGTGTTTCCCTTCAGAAATGGAGTGAAATCCCAGGCTCTGAGTCTTCCTACAAGCAAGACTTCGCATCAGGTAAGAGCAGTTACTTTACAGCTCAAACGAACTACATCATTCACGAAGCTCACACGTTACTCATCTTAACTGACAAGCATTGGATGTTAGAGGACCAGTGCTTTGTATCAGTTTCAGAGGCAGAGTTGGACTCGATATGGTCTGAATGTGTAGGAAACACCATTGTTTTCCTCTCATCACATTCATGTTTCCTGCTGTCTTAGAGATTCTAGAAAGCAAGAGCGTCCTTCTTGCTTTAAAGCAGAGTGTGATGTATATATGAGAACCCTGTTGTGTGTTTCACTTCAGAAGTGGAGTTAAACCCCATCTCTGAGTCTTCCTACAAGCAACACATCGTTTCAGGTAAGGGCAGTTACTTTACAGCTCAACGAACTACATCGTTCAAAAAGCTCACACATTTCTCATCTTAATTGACAACATCGGATGTTATAGGACCAGTTCTTTGTATCAGTTTCAGAAGCAGGTTTGGAATAGATATGGTCCATATGTGTAGGAAACACCGTTCTTTTGTTCTCAGCACACTCACGTTTCCTGCTGTCTTAGAGACTCTAGAAAGCTAGAACGTGCTTCTTGCTCTAAAGCAGAGTGTGATCAATAGATAAGAATTCTGCTGTGTGTTTCACTTCAGAAATGCAGTTAAATCCCAGGCTCTGAGTCTTCCAAAAAACAAGACTTCGTTTCAGATAAGGGCAGTTACTTTACAGCTCAAACCAACTACATCGTTCACAAAGCTCACACGTTTCTCATCTTAACTGACAAGCATTGGATGTTAGTGGACCTATGGTTTGTTTCAGTTTCACAAGCAGAGTTGTACTAGATATGGTTCGTATGTGTAGGAAACACAGTTATTTGTTCTGAACATAACCACCTTTCCTGCTGTATTAGAGAATCTAGAAAGCTTGAGCGTGCTTCTTGCTCTAAAGCAGAGTGTGATCAATGGATGAGAACTCTGCTGTGTGTTTCCCTTCAGAAATGGAGTTAAATCCCAGGCTCTGAGTCTTCCTATAAGCAAGAGTTCGAATCAGGTAAGGGCAGTTACTTTACAGCTCAAACGAACTACATCGTTCACGAAGATCACACGTTTCTAATCTTAACTGACAATCATCGGATGTTATAGGACCACTGCTTTGTATCAGTTTCAGAAGCAGAGTTAGAATAGATATGGTCCGTATGTGTAGGAAACACTGTTTTTTGTTCTCAGCACACTCACGATTCCTGCTGTATTAGAGAATCTAGAAAGCAAGAGCGTGCTTCTTGCTCTAGAGCAGAGTGTGATCCATGGAAGAGAACTCTGCTGTGTGTTTCCCTTCAGAAATGGAGTTAAACCCCAGGCGCGGAGTCTTCCTACAAGCAAGAATTCGAATCAGGTAAGGGCAGTTACTTTACAGCTCAAACGAACTACATCGTTCACGAAGCTCACACGTTTCTCATCTTAAATGACAAGCATCAGATGTTAGAGGACCAGTGCTTTGTCTCAGTTTCAGAAGCAGAGATGGACTAGATATGGTCCGTATGTGTAGGAAACACCGTTCTTTTGTTCTCAGCATACTCACGTTTCCTGCTGTCTTAGAGACTCTAGAAAGCTAGAGCGTGCTTATTGCTCTAAAGCAGAGTGTGATCAATGGATGAGAACTTGGCTGTGTGTTTCCCTTCAGGAATGCAGTGAAATCCCAGGCTCTGTGTCTTCCTACAATAAAGACTTCGTTTTAGGTAAGGGCAGTTACTTTACAGCTCAAACCAACTACATCGTTCACAAAGCTCAAACGTTTCTCATCTTAACTGACAAGCATTGGATGTTAGTGGACCTGTGGTTTGTTTAAGTTTCAGAAGCAGAGTTGGGCTAGATATGGTCCGTATGTTTCGGAAACATAGTTCTTTTGTTCTCAGCACACTCATGTTTCCTGCAGTATTAGAGAATCTAGAAAGCAAGAGCCTGCTTCTTGCTCTAAAGCAGAGTGTGATCCATGGAAGAGAACTCTGCTGTGTGTTTCCCTTCAGAAATGGAGTTAAATCCCAGGCTCTGAGTCTTCCTACAAACAAGATTTCGTTTCAGGTAAGGGCAGTTACTTTACAGCTCAAACCAACTACATCATTTACGAAGCTCAAACGTTTCTCATCTTTACTGACAAGCATTGGATGTTAGTGGACCTGTGGTTTGTTTCAGTTTCACAAGCAGAGTTGGACTAGATATGGTCCGTATGTGTCGGAAACATAGTTGTTTTGTTCTCAGCACACTCACGTTTCCTGCTGTATTAGAGAATCTAGAAAGCAAGAGCGTGCTTCTTGCTCTAAAGCAGAGTGTGATCCATGGAAGAGAACTCTGCTGTGTGTTTCCCTTCAGAAATGGAGTGAAATCCCAGGCACTGATTCTTCCTACAAGCAAGACTTCGCATCAGGTAAGAGCAGTTACTTTACAGCTCAAACGAACTACATCGTTCACGAAGCTCACACGTTACTCATCTTAACTGACAAGCATTGGATTTTAGAGGACCAGTGCTTTGTATCAGTTTCAGAGGCAGAGTTGGACTCGATATGGTCTGAATGTGTAGGAAACACCATTGTTTTCCTCTCATCACACTCATGTTTCCTGCTGTCTTAGAGATTCTAGAAAGCAAGAGCTTCCTTCTTGCTTTAAAGCAGAGTGTGATGTATATATGAGAACCCTGTTGTGTGTTTCACTTCAGAAGTGGAGTTAAACCCCATCTCTGAGTCTTCCTACAAGCAACACATCGTTTCAGGTAAGGGCAGTTACTTTACAGCTCAACGAACTACATCGTTCAAAAAGCTCACACATTTCTCATCTTAATTGACAACATCGGATGTTATAGGACCAGTTCTTTGTATCAGTTTCAGAAGCAGGTTTGGAATAGATATGGTCCGTATGTGTAGGAAACACCGTTCTTTTGTTCTCAGCACACTCACGTTTCCTGCTGTCTTAGAGACTCTAGAAAGCTAGAACATGCTTCTTGCTCTAAAGCAGAGTGTGATCAATAGATAAGAATTCTGCTGTGTGTTTCACTTCAGAAATGCAGTTAAATCCCAGGCTCTGAGTCTTCCAAAAAACAAGACTTCGTTTCAGGTAAGGGCAGTTACTTTACAGCTCAAACCAACTACATCGTTCACGAAGCTCACACGTTTCTCATCTTAACTGACAAGCATTGGATGTTAGTGGACCTATGGTTTGTTTCAGTTTCACAAGCAGAGTTGTACTAGATATGGTTCGTATGTGTAGGAAACACAGTTATTTGTTCTGAACATAACCACGTTTCCTGCTGTATTAGAGAATCTAGAAAGCTAGAGAGTACTTCTTGCTCTAAAGCAGAGTGTGATCCATGGAAGAGAACTCTGCTGTGTGTTTCCCTTCAGAAATGGAGTTAAACCCCATGCACTGAGTCTTCCTACAAGCAAGACTTCGAATCAGGTAAGGGCAGTTACTTTACAGCTCAAACGAACTACATCGTTCACGAAGCTCACACGTTTCTCATCTTAACTGACATGCATCGGATGTTAGAGGACCAGTGCTTTGTCTCAGTTTCAGAAGCAGAGATGGACTAGATATGGTCCGTATGTGTAGGAAACACCGTTCTTTTGTTCTCAGCATACTCACGTTTCCTGCTCTCTTAGAGACTCTAGAAAGCTAGAGCGTGCTTCTTGCTCTAAAGCAGAGTGTGATCAATGGATGAGAACTCTGCTGTGTGTTTCCCTTCAGGAATGCAGTGAAATCCCAGGCTCTGTGTCTTCCTACAAACAAGACTTCGTTTCAGGTAAGGGCAGTCACTTTTCAGCTTAAACGAACTACCTCGTTCACGAATCTCACACGTTTCTCATCTTAACTGACAAGCACCGGATGTTATAGGACCAGTGCTTTGTATCAGTTTCAGAAGCAGAGTTGGACTAGATATGGTCCGTATGTATAGGAAACACCGTTCTTTTGTTCTCAGCACACTCACGTTTCCTGCAGTCCTAGAGACTCTAGAAAGCTAGAGCGTGCTTCTTGCTCTAAAGCAGAGAGTGATCAATGGATGAGAACTCTGCTGTGTGTTTCCCTTCAGAAATGGAGTTAAATCCCAGGCTCTGAGTCTTCCTACAAACAAGACTTCGTTTCAGGTAAGGGCAGTTACTTTACAGCTCAAAACAACTACATCGTTCACGAAGGTCAAACGTTTCTCATCTTAACTGACAAGCATTGGATGTTAGTGGACCTGTGGTTTGTTTCAGTTTCACAAGCAGAGTTTGACTAGATATGGTCCGTTTGTGTCGGAAACATAGTTCTTTTGTTCTCAGCACACTCACGTTTCCTGCTGTATTAGAGAATCTAGAAAGCTAGAGCGTGCTTCTTGCTCTAAAGCAGAGTGTGATCCATGGAAGAGAACTCTGCTGTGTGTTTCCCTTCAGAAATGGAGTTAAATCCCAGGCTCTTAGTCTTCCTACAAGCAAGACTTCGAATCAGGTAAGGGCAGTTACTTTACAGCTCAAACGAACTACACGTTCACGAAGCTCACACGTTTCTCATCTTAAATGACAAGCATCAGATGTTAGAGGACCAGTGCTTTGTCTCAGTTTCAGAAGCAGAGATGGACTAGATATGGTCCGTATGTGTAGGAAACACAGTTCTTTTGTTCTGAGCACTCTCACGTTTCCCGCCTTTTAGAGACCCTAGAAAGCAAGAGCGTGCTTCTTGCTCTAAAGCAGAGTGTGTTTCATGGATGAGAACTGTGCTGTGTGTTTCCCTTCAGAAACGGAGTTAAATGCCAGGCTCTGTGTCTTCCTACAAGCGAGACTTCGTTTCAGGTAAACGCAGTCACTTTTCAGCTCAAACGAAGCTATATTGTACAGGAAGCTCACACGTTTCTCGCTCTTAACTGAAACGCACTGGATGTTAGAGGGCCTGTGGTTTGTATCAGTTTCAGAAGCAGAGTTGAACTAGATATGGTCCGTGTGTGTAGGAAACACAGTTCTTTTGTTCTCAGCACACTTACGTTTCCTGCTGTCTTAGAGACTCTAGAAAGCTAGAGCGTGCTTCTTGCTCTAAAGCAGAGAGTGATCAATGGATGAGAACTCTGCTGTGTGTTTCCCTTCAGAAATGGAGTTAAATCCCAGGCTCTGAGTCTTCCTACAAACAAGACTTCGTTTCAGGTAAGGGCAGTTACTTTACAGCTCAAACCAACTACATCGTTCACAAAGCTCAAACGTTTCTCATCTTAACTGACAAGCATTGGATGTTAGTGGACCTGTGGTTTGTTTAAGTTTCAGAAGCAGAGTTGGGCTAGATATGGTCCGTATGTTTCGGAAACATAGTTCTTTTGTTCTCAGCACACTCACGTTTCATGCAGTATTAGAGAATCTAGAAAGCAAGAGCCTGCTTCTTGCTCTAAAGCAGAGTGTGATCCATGGAAGAGAACTCTGCTGTGTGTTTCCCTTCAGAAATGGAGTTAAATCCCAGGCTCTGAGTCTTCCTACAAACAAGATTTCGTTTCAGGTAAGGGCAGTTACTTTACAGCTCAAACCAACTACATCATTTACGAAGCTCAAACGTTTCTCATCTTAACTGACAAGCATTGGATGTTAGTGGACCTGTGGTTTGTTTCAGTTTCACAAGCAGAGTTGGACTAGATATGGTCCGTATGTGTCGGAAACATAGTTCTTTTGTTCTCAGCACACTCACGTTTCCTGCTTTATTAGAGAATCTAGAAAGCAACAGCGTGCTTCTTGCTCTAAAGCAGAGTGTGATCCATGGAAGAGAACTCTGCTGTGTGTTTCTCTTCAGAAATGGAGTTAAATCCCAGGCTCTGAGTCTTCCTACAAACAAGACTTCGAATCAGGTAAGGGCAGTTACTTTACAGCTCAAACCAACTACATCGTTCACGAAGCTCACACGTTTCTCATCTTAACTGACAAGCATTGGATGTTAGTGGACCTATGGTTTGTTTCAGTTTCACAAGCAGAGTTGTACTAGATATGGTTCGTATGTGTAGGAAACACAGTTATTTGTTATGAACATAACCACGTTTCCTGCTGTATTAGAGAATCTAGAAAGCTAGAGAGTACTTCTTGCTCTAAAGCAGAGTGTGATCCATGGAAGAGAACTCTGCTGTGTGTTTCCCTTCAGAAATGGAGTTAAACCCCATGCGCTGAGTCTTCCTACAAGCAAGACTTCGAATCAGGTAAGGGCAGTTACTTTACAGCTCAAACGAACTACATCGTTCACGAAGCTCACACGTTTCTCATCTTAACTGACATGCATCGGATGTTAGAGGACCAGTGCTTTGTCTCAGTTTCAGAAGCAGAGATGGACTAGATATGGTCCGTATGTGTAGGAAACACCGTTCTTTTGTTCTCAGCATACTCACGTTTCCTGCTGTCTTAGAGACTCTAGAAAGCTAGAGCGTGCTTCTTGCTCTAAAGCAGAGTGTGATCAATGGATGAGAACTCTGCTGTGTGTTTCCCTTCAGGAATGCAGTGAAATCCCAGGCTCTGTGTCTTCCTACAAACAAGACTTCGTTTCAGGTAAGGGCAGTCACTTTACAGCTTAAACGAACTACCTCGTTCACGAATCTCACACGTTTCTCATCTTAACTGACAAGCACCGGATGTTATAGGACCAGTGCTTTGTATCAGTTTCAGAAGCAGAGTTGGACTAGATATGGTCCGTATGTATAGGAAACACCGTTCTTTTGTTCTCAGCACACTCACGTTTCCTGCTGTCTTAGAGACTCTAGAAAGCTAGAGCGTGCTTCTTGCTCTAAAGCAGAGAGTGATCAATGGATGAGAACTCTGCTGTGTGTTTCCCTTCAGAAATGGAGTTAAATCCCAGGCTCTGAGTCTTCCTACAAACAAGACTTCGTTTCAGGTAAGGGCAGTTACTTTACAGCTCAAACCAACTACATCGTTCACGAAGGTCAAACGTTTCTCATCTTAACTGACAAGCATTGGATGTTAGTGGACCTGTGGTTTGTTTCAGTTTCACAAGCAGAGTTGGACTAGATATGGTCCGTATGTGTCGGAAACATAGTTCTTTTGTTCTCAGCACACTCACGTTTCCTGCTGTATTAGAGAATCTAGAAAGCTAGAGCGCGCTTCTTGCTCTAAAGCAGAGTGTGATCCATGGAAGAGAACTCTGCTGTGTGTTTCCCTTCAGAAATGGAGTTAAATCCCAGGCTCTTAGTCTTCCTATATGCAAGAGTTCGAATCAGGTAAGGGCAGTTACTTTACAGCTCAAACGAACTACATCGTTCACGAAGATCACACGTTTCTAATCTTAACTGACAATCATCGGATGTTATAGGACCACTGCTTTGTATCAATTTCAGAAGCAGAGTTAGAATAGATATGGTCCGTATGTGTAGGAAACACTGTTTTTTGTTCTCAGCACACTCACGATTCCTGCTGTATTAGAGAATCTAGAAAGCAAGAGCGTGCTTCTTGCTCTAGAGCAGAGTGTGATCCATGGAAGAGAACTCTGCTGTGTGTTTCCCTTCAGAAATGGAGTTAAACCCCAGGCGCTGAGTCTTCCTACAAGCAAGAATTCGAATCAGGTAAGGGCCGTTACTTTACAGCTCAAACGAACTACATCGTTAATGAAGCTCACACAATTCTCATCTTAACTGACAAACATTGGATGATAGAGGACCAGTGCTTTGTATCAGTTTCAGAGGCAGAGTTGGACGCGATATGGTCCGAATATGTAGGAAACACCATTGTTTTCCTCTCATCACACTCATGTTTCCTGCTGTCTTAGAGAATCTAGAAAGCAAGAGGGCCCTTCTTGCTTTAAAGCAGAGTGTGATGTATATATGAGAACCCTGCTGTGTGTTTCACTTCAGAAATGGAGTTAAACCCCATCTCTGAGTCTTCCTACAAGCAACACTTCGTTTCAGGTAAGGGCAGTTACTTTACAGCTCAACGAACTACATCGTTCACAAAGCTCACACATTTCTCATCTTAATTGACAACATCGGATGTTATAGGACCAGTTCTTTGTATCAGTTTCAGAAGCAGGTTTGGAATAGATATGGTCCGTATGTGTAGGAAACACCGTTCTTTTGTTCTCAGCACACTCACGTTTCCTGCTGTCTTAGAGACTCTAGAAAGCTAGAGAGTGCTTCTTGCTCTAAAGCAGAGTGTGATCAATGGATAAGAATTCTGCTGTGTGTTTCACTTCAGAAATTGAGTTAAATCCCAGGCTCTGAGTCTTCCAACAAACAAGACTTCGTTTCAGGTAAGGGCAGTTACTTTACAGCTCAAACCAACTACATCGTTCACGAAGCTCACACGTTTCTCATCTTAACTGACAAGCATTGGATGTTAGTGGACCTATGGTTTGTTTCAGTTTCACAAGCAGAGTTGGACTAGATATGGTCCATATGTGTAGGAAACACAGTTATTTGTTCTGAACATAACCACGTTTCCTGCTGTATTAGAGAATCTAGAAAGCTAGAGCGTGCTTCTTGCTCTAAAGCAGAGTGTGATCCATGGATGAGAACTCTGCTGTGTGTTTCCCTTCAGAAATTGAGTTAAATCCCAGGCTCTGAGTCTTCCTATAAGCAAGACTTCGAATCAGGTAAGGGCAGTTACTTTACAGCTCAAACGAACTACATCGTTCACGAAGATCACACGTTTCTAATCTTAACTGACAATCATCGGATGTTATAGGACCACTGCTTTGTATCAGTTTCAGAAGCAGAGTTGGAATAGATATGGTCCGTATGTGTAGGAAACACTGTTCTTTTGTTCTCAGCACACTCATGATTCCTGCTGTATTAGAGAATCTAGAAAGCAAGAGCGTGCTTCTTGCTCTAGAGCAGAGTGTGATCCATGGAAGAGAACTCTGCTGTGTGTTTCCCTTCAGAAATGGAGTTAAACCCCAGGCGCTGAGTCTTCCTACAGGCAAGACTTCGAATCAGGTAAGGGCAGTTACTTTACAGCTCAAACGAACTACATCGTTCACGAAGCTCACACGTTTCTCATCTTAAATGACAAGCATCGGATGTTAGAGGACCACTGCTTTGTCAGTTTCAGAAGCAGAGATGGACTAGATATGGTCCGTATGTGTAGGAAATACCGTTCTTTTGTTCTCAGCATACTCACGTTTCCTGCTGTCTTAGAGACTCTAGAAAGCTAGAGCGTGCCTTTTGCTCTAAAGCAGAGTGTGATCAATGGATGAGAACTCTGCTGTGTGTTTCCCTTCATGAATGCAGTGAAATCCCAGGCTCTGTGTCTTCCTATAATAAAGACTTCGTTTCAGGTAAGGGCAGTCACTTTTCAGCTTAAACGAACTACACCGTTCACGAAACTCACACGTTTCTCATCTTAACTGACAAGCATCAGATGTTATAGGACCAGTGCTTTGTATCAGTTTCAGAAGCAGAGTTGGCTTGATATGGTCCGTATGTATAGGAAACACCGTTCTTTTGTTTTCAGCACACTCACGTTTCCTGCTGTCTTAGAGACTCTAGAAAGCTAGAGCGTGCTTCTTGCTCTAAAGCAGAGAGTGATCAATGGATGAGAACTCTGCTGTGTGTTTCCCTTCAGAAATGGAGTTAAATCCCAGGCTCTGAGTCTTCCTACAAACAAGACTTCGTTTCAGGTAAGGGCAGTTACTTTACAGCTCAAACCAACTACATCGTTCACGAAGCGAACATGTTTCTCATCTTAACTGACAAGCATCGGATGTTATAGGACCAGTGCTTTGTATCAGTTTCAGAGGCAGAGTTGGAATAGATATGGTCCGTATGTGTAGGAAACACTGTACTTTTGTTCTCAGCACACTCACCATTCCTGCTGTATTAGATAATCTAGAAAGCAAGAGCGTGCTTCTTGCTCTAAAGCAGAGTGTGATCCATGGAAGAGAACTCTGCTGTGTGTTTCCCTTCAGAAATGGAGTTAAATCCCAGGCTCTGTGTCTTCCAACACTCAAGACTTCGTTTCAGGTAAGGGCAGTCACTTTTCAGCTCAAAAGAACTACATCGGTCACGAAGCTCACACGTTTCTCATCTTAAATGACAAGCATTGGATCCTGCAGGACCTGTGCTTTGTATCAAT
This sequence comes from Onychomys leucogaster, assembly GCA_949786385.1. Taxonomy (NCBI): domain Eukaryota; kingdom Metazoa; phylum Chordata; class Mammalia; order Rodentia; family Cricetidae; genus Onychomys; species Onychomys leucogaster. The sequence continues at coordinate 926,751 of CATKUP010000132.1, read as the reverse complement.
TTCAAAGGCAGAGTTGGAATCGATATGGTCCGAATGTGTAGGAAACACCGTTCATTTGTTCTTAGCACACTCACGTTTTCTGCTGTATTAGAGAATCTAGAAAGCTAGAGCGTGCTTCTTGCTCTAAAGCAGAGTGTGATCAATGGATGAGAACTCTGCTGTGTGTTTCACTTCAGAAATGGAGTTAAATCCCAGGCTCTGAGTCTTCCTACAAACAAGAATTCGTTTCAGGTAAGGGCAGTTACTTTACAGCTGAAACGAACTACATTGTTCACGAAGCTCACACGTTTCTCATCTTAACTGACAAGCATTGGATGTTAGTGGACCTGTGGTTTGTTTCAGTTCCAAAAGCAGATTTGGACTAGATATGGTCCGTATGTGTAGGAAACACAGTTATTTTTTCTGAGCACAACAACGTTTCCTACTGTATTAGAGAATCTAGAAAGCAAGAGCGTGCTTCTTGCTCTGAAGCAGAGTGTGATGCATGGATGAGAACAATGCTGTGTGTTTCCCTCAGAAATGGAAATAAATCCCAGGCTCTGTGTCTTCCAACACTCAAGACTTCCTTTCAGGTAAGGGCAGTCACTTTTAAGCTCAAACGAACTACATCGTTCACGAAGCTAACACGTTTCTCATCTTAACTGACAAGCATTGGATGTTAGAGGACCAGTGCTTTGTATTAGTTTCAGAAGCAGAGTTGGACTAGATATGTTCCGTATGTGCAGGAAACACCGTTCTTTTGTTCTCCGCACACTTACGTTTCCTGCTGTCTTAGAGACTCTAGAAAGCTAGAGCATGCTTCTTGCTCTAAAGCAATGTGTGATCAATGGATGAGAACTCTGCTGTGTGTTTCACTTCAGAAATGGAGTTAAATCCCAAGCTCTGAGTCTTCCTACAAAACAGACTTCGTTTCAGGTAAGGGCAGTTACTTTACAGCTCAAACACACTACATCGTTCCCGAAGCTCACACGTTTCTCATCTTAAATGACAAGCATGGAAGATGGAGGACCTGTGCTTTGTATCAATTACAGAGGCAGAGTTGGACTAGATATGGTCCATATGTGTCGGAAACACCGTTCTTTTGTTCTCAGCACACTCACGTTTCCTGCTGTCTTAAAGATTCTGGAAAGCTAGAGCGTGCTTCTTGCTCTAAAGCAGTGTGTGATCAATGGATGAGAACTCTGCTGTGTGTTTCACTTCAGAAATGGAGTTAAATCCCAGGCTCTGAGTCTTCCTACAAACCAGACTTCGATTCAGGGAAGAGCAGTCACTTTTCAGCTCAAACGAACTACATCGTTCACAAAGCTCACAAGTTTCTCATCTTAAATGACAAGCATTGGATCCTGGAGGACCTGTGCTTTGTATCAATTTCAGAGGCAGATTTGGACTTGATATGGTCCGAATGTGTAAGAAACACCGTTCTTTTGCTCTCAGCACACTCATATTTCCTGCTGTCTTAGAGATTCTAGAAAGCAAGAGCGTGCTTCTTGCTCTAAAGCAGAGTGTGATCTATATATGAGAACTCAGCTGTGTGTTTCCCTTCAGAAATGGAGTTAAACCCCAGGCTCTGAGTCTTCCTACTAGCAACACTTCGTTTCAGGAGGGCTGTTACTTTACAGCTCAAACACACTACATCGTTCATAAAGCTCACACGTTTCTCATCTTAACTGACAAGCATCGGATGATTCAGGACCAGTGCTTTGTATCAGTTTCATAAGCAGAGTTGGACTAGATATGGTCCGTATGTGTAGGATACACCGTTCTTTTGTTCTCAGCACTGTCACGTTTCCTGCTGTCTTAGGGACTCTAGAAAGCTAGAGCGTGCTTCTTGCTCTAAAGCAGAGTGTGATCAATGGATGAACTCTGCTGTGTGTTTCACTTCAGAAATGGAGTTAAATTCCAGGCTCTGTGTCTTCCTACAAGCAAGAATCCCTTTCAGGTAAGGGCAGTCACTTTTCAGCTCAAACGAACTACATCCTTCACGAAGCTCACACGTTTCTCATCTTAAATGACAAGGATTGGATGCTGGAGGACCTGTGCTTTTTATCAATTTCAGAGGCAGAGTTGGACTCGATATGGTCCTAATGTGTAAGAAACACCGTGCTTGTGTTCTTAGCACACTCATGTTTCATGCTGTCTTAGAGACTCTAGAAAGCAAGAGCGTGCTTCTTGATCTAAAGCAGAGTGTGATCTATACATGAGAACTCTGCTGTGTGTTTCACTTCAGAAATGGAGTTAAACCCCAGGCTCTGAGTCTTCCTATAAGCAACACTTCGTTTCAGGTAAGGGCAGTTACTTTACAGCTCAAACGAACTACATCGTTCCCGAAACTCACACGTTTCTCATCTTAAATGACAAGCATTGGATGCTGGAGGACCTGTGCTTTGTATCAATTTCAGAGGCAGAGTTGGACTAGATATGGTCTGATGTGTAGGAAACCCCGTTCTTTGTTCTCAGCACACTCAAATTTCCTGCTGTCTTAGAGACTCTAGAAAGCTAGAGCGTGCTTCTTGTTCTAAAGCAGAGTGTGATCAATGGATGAGAACTCTGCTTTGTGTTTCACTTCAGAAATGGAGTTAAATTCCAGGCTCTGTGTCTTCCTACAAGCAAGAATTCCTTTCAAGCAAGGGCAGTCACTTTTCATCTCAAACGAACTACATCCTTCACGAAGCTAACACGTTTCTCATCTTAACTGACAAGCATTGGATGTTAGAGGACCAGTGCTTTGTATCAGTTTCAGAAGCAGAGTTGGACTAGATATGGTCCGTATGTGTAGGAAACACAGTTCTTTTGTTCTGAACATAACCATGTTTCCTGCTGTATTAGAGAATCTAGAAAGCAAGAGCGTGCTTCTTGCTCTAAAGCAGAGTGTGATCCATGGAAGAGAACTCTGCTGTGTGTTTCCCTTCAGAAATGGAGTTAAATCCCAGGCTTTGAGTCTTCCTATAAGCAAGACTTCGAATCAGGTAAGGGCAGTTACTTTACAGGCTCAAACGAACTACATCGTTCACGAAGCTCACACGTTTCGCATCTTAACTGACAAGGATCGGATGTTATAGGACCAGTGCTATGTATCACTTTCAGAAGCAGAGTTGCAATAGAAATGGTCCGTATGTGTAGGAAACACTGTTCTTTTGTTCTCAGCACACTCACGTTTCCTGCTGTATTAGAGAATCTAGAAAGCAAGAGCGTGCTTCTTGCTCTAAAGCGGAGTGTGATCCATGGAAGAGAACTCTGTTGTGTGTTTCCCTTCAGAAATGGAGTGAAATCCCAGGCTCTGAGTCTTCCTACAAGCAAGACCTCGAATCAGGTAAGGGCAGTTACTTTACAGCTCAAACGAACTACATCGTTCACGAAGCTCACACGTTTCTCATCTTAACTGACAAGCATTGGATGTTAGAGGACCAGTGCTTTGTATCAGTTTCAGAGGCAGAGTTGGACTCGATATGGTCTGAATGTGTAGGAAACCCCATTGTTTTCCTCTCATCACACTCATGTTTCCTGATGTCTTAGAGATTCTAGAAAGCAAGAGCGTCCTTCTTGCTTTAAAGCAGAGTGTGATGTATATATGAGAACCCTGCTGTGTGTTTCACTTCAGAAATGGAGTTAAACCCCAGGCTCTGAGTCTTCCTACAAGCAACACTTCGTTTCAGGTAAGGGCAGTTACTTTACAGCTCAACGAACTACATCGTTCACGAAGTTCACACATTTCTCATCTTAATTGACAACATCGGATGTTGTAGGACCAGTTCTTTGTATCAGTTTCAGAAGCAGGTTTGGAATAGATATGGTCCGTATGTGTAGGAAACACCGTTCTTTTGTTCTCAGCACACTCACGTTTCCTGCTTTCTTAGAGACTCTAGAAAACTAGAGTGTGCTTCTTGCTCTCAAGCAGAGTGTGATCAATGGATAAGAATTCTGCTGTGTGTTTCACTTCAGAAATGGAGTTAAATCCCGCGCTCTGAGTCTTCCTACAAACAAGACTTCGTTTCAGGTAAGGGCAGTTACTTTACAGCTCAAACCAACTACATCGTTCACGAAGCTCACACGTTTCTCATCTTAAATGACAAGCATTGGATGTTAGTGGACCTGTGGTTTGTTTCAATTTCAGAAGTAGAGTTGGAATAGATATGGTCCGTATGTGTAGGAAACACTGTTCTTTTGTTCTCAGCACACTCACGATTCCTGCTGTATTAGAGAATCTAGAAAGCTAGAGCGTGCTTCTTGCTCTAAAGCAGAGTGTGATCCATGCAAGAGAACTCTGCTGTGTGTTTCCCTTCAGAAATGGAGTTAAATCCCAGGCTCTGAGTCTTCCTATAAGCAAGACTTCGAATCAGGTAAGGGCAGTTACTTTACAACTCAAACGAACTACATCATTCACGAAGATCACACGTTTCTAATCTTAAATGACAAGCATCGGATGTTATAGGACCAGTGCTTTGTATCAGTTTCAGAGGCAGAGTTGGAATAGATATGGTCCGTATGTGTAGGAAACACTGTACTTTTGTTCTCAGCACACTCACCATTCCTGCTGTATTAGATAATCTAGAAAGCAAGAGCGTGCTTCTTGCTCTAAAGCAGAGTGTGATCCATGGAAGAGAACTCTGCTGTGTGTTTCCCTTCAGAAATGGAGTTAAATCCCAGGCTCTGTGTCTTCCAACACTCAAGACTTCGTTTCAGGTAAGGGCAGTCACTTTTCAGCTCAAAAGAACTACATCGGTCACGAAGCTCACACGTTTCTCATCTTAACTGACAAGCATCGGATGTTATAGGACCAGTGCTTTGTATCAGTTTCAGAAGCAGAGTTGGAATAGATAGGGTCCGTATGTGTAGGAAACCCCAGTCATTGGTTCTTAGCACACTCACATTTGCTGTTGTATTAGAGAATCTAAAAAGCAAGAGCGTGCTTCTTGCTTTAAAGCAGAGTGTGATCCATGGAAGAGAACTCTGCTGTGTGTTTCCCTTCAGAAATGGAGTTAAATCCCTGGCTCTGTGTCTTCCAACATGCAAGACTACGTTTCAGGGAAGGGCAGTCACTTTTCATTTCAAAGAACTACATCGTTCACGAAGCTAAAACTTTTCTCATCTTAACTGACAAGCATTGGATCCTGCAGGTCCTGTGCTTTGTATCAATTTCAGAGGCAGAGTTGGACTCGACATGGTCCGAATGTGTAAGAGACACCGTTCTTTTGTTCTCAGCACACTCATGTTTCCTGCTGTCTTAGGGACTCTAGAAAGCTAGAGCGTGCTTCTTGCTCTAAAGCAGAGTGTGATCAATGGATGAGAACTCTGCTGTGTGTTTCCCTTCAGAAATGGAGATAAATTCCAGGCTCTGTGTCTTCCTACAAGCAAGAATTCCTATCAAGTAAGGGCAGTCACTTTTCTGCTCAAACGAACTACATTCTTCAAGAAGCTCACACGTTTCTCATCTTAAATGACAAGCATTGGATGCTGGAGGACCTATGCTTTTTATCAATTTGATAGGCAGAGTTGGACTCGATATGGTCCTAATGTGTAAGAAACACCGTTCTTGTGTTCTCAGCACACTCATGTTTCCTGCTGTGTTAGAGAATCTAGAAAGCAAGAGCGTGCTTCTTGCTCTAAAGCAGAGTGTGATCTATATATGAGAAATCTGCTGTGTGTTTCACTTCAGAAATGGAGTTAAACCCCAGTCTCCGGTCTTCCTACAAGCAACACTTCGTTTCAGGTAAGGGCACTTACTTTACAGCTCAAACGAACTACATCGTTCACGAAGCTCACACGTTTCTCATCTTAACTGACAAGCATCGGATGTTATAGGACCAGTGCTTTGTATCAGTTTCAAAATCAGAGTTGGAATAGATAAGGTCCCTATGTGTAGGAAACACCGTTCTTTTGTTCTTAGCACACTCACGTTTTCTGCTGTATTAGAGAATCTAGAAAGCAAGAGCGTGCTTCTTGCTCTAAAGCAGAGTGTGATCTATATATGAGAACACTGTTGTGTGTTTCACTTCAGAAATGGAGTTAAACCCCAGGCTCTGAGTCTTCCTACAAACAAGACTTCGTTTCAGGGAAGGGCAGTTACTTTACAGCTCAAACGAACTACATCGTTCCCGAAGCTCACACGTTTCTCATCTTAACTGACAAGCATCGGATGTTATAGGACCAGTGCTTTGTATCAGTTTCAAAAGCAGAGTTGGAATAGATATGTTCCGTATGTGGAGGAAACACCGTGCTTTTGTTCTCAGCACACTCACGTTTCCTGCTGTCTTAGAGACTCTAGAAAGCTAGAGCGTGCTTCTTGTTCTAAAGCTGAATGTGATCAATTGATGAGAACTCTGCTGTGTGTTTCACTTCAGAAATGGAGTTAAATCCCAGGCTCTGAGTCTTCCTACAAACAAGAATTCGTTTCAGGTAAGGGCAGTTACTTTACAGCTGAAACGAACTACATTGTTCACGAAGCTCACACGTTTCTCATCTTAACTGACAACCATTGGATGTTAGTGGACCTGTGGTTTGTTTCAGTTCCAAAAGCAGATTTGGACTAGATATGGTCCGTATGTGTAGGAAACACAGTTATTTTTTCTGACCACAACCACGTTTCCTACTGTATTAGAGAATCTAGAAAGCAAGAGCGTGCTTCTTGCTCTGAAGCAGAGTGTGATGCATGGATGAGAACAATGCTGTGTGTTTCCCTCAGAAATGGAAATAAATCCCAGGCTCTGTGTCTTCCAACACTCAAGACTTCCTTTCAGGTAAGGGCAGTCACTTTTCAGCTCAAACGAACTACATCGTTCACGAAGCTCACACGTTTCACATCTTAACTGACAAGCATTGGATGTTAGAGGACCAGTGCTTTGTATTAGTTTCAGAAGCAGAGTTGGACTAGATATGTTCCGTATGTGCAGGAAACACCGTTCTTTTGTTCTCCGCACACTTACGTTTCCTGCTGTCTTAGAGACTCTAGAAAGCTAGAGCATGCTTCTTGCTCTAAAGCAGAGTGTGATCAATGGATGAGAACTCTGCTGTGTGTTTCACTTCAGAAATGGAGTTAAATCGCAAGCTCTGAGTCTTCCTACAAAACAGACTTCTTTTCAGGTAAGGGCAGTTACTTTACAGCTCAAACACACTACATCGTTCCCGAAGCTCACACGTTTCTCATCTTAAATGACAAGCATGGAAGATGGAGGACCTGTGCTTTGTATCAATTACAGAGGCAGAGTTGGACTAGATATGGTCCATATGTGTCGGAAACACCGTTCTTTTGTTCTCAGCACACTCACGTTTCCTGCTGTCTTAAAGATTCTGGAAAGCTAGAGCGTGCTTCTTGCTCTAAAGCAGAGTGTGATCAATGGATGAGAACTCTGCTGTGTGTTTCACTTCAGAAATGGAGTTAAATCCCAGGCTCTGAGTCTTCCTACAAACAAGACTTCGTTTCAGGTAAGGGCAGTTACTTTACAGCTCAAACCAACTACATCGTTCACGAAGCGAACATGTTTCTCATCTTAACTGACAAGCATCGGATGTTATAGGACCAGTGCTTTGTATCAGTTTCAGAGGCAGAGTTGGAATAGATATGGTCCGTATGTGTAGGAAACACTGTACTTTTGTTCTCAGCACATTCACCATTCCTGCTGTATTAGATAATCTAGAAAGCAAGAGCGTGCTTCTTGCTCTAAAGCAGAGTGTGATCCATGGAAGAGAACTCTGCTGTGTGTTTCCCTTCAGAAATGGAGTTAAATCCCAGGCTCTGTTTCTTCCAACACTCAAGACTTCGTTTCAGGTAAGGGCAGTCACTTTTCAGCTCAAAAGAACTACATCGGTCACGAAGCTCACACGTTTCTCATCTTAAATGACAAGCATTGGATCCTGCAGGACCTGTGCTTTGTATCAATTTCAAAGGCAGAGTTGGAATCGATATGGTCCGAATGTGTAGGAAACACCGTTCATTTGTTCTTAGCACACTCACGTTTGCTGCTGTATTAGAGAATCTAGAAAGCTAGAGCGTGCTTCTTGCTCTAAAGCAGAGTGTGATCAATGGATGAGAACTCTGCTGTGTGTTTCACTTCAGAAATGGAGTTAAATCCCAGGCTCTGAGTCTTCCTACAAACAAGAATTCGTTTCAGGTAAGGGCAGTTACTTTACAGCTGAAACGAACTACATTGTTCACGAAGCTCACACGTTTCTCATCTTAACTGACAAGCATTGGATGTTAGTGGACCTGTGGTTTGTTTCAGTTCCAAAAGCAGATTTGGACTAGATATGGTCCGTATGTGTAGGAAACACAGTTATTTTTTCTGAGCACAACAACGTTTCCTACTGTATTAGAGAATCTAGAAAGCAAGAGCGTGCTTCTTGCTCTGAAGCAGAGTGTGATGCATGGATGAGAACAATGCTGTGTGTTTCCCTCAGAAATGGAAATAAATCCCAGGCTCTGTGTCTTCCAACACTCAAGACTTCCTTTCAGGTAAGGGCAGTCACTTTTAAGCTCAAACGAACTACATCGTTCACGAAGCTAACACGTTTCTCATCTTAACTGACAAGCATTGGATGTTAGAGGACCAGTGCTTTGTATTAGTTTCAGAAGCAGAGTTGGACTAGATATGTTCCGTATGTGCAGGAAACACCGTTCTTTTGTTCTCCGCACACTTACGTTTCCTGCTGTCTTAGAGACTCTAGAAAGCTAGAGCATGCTTCTTGCTCTAAAGCAATGTGTGATCAATGGATGAGAACTCTGCTGTGTGTTTCACTTCAGAAATGGAGTTAAATCCCAAGCTCTGAGTCTTCCTACAAAACAGACTTCGTTTCAGGTAAGGGCAGTTACTTTACAGCTCAAACACACTACATCGTTCCCGAAGCTCACACGTTTCTCATCTTAAATGACAAGCATGGAAGATGGAGGACCTGTGCTTTGTATCAATTACAGAGGCAGAGTTGGACTAGATATGGTCCATATGTGTCGGAAACACCGTTCTTTTGTTCTCAGCACACTCACGTTTCCTGCTGTCTTAAAGATTCTGGAAAGCTAGAGCGTGCTTCTTGCTCTAAAGCAGTGTGTGATCAATGGATGAGAACTCTGCTGTGTGTTTCACTTCAGAAATGGAGTTAAATCCCAGGCTCTGAGTCTTCCTACAAACCAGACTTCGATTCAGGGAAGAGCAGTCACTTTTCAGCTCAAACGAACTACATCGTTCACAAAGCTCACAAGTTTCTCATCTTAAATGACAAGCATTGGATCCTGGAGGACCTGTGCTTTGTATCAATTTCAGAGGCAGATTTGGACTTGATATGGTCCGAATGTGTAAGAAACACCGTTCTTTTGCTCTCAGCACACTCATATTTCCTGCTGTCTTAGAGATTCTAGAAAGCAAGAGCGTGCTTCTTGCTCTAAAGCAGAGTGTGATCTATATATGAGAACTCAGCTGTGTGTTTCCCTTCAGAAATGGAGTTAAACCCCAGGCTCTGAGTCTTCCTACTAGCAACACTTCGTTTCAGGAGGGCTGTTACTTTACAGCTCAAACACACTACATCGTTCATAAAGCTCACACGTTTCTCATCTTAACTGACAAGCATCGGATGATTCAGGACCAGTGCTTTGTATCAGTTTCATAAGCAGAGTTGGACTAGATATGGTCCGTATGTGTAGGATACACCGTTCTTTTGTTCTCAGCACTGTCACGTTTCCTGCTGTCTTAGGGACTCTAGAAAGCTAGAGCGTGCTTCTTGCTCTAAAGCAGAGTGTGATCAATGGATGAACTCTGCTGTGTGTTTCACTTCAGAAATGGAGTTAAATTCCAGGCTCTGTGTCTTCCTACAAGCAAGAATCCCTTTCAGGTAAGGGCAGTCACTTTTCAGCTCAAACGAACTACATCCTTCACGAAGCTCACACGTTTCTCATCTTAAATGACAAGGATTGGATGCTGGAGGACCTGTGCTTTTTATCAATTTCAGAGGCAGAGTTGGACTCGATATGGTCCTAATGTGTAAGAAACACCGTGCTTGTGTTCTTAGCACACTCATGTTTCATGCTGTCTTAGAGACTCTAGAAAGCAAGAGCGTGCTTCTTGATCTAAAGCAGAGTGTGATCTATACATGAGAACTCTGCTGTGTGTTTCACTTCAGAAATGGAGTTAAACCCCAGGCTCTGAGTCTTCCTATAAGCAACACTTCGTTTCAGGTAAGGGCAGTTACTTTACAGCTCAAACGAACTACATCGTTCCCGAAACTCACACGTTTCTCATCTTAAATGACAAGCATTGGATGCTGGAGGACCTGTGCTTTGTATCAATTTCAGAGGCAGAGTTGGACTAGATATGGTCTGATGTGTAGGAAACCCAGTTCTTTGTTCTCAGCACACTCAAATTTCCTGCTGTCTTAGAGACTCTAGAAAGCTAGAGCGTGCTTCTTGTTCTAAAGCAGAGTGTGATCAATGGATGAGAACTCTGCTTTGTGTTTCACTTCAGAAATGGAGTTAAATTCCAGGCTCTGTGTCTTCCTACAAGCAAGAATTCCTTTCAAGCAAGGGCAGTCACTTTTCATCTCAAACGAACTACATCCTTCACGAAGCTAACACGTTTCTCATCTTAACTGACAAGCATTGGATGTTAGAGGACCAGTGCTTTGTATCAGTTTCAGAAGCAGAGTTGGACTAGATATGGTCCGTATGTGTAGGAAACACAGTTCTTTTGTTCTGAACATAACCATGTTTCCTGCTGTATTAGAGAATCTAGAAAGCAAGAGCGTGCTTCTTGCTCTAAAGCAGAGTGTGATCCATGGAAGAGAACTCTGCTGTGTGTTTCCCTTCAGAAATGGAGTTAAATCCCAGGCTTTGAGTCTTCCTATAAGCAAGACTTCGAATCAGGTAAGGGCAGTTACTTTACAGGCTCAAACGAACTACATCGTTCACGAAGCTCACACGTTTCGCATCTTAACTGACAAGGATCGGATGTTATAGGACCAGTGCTATGTATCACTTTCAGAAGCAGAGTTGCAATAGAAATGGTCCGTATGTGTAGGAAACACTGTTCTTTTGTTCTCAGCACACTCACGTTTCCTGCTGTATTAGAGAATCTAGAAAGCAAGAGCGTGCTTCTTGCTCTAAAGCGGAGTGTGATCCATGGAAGAGAACTCTGTTGTGTGTTTCCCTTCAGAAATGGAGTGAAATCCCAGGCTCTGAGTCTTCCTACAAGCAAGACCTCGAATCAGGTAAGGGCAGTTACTTTACAGCTCAAACGAACTACATCGTTCACGAAGCTCACACGTTTCTCATCTTAACTGACAAGCATTGGATGTTAGAGGACCAGTGCTTTGTATCAGTTTCAGAGGCAGAGTTGGACTCGATATGGTCTGAATGTGTAGGAAACCCCATTGTTTTCCTCTCATCACACTCATGTTTCCTGATGTCTTAGAGATTCTAGAAAGCAAGAGCGTCCTTCTTGCTTTAAAGCAGAGTGTGATGTATATATGAGAACCCTGCTGTGTGTTTCACTTCAGAAATGGAGTTAAACCCCAGGCTCTGAGTCTTCCTACAAGCAACACTTCGTTTCAGGTAAGGGCAGTTACTTTACAGCTCAACGAACTACATCGTTCACGAAGTTCACACATTTCTCATCTTAATTGACAACATCGGATGTTGTAGGACCAGTTCTTTGTATCAGTTTCAGAAGCAGGTTTGGAATAGATATGGTCCGTATGTGTAGGAAACACCGTTCTTTTGTTCTCAGCACACTCACGTTTCCTGCTTTCTTAGAGACTCTAGAAAACTAGAGTGTGCTTCTTGCTCTCAAGCAGAGTGTGATCAATGGATAAGAATTCTGCTGTGTGTTTCACTTCAGAAATGGAGTTAAATCCCGCGCTCTGAGTCTTCCTACAAACAAGACTTCGTTTCAGGTAAGGGCAGTTACTTTACAGCTCAAACCAACTACATCGTTCACGAAGCTCACACGTTTCTCATCTTAAATGACAAGCATTGGATGTTAGTGGACCTGTGGTTTGTTTCAATTTCAGAAGTAGAGTTGGAATAGATATGGTCCGTATGTGTAGGAAACACTGTTCTTTTGTTCTCAGCACACTCACGATTCCTGCTGTATTAGAGAATCTAGAAAGCTAGAGCGTGCTTCTTGCTCTAAAGCAGAGTGTGATCCATGCAAGAGAACTCTGCTGTGTGTTTCCCTTCAGAAATGGAGTTAAATCCCAGGCTCTGAGTCTTCCTATAAGCAAGACTTCGAATCAGGTAAGGGCAGTTACTTTACAACTCAAACGAACTACATCATTCACGAAGATCACACGTTTCTAATCTTAAATGACAAGCATCGGATGTTATAGGACCAGTGCTTTGTATCAGTTTCAGAGGCAGAGTTGGAATAGATATGGTCCGTATGTGTAGGAAACACTGTACTTTTGTTCTCAGCACACTCACCATTCCTGCTGTATTAGATAATCTAGAAAGCAAGAGCGTGCTTCTTGCTCTAAAGCAGAGTGTGATCCATGGAAGAGAACTCTGCTGTGTGTTTCCCTTCAGAAATGGAGTTAAATCCCAGGCTCTGTGTCTTCCAACACTCAAGACTTCGTTTCAGGTAAGGGCAGTCACTTTTCAGCTCAAAAGAACTACATCGGTCACGAAGCTCACACGTTTCTCATCTTAACTGACAAGCATCGGATGTTATAGGACCAGTGCTTTGTATCAGTTTCAGAAGCAGAGTTGGAATAGATAGGGTCCGTATGTGTAGGAAACCCCAGTCATTGGTTCTTAGCACACTCACATTTGCTGTTGTATTAGAGAATCTAAAAAGCAAGAGCGTGCTTCTTGCTTTAAAGCAGAGTGTGATCCATGGAAGAGAACTCTGCTGTGTGTTTCCCTTCAGAAATGGAGTTAAATCCCTGGCTCTGTGTCTTCCAACATGCAAGACTACGTTTCAGGGAAGGGCAGTCACTTTTCATTTCAAAGAACTACATCGTTCACGAAGCTAAAACTTTTCTCATCTTAACTGACAAGCATTGGATCCTGCAGGTCCTGTGCTTTGTATCAATTTCAGAGGCAGAGTTGGACTCGACATGGTCCGAATGTGTAAGAGACACCGTTCTTTTGTTCTCAGCACACTCATGTTTCCTGCTGTCTTAGGGACTCTAGAAAGCTAGAGCGTGCTTCTTGCTCTAAAGCAGAGTGTGATCAATGGATGAGAACTCTGCTGTGTGTTTCCCTTCAGAAATGGAGATAAATTCCAGGCTCTGTGTCTTCCTACAAGCAAGAATTCCTATCAAGTAAGGGCAGTCACTTTTCTGCTCAAACGAACTACATTCTTCAAGAAGCTCACACGTTTCTCATCTTAAATGACAAGCATTGGATGCTGGAGGACCTATGCTTTTTATCAATTTGATAGGCAGAGTTGGACTCGATATGGTCCTAATGTGTAAGAAACACCGTTCTTGTGTTCTCAGCACACTCATGTTTCCTGCTGTGTTAGAGAATCTAGAAAGCAAGAGCGTGCTTCTTGCTCTAAAGCAGAGTGTGATCTATATATGAGAAATCTGCTGTGTGTTTCACTTCAGAAATGGAGTTAAACCCCAGTCTCCGGTCTTCCTACAAGCAACACTTCGTTTCAGGTAAGGGCACTTACTTTACAGCTCAAACGAACTACATCGTTCACGAAGCTCACACGTTTCTCATCTTAACTGACAAGCATCGGATGTTATAGGACCAGTGCTTTGTATCAGTTTCAAAATCAGAGTTGGAATAGATAAGGTCCCTATGTGTAGGAAACACCGTTCTTTTGTTCTTAGCACACTCACGTTTTCTGCTGTATTAGAGAATCTAGAAAGCAAGAGCGTGCTTCTTGCTCTAAAGCAGAGTGTGATCTATATATGAGAACACTGTTGTGTGTTTCACTTCAGAAATGGAGTTAAACCCCAGGCTCTGAGTCTTCCTACAAACAAGACTTCGTTTCAGGGAAGGGCAGTTACTTTACAGCTCAAACGAACTACATCGTTCCCGAAGCTCACACGTTTCTCATCTTAACTGACAAGCATCGGATGTTATAGGACCAGTGCTTTGTATCAGTTTCAAAAGCAGAGTTGGAATAGATATGTTCCGTATGTGGAGGAAACACCGTGCTTTTGTTCTCAGCACACTCACGTTTCCTGCTGTCTTAGAGACTCTAGAAAGCTAGAGCGTGCTTCTTGTTCTAAAGCTGAATGTGATCAATTGATGAGAACTCTGCTGTGTGTTTCACTTCAGAAATGGAGTTAAATCCCAGGCTCTGAGTCTTCCTACAAACAAGAATTCGTTTCAGGTAAGGGCAGTTACTTTACAGCTGAAACGAACTACATTGTTCACGAAGCTCACACGTTTCTCATCTTAACTGACAACCATTGGATGTTAGTGGACCTGTGGTTTGTTTCAGTTCCAAAAGCAGATTTGGACTAGATATGGTCCGTATGTGTAGGAAACACAGTTATTTTTTCTGACCACAACCACGTTTCCTACTGTATTAGAGAATCTAGAAAGCAAGAGCGTGCTTCTTGCTCTGAAGCAGAGTGTGATGCATGGATGAGAACAATGCTGTGTGTTTCCCTCAGAAATGGAAATAAATCCCAGGCTCTGTGTCTTCCAACACTCAAGACTTCCTTTCAGGTAAGGGCAGTCACTTTTCAGCTCAAACGAACTACATCGTTCACGAAGCTCACACGTTTCACATCTTAACTGACAAGCATTGGATGTTAGAGGACCAGTGCTTTGTATTAGTTTCAGAAGCAGAGTTGGACTAGATATGTTCCGTATGTGCAGGAAACACCGTTCTTTTGTTCTCCGCACACTTACGTTTCCTGCTGTCTTAGAGACTCTAGAAAGCTAGAGCATGCTTCTTGCTCTAAAGCAGAGTGTGATCAATGGATGAGAACTCTGCTGTGTGTTTCACTTCAGAAATGGAGTTAAATCGCAAGCTCTGAGTCTTCCTACAAAACAGACTTCTTTTCAGGTAAGGGCAGTTACTTTACAGCTCAAACACACTACATCGTTCCCGAAGCTCACACGTTTCTCATCTTAAATGACAAGCATGGAAGATGGAGGACCTGTGCTTTGTATCAATTACAGAGGCAGAGTTGGACTAGATATGGTCCATATGTGTCGGAAACACCGTTCTTTTGTTCTCAGCACACTCACGTTTCCTGCTGTCTTAAAGATTCTGGAAAGCTAGAGCGTGCTTCTTGCTCTAAAGCAGAGTGTGATCAATGGATGAGAACTCTGCTGTGTGTTTCACTTCAGAAATGGAGTTAAATCCCAGGCTCTGAGTCTTCCTACAAACCAGACTTCGATTCAGGGAAGAGCAGTCACTTTTCAGCTCAAACGAACTACATCGTTCACAAAGCTCACAAGTTTCTCATCTTAAATGACAAGCATTGGATCCCGGAGGACCTGTGCTTTGTATCAATTTCAGAGGCAGATTTGGACTTGATATGGTCCGAATGTGTAAGAAACACCGTTATTTTGCTCTCAGCACACTCATGTTTCCTGCTGTCTTAGAGATTCTAGAAAGCAAGAGCGTGCTTCTTGCTCTAAAGCAGAGTGTGATCTATATATGAGAACTCAGCTGTGTGTTTCCCTTCAGAAATGGAGTTAAACCCCAGGCTCTGAGTCATCCTACTAGCAACACTTCGTTTCAGGAGGGCTGTTACTTTACAGCTCAAACGCACTACATCGTTCATAAAGCTCACACGTTTCTCATCTTAACTGACAAGCATCGGATGATTCAGGACCAGTGCTTTGTATCAGTTTCATAAGCAGAGTTGGACTAGATATGGTCCGTATGTGTAGGATACACCGTTCTTTTGTTCTCAGCACTGTCACGTTTCCTGCTGTCTTAGGGACTCTAGAAAGCTAGAGCGTGCTTCTTGCTCTAAAGCAGAGTGTGATCAATGGATGAACTCTGCTGTGTGTTTCACTTCAGAAATGGAGTTAAATTCCAGGCTCTGTGTCTTCCTACAAGCAAGAATCCCTTTCAGGTAATGGCAGTCAATTTTCAGCTCAATGGAACTACATCCTTCACGAAGCTCACACGTTTCTCATCTTAAATGACAAGGATTGGATGCTGGAGGACCTGTGCTTTTTATCAATTTCAGAGGCAGAGTTGGACTCGATATGGTCCTAATGTGTAAGAAACACCGTGCTTGGGTTCTTAGCACACTCACATTTGCTGTTGTATTAGAGAATCTAAAAAGCAAGAGCGTGCTTCTTGCTTTAAAGCAGAGTGTGATCCAGGGAAGAGAACTCTGCTGTGTGTTTCCCTTCAGAAATGGAGTTAAATCCCTGGCTCTGTGTCTTCCAACATGCAAGACTACGTTTCAGGGAAGGGCAGTCACTTTTCATCTCAAAGAACTACATCATTCACGAAGCTAAAACTTTTCTCATCTTAACTGACAAGCATTGGATCCTGGAGGTCCTGTGCTTTGTATCAATTTCAGAGGCAGAGTTGGACTCGATATGGTCCGAATGTGTAAGAGACACCGTTCTTTTGTTCTCAGCACACTCATGTTTCCTGCTGTCTTAGGGACTCTAGAAAGCTAGAGCGTGGTTCTTGCTCTAAAGCAGAGTGTGATCAATGGATGAGAACTCTGCTGTGTGTTTCCCTTCAGAAATGGAGATAAATTCCAGGCTCTGTGTCTTCCTACAAGCAAGAAGTCCTTTCAAGTAAGGGCAGTCACTTTTCTGCTCAAACGAACTACATCCTTCAAGAAGCTCACACGTTTCTCATCTTAAATGACAAGCATTGGATGCTGGAGGACCTATGCTTTTTATCAATTTCATAGGCAGAGTTGGACTCGATATGGTCCTAATGTGTAAGAAACACCGTTCTTGTGTTCTCAGCACACTCATGTTTCCTGCTGTGTTAGAGAATCTAGAAAGCAAGAGCGTGCTTCTTGCTCTAAAGCAGAGTGTGATCTATATATGAGAAATCTGCTGTGTGTTTCACTTCAGAAATGGAGTTAAACCCCGGCCTCCGGTCTTCCTACAAGCAACACTTCGTTTCAGGTAAGGGCACTTACTTTACAGCTCAAACGAACTACATCGTTCACGAAGCTCACACGTTTCTCATCTTAACTGACAAGCATCGGATGTTATAGGACCAGTGCTGTGTATCAGTTTCAGAATCAGAGTTGGAATAGATATGGTCCGTATGTGTAGGAAACACCGTTCTTTTGTTGTTAGCACACTCACGTTTTCTGCTGCATTAGAGAATCTAGAAAGCAAGAGCGTGCTTCTTGCTCTAAAGCAGAGTGTGATCTATATATGAGAACACTGTTGTGTGTTTCACTTCAGAAATGGAGTTAAACCCCAGGCTCTGAGTCTTTCTACAAGCAACACTTCGTTTCAGGTAAGGGCAGTTACTTTACAGCTCAAAGGAACTACATCGTTCCCGAAGCTCACACGTTTCTCATTTTAACTGACAAGCATTGGATGTTAGTGGACCTGTGCTTTGTTTCAGTTCCACAAGCAGAGTTGGACTAGATATGGTCCGTATGTGTAGGAAACACAGTACTTTTTTTCTGAACACAAACACCTTTCCTGCTGTATTAGAGAATCTAGAAAGCAAGAGCGTGCTTCTTGCTCTGAGGCAGAGTGTGGTCCATGGATGAGAAATATGCTGTGTGTTTTCCTTCAGAAATGGAGTTAAAACCCAGGCTCTGTGTCTTCCAACACTCAAGACTTCATTTCAGGTAAGGGCAGTCACTGTTCAGCTCAAACGAACTACACCGTTCACGAAGCTCACACGTTTCTCATCTTAACTGACAAGCATCTGATGTTATAGGACCAGTTCTTTGTATCAGTTTCAGAAGCAGAGTTGGAATAGATGTGGTCTGTATGTGTAGGAAACACCGGTCATTTGTTCTGAGCACTCTCACATTTGCTGTTGTATTAGAGAATCTAGAAAGCAAGAGCGTGCTTCTTGATTTAAAGCAGAGTGTGATCCATGGAAGAGAACTCTGCTGTGTGTTTCCCTTCAGAAATGGAGTTAAATCCCTGGCTCTATGTCTTCCAACATGCAAGACTACGTTTCAGGGAAGGGCAGTCACTTTTCATCTCAAAGGAACTACATCGTTCAAGAAGCTAAAACGTTTCCCATCTTAACTGACAAGCATTGGATGTTAGAGGACCAGTGCTTTGTATCAGTTTCAGAAGCAGAGTTGGACTAGATATGGTCCGTATGTGTAGGAAACACCGTTCTTTTGCTCTCAGCACACTCATGTTTCCTGCTGTCTTAGGGACTCTAGAAAGCTAGAGCGTGCTTCTTACTCTAAAGCAGAGTATGATCAATGGATGAACTCTGCTGTGTGTTTCACTTCAGAAATGGAGTTAAATTCCAGGCTCTGTGTCTTCCTACAAGCAAGAATCCCTTTCAGGTAAGGGCAGTCACTTTTCAGCTCAAACGAACTACATCCTTCACGAAGCTCACACGTTTCTCATCTTAAATGACAAGGATTGGATGCTGGAGGACCTGTGCTTTTTATCAATTTCAGAGGCAGAGTTGGACTCGATATGGTCCTAATGTGTAAGAAACACCGTGCTTGTGTTCTTAGCACACTCATGTTTCATGCTGTCTTAGAGACTCTAGCAAGCAAGAGCGTGCTTCTTGATCTAAAGCAGAGTGTGATCTATATATGAGAACTCTGCTGTGTGTTTCACTTCAGAAATGGAGTTAAACCCCAGGCTCTGAGTCTTCCTATAAGCAACACTTCGTTTCAGGTAATGGCAGTTACTTTACAGCTCAAAGGAACTACATCGTTCCCGAAACTCACACGTTTCTCATCTTAAATGACAAGCATTGGATGCTGGAGGACCTGTGCTTTGTATCAATTTCAGAGGCAGAGTTGGACTAGATATGGTCTGTATGTGTAGGAAACCCCGTTCTTTGTTCTCAGCACACTCAAATTTCCTGCTGTCTTAGAGACTCTAGAAAGCTAGAGCGTGCTTCTTGTTCTAAAGCAGAGTGTGATCAATGGATGAGAACTCTGCTTTGTGTTTCACTTCAGAAATGGAGTTAAATCCCAGGCTCTTAGTCTTCCTACAAACAAGAATTCGTTTCAGGTAAGGGCAGTTACTTCACAGCTCAAACGAACTACATTGTTCACGAAGCTCACACGTTTCTCATCTTAACTGACAAGCATTGGATGGTAGTGGACCTGTGGTTCGTTTCAGTTCCACAAGCAGATTTGGACTAGAAATGGTCCGTATGTGTAGGAAACACAGTTCTTTTTTTCTGAGCATAACCATGTTTCCTGCTGTATTAGAGATTCTAGAAAGCAAGAGTGTGCTTCTTGCTCTGAAGCAGAGTGTGATCCATGGATGAGAACTATGCTGTGTGTTTCCCTTCAGAAATGGAGTTAAATCCTATGCTCTGTGTCTTCCTAAAAGCAATAATTCCTTTCAAGTAAGGGCAGTCACTTTTTACCTCAAACGCACTACATCCTTCACGAAGCTCACACGTTTCTCATCTTAAATAACAAGCATTGGATGCTGGAGGCCTTGTGCTTTTTATCAATTTCAGAGGCAGAGTAGGACTCGATATGGTCCGAATGTGTACTAAACACCGTTCTTGTGTTCTCAGCAAAATCATGTTTTCTGCTGTCTTAGAGACTCTAGAAAGCAAGAGCTTGCTTCCAGCTCTAAAGCAGAGTGTGATCTATATATGAGAACTCTGCTGTGTGTTTCCCTTCAGAAATGGAGTTAAACCCCAGGCTCTGGGTCTTCCTACAAGCAACAATTCGTTTGAGGAGGGCTGTTACTTTACAGCTCAAACGAACTGCATCGTTCATAAAGCTCACACGTTTCTCATCTTAACTGACAAGCATCAGATGTTATAGGACCAGTGCTTCGTATCAGTTTCAGAAGCAGAGTTGGAATAGATATGGTCTGTATGTGTAGGAAACACCGTTCATTTGTTCTTAGCACACTCACGTTTGCTGCAATATTAGAGAATCTAGAAAGCAAGAGCGTGCTTCTTGTTCTAAAGCATTGTGTGATCCATGGATGAGAACTCTGCTGTGTGTTTCCCTTCAGAAATGGAGTTCAATTCCAGGCTCTCTGTCTTCCTACAAGCAAGAATTCCTTTCAAGTAGGGGCAGTCAGTTTTCAGCTCAAACGAACTACATCATTCACGAAGCTCACACGTTTCTCATCTTAAATGACAAGCATTTTATGCTGGGGGACCTGTGCTTTTTATCAATTTCAGAGGCAGATTTGGACTCGATATGGTCCGAAAGTGTAAGAAACACCGTTCTTGTGTTCTCAGCACACTCATGTTTCCTGCTGTCTTAGAGACTCTAGAAAGCAAGACCGTGCTTCTTGCTCTAAAGCAGAGTGTGATCCATATATGAGAACTCTGCTGTGTGTTTCACTTCAGAAATGGAGTTAAACCCCAGGCTCTGAGTCTTCCTACAAGCAACACTTCGTTTCAGGTAAGGGCAGTTACTTTACAGCTCAAACGAACTAAATCGTTCACGAAGCTCACACGATTCTCATCTTAACTGACAAGCATTGGATGTTATAGGACCAGTGCTTTGTATCAGTTTCAGAAGCAGAGTTGGAATAGATATGGTCCGTATGTGTAGGAAACACCGGTCATTTGTTCTTAACACAATCACGTTTGCTGTTGTATTAGAGAATCTAGAAAGCAAGAGCGTGCTTCCTGCTTTAAAGCAGAATGTGATCAATGGATGAGAACTCTGCTGTGTTTTTCACTTCAGAATAGGAGTTAAATCCCACGCTCTTAGTCGTCCTACAAAAAAAAATTTCGTTTCAGGTAAGGGCAGTTACTTTACAGCTCAAACGAACTACATCGTTCCCGAAGCTCACACGTTTCTCATCTTAAATGACAAGCATTGGATGCTGGAGGACCTGTGCTTTGTATCAATTTCAGAGGCAGAGTTGGAGTCAATAAGGTCCGAATTTGTAAGAAACACCGTTCTTTTGCTCTCAGCACACTCATGTTTCCTGCTGTCTTAGAGACTCTAGAAAGCAAGAGCGTCCTTCTTGCTTTAAAGCTGAGTGTGATCAATGGATGAGAACTCTGCCGTGTGTTTCACTTCAGAAATGGAGTTAAATCCCAGGCTCTGAGTCTTCCTACAAACAAGACTTCGTTTCAGGTAAGGACAGTAACTTTAAAGCTCAAACGAACTACATCGTTCACAAAGCTCCCACGTTTCTCATCTTCACTGACAAGCATTGGATGTTAGTGCAACTGTGCTTTGTTTCAGTTCCACAAGCAGAGTTGGCCTAGATATGGTCCGTATGTGTAGGAAACACAGTTCTTTTTTTCGGAACACAACCACGTTTCCTGCTATATTAGAGAATCTAGAAAGCAAGAGCGTGCTTCTTGCTCTGAAGTAGAGTGTGATCCATGGATGAGAAATATGCTGTGTGTTTCCCTTCAGAAATGGATTTAAATCCCAGGCTCTGTGTCTTCTAACATGCATGAATTCGTTTCGGGGAAGGGCAGTCACTTTTCAGCTCAAACGAACTACATCGTTCACGAAGCTCACACGTTTCTCATCTTAACTGACAAGCATTGGATGTTAGTGGACCTGTGGTTTGTTTCAGTTCGACAATCAGATTTGGACTAGAAATGGTCCGTATGTGAAGGAAACACAGTTCTTTTTTTCTGAGCACAAACACGTTTCCTGCTGTATTAGAGATTCTAGAAAGCAAGAGCGTGCTTCTTGCTCTGAAGCAGAGTGTGATCCATGGATTAGAACTCTGCTGTGTGTTTCCCTTCAGAAATGGAGTTAAATCCTAGGCTCTGTGTCTTCCAACACTCAAGACTTCGTTTCAGGTAAGGGCAGTTACTTTACAGCGCAAACGAACTACATCGTTCACGAAGCTCACACGTTTCTCATCTTAACTGACAAGCATCGGATGTTATAGGACCAGTGCTTTGTATCAGTTTCAGAAGCAGAGTTGGAATAGATAGGGTCCGTATGTGTAGGAAACCCCAGTCTTTGGTTCTTAGCACACTCACATTTGCTGTTGTATTAGAGAATCTAAAAAGCAAGAGCGTGCTTCTTGCTTTAAAGCATAGTGTGATCCATGGAAGAGAACTCTGCTGTGTGTTTCCCTTCAGAAATGGAGTTAAATCCCTGGCTCTGTGTCTTCCAACATGCAAGACTACGTTTCAGGGAAGGGCAGTCACTTTTCATCTCAAAGAACTACATCGTTCACGAAGCTAAAACTTTTCTCATCTTAACTGACAAGCATTGGATCCTGGAGGTCCTGTGCTTTGTATCAATTTCAGAGGCAGAGTTGGACTCGATATGGTCCGAATGTGTAAGAGACACCGTTCTTTTCTTCTCAGCACACTCATGTTTCCTGCTGTCTTAGGGACTCTAGAAAGCTAGAGCTTGCTTCTTGCTCTAAAGCAGAGTGTGATCAATGGATGAGAACTCTGCTGTGTGTTTCTCTTCAGAAATGGAGTTAAATTCCAGGCTCTCTGTCTTCCTACAAGCAAGAATTCCTTTCAAGTAAGGGCAGTCACTTTTGTGCTCAAACGAACTACATCCATCAAGAAGCTCACACGTTTCTCATCTTAAATGACAAGCATTGGATGCTGGAGGACCTATGCTTTTTATCAATTTCATAGGCAGAGTTGGACTCGATATGGTCCTAATGTGTAAGAAACACCGTTCTTGTGTTCTCAGCACACTCATGTTTCCTGCTGTGTTAGAGAATCTAGAAAGCAAGATCGTGCTTCTTGCTCTAAAGCAGAGTGTGATCTATATAAGAGAAATCTGCTGTGTGTTTCACTTCAGAAAGGGAGTTAAATCCCAGGCTCTGAGTCTTCCTACAAACAAGACTTCGTTTCAGGTAAGGACAGTAACTTTAAAGCTCAAACGAACTACATCGTTCACAAAGCTCACACGTTTCTCATCTTCACTGACAAGCATTGGATGTTAGTGCAACTGTGCTTTGTTTCAGTTCCACAAGCAGAGTTGGACTAGATATGGTCCGTATGTGTAGGAAACACAGTTCTTTT
Organism: Onychomys leucogaster; assembly: GCA_949786385.1. NCBI lineage: Eukaryota > Metazoa > Chordata > Mammalia > Rodentia > Cricetidae > Onychomys > Onychomys leucogaster. Next base: position 903,754 of record CATKUP010000132.1, on the reverse strand, counting down.
TTTCTGAACACAACCACGTTTCCTGCTATATTAGAGAATCTAGAAAGCAAGAGCGTGCTTCTTGCTCTGAAGGAGAGTGTGATCCATGGATGAGAAATATGCTGTGTGTTTCCCTTCAGAAATGGAGTTAAATCCAAGGCTCTGTGTCTTCTAACATGCATGAATTCGTTTCAGGGAAGGGCAGTCACTTTTCAGCTCAAACGAACTACATCGTTCACGAAGCTCACACGTTTCTCATCTTAACTGACAAGCATTGGATGTTAGTGGACCTGTGGTTTGTTTCAGTTCAACAATCAGATTTGGACTAGAAATGGTCCGTATGTGTAGGAAACACAGTTCTTTTTTTCTGAGCACAAACACGTTTCCTGCTGTATTAGAGATTCTAGAAAGCAAGAGCGTGCTTCTTGCTCTGAAGCAGAGTGTGATCCATGGATGAGAACTCTGCTGTGTGTTTCCCTTCAGAAATGGAGTTAAATCCTAGGCTCTGTGTCTTCCAACACTCAAGACTTCGTTTCAGGTAAGGGCAGTCACTTTTCAGCTCAAACGAACTACATCGTTCACGAAGCTCACACGTTTCTCATCTTAACTGACAAGCATCGGATGTTATAGGACCAGTGCTTTGTATCAGTTTCAGAAGCAGAGTTGGAATAGATAGGGTCCGAATGTGTAGGGAACCCCAGTCATTGGTTCTTAGCACACTCACATTTGCTGTTGTATTAGAGAATCTAAAAAGCAAGAGCGTGCTTCTTGCTTTAAAGCAGAGTGTGATCCATGGAAGAGAACTCTGCTGTGTGTTTCCCTTCAGATATGGAGTTAAATCCCTGGCTCTGTGTCTTCCAACATGCAAGACTACGTTTCAGGGAAGGGCAGTCACTTTTCATCTCAAAGAACTACATCGTTCACGAAGCCAAAACTTTTCTCATCTTAACTGACAAGCATTGGATCCTGGAGGTCCTGTGCTTTGTATCAATTTCAGAGGCAGAGTTGGACTCGATATGGTCCAAATGTGTAAGAGACACCGTTCTTTTGTTCTCAGCACACTCATGTTTCCTGCTGTCTTAGGGACTCTAGAAAGCTAGAGCGTGGTTCTTGCTCTAAAGCAGAGTGTGATCTATATAGGAGAACTCTGCTGTGTGTTTCACTTCAGAAATGGAGTTAAACCCCAGGCTCTGAGTCTTCCTACAAGCAACACTTCGTTTCAGGTAAGGGCACTTACTTTACAGCTCAAACGAACTACATCGTTCACGAAGCTCACACGTTTCTCATCTTAACTGACAAGCATCGGATGTTATAGGACCATTGCTTTGTATCAGTTTCAGAAGCAGAGTTGGAATAGATATGGTCTGTATGTGTAGGAAACACCGTACTTTTATTCTCAGAACAGTCACGTTTCCTGCTGTCTTAGAGACTCTAGAGAGCTAGAGCGTGCTTCTTGTTCAAAAGCAGAATGTGATCAATTGATGAGAACTCAGCTGTGTGTTTCACTTCAGAAATGGAGTTAAATCCCAGGCTCTTAGTCTTCCTACAAACAAGACTTGGTTTCAGGTAAGGGTAGTCACATTTCAGCTCAAATGAACTACATCGTTCACGAAGCTAAAACGTTTCTCATCTTAACTGACAAGCATTGGATGTTAGAGGACCAGTGCTTTGTCTCAGTTTCAGAAGCAGAGATGGACTAGAAATGGTCTGTATGTGTAGGAAACACCGTTCTTTTGTTCTCAGCACACTCATGTTTCCTGCTGTCCTAGGGACTCTAGAAAGCTAGAGCGTGCTTAGTGCTCTAAAGCAGAGTGTGATCTATGGATGACAACTCTGCTGTGTGTATCACTTAAGAAATGGAGTTAAATTCCAGGCTCTGTGTCTTCCTACAAGCCAGAATTCCTTTCAAGTAAGGGCTGTCACTTTTCAGCTCAAACGAACTACATCCTTCATGAAGCTCACACGTTTCTCATCTTAAATAACAAGCATTGGATGCTGGAGGACTTGTGCTTTCTATCAATTTCAGAGGCAGAGTTGGACTCGATATGGTCCGAATGTGTACTAAACACCGTTCTTGTGTTCTCAACAAACTCATGTTTCCTGCTGTCTTAGAGACTCCAGAAAGCAAGAGCGTGCTTCTTGCTCTAAAGCAGAGTGTGATCTATATATGAGAACTCAGCTGTGTGTTTCCCTTCAGAAATGGATTAAAACCCAGGCTCTGTGTCTTCCAACACTCAAGACTTCATTTCAGGTAAGGGCAGTCACTGTTCAGCTCAAACGAACTACACCGTTCACGAAGCTCACACGTTTCTCATCTTAACTGACAAGCATCTGATGTTATAGGACCAGTTCTTTGTATCAGTTTCAGAAGCAGAGTTGGAATAGATGTGGTCTGTATGTGTAGGAAACACCGGTCATTTGTTCTGAGCACACTCACATTTGCTGTTGTATTAGAGAATCTAGAAAGCAAGAGCGTGCTTCTTGATTTAAAGCAGAGTGTGATCCATGGAAGAGAACTCTGCTGTGTGTTTCCCTTCAGAAATGGAGTTAAATCCCTGGCTCTATGTCTTCCAACATGCAAGACTACGTTTCAGGGAAGGGCAGTCACTTTTCATCTCAAAGGAACTACATCGTTCACGAAGCTAAAACGTTTCTCATCTTAACTGACAAGCATTGGATGTTAGAGGACCAGTGCTTTGTATCAGTTTCAGAAGCAGAGTTGGACTAGATATGGTCTGTATGTGTAGGAAACACCGTTCTTTTGCTCTCAGCACACTCATGTTTCCTGCTGTCTTAGGGACTCTAGAAAGCTAGAGCGTGCTTCTTGCTCTAAAGCAGAGTATGATCAATGGATGAACTCTGCTGTGTGTTTCACTTCAGAAATGGAGTTAAATTCCAGGCTCTGTGTCTTCCTACAAGCAAGAATCCCTTTCAGGTAAGGGCAGTCACTTTTCAGCTCAAACGAACTACATCCTTCACGAAGCTCACACGTTTCTCATCTTAAATGACAAGGATTGGATGCTGGAGGACCTGTGCTTTTTATCAATTTCAGAGGCAGAGTTGGACTCGATATGGTCCTACTGTGTAAGAAACACCGTGCTTGTGTTCTTAGCACACTCAAATTTCCTGCTGTCTTAGAGACTCTAGAAAGCTAGAGCGTGCCTCCTTTTCTAAAGCAGAGTGTGATCAATGGATGAGAACTCTGCTTTGTGTTTCACTTCAGAAATGGAGTTAAATCCCAGGCTCTTAGTCTTCCTACAAACAAGAATTCGTTTCAGGTAAGGGCAGTTACTTCACAGCTCAAACGAACTACATTGTTCACGAAGCTCACACGTTTCTCATCTTAACTGACAAGCATTGGATGGTAGTGGACCTGTGGTTCGTTTCAGTTCCACAAGCAGATTGGGACTAGAAATGGTCCGTATGTGTAGGAAACACAGTTCTTTTTTTCTGAGCACAACCATGTTTCCTGCTGTATTAGAGACTCTAGAAAGCTAGAGCGTGCTTCTTGTTCTAAAGCAGAGTGTGATCAATGGATGAGAACTCTGCTTTGTGTTTCACTTCAGAAATGGAGTTAAATCCCAGGCTCTTAGTCTTCCTACAAACAAGAATTCGTTTCAGGTAAGGGCAGTTACTTCACAGCTCAAACGAACTACATTGTTCACGAAGCTCACACGTTTCTCATCTTAACTGACAAGCATTGGATGGTATTGGACCTGTGGTTCGTTTCAGTTCCACAAGCAGATTTGGACTAGAAATGGTCCGTATGTGTAGGAAACACAGTTCTTTTTTTCTGAGCACAACCACGTTTCCTGCTGTATTAGAGATTCTAGAAAGCAAGAGTGTGCTTCTTGCTCTGAAGCAGAGTGTGATCCATGGATGAGAACTATGCTGTGTGTTTCCCTTCAGAAATGGAGTTAAATCCTAGGCTCTGTGTCTTCCTAAAAGCAATAATTCCTTTCAAGTAAGGGCAGTCACTTTTTACCTCAAACGCACTACATCCTTCACGAAGCTCACACGTTTCTCATCTTAAATAACAAGCATTGGATGCTGGAGGCCTTGTGCTTTTTATCAATTTCAGAGGCAGAGTAGCACTCGATATGGTCCGAATGTGTACTAAACACCGTTCTTGTGTTCTCAGCAAAATCATGTTTTCTGCTGTCTTAGAGACTCTAGAAAGCAAGAGCTTGCTTCCAGCTCTAAAGCAGAGTGTGATCTATATATGAGAACTCTGCTGTGTGTTTCCCTTCAGAAATGGAGTTAAACCCCAGGCTCTGGGTCTTCCTACAAGCAACAATTCGTTTGAGGAGGGCTGTTACTTTACAGCTCAAACGAACTGCATCGTTCATAAAGCTCACACGTTTCTCATCTTAACTGACAAGCATCAGGTGTTATAGGACCAGTGCTTCGTATCAGTTTCAGAAGCAGAGTTGGAATAGATATGGTCTGTATGTGTAGGAAACACCATTCATTTGTTCTTAGCACACTCACGTTTGCTGCAATATTAGAGAATCTAGAAAGCAAGAGCGTGCTTCTTGTTCTAAAGCATTGTGTGATCCATGGATGAGAACTCTGCTGTGTGTTTCCCTTCAGAAATGGAGTTCAATTCCAGGCTCTCTGTCTTCCTACAAGCAGGAATTCCTTTAAAGTAGGGGCAGTCAGTTTTCAGCTCAAACGAACTACATCATTCACGAAGCTCACACGTTTCTCATCTTAAATGACAAGCATTTTATGCTGGGGGACCTGTGCTTTTTATCAATTTCAGAGGCAGATTTGGACTCGATATGGTCCGAAAGTGTAAGAAACACCGTTCTTGTGTTCTCAGCACACTCATGTTTCCTGCTGTCTTAGAGACTCTAGAAAGCAAGATCGTGCTTCTTGCTCTAAAGCAGAGTGTGATCCATATATGAGAACTCTGAAGTGTGTTTCACTTCAGAAATGGAGTTAAACCCCAGGCTCTGAGTCTTCCTACAAGCAACACTTCGTTTCAGGTAAGGGCAGTTACTTTATAGCTCAAACGAACTACATCGTTCACGAAGCTCACACGATTCTCATCTTAACTGACAAGCATTGGATGTTATAGGACCAGTGCTTTGTATCAGTTTCAGAAGCAGAGTTGGAATAGATATGGTCCGTATGTGTAGGAAACACCGGTCATTTGTTCTTAACACAATCACGTTTGCTGTTGTATTAGAGAATCTAGAAAGCAAGAGCGTGCTTCCTGCTTTAAAGCAGAGTGTGATCAATGGATGAGAACTCTGCTGTGTTTTTCACTTCAGAATAGGAGTTAAATCCCACGCTCTTAGTCGTCCTACAAAAAAAAATTTCGTTTCAGGTAAGGGCAGTTACTTTACAGCTCAAACGAACTACATCGTTCCCGAAGCTCACACGTTTCTCATCTTAAATGACAAGCATTGGATGCTGGAGGACCTGTGCTTTGTATCAATTTCAGAGGCAGAGTTGGAGTCAATAAGGTCCGAATTTGTAAGAAACACCGTTCTTTTGCTCTCAGCACACTCATGTTTCCTGCTGTCTTAGAGAATCTAGAAAGCAAGATCGTGATTCTTGCTCTAAAGCAGAGTGTGATCTATATATGAGAAATCTGCTGTGTGTTTCACTTCAGAAATGGAGTTAAATCCCAGGCTCTGAGTCTTCCTACAAACAAGACTTCGTTTCAGGTAAGGACAGTAACTTTAAAGCTCAAACGAACTATATCGTTCACAAAGCTCACACGTTTCTCATCTTCACTGACAAGCATTGGATGTTAGTGCAACTGTGCTTTGTTTCAGTTCCACAAGCAGAGTTGGACTAGATATGGTCCGTATGTGTAGGAAACACAGTTCTTTTTTTCTGAACACAACCACGTTTCCTGCTATATTAGAGAATCTAGAAAGCAAGAGCGTGCTTCTTGCTCTGAAGTAGAGTGTGATCCATGGATGAGAAATATGCTGTGTGTTTCCCTTCAGAAATGGAGTTAAATCCCAGGCTCTGTGTCTTCTAACATGCATGAATTCGTTTCAGGGAAGGGCAGTCACTTTTCAGCTCAAACGAACTACATCGTTCACGAAGCTCACACGTTTCTCATCTTAACTGACAAGCATTGGATGTTAGTGGACCTGTGGTTTGTTTCAGTTCAACCATCAGATTTGGACTAGAAATGGTCCGTATGTGCAGGAAACACAGTTCTTTTTTTCTGAGCACAACCACGTTTCCTGCTGTATTAGAGATTCTAGAAAGCAAGAGCGTGCTTCTTGCTCTGAAGCAGAGTGTGATCCATGGATGAGAACTATGCTGTGTGTTTCCCTTCAGAAATGGAGTTAAATCCTAGGCTCTGTGTCTTCCAACACTCAAGACTTCGTTTCAGGTAAGGGCAGTTACTTTACAGCGCAAACGAACTACATCGTTCACGAAGCTCACACGTTTCTCATCTTAACTGACAAGCATCGGATGTTATAGGACCAGTGCTTTGTATCAGTTTCAGAAGCAGAGTTGGAATAGATAGGGTCCGTATGTGTAGGAAACCCCAGTCATTGGTTCTTAGCACACTCACATTTGCTGTTGTATTAGAGAATCTAAAGAGCAAGAGCGTGCTTCTTGCTTTAAAGCAGAGTGTGATCCATGGAAGAGAACTCTGCTGTGTGTTTCCCTTCAGAAATGGAGTTAAATCCCTGGCTCTGTGTCTTCCAACATGCAAGACTACGTTTCAGGGAAGGGCAGTCACTTTTCATCTCAAAGAACTACATCGTTCACGAAGCTAAAACTTTTCTCATCTTAACTGACAAGCATTGGATCCTGGAGGTCCTGTGCTTTGTATCAATTTCAGAGGCAGAGTTGGACTCGATATGGTCCGAATGTGTAAGAGACACCGTTCTTTTGTTCTCAGCACACTCATGTTTCCTGCTGTCTTAGGGACTCTAGAAAGCTAGAGCGTGGTTCTTGCTCTAAAGCAGAGTGTGATCTATATAGGAGAACTCTGCTGTGTGTTTCACTTCAGAAATGGAGTTAAACCCCAGGCTCTGAGTCTTCCTACAAGCAACACTTCGTTTCAGGTAAGGGCACTTACTTTACAGCTCAAACGAACTACATCGTTCACGAAGCTCACACGTTTCTCATCTTAACTGACAAGCATCGGATGTTATAGGACCATTGCTGTGTATCAGTTTCAGAAGCAGAGTTGGAATAGATATGGTCTGTATGTGTAGGAAACTCCGTACTTTTATACTCAGCACAGTCACGTTTCCTGCTGTCTTAGAGACTCTAGAAAGCTAGAGCGTGCTTCTTGTTCTAAAGCAGAATGTGATCAATTGATGAGAACTCAGCTGTGTGTTTCACTTCAGAAATGGAGTTAAATCCCAGGCTCTTAGTCTTCCTACAAACAAGACTTCGTTTCAGGTAAGGGCAGTCACATTTCAGCTCAAATGAACTACATCGTTCACGAAGCTAAAACGTTTCTCATCTTAACTGACAAGCATTGGATGTTAGAGGACCAGTGCTTTGTCTCAGTTTCAGAAGCAGAGATGGACTAGAAATGGTCTGTATGTGTAGGAAACACCGTTCTTTTGTTCTCAGCACACTCATGTTTCCTGCTGTCCTAGGGACTCTAGAAAGCTAGAGCGTGCTTAGTGCTCTAAAGCAGAGTGTGATCTATGGATGACAACTCTGCTGTGTGTATCACTTAAGAAATGGAGTTAAATTCCAGGCTCTGTGTCTTCCTACAAGCCAGAATTCCTTTCAAGTAAGGGCTGTCACTTTTCAGCTCAAACGAACTACATCCTTCACGAAGCTCACACGTTTCTCATCTTAAATAACAAGCATTGGATGCTGGAGGACTTGTGCTTTCTATCAATTTCAGAGGCAGAGTTGGACTCGATATGGTCCGAATGTGTACTAAACACCGTTCTTGTGTTCTCAACAAACTCATGTTTCCTGCTGTCTTAGAGACTCCAGAAAGCAAGAGCGTGCTTCTTGCTCTAAAGCAGAGTGTGATCTATATATGAGAACTCAGCTGTGTGTTTCCCTTCAGAAATGGAGTTAAACCCCAAGCTCTGAGTCTTCCTACAAGCAACACTTCGTTTCAGGAGGGCTGTTACTTTACATCTCAAACGAACTACATCTTTCATAAAGCTCACACGTTTCTCATCTTAACTGACAAGCATCAGATGTTATAGGACCAGTGCTTTGTATCAGTTTCCGAAGCAGAGTTGGAATAGATATGGTCTGTGTGTGTAGGAAACACCGTTCATTTGTTCTTAGCACATTCACGTTTGCTGCTGTATTAGAGAATCTAGAAAGCAAGAGCGTGCTTCTTGCTCTAAAGCAGAGTGTGATCTATATATGAGAACTCTGCTGTGTGTTTCACTTCAGAAATGGAGTTAAACCCCAGCCTCCGAGTCTTCCTACAAGCAAAAGTTCGTTTCAGGTAAGGGCACTTACTTTACAGCTCAAACGAACTACATCGTTCACGAAGCTCACACGTTTCTCATCTTAACTGACAAGCATCGGATGTTATAGGACCAGTGCTTTGTATCAGTTTCAGAATCAGAGTTGGAATACATATGGTCCGTATGTGTAGGAAACACCGTTCTTTTGTTCTCAGCACACTCACGTTTCCTGCTGTCTTAGAGACTCTAGAAAGATATAGCGTGCTTCTTGTTCTAAAGCAGAATGTGATCAATTGATGAGAACTCTGCTGTGTGTTTCCCTTCAGAAATGGAGTTAAATCCCAGGCTCTGAGTCTTCCTACAATCAACACTTCGTTTCAGGAGGGCTGTTACTTTACAGCTCAAACGAACTACATCGTTCATAAAGCTCACACGTTTCTCATCTTAACTGAAAAGCATCAGATGTTATAGGACCAGTGCTTTGTATCAGTTTCCGAAGCAGAGTTGGAATAGATATGGTCCGTATGTGTAGGAAACACCGTTCATTTGTTCTTAGCACACTCACGTTTTCTGCTGCATTAGAGAATCTAGAAACCAAGAGCGTGCTTCTTGCTCTAAAGCAGAGTGTGATCCATGGAAGAGAACTCTGCTGTGTGTTTCCCTTCAGCAATGGAGTTAAATCTCAGGCTCTGTGTCTTCCAACATGCAAGACTTCGTTTCAGGTAAGGGCAGTCACTTTTCAGCTCAAACGAACTACATCGTTCACGAAGCTAACACGTTTCTCATCTTAAATGACAAGCATTGGATGCTGGAGGACCTGTGCTTTTAATCAAATTCATAGGCAGAGTTGGACTTGATATGGTCCGAATGTGTAAGAAACACCGTTCTTGTGTTCTCAGCACACTCATGTTTCATGCTGTCTTAGAGACTCTAGAAAGCAAGAGCGTGCTTCTTTCTCTAAAGCAGAGTGTGATCCATATCTGAGAACACTGTTGTGTGTTTCACTTCAGAAATGGAGTTTAACCCCAGGTTCTGAGTCTTTCTACAAGCAACACTTCGTTTCAGGTAAGGGCAGTTACTTTACAGCTCAAAGGAACTACATCGTTCCCGAAGCTCACACGATTCTCATCTTAACTGACAAGCATTGGATGTTAGTGGACCTGTGCTTTGTTTCAGTTCCACAAGCAGAGTTGGACTCGATATGGTCCGTATGTGTAGGAAACACAGTTCTTATTTTCTGAACACAGACACGTTTCCTGCTGTAGTAGAGAATCTAGAAAGCAAGAGCGTGCACCTTGCTCTGAAGCAGAGTGTGATCCATGGATGAGAAATATGCTGTGTGTTTCCCTACAGAAATGGAGTTAAATCCCAGGCTCTGTGTCTTCCAACACTCAAGACTTCGTTTCAGGTAAGGGCAGTCACTATTCAGCTCAAACGAACTACATCGTTCACGAAGCTCACACGTTTCTCATCTTAACGGACAAGCATCTGATGTTATAGGACCAGTTCTTTGTATCAGTTTCAGAAGCAGAGTTGGAATAGATGTGGTCCGTATTTGTAGGAAACACCGGTCGTTTGTTCATTGCACACTCACCTTTGCTGTTGTATTAGAGAATCTAGAAAGCAAGAGCGTGCTACTTGATTTAAAGCAGAGTGTGATCCATGGAAGAGAACTCTGCTGTGTGTTTCCCTTCAGAAATGGAGTTAAATCCCAGGCTCTTAGTCTTCCTACAAACAAGACTTCGTTTCAGGTAAGAGCAGTCACATTTCAGCTCAAACGAACTACATCGTTCACGAAGCTAAAACGTTTCTCATCTTAACTGACAAGCATTGGATGTTAGAGGACCAGTGCTTTGTCTCAGTTTCAGAAGCAGAGATGGACAAGAAATGGTCCGTATGTGTAGGAAACCCCGTTCTTTTGTTCTCAGCACACTCACGTTTCCTGCTGTCCTAGGGACTCTAGAAAGATAGAGCGTGTTTATTGCTCTAAAGCAGAGTGTGATCAATGGATGAGAACTCTGCTGTGTGTTTCACTTCATAAATTGAGTTAAATCCCAGGCTCTGAGTCTTCCTACAATCAAGACTTCTTTTCAGGGAAGGGCAGTTACTTTACAGCTCAAACGAACTACACCGCTCGCGAAGCTCACACGTTTCTCATCTTAAATGACAAGCATTGGATGCGGGAGGAACTGTGCTTTGTATCAATTTCAGAGGCAGAGTTGGACTCGATATGGTCCGAATGTGTAAGACACACCGTTCTTTTGTTCTCAGCACTCTCATGTTTCCTGCTGTCTTAGGGACTCTAGAAAGAAAGAGCATCCTTCTTGCTCTAAAGCTGAGTGTGATCAATGGATGAGAACTCTGCTGTGTGTTTCAATTCAGAAATGGAGTTAAATCCCAGTCTCTGAGTCTTCCTACAAACAAGACTTCGTTTCAGGTAAGGGCAGTTACTTTAAAGCTCAAACGAACTACATCGTTCACAAAGCTCACACGTTTCTCATCTTCACTGACAAGCATTGGATGTTAGTGGACCTGAGCATTGTTTCATTTCCACAAGCAGAGTTGGACTAGATATGGTCCATATGTGTAGGAAACACCATTCTTTTCTTCTCAGCACACTCACGTTTCCTGCTGTCTTAGAGAATCTAGAAAGCAAGAGCGTGCTTCTTGCTCTGTAGCACAGTGTGATCCATGGATAAGAAATATACTGTGTGTTTCCCTTCAGAAATGGAGTTAAATCCCAGGCTCTGTGTCTTCCAACACTCAAGACTTCGTTTCAGGTAAGGGCAGTCACTTTTCAGCTCAAACGAACTACATCGTTCACGAAGCTAACAAGTTTCTCATCTTAAATGACAAGCATTGGATGCTGGAGGACCTGTGCTTTTTATCAATTTCATAGGCAGAGTTGGACTCGATATGGTCCGAATGTGTAAGAAACACTGTTCTTGTGTTCTCAGCACTCTCATGTTTCCTGCTGTCTTAGAGACTCTAGAAAGCAAGAGCGTACTTCTTGCTCTAAAGCAGAGTGAGATCTATATATGAGAACTCTGCTGTGTGTTTCACTTCAGAAATGGAGTTAAATCCCAGGCTCTGAGACTTCCTACAAACAAGACTTCGTTTCAGGGAAGGGCAGTTTCTTTGCAGCTCAAACGAACTACATCGTTCGCGAAGCTCACACGTTTCTCATCTTAAATGACAAGCATTGGATCCTGGAAGACCTGTGCTTTGTATCAATTTCAGAGGCAGAGTTGGACTCGATATGGTCCGAATGTGTAAGAAACACCGTTCTTTTGCTCTCAGCACACTCATGTTTCCTGCTGTCTTAGAGACTCTAGAAAGCAAGATCGTGCTTCTTGCTCTAAAGCAGAGTGTGATCTATATATGAGAAATCTGCTGTGTGTTTCACTTCAGAAATGGAGTTAAATCCCAGGCTCTGAGTCTTCCTACAAACAAGACTTCGTTTCAGGTAAGGACAGTAACTTTAAAGCTCAAACGAACTATATCGTTCACAAAGCTCACACGTTTCTCATCTTCACTGACAAGCATTGGATGTTAGTGCAACTGTGCTTTGTTTCAGTTCCACAAGCAGAGTTGGACTAGATATGGTCCGTATGTGTAGGAAACACAGTTCTTTTTTTCTGAACACAACCACGTTTCCTGCTATATTAGAGAATCTAGAAAGCAAGAGCGTGCTTCTTGCTCTGAAGTAGAGTGTGATCCATGGATGAGAAATATGCTGTGTGTTTCCCTTCAGAAATGGAGTTAAATCCCAGGCTCTGTGTCTTCTAACATGCATGAATTCGTTTCAGGGAAGGGCAGTCACTTTTCAGCTCAAACGAACTACATCGTTCACGAAGCTCACACGTTTCTCATCTTAACTGACAAGCATTGGATGTTAGTGGACCTGTGGTTTGTTTCAGTTCAACAATCAGATTTGGACTAGAAATGGTCCGTATGTGCAGGAAACACAGTTCTTTTTTTCTGAGCACAAACACGTTTCCTGCTGTATTAGAGATTCTAGAAAGCAAGAGCGTGCTTCTTGCTCTGAAGCAGAGTGTGATCCATGGATGAGAACTATGCTGTGTGTTTCCCTTCAGAAATGGAGTTAAATCCTAGGCTCTGTGTCTTCCAACACTCAAGACTTCGTTTCAGGTAAGGGCAGTTACTTTACAGCGCAAACGAACTACATCGTTCACGAAGCTCACACGTTTCTCATCTTAACTGACAAGCATCGGATGTTATAGGACCAGTGCTTTGTATCAGTTTCAGAAGCAGAGTTGGAATAGATAGGGTCCGTATGTGTAGGAAACCCCAGTCATTGGTTCTTAGCACACTCACATTTGCTGTTGTATTAGAGAATCTAAAGAGCAAGAGCGTGCTTCTTGCTTTAAAGCAGAGTGTGATCCATGGAAGAGAACTCTGCTGTGTGTTTCCCTTCAGAAATGGAGTTAAATCCCTGGCTCTGTGTCTTCCAACATGCAAGACTACGTTTCAGGGAAGGGCAGTCACTTTTCATCTCAAAGAACTACATCGTTCACGAAGCTAAAACTTTTCTCATCTTAACTGACAAGCATTGGATCCTGGAGGTCCTGTGCTTTGTATCAATTTCAGAGGCAGAGTTGGACTCGATATGGTCCGAATGTGTAAGAGACACCGTTCTTTTGTTCTCAGCACACTCATGTTTCCTGCTGTCTTAGGGACTCTAGAAAGCTAGAGCGTGGTTCTTGCTCTAAAGCAGAGTGTGATCTATATAGGAGAACTCTGCTGTGTGTTTCACTTCAGAAATGGAGTTAAACCCCAGGCTCTGAGTCTTCCTACAAGCAACACTTCGTTTCAGGTAAGGGCACTTACTTTACAGCTCAAACGAACTACATCGTTCACGAAGCTCACACGTTTCTCATCTTAACTGACAAGCATCGGATGTTATAGGACCATTGCTGTGTATCAGTTTCAGAAGCAGAGTTGGAATAGATATGGTCTGTATGTGTAGGAAACACCGTACTTTTATTCTCAGCACAGTCACGTTTCCTGCTGTCTTAGAGACTCTAGAAAGCTAGAGCGTGCTTCTTGTTCTAAAGCAGAATGTGATCAATTGATGAGAACTCAGCTGTGTGTTTCACTTCAGAAATGGAGTTAAATCCCAGGCTCTTAGTCTTCCTACAAACAAGACTTCGTTTCAGGTAAGGGCAGTCACATTTCAGCTCAAATGAACTACATCGTTCACGAAGCTAAAACGTTTCTCATCTTAACTGACAAGCATTGGATGTTAGAGGACCAGTGCTTTGTCTCAGTTTCAGAAGCAGAGATGGACTAGAAATGGTCTGTATGTGTAGGAAACACCGTTCTTTTGTTCTCAGCACACTCATGTTTCCTGCTGTCCTAGGGACTCTAGAAAGCTAGAGCGTGCTTAGTGCTCTAAAGCAGAGTGTGATCTATGGATGACAACTCTGCTGTGTGTATCACTTAAGAAATGGAGTTAAATTCCAGGCTCTGTGTCTTCCTACAAGCCAGAATTCCTTTCAAGTAAGGGCTGTCACTTTTCAGCTCAAACGAACTACATCCTTCACGAAGCTCACACGTTTCTCATCTTAAATAACAAGCATTGGATGCTGGAGGACTTGTGCTTTCTATCAATTTCAGAGGCAGAGTTGGACTCGATATGGTCCGAATGTGTACTAAACACCGTTCTTGTGTTCTCAACAAACTCATGTTTCCTGCTGTCTTAGAGACTCCAGAAAGCAAGAGCGTGCTTCTTGCTCTAAAGCAGAGTGTGATCTATATATGAGAACTCAGCTGTGTGTTTCCCTTCAGAAATGGAGTTAAACCCCAAGCTCTGAGTCTTCCTACAAGCAACACTTCGTTTCAGGAGGGCTGTTACTTTACATCTCAAACGAACTACATCTTTCATAAAGCTCACACGTTTCTCATCTTAACTGACAAGCATCAGATGTTATAGGACCAGTGCTTTGTATCAGTTTCCGAAGCAGAGTTGGAATAGATATGGTCTGTGTGTGTAGGAAACACCGTTCATTTGTTCTTAGCACATTCACGTTTGCTGCTGTATTAGAGAATCTAGAAAGCAAGAGCGTGCTTCTTGCTCTAAAGCAGAGTGTGATCTATATATGAGAACTCTGCTGTGTGTTTCACTTCAGAAATGGAGTTAAACCCCAGCCTCCGAGTCTTCCTACAAGCAAAAGTTCGTTTCAGGTAAGGGCACTTACTTTACAGCTCAAACGAACTACATCGTTCACGAAGCTCACACGTTTCTCATCTTAACTGACAAGCATCGGATGTTATAGGACCAGTGCTTTGTATCAGTTTCAGAATCAGAGTTGGAATACATATGGTCCGTATGTGTAGGAAACACCGTTCTTTTGTTCTCAGCACACTCACGTTTCCTGCTGTCTTAGAGACTCTAGAAAGATATAGCGTGCTTCTTGTTCTAAAGCAGAATGTGATCAATTGATGAGAACTCTGCTGTGTGTTTCCCTTCAGAAATGGAGTTAAATCCCAGGCTCTGAGTCTTCCTACAATCAACACTTCGTTTCAGGAGGGCTGTTACTTTACAGCTCAAACGAACTACATCGTTCATAAAGCTCACACGTTTCTCATCTTAACTGAAAAGCATCAGATGTTATAGGACCAGTGCTTTGTATCAGTTTCCGAAGCAGAGTTGGAATAGATATGGTCCGTATGTGTAGGAAACACCGTTCATTTGTTCTTAGCACACTCACGTTTTCTGCTGCATTAGAGAATCTAGAAACCAAGAGCGTGCTTCTTGCTCTAAAGCAGAGTGTGATCCATGGAAGAGAACTCTGCTGTGTGTTTCCCTTCAGCAATGGAGTTAAATCTCAGGCTCTGTGTCTTCCAACATGCAAGACTTCGTTTCAGGTAAGGGCAGTCACTTTTCAGCTCAAACGAACTACATCGTTCACGAAGCTAACACGTTTCTCATCTTAAATGACAAGCATTGGATGCTGGAGGACCTGTGCTTTTAATCAAATTCATAGGCAGAGTTGGACTTGATATGGTCCGAATGTGTAAGAAACACCGTTCTTGTGTTCTCAGCACACTCATGTTTCATGCTGTCTTAGAGACTCTAGAAAGCAAGAGCGTGCTTCTTTCTCTAAAGCAGAGTGTGATCCATATCTGAGAACACTGTTGTGTGTTTCACTTCAGAAATGGAGTTTAACCCCAGGTTCTGAGTCTTTCTACAAGCAACACTTCGTTTCAGGTAAGGGCAGTTACTTTACAGCTCAAAGGAACTACATCGTTCCCGAAGCTCACACGATTCTCATCTTAACTGACAAGCATTGGATGTTAGTGGACCTGTGCTTTGTTTCAGTTCCACAAGCAGAGTTGGACTCGATATGGTCCGTATGTGTAGGAAACACAGTTCTTATTTTCTGAACACAGACACGTTTCCTGCTGTAGTAGAGAATCTAGAAAGCAAGAGCGTGCACCTTGCTCTGAAGCAGAGTGTGATCCATGGATGAGAAATATGCTGTGTGTTTCCCTACAGAAATGGAGTTAAATCCCAGGCTCTGTGTCTTCCAACACTCAAGACTTCGTTTCAGGTAAGGGCAGTCACTATTCAGCTCAAACGAACTACATCGTTCACGAAGCTCACACGTTTCTCATCTTAACGGACAAGCATCTGATGTTATAGGACCAGTTCTTTGTATCAGTTTCAGAAGCAGAGTTGGAATAGATGTGGTCCGTATTTGTAGGAAACACCGGTCGTTTGTTCATTGCACACTCACCTTTGCTGTTGTATTAGAGAATCTAGAAAGCAAGAGCGTGCTACTTGATTTAAAGCAGAGTGTGATCCATGGAAGAGAACTCTGCTGTGTGTTTCCCTTCAGAAATGGAGTTAAATCCCAGGCTCTTAGTCTTCCTACAAACAAGACTTCGTTTCAGGTAAGAGCAGTCACATTTCAGCTCAAACGAACTACATCGTTCACGAAGCTAAAACGTTTCTCATCTTAACTGACAAGCATTGGATGTTAGAGGACCAGTGCTTTGTCTCAGTTTCAGAAGCAGAGATGGACAAGAAATGGTCCGTATGTGTAGGAAACCCCGTTCTTTTGTTCTCAGCACACTCACGTTTCCTGCTGTCCTAGGGACTCTAGAAAGATAGAGCGTGTTTATTGCTCTAAAGCAGAGTGTGATCAATGGATGAGAACTCTGCTGTGTGTTTCACTTCATAAATTGAGTTAAATCCCAGGCTCTGAGTCTTCCTACAATCAAGACTTCTTTTCAGGGAAGGGCAGTTACTTTACAGCTCAAACGAACTACATCGCTCGCGAAGCTCACACGTTTCTCATCTTAAATGACAAGCATTGGATGCGGGAGGAACTGTGCTTTGTATCAATTTCAGAGGCAGAGTTGGACTCGATATGGTCCGAATGTGTAAGACACACCGTTCTTTTGTTCTCAGCACTCTCATGTTTCCTGCTGTCTTAGGGACTCTAGAAAGAAAGAGCATCCTTCTTGCTCTAAAGCTGAGTGTGATCAATGGATGAGAACTCTGCTGTGTGTTTCAATTCAGAAATGGAGTTAAATCCCAGTCTCTGAGTCTTCCTACAAACAAGACTTCGTTTCAGGGAAGGGCAGTCACTTTTCAGCTCAAACGAACTACATCGTTCACGAAGCTCACACGTTTCTCATCTTAACTGACAAGCATTGGATGTTAGTGGACCTGTGGTTTGTTTCAGTTCAACAATCAGATTTGGACTAGAAATGGTCCGTATGTGCAGGAAACACAGTTCTTTTTTTCTGAGCACAAACACGTTTCCTGCTGTATTAGAGATTCTAGAAAGCAAGAGCGTGCTTCTTGCTCTGAAGCAGAGTGTGATCCATGGATGAGAACTATGCTGTGTGTTTCCCTTCAGAAATGGAGTTAAATCCTAGGCTCTGTGTCTTCCAACACTCAAGACTTCGTTTCAGGTAAGGGCAGTTACTTTACAGCGCAAACGTACTACATCGTTCACGAAGCTCACACGTTTCTCATCTTAACTGACAAGCATCGGATGTTATAGGACCAGTGCTTTGTATCAGTTTCAGAAGCAGAGTTGGAATAGATAGGGTCCGTATGTGTAGGAAACCCCAGTCATTGGTTCTTAGCACACTCACATTTGCTGTTGTATTAGAGAATCTAAAGAGCAAGAGCGTGCTTCTTGCTTTAAAGCAGAGTGTGATCCATGGAAGAGAACTCTGCTGTGTGTTTCCCTTCAGAAATGGAGTTAAATCCCTGGCTCTGTGTCTTCCAACATGCAAGACTACGTTTCAGGGAAGGGCAGTCACTTTTCATCTCAAAGAACTACATCGTTCACGAAGCTAAAACTTTTCTCATCTTAACTGACAAGCATTGGATCCTGGAGGTCCTGTGCTTTGTATCAATTTCAGAGGCAGAGTTGGACTCGATATGGTCCGAATGTGTAAGAGACACCGTTCTTTTGTTCTCAGCACACTCATGTTTCCTGCTGTCTTAGGGACTCTAGAAAGCTAGAGCGTGGTTCTTGCTCTAAAGCAGAGTGTGATCTATATAGGAGAACTCTGCTGTGTGTTTCACTTCAGAAATGGAGTTAAACCCCAGGCTCTGAGTCTTCCTACAAGCAACACTTCGTTTCAGGTAAGGGCACTTACTTTACAGCTCAAACGAACTACATCGTTCACGAAGCTCACACGTTTCTCATCTTAACTGACAAGCATCGGATGTTATAGGACCATTGCTGTGTATCAGTTTCAGAAGCAGAGTTGGAATAGATATGGTCTGTATGTGTAGGAAACACCGTACTTTTATTCTCAGCACAGTCACGTTTCCTGCTGTCTTAGAGACTCTAGAAAGCTAGAGCGTGCTTCTTGTTCTAAAGCAGAATGTGATCAATTGATGAGAACTCAGCTGTGTGTTTCACTTCAGAAATGGAGTTAAATCCCAGGCTCTTAGTCTTCCTACAAACAAGACTTCGTTTCAGGTAAGGGCAGTCACATTTCAGCTCAAATGAACTACATCGTTCACGAAGCTAAAACGTTTCTCATCTTAACTGACAAGCATTGGATGTTAGAGGACCAGTGCTTTGTCTCAGTTTCAGAAGCAGAGATGGACTAGAAATGGTCTGTATGTGTAGGAAACACCGTTCTTTTGTTCTCAGCACACTCATGTTTCCTGCTGTCCTAGGGACTCTAGAAAGCTAGAGCGTGCTTAGTGCTCTAAAGCAGAGTGTGATCTATGGATGACAACTCTGCTGTGTGTATCACTTAAGAAATGGAGTTAAATTCCAGGCTCTGTGTCTTCCTACAAGCCAGAATTCCTTTCAAGTAAGGGCTGTCACTTTTCAGCTCAAACGAACTACATCCTTCACGAAGCTCACACGTTTCTCATCTTAAATAACAAGCATTGGATGCTGGAGGACTTGTGCTTTCTATCAATTTCAGAGGCAGAGTTGGACTCGATATGGTCCGAATGTGTACTAAACACCGTTCTTGTGTTCTCAACAAACTCATGTTTCCTGCTGTCTTAGAGACTCCAGAAAGCAAGAGCGTGCTTCTTGCTCTAAAGCAGAGTGTGATCTATATATGAGAACTCAGCTGTGTGTTTCCCTTCAGAAATGGAGTTAAACCCCAAGCTCTGAGTCTTCCTACAAGCAACACTTCGTTTCAGGAGGGCTGTTACTTTACATCTCAAACGAACTACATCTTTCATAAAGCTCACACGTTTCTCATCTTAACTGACAAGCATCAGATGTTATAGGACCAGTGCTTTGTATCAGTTTCCGAAGCAGAGTTGGAATAGATATGGTCTGTGTGTGTAGGAAACACCGTTCATTTGTTCTTAGCACATTCACGTTTGCTGCTGTATTAGAGAATCTAGAAAGCAAGAGCGTGCTTCTTGCTCTAAAGCAGAGTGTGATCTATATATGAGAACTCTGCTGTGTGTTTCACTTCAGAAATGGAGTTAAACCCCAGCCTCCGAGTCTTCCTACAAGCAAAAGTTCGTTTCAGGTAAGGGCACTTACTTTACAGCTCAAACGAACTACATCGTTCACGAAGCTCACACGTTTCTCATCTTAACTGACAAGCATCGGATGTTATAGGACCAGTGCTTTGTATCAGTTTCAGAATCAGAGTTGGAATACATATGGTCCGTATGTGTAGGAAACACCGTTCTTTTGTTCTCAGCACACTCACGTTTCCTGCTGTCTTAGAGACTCTAGAAAGATATAGCGTGCTTCTTGTTCTAAAGCAGAATGTGATCAATTGATGAGAACTCTGCTGTGTGTTTCCCTTCAGAAATGGAGTTAAATCCCAGGCTCTGAGTCTTCCTACAATCAACACTTCGTTTCAGGAGGGCTGTTACTTTACAGCTCAAACGAACTACATCGTTCATAAAGCTCACACGTTTCTCATCTTAACTGAAAAGCATCAGATGTTATAGGACCAGTGCTTTGTATCAGTTTCCGAAGCAGAGTTGGAATAGATATGGTCCGTATGTGTAGGAAACACCGTTCATTTGTTCTTAGCACACTCACGTTTTCTGCTGCATTAGAGAATCTAGAAACCAAGAGCGTGCTTCTTGCTCTAAAGCAGAGTGTGATCCATGGAAGAGAACTCTGCTGTGTGTTTCCCTTCAGCAATGGAGTTAAATCTCAGGCTCTGTGTCTTCCAACATGCAAGACTTCGTTTCAGGTAAGGGCAGTCACTTTTCAGCTCAAACGAACTACATCGTTCACGAAGCTAACACGTTTCTCATCTTAAATGACAAGCATTGGATGCTGGAGGACCTGTGCTTTTAATCAAATTCATAGGCAGAGTTGGACTTGATATGGTCCGAATGTGTAAGAAACACCGTTCTTGTGTTCTCAGCACACTCATGTTTCATGCTGTCTTAGAGACTCTAGAAAGCAAGAGCGTGCTTCTTTCTCTAAAGCAGAGTGTGATCCATATCTGAGAACACTGTTGTGTGTTTCACTTCAGAAATGGAGTTTAACCCCAGGTTCTGAGTCTTTCTACAAGCAACACTTCGTTTCAGGTAAGGGCAGTTACTTTACAGCTCAAAGGAACTACATCGTTCCCGAAGCTCACACGATTCTCATCTTAACTGACAAGCATTGGATGTTAGTGGACCTGTGCTTTGTTTCAGTTCCACAAGCAGAGTTGGACTCGATATGGTCCGTATGTGTAGGAAACACAGTTCTTATTTTCTGAACACAGACACGTTTCCTGCTGTAGTAGAGAATCTAGAAAGCAAGAGCGTGCACCTTGCTCTGAAGCAGAGTGTGATCCATGGATGAGAAATATGCTGTGTGTTTCCCTACAGAAATGGAGTTAAATCCCAGGCTCTGTGTCTTCCAACACTCAAGACTTCGTTTCAGGTAAGGGCAGTCACTATTCAGCTCAAACGAACTACATCGTTCACGAAGCTCACACGTTTCTCATCTTAACGGACAAGCATCTGATGTTATAGGACCAGTTCTTTGTATCAGTTTCAGAAGCAGAGTTGGAATAGATGTGGTCCGTATTTGTAGGAAACACCGGTCGTTTGTTCATTGCACACTCACCTTTGCTGTTGTATTAGAGAATCTAGAAAGCAAGAGCGTGCTACTTGATTTAAAGCAGAGTGTGATCCATGGAAGAGAACTCTGCTGTGTGTTTCCCTTCAGAAATGGAGTTAAATCCCAGGCTCTTAGTCTTCCTACAAACAAGACTTCGTTTCAGGTAAGAGCAGTCACATTTCAGCTCAAACGAACTACATCGTTCACGAAGCTAAAACGTTTCTCATCTTAACTGACAAGCATTGGATGTTAGAGGACCAGTGCTTTGTCTCAGTTTCAGAAGCAGAGATGGACAAGAAATGGTCCGTATGTGTAGGAAACCCCGTTCTTTTGTTCTCAGCACACTCACGTTTCCTGCTGTCCTAGGGACTCTAGAAAGATAGAGCGTGTTTATTGCTCTAAAGCAGAGTGTGATCAATGGATGAGAACTCTGCTGTGTGTTTCACTTCATAAATTGAGTTAAATCCCAGGCTCTGAGTCTTCCTACAATCAAGACTTCTTTTCAGGGAAGGGCAGTTACTTTACAGCTCAAACGAACTACACCGCTCGCGAAGCTCACACGTTTCTCATCTTAAATGACAAGCATTGGATGCGGGAGGAACTGTGCTTTGTATCAATTTCAGAGGCAGAGTTGGACTCGATATGGTCCGAATGTGTAAGACACACCGTTCTTTTGTTCTCAGCACTCTCATGTTTCCTGCTGTCTTAGGGACTCTAGAAAGAAAGAGCATCCTTCTTGCTCTAAAGCTGAGTGTGATCAATGGATGAGAACTCTGCTGTGTGTTTCAATTCAGAAATGGAGTTAAATCCCAGTCTCTGAGTCTTCCTACAAACAAGACTTCGTTTCAGGTAAGGGCAGTTACTTTAAAGCTCAAACGAACTACATCGTTCACAAAGCTCACACGTTTCTCATCTTCACTGACAAGCATTGGATGTTAGTGGACCTGAGCATTGTTTCATTTCCACAAGCAGAGTTGGACTAGATATGGTCCATATGTGTAGGAAACACCATTCTTTTCTTCTCAGCACACTCACGTTTCCTGCTGTCTTAGAGAATCTAGAAAGCAAGAGCGTGCTTCTTGCTCTGTAGCACAGTGTGATCCATGGATAAGAAATATACTGTGTGTTTCCCTTCAGAAATGGAGTTAAATCCCAGGCTCTGTGTCTTCCAACACTCAAGACTTCGTTTCAGGTAAGGGCAGTCACTTTTCAGCTCAAACGAACTACATCGTTCACGAAGCTAACAAGTTTCTCATCTTAAATGACAAGCATTGGATGCTGGAGGACCTGTGCTTTTTATCAATTTCATAGGCAGAGTTGGACTCGATATGGTCCGAATGTGTAAGAAACACTGTTCTTGTGTTCTCAGCACTCTCATGTTTCCTGCTGTCTTAGAGACTCTAGAAAGCAAGAGCGTACTTCTTGCTCTAAAGCAGAGTGAGATCTATATATGAGAACTCTGCTGTGTGTTTCACTTCAGAAATGGAGTTAAATCCCAGGCTCTGAGACTTCCTACAAACAAGACTTCGTTTCAGGGAAGGGCAGTTTCTTTGCAGCTCAAACGAACTACATCGTTCGCGAAGCTCACACGTTTCTCATCTTAAATGACAAGCATTGGATCCTGGAAGACCTGTGCTTTGTATCAATTTCAGAGGCAGAGTTGGACTCGATATGGTCCGAATGTGTAAGAAACACCGTTCTTTTGCTCTCAGCACACTCATGTTTCCTGCTGTCTTAGAGACTCTAGAAAGCAAGATCGTGCTTCTTGCTCTAAAGCAGAGTGTGATCTATATATGAGAAATCTGCTGTGTGTTTCACTTCAGAAATGGAGTTAAATCCCAGGCTCTGAGTCTTCCTACAAACAAGACTTCGTTTCAGGTAAGGACAGTAACTTTAAAGCTCAAACGAACTATATCGTTCACAAAGCTCACACGTTTCTCATCTTCACTGACAAGCATTGGATGTTAGTGCAACTGTGCTTTGTTTCAGTTCCACAAGCAGAGTTGGACTAGATATGGTCCGTATGTGTAGGAAACACAGTTCTTTTTTTCTGAACACAACCACGTTTCCTGCTATATTAGAGAATCTAGAAAGCAAGAGCGTGCTTCTTGCTCTGAAGTAGAGTGTGATCCATGGATGAGAAATATGCTGTGTGTTTCCCTTCAGAAATGGAGTTAAATCCCAGGCTCTGTGTCTTCTAACATGCATGAATTCGTTTCAGGGAAGGGCAGTCACTTTTCAGCTCAAACGAACTACATCGTTCACGAAGCTCACACGTTTCTCATCTTAACTGACAAGCATTGGATGTTAGTGGACCTGTGGTTTGTTTCAGTTCAACAATCAGATTTGGACTAGAAATGGTCCGTATGTGCAGGAAACACAGTTCTTTTTTTCTGAGCACAAACACGTTTCCTGCTGTATTAGAGATTCTAGAAAGCAAGAGCGTGCTTCTTGCTCTGAAGCAGAGTGTGATCCATGGATGAGAACTATGCTGTGTGTTTCCCTTCAGAAATGGAGTTAAATCCTAGGCTCTGTGTCTTCCAACACTCAAGACTTCGTTTCAGGTAAGGGCAGTTACTTTACAGCGCAAACGAACTACATCGTTCACGAAGCTCACACGTTTCTCATCTTAACTGACAAGCATCGGATGTTATAGGACCAGTGCTTTGTATCAGTTTCAGAAGCAGAGTTGGAATAGATAGGGTCCGTATGTGTAGGAAACCCCAGTCATTGGTTCTTAGCACACTCACATTTGCTGTTGTATTAGAGAATCTAAAGAGCAAGAGCGTGCTTCTTGCTTTAAAGCAGAGTGTGATCCATGGAAGAGAACTCTGCTGTGTGTTTCCCTTCAGAAATGGAGTTAAATCCCTGGCTCTGTGTCTTCCAACATGCAAGACTACGTTTCAGGGAAGGGCAGTCACTTTTCATCTCAAAGAACTACATCGTTCACGAAGCTAAAACTTTTCTCATCTTAACTGACAAGCATTGGATCCTGGAGGTCCTGTGCTTTGTATCAATTTCAGAGGCAGAGTTGGACTCGATATGGTCCGAATGTGTAAGAGACACCGTTCTTTTGTTCTCAGCACACTCATGTTTCCTGCTGTCTTAGGGACTCTAGAAAGCTAGAGCGTGGTTCTTGCTCTAAAGCAGAGTGTGATCTATATAGGAGAACTCTGCTGTGTGTTTCACTTCAGAAATGGAGTTAAACCCCAGGCTCTGAGTCTTCCTACAAGCAACACTTCGTTTCAGGTAAGGGCACTTACTTTACAGCTCAAACGAACTACATCGTTCACGAAGCTCACACGTTTCTCATCTTAACTGACAAGCATCGGATGTTATAGGACCATTGCTGTGTATCAGTTTCAGAAGCAGAGTTGGAATAGATATGGTCTGTATGTGTAGGAAACACCGTACTTTTATTCTCAGCACAGTCACGTTTCCTGCTGTCTTAGAGACTCTAGAAAGCTAGAGCGTGCTTCTTGTTCTAAAGCAGAATGTGATCAATTGATGAGAACTCAGCTGTGTGTTTCACTTCAGAAATGGAGTTAAATCCCAGGCTCTTAGTCTTCCTACAAACAAGACTTCGTTTCAGGTAAGGGCAGTCACATTTCAGCTCAAATGAACTACATCGTTCACGAAGCTAAAACGTTTCTCATCTTAACTGACAAGCATTGGATGTTAGAGGACCAGTGCTTTGTCTCAGTTTCAGAAGCAGAGATGGACTAGAAATGGTCTGTATGTGTAGGAAACACCGTTCTTTTGTTCTCAGCACACTCATGTTTCCTGCTGTCCTAGGGACTCTAGAAAGCTAGAGCGTGCTTAGTGCTCTAAAGCAGAGTGTGATCTATGGATGACAACTCTGCTGTGTGTATCACTTAAGAAATGGAGTTAAATTCCAGGCTCTGTGTCTTCCTACAAGCCAGAATTCCTTTCAAGTAAGGGCTGTCACTTTTCAGCTCAAACGAACTACATCCTTCACGAAGCTCACACGTTTCTCATCTTAAATAACAAGCATTGGATGCTGGAGGACTTGTGCTTTCTATCAATTTCAGAGGCAGAGTTGGACTCGATATGGTCCGAATGTGTACTAAACACCGTTCTTGTGTTCTCAACAAACTCATGTTTCCTGCTGTCTTAGAGACTCCAGAAAGCAAGAGCGTGCTTCTTGCTCTAAAGCAGAGTGTGATCTATATATGAGAACTCAGCTGTGTGTTTCCCTTCAGAAATGGAGTTAAACCCCAAGCTCTGAGTCTTCCTACAAGCAACACTTCGTTTCAGGAGGGCTGTTACTTTACATCTCAAACGAACTACATCTTTCATAAAGCTCACACGTTTCTCATCTTAACTGACAAGCATCAGATGTTATAGGACCAGTGCTTTGTATCAGTTTCCGAAGCAGAGTTGGAATAGATATGGTCTGTGTGTGTAGGAAACACCGTTCATTTGTTCTTAGCACATTCACGTTTGCTGCTGTATTAGAGAATCTAGAAAGCAAGAGCGTGCTTCTTGCTCTAAAGCAGAGTGTGATCTATATATGAGAACTCTGCTGTGTGTTTCACTTCAGAAATGGAGTTAAACCCCAGCCTCCGAGTCTTCCTACAAGCAAAAGTTCGTTTCAGGTAAGGGCACTTACTTTACAGCTCAAACGAACTACATCGTTCACGAAGCTCACACGTTTCTCATCTTAACTGACAAGCATCGGATGTTATAGGACCAGTGCTTTGTATCAGTTTCAGAATCAGAGTTGGAATACATATGGTCCGTATGTGTAGGAAACACCGTTCTTTTGTTCTCAGCACACTCACGTTTCCTGCTGTCTTAGAGACTCTAGAAAGATATAGCGTGCTTCTTGTTCTAAAGCAGAATGTGATCAATTGATGAGAACTCTGCTGTGTGTTTCCCTTCAGAAATGGAGTTAAATCCCAGGCTCTGAGTCTTCCTACAATCAACACTTCGTTTCAGGAGGGCTGTTACTTTACAGCTCAAACGAACTACATCGTTCATAAAGCTCACACGTTTCTCATCTTAACTGAAAAGCATCAGATGTTATAGGACCAGTGCTTTGTATCAGTTTCCGAAGCAGAGTTGGAATAGATATGGTCCGTATGTGTAGGAAACACCGTTCATTTGTTCTTAGCACACTCACGTTTTCTGCTGCATTAGAGAATCTAGAAACCAAGAGCGTGCTTCTTGCTCTAAAGCAGAGTGTGATCCATGGAAGAGAACTCTGCTGTGTGTTTCCCTTCAGCAATGGAGTTAAATCTCAGGCTCTGTGTCTTCCAACATGCAAGACTTCGTTTCAGGTAAGGGCAGTCACTTTTCAGCTCAAACGAACTACATCGTTCACGAAGCTAACACGTTTCTCATCTTAAATGACAAGCATTGGATGCTGGAGGACCTGTGCTTTTAATCAAATTCATAGGCAGTGTTGGACTTGATATGGTCCGAATGTGTAAGAAACACCGTTCTTGTGTTCTCAGCACACTCATGTTTCATGCTGTCTTAGAGACTCTAGAAAGCAAGAGCGTGCTTCTTTCTCTAAAGCAGAGTGTGATCCATATCTGAGAACACTGTTGTGTGTTTCACTTCAGAAATGGAGTTTAACCCCAGGTTCTGAGTCTTTCTACAAGCAACACTTCGTTTCAGGTAAGGGCAGTTACTTTACAGCTCAAAGGAACTACATCGTTCCCGAAGCTCACACGATTCTCATCTTAACTGACAAGCATTGGATGTTAGTGGACCTGTGCTTTGTTTCAGTTCCACAAGCAGAGTTGGACTCGATATGGTCCGTATGTGTAGGAAACACAGTTCTTATTTTCTGAACACAGACACGTTTCCTGCTGTAGTAGAGAATCTAGAAAGCAAGAGCGTGCACCTTGCTCTGAAGCAGAGTGTGATCCATGGATGAGAAATATGCTGTGTGTTTCCCTACAGAAATGGAGTTAAATCCCAGGCTCTGTGTCTTCCAACACTCAAGACTTCGTTTCAGGTAAGGGCAGTCACTATTCAGCTCAAACGAACTACATCGTTCACGAAGCTCACACGTTTCTCATCTTAACGGACAAGCATCTGATGTTATAGGACCAGTTCTTTGTATCAGTTTCAGAAGCAGAGTTGGAATAGATGTGGTCCGTATTTGTAGGAAACACCGGTCGTTTGTTCATTGCACACTCACCTTTGCTGTTGTATTAGAGAATCTAGAAAGCAAGAGCGTGCTACTTGATTTAAAGCAGAGTGTGATCCATGGAAGAGAACTCTGCTGTGTGTTTCCCTTCAGAAATGGAGTTAAATCCCAGGCTCTTAGTCTTCCTACAAACAAGACTTCGTTTCAGGTAAGAGCAGTCACATTTCAGCTCAAACGAACTACATCGTTCACGAAGCTAAAACGTTTCTCATCTTAACTGACAAGCATTGGATGTTAGAGGACCAGTGCTTTGTCTCAGTTTCAGAAGCAGAGATGGACAAGAAATGGTCCGTATGTGTAGGAAACCCCGTTCTTTTGTTCTCAGCACACTCACGTTTCCTGCTGTCCTAGGGACTCTAGAAAGATAGAGCGTGTTTATTGCTCTAAAGCAGAGTGTGATCAATGGATGAGAACTCTGCTGTGTGTTTCACTTCATAAATTGAGTTAAATCCCAGGCTCTGAGTCTTCCTACAATCAAGACTTCTTTTCAGGGAAGGGCAGTTACTTTACAGCTCAAACGAACTACATCGCTCGCGAAGCTCACACGTTTCTCATCTTAAATGACAAGCATTGGATGCGGGAGGAACTGTGCTTTGTATCAATTTCAGAGGCAGAGTTGGACTCGATATGGTCCGAATGTGTAAGACACACCGTTCTTTTGTTCTCAGCACTCTCATGTTTCCTGCTGTCTTAGGGACTCTAGAAAGAAAGAGCATCCTTCTTGCTCTAAAGCTGAGTGTGATCAATGGATGAGAACTCTGCTGTGTGTTTCAATTCAGAAATGGAGTTAAATCCCAGTCTCTGAGTCTTCCTACAAACAAGACTTCGTTTCAGGGAAGGGCAGTCACTTTTCAGCTCAAACGAACTACATCGTTCACGAAGCTCACACGTTTCTCATCTTAACTGACAAGCATTGGATGTTAGTGGACCTGTGGTTTGTTTCAGTTCAACAATCAGATTTGGACTAGAAATGGTCCGTATGTGCAGGAAACACAGTTCTTTTTTTCTGAGCACAAACACGTTTCCTGCTGTATTAGAGATTCTAGAAAGCAAGAGCGTGCTTCTTGCTCTGAAGCAGAGTGTGATCCATGGATGAGAACTATGCTGTGTGTTTCCCTTCAGAAATGGAGTTAAATCCTAGGCTCTGTGTCTTCCAACACTCAAGACTTCGTTTCAGGTAAGGGCAGTTACTTTACAGCGCAAACGTACTACATCGTTCACGAAGCTCACACGTTTCTCATCTTAACTGACAAGCATCGGATGTTATAGGACCAGTGCTTTGTATCAGTTTCAGAAGCAGAGTTGGAATAGATAGGGTCCGTATGTGTAGGAAACCCCAGTCATTGGTTCTTAGCACACTCACATTTGCTGTTGTATTAGAGAATCTAAAGAGCAAGAGCGTGCTTCTTGCTTTAAAGCAGAGTGTGATCCATGGAAGAGAACTCTGCTGTGTGTTTCCCTTCAGAAATGGAGTTAAATCCCTGGCTCTGTGTCTTCCAACATGCAAGACTACGTTTCAGGGAAGGGCAGTCACTTTTCATCTCAAAGAACTACATCGTTCACGAAGCTAAAACTTTTCTCATCTTAACTGACAAGCATTGGATCCTGGAGGTCCTGTGCTTTGTATCAATTTCAGAGGCAGAGTTGGACTCGATATGGTCCGAATGTGTAAGAGACACCGTTCTTTTGTTCTCAGCACACTCATGTTTCCTGCTGTCTTAGGGACTCTAGAAAGCAAGAGCGTGCTTCTTGCTCTAAAGCAGAGTGTGATCTATATATGAGAACTCTGCTGTGTGTTTCACTTCAGAAATGGAGTTAAACCCCAGCCTCCGAGTCTTCCTACAAGCAAAAGTTCGTTTCAGGTAAGGGCACTTACTTTACAGCTCAAACGAACTACATCGTTCACGAAGCTCACACGTTTCTCATCTTAACTGACAAGCATCGGATGTTATAGGACCAGTGCTTTGTATCAGTTTCAGAATCAGAGTTGGAATACATATGGTCCGTATGTGTAGGAAACACCGTTCTTTTGTTCTCAGCACACTCACGTTTCCTGCTGTCTTAGAGACTCTAGAAAGATATAGCGTGCTTCTTGTTCTAAAGCAGAATGTGATCAATTGATGAGAACTCTGCTGTGTGTTTCCCTTCAGAAATGGAGTTAAATCCCAGGCTCTGAGTCTTCCTACAATCAACACTTCGTTTCAGGAGGGCTGTTACTTTACAGCTCAAACGAACTACATCGTTCATAAAGCTCACACGTTTCTCATCTTAACTGAAAAGCATCAGATGTTATAGGACCAGTGCTTTGTATCAGTTTCCGAAGCAGAGTTGGAATAGATATGGTCCGTATGTGTAGGAAACACCGTTCATTTGTTCTTAGCACACTCACGTTTTCTGCTGCATTAGAGAATCTAGAAACCAAGAGCGTGCTTCTTGCTCTAAAGCAGAGTGTGATCCATGGAAGAGAACTCTGCTGTGTGTTTCCCTTCAGCAATGGAGTTAAATCTCAGGCTCTGTGTCTTCCAACATGCAAGACTTCGTTTCAGGTAAGGGCAGTCACTTTTCAGCTCAAACGAACTACATCGTTCACGAAGCTAACACGTTTCTCATCTTAAATGACAAGCATTGGATGCTGGAGGACCTGTGCTTTTAATCAAATTCATAGGCAGAGTTGGACTTGATATGGTCCGAATGTGTAAGAAACACCGTTCTTGTGTTCTCAGCACACTCATGTTTCATGCTGTCTTAGAGACTCTAGAAAGCAAGAGCGTGCTTCTTTCTCTAAAGCAGAGTGTGATCCATATCTGAGAACACTGTTGTGTGTTTCACTTCAGAAATGGAGTTTAACCCCAGGTTCTGAGTCTTTCTACAAGCAACACTTCGTTTCAGGTAAGGGCAGTTACTTTACAGCTCAAAGGAACTACATCGTTCCCGAAGCTCACACGATTCTCATCTTAACTGACAAGCATTGGATGTTAGTGGACCTGTGCTTTGTTTCAGTTCCACAAGCAGAGTTGGACTCGATATGGTCCGTATGTGTAGGAAACACAGTTCTTATTTTCTGAACACAGACACGTTTCCTGCTGTAGTAGAGAATCTAGAAAGCAAGAGCGTGCACCTTGCTCTGAAGCAGAGTGTGATCCATGGATGAGAAATATGCTGTGTGTTTCCCTACAGAAATGGAGTTAAATCCCAGGCTCTGTGTCTTCCAACACTCAAGACTTCGTTTCAGGTAAGGGCAGTCACTATTCAGCTCAAACGAACTACATCGTTCACGAAGCTCACACGTTTCTCATCTTAACGGACAAGCATCTGATGTTATAGGACCAGTTCTTTGTATCAGTTTCAGAAGCAGAGTTGGAATAGATGTGGTCCGTATTTGTAGGAAACACCGGTCGTTTGTTCATTGCACACTCACCTTTGCTGTTGTATTAGAGAATCTAGAAAGCAAGAGCGTGCTACTTGATTTAAAGCAGAGTGTGATCCATGGAAGAGAACTCTGCTGTGTGTTTCCCTTCAGAAATGGAGTTAAATCCCAGGCTCTTAGTCTTCCTACAAACAAGACTTCGTTTCAGGTAAGAGCAGTCACATTTCAGCTCAAACGAACTACATCGTTCACGAAGCTAAAACGTTTCTCATCTTAACTGACAAGCATTGGATGTTAGAGGACCAGTGCTTTGTCTCAGTTTCAGAAGCAGAGATGGACAAGAAATGGTCCGTATGTGTAGGAAACCCCGTTCTTTTGTTCTCAGCACACTCACGTTTCCTGCTGTCTTAGGGACTCTAGAAAGCTAGAGCGTGTTTATTGCTCTAAAGCAGAGTGTGATCAATGGATGAGAACTCTGCTGTGTGTTTCACTTCATAAATTGAGTTAAATCCCAGGCTCTGAGTCTTCCTACAATCAAGACTTCTTTTCAGGGAAGGGCAGTTACTTTACAGCTCAAACGAACTACATCGCTCGCGAAGCTCACACGTTTCTCATCTTAAATGACAAGCATTGGATGCGGGAGGAACTGTGCTTTGTATCAATTTCAGAGGCAGAGTTGGACTCGATATGGTCCGAATGTGTAAGACACACCGTTCTTTTGTTCTCAGCACTCTCATGTTTCCTGCTGTCTTAGGGACTCTAGAAAGAAAGAGCATCCTTCTTGCTCTAAAGCTGAGTGTGATCAATGGATGAGAACTCTGCTGTGTCTTTCAATTCAGAAATGGAGTTAAATCCCAGTCTCTGAGTCTTCCTACAAACAAGACTTCGTTTCAGGTAAGGGCAGTTACTTTAAAGCTCAAACGAACTACATCGTTCACAAAGCTCACACATTTCTCATCTTCACTGACAAGCATTGGATGTTAGTGGACCTGAGCATTGTTTCATTTCCACAAGCAGAGTTGGACTAGATATGGTCCATATGTGTAGGAAACACCGTTCTTTTCTTCTCAGCACACTCACGTTTCCTGCTGTCTTAGAGAATCTAGAAAGCAAGAGCGTGCTTCTTGCTCTGAAGCACAGTGTGATCCATGGATAAGAAATATGCTGTGTGTTTCCCTTCAGAAATGGAGTTAAATCCCAGGCTCTGTGTCTTCCAACACTCAAGACTTCGTTTCAGGTAAGGGCAGTCACTTTTCAGCTCAAACGAACTACATCGTTCACGAAGCTAACAAGTTTCTCATCTTAAATGACAAGCATTGGATGCTGGAGGACCTGTGCTTTTTATCAATTCCATAGGCAGAGTTGGACTCGATATGGTCCGAATGTGTAAGAAACACTGTTCTTGTGTTCTCAGCACTCTCATGTTTCCTGCTGTCTTAGAGACTCTAGAAAGCAAGAGCGTACTTCTTGCTCTAAAGCAGAGTGAGATCTATATATGAGAACTCTGCTGTGTGTTTCACTTCAGAAATGGAGTTAAATCCCAGGCTCTGAGACTTCCTACAAACAAGACTTCGTTTCAGGGAAGGGCAGTTACTTTGCAGCTCAAACGAACTACATCGTTCGCGAAGCTCACACGTTTCTCATCTTAAATGACAAGCATTGGATCCTGGAGGACCTGTGCTTTGTATCAATTTCAGAGGCAGAGTTGGACTCGATATGGTCCGAATGTGTAAGAAACACCGTTCTTTTGTTCTCAGCACTCTCATGTTTCCTGCTGTCTTAGGGACTCTAGAAAGCTAGAGCGTGCTTCTTGCTCTAAAGCATTGTGTGATCAATGGATGAGAACTCTGCTGTGTGTTTCCCTTCAGAAATGGAGTTCAATTCCTGGCTCTGTGTCTTCCTACAAGCAAGAATTCCTTTCAAGTAAGGGCAGTCAGTTTTCAGCTCAAACGAACTACATCCTTCACGAAGCTCACACGTTTCTCATCTTAAATGACAAGCATTTTATGCTGGAGGACCTGTGCTTTTTATCAACTTCAGAGGCAGAGTTGGACTCGATATGGTCCGAATGTGTAAGAAACACCGTTCTTGTGTTCTCAGCACACTCATGTTTCCTGCTGTCTTAGAGACTCTAGAAAGCAAGAGCGTGCTTCTTGCTCTAAAGCAGAGTGTGATCTATACATGAGGACTCTGCTGTGTGTTTCACTTCAGAAATGGAGTTAAACCCCAGGCTCTGAGTCTTTCTACAAGCAACACGTCGTTTCAGGTAAGGGCAGTTACTTTACAGCTCAAACGAACTACATCGTTCACGAAGCTCACACGTTTCTCATCTTAACTGACAAGCATCGAATATTATAGGACCAGTGCTTTGTATCAGTTTCAGAAGCAGTGGTGGAATAGATATGGTCCGTATGTGTAGGAAACACGGTTCATTTGTTCTTAGCACACTCACGTTTGCTGCTGTATTAGAGAATCTAGAAAGCAAGAGCGTGCTTCTTGCTCTAAAGCAGAGTGTGATCCATGGAAGAGAATACTGCTGTGTTTTTCGCTTCAGAAATGGAGTTAAATCCCAGGCTTTGTGTCTTCCAACATGCAAGACTACGTTTCAGGGAAGGGCAGTCACTTTTCAGCTCAAACGAACTACATTGTTCACGAAGCTCACACGTTTCTCATCTTAACTGACAAGTATTGGATGTTAGTGGACCTGTGCTTTGTTTCAGTTCCACAAGCAGATTTGGACTAGATATGGTCCATATGTGTAGGAAACACCGTTCTTTTGTTCTCATCACACTGAGGTTTCCTGCTGTCTTATGGACTCTAGAAAGCAAGAGCGTGCTACTTGCTCTAAAGCAGAGTGTGATCTATATATGAGAACTCTGCTGTGTGTTTCACTTCAGAAATGGAGTTAAACCCCAGGCTCTGAGTCTTCCTACAAGCAAGACTTCGTTTCAGGTAAGGGCACTTACTTTACAGCTCAAACGAACTACATCGTTCACGAAGCTCACATGTTTCTCATCTTAACTGACAAGCATCAGATGTTATAGGACCAGTGCTTTGTATCAGTTTCAGAAGCAGAGTTGGAATAGATATGGTCCGTATGTGAAGGAAACACCGTTCATTTGTTCTTAGCATACTCACGTTTGCTGCTGTATTAGAGAATCTAGAAAGCAAGAGCGTGCTTCTTGCTCTAAAGCAGAGTGTGATCCATGGATGAGAAATATGCTGTGTGTTTCCCTTCAGAAATGGAGGTAAATTCCAGGCTCTGTGTCTTCCTACAAGCAAGAATTCCTTTCGGGTATTGGCAGTCACTTTTCAGCTCAAACGAACTACATCCTTCACGAAGCTCACACTTTTCTCATCTTAAATGACAAGCATTGGATGCTGGAGGACCTGTGCTTTTTATCAATTTCATAGGCAGAGTTGGACTCGATATGGTCCGAATGTGTAAGAAACACCGTTCTTGTGTTCTCAGCACACTCATGTTTCATGCTGTCTTAGAGACTCTAGAAAGCAAGAGCGTGCTTCCTGCTCTAAAGCAGCGTGTGATCTATGTATGAGAACTCTGCTGTGTGTTTCACTTCAGAAATGGAGCTAAACCCCAAGCTCTGAGTCTTCCTACAAGCAACACTTCGTTTCAGGTAAGGGCTGTTACTTTACAGCTCAAAGGAACTACATCGTTCCCGAAGCTCACACGTTTCTCATCTTAAATGACAAGCATTGGATGCTGGAGGACCTGTGCTTTGTATCAATTTAAGGGCAGAGTTGGACTAGATAATGTCTGTATGTGTAGGAAACGCCGTTCTTTTGTTCTCAGCACACTCACGTTTCCTGCTGTCTTAGAGCCTCTAGAAAGCTAGAGTGTGCTTCTTGCTCTAAAGTAGAGTGTGATCAATGGATGAGAACTCTGCTGTGTGTTTCACTTCAGAAATGGAGTTAAATCCCAGGCTCTGAGTCTTCCTACAAACAAGACTTCGTTTCAGGGAAGGGCAGTTACTTTACAGCTCAAAGGAACTACATCATTCGCGAAACTCACACGTTTCTCATCTTAAATGACAAGCATTGGATCCTGGAGGACCATGCTTTGGATCAATATCAGAGGCAGAGTTGGACTCGATATGGTCCGGATGTGTAAGAAACACCGTTCTTTTGTTCTCAGCACACTCATATTTCCTGCTGTCTTAGGGACTCTAGAAAGCTAGAGCGTGCTTCTTGCTCTAAAGCATTGTGTGATCAATGGATGAGAACTCTGCTGTGTGTTTCCCTTCAGAAATGGAGTTCAATTCCAGGCTCTGTGTCTTCCTACAAGCAAGAATTCCTTTCAAGTAAGGGCAGTCAGTTTTCAGTTCAAACGAACTACATCCTTCACGAAGCTCACACGTTTCTCATCTTAAATGACAAGCATTTTATGCTGGAGGACCTGTGCTTTTTATCAATTTCAGAGGCAGAGTTGGACTCGATATGGTCCGAATGTGTAAGAAACACAGTTCTTGTGTTCTCAGCACACTCACTTTTCCTGCTGTCTTAGAGACTCTAGAAAGCTAGAGCGTGCTACTTGCTCTAAAGCAGAGTGTGATCAATGGATGAGAACTCTGCTGTGTTTTTCACTTCAGAAATGGAGTTAAATCCCAGGCTCTGAGTATTCCTACAAACAACACTTCCTTTCAGGAGGGCTGTTACTTTACAGCTCAAACGAACTACATCGTTCACGAAGCTCACACGTTTCTCATCTTAACTGATAAGCATTGAATATTATAGGACCAGTGCTTTGTATCAGTTTCAGAAGCAGAGTTGGAATAGATATGGTCCGTATGTGTAGGAAACACCGTTCATTTGTTCTTAGCACACTCACGTTTGCTGCTGTTTTAGGGAATCTAGAAAGCAAGAGCGTGCTTCTTGCTCTAAAGCAGAGTGTGATCCATGGAAGAGAACTCTGCTGTGTGTTTCACTTCAGAATTGGAGTTAAATCCCAGGCTCTGAGTCTTCCTACAAACAAGAATTCGTTTCAGGTAAGGGCAGTTTCTTTACAGCTCAAACGAACTACATCATTCATGAAGCTCACAAGTTTATCATCTTAACTGACAAGCATTGGATGTTAGTGGACCTGTTGTTTCTTTCAGTTTACAAGCAGAGTTGGATTAGTTATGGTCCGTATGTGTCAGAAACACAGTTCTTTTGTTCTGAGCACAACCACGTTTCCTCCTGTATTAGAGAATCTAGAAAGCAAGAGTGTCCTTCGTGCTCTGAAGCAGAGTGTGATCCATTAATGAGAACTATGCTGTGTGTTTCCCTTCAGAAATGGAGTTAAATCCCAGGCTCTGTGTCTTCCAACATGCAAGACTTCGTTTCAGGGAAGGGCAGTTACTTTACAGCTCAAAAGAACTACATCATTCGCGAACTCATACGTTTCTCATCTTAAATGACAAGCATTGGATCCTGGAGGACCTGTGCTTTGTATCAATTTCAGAGGCAGAGTTGGACTCGATATGGTCCGAATGTGTAAGAAACACCGTTCTTTTGTTCTCAGCACACTCATGTTTCCTGCTGTCTTAGGGACTCTAGAAAGCTAGAGCGTGCTTCTTGCTCTAAAGCAGAGTGTGATAAATGGATGAAAACTCTTCTGTGTTTTTGACTTCAGAAATGGAGTTAAATCCCAGGCTCTGAATATTCCTACAAACAACACTTCGTTTCAGTAGTGCTGTTACTTTACAGCTCAAACGAACTACATCGTTCACGAAGCTCACACGTTTCTCATCTTAACTGACAAGCATCGAATATTATAGGACCAGTGCTTTGTATCAGTTTCAGAAGCAGAGTTGGAATAGATATGATCCGTATATGTAGGAAACACCGTTCATTTTCTCTTAGCACACTCACGTTTGCTGCTGTATTAGAGAATCTAGAAAGCAAGAGCGTGCTTCTTGCTCTAAAGCAGAGTGTGATCCATGGAAGAGAACTCTGCTGTGTGTTTCACTTCAGAAATGGAGTTAAATCCCAGGCTCTGAGTCTTCCTACAAACAAGACTTCGTTTCAGGGAAGGGCAGTTACTTTACAGCTCAAACGAACTACATCGTTCGCGAAGCTCACACGTTTCTCATCTTAAATGACAAGCATTGGATCCTGGAGGACCTGTGCTTTGTATCAATTTCAGAGGCAGAGTTGGACTCGATATGGTCCGAATGTGTAAGAAACACCGTTCTTTTGTTCTCAGCACTCTCATGTTTCCTGCTGTCTTAGGGACTCTAGAAAGCTAGAGCGTGCTTCTTGCTCTAAAGCATTGTGTGATCAATGGATGAGAACTCTGCTGTGTGTTTCCCTTCAGAAATGGAGTTCAATTCCTGGCTCTGTGTCTTCCTACAAGCAAGAATTCCTTTCACGTAAGGGCAGACAGTTTTCAGCTCAAACGAACTACATCCTTCACGAAGCTCACACGTTTCTCATCTTAAATGACAAGCATTTTATGCAGGAGGACCTGTGCTTTTTATCAATTTCAGAGGCAGTGTTGGAATCGATATGGTCCGAATGTGTAAGAAACACCGTTCTTGTGTTCTCAGCACACTCATGTTTCCTGCTGTCTTAGAGACTCTAGAAAGCAAGAGCGTGCTTCTTGCTCTAAAGCAGAGTGTCATCTATATATGAGAACTCTGCTGTGTGTTTCACTTCAGAAATGGAGTGAAATCCCAGGCTCTGAGTCTTCCTACAAGCAAGACTTCGAAACAGGTAAGGGCAGTTACTTTACAGCTCAAACGAACTACATCGTTCACGAAGCTCACACGTTTGTCATCTTAAATGACAATCACTGGATGCTGGAGGACCTGTGCTTTGTATCAATTACAAAGGCAGAGTTGGACTAGATATGGTCCGTATGTGTAGGAAACACCGTTCTTTTGTTCTCAGCACACTCAGGTTTCCTGCTGTCTTAGAGACCCTAGAAAGCTATAGCGTGCTTCTTGCTCTAAAGCAGAGTGTGATCAATGGATGAGAACTCTGCTCTGTGTTTCAGTTCAGAAATGGAGTTAAATCCCAGGCTCTGAGTCTTCCTACAAACAAGACTTCGTTTCAGGGAAGGGCAGTTACTTTACAGCTCAAACGAACTACATCATTCGCGAAGCTCACACGTTTCTCATCTTCAATAACAAGCATTGGATCCTGGAGGACCTGTGCTTTGTATCAATTTCAGAGGCAGAGTTGGACTCGATATGGTCCGAATGTGTAAGAAACACCGTTCTTTTGTTCTCAGCACACTCATATTTCCTGCTGTCTTAGGGACTCTAGAAAGCTAGAGCGTGCTTCTTGCTCTAAAGCATTGTGTGATCAATGGATGAGAACTCTGCTGTGTGTTTCCCTTCAGAAATGGAGTTAAATCCCAGGCTCTGTGTATTCCTACAAGCAAGAATTCCTTTCAAGTATGGGCAGTCAGTTTTCAGTTCAAACGAACTACATCCTTCACGAAGCTCACACGTTTCTCATCTTAAATGACAAGCATTTTATGCTGGAGGACCTGTGCTTTTTATCAATTTCAGAGGCAGAGTTGGACTCGACATGGTCCGAATGTGTAAGAAACACAGTTCTTGTGTTCTCAGCACACTCACGTTTCCTGCTGTCTTAGAGACTCTAGAAAGCTAGAGCATGCTACTTGCTCTAAAGCAGAGTGTGATCAATGGATGAGAACTCTGCTGTGTTTTTCACTTCAGAAATGGAGTTAAATCCCAGGCTCTGAGTATTCCTACAAACAACACTTCGTTTCAGGAGGGCTGTTACTTTACAGCTCAAATGAACTACATCGTTCACGAAGCTCACACGTTTCTCATCTTAACTGATAAGCAGCGAATATTATAGGACAAGTGCTTTGTATCAGTTTCAGAAGCAGAGTTGGAATAGATATGGTCCGTATGTGTAGGAAACACCGTTCATTTGTTCTTAGCACACTCACGATTGCTGCTGTATTAGGGAATCTAGAAAGCAAGAGCGTGCTTCTTGCTCTAAAGCAGAGTGTGATCCATGGAAGAGAACTCTGCTGTGTGTTTCACTTCAGAATTGGAGTTAAATCCCAGGCTCTGAGTCTTCCTACAAACAAGAATTCGTTTCAGGTAAGGGCAGTTTCTTTACAGCTCAAAGGAACTACATCATTCATGAAGCTCACAAGTTTATCATATTAACTGACAAGCATTGGATGTTAGTGGACCTGTGGTTTCTTTCAGTTTACAAGCAGAGTTGGATTAGTTATGGTCCGTATGTGTCAGAAACACAGTTCTTTTGTTCTGAGCACAACCACGTTTCCTCCTGTGTTAGAGAATCTAGAAAGCAAGAGTGTCCTTCATGCTCTGAAGCAGAGTGTGATCCATTGATGAGAACTATGCTGTGTGTTTCCCTTCAGAAATGGAGTTAAATCCCAGGCTCTGTGTCTTCCAACATGCAAGACTTCGTTTCAGGGAAGGGCAGTCACTTTTCAGCTCAAACGAACTACATCG
Source organism: Onychomys leucogaster (assembly GCA_949786385.1). Lineage (NCBI taxonomy): Eukaryota > Metazoa > Chordata > Mammalia > Rodentia > Cricetidae > Onychomys > Onychomys leucogaster. The sequence goes on along the minus strand of CATKUP010000132.1, from coordinate 864,821 downwards.
TTCACGAAGCTCACACGTTTCTCATCTTAACTGATAAGCATCGAATATTATAGGACAAGTGCTTTGTATCAGTTTCAGTAGCAGAGTTGGAATAGATATGGTCCGCATGTGTAGGAAACACCGTTCATTTGTTCTTAGCACACTCAGGTTTGCTGCTGTATTAGGGAATCTAGAAAGCAAGAGCGTGCTTCTTGCTCTAAAGCAGAGTGTGATCAATGGATGAGAACTCTGCTGTGTGTTTCACTTCAGAATTGGAGTTAAATTCCAGGCTCTATGTCTTCCTACAAGCAAGAATTCCTTTCGGGTAAGGGCAGTCACTTTTCAGCTCAAACGAACTACATCCTTCACGAAGTTCACACTTTTCTCATCTTAAATGACAAGCATTGTATGCTGGAGGACCTGTGCTTTTTATCAATTTCATAGGCAGAGTTGGACTCGATATGGTCCGAATGTGTAAGAAACACCGTTCTTGTGTTCTCAGCACACTCATGTTTCATGCTGTCTTAGAGACTCTAGAAAGCAAGAGCGTGCTTAATGCTCTAAAGCAGAGTGTGATCTATATATGAGAACTCTGCTGTGTGTTTCACTTCAGAAATGGAGCTAAACCCCAAGCTCTGAGTCTTCCTACAAGCAACACTTCGTTTCAGGTAAGGGCTGTTACTTTACAGCTCAAAGGAACTACATCGTTCCCGAAGCTCACACGTTTCTCATCTTAAATGACAAGCATTGGATGCTCTAGGACCTGTGCAATGTATCAATTTCAGAGGCAGAGTTGGACTAGACATGGTCCGTATGTGTAGGAAACGCCTTTCTTTTGTTCTCAGCACACTCACGTTTCCTGCTGTCTAGAGACTCTAGAAAGTTAGAGTGTGCTTCTTGCTCTAAAGCAGAGTGTGATCAATGGATGAGAACTCTGCTGTGTGTTTCAGTTCAGAAATGGAGTTAAATCCCAGGCTCTGAGTCTTCCTACAAACAAGACTTCGTTTCAGGGAAGGGCAGTTACTTTACAGCTCAAAGGAACTACATCATTCGCGAAACTCACACGTTTCTCATCTTAAATGACAAGCATTGGATCCTGGTGGACCTGTGCTTTGCATGAATTTCAGAGGCAGAGTTGGACTCGACATGGTCCGGATGTGTAAGAAACACCGTTCTTTTGTTCTCAGCACACTCATATTTCCTGCTGTCTTAGGGACTCTAGAAAGCTAGAGCGTTTTTCTTGCTCTAAAGCATTGTGTGATCAATGGATGAGAACTCTGCTGTGTGTTTCCCTTCAGAAATGGAGTTCAATTCCAGGCTCTGTGTCTTCCTACAAACAAGACTTCGTTTCAGGGAAGGGCAGTTACTTTACAGCTCAAAAGAACTACATCTTTCGCAAAACTCACACGTTTCTCATCTTAAATGACAAGCATTGGATCCTGGAGGACCTGTGGTTTGTATCAATTTCAGAGGCAGAGTTGGACTCGATATGGTCCGAATGTGTAAGAAACACCGTTCTTTTCTTCTCAGCACACTCATGTTTCCTGCTGTCTTAGGGACTCTAGAAAGCTAGAGCGTGCTTCTTGCTCTAAAGCAGAGTGTGATAAATGGATGAGAACTCTGCTGTGTTTTTGACTTCAGAAATGGAGTTAAATCCCAGGCTCTGAATATTCCTACAAACAACACTTCGTTTCAGGAGTGCTGTTTCTTTACAGCTAAAACGAACTACATCGTTCACAAAGCTCACACGTTTCTCATCTTAACTGACAAGCATCGAATATTATAGGACCAGTGCTTTGTATGAGTTTCAGAAGCAGAGTTGGAATAGATATGGTCCGTATATGTAGGAAACACAGTTCATTTTCTCTTAGCACACTCACGTTTGCTGCTGTATTAGAGAATCTAGAAAGCAAGAGCGTGCTTCTTGCTCTAAAGCAGAGTGTGATCCATGGAAGAGAACTCTGCTGTGCGTTTCTCTTCAGAAATGGAGTTCAATTCCAGGCTCTGTGTCTACCTACAAGCAAGAATTCCTTTCAAGTAAGGGCAGTCAGTTTTCAGCTCAAACGAACTACATCCTTCACGAAGATCACACGTTTCTCATCTTAAATGACAAGCATTTTATGCTGGAGGACCTGTGCTTTTTAATCAATTTCAGAGGCAGAGTTGGACTCGATATGGTCCGAATGTGTAAGAAACACCGTTCTTGTGTTCTCAGCACACTCATGTTTCCTGCTGTCTTAGAGACTCTAGAAAGCAAGAGCGTGCTTCTTGCTCTAAAGCAGAGTGTGGTCTATACATGACAACTCTGCTGTGTGTTTCACTTCAGAAATGGAGTTCAACCCCAGGCTCTGAGTCTTCCTACAAGCAACACGTCGTTTCAGGTAAGGGCGGTCACTTTTCAGCTCAAACGAACTACATCCTTCAAGAAGCTCACACTTTTCTCATCTTAAATGACAAGCATTGGATGCTGGAGGACCTGTGCTTTTATCAATTTCATAGGCAGAGTTGGACTCGATATGGTCCGAATGTGTAAGAAACACCGTTCTTGTGTTCTCAGCACACTCATGTTTCATGCTGTCTTAGAGACTCTAGAAAGCAAGAGCGTGGTTCTTGCTCTATAGCAGAGTGTGACCTATATATGAGAACTCTGCTGTGTGTTTCACATCAGAAATGGAGTTAAAACCCAGGCTATGAGTCTTCCTACAAGCAACACTTCGTTTCAGGTAAGGGCAGTTACTTTACAGCTCAAAGGAACTACATCATTCCCGAAGCACACACGTTTCTCATCTTAAATGACAAGCATTGGATGCTGGAGGACCTGTGCTTTGTATCAATTTCAGAGGCAGAGTTGGACTAGATATGGTCCGTATGTGTAGGAAACGCCGTTCTTTTGTTCTCAGCACACTCACTTTTCCTGCTGTCTTAGAGACTCTAGAGAGCTAGAGTGTGCTTCTTGCTCTAAAGCAGAGTGTGATCAATTGATGAGAACTCTGCTGTGTGTTTCACTTCAGAAATGGAGGTAAATCCCAGGCTCTGAGTCTTCCTACAAACAAGACTTCGTTTCAGGGAAGGGCAGTTACTTTACAGCTCAAAGGAACTACATCATTCGCGAAGCTCACACGTTTCTCATCTTAAATGACAAGCATTGGATCGTGGAGGACCTGTGCTTTGCATCAATTTCAGAGGCAGAGTTGGACTCGATATGGCCCGAAACACCGTTCTTTTGTTCTCAACATTCTCATGTTTCCTGCTGTCTTAGGGACTCTAGAAAGCTAGAGCGTTCTTCTTGCTCTAAAGCATTGTGTGATCAATGGATGAGAACTCTGCTGTGTGTTTCCCTTCAGAAATGGAGTTCAATTCCAGGCTCTGTGTCTTCGAACAAGCAAGAATTCCTTTCAAGTAAGGGCAGTCAGTTTTCAGCTCAAACGAACTACATCCTTCACGAAGCTCACACGTTTCTCATCTTAAATGACAAGCATTTTATGCTGGAGGACCTGTGCTTTTTAATCAATTTCAGAGGCAGAGTTGGACTAGATAATGTCTGTATGTGTAGGAAACGCCGTTCTTTTGTTCTCAGCACACTCACGTTTCCTGCTGTCTTAGAGCCTCTAGAAAGCTAGAGTGTGCTTCTTGCTCTAAAGTAGAGTGTGATCAATGGATGAGAACTCTGCTGTGTGTTTCACTTCAGAAATGGAGTTAAATCCCAGGCTCTGAGTCTTCCTACAAACAAGACTTCGTTTCAGGGAAGGGCAGTTACTTTACAGCTCAAAGGAACTACATCATTCGCGAAACTCACACGTTTCTCATCTTAAATGACAAGCATTGGATCCTGGAGGACCATGCTTTGGATCAATATCAGAGGCAGAGTTGGACTCGATATGGTCCGGATGTGTAAGAAACACCGTTCTTTTGTTCTCAGCACACTCATATTTCCTGCTGTCTTAGGGACTCTAGAAAGCTAGAGCGTGCTTCTTGCTCTAAAGCATTGTGTGATCAATGGATGAGAACTCTGCTGTGTGTTTCCCTTCAGAAATGGAGTTCAATTCCAGGCTCTGTGTCTTCCTACAAGCAAGAATTCCTTTCAAGTAAGGGCAGTCAGTTTTCAGTTCAAACGAACTACATCCTTCACGAAGCTCACACGTTTCTCATCTTAAATGACAAGCATTTTATGCTGGAGGACCTGTGCTTTTTATCAATTTCAGAGGCAGAGTTGGACTCGATATGGTCCGAATGTGTAAGAAACACAGTTCTTGTGTTCTCAGCACACTCACTTTTCCTGCTGTCTTAGAGACTCTAGAAAGCTAGAGCGTGCTACTTGCTCTAAAGCAGAGTGTGATCAATGGATGAGAACTCTGCTGTGTTTTTCACTTCAGAAATGGAGTTAAATCCCAGGCTCTGAGTATTCCTACAAACAACACTTCCTTTCAGGAGGGCTGTTACTTTACAGCTCAAACGAAGTACATCGTTCACGAAGCTCACACGTTTCTCATCTTAACTGATAAGCATTGAATATTATAGGACCAGTGCTTTGTATCAGTTTCAGAAGCAGAGTTGGAATAGATATGGTCCGTATGTGTAGGAAACACCGTTCATTTGTTCTTAGCACACTCACGTTTGCTGCTGTTTTAGGGAATCTAGAAAGCAAGAGCGTGCTTCTTGCTCTAAAGCAGAGTGTGATCCATGGAAGAGAACTCTGCTGTGTGTTTCACTTCAGAATTGGAGTTAAATCCCAGGCTCTGAGTCTTCCTACAAACAAGAATTCGTTTCAGGTAAGGGCAGTTTCTTTACAGCTCAAATGAACTACATCATTCATGAAGCTCACAAGTTTATCATCTTAACTGACAAGCATTGGATGTTAGTGGACCTGTGGTTTCTTTCAGTTTACAAGCAGAGTTGGATTAGTTATGGTCCGTATGTGTCAGAAACACAGTTCTTTTGTTCTGAGCACAACCACGTTTCCTCCTGTATTAGAGAATCTAGAAAGCAAGAGTGTCCTTCGTGCTCTGAAGCAGAGTGTGATCCATTAATGAGAACTATGCTGTGTGTTTCCCTTCAGAAATGGAGTTAAATCCCAGGCTCTGTGTCTTCCAACATGCAAGACTTCGTTTCAGGGAAGGGCAGTTACTTTACAGCTCAAAAGAACTACATCATTCGCGAACTCATACGTTTCTCATCTTAAATGACAAGCATTGGATCCTGGAGGACCTGTGCTTTGTATCAATTTCAGAGGCAGAGTTGGACTCGATATGGTCCGAATGTGTAAGAAACACCGTTCTTTTGTTCTCAGCACACTCATGTTTCCTGCTGTCTTAGGGACTCTAGAAAGCTAGAGCGTGCTTCTTGCTCTAAAGCAGAGTGTGATAAATGGATGAAAACTATTCTGTGTTTTTGACTTCAGAAATGGAGTTAAATCCCAGGCTCTGAATATTCCTACAAACAACACTTCGTTTCAGTAGTGCTGTTACTTTACAGCTCAAACGAACTACATCGTTCACGAAGCTCACACGTTTCTCATCTTAACTGACAAGCATCGAATATTATAGGACCAGTGCTTTGTATCAGTTTCAGAAGCAGAGTTGGAATAGATATGATCTGTATATGTAGGAAACACCGTTCATTTTCTCTTAGCACACTCACGTTTGCTGCTGTATTAGAGAATCTAGAAAGCAAGAGCGTGCTTCTTGCTCTAAAGCAGAGTGTGATCCATGGAAGAGAACTCTGCTGTGTGTTTCACTTCAGAAATGGAGTTAAATCCCAGGCTCTGAGTCTTCCTACAAACAAGACTTCGTTTCAGGGAAGGGCAGTTACTTTACAGCTCAAACGAACTACATCGTTCGCGAAGCTCACACGTTTCTCATCTTAAATGACAAGCATTGGATCCTGGAGGACCTGTGCTTTGTATCAATTTCAGAGGCAGAGTTGGACTCGATATGGTCCGAATGTGTAAGAAACACCGTTCTTTTGTTCTCAGCACTCTCATGTTTCCTGCTGTCTTAGGGACTCTAGAAAGCTAGAGCGTGCTTCTTGCTCTAAAGCATTGTGTGATCAATGGATGAGAACTCTGCTGTGTGTTTCCCTTCAGAAATGGAGTTCAATTCCAGGCTCTGTGTCTTCCTACAAGCAAGAATTCCTTTCACGTAAGGGCAGATAGTTTTCAGCTCAAACGAACTACATCCTTCACGAAGCTCACACGTTTCTCATCTTAAATGACAAGCATTTTATGCAGGAGGACCTGTGCTTTTTATCAATTTCAGAGGCAGTGTTGGAATCGATATGGTCCGAATGTGTAAGAAACACCGTTCTTGTGTTCTCAGCACACTCATGTTTCCTGCTGTCTTAGAGACTCTAGAAAGCAAGAGCGTGCTTCTTGCTCTAAAGCAGAGTGTGATCTATACATGAGAACTATGCTGTGTGTTTCACTTCAGAAATGGAGTTAAACCCCAGGCTCTGAGTCTTCCTACAAGCAACACGTCGTTTCAGGTAAGGGCAGTTACTTTACAGCTCAAACGAACTACATCGTTCTCGAAGGTCACACGTTTCTCATCTTAACTGACAAGCATCGAATATTATAGGACCAGTGCTTTGTATCAGTTTCAGAAGCAGAGTTGGAATAGATATGGTCCGTATGTGTAGGAAACACGGTTCATTTGTTCTTAGCACACACACGTTTGCTGCTGTATTAGAGAATCTAGAAAGCAAGAGCGTGCTTCTTGCTCTAAAGCAGAGTGTGATCCATGGAAGAGAACTCTGCTGTGTTTTTCGCTTCAGAAATGGAGTTAAATCCCAGGCTCTGTGTCTTCCAACATGCAAGACTACGTTTCAGGGAAGAGCAGTCACTTTTCAGCTCAAACGAACTACATCGTTCACAAAGCTCACACGTTTCTCATCTTAACTGACAAGCATCGGATGTTATAGGACCAGTGCTTCGTATCAGTTTCAGAAGCAGAGTTGGAATAGATATGGTCCGTATGTGAAGGAAACACCGTTCATTTGTTCTTAGCACACTCACGTTTGTTGCTGTATTAGAGAATCTAGAAAGCAAGAGCGTGCTTCTTGCTCTAAAACAGAGTGTGATCCATGGATGAGAAATATGCTGTGTGTTTCCCTTCAGAAATGGAGTTAAATTCCAGGCTCTGTGTCTTCCTACAAGCAAGAATTCCTTTCAAGTAAGGGCAGTCAGTTTTCAGCTCAAACGAACTACATCCTTCAAGAAGCTCGCATGTTTCTCATCTTAAATGACAAGCATTTTATGCTGGAGGACTTGTGGTTTTTATCAATTTCAGAGCCACAGTTGGACTCGATATGGTCCGAATGTGTAAGAAACACCGTTCTTGTGTTCTCAGCACACTCATGATTCCTGCTGTCTTAGAGACTCTAGAAAGCAAGAGCGTGCTTATTGCTCTAAAGCAGAGTGTGATCTATATATGAGAACTCTGTTGTGTGTTTCACTTCAGAAGTGGAGTTAAACCCCAGGCTCTGAGTCTTCCTACAAGCAACACTTCATTTCAGGTAAGGGCAGTTACTTTACACCTCAAACGAACTACATCGTTCACGAAGCTCACACGTTTGTCATCTTAAATGACAATCACTGGATGCTGGAGGACCTGTGCTTTGTATCAATTACAAAGGCAGAGTTGGACTAGATATGGTCCGTATGTGTAGGAAACACCATTCTTTTGTTCTCAGCACACTCAGGTTTCCTGCTGTCTTAGAGACCCTAGAAAGCTATAGCGTGCTTCTTGCTCTAAAGCAGAGTGTGATCAATGGATGAGAACTCTGCTGTGTGTTTCAGTTCAGAAATGGAGTTAAATCCCAGGCTCTGAGTCTTCCTACAAACAAGACTTCGTTTCAGGGAAGGGCAGTTACTTTACAGCTCAAACGAACTACATCATTCGCGAAGCTCACACGTTTCTCATCTTCAATAACAAGCATTGGATCCTGGAGGACCTGTGCTTTGTATCAATTTCAGAGGCAGAGTTGGACTCGATATGGTCCGAATGTGTAAGAAACACCGTTCTTTTGTTCTCAGCACACTCATATTTCCTGCTGTCTTAGGGACTCTAGAAAGCTAGAGCGTGCTTCTTGCTCTAAAGCATTGTGTGATCAATGGATGAGAACTCTGCTGTGTGTTTCCCTTCAGAAATGGAGTTAAATCCCAGGCTCTGTGTATTCCTACAAGCAAGAATTCCTTTCAAGTATGGGCAGTCAGTTTTCAGTTCAAACGAACTACATCCTTCACGAAGCTCACACGTTTCTCATCTTAAATGACAAGCATTTTATGCTGGAGGACCTGTGCTTTTTATCAATTTCAGAGGCAGAGTTGGACTCGACATGGTCCGAATGTGTAAGAAACACAGTTCTTGTGTTCTCAGCACACTCACGTTTCCTGCTGTCTTAGAGACTCTAGAAAGCTAGAGCATGCTACTTGCTCTAAAGCAGAGTGTGATCAATGGATGAGAACTCTGCTGTGTTTTTCACTTCAGAAATGGAGTTAAATCCCAGGCTCTGAGTATTCCTACAAACAACACTTCGTTTCAGGAGGGCTGTTACTTTACAGCTCAAATGAACTACATCGTTCACGAAGCTCACACGTTTCTCATCTTAAATGACAAGCAGCGAATATTATAGGACAAGTGCTTTGTATCAGTTTCAGAAGCAGAGTTGGAATAGATATGGTCCGTATGTGTAGGAAACACCGTTCATTTGTTCTTAGCACACTCACGATTGCTGCTGTATTAGGGAATCTAGAAAGCAAGAGCGTGCTTCTTGCTCTAAAGCAGAGTGTGATCCATGGAAGAGAACTCTGCTGTGTGTTTCACTTCAGAATTGGAGTTAAATCCCAGGCTCTGAGTCTTCCTACAAACAAGAATTCGTTTCAGGTAAGGGCAGTTTCTTTACAGCTCAAAGGAACTACATCATTCATGAAGCTCACAAGTTTATCATATTAACTGACAAGCATTGGATGTTAGTGGACCTGTGGTTTCTTTCAGTTTACAAGCAGAGTTGGATTAGTTATGGTCCGTATGTGTCAGAAACACAGTTCTTTTGTTCTGAGCACAACCACGTTTCCTCCTGTGTTAGAGAATCTAGAAAGCAAGAGTGTCCTTCATGCTCTGAAGCAGAGTGTGATCCATTGATGAGAACTATGCTGTGTGTTTCCCTTCAGAAATGGAGTTAAATCCCAGGCTCTGTGTCTTCCAACATGCAAGACTTCGTTTCAGGGAAGGGCAGTCACTTTTCAGCTCAAACGAACTACATCGTTCACGAAGCTCACACGTTTCTCATCTTAACTGATAAGCATCGAATATTATAGGACAAGTGCTTTGTATCAGTTTCAGTAGCAGAGTTGGAATAGATATGGTCCGCATGTGTAGGAAACACCGTTCATTTGTTCTTAGCACACTCAGGTTTGCTGCTGTATTAGGGAATCTAGAAAGCAAGAGCGTGCTTCTTGCTCTAAAGCAGAGTGTGATCAATGGATGAGAACTCTGCTGTGTGTTTCACTTCAGAATTGGAGTTAAATTCCAGGCTCTATGTCTTCCTACAAGCAAGAATTCCTTTCGGGTAAGGGCAGTCACTTTTCAGCTCAAACGAACTACATCCTTCACGAAGTTCACACTTTTCTCATCTTAAATGACAAGCATTGTATGCTGGAGGACCTGTGCTTTTTATCAATTTCATAGGCAGAGTTGGACTCGATATGGTCCGAATGTGTAAGAAACACCGTTCTTGTGTTCTCAGCACACTCATGTTTCATGCTGTCTTAGAGACTCTAGAAAGCAAGAGCGTGCTTAATGCTCTAAAGCAGAGTGTGATCTATATATGAGAACTCTGCTGTGTGTTTCACTTCAGAAATGGAGCTAAACCCCAAGCTCTGTGTCTTCCTACAAGCAACACTTCGTTTCAGGTAAGGGCAGTTACTTTACAGCTCAAAGGAACTACATCATTCGCGAAACTCACACGTTTCTCATCTTAAATGACAAGCATTGGATCCTGGTGGACCTGTGCTTTGCATGAATTTCAGAGGCAGAGTTGGACTCGACATGGTCCGGATGTGTAAGAAACACCGTTCTTTTGTTCTCAGCACACGCATATTTCCTGCTGTCTTAGGGACTCTAGAAAGCTAGAGCGTTTTTCTTGCTCTAAAGCATTGTGTGATCAATGGATGAGAACTCTGCTGTGTGTTTCCCTTCAGAAATGGAGTTCAATTCCAGGCTCTGTGTCTTCCTACAAACAAGACTTCGTTTCAGGGAAGGGCAGTTACTTTACAGCTCAAAAGAACTACATCTTTCGCGAAACTCACACGTTTCTCATCTTAAATGACAAGCATTGGATCCTGGAGGACCTGTGGTTTGTATCAATTTCAGAGGCAGAGTTGGACTCGATATGGTCCGAATGTGTAAGAAACACCGTTCTTTTCTTCTCAGCACACTCATGTTTCCTGCTGTCTTAGGGACTCTAGAAAGCTAGAGCGTGCTTCTTGCTCTAAAGCAGAGTGTGATAAATGGATGAGAACTCTGCTGTGTTTTTGACTTCAGAAATGGAGTTAAATCCCAGGCTCTGAATATTCCTACAAACAACACTTCGTTTCAGGAGTGCTGTTTCTTTACAGCTAAAACGAACTACATTGTTCACAAAGCTCACACGTTTCTCATCTTAACTGACAAGCATCGAATATTATAGGACCAGTGCTTTGTATGAGTTTCAGAAGCAGAGTTGGAATAGATATGGTCCGTATATGTAGGAAACACAGTTCATTTTCTCTTAGCACACTCACGTTTGCTGCTGTATTAGAGAATCTAGAAAGCAAGAGCGTGCTTCTTGCTCTAAAGCAGAGTGTGATCCATGGAAGAGAACTCTGCTGTGCGTTTCTCTTCAGAAATGGAGTTCAATTCCAGGCTCTGTGTCTACCTACAAGCAAGAATTCCTTTCAAGTAAGGGCAGTCAGTTTTCAGCTCAAACGAACTACATCCTTCACGAAGATCACACGTTTCTCATCTTAAATGACAAGCATTTTATGCTGGAAGACCTGTGCTTTTTAATCAATTTCAGAGGCAGAGTTGGACTCGATATGGTCCGAATGTGTAAGAAACACCGTTCTTGTGTTCTCAGCACACTCATGTTTCCTGCTGTCTTAGAGACTCTAGAAAGCAAGAGCGTGCTTCTTGCTCTAAAGCAGAGTGTGGTCTATACATGACAACTCTGCTGTGTGTTTCACTTCAGAAATGGAGTTCAACCCCAGGCTCTGAGTCTTCCTACAAGCAACACGTCGTTTCAGGTAAGGGCGGTCACTTTTCAGCTCAAACGAACTACATCCTTCAAGAAGCTCACACTTTTCTCATCTTAAATGACAAGCATTGGATGCTGGAGGACCTGTGCTTTTATCAATTTCATAGGCAGAGTTGGACTCGATATGGTCCGAATGTGTAAGAAACACCGTTCTTGTGTTCTCAGCACACTCATGTTTCATGCTGTCTTAGAGACTCTAGAAAGCAAGAGCGTGGTTCTTGCTCTATAGCAGAGTGTGACCTATATATGAGAACTCTGCTGTGTGTTTCACATCAGAAATGGAGTTAAAACCCAGGCTATGAGTCTTCCTACAAGCAACACTTCGTTTCAGGTAAGGGCAGTTACTTTACAGCTCAAAGGAACTACATCATTCCCGAAGCACACACGTTTCTCATCTTAAATGACAAGCATTGGATGCTGGAGGACCTGTGCTTTGTATCAATTTCAGAGGCAGAGTTGGACTAGATATGGTCCGTATGTGTAGGAAACGCCGTTCTTTTGTTCTCAGCACACTCACTTTTCCTGCTGTCTTAGAGACTCTAGAGAGCTAGAGTGTGCTTCTTGCTCTAAAGCAGAGTGTGATCAATGGATGAGAACTCTGCTGTGTGTTTCACTTCAGAAATGGAGGTAAATCCCAGGCTCTGAGTCTTCCTACAAACAAGACTTCGTTTCAGGGAAGGGCAGTTACTTTACAGCTCAAAGGAACTACATCATTTGCGAAGCTCACACGTTTCTCATCTTAAATGACAAGCATTGGATCGTGGAGGACCTGTGCTTTGCATCAATTTCAGAGGCAGAGTTGGACTCGATATGGCCCGAAACACCGTTCTTTTGTTCTCAGCACTCTCATGTTTCCTGCTGTCTTAGGGACTCTAGAAAGCTAGAGCGTTCTTCTTGCTCTAAAGCATTGTGTGATCAATGGATGAGAACTCTGCTGTGTGTTTCCCTTCAGAAATGGAGTTCAATTCCAGGCTCTGTGTCTTCGAACAAGCAAGAATTCCTTTCAAGTAAGGGCAGTCAGTTTTCAGCTCAAACGAACTACATCCTTCACGAAGCTCACACGTTTCTCATCTTAAATGACAAGCATTTTATGCTGGAGGACCTGTGCTTTTTAATCAATTTCAGAGGCAGAGTTGGACTCGATATGGTCCGAATGTGTAAGAAACACCGTTCTTGTGTTCTCAACACACTCATGTTTCCTGCTGTCTTAGAGACTCTAGAAAGCAAGAGCGTGCTTCTTGCTCTAAAGCAGAGTGTGATCTATACATGAGAACTCTGCTGTGTGTTTCACTTCAGAAATGGAGTTAAATCCCAGGCTCTGAGTCTTCCTACAAGCAACACTTCATTTCAGGTAAGGGCAGTTACTTTACAGCTCAAACGAACTACATCGTTCACGAAGCTCACACGTTTCTCATCTTAACTGATAAGCATCGAATATTATAGGACAAGTGCTTTGTATCAGTTTCAGAAGCAGAGTTGGAATAGATATGGTCCGTATGTGTAGGAAACACCGTTCATTTGTTCTTAGCACACTCACGTTTGCTGTTGTATTAGGGAATCTAGAAAGCAAGAGGGTGCTTCTTGCTCTAAAGCAGAGTGTGATCCATGGAAGAGAACTCTGCTGTGTGTTTCACTTCAGAATTGGAGTTAAATCCCAGGCTCTGAGTCTTCATACAAACAAGAATTCGTTTCAGGTAAGGGCAGTTTCTTTACAGCTCAAACGAACTACATCATTCATGAAGCTCACAAGTTTATCATCTTAACTGACAAGCATTGGATGTTAGTGGACCTGTGGTTTCTTTCAGTTTACAAGCAGAGTTGGATTAGTTATGGTCCGTAAGTGTCAGAAACACAGTTCTTTTGTTCTTAGCACACTCACGTTTGCTGCTGTATTAGGGAATCTAGAAAGCAAGAGCGTGCTTCTTGCTCTAAAGCAGAGTGTGATCAATGGATGAGAACTCTGCTGTGTGTTTCACTTCAGAATTGGAGTTAAATTCCAGGCTCTATGTCTTCCTACAAGCAAGAATTCCTTTCGGGTAAGGGCAGTCACTTTTCAGCTCAAACGAACTACATCCTTCACAAAGTTCACACTTTTCTCATCTTAAATGACAAGCATTGGATGCTCTAGGACCTGTGCAATGTATCAATTTCAGAGGCAGAGTTGGACTAGACATGGTCCGTATGTGTAGGAAACGCCTTTCTTTTGTTCTCAGCACACTCACGTTTCCTGCTGTCTAGAGACTCTAGAAAGTTAGAGTGTGCTTCTTGCTCTAAAGCAGAGTGTGATCAATGGATGAGAACTCTGCTGTGTGTTTCATTTCAGAAATGGAGTTAAATCCCAGGCTCTGAGTCTTCCTACAAACAAGACTTCGTTTCAGGGAAGGGCAGTTACTTTACAGCTCAAAGGAACTACATCATTCGCGAAACTCACACGTTTCTCATCTTAAATGACAAGCATTGGATCCTGGTGGACCTGTGCTTTGCATGAATTTCAGAGGCAGAGTTGGACTCGACATGGTCCGGATGTGTAAGAAACACCGTTCTTTTGTTCTCAGCACACTCATATTTCCTGCTGTCTTAGGGACTCTAGAAAGCTAGAGCGTGCTTCTTGCTCTAAAGCAGAGTGTGATAAATGGATGAGAACTCTGCTGTGTTTTTGACTTCAGAAATGGAGTTAAATCCCAGGCTCTGAATATTCCTACAAACAACACTTCGTTTCAGGAGTGCTGTTTCTTTACAGCTAAAACGAACTACATCGTTCACAAAGCTCACACGTTTCTCATCTTAACTGACAAGCATCGAATATTATAGGACCAGTGCTTTGTATGAGTTTCAGAAGCAGAGTTGGAATAGATATGGTCCGTATATGTAGGAAACACAGTTCATTTTCTCTTAGCACACTCACGTTTGCTGCTGTATTAGAGAATCTAGAAAGCAAGAGCGTGCTTCTTGCTCTAAAGCAGAGTGTGATCCATGGAAGAGAACTCTGCTGTGCGTTTCTCTTCAGAAATGGAGTTCAATTCCAGGCTCTGTGTCTACCTACAAGCAAGAATTCCTTTCAAGTAAGGGCAGTCAGTTTTCAGCTCAAACGAACTACATCCTTCACGAAGATCACACGTTTCTCATCTTAAATGACAAGCATTTTATGCTGGAAGACCTGTGCTTTTTAATCAATTTCAGAGGCAGAGTTGGACTCGATATGGTCCGAATGTGTAAGAAACACCGTTCTTGTGTTCTCAGCACACTCATGTTTCCTGCTGTCTTAGAGACTCTAGAAAGCAAGAGCGTGCTTCTTGCTCTAAAGCAGAGTGTGGTCTATACATGACAACTCTGCTGTGTGTTTCACTTCAGAAATGGAGTTCAACCCCAGGCTCTGAGTCTTCCTACAAGCAACACGTCGTTTCAGGTAAGGGCGGTCACTTTTCAGCTCAAACGAACTACATCCTTCAAGAAGCTCACACTTTTCTCATCTTAAATGACAAGCATTGGATGCTGGAGGACCTGTGCTTTTATCAATTTCATAGGCAGAGTTGGACTCGATATGGTCCGAATGTGTAAGAAACACCGTTCTTGTGTTCTCAGCACACTCATGTTTCATGCTGTCTTAGAGACTCTAGAAAGCAAGAGCGTGGTTCTTGCTCTATAGCAGAGTGTGACCTATATATGAGAACTCTGCTGTGTGTTTCACATCAGAAATGGAGTTAAAACCCAGGCTATGAGTCTTCCTACAAGCAACACTTCGTTTCAGGTAAGGGCAGTTACTTTACAGCTCAAAGGAACTACATCATTCCCGAAGCACACACGTTTCTCATCTTAAATGACAAGCATTGGATGCTGGAGGACCTGTGCTTTGTATCAATTTCAGAGGCAGAGTTGGACTAGATATGGTCCGTATGTGTAGGAAACGCCGTTCTTTTGTTCTCAGCACACTCACTTTTCCTGCTGTCTTAGAGACTCTAGAGAGCTAGAGTGTGCTTCTTGCTCTAAAGCAGAGTGTGATCAATGGATGAGAACTCTGCTGTGTGTTTCACTTCAGAAATGGAGGTAAATCCCAGGCTCTGAGTCTTCCTACAAACAAGACTTCGTTTCAGGGAAGGGCAGTTACTTTACAGCTCAAAGGAACTACATCATTCGCGAAGCTCACACGTTTCTCATCTTAAATGACAAGCATTGGATCGTGGAGGACCTGTGCTTTGCATCAATTTCAGAGGCAGAGTTGGACTCGATATGGCCCGAAACACCGTTCTTTTGTTCTCAGCACTCTCATGTTTCCTGCTGTCTTAGGGACTCTAGAAAGCTAGAGCGTTCTTCTTGCTCTAAAGCATTGTGTGATCAATGGATGAGAACTCTGCTGTGTGTTTCCCTTCAGAAATGGAGTTCAATTCCAGGCTCTGTGTCTTCGAACAAGCAAGAATTCCTTTCAAGTAAGGGCAGTCAGTTTTCAGCTCAAACGAACTACATCCTTCACGAAGCTCACACGTTTCTCATCTTAAATGACAAGCATTTTATGCTGGAGGACCTGTGCTTTTTAATCAATTTCAGAGGCAGAGTTGGACTCGATATGGTCCGAATGTGTAAGAAACACCGTTCTTGTGTTCTCAACACACTCATGTTTCCTGCTGTCTTAGAGACTCTAGAAAGCAAGAGCGTGCTTCTTGCTCTAAAGCAGAGTGTGATCTATACATGAGAACTCTGCTGTGTGTTTCACTTCAGAAATGGAGTTAAATCCCAGGCTCTGAGTCTTCCTACAAGCAACACTTCATTTCAGGTAAGGGCAGTTACTTTACAGCTCAAACGAACTACATCGTTCACGAAGCTCACACGTTTCTCATCTTAACTGATAAGCATCGAATATTATAGGACAAGTGCTTTGTATCAGTTTCAGAAGCAGAGTTGGAATAGATATGGTCCGTATGTGTAGGAAACACCGTTCATTTGTTCTTAGCACACTCACGTTTGCTGTTGTATTAGGGAATCTAGAAAGCAAGAGGGTGCTTCTTGCTCTAAAGCAGAGTGTGATCCATGGAAGAGAACTCTGCTGTGTGTTTCACTTCAGAATTGGAGTTAAATCCCAGGCTCTGAGTCTTCATACAAACAAGAATTCGTTTCAGGTAAGGGCAGTTTCTTTACAGCTCAAACGAACTACATCATTCATGAAGCTCACAAGTTTATCATCTTAACTGACAAGCATTGGATGTTAGTGGACCTGTGGTTTCTTTCAGTTTACAAGCAGAGTTGGATTAGTTATGGTCCGTAAGTGTCAGAAACACAGTTCTTTTGTTCTGAGCACAACCACGTTTCCTCCTGTATTAGAGAATCTAGAAAGCAAGAGTGTCCTTCGTGCTCTGAAGCAGAGTGTGATCCATTGATGAGAACTATGCTGTGTGTTTCCCTTCAGAAATGGAGTTAAATCCCAGGCTCTGTGTCTTCCAACATGCAAGACTTCGTTTCAGGGAAGGGCAGTCACTTTTCAGCTCAAATGAACTACATCGTTCACGAAGCTCACACGTTTCTCATCTTAACTGATAAGCATCGAATATTATAGGACAAGTGCTTTGTATCAGTTTCAGTAGCAGAGTTGGAATAGATATGGTCCGCATGTGTAGGAAACACCATTCATTTGTTCTTAGCACACTCACGTTTGCTGCTGTATTAGGGAATCTAGAAAGCAAGAGCGTGCTTCTTGCTCTAAAGCAGAGTGTGATCAATGGATGAGAACTCTGCTGTGTGTTTCACTTCAGAATTGGAGTTAAATTCCAGGCTCTATGTCTTCCTACAAGCAAGAATTCCTTTCGGGTAAGGGCAGTCACTTTTCAGCTCAAACGAACTACATCCTTCACAAAGTTCACACTTTTCTCATCTTAAATGACAAGCATTGGATGCTGGAGGACCTGTGCTTTTTATCAATTTCATAGGCAGAGTTGGACTCGATATGATCCGAATGTGTAAGAAACACCGTTCTTTTCTTCTCAGCACACTCATGTTTCATGCTGTCTTAGAGACTCAAGAAAGCAAGAGCGTGCTTCCTGCTCAATACAGAGTGTGATCTATATATGAGAACTCTGCTGTTTGTTTCACTTCAGAAATGGAGCTAAACCCCAAGCTCTGAGTCTTCCTGCAAGCAACACTTCGTTTCAGGTAAGGGCTGTTACTTTACAGCTCAAAGGAACTACATCGTTCCCGAAGCTCACACGTTTCTCATCTTAAATGACAAGCATTGGATCCTGGAGGACCTGTGCAATGTATCAATTTCAGAGGCAGAGTTGGACTAGATATGGTCCGAATGTGTAAGAAACACCGTTCTTTTGTTCTCAACACTCTCATGTTTCCTGCTGTCTTAGGGACTCTAGAAAGCTAGAGCGTGCTTCTTGCTCTAAAGCATTGTGTGATCAATGGATGAGAACTCTGCTGTGCGTTTCACTTCAGAAATGGAGTTCAATTCCAGGCTCTGTGTCTACCTACAAGCAAGAATTCCTTTCAAGTAAGGGCAGTCAGTTTTCAGCTCAAACGAACTACATCCTTCACGAAGCTCACACGTTTCTCATCTTAAATGACAAGCATTTTATGCTGGAGGACCTGTGCTTTTTAATCAATTTCAGAGACAGAGTTGGACTCGATATGGTCCAAATGTGTAAGAAACACCGTTCTTGTGTTCTCAGCACACTCATGTTTCCTGCTGTCTTAGAGACTCTAGAAAGCAAGAGCGTGCTTCTTGCTCTAAAGCAGAGTGTGATCTATACATGACAACTCTGCTGTGTGTTTCACTTCAGAAATGGAGTTCAACCCCAGGCTCTGAGTCTTCCTACAAGCAACACGTCGTTTCAGGTAAGGGCGGTCACTTTTCAGCTCAAACGAACTACATCCTTCAAGAAGCTCACACTTTTCTCATCTTAAATGACAAGCATTGGATGCTGGAGGACCTGTGCTTTTATCAATTTCATAGGCAGAGTTGGACTCGATATGGTCCGAATGTGTAAGAAACACCGTTCTTGTGTTCTCAGCACACTCATGTTTCATGCTGTCTTAGAGACTCTAGAAAGCAAGAGCGTGGTTCTTGCTCTATAGCAGAGTGTGACCTATATATGAGAACTCTGCTGTGTGTTTCACATCAGAAATGGAGTTAAAACCCAGGCTATGAGTCTTCCTACAAGCAACACTTCGTTTCAGGTAAGGGCAGTTACTTTACAGCTCAAAGGAACTACATCGTTCCCGAAGCTCACACGTTTCTCATCTTAAATGACAAGCATTGGATGCTGGAGGACCTGTGCTTTGTATCAATTTCAGAGGCAGAGTTGGACTAGATATGGTCCGTATGTGTAGGAAACGCCGTTCTTTTGTTCTCAGCACACTCACGTTTCCTGCTGTCTTAGAGACTCTAGAAAGCTAGAGTGTGCTTCTTGCTCTAAAGCAGAGTGTGATCAATGGATGAGAACTCTGCTGTGTGTTTCACTTCAGAAATGGAGTTAAATCCCAGGCTCTGAGTCTTCCTACAAACAAGACTTCGTTTCAGGGAAGGCCAGTTACTTTACAGCTCAAAGAAACTACATCATTCGCGAAGCTCACACGTTTCTCATCTTAAATGACAAGCATTGGATCCTGGAGGACCTGTGCTTTGCATCAATTTCAGAGGCAGAGTTGGACTCGATATGGTCCGAATGTGTAAGAAACACCGTTCTTTTGTTCTCAGCACTCTCATGTTTCCTGCTGTCTTAGGGACTCTAGAAAGCTAGAGCGTTCTTCTTGCTCTAAAGCATTGTGTGATCAATGGATGAGAACTCTGCTGTGTGTTTCCCTTCAGAAATGGAGTTCAATTCCAGGCTCTGTGTCTTCCTACAAGCAAGAATTCCTTTCAAGTAAGGGCAGTCAGTTTTCAGCTCAAACGAACTACATCCTTCACGAAGCTCACACATTTCTCATCATAAATGACAAGCATTTTATGCTGGAGGACCTGTGCTTTTTAATCAATTTCAGAGACAGAGTTGGACTCGATATGGTCCAAATGTGTAAGAAACACCGTTCTTGTGTTCTCGGCACACTCATGTTTCCTGCTGTCTTAGAGACTCTAGAAAGCAAGAGCGTGCTTCTTGCTCTAAAGCAGAGTGTGATCTATACATGAAAACTCTGCTTTGTGTTTCACTTCAGAAATGGAGTTAAACCCCAGGCTCTGAGTCTTCCTACAAACAAGACTTCGTTTCAGGGAAGGGCAGTTACTTTACAGCTCAAAGGAACTACATCATTCGCGAAACTCACACGTTTCTCATCTTAAATGACAAGCATTGGATCCTGGTGGACCTGTGCTTTGCATGAATTTCAGAGGCAGAGTTGGACTCGATATGGTCCGGATGTGTAAGAAACACCGTTCTTTTGTTCTCAGCACACTCATATTTCCTGCTGTCTTAGGGAATCTAGAAAGCAAGAGCGTGCTTCTTGCTCTAAAGCATTGTGTGATCAATGGATGAGAACTCTGCTGTGTGTTTCCCTTCAGAAATGGAGTTCTATTCCAGGCTCTGTGTCTTCCTACAAACAAGACTTCGTTTCAGGGAAGGGCAGTTACTTTACAGCTCAAAAGAACTACATCGTTCGCGAAACTCACACGTCTCTCATCTTAAATGACAAGCATTGGATCCTGGAGGACCTGTGCTTTGTATCAATTTCAGAGGCAGAGTTGGACTCGATATGGTCCGAATGTGTAAGAAACACCGTTCTTTTGTTCTCAGCACACTCATGTTTCCTGCTGTCTTAGGGACTCTAGAAAGCTAGAGCGTGCTTCTTGCTCTAAAGCAGAGTGTGATAAATGGATGAGAACTCTGCTGTGTTTTTGACTTCAGAAATGGAGTTAAATCCCAGGCTCTGAATATTCCTACAAACAACACTTGCTTTCAGGAGTGCTGGTACTTTACAGCTCAAACGAACTACATCGTTCACGAAGCTCACACGTTTCTCATCTTAACTGACAAGCATTGGATGTTAGTGGACCTGTGGTTTCTTTCAGTTTACAAGCAGAGTTGGATTAGTTATGGTCCGTAAGTGTCAGAAACACAGTTCTTTTGTTCTGAGCACAACCACGTTTCCTCCTGTATTAGAGAATCTAGAAAGCAAGAGTGTCCTTCGTGCTCTGAAGCAGAGTGTGATCCATTGATGAGAACTATGCTGTGTGTTTCCCTTCAGAAATGGAGTTAAATCCCAGGCTCTGTGTCTTCCAACATGCAAGACTTCGTTTCAGGGAAGGGCAGTCACTTTTCAGCTCAAACGAACTACATCGTTCACGAAGCTCACACGTTTCTCATCTTAACTGATAAGCATCGAATATTATAGGACAAGTGCTTTGTATCAGTTTCAGTAGCAGAGTTGGAATAGATATGGACCGCATGTGTAGGAAACACCGTTCATTTGTTCTTAGCACACTCACGTTTCTTGCTGTATTAGGGAATCTAGAAAGCAAGAGCGTGCTTCTTGCTCTAAAGCAGAGTGTGATCAATGGATGAGAACTCTGCTGTGTGTTTCACTTCAGAATTGGAGTTAAATTCCAGGCTCTATGTCTTCCTACAAGCAACAATTCCTTTCGGGTAAGGGCAGTCACTTTTCAGCTCAAACGAACTACATCCTTCACAAAGTTCACACTTTTCTCATCTTAAATGACAAGCATTGGATGCTGGAGGACCTGTGCTTTTTATCAATTTCATAGGCAGAGTTGGACTCGATATGATCCGAATGTGTAAGAAACACCGTTCTTGTGTTCTCAGCACACTCATGTTTCATGCTGTCTTAGAGACTCAAGAAAGCAAGAGCGTGCTTCCTGCTCAATACAGAGTGTGATCTATATATGAGAACTCTGCTGTTTGTTTCACTTCAGAAATGGAGCTAAACCCCAAGCTCTGAGTCTTCCTGCAAGCAACACTTCGTTTCAGGTAAGGGCTGTTACTTTACAGCTCAAAGGAACTACATCGTTCCCGAAGCTCACACGTTTCTCATCTTAAATGACAAGCATTGGATCCTGGAGGACCTGTGCAATGTATCAATTTCAGAGGCAGAGTTGGACTAGATATGGTCCGAATGTGTAAGAAACACCGTTCTTTTGTTCTCAACACTCTCATGTTTCCTGCTGTCTTAGGGACTCTAGAAAGCTAGAGCGTGCTTCTTGCTCTAAAGCATTGTGTGATCAATGGATGAGAACTCTGCTGTGCGTTTCACTTCAGAAATGGAGTTCAATTCCAGGCTCTGTGTCTACCTACAAGCAAGAATTCCTTTCAAGTAAGGGCAGTCAGTTTTCAGCTCAAACGAACTACATCCTTCACGAAGCTCACACGTTTCTCATCTTAAATGACAAGCATTTTATGCTGGAGGACCTGTGCTTTTTAATCAATTTCAGAGGCAGAGTTGGACTCGATATGGTCCGAATGTGTAAGAAACACCGTTCTTGTGTTCTCAGCACACTCATGTTTCCTGCTGTCTTAGAGACTCTAGAAAGCAAGAGCGTGCTTCTTGCTCTAAAGCAGAGTGTGATCTATACATGACAACTCTGCTGTGTGTTTCACTTCAGAAATGGAGTTCAACCCCAGGCTCTGAGTCTTCCTACAAGCAACACGTCGTTTCAGGTAAGGGCGGTCACTTTTCAGCTCAAACGAACTACATCCTTCACGAAGCTCACACTTTTCTCATCTTAAATGACAAGCATTGGATGCTGGAGAACCTGTGCTTTTATCAATTTCATAGGCAGAGTTGGACTCGATATGGTCCGAATGTGTAAGAAACACCGTTCTTGTGTTCTCAGCACACTCATGTTTCATGCTGTCTTAGAGACTCTAGAAAGCAAGAGCGTGGTTCTTGCTCTATAGCAGAGTGTGACCTATATATGAGAACTCTGCTGTGTGTTTCACATCAGAAATGGAGTTAAAACCCAGGCTATGAGTCTTCCTACAAGCAACACTTCATTTCAGGTAAGGGCAGTTACTTTACAGCTCAAAGGAACTACATCGTTCCCGAAGCTCACACGTTTCTCATCTTAAATGACAAGCATTGGATGCTGGAGGACCTGTGCTTTGTATCAATTTCAGAGTCAGAGTTGGACTAGATATGGTCCGTATGTGTAGGAAACGCCTTTCTTTTGTTCTCAGCACACTCACGTTTCCTGCTGTCTTAGAGACTCTAGAAAGCTAGAGTGTGCTTCTTGCTCTAAAGCAGAGTGTGATCAATGGATGAGAACTCTGCTGTGTGTTTCACTTCAGAAATGGAGTTAAATCCCAGGCTCTGAGTCTTCCTACAAACAAGACTTCGTTTCAGGGAAGGCCAGTTACTTTACAGCTCAAAGAAACTACATCATTCGCGAAGCTCACACGTTTCTCATCTTAAATGACAAGCATTGGATCCTGGAGGACCTGTGCTTTGCATCAATTTCAGAGGCAGAGTTGGACTCGTTATGGTCCGAATGTGTAAGAAACACCGTTCTTTTGTTCTCAGCACTCTCATGTTTCCTGCTGTCTTAGGGACTCTAGAAAGCTAGAGCGTTCTTCTTGCTCTAAAGCATTGTGTGATCAATGGATGAGAACTCTGCTGTGTGTTTCCCTTCAGAAATGGAGTTCAATTCCAGGCTCTGTGTCTTCCTACAAGCAAGAATTCCTTTCAAGTAAGGGTAGTCAGTTTTCAGCTCAAACGAACTACATCCTTCACGAAGCTCACACGTTTCTCATCTTAAATGACAAGCATTTTATGCTGGAGGACCTGTGCTTTTTAATCAATTTCAGAGACAGAGTTGGACTCGATATGGTCAGAATGTGTAAGAAACACCGTTCTTGTGTTCTCAGCACACTCATGTTTCCTGCTGTCTTAGAGACTCTAGAAAGCAAGAGCGTGCTTCTTGCTCTAAAGCAGAGTGTGATCTATACATGAAAACTCTGCTGTGTGTTTCACTTCAGAAATGGAGTTAAACCCCAGGCTCTGAGTCTTCCTACAAACAAGACTTCGTTTCAGGGAAGGGCAGTTACTTTACAGCTCAAAGGAACTACATCATTCGCGAAACTCACACGTTTCTCATCTTAAATGACAAGCATTGGATCCTGGTGGACCTGTGCTTTGCATGAATTTCAGAGGCAGAGTTGGACTCGATATGGTCCGGATGTGTAAGAAACACCGTTCTTTTGTTCTCAGCACACTCATATTTCCTGCTGTCTTAGGGAATCTAGAAAGCAAGAGCGTGCTTCTTGCTCTAAAGCATTGTGTGATCAATGGATGAGAACTCTGCTGTGTGTTTCCCTTCAGAAATGGAGTTCTATTCCAGGCTCTGTGTCTTCCTACAAACAAGACTTCGTTTCAGGTAAGGGCGGTCACTTTTCAGCTCAAAAGAACTACATCGTTCACGAAGCTAACACGTTTCTCATCTTAACTGACAAGCATTGGATGTTAGAGGACCAGTTCTTTGTATCAGTTTCAGAAGCAGAGTTGGACTAGATAGGGTCCGTATGTGTAGGAAACACCGTTCTTTTTTTCTCAGCACTCTTACGTTTCCTGCTGTCTTAAGGACTCTAGAAAGCAAGAGCGTGCTTCTTGCTCTAAAGCAGAGTGTGATAAATGGATGAGAACTCTGCTGTGTGTTTCACTTCAGAAATGGAGTTCAATTCCAGGCTCTGTGTCTACCTACAAGCAAGAATTCCTTTCAAGTAAGGGCAGTCAGTTTTCAGCTCAAACGAACTACATCCTTCACGAAGCTCACACGTTTCTCATCTTAAATGACAAGCATTTTATGCTGGAGGACCTGTGCTTTTTAATCAATTTCAGAGGCAGAGTTGGACTCGATATGGTCCGAATGTGTAAGAAACACCGTTCTTGTGTTCTCAGCACACTCATGTTTCCTGCTGTCTTAGAGACTCTAGAAAGCAAGAGCGTGCTTCTTGCTCTAAAGCAGAGTGTGATCTATACATGACAACTCTGCTGTGTGTTTCACTTCAGAAATGGAGTTCAACCCCAGGCTCTGAGTCTTCCTACAAGCAACACGTCGTTTCAGGTAAGGGCGGTCACTTTTCAGCTCAAACGAACTACATCATTCACGAAGCTCACACTTTTCTCATCTTAAATGACAAGCATTGGATGCTGGAGAATCTGTGCTTTTATCAATTTCATAGGCAGAGTTGGACTCGATATGGTCCGAATGTGTAAGAAACACCGTTCTTGTGTTCTCAGCACACTCATGTTTCATGCTGTCTTAGAGACTCTAGAAAGCAAGAGCGTGGTTCTTGCTCTATAGCAGAGTGTGACCTATATATGAGAACTCTGCTGTGTGTTTCACATCAGAAATGGAGTTAAAACCCAGGCTATGAGTCTTCCTACAAGCAACACTTCATTTCAGGTAAGGGCAGTTACTTTACAGCTCAAAGGAACTACATCGTTCCCGAAGCTCACACGTTTCTCATCTTAAATGACAAGCATTGGATGCTGGAGGACCTGTGCTTTGTATCAATTTCAGAGTCAGAGTTGGACTAGATATGGTCCGTATGTGTAGGAAACGCCTTTCTTTTGTTCTCAGCACACTCACGTTTCCTGCTGTCTTAGAGACTCTAGAAAGCTAGAGTGTGCTTCTTGCTCTAAAGCAGAGTGTGATCAATGGATGAGAACTCTGCTGTGTGTTTCACTTCAGAAATGGAGTTAAATCCCAGGCTCTGAGTCTTCCTACAAACAAGACTTCGTTTCAGGGAAGGCCAGTTACTTTACAGCTCAAAGAAACTACATCATTCGCGAAGCTCACACGTTTCTCATCTTAAATGACAAGCATTGGATCCTGGAGGACCTGTGCTTTGCATCAATTTCAGAGGCAGAGTTGGACTCGATATGGTCCGAATGTGTAAGAAACACCGTTCTTTTGTTCTCAGCACTCTCATGTTTCCTGCTGTCTTAGGGACTCTAGAAAGCTAGAGCGTTCTTCTTGCTCTAAAGCATTGTGTGATCAATGGATGAGAACTCTGCTGTGTGTTTCCCTTCAGAAATGGAGTTCAATTCCAGGCTCTGTGTCTTCCTACAAGCAAGAATTCCTTTCAAGTAAGGGTAGTCAGTTTTCAGCTCAAACGAACTACATCCTTCACGAAGCTCACACGTTTCTCATCTTAAATGACAAGCATTTTATGCTGGAGGACCTGTGCTTTTTAATCAATTTCAGAGACAGAGTTGGACTCGATATGGTCAGAATGTGTAAGAAACACCGTTCTTGTGTTCTCAGCACACTCATGTTTCCTGCTGTCTTAGAGACTCTAGAAAGCAAGAGCGTGCTTCTTGCTCTAAAGCAGAGTGTGATCTATACATGAAAACTCTGCTGTGTGTTTCACTTCAGAAATGGAGTTAAACCCCAGGCTCTGAGTCTTCCTACAAACAAGACTTCGTTTCAGGGAAGGGCAGTTACTTTACAGCTCAAAGGAACTACATCATTCGCGAAACTCACACGTTTCTCATCTTAAATGACAAGCATTGGATCCTGGTGGACCTGTGCTTTGCATGAATTTCAGAGGCAGAGTTGGACTCGATATGGTCCGGATGTGTAAGAAACACCGTTCTTTTGTTCTCAGCACACTCATATTTCCTGCTGTCTTAGGGAATCTAGAAAGCAAGAGCGTGCTTCTTGCTCTAAAGCATTGTGTGATCAATGGATGAGAACTCTGCTGTGTGTTTCCCTTCAGAAATGGAGTTCTATTCCAGGCTCTGTGTCTTCCTACAAACAAGACTTCGTTTCAGGTAAGGGCGGTCACTTTTCAGCTCAAAAGAACTACATCGTTCACGAAGCTAACACGTTTCTCATCTTAACTGACAAGCATTGGATGTTAGAGGACCAGTTCTTTGTATCAGTTTCAGAAGCAGAGTTGGACTAGATAGGGTCCGTATGTGTAGGAAACACCGTTCTTTTTTTCTCAGCACTCTTACGTTTCCTGCTGTCTTAAGGACTCTAGAAAGCAAGAGCGTGCTTCTTGCTCTAAAGCAGAGTGTGATAAATGGATGAGAACTCTGCTGTGTGTTTCACTTCAGAAATGGAGTTAAATTCCAGGCTCTGTGTCTTCCTACAATCAAGAATTCCTTTCAAGGAAGGGCAGTCACTTTTCAGCTCAAACGAACTACATCCTTCACGAAGCTCACACTTTTCTCATCTTAAATGACAAGCATTGGATGCTGGAGGACCTGTGCTTTTTATCAATTTCATAGGCAGAGTTGGACACGATATGGTCCGAATGTGTAAGAAACACCGTTCTTGTGTTCTCAGCACACTCATGTTTCATTCTGTCTTAGAGACTCTAGAAAGCAAGAGCGTGGTTCTTGCTCTAAAGCAGAGTGTGACCTATATATGAGAACTCTGCTGTGTGTTTCACTTCAGAAATGGAGTTAAACCCCAGGCTATGAGTCTTCCTACAGGCAACACTCCGTTTCATGTAAGGGCAGTTATTTACAGCTCAAAGGAACTACATCGTTCCCGAAGCTCACACGTTTCTCATCTTAAATGACAAGCATTGAATGCTGGAGGACCTGTGCTTTGTATCAATTTCAGAGGCAGAGTTGGACTAGATATGGTCCGTATATTTAGGAAATGCCGTTCTTTTGTTCTCAGCACACTCACGTTTCCTGCTGTCTTAGAGACTCTAGAAAGCTAGAGCGTGCTTCTTGCTCTAAAGCAGAGTGTGATCAATGGATGAGAACTCTGCTGTGTGTTTCACTTCAGAAAGGGAGTTAAATCCCAGGCTCTGAGTCTTCCTACAAGCAAGAATTCCTTTCAAGTAAGGGCAGTCAGTTTTCAGCTCAAACGAACTACATCCTTCACGAAGCTCACACGTTTCTCATCTTAAATGACAAGCATTTTATGCTGGAGGACCTGTGCTTTGTATCAATTTCAGAGGCAGAGTTGGACTCGATATAGTCCGAATGTGTAAGAAACACCGTTCTTGTGTTCTCAGCACACTCATGTTTCCTGCTGTCTTAGAGACTCTAGAAAGCAAGAGCGTGCTTCTTGCTCTAAAGCAGAGTGTGATCAATGGATCAGAACTCTGCTGTGTGTTTCACTTCAGCAATGGAGTTAAATCCCAGGCTCTGAGTCTTCCCACAAACAAGACTTCGTTTCAGGGAAGGGCAGTTACTTTACAGCTCAAACGAACTACATCGTTCGCGAAGCTCACACGTTTCTCATCTTAAATGACAAGCATTGGATCCTGGAGGACCTGTGCTTTGTATCAATTTCAGAGGCAGAGTTGGACTCGATATGGTCCGAATGTGTAAGAAACACCGTTCTTTTGTTCTCAGCACACTCATGTTTCCTGCTGTATTAGAGAATCTAGAAAGCAAGAGCATGCTTCTTGCTCTAAAGCAGAGTGTGATCCATGGAAGAGAACTCTGCTGTGTTTTTCGCTTCAGAAATGGAGTTAAATCCCAGGCTCGGTGTCTTCCATCATGCAAGACTACGTTTCAGGGAAGGGCAGTCACTTTTCAGCTCAAACGAACTACATCGTTCACGAAGCTCACACGTTTCTCATCTTAACTGATAAGCATTGAATATTATAGGACAAGTGCTTTGTATCAGTTTCAGTAGCAGAGTTGGAATAGATATGGACCGCATGTGTAGGAAACACCGTTCATTTGTTCTTAGCACACTCACGTTTCTTGCTGTATTAGGGAATCTAGAAAGCAAGAGCGTGCTTCTTGCTCTAAAGCAGAGTGTGATCAATGGATGAGAACTCTGCTGTGTGTTTCACTTCAGAATTGGAGTTAAATTCCAGGCTCTATGTCTTCCTACAAGCAAGAATTCCTTTCGGGTAAGGGCAGTCACTTTTCAGCTCAAACGAACTACATCCTTCACAAAGTTCACACTTTTCTCATCTTAAATGACAAGCATTGGATGCTGGAGGACCTGTGCTTTTTATCAATTTCATAGGCAGAGTTGGACTCGATATGATCCGAATGTGTAAGAAACACCGTTCTTGTGTTCTCAGCACACTCATGTTTCATGCTGTCTTAGAGACTCAAGAAAGCAAGAGCGTGCTTCCTGCTCAATACAGAGTGTGATCTATATATGAGAACTCTGCTGTTTGTTTCACTTCAGAAATGGAGCTAAACCCCAAGCTCTGAGTCTTCCTGCAAGCAACACTTCGTTTCAGGTAAGGGCTGTTACTTTACAGCTCAAAGGAACTACATCGTTCCCGAAGCTCACACGTTTCTCATCTTAAATGACAAGCATTGGATCCTGGAGGACCTGTGCAATGTATCAATTTCAGAGGCAGAGTTGGACTAGATATGGTCCGAATGTGTAAGAAACACCGTTCTTTTGTTCTCAACACTCTCATGTTTCCTGCTGTCTTAGGGACTCTAGAAAGCTAGAGCGTGCTTCTTGCTCTAAAGCATTGTGTGATCAATGGATGAGAACTCTGCTGTGCATTTCACTTCAGAAATGGAGTTCAATTCCAGGCTCTGTGTCTACCTACAAGCAAGAATTCCTTTCAAGTAAGGGCAGTCAGTTTTCAGCTCAAACGAACTACATCCTTCACGAAGCTCACACGTTTCTCATCTTAAATGACAAGCATTTTATGCTGGAGGACCTGTGCTTTTTAATCAATTTCAGAGGCAGAGTTGGACTCGATATGGTCCGAATGTGTAAGAAACACCGTTCTTGTGTTCTCAGCACACTCATGTTTCCTGCTGTCTTAGAGACTCTAGAAAGCAAGAGCGTGGTTCTTGCTCTATAGCAGAGTGTGACCTATATATGAGAACTCTGCTGTGTGTTTCACATCAGAAATGGAGTTAAAACCCAGGCTATGAGTCTTCCTACAAGCAACACTTCATTTCAGGTAAGGGCAGTTACTTTACAGCTCAAAGGAACTACATCGTTCCCGAAGCTCACACGTTTCTCATCTTAAATGACAAGCATTGGATGCTGGAGGACCTGTGCTTTGTATCAATTTCAGAGGCAGAGTTGGACTAGATATGGTCCGTATGTGTAGGAAACGCCGTTCTTTTGTTCTCAGCACACTCACGTTTCCTGCTGTCTTAGAGACTCTAGAAAGCTAGAGTGTGCTTCTTGCTCTAAAGCAGAGTGTGATCAATGGATGAGAACTCTGCTGTGTGTTTCACTTCAGAAATGGAGTTAAATCCCAGGCTCTGAGTCTTCCTACAAACAAGACTTCGTTTCAGGGAAGGCCAGTTACTTTACAGCTCAAAGAAACTACATCATTCGCGAAGCTCACACGTTTCTCATCTTAAATGACAAGCATTGGATCCTGGAGGACCTGTGCTTTGCATCAATTTCAGAGGCAGAGTTGGACTCGATATGGTCCGAATGTGTAAGAAACACCGTTCTTTTGTTCTCAGCACTCTCATGTTTCCTGCTGTCTTAGGGACTCTAGAAAGCTAGAGCGTTCTTCTTGCTCTAAAGCATTGTGTGATCAATGGATGAGAACTCTGCTGTGTGTTTCCCTTCAGAAATGGAGTTCAATTCCAGGCTCTGTGTCTTCCTACAAGCAAGAATTCCTTTCAAGTAAGGGTAGTCAGTTTTCAGCTCAAACGAACTACATCCTTCACGAAGCTCACACGTTTCTCATCTTAAATGACAAGCATTTTATGCTGGAGGACCTGTGCTTTTTAATCAATTTCAGAGACAGAGTTGGACTCGATATGGTCAGAATGTGTAAGAAACACCGTTCTTGTGTTCTCAGCACACTCATGTTTCCTGCTGTCTTAGAGACTCTAGAAAGCAAGAGCGTGCTTCTTGCTCTAAAGCAGAGTGTGATCTATACATGAAAACTCTGCTGTGTGTTTCACTTCAGAAATGGAGTTAAACCCCAGGCTCTGAGTCTTCCTACAAACAAGACTTCGTTTCAGGGAAGGGCAGTTACTTTACAGCTCAAAGGAACTACATCATTCGCGAAACTCACACGTTTCTCATCTTAAATGACAAGCATTGGATCCTGGTGGACCTGTGCTTTGCATGAATTTCAGAGGCAGAGTTGGACTCGATATGGTCCGGATGTGTAAGAAACACCGTTCTTTTGTTCTCAGCACACTCATATTTCCTGCTGTCTTAGGGAATCTAGAAAGCAAGAGCGTGCTTCTTGCTCTAAAGCATTGTGTGATCAATGGATGAGAACTCTGCTGTGTGTTTCCCTTCAGAAATGGAGTTCTATTCCAGGCTCTGTGTCTTCCTACAAACAAGACTTCGTTTCAGGTAAGGGCGGTCACTTTTCAGCTCAAAAGAACTACATCGTTCACGAAGCTAACACGTTTCTCATCTTAACTGACAAGCATTGGATGTTAGAGGACCAGTTCTTTGTATCAGTTTCAGAAGCAGAGTTGGACTAGATAGGGTCCGTATGTGTAGGAAACACCGTTCTTTTTTTCTCAGCACTCTTACGTTTCCTGCTGTCTTAAGGACTCTAGAAAGCAAGAGCGTGCTTCTTGCTCTAAAGCAGAGTGTGATAAATGGATGAGAACTCTGCTGTGTGTTTCAATTCAGAAATGGAGTTAAATTCCAGGCTCTGTGTCTTCCTACAATCAAGAATTCCTTTCAAGGAAGGGCAGTCACTTTTCAGCTCAAACGAACTACATCCTTCACGAAGCTCACACTTTTCTCATCTTAAATGACAAGCATTGGATGCTGGAGGACCTGTGCTTTTTATCAATTTCATAGGCAGAGTTGGACACGATATGGTCCGAATGTGTAAGAAACACCGTTCTTGTGTTCTCAGCACACTCATGTTTCATTCTGTCTTAGAGACTCTAGAAAGCAAGAGCGTGGTTCTTGCTCTAAAGCAGAGTGTGACCTATATATGAGAACTCTGCTGTGTGTTTCACTTCAGAAATGGAGTTAAACCCCAGGCTATGAGTCTTCCTACAGGCAACACTCCGTTTCATGTAAGGGCAGTTATTTACAGCTCAAAGGAACTACATCGTTCCCGAAGCTCACACGTTTCTCATCTTAAATGACAAGCATTGAATGCTGGAGGACCTGTGCTTTGTATCAATTTCAGAGGCAGAGTTGGACTAGATATGGTCCGTATATTTAGGAAATGCCGTTCTTTTGTTCTCAGCACACTCACGTTTCCTGCTGTCTTAGAGACTCTAGAAAGCTAGAGCGTGCTTCTTGCTCTAAAGCAGAGTGTGATCAATGGATGAGAACTCTGCTGTGTGTTTCACTTCAGAAAGGGAGTTAAATCCCAGGCTCTGAGTCTTCCTACAAGCAAGAATTCCTTTCAAGTAAGGGCAGTCAGTTTTCAGCTCAAACGAACTACATCCTTCACGAAGCTCACACGTTTCTCATCTTAAATGACAAGCATTTTATGCTGGAGGACCTGTGCTTTGTATCAATTTCAGAGGCAGAGTTGGACTCGATATAGTCCGAATGTGTAAGAAACACCGTTCTTGTGTTCTCAGCACACTCATGTTTCCTGCTGTCTTAGAGACTCTAGAAAGCAAGAGCGTGCTTCTTGCTCTAAAGCAGAGTGTGATCAATGGATCAGAACTCTGCTGTGTGTTTCACTTCAGCAATGGAGTTAAATCCCAGGCTCTGAGTCTTCCCACAAACAAGACTTCGTTTCAGGGAAGGGCAGTTACTTTACAGCTCAAACGAACTACATCGTTCGCGAAGCTCACACGTTTCTCATCTTAAATGACAAGCATTGGATCCTGGAGGACCTGTGCTTTGTATCAATTTCAGAGGCAGAGTTGGACTCGATATGGTCCGAATGTGTAAGAAACACCGTTCTTTTGTTCTCAGCACACTCATGTTTCCTGCTGTCTTAGGGACTCTAGAAAGCTAGAGCGTGCTTCTTGCTCTAAAGCAGAGTGTGATCAATGGATGAGAACTCTGCTGTGTTTTTGACTTCAGAAATGGAGTTAAATCCCAGGCTCTGAATATTCCTACAAACAACACTTCGTTTCAGGAGGGCTGTTACTTTACAGCTCAACCGAACTACATCGTTCACGAAGCTCACACGTTTCTCATCTTAACTGACAAGCATCGAATATTATAGGACCAGTGCTTTGTATCAGTTTCAGAAGCAGAGTTGGACTAGATATGGTCCGTATGTGTAGGAAACACCGTTCATTTGTTCTCAGCACACTCACGTATCCTGCTGTCTTAGAGACTCTAGAAAGCTAGAGCGTGCTTGTTGCTCTAAAGCAGAGTGTGATCCATGGAAGAGAACTCTGCTGTGTGTTTCCCTTCAGCAATGGAGTTAAATTCCAGGATCTGTGTCTTCCAACATGCAAGACTTCGTTTCAGGGAAGGGCAGTCACTTTTCAGCTCAAAAGAACTACATCGTTCACGAAGCTAACACGTTTCTCATCTTAACTGACACGCATTGGATGTTAGAGGACCAGTGCTTTGTATCAGTTTCAGAAGCAGTGTTGGACTAGATATGGTCCGTATGTGTACGAAACACCGTTCTTTTGTTCTCAGCACTCTCACGTTTCCTGCTGTCTTAAGGACTCTAGAAAGCAAGAGCGTGCTTCTTGCTCTAAAGCAGAGTGTGATAAATGGATGAGAACTCTGCTGTGTGTTTCACTTCAGAAATGGAGTTAAATTCCAGGCTCTGTGTCTTCCTACAAGCAAGAATTCCTTTCTGGTAAGGGCAGTCACTTTTCAGCTCAAACGAACTACATCCTTCACGAAGCTCACAGTTTTCTCATCTTAAATGACAAGCATTGGATGCTGGAGGACCTGTGCTTTTTATCAATTTCATAGGCAGAGTTGGACTCGATATGGTCTGAATGTGTAAGAAACACCGTTCTTGTGTTCTCAGCACACTCATGTTTCATGCTGTCTTAGAGACTCTAGAAAGCAGGAGCGTGGTTCTTGCTCTAAAGCAGAGTGTGACCTATATATGAGAACTCTGCTGTGTGTTTCACTTCAGAAATGGAGTTAAACCCCAGGCAATGAGTCTTCCTACAAGCAACACTTCGTCTCAGGTAAGGGCAGTTACTTTACAGCTCAAAGGAACTACATCGTTCCCGAAGCTCACACGTTTCTCATCTTAAATGACAAGCATTGGATGCTGGAGGACCTGTGCTTTGTATCAATTTCAGAGGCAGAGTTGGACTAGATATGGTCTGTATGTGTAGGAAATGCCGTTCTTTTGTTCTCAGCACACTCACGTTTCCTGCTGTCTTAGAGACTCTAGAAAGCTAGAGCGTGCTTCTTGCTCTAAAGCAGAGTGTGATCCATGGAAGAGAACTCTGCTGTGTTTTTCGCTTCAGAAATGGAGTTAAATCCCAGGCTCGGTGTCTTCCATCATGCAAGACTACGTTTCAGGGAAGGGCAGTCACTTTTCAGCTCAAACGAACTACATCGTTCACGAAGCTCACACGTTTGTCATCTTAACTGACAAGCATCGGATGTTATAGGACCAGTGCTTTGTATCAGTTTCAGAAGCAGAGTTGGAATAGATATGGTCCGCATCTGTAGGAAACACCGTTCATTTGTTCTCAGCACACTCACGTATCCTGCTGTCTTAGAGACTCTAGAAAGCTAGAGCGTGCTTCTTGCTCTAAAGCAGAGTGTGATCAATGGATGAGAACTCTGCTGTGTGTTTCACTTCAGCAATGGAGTTAAATCCCAGGCTCTGAGTCTTCCTACAAACAAGACTTCGTTTCAGGGAAGGGCAGTTACTTTATAGCTCAAACGAACTACATCGCTCACAAAGCTCACACGTTTCTCATGTTAAATGACAAGCATTGGATCCTGGAGGACCTGTGCTTTGTATCAATTTCAGAGGCAGAGTTGGACTCGATATGGTCCGAATGTGTAAGAAACACCGTTCTTTTGTTCTCAGCACACTCATGTTTCCTGCTGTCTTAGAGACTCTAGAAAGCAAGAGCGTGCTTCTTGCTCTAAAGCAGAGTGTGATCTATACATGAGAACTCTGCTGTGTGTTTCCCTTCAGAAATGGAGTTAAAGCCCAGGCTCTGAGTCTTCCTACAAGCAACACGTCGTTTCAGGTAAGGGCGGTCACTTTTCAGCTCAAATAACTACATCGTTCACAAAGCTAACACGTTTCTCACCTTAACTGACAAGGATTGGATGTTAGAGGACCAGTGCTTTGTATCAGTTTCAGAAGCAGAGTTGGACTAGATAGGGTCCGTATGTGTAGGAAATGCCGTTCTTTTTTTCTCAGCACTCTCACGTTTCCTGCTGTCTTAAGGACTCTAGAAAGCAAGAGCGTGCTTCTTGCTCTAAAGCAGAGTGTGATAAATGGATGAGAACTCTGCTGTGTGTTTCACTTCAGAAATGGAGCTAATTTCCAGGCTCTGTGTCTTCCTACAAGCAAGAATTCCTTTCTGGTAAGGGCAGTCACTTTTCAGCTCAAACGAACTACATCCTTCACGAAGCTCACACTTTTCTCATCTTAAATGACAAGCATTGGATGCTGGAGGACCTGTGCTTTTTATCAATTTCATAGGCAGAGTTGGACTCGATATGGTCTGAATGAGTAAGAAACACCGTTCTTGTGTTCTCAGCACACTCATGTTTCATGCTGTCTTAGAGACTCTAGAAAGCAAGAGCGTGGTTCTTGCTCTAAAGCAGATTGTGACCTATATATGAGAACTCTGCTGTGTGTTTCACTTCAGAAATGGAGTTAAACCCCAGGCTATGAGTCTTCCTACAAGCAACACTTCGTCTTAGGTAGGGGCAGTTACTTTACAGCTCAAAGGAACTACATCGTTCCCGAAGCTCACACGTTTCTCATCTTAAATGACAAGCATTGGATGCTGGAGGACCTGTGCTTTGTATCAATTTCAGAGGCAGAGTTGGACTAGATATGGTCCGTATGTGTAGGAAATGCCGTTCTTTTGTTCTCAGCACACTCACGTTTCCTGCTGTCTTAGAGACTCTAGAAAGCTAGAGCGTGCTTCTTGCTCTAAAGCAGAGTGTGATCAATGGATGAGAACTCTGCTGTGTGTTTCTCTTCAGAAATGGAGTTAAATCCCAGGCTCTGAGTCTTCCTACAAACAAGACTTCGTTTCAGGGAAGGGCAGTTACTTTACAGCTCAAACGAACTACATCGTTCGCGAAGCTCACACGTTTCTCATCTTAAATGACAAGCATTGGATCCTGGAGGACCTGTGCTTTGTATCAAATTCAGAGGCAGAGTTGGACTCGATATGGTCCGAATGTGTAAGAAACACCGTTCTTGTGTTCTCAGCACACTCATGTTTCCTGCTGTCTTAGAGACTCTAGAAAGCAAGAGCGTGCTTCTTGCTCTAAAGCAGAGTGTGATCAATGGATCAGAACTCTGCTGTGTGTTTCACTTCAGCAATGGAGTTAAATCCCAGGCTCTGAGTCTTCCCACAAACAAGACTTCGTTTCAGGGAAGGGCAGTTACTTTACAGCTCAAAGGAACAACATCGTTCGCGAAACTCACACGTTTCTCATCTTAACTGACAAGCATCGAATATTATAGGACAAGTGCTTTGTATCAGTTTCAGTAGCAGAGTTGGAATAGATATGGTCCGCATGTGTAGGAAACACCGTTCATTTGTTCTTAGCACACTCACGTTTCTTGCTGTATTAGGGAATCTAGAAAGCAAGAGCGTGCTTCTTGCTCTAAAGCATTGTGTGATCAATGGATGAGAACTCTGCTGTGTGTTTCCCTTCAGAAATGGAGTTCAATTCCAGGCTCTGTGTCTTCCTACAAGCAAGAATTCCTTTCAAGTAAGGGTAGTCAGTTTTCAGCTCAAACGAACTACATCCTTCACGAAGCTCACACGTTTCTCATCTTAAATGACAAGCATTTTATGCTGGAGGACCTGTGCTTTTTAATCAATTTCAGAGACAGAGTTGGACTCGATATGGTCAGAATGTGTAAGAAACACCGTTCTTGTGTTCTCAGCACACTCATGTTTCCTGCTGTCTTAGAGACTCTAGAAAGCAAGAGCGTGCTTCTTGCTCTAAAGCAGAGTGTGATCTATACATGAAAACTCTGCTGTGTGTTTCACTTCAGAAATGGAGTTAAACCCCAGGCTCTGAGTCTTCCTACAAACAAGACTTCGTTTCAGGGAAGGGCAGTTACTTTACAGCTCAAAGGAACTACATCATTCGCGAAACTCACACGTTTCTCATCTTAACTGACAAGCATTGGATGTTAGAGGACCAGTTCTTTGTATCAGTTTCAGAAGCAGAGTTGGACTAGATAGGGTCCGTATGTGTAGGAAACACCGTTCTTTTTTTCTCAGCACTCTTACGTTTCCTGCTGTCTTAAGGACTCTAGAAAGCAAGAGCGTGCTTCTTGCTCTAAAGCAGAGTGTGATAAATGGATGAGAACTCTGCTGTGTGTTTCACTTCAGAAATGGAGTTAAATTCCAGGCTCTGTGTCTTCCTACAATCAAGAATTCCTTTCAAGGAAGGGCAGTCACTTTTCAGCTCAAACGAACTACATCCTTCACGAAGCTCACACTTTTCTCATCTTAAATGACAAGCATTGGATGCTGGAGGACCTGTGCTTTTTATCAATTTCATAGGCAGAGTTGGACACGATATGGTCCGAATGTGTAAGAAACACCGTTCTTGTGTTCTCAGCACACTCATGTTTCATTCTGTCTTAGAGACTCTAGAAAGCAAGAGCGTGGTTCTTGCTCTAAAGCAGAGTGTGACCTATATATGAGAACTCTGCTGTGTGTTTCACTTCAGAAATGGAGTTAAACCCCAGGCTATGAGTCTTCCTACAGGCAACACTCCGTTTCATGTAAGGGCAGTTATTTACAGCTCAAAGGAACTACATCGTTCCCGAAGCTCACACGTTTCTCATCTTAAATGACAAGCATTGAATGCTGGAGGACCTGTGCTTTGTATCAATTTCAGAGGCAGAGTTGGACTAGATATGGTCCGTATATTTAGGAAATGCCGTTCTTTTGTTCTCAGCACACTCACGTTTCCTGCTGTCTTAGAGACTCTAGAAAGCTAGAGCGTGCTTCTTGCTCTAAAGCAGAGTGTGATCAATGGATGAGAACTCTGCTGTGTGTTTCACTTCAGAAAGGGAGTTAAATCCCAGGCTCTGAGTCTTCCTACAAGCAAGAATTCCTTTCAAGTAAGGGCAGTCAGTTTTCAGCTCAAACGAACTACATCCTTCACGAAGCTCACACGTTTCTCATCTTAAATGACAAGCATTTTATGCTGGAGGACCTGTGCTTTGTATCAATTTCAGAGGCAGAGTTGGACTCGATATAGTCCGAATGTGTAAGAAACACCGTTCTTGTGTTCTCAGCACACTCATGTTTCCTGCTGTCTTAGAGACTCTAGAAAGCAAGAGCGTGCTTCTTGCTCTAAAGCAGAGTGTGATCAATGGATCAGAACTCTGCTGTGTGTTTCACTTCAGCAATGGAGTTAAATCCCAGGCTCTGAGTCTTCCCACAAACAAGACTTCGTTTCAGGGAAGGGCAGTTACTTTACAGCTCAAACGAACTACATCGTTCGCGAAGCTCACACGTTTCTCATCTTAAATGACAAGCATTGGATCCTGGAGGACCTGTGCTTTGTATCAATTTCAGAGGCAGAGTTGGACTCGATATGGTCCGAATGTGTAAGAAACACCGTTCTTTTGTTCTCAGCACACTCATGTTTCCTGCTGTCTTAGGGACTCTAGAAAGCTAGAGCGTGCTTCTTGCTCTAAAGCAGAGTGTGATCAATGGATGAGAACTCTGCTGTGTTTTTGACTTCAGAAATGGAGTTAAATCCCAGGCTCTGAATATTCCTACAAACAACACTTCGTTTCAGGAGGGCTGTTACTTTACAGCTCAACCGAACTACATCGTTCACGAAGCTCACACGTTTCTCATCTTAACTGACAAGCATCGAATATTATAGGACCAGTGCTTTGTATCAGTTTCAGAAGCAGAGTTGGAATAGATATGGTCCGTATGTGTAGGAAACACCGTTCATTTGTTCTTAGCACACTCACGTTTGCTGCTGTATTAGAGAATCTAGAAAGCAAGAGCGTGCTTCTTGCTCTAAAGCAGAGTGTGATCCATGGAAGAGAACTCTGCTGTGTTTTTCGCTTCAGAAATGGAGTTAAATCCCAGGCTCGGTGTCTTCCATCATGCAAGACTACGTTTCAGGGAAGGGCAGTCACTTTTCAGCTCAAACGAACTACATCGTTCACGAAGCTCACACGTTTGTCATCTTAACTGACAAGCATCGGATGTTATAGGACCAGTGCTTTGTATCAGTTTCAGAAGCAGAGTTGGACTAGATATGGTCCGTATGTGTAAGAAACACCGTTCATTTGTTCTCAGCACACTCACGTATCCTGCTGTCTTAGAGACTCTAGAAAGCTAGAGCGTGCTTGTTGCTCTAAAGCAGAGTGTGATCCATGGAAGAGAACTCTGCTGTGTGTTTCCCTTCAGCAATGGAGTTAAATTCCAGGATCTGTGTCTTCCAACATGCAAGACTTCGTTTCAGGGAAGGGCAGTCACTTTTCAGCTCAAAAGAACTACATCGTTCACGAAGCTAACACGTTTCTCATCTTAACTGACACGCATTGGATGTTAGAGGACCAGTGCTTTGTATCAGTTTCAGAAGCAGTGTTGGACTAGATATGGTCCGTATGTGTACGAAACACCGTTCTTTTGTTCTCAGCACTCTCACGTTTCCTGCTGTCTTAAGGACTCTAGAAAGCAAGAGCGTGCTTCTTGCTCTAAAGCAGAGTGTGATAAATGGATGAGAACTCTGCTGTGTGTTTCACTTCAGAAATGGAGTTAAATTCCAGGCTCTGTGTCTTCCTACAAGCAAGAATTCCTTTCTGGTAAGGGCAGTCACTTTTCAGCTCAAACGAACTACATCCTTCACGAAGCTCACAGTTTTCTCATCTTAAATGACAAGCATTGGATGCTGGAGGACCTGTGCTTTTTATCAATTTCATAGGCAGAGTTGGACTCGATATGGTCTGAATGTGTAAGAAACACCGTTCTTGTGTTCTCAGCACACTCATGTTTCATGCTGTCTTAGAGACTCTAGAAAGCAGGAGCGTGGTTCTTGCTCTAAAGCAGAGTGTGACCTATATATGAGAACTCTGCTGTGTGTTTCACTTCAGAAATGGAGTTAAACCCCAGGCAATGAGTCTTCCTACAAGCAACACTTCGTCTCAGGTAAGGGCAGTTACTTTACAGCTCAAAGGAACTACATCGTTCCCGAAGCTCACACGTTTCTCATCTTAAATGACAAGCATTGGATGCTGGAGGACCTGTGCTTTGTATCAATTTCAGAGGCAGAGTTGGACTAGATATGGTCTGTATGTGTAGGAAATGCCGTTCTTTTGTTCTCAGCACACTCACGTT
Organism: Onychomys leucogaster; assembly: GCA_949786385.1. Taxonomy (NCBI): domain Eukaryota; kingdom Metazoa; phylum Chordata; class Mammalia; order Rodentia; family Cricetidae; genus Onychomys; species Onychomys leucogaster. Next base: position 825,281 of record CATKUP010000132.1, on the reverse strand, counting down.
TCCTGCTGTCTTAGAGACTCTAGAAAGCTAGAGCGTGCTTCTTGCTCTAAAGCAGAGTGTGATCCATGGAAGAGAACTCTGCTGTGTTTTTCGCTTCAGAAATGGAGTTAAATCCCAGGCTCGGTGTCTTCCATCATGCAAGACTACGTTTCAGGGAAGGGCAGTCACTTTTCAGCTCAAACGAACTACATCGTTCACGAAGCTCACACGTTTGTCATCTTAACTGACAAGCATCGGATGTTATAGGACCAGTGCTTTGTATCAGTTTCAGAAGCAGAGTTGGAATAGATATGGTCCGCATCTGTAGGAAACACCGTTCATTTGTTCTCAGCACACTCACGTATCCTGCTGTCTTAGAGACTCTAGAAAGCTAGAGCGTGCTTCTTGCTCTAAAGCAGAGTGTGATCAATGGATGAGAACTCTGCTGTGTGTTTCACTTCAGCAATGGAGTTAAATCCCAGGCTCTGAGTCTTCCTACAAACAAGACTTCGTTTCAGGGAAGGGCAGTTACTTTATAGCTCAAACGAACTACATCGCTCACAAAGCTCACACGTTTCTCATGTTAAATGACAAGCATTGGATCCTGGAGGACCTGTGCTTTGTATCAAATTCAGAGGCAGAGTTGGACTCGATATGGTCCGAATGTGTAAGAAACACCGTTCTTTTGTTCTCAGCACACTCATGTTTCCTGCTGTCTTAGGGACTCTAGAAAGCTAGAGCGTGCTTCTTGTTCTAAAGCAGAGTGGGATCACTGGATGAGAACTCTGCTGTGTGTTTCACTTCAGAAATGGAGTTAAATCCCAGGCTCTGAGTCTTCCTACAAACAAGACTTCGTTTCAGGGAAGGGCAGTTACTTTACAGCTCAAAGGAACTACATCGTTCGCGAAACTCACACGTTTCTCATCTTAAATGACAAGCATTGGATGTTATAGGACCAGTGCTTTGTATCAGTTTCAGAAGCAGAGTTGGAATAGATATGGTCCGTATGTGTAGGAAACACCGTTCATTTGTTCTTAGCACACTCACGTTTGCTGCTGTATTAGAGAATCTAGAAAGCAAGAGCGTGCTTCTTGCTCTAAAGCAGAGTGTGATCACTGGATGAGAACTCTGCTGTTTGTTTCCCTTCAGAAATGGAGTTCAATTCCAGGCTCTGTGTCTTCCTACAAGCAAGAATTCCTTTCAAGTAAGGGCAGTCAGTTTTCAGCTCAAACGAACTACATCCTTCACGAAGCTCACACGTTTCTCATCTTAAATGACAAGCATTTTATGCTGGAGGACCTGTGCTTTTTAATCAATTTCAGAGGCAGAGTTGGACTCGATATGGTCCTAATGTGTAAGAAACACCGTTCTTGTGTTCTCAGCACACTCATGTTTCCTGCTGTCTTAGAGACTCTAGAAAGCAAGAGCGTGCTTCTTGCTCTAAAGCAGAGTGTGATCTATACATGAGAACTCTGCTGTGTGTTTCCCTTCAGAAATGGAGTTAAAGCCCAGGCTCTGAGTCTTCCTACAAGCAACACGTCGTTTCAGGTAAGGGCGGTCACTTTTCATCTCAAATAACTACATCGTTCACAAAGCTAACACGTTTCTCATCTTAACTGACAAGGATTGGATGTTAGAGGACCAGTGCTTTGTATCAGTTTCAGAAGCAGAGTTGGACTAGATAGGGTCCGTATGTGTAGGAAATGCCGTTCTTTTTTTCTCAGCACTCTCACGTTTCCTGCTGTCTTAAGGACTCTAGAAAGCAAGAGCGTGCTTCTTGCTCTAAAGCAGAGTGTGATAAATGGATGAGAACTCTGCTGTGTGTTTCACTTCAGAAATGGAGCCAATTTCCAGGCTCTGTGTCTTCCTACAAGCAAGAATTCCTTTCTGGTAAGGGCAGTCACTTTTCAGCTCAAACGAACTACATCCTTCACGAAGCTCACACTTTTCTCATCTTAAATGACAAGCATTGGATGCTGGAGGACCTGTGCTTTTTATCAATTTCATAGGCAGAGTTGGACTCGATATGGTCTGAATGAGTAAGAAACACCGTTCTTGTGTTCTCAGCACACTCATGTTTCATGCTGTCTTAGAGACTCTAGAAAGCAAGAGCGTGGTTCTTGCTCTAAAGCAGAGTGTGACCTATATATGAGAACTCTGCTGTGTGTTTCACTTCAGAAATGGAGTTAAACCCCAGGCTATGAGTCTTCCTACAAGCAACACTTCGTCTTAGGTAGGGGCAGTTACTTTACAGCTCAAAGGAACTACATCGTTCCCGAAGCTCACACGTTTCTCATCTTAAATGACAAGCATTGGATGCTGGAGGACCTGTGCTTTGTATCAATTTCAGAGGCAGAGTTGGACTAGATATGGTCCGTATGTGTAGGAAATGCCGTTCTTTTGTTCTCAGCACACTCACGTTTCCTGCTGTCTTAGAGACTCTAGAAAGCTAGAGCGTGCTTCTTGCTCTAAAGCAGAGTGTGATCAATGGATGAGAACTCTGCTGTGTGTTTCTCTTCAGAAATGGAGTTAAATCCCAGGCTCTGAGTCTTCCTACAAACAAGACTTCGTTTCAGGGAAGGGCAGTTACTTTACAGCTCAAAGGAACTACATCGTTCGCGAAACTCACACGTTTCTCATCTTAAATGACAAGCATTGAATGCTAGAGGACCAGTGATTTGTATCAGTTTCAGAAGCAGAGTTGGACTAGATAGGGTCCGTATGTGTAGGAAACACCGTTCTTTTTTTCTCAGCACTCTCACGTTTCCTGCTGTCTTAAGGACTCTAGAAAGCAAGAACGTGCTTCTTGCTCTAAAGCAGAGTGTGGTCAATGGATGAGAACTCTGCTGTGTGTTTCACTTCAGAAAGGGAGTTAAATCCCAGGCTCTGAGTCTTCCTACAAGCAAGAATTCCTTTCAAGTAAGGGCAGTCAGTTTTCAGCTCAAACGAACTACATCCTTCACGAAGCTCACACGTTTCTCATCTTAAATGACAAGCATTTTATGCTGGAGGACCTGTGATTTGTATCAATTTCAGAGGTAGAGTTGGACTCTATATAGTCCGAATGTGTAAGAAACACCGTTCTTGTGTTCTCAGCACACTCATGTTTCCTGCTGTCTTAGAGACTCTAGAAAGCAAGAGCGTGCTTCTTGCTCTAAAGCAGAGTGTGATGAATGGATGAGAACTCTGCTGTGTGTTTCACTTCAGCAATGGAGTTAAATCCCAGGCTCTGAGTCTTCCTACAAACAAGACTTCGTTTCAGGGAAGGGCAGTTACTTTACAGCTCAAACGAACTACATCGTTCGCGAAGCTCACACGTTTCTCATCTTAAATGACAAGCATTGGATCCTGGAGGACCTGTGCTTTGTATCAATTTCAGAGGCAGAGTTGGACTCGATATGGTCCGAATGTGTAAGAAACACCGTTCTTTTGTTCTCAGCACACTCATGTTTCCTGCTGTCTTAGGGACTCTAGAAAGCTAGAGCGTGCTTCTTGCTCTAAAGCAGAGTGTGATCAATGGATGAGAACTCTGCTGTGTTTTTGACTTCAGAAATGGAGTTAAATCCCAGGCTCTGAATATTCCTACAAACAACACTTCGTTTCAGGAGGGCTGTTACTTTACAGCTCAAACGAACTACATCGTTCACGAAGCTCACACGTTTCTCATCTTAACTGACAAGCATCGAATATTATAGGACCAGTGCTTTGTATCAGTTTCAGAAGCAGAGTTGGAATAGATATGGTCCATATGTGTAGGAAACACCGTTCATTTGTTCTTAGCACACTCACGTTTGCTGCTGTATTAGAGAATCTAGAAAGCAAGAGCGTGCTTCTTGCTCGAAAGCAGAGTGTGATCCATGGAAGAGAACTCTGCTGTGTTTTTCGCTTCAGAAATGGAGTTAAATCCCAGGCTCGGTGTCTTCCATCATGCAAGACTACGTTTCAGGGAAGGGCAGTCACTTTTCAGCTCAAACGAACTACATCGTTCACAAAGCTCACACGTTTGTCATCTTAACTGACAAGCATCGGATGTTATAGGACCAGAGCTTTGTATCAGTTTCAGAAGCAGAGTTGGAATAGATATGGTCCGTATCTGTAGGAAACACCGTTCATTTGTTCTCAGCACACTCACGTATCCTGCTGTCTTAGAAACTCTAGAAAGCTAGAGCGTGCTTCTTGCTCTAAAGCAGAGTGTGATCAATGGATGAGAACTCTGCTGTGTGTTTCACTTCAGCAATGGAGTTAAATCCCAGGCTCTGAGTCTTCCTACAAACAAGACTTCGTTTCAGGGAAGGGCAGTTACTTTACAGCTCAAACGAACTACATCGTTCACAAAGCTCACACGTTTCTCATCTTAAATGACAAGCATTGGATCCTGGAGGACCTGTGCTTTGTATCAATTTCAGAGGCAGAGTTGGACTCGATATGGTCTGAATGTGTAAGAAACACCGTTCTTTTGTTCTCAGCACACTCATGTTTCCTGCTGTCTTAGGGACTCTAGAAAGCTAGAGCGTGCTTGTTGCTCTAAAGCAGAGTGTGATCCAGGGAAGAGAACTCTGCTGTGTGTTTCCCTTCAGCAATGGAGTTAAATTCCAGGCTCTGTGTCTTCCAACATGCAAGACTTCGTTTCAGGGAAGGGCAGTCACTTTTCAGCTCAAAAGAACTACATCGTTCACGAAGCTAACACGTTTCTCATCTTAACTGACACGCATTGGATGTTAGAGGACCAGTGCTTTGTATCAGTTTCAGAAGCAGAGTTGGACTAGATATGGTCCGTATGTGTACGAAACACCGTTCTTTTGTTCTCAGCACTCTCACGTTTCCTGCTGTCTTAAGGACTCTAGAAAGCAAGAGCGTGCTTCTTGCTCTAAAGCAGAGTGTGATAAATGGATGAGAACTCTGCTGTGTGTTTCACTTCAGAAATGGAGTTAAATTCCAGGCTCTGTGTCTTCCTACAAGCAAGAATTCCTTTCTGGTAAGGGCAGTCACTTTTCAGCTCAAACGAACTACATCCTTCACGAAGCTCACAGTTTTCTCATCTTAAATGACAAGCATTGGATGCTGGAGGACCTGTGCTTTTTATCAATTTCATAGGCAGAGTTGGACTCGATATGGTCTGAATGTGTAAGAAACACCGTTCTTGTGTTCTCAGCACACTCATGTTTCATGCTGTCTTAGAGACTCTAGAAAGCAGGAGCGTGGTTCTTGCTCTAAAGCAGAGTGTGACCTATATATGAGAACTCTGCTGTGTGTTTCACTTCAGAAATGGAGTTAAACCCCAGGCAATGAGTCTTCCTACAAGCAACACTTCGTCTCAGGTAAGGGCAGTTACTTTACAGCTCAAAGGAACTACATCGTTCCCGAAGCTCACACGTTTCTCATCTTAAATGACAAGCATTGGATGCTGGAGGACCTGTGCTTTGTATCAATTTCAGAGGCAGAGTTGGACTAGATATGGTCTGTATGTGTAGGAAATGCCGTTCTTTTGTTCTCAGCACACTCACGTTTCCTGCTGTCTTAGAGACTCTAGAAAGCTAGAGCGTGCTTCTTGCTCTAAAGCAGAGTGTGATCCATGGAAGAGAACTCTGCTGTGTTTTTCGCTTCAGAAATGGAGTTAAATCCCAGGCTCGGTGTCTTCCATCATGCAAGACTACGTTTCAGGGAAGGGCAGTCACTTTTCAGCTAAAACGAACTACATCGTTCACGAAGTTCACACGTTTGTCATCTTAACTGACAAGCATCGGATGTTATAGGACCAGTGCTTTGTATCAGTTTCAGAAGCAGAGTTGGAATAGATATGGTCCGCATCTGTAGGAAACACCGTTCATTTGTTCTCAGCACACTCACGTATCCTGCTGTCTTAGAGACTCTAGAAAGCTAGAGCGTGCTTCTTGCTCTAAAGCAGAGTGTGATCAATGGATGAGAACTCTGCTGTGTGTTTCACTTCAGCAATGGAGTTAAATCCCAGGCTCTGAGTCTTCCTACAAACAAGACTTCGTTTCAGGGAAGGGCAGTTACTTTATAGCTCAAACGAACTACATCGTTCACAAAGCTCACACGTTTCTCATGTTAAATGACAAGCATTGGATCCTGGAGGACCTGTGCTTTGTATCAAATTCAGAGGCAGAGTTGGACTCGATATGGTCCGAATGTGTAAGAAACACCGTTCTTTTGTTCTCAGCACACTCATGTTTCCTGCTGTCTTAGGGACTCTAGAAAGCTAGAGCGTGCTTCTTGTTCTAAAGCAGAGTGTGATCACTGGATGAGAACTCTGCTGTGTGTTTCACTTCAGAAATGGAGTTAAATCCCAGGCTCTGAGTCTTCCTACAAACAAGACTTCGTTTCAGGGAAGGGCAGTTACTTTACAGCTCAAAGGAACTACATCGTTCGCGAAACTCACACGTTTCTCATCTTAAATGACAAGCATTGGATGTTATAGGACCAGTGCTTTGTATCAGTTTCAGAAGCAGAGTTGGAATAGATATGGTCCGTATGTGTAGGAAACACCGTTCATTTGTTCTTAGCACACTCACGTTTGCTGCTGTATTAGAGAATCTAGAAAGCAAGAGCGTGCTTCTTGCTCTAAAGCAGAGTGTGATCACTGGATGAGAACTCTGCTGTTTGTTTCCCTTCAGAAATGGAGTTCAATTCCAGGCTCTGTGTCTTCCTACAAGCAAGAATTCCTTTCAAGTAAGGGCAGTCAGTTTTCAGCTCAAACGAACTACATCCTTTACGAAGCTCACACGTTTCTCATCTTAAATGACAAGCATTTTATGCTGGAGGACCTGTGCTTTTTAATCAATTTCAGAGGCAGAGTTGGACTCGATATGGTCCTAATGTGTAAGAAACACCGTTCTTGTGTTCTCAGCACACTCATGTTTCCTGCTGTCTTAGAGACTCTAGAAAGCAAGAGCGTGCTTCTTGCTCTAAAGCAGAGTGTGATCTATACATGAGAACTCTGCTGTGTGTTTCCCTTCAGAAATGGAGTTAAAGCCCAGGCTCTGAGTCTTCCTACAAGCAACACGTCGTTTCAGGTAAGGGCGGTCACATTTCAGCTCAAATAACTACATCGTTCACAAAGCTAACACGTTTCTCATCATAACTGACAAGGATTGGATGTTAGAGGACCAGTGCTTTGTATCAGTTTCAGAAGCAGAGTTGGACTAGATAGGGTCCGTATGTGTAGGAAATGCCGTTCTTTTTTTCTCAGCACTCTCACGTTTCCTGCTGTCTTAAGGACTCTAGAAAGCAAGAGCGTGCTTCTTGCTCTAAAGCAGAGTGTGATAAATGGATGAGAACTCTGCTGTGTGTTTCACTTCAGAAATGGAGCTAATTTCCAGGCTCTGTGTCTTCCTACAAGCAAGAATTCCTTTCTGGTAAGGGCAGTCACTTTTCAGCTCAAAAGAACTACATCCTTCACGAAGCTCACACTTTTCTCATCTTAAATGACAAGCATTGGATGCTGGAGGACCTGTGCTTTTTATCAATTTCATAGGCAGAGTTGGACTCGATATGGTCTGAATGAGTAAGAAACACTGTTCTTGTGTTCTCAGCACACTCATGTTTCATGCTGTCTTAGAGACTCTAGAAAGCAAGAGTGTGGTTCTTGCTCTAAAGCAGAGTGTGACCTATATATGAGAACTCTGCTGTGTGTTTCACTTCAGAAATGGAGTTAAACCCCAGGCTATGAGTCTTCCTACAAGCAACACTTCGTCTTAGGTAGGGGCAGTTACTTTACAGCTCAAAGGAACTACATCGTTCCCGAAGCTCACACGTTTCTCATCTTAAATGACAAGCATTGGATGCTGGAGGACCTGTGCTTTGTATCAATTTCAGAGGCAGAGTTGGACTAGATATGGTCCGTATGTGTAGGAAATGCCGTTCTTTTGTTCTCAGCACACTCACGTTTCCTGCTGTCTTAGAGACTCTAGAAAGCTAGAGCGTGCTTCTTGCTCTAAAGCAGAGTGTGATCAATGGATGAGAACTCTGCTGTGTGTTTCACTTCAGAAATGGAGTTAAATCCCAGGCTCTGAGTCTTCCTACAAACAAGACTTCGTTTCAGGGAAGGGCAGTTACTTTACAGCTCAAAGGAACTACATCGTTCGCGAAACTCACACGTTTCTCATCTTAAATGACAAGCATTGGATGCTAGAGGACCAGTGATTTGTATCAGTTTCAGAAGCAGAGTTGGACTAGATAGGGTCCGTATGTGTAGGAAACACCGTTCTTTTTTTCTCAGCACTCTCACGTTTCCTGCTGTCTTAAGGACTCTAGAAAGCAAGAACGTGCTTCTTGCTCTAAAGCAGAGTGTGATAAATGGATGAGAACTCTGCTGTGTGTTTCACTTCAGAAATGGAGTTAAATTCCAGGCTCTGTGTCTTCCTACAATCAAGAATTCCTTTCAAGGAAGGGCGGTCACTTTTCAGCTCAAACGAACTACATCCTTCACGAAGCTCACACTTTTCTCATCTTAAATGACAAGCATTGGATGCTGGAGGACCTGTGCTTTGTATCAATTTCAGAGGCAGAGTTGGACTAGATATGGTCCGTATGTGTAGGAAATGCCGTTCTTTTGTTCTCAGCACACTCACGTTTCCTGCTGTCTTAGAGACTCTAGAAAGCTAGAGCGTGCTTCTTGCTCTAAAGCAGAGTGTGGTCAATGGATGAGAACTCTGCTGTGTGTTTCACTTCAGAAAGGGAGTTAAATCCCAGGCTCTGAGTCTTCCTACAAGCAAGAATTCCTTTCAAGTAAGGGCAGTCAGTTTTCAGCTCAAACGAACTACATCCTTCACGAAGCTCACACGTTTCTCATCTTAAATGACAAGCATTTTATGCTGGAGGACCTGTGATTTGTATCAATTTCAGAGGCAGAGTTGGACTCTATATAGTCCGAATGTGTAAGAAACACCGTTCTTGTGTTCTCAGCACACTCATGTTTCCTGCTGTCTTAGAGACTCTAGAAAGCAAGAGCGTGCTTCTTGCTCTAAAGCAGAGTGTGATGAATGGATGAGAACTCTGCTGTGTGTTTCACTTCAGCAATGGAGTTAAATCCCAGGCTCTGAGTCTTCCTACAAACAAGACTTCGTTTCAGGGAAGGCCAGTTACTTTACAGCTCAAACGAACTACATCGTTCGCGAAGCTCACACGTTTCTCATCTTAAATGACAAGCATTGGATCCTGGAGGACCTGTGCTTTGTATCAATTTCAGAGGCAGAGTTGGACTCGATATGGTCCGAATGTGTAAGAAACACCGTTCTTTTGTTCTCAGCACACTCATGTTTCCTGCTGTCTTAGGGACTCTAGAAAGCTAGAGCGTGCTTCTTGCTCTAAAGCAGAGTGTGATCAATGGATGAGAACTCTGCTGTGTTTTTGACTTCAGAAATGGAGTTAAATCCCAGGCTCTGAATATTCCTACAAACAACACTTCGTTTCAGGAGGGCTGTTACTTTACAGCTCAAACGAACTACATCGTTCCCGAAGCTCACACGTTTCTCATCTTAAATGACAAGCATTGGATGCTGGAGGACCTTTGCTTTGTATCAATTTCAGAGGCAGAGTTGGACTAGATATGGTCCGTATGTGTAGGAAATGCCGTTCTTTTGTTCTCAGCACACTCACGTTTCCTGCTGTCTTAGAGACTCTAGAAAGCTAGAGCGTGCTTCTTTCTCTAAAGCAGAGTGTGATCACTGGATGAGAACTCTGCTGTGTGTTTCACTTCAGAAATGGAGATAAATCCCAGGCTCTGAGTCTTCCTACAAACAAGACTTCGTTTCAGGGAAGGGCAGTTACTTTACAGCTCAAAGGAACAACATCGTTCGCGAAACTCACACGTTTCTCATCTTAAATGACAAGCATTGGATGTTATAGGACCAGTGCTTTGTATCAGTTTCAGATGCAGAGTTGGAATAGATATGGTCCGTATGTGTAGGAAACACCGTTCATTTGTTCTTAGCACACTCACGTTTGCTGCTGTATTAGAGAATCTAGAAAGCAAGAGCGTGCTTCTTGCTCTAAAGCAGAGTGTGATCCATGGAAGAGAACTCTGCTGTGTTTTTCGCTTCAGAAATGGAGTTAAATCCCAGGCTCTGTGTCTTCCAACATGCAAGACTTCGTTTCAGGGAAGGGCAGTCACTTTTCAGCTCAAATGAACTACATCATTCACGAAGCTCACACGTTTCTCATCTTAACTGACAAGCATCGGATGTTATAGGACCAGTGCTTTGTATCAGTTTCAGAAGCAGAGTTGGACTAGATATGGTCCGTATGTGTAGGAAACACCGTTCTTTTGTTCTCAGCACTCTCACGTTTCCTGCTGTCTTAAGGACTCTAGAAAGCAAGAGCGTGCTTCTTGCTCTAAAGCAGAGAGTGATCAATGGACGAGAACTCTGCTGTGTGTTTCACTTCAGAAAGGGAGTTAAATCCCAGGCTCTGAGTCTTCCTACAAGCAAGAATTCCTTTCAAGTAAGGGCAGTCAGTTTTCAGCTCAAATGAACTACATCCTTCACGAAGCTCACACGTTTCTCATCTTAAATGACAAGCATTTTATGCTGGAGGACCTGTGCTTTGTATCAATTTCAGAGGCAGAGTTGGACTCGATATGGTCCGAATGTGTAAGAAACACCGTTCTTGTATTCTCAGCACACTCATGTTTCCTGCTGTCTTAGAGACTCTAGAAAGCAAGAGCGTGCTTCTTGCTCTAAAGCAGAGTGTGATCAATGGATGAGAACTCTGCTGTGTGTTTCACTTCAGCAATGGAGTTAAATCCCAGGCTCTGAATCTTCCTACAAACAAGACTTCGTTTCAGGGAAGGGCAGTTACTTTACAGCTCAAATGAACTACATCGTTCTCGAAGCTCACACGTTTCTCATCTTAAATGACAAGCATTGGATCCTGGAGGACCTGTGCTTTGTATCAAATTCAGAGGCAGAGTTGGACTCGATATGGTCTGAATGTGTAAGAAACACCGTTCTTTTGTTCTCAGCACACTCATGTTTCCTGCTGTCTTAGGGACTCTAGAAAGCTAGAGCGTGCTTCTTGCTCTAAAGCAGAGTGTGATCCATGGAAGAGAACTCTGCTGTGTTTTTGACTTCAGAAATGGAGATAAATCCCAGGCTCTGTGTCTTCCAACATGCAAGACTTCGTTTCAGGGAAGGGCAGTCACTTTTCAGCTCAACAGAACTACATCGTTCACGAAGCTCACACGTTTCTCATCTTAACTGAAAAGCATCGGATGTTATAGGACCAGTGCTTTGTATCAGTTTCAGAAGCAGAGTTGGAATAGATATGGTCCGTATGTGTAGGAAACACCGTTCATTTGTTCTTAGCACACTCACGTTTGCTGCTGTATTAGAGAATCTAGAAAGCAAGAGCGTGCTTGTTGCTCTAAAGCAGAGTGTGATCCATGGAAGAGAACTCTGCTGTGTGTTTCCCTTCAGCAATGGAGTTAAATCCCAGGCTCTGAGTCTTCCTACAAACAAGACTTCGTTTCAGGGAAGGGCAGTCACTTTTCAGCTCAAACGAACTACATCCTTCACGAAGCTCACACTTTTCTCATCCTAAGTGACAAGCATTGGATGCTGGAGGACCTGTGCTTTTTATCAATTTCATACCAGAGTTGGACTCGATATGGTCTGAATGTGTAAGAAACACCGTTCTTGTGTTCTCAGCACACTCATGTTTCATGCTGTCTTAGAGATTCTAGAAAGCAAGAGCGTGGTTCTTGCTCTAAAGCAGAGTGTGACCTATATATGAGAACTCTGCTGTGTGTTTCACTTCAGAAATGGAGTTAAACCCCAGGCTATGAGTCTTCCTACAAGCAACACTTCGTCTCAGGTAAGGGCAGTTACTTTACAGCTCAAAGGAACTACATCGTTCCCGAAGCTCACACGTTTCTCATCTTAAATGACAAGCATTGGATGCTGGAGGACCTGTGCTTTGTATCAATTTCAGAGGCAGAGTTGGACTAGATATGGTCCGTATGTGTAGGAAATGCCGTTCTTTTGTTCTCAGCACACTCACGTTTCCTGCTGTCTTAGAGACTCTAGAAAGCTAGAGCGTGCTTCTTTCTCTAAAGCAGAGTGTGATCACTGGATGAGAACTCTGCTGTGTGTTTCACTTCAGAAATGGAGTTAAATCCCAGGCTCTGAGTCTTCCTACAAACAAGACTTCGTTTCAGGGAAGGGCAGTTACTTTACAGCTCAAAGGAACAACATCGTTCGCGAAACTCACACGTTTCTCATCTTAAATGACAAGCATCGGATGTTATAGGACCAGTGCTTTGTATCAGTTTCAGATGCAGAGTTGGAATAGATATGGTCCGTATGTGTAGGAAACACCGTTCATTTGTTCTTAGCACACTCACGTTTGCTGCTGTATTAGAGAATCTAGAAAGCAAGAGCGTGCTTCTTGCTCTAAAGCAGAGTGTGATCCATGGAAGAGAACTCTGCTGTGTTTTTCGCTTCAGAAATGGAGTTAAATCCCAGGCTCTGTGTCTTCCAACATGCAAGACTTCGTTTCAGGGAAGGGCAGTCACTTTTCAGCTCAAACAAACTACATCATTCACGAAGCTCACACGTTTCTCATCTTAACTGACAAGCATCGGATGTTATAGGACCAGTGCTTTGTATCAGTTTCAGAAGCAGAGTTGGACTAGATATGGTCCGTATGTGTAGGAAACACCGTTCTTTTGTTCTCAGCACTCTCACGTTTCCTGCTGTCTTAAGGACTCTAGAAAGCAAGAGCGTGCTTCGTGCTCTAAAGCAGAGTGTGATCAATGGATGAGAACTCTGCTGTGTGTTTCACTTCAGAAATGGAGTTAAATTCCAGGCTCTGTGTCTTCCTACAAGCAAGAATTCCTTTCAGGTAAGGGCAGTTACTTTTCAGGTCAAACGTACTACATCCTTCACGAAGCTCACACTTTTCTCAACTTAAATGACAAGCATTGGATGCTGGAGGACCTGTGCTTTTATCAATTTCATAGGCAGAGTTGGACTCGATATGGTCCGAATGTGTAAGAAACACCGTTCTTGTGTTCTCAGCACACTCATGTTTCATGCTGTCTTAGAGACTCTAGAAAGCAAGAGCATGGTTCTTGCTCTATAGCAGAGTGTGACCTATATATGAGAACTCTGCTGTGTGTTTCACATCAGAAATGGAGTTAAACTCCAGGCTATGAGTCTTCCTACAAGCAACACGTCGTTTCAGGTAAGGGCAGATACTTTACAGCTCAAAGGAACTACATCGTTCCCGAAGCTCACACGTTTCTCATCTTAACTGACAAGCATCGAATATTATAGGACCAGTGCTTTGTATCAGTTTCAGAAGCAGAGTTGGAATAGATATGGTCCATATGTGTAGGAAACACCGTTCATTTGTTCTTAGCACACTCACGTTTGCTGCTGTATTAGAGAATCTAGAAAGCAAGAGCGTGCTTCTTGCTCGAAAGCAGAGTGTGATCCATGGAAGAGAACTCTGCTGTGTTTTTCGCTTCAGAAATGGAGTTAAATCCCAGGCTCGGTGTCTTCCATCATGCAAGACTACGTTTCAGGGAAGGGCAGTCACTTTTCAGCTCAAACGAACTACATCGTTCACAAAGCTCACACGTTTGTCATCTTAACTGACAAGCATCGGATGTTATAGGACCAGAGCTTTGTATCAGTTTCAGAAGCAGAGTTGGAATAGATATGGTCCGTATCTGTAGGAAACACCGTTCATTTGTTCTCAGCACACTCACGTATCCTGCTGTCTTAGAAACTCTAGAAAGCTAGAGCGTGCTTCTTGCTCTAAAGCAGAGTGTGATCCATGGAAGAGAACTCTGCTGTGTGTTTCCCTTCAGCAATGGAGTTAAATCCCAGGCTCTGAGTCTTCCTACAAACAAGACTTCGTTTCAGGGAAGGGCAGTCACTTTTCAGCTCAAACGAACTACATCCTTCACGAAGCTCACACTTTTCTCATCCTAAGTGACAAGCATTGGATGCTGGAGGACCTGTGCTTTTTATCAATTTCATACCAGAGTTGGACTCGATATGGTCTGAATGTGTAAGAAACACCGTTCTTGTGTTCTCAGCACACTCATGTTTCATGCTGTCTTCGAGATTCTAGAAAGCAAGAGCGTGGTTCTTGCTCTAAAGCAGAGTGTGACCTATATATGAGAACTCTGCTGTGTGTTTCACTTCAGAAATGGAGTTAAACCCCAGGCTATGAGTCTTCCTACAAGCAACACTTCGTCTCAGGTAAGGGCAGTTACTTTACAGCTCAAAGGAACTACATCGTTCCCGAAGCTCACACGTTTCTCATCTTAAATGACAAGCATTGGATGCTGGAGGACCTGTGCTTTGTATCAATTTCAGAGGCAGAGTTGGACTAGATATGGTCCGTATGTGTAGGAAATGCCGTTCTTTTGTTCTCAGCACACTCACGTTTCCTGCTGTCTTAGAGACTCTAGAAAGCTAGAGCGTGCTTCTTTCTCTAAAGCAGAGTGTGATCACTGGATGAGAACTCTGCTGTGTGTTTCACTTCAGAAATGGAGATAAATCCCAGGCTCTGAGTCTTCCTACAAACAAGACTTCGTTTCAGGGAAGGGCAGTTACTTTACAGCTCAAAGGAACAACATCGTTCGCGAAACTCACACGTTTCTCATCTTAAATGACAAGCATTGGATGTTATAGGACCAGTGCTTTGTATCAGTTTCAGATGCAGAGTTGGAATAGATATGGTCCGTATGTGTAGGAAACACCGTTCATTTGTTCTTAGCACACTCACGTTTGCTGCTGTATTAGAGAATCTAGAAAGCAAGAGCGTGCTTCTTGCTCTAAAGCAGAGTGTGATCCATGGAAGAGAACTCTGCTGTGTTTTTCGCTTCAGAAATGGAGTTAAATCCCAGGCTCTGTGTCTTCCAACATGCAAGACTTCGTTTCAGGGAAGGGCAGTCACTTTTCAGCTCAAATGAACTACATCATTCACGAAGCTCACACGTTTCTCATCTTAACTGACAAGCATCGGATGTTATAGGACCAGTGCTTTGTATCAGTTTCAGAAGCAGAGTTGGACTAGATATGGTCCGTATGTGTAGGAAACACCGTTCTTTTGTTCTCAGCACTCTCACGTTTCCTGCTGTCTTAAGGACTCTAGAAAGCAAGAGCGTGCTTCTTGCTCTAAAGCAGAGAGTGATCAATGGATGAGAACTCTGCTGTGTGTTTCACTTCAGAAAGGGAGTTAAATCCCAGGCTCTGAGTCTTCCTACAAGCAAGAATTCCTTTCAAGTAAGGGCAGTCAGTTTTCAGCTCAAATGAACTACATCCTTCACGAAGCTCACACGTTTCTCATCTTAAATGACAAGCATTTTATGCTGGAGGACCTGTGCTTTGTATCAATTTCAGAGGCAGAGTTGGACTCGATATGGTCCGAATGTGTAAGAAACACCGTTCTTGTATTCTCAGCACACTCATGTTTCCTGCTGTCTTAGAGACTCTAGAAAGCAAGAGCGTGCTTCTTGCTCTAAAGCAGAGTGTGATCAATGGATGAGAACTCTGCTGTGTGTTTCACTTCAGCAATGGAGTTAAATCCCAGGCTCTGAATCTTCCTACAAACAAGACTTCGTTTCAGGGAAGGGCAGTTACTTTACAGCTCAAATGAACTACATCGTTCTCGAAGCTCACACGTTTCTCATCTTAAATGACAAGCATTGGATCCTGGAGGACCTGTGCTTTGTATCAAATTCAGAGGCAGAGTTGGAATAGATATGGTCTGAATGTGTAAGAAACACCGTTCTTTTGTTCTCAGCACACTCATGTTTCCTGCTGTCTTAGGGACTCTAGAAAGCTAGAGCGTGCTTCTTGCTCTAAAGCAGAGTGTGATCCATGGAAGAGAACTCTGCTGTGTTTTTGACTTCAGAAATGGAGATAAATCCCAGGCTCTGTGTCTTCCAACATGCAAGACTTCGTTTCAGGGAAGGGCAGTCACTTTTCAGCTCAACAGAACTACATCGTTCACGAAGCTCACACGTTTCTCATCTTAACTGAAAAGCATCGGATGTTATAGGACCAGTGCTTTGTATCAGTTTCAGAAGCAGAGTTGGAATAGATATGGTCCGTATGTGTAGGAAACACCGTTCATTTGTTCTTAGCACACTCACGTTTGCTGCTGTATTAGAGAATCTAGAAAGCAAGAGCGTGCTTGTTGCTCTAAAGCAGAGTGTGATCCATGGAAGAGAACTCTGCTGTGTGTTTCCCTTCAGCAATGGAGTTAAATCCCAGGCTCTGAGTCTTCCTACAAACAAGACTTCGTTTCAGGGAAGGGCAGTCACTTTTCAGCTCAAACGAACTACATCCTTCACGAAGCTCACACTTTTCTCATCCTAAGTGACAAGCATTGGATGCTGGAGGACCTGTGCTTTTTATCAATTTCATACCAGAGTTGGACTCGATATGGTCTGAATGTGTAAGAAACACCGTTCTTGTGTTCTCAGCACACTCATGTTTCATGCTGTCTTAGAGATTCTAGAAAGCAAGAGCGTGGTTCTTGCTCTAAAGCAGAGTGTGACCTATATATGAGAACTCTGCTGTGTGTTTCACTTCAGAAATGGAGTTAAACCCCAGGCTATGAGTCTTCCTACAAGCAACACTTCGTCTCAGGTAAGGGCAGTTACTTTACAGCTCAAAGGAACTACATCGTTCCCGAAGCTCACACGTTTCTCATCTTAAATGACAAGCATTGGATGCTGGAGGACCTGTGCTTTGTATCAATTTCAGAGGCAGAGTTGGACTAGATATGGTCCGTATGTGTAGGAAATGCCGTTCTTTTGTTCTCAGCACACTCACGTTTCCTGCTGTCTTAGAGACTCTAGAAAGCTAGAGCGTGCTTCTTTCTCTAAAGCAGAGTGTGATCACTGGATGAGAACTCTGCTGTGTGTTTCACTTCAGAAATGGAGTTAAATCCCAGGCTCTGAGTCTTCCTACAAACAAGACTTCGTTTCAGGGAAGGGCAGTTACTTTACAGCTCAAAGGAACAACATCGTTCGCGAAACTCACACGTTTCTCATCTTAAATGACAAGCATCGGATGTTATAGGACCAGTGCTTTGTATCAGTTTCAGATGCAGAGTTGGAATAGATATGGTCCGTATGTGTAGGAAACACCGTTCATTTGTTCTTAGCACACTCACGTTTGCTGCTGTATTAGAGAATCTAGAAAGCAAGAGCGTGCTTCTTGCTCTAAAGCAGAGTGTGATCCATGGAAGAGAACTCTGCTGTGTTTTTCGCTTTAGAAATGGAGTTAAATCCCAGGCTCTGTGTCTTCCAACATGCAAGACTTCGTTTCAGGGAAGGGCATTCACTTTTCAGCTCAAACGAACTACATCATTCACGAAGCTCACACGTTTCTCATCTTAACTGACAAGCATCGGATGTTATAGGACCAGTGCTTTGTATCAGTTTCAGAAGCAGAGTTGGACTAGATATGGTCCGTATGTGTAGGAAACACCGTTCTTTTGTTCTCAGCACTCTCACGTTTCCTGCTGTCTTAAGGACTCTAGAAAGCAAGAGCGTGCTTCGTGCTCTAAAGCAGAGTGTGACCTATATATGAGAACTCTGCTGTGTGTTTCACATCAGAAATGGAGTTAAACTCCAGGCTATGAGTCTTCCTACAAGCAACATGTCGTTTCAGGTAAGGGCAGATACTTTACAGCTCAAAGGAACTACATCGTTCCCGAAGCTCACACGTTTCTCATCTTAACTGACAAGCATCGAATATTATAGGACCAGTGCTTTGTATCAGTTTCAGAAGCAGAGTTGGAATAGATATGGTCCATATGTGTAGGAAACACCGTTCATTTGTTCTTAGCACACTCACGTTTGCTGCTGTATTAGAGAATCTAGAAAGCAAGAGCGTGCTTCTTGCTCGAAAGCAGAGTGTGATCCATGGAAGAGAACTCTGCTGTGTTTTTCGCTTCAGAAATGGAGTTAAATCCCAGGCTCGGTGTCTTCCATCATGCAAGACTACGTTTCAGGGAAGGGCAGTCACTTTTCAGCTCAAACGAACTACATCGTTCACAAAGCTCACACGTTTGTCATCTTAACTGACAAGCATCGGATGTTATAGGACCAGAGCTTTGTATCAGTTTCAGAAGCAGAGTTGGAATAGATATGGTCCGTATCTGTAGGAAACACCGTTCATTTGTTCTCAGCACACTCACGTATCCTGCTGTCTTAGAAACTCTAGAAAGCTAGAGCGTGCTTCTTGCTCTAAAGCAGAGTGTGATCCATGGAAGAGAACTCTGCTGTGTGTTTCCCTTCAGCAATGGAGTTAAATCCCAGGCTCTGAGTCTTCCTACAAACAAGACTTCGTTTCAGGGAAGGGCAGTCACTTTTCAGCTCAAACGAACTACATCCTTCACGAAGCTCACACTTTTCTCATCCTAAGTGACAAGCATTGGATGCTGGAGGACCTGTGCTTTTTATCAATTTCATACCAGAGTTGGACTCGATATGGTCTGAATGTGTAAGAAACACCGTTCTTGTGTTCTCAGCACACTCATGTTTCATGCTGTCTTCGAGATTCTAGAAAGCAAGAGCGTGGTTCTTGCTCTAAAGCAGAGTGTGACCTATATATGAGAACTCTGCTGTGTGTTTCACTTCAGAAATGGAGTTAAACCCCAGGCTATGAGTCTTCCTACAAGCAACACTTCGTCTCAGGTAAGGGCAGTTACTTTACAGCTCAAAGGAACTACATCGTTCCCGAAGCTCACACGTTTCTCATCTTAAATGACAAGCATTGGATGCTGGAGGACCTGTGCTTTGTATCAATTTCAGAGGCAGAGTTGGACTAGATATGGTCCGTATGTGTAGGAAATGCCGTTCTTTTGTTCTCAGCACACTCACGTTTCCTGCTGTCTTAGAGACTCTAGAAAGCTAGAGCGTGCTTCTTTCTCTAAAGCAGAGTGTGATCACTGGATGAGAACTCTGCTGTGTGTTTCACTTCAGAAATGGAGTTAAATCCCAGGCTCTGAGTCTTCCTACAAACAAGACTTCGTTTCAGGGAAGGGCAGTTACTTTACAGCTCAAAGGAACAACATCGTTCGCGAAACTCACACGTTTCTCATCTTAAATGACAAGCATCGGATGTTATAGGACCAGTGCTTTGTATCTGTTTCAGATGCAGAGTTGGAATAGATATGGTCCGTATGTGTAGGAAACACCGTTCATTTGTTCTTAGCACACTCACGTTTGCTGCTGTATTAGAGAATCTAGAAAGCAAGAGCGTGCTTCTTGCTCTAAAGCAGAGTGTGATCCATGGAAGAGAACTCTGCTGTGTTTTTCGCTTCAGAAATGGAGTTAAATCCCAGGCTCTGTGTCTTCCAACATGCAAGACTTCGTTTCAGGGAAGGGCAGTCACTTTTCAGCTCAAACGAACTACATCATTCACGAAGCTCACACGTTTCTCATCTTAACTGACAAGCATCGGATGTTATAGGACCAGTGCTTTGTATCAGTTTCAGAAGCAGAGTTGGACTAGATATGGTCCGTATGTGTAGGAAACACCGTTCTTTTGTTCTCAGCACTCTCACGTTTCCTGCTGTCTTAAGGACTCTAGAAAGCAAGAGCGTGCTTCGTGCTCTAAAGCAGAGTGTGATCAATGGATGAGAACTCTGCTGTGTGTTTCACTTCAGAAATGGAGTTAAATTCCAGGCTCTGTGTCTTCCTACAAGCAAGAATTCCTTTCAGGTAAGGGCAGTTACTTTTCAGGTCAAAGGAACTACATCCTTCACGAAGCTCACACTTTTCTCATCTTAAATGACAAGCATTGGATGCTGGAGGACCTGTGCTTTTATCAATTTCATAGGCAGAGTTGGACTCGATATGGTCCGAATGTGTAAGAAACACCGTTCTTGTGTTCTCAGCACACTCATGTTTCATGCTGTCTTAGAGACTCTAGAAAGCAAGAGCATGGTTCTTGCTCTATAGCAGAGTGTGACCTATATATGAGAACTCTGCTGTGTGTTTCACATCAGAAATGGAGTTAAACTCCAGGCTATGAGTCTTCCTACAAGCAACACGTCGTTTCAGGTAAGGGCAGATACTTTACAGCTCAAAGGAACTACATCGTTCCCGAAGCTCACACGTTTCTCATCTTAACTGACAAGCATCGAATATTATAGGACCAGTGCTTTGTATCAGTTTCAGAAGCAGAGTTGGAATAGATATGGTCCATATGTGTAGGAAACACCGTTCATTTGTTCTTAGCACACTCACGTTTGCTGCTGTATTAGAGAATCTAGAAAGCAAGAGCGTGCTTCTTGCTCGAAAGCAGAGTGTGATCCATGGAAGAGAACTCTGCTGTGTTTTTCGCTTCAGAAATGGAGTTAAATCCAAGGCTCGGTGTCTTCCATCATGCAAGACTACGTTTCAGGGAAGGGCAGTCACTTTTCAGCTCAAACGAACTACATCGTTCACAAAGCTCACACGTTTGTCATCTTAACTGACAAGCATCGGATGTTATAGGACCAGAGCTTTGTATCAGTTTCAGAAGCAGAGTTGGAATAGATATGGTCCGTATCTGTAGGAAACACCGTTCATTTGTTCTCAGCACACTCACGTATCCTGCTGTCTTAGAAACTCTAGAAAGCTAGAGCGTGCTTCTTGCTCTAAAGCAGAGTGTGATCAATGGATGAGAACTCTGCTGTGTGTTTCACTTCAGCAATGGAGTTAAATCCCAGGCTCTGAGTCTTCCTACAAACAAGACTTCGTTTCAGGGAAGGGCAGTTACTTTACAGCTCAAACGAACTACATCGTTCACAAAGCTCACACGTTTCTCATCTTAAATGACAAGCATTGGATCCTGGAGGACCTGTGCTTTGTATCAATTTCAGAGGCAGAGTTGGACTCGATATGGTCTGAATGTGTAAGAAACACCGTTCTTGTGTTCTCAGCACACTCATGTTTCATGCTGTCTTAGAGACTCTAGAAAGCAAGAGCGTGGTTCTTGCTCTAAAGCAGAGTGTGACCTATATATGAGAACTCTGCTGTGTGTTTCACTTCAGAAATGGAGTTAAACCCCAGGCTATGAGTCTTCCTACAAGCAACACTTCGTCTCAGGTAAGGGCAGTTACTTTACAGCTCAAAGGAACTACATCGTTCCCGAAGCTCACACGTTTCTCATCTTAAATGACAAGCATTGGATGCTGGAGGACCTGTGCTTTGTATCAATTTCAGAGGCAGAGTTGGACTAGATATGGTCCGTATGTGTAGGAAATGCCGTTCTTTTGTTCTCAGCACACTCACGTTTCCTGCTGTCTTAGAGACTCTAGAAAGCTAGAGCGTGCTTCTTTCTCTAAAGCAGAGTGGGATCACTGGATGAGAACTCTGCTGTGTGTTTCACTTCAGAAATGGAGATAAATCCCAGGCTCTGAGTCTTCCTACAAACAAGACTTCGTTTCAGGGAAGGGCAGTTACTTTACAGCTCAAAGGAACAACATTGTTCGCGAAACTCACACGTTTCTCATCTTAAATGACAAGCATTGGATGTTATAGGACCAGTGCTTTGTATCAGTTTCAGATGCAGAGTTGGAATAGATATGGTCCGTATGTGTAGGAAACACTGTTCATTTGTTCTTAGCACACTCACGTTTGCTGCTGTATTAGAGAATCTAGAAAGCAAGAGCGTGCTTCTTGCTCTAAAGCAGAGTGTGATCCATGGAAGAGAACTCTGCTGTGTTTTTCGCTTCAGAAATGGAGTTAAATCCCAGGCTCTGTGTCTTCCAACATGCAAGACTTCGTTTCAGGGAAGGGCAGTCACTTTTTAGCTCAAACGAACTACATCATTCACGAAGCTCACACGTTTCTCATCTTAACTGACAAGCATCGGATGTTATAGGACCAGTGCTTTGTATCAGTTTCAGAAGCAGAGTTGGACTAGATATGGTCCGTATGTGTAGGAAACACCGTTCTTTTGTTCTCAGCACTCTCACGTTTCCTGCTGTCTTAAGGACTCTAGAAAGCAAGAGCGTGCTTCGTGCTCCAAAGCAGAGTGTGATCAATGGATGAGAACTCTGCTGTGTGTTTCACTTCAGAAATGGAGTTAAATTCCAGGCTCTGTGTCTTGCTACAAGCAAGAATTCCTTTCAGGTAAGGGCAGTTACTTTTCAGGTCAAACGAACTACATCCTTCACGAAGCTCACACTTTTCTCATCTTAAATGACAAGCATTGGATGCTGGAGGACCTGTGCTTTTATCAATTTCATAGGCAGAGTTGGACTCGATATGGTCCGAATGTGTAAGAAACACCATTCTTGTGTTCTCAGCACACTCATGTTTCATGCTGTCTTAGAGACTCTAGAAAGCAAGAGCATGGTTCTTGCTCTATAGCAGAGTGTGACCTATATATGAGAACTCTGCTGTGTGTTTCACATCAGAAATGGAGTTAAACTCCAGGCTATGAGTCTTCCTACAAGCAACAGGTTGTTTCAGGTAAGGGCAGATACTTTACAGCTCAAAGGAACTACATCATTCCCGAAGCTCACACGTTTCTCATCTTAAATGACAAGCATTGGATGCTGGAGGACCTGTGCTTTGTATCAATTTCAGAGGCAGAGTTGGACTAGATATGGTCCATATGTGTAGGAAACGCCGTTCTTTTGTTCTCAGCACACTCACGTTTCCTGCTGGCTTAGAGACTCTAGAAAGCTAGAGTGTGCTTCTTGCTCTAAAGCAGAGTGTGATCAATGGATGAGAACTCTGCTGTGTGTTTCACTTCAGAAATGGAGTTAAATTCCAGGCTCTGTGTCTTCCTACAAGCAAGAATTCCTTTCGGGTAAGGGCAGTCACTTTTCAGCTCAAATGAACTACATCCTTCACGAAGCTCACAGTTTTCTCATCTTAAATGACAAGCATTGGATGCCGGAGGACCTGTGCTTTTTATCAATTTCATAGGCAGAGTTGGACTCGATATGGTCCGAATGTGTAAGAAACACCGTTCTTGTGTTCTCAGCACACTCATTTTTCATGCTGTGTTAGAGACTCTAGAATCAAGAGCGTGCTTCCTGCTCTAAAGCAGAGTGTAATCTATATATGAGAACTCTGCTGTGTGTTTCACTTCAGAAATGGAGCTAAACCCCAGGCTCTGAGTCTTCCTACAAGCAACACTTCGTTTCAGGTAAGGGCTGTTACTTTACAGCTCAAAGGAACTACATCGTTCCCGAAGCTCACACGTTTCTCATCTTAAATGACAAGCATTGGATGTTAGAGGACCAGTGCTTTGTATCAGTTTCTGAAGCAGAGTTGGACTCGGTATGGTCCGAGTGTGTAAGAAACACCGTTCTTTTGTTCTCAGCCCTCTCATGTTTCCTGCTGTCTTAGGGACTCTAGAAAGCTAGAGCGTGCTTCTTGCTCTAAAGCATTGTGTGATCAATGGATGAGAACTCTGCTGTGTGTTTCCCTTCAGAAATGGAGTTCAATTCCAGGCTCTGTGTCTTCCTACAAGCAAGAATTCCTTTCAAGTAAGGGCAGTCAGTTTTCAGCTCAAACGAACTACATCCTTCACGAAGCTCACACGTTTCTCATCATAAATTACAAGCATTTTATGCTGGAGGACATGTGCTTTGTATCAATTACAGAGGCAGAGTTGGACTCGATATGGTCCGAATGTGTAAGAAACACCGTTCTTTTGTTCTCAGCACACTCCTGTTTCCTGCTGTCTTAGGGACTCTAGAAAGCTAGAGCATGCTTCTTGCTCTAAAGCAGAGTGTGATCAATGGATGAGAACTCTGCTGTGTTTTTGACTTCAGAAATGGAGTTAAATCCCAGGCTCTGAATATTCCTACAAACAACACTTCGTTTCAGGAGTGCTGTTACTTTACAGCTCAAACGAACTACATCATTCACAAAGCTCACACGTTTCTCATCTTTACTGACAAGCATCGAATATTATAGGACCAGTGCTTTGTATCAGTTTCAGAAGCAGAGTAGGAATAGATATGGTCCGTATGTGTAGGAAACACCGTTCATTTGTTCTTAGCATACTCACGTTTGCTGCTGTCTTAGAGACTCTAGAAAGCAAGAGCGTGCTTCCTGCTCTAAAGCAGAGTGTGATCTATATATGAGAACTCTGCTGTGTGTTTCACTTCAGAAAGGGAGTTAAATCCCAGGCTCTGAGTCTTCCTACAAGCAACACTTCGTTTCAGGTAAGGGCTGTTACTTTACAGCTCAAAGGAACTACATCGTTCCCGAAGCACACACGTTTCTCATCTTAAATGACAAGCATTGGATGCTGGAGGACCTGTGCTTTGTATCAATTTCAGAGGCAGAGTTGGACTAGATATGGTCCGTATGTGTAGGAAATGCCGTTCTTTTGTTCTCAGCACACTCACGTTTCCTGCTGTTTTAGAGACTCTAGAAAGCTAGAGCGTGCTTCTTTCTCTAAAGCAGAGTGTGATCACTGGATGAGAACTCTGCTGTGTGTTTCACTTCAGAAATGGAGTTAAATCCCAGGCTCTGAGTCTTCCTACAAACAAGACTTCGTTTCAGGGAAGGGCAGTCACTTTTCAGCTCAAACGAAATACATCGTTCACGAAGCTCACACGTTTCTCATCTTAACTGACAAGCATCGGATGTTATAGGACCAGTGCTTTGTATCAGTTTCAGAAGCAGAGTTGCAATAGATATTGTCCGTATGTGTAGGAAACACCGTTCATTTGTTCTTAGCACACTCACGTTTGCTGCTGTATTAGGGAATCTAGAAACAAGAGCGTGCTTCTTGCTCTAAAGCAGAGTGTGATCCATGGAAGAGAACTCTGCTGTGTTTTTCGCTTCAGAAATGGAGTTAAATCCCAGGCTCTGTGTCTTCCAACATGCAAGACTTCGTTTCAGGGAAGGGCAGTCACTTTTCAGCTCAAACGAACTACATCGTTCACGTAGCTCACACGTTTCTCATCTTAACTGACAAGCATCGGATGTTATAGGACCAGTGCTTTGCATCAGTTTCAGAAGCAGAGTTGGAATAGATATGGTCCGTATGTGTAGGAAACACCGTTCTTTTGTTCTCAGCACTCTCACGTTTCCTGCTGTCTTAGGGACTCTAGAAAGCTAGAGCGTGCTTCTTGCTCTAAAGCAGAGTGTGATCAATGGATGAGAACTCTGCTGTGTGTTTCACTTCAGAAATGGAGTTAAATTCCAGGCTCTGTGTCTTCCTACAAGCAAGAATTCCTTTCGGGTAAGGGCAGTCACTTTTCAGCTCAAATGAACTACATCCTTCACGAAGCTCACAGTTTTCTCATCTTAAATGACAAGCATTGGATGCGGGAGGACCTGTGCTTTTTATGAATTTCATAGGCAGAGTTGGACTCGATATGGTCCGAATGTGTAAGAAACACCGTTCTTGTGTTCTCAGCACACTCATGTTTCATGCTGTCTTAGAGACTCTAGAAAGCAAGAGCGTGCTTCCTGCTCTAAAGCAGAGTGTGATCTATATATGAGAACTCTGCTGTGTGTTTCACTTCAGAAATGGAGCTAAACCCCAGGCTCTGAGTCTTCCTACAAGCAACAATTCGTTTCAGGTAAGGGCTGTTATTTTACAGCTCAAAGGAACTACATCGTTCCCGAAGCTCACACGTTTCTCATCTTAAATGAAAAGCATTGGATGTTAGAGGACCAGTGCTTTGTATCAGTTTCAGAAGCAGAGTTGGACTAGATATGGTCCGTAAGTGTAGGAAACACCGTTCTTTTGTTCTCAGCACTCTCACCTTTCCTGCTGTCTTAGGGACTCTAGAAAGCTAGAGCGTGCTTCTTGCTCTAAAGCATTGTGTGATCAATGGATGAGAACTCTGCTGTGTGTTTCCCTTCAGAAATGGAGTTCAATTCCAGGCTCTGTGTCTTCCTACAAGCAAGAATTCCTTTCAAGTAAGGGCAGTCAGTTTTGAGCTCAAACGAACTACATCCTTCACGAAGCTCACACGTTTCTCATCTTAAATGACAAGCATTTTATGCTGGAGGACCTGTGCTTTTTATCAATTTCAGAGGCAGAGTTGGACTCGATATGGTCCGAATGTGTAAGAAACACCGTTCTTGTGTTCTCAGCACACTCATGTTTCCTGCTGTCTTAGAGACTCTAGAAAGCAAGAGCGTGCTTCTTGCTCTAAAGCAGAGTGTGATCTATATATGAGAACTCTGCTGTGTGTTTCACTTCAGAAATGGAGTTAAACCCCAGGCTCTGAGTATTCCTACAAGCAACACTTCATTTCAGGTAAGGGAAGTTACTTTACAGCTCAAACGAACTACATCGTTCAAGTAGCTCACACGTTTCTCATCTTAAATGACAAGCATTGGATGCTGGAGGACCTGTGCTTTGTATCAATTTCAGAGGCAGAGTTGGACTCGATATGGTCCGAATGTGTAAGAAAGTCAGTTCTTTTTTACTGAGCACAACCACGTTTCATGCTGAATTAGAGAATCTTGAAAGCAAGAGTGTGCTTCTTGCTCTGAAGCAGAGTGTGATCCATGGATGAGAACTATGCTGTGTGTTTCCCTTCAGAAATGGAGTTAAATCCCAGGCTCTGTGTCTTCCAACACTCAAGACTTTGTTTCAGGTAAGGGCAGTTAATTTACAGCTCAAACGAACTACGTCGTTCACGAAGCTCACACGTTTATCATCTTAAATGACAAGCATTGGATCCTGGAGTACCTGTGCTTTGTATCAATTTCAGAGGCAGATTTGGACTCGATATGGTCCGAATGTGTAAGAAACACCGTTCTTGTGTTCTCAGCACACTCATGTTTCCTGCTGTCTTAGAGACTCTAGAAAGCAAGAGCGTGCTTCTTTCTCTAAAGCAGAGTGTGATCTATATATGAGAACTCTGCTGTGTGCTTCCCTTCAGAAATGGAGTTAAATCCCAGGCTCTGAGTCTTCCTAAAAGCAACACTTCGTTTCAGGAAAGGGCTGTTCCTTTACATCTCAAAGGAACTACATCGTTCACGAAGCTCACACGTTTCTCATCTTAAATGACAAGCATTAGATGATAGAGGACCTGTGCTTTGTATCAATTTCAGAGGCAGATTTCGACTAGATATGGTCCGTATGTGTAGGAAAAACCATTCTTTTGTTCTCAGCACAGTCATGTTTCCTGCTGTCTTAGAGACTCTAGAAAGCTAGAGCGTGCTTCTTGCTCTAAAGCAGAGTGTGATCAATGGATGAGAATTCTGCTGTGTGTTTCACTTCAGACATGGAGTTAAATCCCAGGCTCTGAGTCTTCCTACAAACAAGAATTCGTTTCAGGTAAGGGCAGTTACTTTACAGCTCAAATGAACTACATCGTTCACGAAGCTCACACGTTTCTCATCTTAAATGACAAGCATTGGTTGCTGGAGGACCTTGCTTTGTATCAATTTCAGAGGCAGAGTTGGACTCGATAAGGTCCGAATGTGTTAGAAACACCGTTCTTTTGCTCTCAGCACACTCATGTTTCCTGCTGTCTTAGAGATTCTATAAAAGCAAGAGCGTCCTTCTTGCTTTAGAGCAGAGTGTGATCAATGGATGAGAACTCTGCTGTGTGTTTCACTTCAGAAATGGAGTTAAATCCCAGGTTCTGAGTCTTCCTACAAACAAGACTTCGTTTCAGGTAAGGGCAGTTACTTTAAAGCTCAAACGAACTACATCGTTCACAAAGCTCACACGTTTCTCATTTTAACTGACAAGCATTGGATGTTAGTGGACCTGTGGTTTGTTTCAGTTCCACAAGCAGAGTTGCACTAGATGTGGTCCGTATGTGTAGGAAACACAGTTCTTTTTTACTGAGCACAACCACGTTTACTGCTGAATTAGAGAATCTTGAAAGCAAGAGTGTGCTTCTTGCTCTGAAGCAGAGTGTGATCCATGGATGAGAACTATGCTGTGTGTTTCCCTTCAGAAATGGAGTTAAACCCCAGGCTCTGTGTCTTCCAACACTCAAGACTTTGTTTCAGTTAAGGGCAGACACTTTTCAGCTAAAACCAACTACATCGTTCACGAAGCTAACACGTTTCTCATCTTAACTGACAAGCATTGGATGTTAGAGGACCAGTGCTTTGTCTCAGTTTCAGAATCAGAGATAGACTAGAAATGGTCCGTATGTGTAGGAAACACCGTTCTTGTGTTCTCAGCACACTCATGTTTCCTGCTGTCTTAGAGACTCTAGAAAGCGAGAGCGTGCTTCTTGCTCTAAAGCAGAGTGTCATCTATATATGAGAACTCTGCTGTGTGTTTCCCTTCAGAAATGGAGTTAAATCCCAGGCTCTGAGTCTTCCTACAAGCAACACTTCCTTTCAGGTAAGGGCAGTCACTTTTCAGCTCAAACGAACTACATTGTTCACGAAGCTCACACGTTTCTCATCTTAACTGACAAGCATCGGATGTTATCGGACCAGTGCTTTGTATCATTTTCATAAGCAGAGTTGGAATAGATATGGTCCGTATGTGTAGGGAACACCGTTTATTTGTTCTTAGCTCACTCACGTTTGCTGCTGTATTAGAGAATCTAGAAAGCAAGAGCGTGCTTCTTGCTCTAAAGCAGAGTGTGATCAATGGATGAGAACTCTGCTGTGTGTTTCACTTCAGAAAATGAGTTAAATCCCAGGCTCTGAGTCTTCCTACAAAAAAGACTTCGTTTCAGGTAAGGGCAGTTACTTTACAGCTCAAACGAACAACATCGTTCCCGAAGCTCACACGTTTCTCATCTTAAATGACAATCATTGTATGCTGGAGGACCTGTGCTTTGTATCAATTTCAGAGGCAGAGTTGGACTAGATATGGTCCGTATGTGTAGGAAACACCGATCCTTTATTCTCAGCACACTCACGTTAACTGGTGTCTTAGGGACTCTAGAAAGCTAGAGCATGCTTCTTGCTCTAAAGCAGAGTGTGATCAATGGATGAGAACTCTGCTGTGTGTTTCACTTCAGATATGGAGTTAAATCCCAGGCTCTGAGTCTTCCTAAAAATAAGACTTCGTTTCAGGGAAGGGCAGTTACTTTACAGCTCAAATGAACTACTTCCTTCACGAAGCTCTCACGTTTCTCATCTTAAATGACAAGCATTGGATCTTGGAGTTCCTGTGCTTTGTATCAATTTCAGAGGCAGAGTTGGACTCGATATTGTCCGAATGTGTGAGAAACACCGTTCTTGTGTTCTCAGCACACTCATGTATCCTGCTGTCTTAGAGACTCTAGAAAGCAAGAGCGTGCTTCTTTCTCTAAAGCAGAGTGTGATCTCTATATGAGAACTCTGCTGTGTGCTTCCCTTCAGAAATGGAGTTAAATCCCAGGCTCCGAGTCTTCCTACAAGCAACACTTCGTTTCAGGAAAGGGCAGTTACTTTAAAGCTCAAACGAACTACATCGTTCACAAAGCTCACACGTTTCTCATTTTAACTGACAAGCATTGGATGTTAGTGGACCTGTGGTTTGTTTCAGTTCCACAAGCAGAGTTGGACTAGATGTGGTCCGTATGTGTAGGAAACACAGTTCTTTTTTACTGAGCACAACCACGTTTACTGCTGAATTAGAGAATCTTGAAAGCAAGAGTGTGCTTCTTGCTCTGAAGCAGAGTGTGATCCATGGATGAGAACTATGCTGTGTGTTTCCCTTCAGAAATGGAGTTAAACCCCAGGCTCTGTGTCTTCCAACACTCAAGACTTTGTTTCAGTTAAGGGCAGACACTTTTCAGCTAAAACCAACTACATCGTTCACGAAGCTAACACGTTTCTCATCTTAACTGACAAGCATTGGATGTTAGAGGACCAGTGCTTTGTCTCAGTTTCAGAATCAGAGATAGACTAGAAATGGTCCGTATGTGTAGGAAACACCGTTCTTGTGTTCTCAGCACACTCATGTTTCCTGCTGTCTTAGAGACTCTAGAAAGCGAGAGCGTGCTTCTTGCTCTAAAGCAGAGTGTCATCTATATATGAGAACTCTGCTGTGTGTTTCCCTTCAGAAATGGAGTTAAATCCCAGGCTCTGAGTCTTCCTACAAGCAACACTTCCTTTCAGGTAAGGGCAGTCACTTTTCAGCTCAAACGAACTACATTGTTCACGAAGCTCACACGTTTCTCATCTTAACTGACAAGCATCGGATGTTATCGGACCAGTGCTTTGTATCATTTTCATAAGCAGAGTTGGAATAGATATGGTCCGTATGTGTAGGGAACACCGTTTATTTGTTCTTAGCTCACTCACGTTTGCTGCTGTATTAGAGAATCTAGAAAGCAAGAGCGTGCTTCTTGCTCTAAAGCAGAGTGTGATCAATGGATGAGAACTCTGCTGTGTGTTTCACTTCAGAAAATGAGTTAAATCCCAGGCTCTGAGTCTTCCTACAAAAAAGACTTCGTTTCAGGTAAGGGCAGTTACTTTACAGCTCAAACGAACAACATCATTCCCGAAGCTCACACGTTTCTCATCTTAAATGACAATCATTGTATGCTGGAGGACCTGTGCTTTGTATCAATTTCAGAGGCAGAGTTGGACTAGATATGGTCCGTATGTGTAGGAAACACCGATCCTTTATTCTCAGCACACTCACGTTAACTGGTGTCTTAGGGACTCTAGAAAGCTAGAGCATGCTTCTTGCTCTAAAGCAGAGTGTGATCAATGGATGAGAACTCTGCTGTGTGTTTCACTTCAGATATGGAGTTAAATCCCAGGCTCTGAGTCTTCCTAAAAATAAGACTTCGTTTCAGGGAAGGGCAGTTACTTTACAGCTCAAATGAACTACTTCCTTCACGAAGCTCTCACGTTTCTCATCTTAAATGACAAGCATTGGATCTTGGAGTTCCTGTGCTTTGTATCAATTTCAGAGGCAGAGTTGGACTCGATATTGTCCGAATGTGTGAGAAACACCGTTCTTGTGTTCTCAGCACACTCATGTTTCCTGCTGTCTTAGAGACTCTAGAAAGCAAGAGCGTGCTTCTTTCTCTAAAGCAGAGTGTGATCTCTATATGAGAACTCTGCTGTGTGCTTCCCTTCAGAAATGGAGTTAAATCCCAGGCTCCGAGTCTTCCTACAAGCAACACTTCGTTTCAGGAAAGGGCAGTTACTTTAAAGCTCAAACGAACTACATCGTTCACAAAGCTCACACGTTTCTCATTTTAACTGACAAGCATTGGATGTTAGTGGACCTGTGGTTTGTTTCAGTTCCACAAGCAGAGTTGGACTAGATGTGGTCCGTATGTGTAGGAAACACAGTTCTTTTTTACTGAGCACAACCACGTTTACTGCTGAATTAGAGAATCTTGAAAGCAAGAGTGTGCTTCTTGCTCTGAAGCAGAGTGTGATCCATGGATGAGAACTATGCTGTGTGTTTCCCTTCAGAAATGGAGTTAAACCCCAGTCTCTGTGTCTTCCAACACTCAAGACTTTGTTTCAGTAAGGGCAGACATTTTTCAGCTAAAACGAACTACATCGTTCACGAAGCTAACACGTTTCTCATCTTAACTGACAAGCATTGGATGTTAGAGGACCAGTGCTTTGTCTCAGTTTCAGAAGCAGAGATGGACTAGAAATGGTCCGTATGTGTAGGAAACACCGTTCTTGTGTTCTCAGCACACTCATGTCTCCTGCTGTCTTAGAGACTCTAGAAAGCGAGAGCGTGCTTCTTGCTCTAAAGCAGAGTGTCATCTATATATGAGAACTCTGCTGTGTGTTTCCCTTCAGAAATGGAGTTAAATCCCAGGCTCTGAGTCTTCCTACAAGCAACACTTCCTTTCAGGTAAGGGCAGTCACTTTTCAGCTCAAACGAACTACATTGTTCACGAAGCTCACACGTTTCTCATCTTAACTGACAAGCATCGGATGTTATCGGACCAGTGCTTTGTATCATTTTCATAAGCAGAGTTGGAATAGATATGGTCCGTATGTGTAGGGAACACCGTTTATTTGTTCTTAGCTCACTCACGTTTGCTGCTGTATTAGAGAATCTAGAAAGCAAGAGCGTGCTTCTTGCTCTAAAGCAGAGTGTGATCAATGGATGAGAACTCTGCTGTGTGTTTCACTTCAGAAAATGAGTTAAATCCCAGGCTCTGAGTCTTCCTACAAAAAAGACTTCGTTTCAGGTAAGGGCAGTTACTTTACAGCTCAAACGAACAACATCGTTCCCGAAGCTCACACGTTTCTCATCTTAAATGACAATCATTGTATGCTGGAGGACCTGTGCTTTGTATCAATTTCAGAGGCAGAGTTGGACTAGATATGGTCCGTATGTGTAGGAAACACCGATCCTTTATTCTCAGCACACTCACGTTAACTGGTGTCTTAGGGACTCTAGAAAGCTAGAGCATGCTTCTTGCTCTAAAGCAGAGTGTGATCAATGGATGAGAACTCTGCTGTGTGTTTCACTTCAGATATGGAGTTAAATCCCAGGCTCTGAGTCTTCCTAAAAATAAGACTTCGTTTCAGGGAAGGGCAGTTACTTTACAGCTCAAATGAACTACTTCCTTCACGAAGCTCTCACGTTTCTCATCTTAAATGACAAGCATTGGATCTTGGAGTTCCTGTGCTTTGTATCAATTTCAGAGGCAGAGTTGGACTCGATATTGTGCGAATGTGTGAGAAACACCGTTCTTGTGTTCTCAGCACACTCATGTTTCCTGCTGTCTTAGAGACTCTAGAAAGCAAGAGCATGCTTCTATCTCTAAAGCAGAGTGTGATCTATATATGAGAACTCTGCTGTGTGTTTCCCTTCAGAAATGGAGTTAAATCCCAGGCTCTGAGTCTTCCTACAAGCAACACTTCGTTTCAGGAAAGGGCTGTTACTTTACAGCTCAAACGAACTACATTGTTCACGAAGCTCACACGTTTCTCATCTTAACTGACAAGCATCGGATGTAATAGGACAAGTGCTTTGTATCAATTTCAGAGGCAGAGTTCGACTAGATATGGTCCGTATGTTTAGGAAAAACCGTTCTTTTGTTCTCAGCACAGTCATGTTTCCTGCTGTCTTAGAGACTCTAGAAAGCTAGAGCGTGCTTCTTGCTCTAAAGCAGAGTGTGATCAATGGATGAGAACTCTGCTGTGTGTTTCACTTCAGACATGGAGTTAAATCCCAGGCTCTGAGTCTTCCTACAAACAAGACTTCGTTTCAGGTAAGGGCAGTTACTTTACAGCTCAAACGAACTACATCATTCACGAAGCTCACACGTTTCTCATCTTAACTGACAAGCATTGGATGTTAGAGGACCAGTGCTTTTTCTCAGTTTCAGAAGCAGAGATGGACTAGAAATGGTCCGTATGTGTAGGAAACACCGTTCTTGTGTTCTCAGCACACTCATGTTTCCTGCTGTCTTAGAGACTCTAGAAAGCAAGAGCGTGCTTCTTTCTCTAAAGCAGAGTGTGATCTATATATGAGAACTCTGCTGTGTGTTTCCCTTCAGAAATGGAGTTAAATCCCAGGCTCTGAGTCTTCCTACAAGCAACACTTCGTTTCAGGAAAGGGCTGTTACTTTACACCTCAAACGAACTACATTGTTCACGAAGCTCACACGTTTCTCATCTTAACTGACAAGCATCAGATGTTATAGGACCAGTGCTTTGTATCATTTTCAGAAGCAGAGTTGGAATAGATATGGTCCCTACGTGTAGGAAACAGTTCTTTTGTTCTGAGCACAACCACGTTTCCTGCTGTATTAGAGAATCTAGAAACAAGAGCGTGCTTCTTGCTCTGAAGCAGAGTGTGATCCAGGGATGAGAACTATGCTGTGTGTTTCCCTTCAGAAATGGAGTTAAATCCCAGGCTCAGTGTCTTCCAACATTCAAGACTTCGTTTCAGGTAAGGGCAGTCACTTTTCAGCTCAAACGAACTACATCGTTCACGAAGCTAAAACGTTTCTCATCTTAACTGACAAGCATTGGATGTTTAGAGGACCAGGGCTTTGTCTCAGTTTCAGAAGCAGAGATGGACTAGATATGGTCCCTACGTGTAGGAAACACCGTTCTTTTGTTCTAAGCACACTCACGTTTCCTGCTGTCTTAGGGACTGTAGAAAGCTAGAGCGTGCTTCTTGCTCTAAAGCAGAGTGTGATCAATGGATGAGAACTCTGCTGTGTGTTTCACTTCAGAAATGGAGTTAAATCCCAGGCTCTGAGTCTTCCTACAAACAAGAATTCGTTTCAGGTAAGGGCAGTTACTTTACAGCTCAAACGAACTACATCGTTCACGAAGCTCACACGTTTCTCATCTTAAATGACAATCATTGTATGCTGGAGGACCTGTGCTTTGTATCAATTTCAGAGGCAGAGTTGGACTAGATATGGTCCGTATGTGTAGGAAACACCGATCATTTATTCTCAGCACACTCACGTTTCCTGGTGTCTTAGGGACTCTAGAAAGCTAGAGCATGCTTCTTGCTCTAAAGCAGAGTGTGATCAATGGATGAGAACTCTGCTGTGTGTTTCATTTCAGATATGGAGTTAAATCCCAGGCTCTGAGTCTTCCTAAAAATAAGACTTCGTTTCAGGGAAGGGCAGTTACTTTACAGCTCAAATGAACTACTTCCTTCACGAAGCTCTCACGTTTCTCATCTTAAATGACAAGCATTGGATCTTGGAGTTCCTGTGCTTTGTATCAATTTCAGAGGCAGAGTTGGACTCGATATTGTCCGAATGTGTGAGAAACACCGTTCTTGTGTTCTCAGCACACTCATGTTTCCTGCTGTCTTAGAGACTCTAGAAAGCAAGAGCGTGCTTCTTTCTCTAAAGCAGAGTGTGATCTATATATGAGAACTCTGCTGTGTGTTTCCCTTCAGAAATGGAGTTAAATCCCAGGCTCTGAGTCTTCCTACAAGCAACACTTCGTTTCATGAAAGGGCTGTTACTTTACAGCTCAAACGAACTACATTGTTCACGAAGGTCACACGTTTCTCATATTAACTGACAAGCATCGGATGTAATAGGACAAGTGCTTTGTATCAATTTCAGAGGCAGAGTTCGACTAGATATGGTCCGTATGTGTAGGAAACACCGTTCTTTTGTTCTCAGCACAGTCATGTTTCCTGCTGTCTTAGAGACTCTAGAAAGCTAGAGCGTGCTTCTTGCTCTAAAGCAGAGTGTGATCAATGGATGAGAACTCTGCTGTGTGTTTCACTTCAGACATGGAGTTAAATCCCAGGCTCTGAGTCTTCCTACAAACAAGACTTCGTTTCAGGAAAGGGCTGTTACTTTACAGCTCAAACGAACTACATTGTTCACGAAGCTCACACGTTTCTCATCTTAACTGACAGGCATCAGATGTTATAGGACCAGTGCTTTGTATCATTTTCAGAAGCAGAGTTGGAATAGATATGGTCCCTACGTGTAGGAAACAGTTCTTTTGTTCTGAGCACAACCACGTTTCCTGCTGTATTAGAGAATCTAGAAACAAGAGCGTGCTTCTTGCTCTGAAGCAGAGTGTGATCCAGGGATGAGAACTATGCTGTGTGTTTCCCTTCAGAAATGGAGATAAATCCCAGGCTCAGTGTCTTCCAACATTCAAGACTTCGTTTCAGGTAAGGGCAGTCACTTTTCAGCTCAAACGAACTACATCGTTCACGAAGCTAAAACGTTTCTCATCTTAACTGACAAGCATTGGATGTTTAGAGGACCAGGGCTTTGTCTCAGTTTCAGAAGCAGAGATGGACTAGATATGGTCCCTACGTGTAGGAAACACCGTTCTTTTGTTCTAAGCACACTCACGTTTCCTGCTGTCTTAGGGACTGTAGAAAGCTAGAGCGTGCTTCTTGCTCTAAAGCAGAGTGCGATCAATGGATGAGAACTCTGCTGTGTGTTTCACTTCAGAAATGGAGTTAAATCCCAGGCTCTGAGTCTTCCTACAAACAAGAATTCGTTTCAGGTAAGGGCAGTTACTTTACAGCTCAAACGAACTACATCGTTCACGAAGCTCACACGTTTCTCATCTTAAATGACAAGCATTGGATGCTGGAGGACCTTGCTTTGTATCAATTTCAGAGGCATTGTTGGACTCGATAAAGTCCGAATGTGTTAGAAACACCGTTCTTTTGCTCTCAGCACACTCATGTTTCCTGCTGTCTTAGAGATTCTATAAAAGCAAGAGCGTCCTTCTTGCTTTAGAGCAGAGTGTGATCAATGGATGAGAACTCTGCTGTGTGTTTCACTTCAGAAATGGAGTTAAATCCCAGGCTCTGAGTCTTCCTACAAACAAGACTTCGTTTCAGGTAAGGGCAGTTACTTTAAAGCTCAAACGAACTACATCGTTCACAAAGCTCACACGTTTCTCATTTTAACTGACAAGCATTGGATGTTAGTGGACCTGTGGTTTGTTTCAGTTCCACAAGCAGAGTTGGACTAGATGTGGTCCGTATGTGTAGGAAACACAGTTCTTTTTTACTGAGCACAACCACGTTTACTGCTGAATTAGAGAATCTTGAAAGCAAGAGTGTGCTTCTTGCTCTGAAGCAGAGTGTGATCCATGGATGAGAACTATGCTGTGTGTTTCCCTTCAGAAATGGAGTTAAACCCCAGGCTCTGTGTCTTCCAACACTCAAGACTTTGTTTCAGTTAAGGGCAGACATTTTTCAGCTAAAACGAACTACATCGTTCACGAAGCTAACACGTTTCTCATCTTAACTGACAAGCATTGGATGTTAGAGGACCAGTGCTTTGTCTCAGTTTCAGAAGCAGAGATGGACTAGAAATGGTCCGTATGTGTAGGAAACACCGTTCTTGTGTTCTCAGCACACTCATGTTTCCTGCTGTCTTAGAGACTCTAGAAAGCGAGAGCGTGCTTCTTGCTCTAAAGCAGAGTGTCATCTATATATGAGAACTCTGCTGTGTGTTTCCCTTCAGAAATGGAGTTAAATCCCAGGCTCTGAGTCTTCCTACAAGCAACACTTCCTTTCAGGTAAGGGCAGTCACTTTTCAGCTCAAACGAACTACATTGTTCACGAAGCTCACACGTTTCTCATCTTAACTGACAAGCATCGGATGTTATCGGACCAGTGCTTTGTATCATTTTCATAAGCAGAGTTGGAATAGATATGGTCCGTATGTGTAGGGAACACCGTTTATTTGTTCTTAGCTCACTCACGTTTGCTGCTGTATTAGAGAATCTAGAAAGCAAGAGCGTGCTTCTTGCTCTAAAGCAGAGTGTGATCAATGGATGAGAACTCTGCTGTGTGTTTCACTTCAGAAAATGAGTTAAATCCCAGGCTCTGAGTCTTCCTACAAAAAAGACTTCGTTTCAGGTAAGGGCAGTTACTTTACAGCTCAAACGAACAACATCGTTCCCGAAGCTCACACGTTTCTCATCTTAAATGACAATCATTGTATGCTGGAGGACCTGTGCTTTGTATCAATTTCAGAGGCAGAGTTGGACTAGATATGGTCCGTATGTGTAGGAAACACCGATCCTTTATTCTCAGCACACTCACGTTAACTAGTGTCTTAGGGACTCTAGAAAGCTAGAGCATGCTTCTTGCTCTAAAGCAGAGTGTGATCAATGGATGAGAACTCTGCTGTGTGTTTCACTTCAGATATGGAGTTAAATCCCAGGCTCTGAGTCTTCCTAAAAATAAGACTTCGTTTCAGGGAAGGGCAGTTACTTTACAGCTCAAATGAACTACTTCCTTCACGAAGCTCTCACGTTTCTCATCTTAAATGACAAGCATTGGATCTTGGAGTTCCTGTGCTTTGTATCAATTTCAGAGGCAGAGTTGGACTCGATATTGTCCGAATGTGTGAGAAACACCGTTCTTGTGTTCTCAGCACACTCATGTTTCCTGCTGTCTTAGAGACTCTAGAAAGCAAGAGCGTGCTTCTTTCTCTAAAGCAGAGTGTGATCTCTATATGAGAACTCTGCTGTGTGCTTCCCTTCAGAAATGGAGTTAAATCCCAGGCTCCGAGTCTTCCTACAAGCAACACTTCGTTTCAGGAAAGGGCAGTTACTTTAAAGCTCAAACGAACTACATCGTTCACAAAGCTCACACGTTTCTCATTTTAACTGACAAGCATTGGATGTTAGTGGACCTGTGGTTTGTTTCAGTTCCACAAGCAGAGTTGGACTAGATGTGGTCCGTATGTGTAGGAAACACAGTTCTTTTTTACTGAGCACAACCACGTTTACTGCTGAATTAGAGAATCTTGAAAGCAAGAGTGTGCTTCTTGCTCTGAAGCAGAGTGTGATCCATGGATGAGAACTATGCTGTGTGTTTCCCTTCAGAAATGGAGTTAAACCCCAGGCTCTGTGTCTTCCAACACTCAAGACTTTGTTTCAGTAAGGGCAGACATTTTTCAGCTAAAACGAACTACATCGTTCACGAAGCTAACACGTTTCTCATCTTAACTGACAAGCATTGGATGTTAGAGGACCAGTGCTTTGTCTCAGTTTCAGAAGCAGAGATGGACTAGAAATGGTCCGTATGTGTAGGAAACACCGTTCTTGTGTTCTCAGCACACTCATGTCTCCTGCTGTCTTAGAGACTCTAGAAAGCGAGAGCGTGCTTCTTGCTCTAAAGCAGAGTGTCATCTATATATGAGAACTCTGCTGTGTGTTTCCCTTCAGAAATGGAGTTAAATCCCAGGCTCTGAGTCTTCCTACAAGCAACACTTCCTTTCAGGTAAGGGCAGTCACTTTTCAGCTCAAACGAACTACATTGTTCACGAAGCTCACACGTTTCTCATCTTAACTGACAAGCATCGGATGTTATCGGACCAGTGCTTTGTATCATTTTCATAAGCAGAGTTGGAATAGATATGGTCCGTATGTGTAGGGAACACCGTTTATTTGTTCTTAGCTCACTCACGTTTGCTGCTGTATTAGAGAATCTAGAAAGCAAGAGCGTGCTTCTTGCTCTAAAGCAGAGTGTGATCAATGGATGAGAACTCTGCTGTGTGTTTCACTTCAGAAATGGAGTTAAATTCCAGGCTCTGAGTCTTCCTACAAAAAAGACTTCGTTTCAGGTAAGGGCAGTTACTTTACAGCTCAAACGAACAACATCGTTCCCGAAGCTCACACGTTTCTCATCTTAAATGACAATCATTGTATGCTGGAGGACCTGTGCTTTGTATCAATTTCAGAGGCAGAGTTGGACTAGATATGGTCCGTATGTGTAGGAAACACCGATCCTTTATTCTCAGCACACTCACGTTAACTGGTGTCTTAGGGACTCTAGAAAGCTAGAGCATGCTTCTTGCTCTAAAGCAGAGTGTGATCAATGGATGAGAACTCTGCTGTGTGTTTCACTTCAGATATGGAGTTAAATCCCAGGCTCTGAGTCTTCCTAAAAATAAGACTTCGTTTCAGGGAAGGGCAGTTACTTTACAGCTCAAATGAACTACTTCCTTCACGAAGCTCTCACGTTTCTCATCTTAAATGACAAGCATTGGATCTTGGAGTTCCTGTGCTTTGTATCAATTTCAGAGGCAGAGTTGGACTCGATATTGTGCGAATGTGTGAGAAACACCGTTCTTGTGTTCTCAGCACACTCATGTTTCCTGCTGTCTTAGAGACTCTAGAAAGCAAGAGCATGCTTCTATCTCTAAAGCAGAGTGTGATCTATATATGAGAACTCTGCTGTGTGTTTCCCTTCAGAAATGGAGTTAAATCCCAGGCTCTGAGTCTTCCTACAAGCAACACTTCGTTTCAGGAAAGGGCTGTTACTTTACAGCTCAAACGAACTACATTGTTCACGAAGCTCACACGTTTCTCATCTTAACTGACAAGCATCGGATGTAATAGGACAAGTGCTTTGTATCAATTTCAGAGGCAGAGTTCGACTAGATATGGTCCGTATGTTTAGGAAAAACCGTTCTTTTGTTCTCAGCACAGTCATGTTTCCTGCTG
Organism: Onychomys leucogaster; assembly: GCA_949786385.1. Classification (NCBI taxonomy): domain Eukaryota; kingdom Metazoa; phylum Chordata; class Mammalia; order Rodentia; family Cricetidae; genus Onychomys; species Onychomys leucogaster. Next base: position 785,506 of record CATKUP010000132.1, on the reverse strand, counting down.
TCTTAGAGACTCTAGAAAGCTAGAGCGTGCTTCTTGCTCTAAAGCAGAGTGTGATCAATGGATGAGAACTCTGCTGTGTGTTTCACTTCAGACATGGAGTTAAATCCCAGGCTCTGAGTCTTCCTACAAACAAGACTTCGTTTCAGGTAAGGGCAGTTACTTTACAGCTCAAACGAACTACATCATTCACGAAGCTCACACGTTTCTCATCTTAACTGACAAGCATTGGATGTTAGAGGACCAGTGCTTTTTCTCAGTTTCAGAAGCAGAGATGGACTAGAAATGGTCCGTATGTGTAGGAAACACCGTTCTTGTGTTCTCAGCACACTCATGTTTCCTGCTGTCTTAGAGACTCTAGAAAGCAAGAGCGTGCTTCTTTCTCTAAAGCAGAGTGTGATCTATATATGAGAACTCTGCTGTGTGTTTCCCTTCAGAAATGGAGTTAAATCCCAGGCTCTGAGTCTTCCTACAAGCAACACTTCGTTTCAGGAAAGGGCTGTTACTTTACACCTCAAACGAACTACATTGTTCACGAAGCTCACACGTTTCTCATCTTAACTGACAAGCATCAGATGTTATAGGACCAGTGCTTTGTATCATTTTCAGAAGCAGAGTTGGAATAGATATGGTCCCTACGTGTAGGAAACAGTTCTTTTGTTCTGAGCACAACCACGTTTCCTGCTGTATTAGAGAATCTAGAAACAAGAGCGTGCTTCTTGCTCTGAAGCAGAGTGTGATCCAGGGATGAGAACTATGCTGTGTGTTTCCCTTCAGAAATGGAGTTAAATCCCAGGCTCAGTGTCTTCCAACATTCAAGACTTCGTTTCAGGTAAGGGCAGTCACTTTTCAGCTCAAACGAACTACATCGTTCACGAAGCTAAAACGTTTCTCATCTTAACTGACAAGCATTGGATGTTTAGAGGACCAGGGCTTTGTCTCAGTTTCAGAAGCAGAGATGGACTAGATATGGTCCCTACGTGTAGGAAACACCGTTCTTTTGTTCTAAGCACACTCACGTTTCCTGCTGTCTTAGGGACTGTAGAAAGCTAGAGCGTGCTTCTTGCTCTAAAGCAGAGTGTGATCAATGGATGAGAACTCTGCTGTGTGTTTCACTTCAGAAATGGAGTTAAATCCCAGGCTCTGAGTCTTCCTACAAACAAGAATTCGTTTCAGGTAAGGGCAGTTACTTTACAGCTCAAACGAACTACATCGTTCACGAAGCTCACACGTTTCTCATCTTAAATGACAAGCATTGGATGCTGGAGGACCTTGCTTTGTATCAATTTCAGAGGCATTGTTGGACTCGATAAGGTCCGAATGTGTTAGAAACACCGTTCTTTTGCTCTCAGCACACTCATGTTTCCTGCTGTCTTAGAGATTCTATAAAAGCCAGAGCGTCCTTCTTGCTTTAGAGCAGAGTGTGATCAATGGATGAGAACTCTGCTGTGTGTTTCACTTCAGAAATGGAGTTAAATCCCCGGCTCTGAGTCTTCCTACAAACAAGACTTCGTTTCAGGTAAGGGCAGTTACTTTAAAGCTCAAACGAACTACATCGTTCACAAAGCTCACACGTTTCTCATTTTAACTGACAAGCATTGGATGTTAGTGGACCTGTGGTTTGTTTCAGTTCCACAAGCAGAGTTGGACTAGATGTGGTCCGTATGTGTAGGAAACACAGTTCTTTTTTACTGAGCACAACCACGTTTACTGCTGAATTAGAGAATCTTGAAAGCAAGAGTGTGCTTCTTGCTCTGAAGCAGAGTGTGATCCATGGATGAGAACTATGCTGTGTGTTTCCCTTCAGAAATGGAGTTAAACCCCAGGCTCTGTGTCTTCCAACACTCAAGACTTTGTTTCAGTTAAGGGCAGACATTTTTCAGCTAAAACGAACTACATCGTTCACGAAGCTAACACGTTTCTCATCTTAACTGACAAGCATTGGATGTTAGAGGACCAGTGCTTTGTCTCAGTTTCAGAAGCAGAGATGGACTAGAAATGGTCCGTATGTGTAGGAAACACCGTTCTTGTGTTCTCAGCACACTCATGTTTCCTGCTGTCTTGAAGACTCTAGAAAGCGAGAGCGTGCTTCTTGCTCTAAAGCAGAGTGTCATCTATATATGAGAACTCTGCTGTGTGTTTCCCTTCAGAAATGGAGTTAAATCCCAGGCTCTGAGTCTTCCTACAAGCAACACTTCGTTTCAGGTAAGGGCAGTCACTTTTCAGCTCAAACAAACTACATTGTTCACGAAGCTCACACGTTTCTCATCTTAACTGACAAGCATCGGATGTTATCGGACCAGTGCTTTGTATCATTTTCATAAGCAGAGTTGGAATAGATATGGTCCGTATGTGTAGGGAACACCGTTTATTTGTTCTTAGCTCACTCACGTTTGCTGCTGTATTAGAGAATCTAGAAAGCAAGAGCGTGCTTCTTGCTCTAAAGCAGAGTGTGATCAATAGATGAGAACTCTGCTGTGTGTTTCACTTCAGAAAATGAGTTAAATCCCAGGCTCTGAGTCTTCCTACAAAAAAGACTTCGTTTCAGGGAAGGGCAGTTACTTTACAGCTCAAATGAACTACTTCCTTCACGAAGCTCTCACGTTTCTCATCTTAAATGACAAGCATTGGATCTTGGAGTTCCTGTGCTTTGTATCAATTTCAGAGGCAGAGTTGGACTCGATATTGTCCGAATGTGTGAGAAACACCGTTCTTGTGTTCTCAGCACACTCATGTTTCCTGCTGTCTTAGAGACTCTAGAAAGCAAGAGCGTGCTTCTTTCTCTAAAGCAGAGTGTGATCTATATATGAGAACTCTGCTGTGTGTTTCCCTTCAGAAATGGAGTTAAATCCCAGGCTCTGAGTCTTCCTACAAGCAACACTTCGTTTCAGGAAAGGGCTGTTACTTTACAGCTCAAACGAACTACATTGTTCACGAAGCTCACACGTTTCTCATATTAACTGACAAGCATCGGATGTAATAGGACAAGTGCTTTGTATCAATTTCAGAGGCAGAGTTCGACTAGATATGGTCCGTATGTGTAGGAAAAACCGTTCTTTTGTTCTCAGCACAGTCATGTTTCCTGCTGTCTTAGAGACTCTACAAAGCTAGAGCGTGCTTCTTGCTCTAAAGCAGAGTGTGATCAATGGATGAGAACTCTGCTGTGTGTTTCACTTCAGACATGGAGTTAAATCCCAGGCTCTGAGTCTTCCTACAAACAAGACTTCGTTTCAGGTAAGGGCAGTTACTTTACAGCTCAGACGAACTACATCATTCACGAAGCTCACACGTTTCTCATCTTAACTGACAAGCATTGGATGTTAGAGGACCAGTGCTTTTTCTCAGTTTCAGAAGCAGAGATGGACTAGAAATGGTCCGTATGTGTAGGAAACACCGTTCTTGTGTTCTCAGCACACTCATGTTTCCTGCTGTCTTAGAGACTCTAGAAAGCAAGAGCGTGCTTCTTTCTCTAAAGCAGAGTGTGATCTATATATGAGAACTCTGCTGTGTGTTTCCCTTCAGAAATGGAGTTAAATCCCAGGCTCTGAGTCTTCCTACAAGCAACACTTCGTTTCAGGAAAGGGCTGTTACTTTACAGCTCAAACGAACTACATTGTTCACGAAGCTCACACGTTTCTCATCTTAACTGACAGGCATCAGATGTTATAGGACCAGTGCTTTGTATCATTTTCAGAAGCAGAGTTGGAATAGATATGGTCCCTACGTGTAGGAAACAGTTCTTTTGTTCTGAGCACAACCACGTTTCCTGCTGTATTAGAGAATCTAGAAACAAGAGCGTGCTTCTTGCTCTGAAGCAGAGTGTGTTCCAGGGATGAGAACTATGCTGTGTGTTTCCCTTCAGAAATGGAGATAAATCCCAGGCTCAGTGTCTTCCAACATTCAAGACTTCGTTTCAGGTAAGGGCAGTCACTTTTCAGCTCAAACGAACTACATCGTTCACGAAGCTAAAACGTTTCTCATCTTAACTGACAAGCATTGGATGTTTAGAGGACCAGGGCTTTGTCTCAGTTTCAGAAGCAGAGATGGACTAGATATGGTCCCTACGTGTAGGAAACACCGTTCTTTTGTTCTAAGCACACTCACGTTTCCTGCTGTCTTAGGGACTGTAGAAAGCTAGAGTGTGCTTCTTGCTCTAAAGCAGAGTGCGATCAATGGATGAGAACTCTGCTGTGTGTTTCACTTCAGAAATGGAGTTAAATCCCAGGCTCTGAGTCTTCCTACAAACAAGAATTCGTTTCAGGTAAGGGCAGTTACTTTACAGCTCAAACGAACTACATCGTTCACGAAGCTCACACGTTTCTCATCTTAAATGACAAGCATTGGATGCTGGAGGACCTTGCTTTGTATCAATTTCAGAGGCATTGTTGGACTCGATAAAGTCCGAATGTGTTACAAACACCGTTCTTTTGCTCTCAGCACACTCATGTTTCCTGCTGTCTTAGAGATTCTATAAAAGCAAGAGCGTCCTTCTTGCTTTAGAGCAGAGTGTGATCAATGGATGAGAACTCTGCTGTGTGTTTCACTTCAGAAATGGAGTTAAATCCCAGGCTCTGAGTCTTCCTACAAACAAGACTTCATTTCAGGTAAGGGCAGTTACTTTAAAGCTCAAACGAACTACATCGTTCACAAAGCTCACACGTTTCTCATTTTAACTGACAAGCATTGGATGTTAGTGGACCTGTGGTTTGTTTCAGTTCCACAAGCAGAGTTGGACTAGATGTGGTCCGTATGTGTAGGAAACACAGTTCTTTTTTACTGAGCACAACCACGTTTACTGCTGAATTAGAGAATCTTGAAAGCAAGAGTGTGCTTCTTGCTCTGAAGCAGAGTGTGATCCATGGATGAGAACTATGCTGTGTGTTTCCCTTCAGAAATGGAGTTAAACCCCAGGCTCTGTGTCTTCCAACACTCAAGACTTTGTTTCAGTTAAGGGCAGACATTTTTCAGCTAAAACGAACTACATCGTTCACGAAGCTAACACGTTTCTCATCTTAACTGACAAGCATTGGATGTTAGAGGACCAGTGCTTTGTCTCAGTTTCAGAAGCAGAGATGGACTAGAAATGGTCCGTATGTGTAGGAAACACCGTTCTTGTGTTCACAGCACACTCATGTTTCCTGCTGTCTTAGAGACTCTAGAAAGCGAGAGTGTGCTTCTTTCTCTAAAGCATAGTGTCATCTATATATGAGAACTCTGCTGTGTGTTTCCCTTCAGAAATGGAGTTAAATCCCAGGCTCTGAGTCTTCCTACAAGCAACACTTCCTTTCAGGTAAGGGCAGTCACTTTTCAGCTCAAACGAACTACATTGTTCACGAAGCTCACACGTTTCTCATCTTAACTGACAAGCATCGGATGTTATAGGACCAGTGCTTTGTATCATTTTCATAAGCAGAGTTGGAATAGATATGGTCCGTATGTGTAGGGAACACCGTTTATTTGTTCTTAGCTCACTCACGTTTGCTGCTGTATTAGAGAATCTAGAAAGCAAGAGCGTGCTTCTTGCTCTAAAGCAGAGTGTGATCAATGGATGAGAACTCTGCTGTGTGTTTCACTTCAGAAAATGAGTTAAATCCCAGGCTCTGAGTCTTCCTACAAACAAGAATTCGTTTCAGGTAAGGGCAGTTACTTTACAGCTCAAACGAACAACATCGTTCCCGAAGCTCACACGTTTCTCATCTTAAATGACAATCATTGTATGCTGGAGGACCTGTGCTTTGTATCAATTTCAGAGGCAGAGTTGGACTAGATATGGTCCGTATGTGTAGGAAACACCGATCCTTTATTCTCAGCACACTCACGTTTCCTGGTGTCTTAGGGACTCTAGAAAGCTAGAGCATGCTTCTTGCTCTAAAGCAGAGTGTGATCAATGGATGAGAACTCTGCTGTGTGTTTCACTTCAGATATGGAGTTAAATCCCAGGCTCTGAGTCTTCCTAAAAATAAGACTTCGTTTCAGGGAAGGGCAGTTACTTTACAGCTCAAATGAACTACTTCCTTCACGAAGCTCTCACGTTTCTCATCTTAAATGACAAGCATTGGATCTTGGAGTTCCTGTGCTTTGTATCAATTTCAGAGGCAGAGTTGGACTCGCTATTGTCCGAATGTGTGAGAAACACCGTTCTTGTGTTCTCAGCACACTCATGTTTCCTGCTGTCTTAGAGACTCTAGAAAGCAAGAGCGTGCTTCTTTCTCTAAAGCAGAGTGTGATCTATATATGAGAACTCTGCTGTGTGTTTCCCTTCAGAAATGGAGTTAAATCCCAGGCTCTGAGTCTTCCTACAAGCAACACTTCGTTTCAGGAAAGGGCTGTTACTTTACAGCTCAAACGAACTACATTGTTCACGAAGCTCACACGTTTCTCATATTAACTGACAAGCATCGGATGTAATAGGACAAGTGCTTTGTATCAATTTCAGAGGCAGAGTTCGACTAGATATGGTCCGTATGTGTAGGAAAAACCGTTCTTTTGTTCTCAGCACAGTCATGTTTCCTGCTGTCTTAGAGACTCTACAAAGCTAGAGCGTGCTTCTTGCTCTAAAGCAGAGTGTGATCAATGGATGAGAACTCTGCTGTGTGTTTCACTTCAGACATGGAGTTAAATCCCAGGCTCTGAGTCTTCCTACAAACAAGACTTCGTTTCAGGTAAGGGCAGTTACTTTACAGCTCAGACGAACTACATCATTCACGAAGCTCACACGTTTCTCATCTTAACTGACAAGCATTGGATGTTAGAGGACCAGTGCTTTTTCTCAGTTTCAGAAGCAGAGATGGACTAGAAATGGTCCGTATGTGTAGGAAACACCGTTCTTGTGTTCTCAGCACACTCATGTTTCCTGCTGTCTTAGAGACTCTAGAAAGCAAGAGCGTGCTTCTTTCTCTAAAGCAGAGTGTGATCTATATATGAGAACTCTGCTGTGTGTTTCCCTTCAGAAATGGAGTTAAATCCCAGGCTCTGAGTCTTCCTACAAGCAACACTTCGTTTCAGGAAAGGGCTGTTACTTTACAGCTCAAACGAACTACATTGTTCACGAAGCTCACACGTTTCTCATCTTAACTGACAGGCATCAGATGTTATAGGACCAGTGCTTTGTATCATTTTCAGAAGCAGAGTTGGAATAGATATGGTCCCTACGTGTAGGAAACAGTTCTTTTGTTCTGAGCACAACCACGTTTCCTGCTGTATTAGAGAATCTAGAAACAAGAGCGTGCTTCTTGCTCTGAAGCAGAGTGTGATCCAGGGATGAGAACTATGCTGTGTGTTTCCCTTCAGAAATGGAGATAAATCCCAGGCTCAGTGTCTTCCAACATTCAAGACTTCGTTTCAGGTAAGGGCAGTCACTTTTCAGCTCAAACGAACTACATCGTTCACGAAGCTAAAACGTTTCTCATCTTAACTGACAAGCATTGGATGTTTAGAGGACCAGGGCTTTGTCTCAGTTTCAGAAGCAGAGATGGACTAGATATGGTCCCTACGTGTAGGAAACACCGTTCTTTTGTTCTAAGCACACTCACGTTTCCTGCTGTCTTAGGGACTGTAGAAAGCTAGAGCGTGCTTCTTGCTCTAAAGCAGAGTGTGATCAATGGATGAGAACTCTGCTGTGTGTTTCACTTCAGAAATGGAGTTAAATCCCAGGCTCTGAGTCTTCCTACAAACAAGAATTCGTTTCAGGTAAGGGCAGTTACTTTACAGCTCAAACGAACTACATCGTTCACGAAGCTCACACGTTTCTCATCTTAAATGACAAGCATTGGATGCTGGAGGACCTTGCTTTGTATCAATTTCAGAGGCATTGTTGGACTCGATAAGGTCCGAATGTGTTAGAAACACCGTTCTTTTGCTCTCAGCACACTCATGTTTCCTGCTGTCTTAGAGATTCTATAAAAGCCAGAGCGTCCTTCTTGCTTTAGAGCAGAGTGTGATCAATGGATGAGAACTCTGCTGTGTGTTTCACTTCAGAAATGGAGTTAAATCCCCGGCTCTGAGTCTTCCTACAAACAAGACTTCGTTTCAGGTAAGGGCAGTTACTTTAAAGCTCAAACGAACTACATCGTTCACAAAGCTCACACGTTTCTCATTTTAACTGACAAGCATTGGATGTTAGTGGACCTGTGGTTTGTTTCAGTTCCACAAGCAGAGTTGGACTAGATGTGGTCCGTATGTGTAGGAAACACAGTTCTTTTTTACTGAGCACAACCACGTTTACTGCTGAATTAGAGAATCTTGAAAGCAAGAGTGTGCTTCTTGCTCTGAAGCAGAGTGTGATCCATGGATGAGAACTATGCTGTGTGTTTCCCTTCAGAAATGGAGTTAAACCCCAGGCTCTGTGTCTTCCAACACTCAAGACTTTGTTTCAGTTAAGGGCAGACATTTTTCAGCTAAAACGAACTACATCGTTCACGAAGCTAACACGTTTCTCATCTTAACTGACAAGCATTGGATGTTAGAGGACCAGTGCTTTGTCTCAGTTTCAGAAGCAGAGATGGACTAGAAATGGTCCGTATGTGTAGGAAACACCGTTCTTGTGTTCTCAGCACACTCATGTTTCCTGCTGTCTTGAAGACTCTAGAAAGCGAGAGCGTGCTTCTTGCTCTAAAGCAGAGTGTCATCTATATATGAGAACTCTGCTGTGTGTTTCCCTTCAGAAATGGAGTTAAATCCCAGGCTCTGAGTCTTCCTACAAGCAACACTTCGTTTCAGGTAAGGGCAGTCACTTTTCAGCTCAAACAAACTACATTGTTCACGAAGCTCACACGTTTCTCATCTTAACTGACAAGCATCGGATGTTATCGGACCAGTGCTTTGTATCATTTTCATAAGCAGAGTTGGAATAGATATGGTCCGTATGTGTAGGGAACACCGTTTATTTGTTCTTAGCTCACTCACGTTTGCTGCTGTATTAGAGAATCTAGAAAGCAAGAGCGTGCTTCTTGCTCTAAAGCAGAGTGTGATCAATAGATGAGAACTCTGCTGTGTGTTTCACTTCAGAAAATGAGTTAAATCCCAGGCTCTGAGTCTTCCTACAAAAAAGACTTCGTTTCAGGGAAGGGCAGTTACTTTACAGCTCAAATGAACTACTTCCTTCACGAAGCTCTCACGTTTCTCATCTTAAATGACAAGCATTGGATCTTGGAGTTCCTGTGCTTTGTATCAATTTCAGAGGCAGAGTTGGACTCGATATTGTCCGAATGTGTGAGAAACACCGTTCTTGTGTTCTCAGCACACTCATGTTTCCTGCTGTCTTAGAGACTCTAGAAAGCAAGAGCGTGCTTCTTTCTCTAAAGCAGAGTGTGATCTATATATGAGAACTCTGCTGTGTGTTTCCCTTCAGAAATGGAGTTAAATCCCAGGCTCTGAGTCTTCCTACAAGCAACACTTCGTTTCAGGAAAGGGCTGTTACTTTACAGCTCAAACGAACTACATTGTTCACGAAGCTCACACGTTTCTCATATTAACTGACAAGCATCGGATGTAATAGGACAAGTGCTTTGTATCAATTTCAGAGGCAGAGTTCGACTAGATATGGTCCGTATGTGTAGGAAAAACCGTTCTTTTGTTCTCAGCACAGTCATGTTTCCTGCTGTCTTAGAGACTCTACAAAGCTAGAGCGTGCTTCTTGCTCTAAAGCAGAGTGTGATCAATGGATGAGAACTCTGCTGTGTGTTTCACTTCAGACATGGAGTTAAATCCCAGGCTCTGAGTCTTCCTACAAACAAGACTTCGTTTCAGGTAAGGGCAGTTACTTTACAGCTCAGACGAACTACATCATTCACGAAGCTCACACGTTTCTCATCTTAACTGACAAGCATTGGATGTTAGAGGACCAGTGCTTTTTCTCAGTTTCAGAAGCAGAGATGGACTAGAAATGGTCCGTATGTGTAGGAAACACCGTTCTTGTGTTCTCAGCACACTCATGTTTCCTGCTGTCTTAGAGACTCTAGAAAGCAAGAGCGTGCTTCTTTCTCTAAAGCAGAGTGTGATCTATATATGAGAACTCTGCTGTGTGTTTCCCTTCAGAAATGGAGTTAAATCCCAGGCTCTGAGTCTTCCTACAAGCAACACTTCGTTTCAGGAAAGGGCTGTTACTTTACAGCTCAAACGAACTACATTGTTCACGAAGCTCACACGTTTCTCATCTTAACTGACAGGCATCAGATGTTATAGGACCAGTGCTTTGTATCATTTTCAGAAGCAGAGTTGGAATAGATATGGTCCCTACGTGTAGGAAACAGTTCTTTTGTTCTGAGCACAACCACGTTTCCTGCTGTATTAGAGAATCTAGAAACAAGAGCGTGCTTCTTGCTCTGAAGCAGAGTGTGTTCCAGGGATGAGAACTATGCTGTGTGTTTCCCTTCAGAAATGGAGATAAATCCCAGGCTCAGTGTCTTCCAACATTCAAGACTTCGTTTCAGGTAAGGGCAGTCACTTTTCAGCTCAAACGAACTACATCGTTCACGAAGCTAAAACGTTTCTCATCTTAACTGACAAGCATTGGATGTTTAGAGGACCAGGGCTTTGTCTCAGTTTCAGAAGCAGAGATGGACTAGATATGGTCCCTACGTGTAGGAAACACCGTTCTTTTGTTCTAAGCACACTCACGTTTCCTGCTGTCTTAGGGACTGTAGAAAGCTAGAGTGTGCTTCTTGCTCTAAAGCAGAGTGCGATCAATGGATGAGAACTCTGCTGTGTGTTTCACTTCAGAAATGGAGTTAAATCCCAGGCTCTGAGTCTTCCTACAAACAAGAATTCGTTTCAGGTAAGGGCAGTTACTTTACAGCTCAAACGAACTACATCGTTCACGAAGCTCACACGTTTCTCATCTTAAATGACAAGCATTGGATGCTGGAGGACCTTGCTTTGTATCAATTTCAGAGGCATTGTTGGACTCGATAAAGTCCGAATGTGTTACAAACACCGTTCTTTTGCTCTCAGCACACTCATGTTTCCTGCTGTCTTAGAGATTCTATAAAAGCAAGAGCGTCCTTCTTGCTTTAGAGCAGAGTGTGATCAATGGATGAGAACTCTGCTGTGTGTTTCACTTCAGAAATGGAGTTAAATCCCAGGCTCTGAGTCTTCCTACAAACAAGACTTCATTTCAGGTAAGGGCAGTTACTTTAAAGCTCAAACGAACTACATCGTTCACAAAGCTCACACGTTTCTCATTTTAACTGACAAGCATTGGATGTTAGTGGACCTGTGGTTTGTTTCAGTTCCACAAGCAGAGTTGGACTAGATGTGGTCCGTATGTGTAGGAAACACAGTTCTTTTTTACTGAGCACAACCACGTTTACTGCTGAATTAGAGAATCTTGAAAGCAAGAGTGTGCTTCTTGCTCTGAAGCATAGTGTGATCCATGGATGAGAACTATGCTGTGTGTTTCCCTTCAGAAATGGAGTTAAACCCCAGGCTCTGTGTCTTCCAACACTCAAGACTTTGTTTCAGTTAAGGGCAGACATTTTTCAGCTAAAACGAACTACATCGTTCACGAAGCTAACACGTTTCTCATCTTAACTGACAAGCATTGGATGTTAGAGGACCAGTGCTTTGTCTCAGTTTCAGAAGCAGAGATGGACTAGAAATGGTCCGTATGTGTAGGAAACACCGTTCTTGTGTTCTCAGCACACTCATGTTTCCTGCTGTCTTAGAGACTCTAGAAAGCGAGAGTGTGCTTCTTTCTCTAAAGCATAGTGTCATCTATATATGAGAACTCTGCTGTGTGTTTCCCTTCAGAAATGGAGTTAAATCCCAGGCTCTGAGTCTTCCTACAAGCAACACTTCCTTTCAGGTAAGGGCAGTCACTTTTCAGCTCAAACGAACTACATTGTTCACGAAGCTCACACGTTTCTCATCTTAACTGACAAGCATCGGATGTTATAGGACCAGTGCTTTGTATCATTTTCATAAGCAGAGTTGGAATAGATATGGTCCGTATGTGTAGGGAACACCGTTTATTTGTTCTTAGCTCACTCACGTTTGCTGCTGTATTAGAGAATCTAGAAAGCAAGAGCGTGCTTCTTGCTCTAAAGCAGAGTGTGATCAATGGATGAGAACTCTGCTGTGTGTTTCACTTCAGAAAATGAGTTAAATCCCAGGCTCTGAGTCTTCCTACAAACAAGAATTCGTTTCAGGTAAGGGCAGTTACTTTACAGCTCAAACGAACAACATCGTTCCCGAAGCTCACACGTTTCTCATCTTAAATGACAATCATTGTATGCTGGAGGACCTGTGCTTTGTATCAATTTCAGAGGCAGAGTTGGACTAGATATGGTCCGTATGTGTAGGAAACACCGATCCTTTATTCTCAGCACACTCACGTTTCCTGGTGTCTTAGGGACTCTAGAAAGCTAGAGCATGCTTCTTGCTCTAAAGCAGAGTGTGATCAATGGATGAGAACTCTGCTGTGTGTTTCACTTCAGATATGGAGTTAAATCCCAGGCTCTGAGTCTTCCTAAAAATAAGACTTCGTTTCAGGGAAGGGCAGTTACTTTACAGCTCAAATGAACTACTTCCTTCACGAAGCTCTCACGTTTCTCATCTTAAATGACAAGCATTGGATCTTGGAGTTCCTGTGCTTTGTATCAATTTCAGAGGCAGAGTTGGACTCGCTATTGTCCGAATGTGTGAGAAACACCGTTCTTGTGTTCTCAGCACACTCATGTTTCCTGCTGTCTTAGAGACTCTAGAAAGCAAGAGCGTGCTTCTTTCTCTAAAGCAGAGTGTGATCTATATATGAGAACTCTGCTGTGTGCTTCCCTTCAGAAATGGAGTTAAATCCCAGGCTCTGAGTCTTCCTACAAGCAACACTTCGTTTCAGGAAAGGGCTGTTACTTTACATCTCAAACGAACTACATAGTTCACGAAGCTCACACGTTTCTCATCTTAAATGACAAGCATCAGATGATAGAGGACCTGTGCTTTGTATCAATTTCAGAGGCAGAGTTCGACTAGATATGGTCCGTATGTGTAGAAAAAACCATTCTTTTGTTCTCAGCACAGTCATGTTTCCTGCTGTCTTAGAGACTCTAGAAAGCTAGAGCGTGCTTCTTGCTCTAAAGCAGAGTGTGATCAATGGATGAGAATTCTGCTGTGTGTTTCACTTCAGACATGGAGTTAAATCCCAGGCTCTGAATCTTCCTACAAACAAGAATTCGTTTCAGGTAAGGGCAGTTACTTTACAGCTCAAACGAACTACTTCGTTCACGAAGCTCACACGTTTCTCATCTTAAATGTCAAGCATTGGATGCTGGAGGACCTTGCTTTGTATCAATTTCAGAGGCAGAGTTGGACTCGATAAGGTCCGAATGTGTTAGAAACACCGTTCTTTTGCTCTTAGCACACTCATGTTTCCTGCTGTCTTAGAGATTCTATAAAAGCAAGAGCGTCCTTCTTGCTTTAGAGCAGAGTGTGATCAATGGATGAGAACTCTACTGTGTGTTTCACTTCAGAAATGGAGTTAAATCCCAGGCTCTGAGTCTTCCTACAAACAAGACTTCGTTTCAGGTAAGGGCAGTTACTTTAAAGCTCAAACGAACTACATCGTTCACAAAGCTCACACGTTTCTCATTTTAACTGACAAGCATTGGATGTTAGTGGACCTGTGGTTTGTTTCAGTTCCACAAGCAGAGTTGGACTAGATGTGGTCCGTATGTGTAGGAAACACAGTTCTTTTTTACTGAGCACAACCACGTTTACTGCTGAATTAGAGAATCTTGAAAGCAAGAGTGTGCTTCTTGCTCTGAAGCAGAGTGTGATCCATGGATGAGAACTATGCTGTGTGTTTCCCTTCAGAAATGGAGTTAAACCACAGGCTCTGTGTCTTCCAACACTCAAGACTTTGTTTCAGTTAAGGGCAGACATTTTTCAGCTAAAACGAACTACATCGTTCACGAAGCTAACACGTTTCTCATCTTAACTGACAAGCATTGGATGTTAGAGGACCAGTGCTTTGTCTCAGTTTCAGAAGCAGAGATGGACTAGAAATGGTCCGTATGTGTAGGAAACACCGTTCTTGTGTTCTCAGCACACTCATGTTTCCTGCTGTCTTAGAGACTCTAGAAAGCGAGAGCGTGCTTCTTGCTCTAAAGCAGAGTGTCATCTATATATGAGAACTCTGCTGTGTGTTTCCCTTCAGAAATGGAGTTAAATCCCAGGCTCTGAGTCTTCCTACAAGCAACACTTCCTTTCAGGTAAGGGCAGTCACTTTTCAGCTCAAACGAACTACATTGTTCACGAAGCTCACACGTTTCTCATCTTAACTGACAAGCATCGGATGTTATCGGACCAGTGCTTTGTATCATTTTCATAAGCAGAGTTGGAATAGATATGGTCCGTATGTGTAGGGAACACCGTTTATTTGTTCTTAGCTCACTCACGTTTGCTGCTGTATTAGAGAATCTAGAAAGCAAGATCGTGCTTCTTGCTCTAAAGCAGAGTGTGATCAATGGATGAGAACTCTGCTGTGTGTTTCACTTCAGAAAATGAGTTAAATCCCAGGCTCTGAGTCTTCCTACAAACAAGACTTCGTTTCAGGTAAGGGCAGTTACTTTACAGCTCAAACGAACTACATCATTCACGAAGCTCACACGTTTCTCATCTTAACTGACAAGCATTGGATGTTAGAGGACCAGTGCTTTGTCTCAGTTTCAGAAGCAGAAATGGACTAGAAATGGTCCATATGTGTAGGAAACACCGTTCTTGTGTTCTCAGCACACTCATGTTTCCTGCTGTCTTAGAGACTCTAGAAAGCAAGAGCGTGCTTCTTTCTCTAAAGCAGAGTGTGATCTACACGTGAGAACTCAGCTGTGTGTTTCCCTTCAGAAATGGAGTTAAATCCCAGGCTCTGAGTCTTCCTACAAGCAACACTTCGTTTCAGGAAAGGGCTGTTACTTTACAGCTCAAACGAACTACATTGTTCACGAAGCTCACACGTTTCTCATCTTAACTGACAAGCATCGGATGTTATAGGACCAGTGCTTTGTATCATTTTCAGAAGCAGAGTTGGAATAGATATGGTCCCTACGTGTAGGAAACAGTTCTTTTGTTCTGAGCACAACCACGGTTCCTGCTGTATTAGAGAATCTAGAAACAAGAGCGTGCTTCTTGCTCTGAAGCAGAGTGTGATCCAGGGATGAGAACTATGCTGTGTGTTTCCCTTCAGAAATGGAGTTAAATCCCAGGCTCATTGTCTTCCAACATTCAAGACTTCGTTTCAGGTAAGGGCAGTCACTTTTCAGCTCAAACGAACTACATCGTTCACGAAGCTAGAACGTTTCTCATCTTAACTGACAAGCATTGGATGTTTAGAGGACCAGGGCTTTGTCTCAGTTTCAGAAGCAGAGATGGACTAGATATGGTCCCTACGTGTAGGAAACACCGTTCTTTTGTTCTAAGCACACTCACATTTCCTGCTGTCTTAGGGACTGTAGAAAGCTAGAGCGTGCTTCTTGCTCTAAAGCAGAGTGTGATCAATGGATGAGAACTCTGCTGTGTGTTTCACTTCAGAAATGGAGTTAAATCCCAGGCTCTGAGTCTTCCAACAAACAAGACTTCGTTTCAGGTAAGGGCAGTTAATTTAAACCTCAAACGAACTACATCGTTCACCAAGGTCACACGTTTCTCATTTTAACTGACAAGCATTGGATGTTAGTGGACTTGTGGTTTGTTTCAGTTCCACAAGCAGAGTTGGACTAGATGTGGTCCGTATGTGTAGGAAACACAGTTCTTTTTTTCTGAGCACAACCACGTTTCCTGGTGAATTAGAGAATCAAGAATGCAAGAGCGTGCTTCTTGCTCTGAAACAGAGTGTGATCCATGCATGAGAACTATGCTGTGTGTTTCCCTTCAGAAATGGAGTTAAATCCCAGGCTCTGTGTCTTCCAACACTCAAGACTTTGTTTCAGGTAAGGGCAGTCACTTTTCAGCTAAAACGAACTATATCGTTCACGAAGCTAACAAGTTTCTCATCTTAATTGACAAGCATTGGATGCTGGAGGACCTTGTTTGTATCAATTTCAGAGGCAGAGTTGGACCGGATATGGTCCGAATGTGTAAGAAACACCGTTCTTTTGCTCTCAGCACACACATGTTTCCTGCTGTCTTAGAGTTTCTAGAAAGCAAGAGCGTCCTTCCTGCTTTAAAGCAGAGTGTGATCAATGGATGAGAACTCTGCTGTGTGTTTCACTACAGAAATAGAGTTAAATCCCAGGCTCTGAGTCTTCCTACAAACAAGAATTCGTTTCAGGTAAGGGCAGTTACTTTACAGCTCAAAAAACTACATTGTTCACGAAGCTCACAGGTTTATCATCTTAAATGACAAGCATTGGATGTTAGAGGACAACTGCATTGTTTCAGTTTCACAAGTAGAGTTGGACTAGATATGGTCCGTATATGTAGGAAACACAGTTCTTTTGTTCTGAGCACAACCACGTTTCCTGCTGTATTAGAGAATCTAGAAACAAGAGCGTGCTTCTTGCTCTGAAGCAGAGTGTGATCTATATATGAGAACTCTGCTCTGTGTTTCCCTTCTGAAATGGAGTTAAATCACAGGCTCTGAGTCTTCCTACAAGCAACACTTCGTTTCAGGAAAGGGCTGTTACTTTACATCTCAAACGAACTACATCGTTCACGAAGCTCACACGTTTCTCATCTTAACTGACAAGCATCGGATGTTATAGGACCAGTGCTTTGTATCAGTTTCAGAAGCAGAGTTGGAATAGATATGGTCCCTATGTGTAGGAAACACCGTTCTTTTGTTCTCAGCACACTCATGTTTCCTGCTGTCTTAGGGACAGTAAAAAGATAGAGCGTGCTTCTTGCTCTAAAGCAGAGTGTGATCCATGGGAGAGAACACTGCTCTGTGTTTCCCTTCAGAAATGGAATTAAATCCCAGGCTCTGTGTCTTCCAACATGCAAGACTTCGTTTCAGGGAAGTCCAGTCACTTTTCAGCTCAAACGAACTACATCGTTCATGAATCTAACACGTTTCTCATTCTAAATGACAAGCATTGGATGTTAGAGGACCAGTGCTTTGTATCAGTTTCAGAAGCATATTTGGACTAGATATGGTCCGTATGTGTAGGAAACACCGTTCTTTTGCTCTCAGCACACTCACGTTTCCTGCTGTCTTAGAGACTCTAGAAAGCTAGAGCGTGCTTCTTGCTCTAAAGCAGAGTGTGTTCAATGGATGAGAACTCTCCTGTGTGTTTCACTTCAGAAATGGAGTTAAATCCCAGGCTCTGAGTCTTCCTACAAACAATACTTTGATTCAGGTACGGGCTGTTACTATACAGCTCAAACGAACTACAACGTTCCCAAAGCTCACACGTTTCTCATCTTAAATGACAAGCATCAGATGATAGAGGACCTGTGCTTTGTATCAATTTCAGAGGCAGAGTTTGACTAGATATGGTTCGTATGTGTAGGAAACACCGTTCATTTGTTATCAGCACACTCATGTTTCCTGCTGTCTTAGAGACTCTAGAAAGCTAGAGCGTGATTCTTGCTCTAAAGCAGAGTGTGATCAATGGATGAGAACTCTGCTGTGTGTTTCACTTCAGAAATGGAGTTAAATCACAGGTTCTGAGTCTTCCTACAAACAAGACTTCGTTTCAGGTAAGGGCAGTTACTTTACAGCTCAAACGAACAACATCTTTCACGAAGCTCACACGTTTCTCATCTTAAATGACAAGCATTGGATGCTGGAGGACCTGTGCTTTGTATCAATTTCAGAGGCAGAGTTGAACTAGGTATGGTCCGTACGTGTAGGAAACAACGTTCCTTTATTCTCAGCACACTCACGTTTCCTGCTGTCTTAGAGATTCTAGAAAGCTAGAGCCTGCTTCTTGCTCTAAAACAGAGTGTGATCAATGGATGAGAACTCTGCTGTGTGTTTCACTTCAGAAATGGAGTTAAATCCCAGGCTCTGAGTCTTCCTACAAACAAGACTTCGTTTCAGGTAAGGGCAGTTACTTTACAGCTCAAACGAACTACATCGTTCACGAGGCTCACACGTTTCTCATCTTAACTGACAAGCATCGGATGATATAGGACCAGTGCTTTGTATCATTTTCAGAAGCAGAGTTGGAATAGATATGGTCCGTATGTGTAGGAAACACCGATCCTTTATTCTCAGCACACTCACGTTTCCTGCTGTCTTAGAGATTCTAGAAAGCTAGAGCGTGCTTCTTGCTATAAAGCAGAGTGTGATCAATGGATGAGAACTCTGCTGTGTGTTTCACTTCAGAAATGGAGCTAAATCCCAGGCTCTGAGTCTTCCTACAAACAAGACTTCGTTTCAGGGAAGGGCAGTTACTTTACAGCTAAAACGAACTACATCGTTCACGAAGATCACACGTTTCTCATCTTAAATGACAAGCATTGGATGCTGGAGGACCTTGCTTTGTTTCAATTTCAGAGGCAGAATTGGACTCGATATGGTCCGAATGTGTAAGAAACACCGTTCTTTTGCTCTCAGCACACTCATGTTTCCTGCTGTCTCAGAGATTCTAGAAAGCAAGAGCGTCCTTCTTGCTTTAAAGCAGAGTGTGATCAATGGATGAGAACTCTGCTGTGTGCTTCAAATTCAGAAAAGGAGTTAAATCCCAGGCTCTGAGTCTTCCTACAAAAAAGACTTCGTTTCAGGTAAGGGCAGTTATTTTACAGCTCAATCGAACAACATCGTTCCCGAAGCTCACACGTTTCTCATCTTAAATGACAAGCATTGGATCCTGGAGGACCTGTGCTTTGTATCAATTTCAGAGGCAGAGTTGGACTAGATATGGTCCGTATGTGTAGGAAACACCGTTCCTTTATTCTCAGCACACTCACGTTTCCTGCTGTCTTAGAGATTCTAGAAAGCTAGAGCGTGCTTCTTGCTCTAAAGCAGAGTGTGATCTATATATGAGAACTCTGCTGTGTGTTTCCCTTCAGAAATGGAGTTAAGTCCCAGGCTCTGAGTCTTCCTACAAGCAACACTTCGTTTCAGGTAAGGGCTGTTACTTTACATCTCAAACGAACTACATCGTTCACGAAGCTCACACGTTTCTCATCTTAACTGACAAGCATCGGATGTTATAGGACCAGGGCTTTTTATCAGTTTCAGAAGCAGAGTTGGAATAGATATGGTCCGTATGTGTAGGAAACAGCGTTCTTTTGTTCTAACCACACTCACGTTTCCTGCTGCCTTAGGGACAGTAGAAAGCTAGAGCGTGCTTCTTGCTCTAAAGCAGAGTGTGATCCATGGAAGAGAACTCTGCTGTGTGTTTCCCTTCAGAAATGGAGTTAAATCCCAGGCTCTGAGTCTTCCTACAAACAAGACTTCGATTCAGGTGCGGGCAGTTACTTTACAGCTCAAACGAACTACATCGTTACCAAAGATCACACGTTTCTCATCTTAAATGACAATCATCAGATGATAGAGGACCTGTGCTCTGTATCATTATCAGAAGCAGAGTTGGAATAGATATGGTCCGTATGTGTAGGGAACACCGTTTATTTGTTCTTAGCACACTCACGTTTGCTGGGGTATTAGAGAATCTAGAAAGCAAGAGCGTGCTTCTTGCTCTAAAGCAGAGTGTGATCAGTGGATGAGAACTCTGCTGTGTGTTTCACTTCAGAAAAGGAGTTAAATCCCAGGCTCTGAGTCCTACAAATAAGACTTCGTTTCAGTTAAGGGCAGTTACTTTACACCTCAAATGAACAACATCCTTCCCGAGGCTCACACGTTTCTCATATTAAATGACAAGCATTGGATGTTTTAGGACCTGTGCTTTGTATCAATTTCAGAGGCAGAGTTGGACTAGATATGGTCCGTAGGTGTAGGAAACAACGTTCCTTTTTCCTCAGCAAACTCACGTTTCCTGCTGTCTTAGAGATTCTAGAAAGCTAGAGCGTGCTTCTTGCTCTAAAGCAGAGTGTGATCAATGGATGAGAACTATGCTGTGTGTTTCACTTCAGAAATGGAGTTAAATCCCAGGCTCTGAGTCTTCCTACAAACAAGACTTCGTTTCAGGTAAGGGCAGTTACTTTAAAGCTCAAACGAACTACATCGTTCTCAAAGGTAACACGTTTCTCATTTTAACTGACAAGCATTGGATGTTAGTCGACCTGTGGTTTGTTTCAGTTCCACAAGCAAAGTTGGACTAGATGTGGTACGTATGTGTAGGAAACACAGTTCTTTTTTACTGAGCACAACCACATTTCCTGCTGAATTAGAGAATCTTGAAAGCAAGAGTGTGCTTCTTGCTCTGAAGCAGAGTGTGAGCCATGGATGAGAACTATGCTGTGTGTTTCCCTTCAGAAATGGAGTTAAATCCCAGGCACTGTGTCTTCCAAAACTCAAGACTTTGTTTCAGGTAAGGGCAGTCACTTTTCAGCTAAAACGAACTACATCGTTCACGAAGCTAACTCGTTTCTCATCTTAACTGACAAACATTGGATGTTAGAGGACCAGTGCTTTGTCTCAGTTTCAGAAGCAGAGATGGACTAGAAATGGTCCGTATGTGTAGGAAACACCGTTTTTTGTTCTCAGCACACTCATGTTTCCTGCTGTCTTAGGGATTCTAGAAAGCTAGAGCATGCTTCCTGCTCTAAAGCAGAGTGTGATCAATGGATGAGAACTCTGCTGTGTGTTTCACTTCAGAAATGGAGTTAAATCCAGGGCTCTGAGTCTACCTACAAGCAAGACTTCGAATCCGGTAAGGGCAGTTACATTACAGCTCAAACGAACTACATCGTTCACGAAGCTCACACGTTTCTCATCTTAAATGACAAGCATCGGATGATAGAGGACCTGTGCTTTGTATCAATTTCAGAGGCATAGTTCGACTAGATATGGTCCATATGTGTAGGAAACCCCGTTCTTTTGTTCTCAGCACACTCACGTTTCCTGTTGTCTTTGAGACTCTAGAAAGCTAGAGCGTGCTTCTTGTTCTAAAGCAGAGTGTGATCAATTGATGAGAACTCTGCTTTGTGTTTCACTCCAGAAATGGAGTTAAATCCCAGGCTCTGAGTCTTCCTACAAAGAAGAATTCGTTTCAGGTAAGGGCAGTTACTTCACACCTCAAACGAACTACATTGTTCACGAAGCTAACACGTTTATCATCTTAACTGACAAGCATTGGATGTTAGAAGACCAGTGCTTTTTTTCAGTTTCACAAGCAGAGTTGGACTAGATATGGTCCGTATGTGTAGGAAACACAGTTCTTTTGTTCTGAGCACAACCATGTTTCCTGCTGTATTAGAGAATCTAGAAACAGGAGCGTGCTTCTTGCTCTGAAGCAGAGTGTGATCCATGGATGAGAACTCTGGTGTGTGTTTCCCTTCAGAAATGGAGTTAAATCCCAGGCTCTGTGTCTTCCAACACTCAGGACTTCGTTTCAGGTAAGGGAAGTCACTTTTCAGCTAAAACGAACTACATCGTTTACGAAGCTAACACGTTTCTCATCTTAACTGACAAGCATTGGATGTTAGAGGACCAGTGCTTTGTCTCAGTTTCAGAAGCAGAGATGGACTAGATATGGTCCGTACGTATAGGAAACACCATTCATTTGTTCTCAGCACACTCATGTTTCCTGCTCTCTTAGGGACTGTAGAAAGCTAGAGCGTGCTTCTTGCTCTAAAGCAGAGTGTGATCAATGGATGAGAACTCTGCTGTGTGTTTCACTTCAGAAATGGAGTTAAATTCCAGGCTCTGTGTCTTCCTACAAGCAAGAATTCCTTTCAAGTAAGGGCAGTCACTTTTCAGCTCAAACGAACTACATCGTTCACAAAGCTCACACGTTTCTCATTTTAACTGACAAGCATTGGATGTTAGTGGACCTGTGGTTTGTTTCAGTTCCACAAGCAGAGTTGGACTAGATGTGGTCCGTATGTGTAGGAAACACAGTTCTTTTTTACTGAGCACAACCACGTTTACTGCTGAATTAGAGAATCTTGAAAGCAAGAGTGTGCTTCTTGCTCTGAAGCAGAGTGTGATCCATGGATGAGAACTATGCTGTGTGTTTCCCTTCAGAAATGGAGTTAAACCCCAGGCTCTGTGTCTTCCAACACTCAAGACTTTGTTTCAGTTAAGGGCAGACATTTTTCAGCTAAAACGAACTACATCGTTCACGAAGCTAACACGTTTCTCATCTTAACTGACAAGCATCGGATGTAATAGGACAAGTGCTTTGTATCAATTTCAGAGGCAGAGTTCCACTAGATATGGTCCGTATGTGTAGGAAAAACCGTTCTTTTGTTCTCAGCACAGTCATGTTTCCTGCTGTCTTAGAGACTCTAGAAAGCTAGAGCGTGCTTCTTGCTCTAAAGCAGAGTGTGATCAATGGATGAGAACTCTGCTGTGTGTTTCACTTCAGACATGGAGTTAAATCCCAGGCTCTGAGTCTTCCTACAAACAAGACTTCGTTTCAGGTAAGGGCAGTTACTTTACAGCTCAAACGAACTACATCATTCACGAAGCTCACACGTTTCTCATCTTAACTGACAAGCATTGGATGTTAGAGGACCAGTGCTTTTTCTCAGTTTCAGAAGCAGAGATGGACTAGAAATGGTCCGTATGTGTAGGAAACACCGTTCTTGTGTTCTCAGCACACTCATGTTTCCTGCTGTCTTAGAGACTCTAGAAAGCAAGAGCATGCTTCTTGCTCTAAAGCAGAGTGTGATCTATATATGAGAACTTTGCTGTGTGTTTCCCTTCTGAAATGGAGTTAAATCCCAGGCTCTGAGTCTTCCTACAAGCAACACTTCGTTTCAGGAAAGGGCTGTTACTTTACAGCTCAAACGAACTACATTGTTCACGAAGCTCACACGTTTCTCATCTTAACTGACAGGCATCAGATGTTATAGGACCAGTGCTTTGTATCATTTTCATAAGCAGAGTTGGAATAGATATGGTCCGTATGTGTAGGGAACACCGTTTATTTGTTCTTAGCTCACTCACGTTTGCTGCTGTATTAGAGAATCTAGAAAGCAAGAGCGTGCTTCTTGCTCTAAAGCAGAGTGTGATCAATGGATGAGAACTCTGCTGTGTGTTTCACTTCAGAAAATGAGTTAAATCCCAGGCTCTGAGTCTTCCTACAAAAAAGACTTCGTTTCAGGTAAGGGCAGTTACTTTACAGCTCAAACGAACAACATCGTTCCCGAAGCTCACACGTTTCTCATCTTAAATGACAATCATTGTATGCTGGAGGACCTGTGCTTTGTATCAATTTCAGAGGCAGAGTTGGACTAGATATGGTCCGTATGTGTAGGAAACACCGATCCTTTATTCTCAGCACACTCACGTTTCCTGGTGTCTTAGGGACTCTAGAAAGCTAGAGCATGCTTCTTGCTCTA
This sequence comes from Onychomys leucogaster, assembly GCA_949786385.1. NCBI lineage: Eukaryota > Metazoa > Chordata > Mammalia > Rodentia > Cricetidae > Onychomys > Onychomys leucogaster. The sequence goes on along the minus strand of CATKUP010000132.1, from coordinate 762,160 downwards.
AAGCAGAGTGTGATCAATGGATGAGAACTCTGCTGTGTGTTTCACTTCAGATATGGAGTTAAATCCCAGGCTCTGAGTCTTCCTAAAAATAAGACTTCGTTTCAGGGAAGGGCAGTTACTTTACAGCTCAAATGAACTACTTCCTTCACGAAGCTCTCACGTTTCTCATCTTAAATGACAGGCATTGGATCTTGGAGTTCCTGTGCTTTGTATCAATTTCAGAGGCAGAGTTGGACTCGATATTGTCCGAATGTGTGAGAAACACCGTTCTTGTGTTCTCAGCACACTCATGTTTCCTGCTGTCTTAGAGACTCTAGAAAGCAAGAGCGTGCTTCTTTCTCTAAAGCAGAGTGTGATCTATATATGAGAACTCTGCTGTGTGCTTCCCTTCAGAAATGGAGTTAAATCCCAGGCTCTGAGTCTTCCTACAAGCAACACTTCGTTTCAGGAAAGGGCTGTTACTTTACATCTCAAACGAACTACATCATTCACGATGCTCACACGTTTCTCATCTTAAATGACAAGCATCAGATGATAGAGGACCTGTGCTTTGTATCAATTTCAGAGGCAGAGTTCGACTAGATATGGTCCGTATGTGTAGAAAAAACCATTCTTTTGTTCTCAGCACAGTCATATTTCCTGCTGTCTTAGAGACTCTAGAAAGCTAGAGCGTGCTTCTTGCTCTAAAGCAGAGTGTGATCAATGGATGAGAATTCTGCTGTGTGTTTCACTTCAGACATGGAGTTAAATCCCAGGCTCTGAGTCTTCCTACAAACAAGAATTCGTTTCAGGTAAGGGCAGTTACTTTACAGCTCAAACGAACTACATCGTTCACGAAGCTCACACGTTTCTCATCTTAAATGTCAAGCATTGGATGCTGGAGGACCTTGCTTTGTATCAATTTCAGAGGCAGAGTTGGACTCGATAAGGTCCGAATGTGTTAGAAACACCGTTCTTTTGCTCTCAGCACACTCATGTTTCCTGCTGTCTTAGAGATTCTATAAAAGCAAGAGCGTCCTTCTTGCTTTAGAGCAGAGTGTGATCAATGGATGAGAACTCTACTGTGTGTTTCACTTCAGAAATGGAGTTAAATCCCAGGCTCTGAGTCTTCCTACAAACAAGACTTCGTTTCAGGTAAGGGCAGTTACTTTAAAGCTCAAACGAACTACATCGTTCACAAAGCTCACACGTTTCTCATTTTAACTGACAAGCATTGGATGTTAGTGGACCTGTGGTTTGTTTAAGTTCCACAAGCAGAGTTGGACTAGATGTGGTCCGTATGTGTAGGAAACACAGTTCTTTTTTACTGAGCACAACCACGTTTACTGCTGAATTAGAGAATCTTGAAAGCAAGAGTGTGCTTCTTGCTCTGAAGCAGAGTGTGATCCATGGATGAGAACTATGCTGTGTGTTTCCCTTCAGAAATGGAGTTAAACCACAGGCTCTGTGTCTTCCAACACTCAAGACTTTGTTTCAGTTAAGGGCAGACATTTTTCAGCTAAAACGAACTACATCGTTCACGAAGCTAACTCGTTTCTCATCTTAACTGACAAGCATTGGATGTTAGAGGACCAGTGCTTTGTCTCAGTTTCAGAAGCAGAGATGGACTAGAAATGGTCCGTATGTGTAGGAAACACCGTTCTTGTGTTCTCAGCACACTCATGTTTCCTGCTGTCTTAGAGACTCTAGAAAGTGAGAGCGTGCTTCTTGCTCTAAAGCAGAGTGTCATCTATATATGAGAACTCTGCTGTGTGTTTCCCTTCAGAAATGGAGTTAAATCCCAGGCTCTGAGTCTTCCTACAAGCAACACTTCCTTTCAGGTAAGGGCAGTCACTTTTCAGCTCAAACGAACTACATTGTTCACGAAGCTCACACGTTTCTCATCTTAACTGACAAGCATTCGGATGTTATCGGACCAGTGCTTTGTATCATTTTCATAAGCAGAGTTGGAATAGATATGGTCCGTATGTGTAGGGAACACCGTTTATTTGTTCTTAGCTCACTCACGTTTGCTGCTGTATTAGAGAATCTAGAAAGCAAGAGCGTGCTTCTTGCTCTAAAGCAGAGTGTGATCAATGGATGAGAACTCTGCTGTGTGTTTCACTTCAGAAAATGAGTTAAATCCCAGGCTCTGAGTCTTCCTACAAAAAAGACTTCGTTTCAGGTAAGGGCAGTTACTTTACAGCTCAAACGAACTACATCATTCACGAAGCTCACACGTTTCTCATCTTAACTGACAAGCATTGGATGTTAGAGGACCAGTGCTTTGTCTCAGTTTCAGAAGCAGAGATGGACTAGAAATGGTCCGTATGTGTAGGAAACACCGTTCTTGTGTTCTCAGCACACTCATGTTTCCTGCTGTCTTAGAGACTCTAGAAAGCAAGAGCGTGCTTCTTTCTCTAAAGCAGAGTGTGATCTACATGTGAGAACTCTGCTGTGTGTTTCCCTTCAGAAATGGAGTTAAATCCCAGGCTCTGAGTCTTCCTACAAGCAACACTTCGTTTCAGGAAAGGGCTGTTACTTTTCAGCTCAAACGAACTACATTGTTCACGAAGCTCACACGTTTCTCATCTTAACTGACAAGCATCGGATGTTATAGGACCAGTGCTTTGTATCATTTTCAGAAGCAGAGTTGGAATAGATATGGTCCCTACGTGTAGGAAACAGTTCTTTTGTTCTGAGCACAACCACGTTTCCTGCTGTATTAGAGAATCTAGAAACAAGAGCGTGCTTCTTGCTCTGAAGCAGAGTGTGATCCAGGGATGAGAACTATGCTGTGTGTTTCCCTTCAGAAATGGAGTTAAATCCCAGGCTCAGTGTCTTCCAACATTCAAGACTTCGTTTCAGGTAAGGGCAGTCACTTTTCAGCTCAAACGAACTACATCGTTCACGAAGCTAAAACGTTTCTCATCTTAACTGACAAGCATTGGATGTTTAGAGGACCAGGGCTTTGTCTCTGTTTCAGAAGCAGAGATGGACTAGATATGGTCCCTACGTGTAGGAAACACCGTTCTTTTGTTCTAAGCACACTCACATTTCCTGCTGTCTTAGGGACTGTAGAAAGCTAGAGCGTGCTTCTTGCTCTAAAGCAGAGTGTGATCAATGGATGAGAACTCTGCTGTGTGTTTCACTTCAGAAATGGAGTTAAATCCCAGGCTCTGAGTCTTCCAACAAACAAGACTTCGTTTCAGGTAAGGGCAGTTAATTTAAAGCTCAAACGAACTACATCGTTCACCAAGCTCACACGTTTCTCATTTTAACTGACAAGCATTGGATGTTAGTGGACTTGTGGTTTGTTTCAGTTCCACAAGCAGAGTTGGACTAGATGTGGTCCGTATGTGTAGGAAACACAGTTCTTTTTTTCTGAGCACAACCATGTTTCCTGGTGAATTTGAGAATCTAGAATGCAAGAGCGTCCTTCTTGCTCTGAAACAGAGTGTGATCCATGGATGAGAACTATGCTGTGTGTTTCCCTTCAGAAATGGAGTTAAATCCCAGGCTCTGTGTCTTCCAACACTCAAGACTTTGTTTCAGGTAAGGGCAGTCACTTTTCAGCTAAAACGAACTATATCGTTCACGAAGCTAACAAGTTTCTCATCTTAACTGACAAGCATTGGATATTAGAGGACCAGTGCTTTGTATCAGTTTCAGAAGCAGAGTTGTACTAGATATGGTCCGTATGTGTAAGAAACAGCATTCTTTTGTTCTCAGCACACTCACGTTTCCTGCTGTCTTAGAGACTCTAGAAAGCTAGAGCGTGCTTCTTGCTTAAAGCAGAGTGTGATCAATGGATGAGAACTCTGCTGTGTGTTTCACTTCAGAAATGGAGTTAAATCCCAGGCTCTGAGTCTTCCTACAAACAAGACTTCGTTTCAGGGAAGGGCAGTTACTTTAGAGCTCTAAGGAACTACTTCGTTCACGAAGCTCACACGTTTCTCATCTTAATTGACAAGCATTGGATGCTGGAGGACCTTGCTTTGTATCAATTTCAGAGGCAGAGTTGGACCGGATATGATCCGAATGTGTAAGAAACACCGTTCTTTTGCTCTCAGCACACTCATGTTTCCTGCTGTCTTAGAGTTTCTAGAAAGCAAGAGCGTCCTTCCTGCTTTAAAGCAGAGTGTGATCAATGGATGAGAACTCTACTGTGTGTTTCACTTCAGAAATGGTGTTAAATCCCAGGCTCTGAGTCTTCCTACAAACAAGAATTCGTTTCAGGTAAGGGCAGTTACTTTACTGCTCAAACAAACTACATTGTTCACGAAGCTCACACGTTTATCATCTTAACTGACAAGCATTGGATGTTAGAGGACCAGTGCTTTGTTTCAGTTTCACAAGCAGTTTTGGACTAGATATGGTCCGTATGTGTAGGAAACACAGTTCTTTTGTTCTGAGCACAACCACGTTTCCTGCTGTATTAGAGAATCTAGAAACAAGATCGTGCTTCTTGCTCTGAAGCAGAGTGTGATCAATGGATGAGAACTCTGCTGTGTGTTTCACTTCAGAAATGGAGTTAAATCCCAGGCTCTGAGTCTTCCTACAAAAAAGACTTCGTTTCAGGTAAGGGCAGTTACATTACAGCTCAAATGAACTACATCGTTCCCGAAGCTCACATGTTTCTCATCTTAAATGACAAGCATCGGATGTTATAGGACCAGTGCTTTGTATCAGTTTCAGAAGCAGAGTTGGAATAGATATGGTCCCTATGTTTAGGAAACACCGTTCTTTTGTTCTCAGCACACTCATGTTTCCTGCTGTCTTAGGGACAGTAAAAAGATAGAGCGTGCTTCTTGCTCTAAAGCAGAGTGTGATCCATGGAAGAGAACACTGCTCTGTGTTTCCCTTCAGAAATGGAATTAAATCCCAGGCTCTGTGTCTTCCAACATGCAAGACTTCGTTTCAGGGTAGTCCAGTCACTTTTCAGCTCAAACGAACTACATCGTTCACGAATCTAACACGTTTCTCATTCTAAATGACAAGCATTGGATGTTAGAGGACCAGTGCTTTGTATCAGTTTCAGAAGCATATTTGGACTAGATATGGTCCGTATGTGTAGGAAACACCGTTCTTTTGCTATCAGCACACTCACGTTTCCTGCTGTCTTAGAGACTCTAGAAAGCTAGAGCGTGCTTCTTGCTCTAAAGCAGAGTGTGTTCAATGGATGAGAACTCTCCTGTGTGTTTCACTTCAGAAATGGAGTTAAATCCCAGGCTCTGAGTCTTCCTACAAACAAGACTTCGATTCAGGTACGGGCAGTTACTATACAGCTCAAACGAACTACATCGTTCCCAAAGCTCACACGTTTCTCATCTTAAATGACAAGCATCAGATGATAGAGGACCTGTGCTTTGTATCAATTTCAGAGGCAGAGTTTGACTAGATATGGTTCGTATGTGTAGGAAACACCGTTCATTTGTTATCAGCACACTCATGTTTCCTGCTCTCTTAGAGACTCTAGAAAGCTAGAGCGTGATTCTTGCTCTAAAGCAGAGTGTGATCAATGGATGAGAACTCTGCTGTGTGTTTCACTTCAGAAATGGAGTTAAATCCCAGGCTCTGAGTCTTCCTACAAACAAGAATTAGTTTCAGGTAAGGGCAGTTACTTTACAGCTCAAACGAACAACATCTTTCACGAAGCTCACACGTTTCTCATCTTAAATGACAAGCATTGGATGCTGGAGGTCCTGTGCTTTGTATCAATTTCAGAGGCAGAGTTGAACTAGGTATGGTCCGTACGTGTAGGAAACAACGTTCCTTTATTCTCAGCACACTCACGTTTCCTGCTGTCTTAGAGATTCTAGAAAGCTAGAGCCTGCTTCTTGCTCTAAAACAGAGTGTGATCAATGGATGAGAACTCTGCTGTGTGTTTCACTTCAGAAATGGAGTTAAATCCCAGGCTCTGAGTCTTCCTACAAACAAGACTTCGTTTCAGGTAAGGGCAGTTACTTTACAGCTCAAACGAACTACATAGTTCACGAGGCTCACACGTTTCTCATCTTAACTGACAAGCATCGGATGATATAGGACCAGTGCTTTGTATCATTTTCAGAAGCAGAGTTGGAATAGATATGGTCCGTATGTGTAGGAAACACCGATCCTTTATTCTCAGCACACTCACGTTTCCTGCTGTCTTAGAGATTCTAGAAAGCTAGAGCGTGCTTCTTGCTATAAAGCAGAGTGTGATCAATGGATGAGAACTCTGCTGTGTGTTTCACTTCAGAAATGGAGCTAAATCCCAGGCTCTGAGTCTTCCTACAAACAAGACTTCGTTTCAGGGAAGGGCAGTTACTTTACAGCTAAAACGAACTACATCGTTCACGAAGATCACACGTTTCTCATCTTAAATGACAAGCATTGGATGCTGGAGGACCTTGCTTTGTTTCAATTTCAGAGGCAGAGTTGGACTCGATATGGTCTGAATGTGTAAGAAACACCGTTCTTTTGCTCTCAGCACACTCATGTTTCCTGCTGTCTCAGAGATTCTAGAAAGCAAGAGCGTCCTTCTTGCTTTAAAGCAGAGTGTGATCAATGGATGAGAACTCTGCTGTGTGCTTCAAATTCAGAAAAGGAGTTAAATCCCAGGCTCTGAGTCTTCCTACAAAAAAGACTTCGTTTCAGGTAAGGGCAGTTATTTTACAGCTCAAACGAACAACATCGTTCCCGAAGCTCACACGTTTCTCATCTTAAATGACAAGCATTGGATCCTGGAGGACCTGTGCTTTGTATCAATTTCAGAGGCAGAGTTGGACAAGATATGGTCCGTATGTGTAGGAAACACCGTTCCTTTATTCTCAGCACACTCACGTTTCCTGCTGTCTTAGAGATTCTAGAAAGCTAGAGCGTGCTTCTTGCTCTAAAGCAGAGTGTGATCTATATATGAGAACTCTGCTGTGTGTTTCCCTTCAGAAATGGAGTTAAGTCCCAGGCTCTGAGTCTTCCTACAAGCAACACTTCGTTTCAGGTAAGGGCTGTTACTTTACATCTCAAACGAACTACATCGTTCACGAAGCTCACACGTTTCTCATCTTAACTGACAAGCATCGGATGTTATAGGACCAGTGCTTTTTATCAGTTTCAGAAGCAGAGTTGGAATAGATATGGTCCGTATGTGTAGGAAACAGCGTTCTTTTGTTCTCACCACACTCACGTTTCCTGCTGCCTTAGGGACAGTAGAAAGCTAGAGCGTGCTTCTTGCTCTAAAGCAGAGTGTGATCCATGGAAGAGAACTCTGCTGTGTGTTTCCCTTCAGAAATGGAGTTAAATCCCAGGCTCTGAGTCTTCCTACAAACAAGACTTCGATTCAGGTGCGGGCAGTTACTTTACAGCTCAAACGAACTACATCGTTCCCAAAGATCACACGTTTCTCATCTTAAATGACAAGCATCAGATGATAGAGGACCTGTGCTCTGTATCATTTTCAGAAGCAGAGTTGGAATAGATATGGTCCGTATGTGTAGGGAACACCGTTTATTTGTTCTTAGCACACTCACGTTTGCTGGGGTATTAGAGAATCTAGAAAGCAAGAGCGTGCTTCTTGCTCTAAAGCAGAGTGTGATCAGTGGATGAGAACTCTGCTGTGTGTTTCACTTCAGAAAAGGAGTTAAATCCCAGGCTCTGAGTCCTACAAATAAGACTTCGTTTCAGGTAAGGGCAGTTACTTTACACCTCAAATGAACAACATCCTTCCCGAGGCTCACACGTTTCTCATATTAAATGACAAGCATTGGATGTTGGAGGACCTGTGCTTTGTATCAATTTCAGAGGCAGAGTTGGACTAGATATGGTCCGTAGGTGTAGGAAACAACGTTCCTTTTTCCTCAGCAAACTCACGTTTCCTGCTGTCTTAGAGATTCTAGAAAGCTAGAGCGTGCTCCTTGCTCTAAAGCAGAGTGTGATCAATGGATGAGAACTATGCTGTGTGTTTCACTTCAGAAATGGAGTTAAATCCCAGGCTCTGAGTCTTCCTACAAACAAGACTTCGTTTCAGGTAAGGGCAGTTACTTTAAAGCTCAAACGAACTACATCGTTCACAAAGCTCACACGTTTCTCATTTTAACTGACAAGCATTGGATGTTAGTCGACCTGTGGTTTGTTTCAGTTCCACAAGCAAAGTTGGACTAGATGTGGTACGTATGTTTAGGAAACACAGTTCTTTTTTACTGAGCACAACCACATTTCCTGCTGAATTAGAGAATCTTGAAAGCAAGAGTGTCCTTCTTGCTCTGAAGCAGAGTGTGAGCCATGGATGAGAACTATGCTGTGTGTTTCCCTCCAGAAATGGAGTTAAATCCCAGGCACTGTGTCTTCCAAAACTCAAGACTTTGTTTCAGGTAAGGGCAGTCACTTTTCAGCTAAAACGAACTACATCGTTCACGAAGCTAACTCGTTTCTCATCTTAACTGACAAACATTGGATGTTAGAGGACCAGTGCTTTGTCTCAGTTTCAGAAGCAGAGATGGACTAGAAATGGTCCGTATGTGTAGCAAACACCGTTTTTTGTTCTCAGCACACTCACGTTTCCTGCTGTCTTAGGGATTCTAGAAAGCTAGAGCATGCTTCCTGCTCTAAAGCAGAGTGTGATCAATGGATGAGAACTCTGCTGTGTGTTTCACTTCAGAAATGGAGTTAAATCCAGGGCTCTGAGTCTACCTACAAGCAAGACTTCGAATCCGGTAACGGCAGTTACATTACAGCTCAAACGAACTACATCGTTCACGAAGCTCACACGTTTCTCATCTTAAATGACAAGCATCGGATGATAGAGGACCTGTGCTTTGCATCAATTTCAGAGGCATAGTTCGACTAGATATGGTCCGTATGTGTAGGAAACCCCGTTCTTTTGTTCTCAGCACACTCACGTTTCCTGTTGTCTTTGAGACTCTAGAAAGCTAGAGCGTGCTTCTTGTTCTAAAGCAGAGTGTGATCAATTGATGAGAACTCTGCTTTGTGTTTCACTCCAGAAATGGAGTTAAATCCCAGGCTCTGAGTCTTCCTACAAAGAAGAATTCGTTTCAGGTAAGGGCAGTTACTTCACACCTCAAACGAACTACATTGTTCACGAAGCTAACACGTTTATCATCTTAACTGACAAGCATTGGATGTTAGAAGACCAGTGCTTTTTTTCAGTTTCACAAGCAGAGTTGGACTAGATATGGTCCGTATGTGTAGGAAACACAGTTCTTTTGTTCTGAGCACAACCATGTTTCCTGCTGTATTAGAGAATCTAGAAACAGGAGCGTGCTTCTTGCTCTGAAGCAGAGTTTGATCCATGGATGAGAACTCTGGTGTGTGTTTCCCTTCAGAAATGGAGTTAAATCCCAGGCTCTGTGTCTTCCCACACTCAGGACTTCGTTTCAGGTAAGGGAAGTCACTTTTCAGCTAAAACGAACTACATCGTTTACGAAGCTAACACGTTTCTCATCTTAACTGACAAGCATTGGATGTTAGAGGACCAGTGCTTTGTCTCAGTTTCAGAAGCAGAGATGGACTAGATATGGTCCGTACGTGTAGGAAACACCATTCATTTGTTCTCAGCACACTCATGTTTCCTGCTCTCTTAGGGACTGTAGAAAGCTAGAGCGTGCTTCTTGCTCTAAAGCAGAGTGTGATCAATGGATGAGAACTCTGCTGTGTGTTTCACTTCAGAAATGGAGTTAAATTCCAGGCTCTGTGTCTTCCTACAAGCAAGAATTCCTTTCAAGTAAGGGCAGTCACTTTTCAGCTCAAACGAACTACATCGTTCACGAAGCTCACACGTTTCTCATCTTAAATGACCATCAATGGATGCTGGAGGACCTGTGCTTTTTATCAATTTCAGAGGCAGAGTTGGACTCAATATGGTTCGAATGTGTAAGAAACACCGTTCTTGTGTTCTCAGCACACTCATGTTTCCTGCTGTCTTAGAGACACTAGATAGCAAGAGTGTGCTTCTTGCTATAAAGCAGAGTGTGATCTATATATGAGAACTCTGCTCTTTGTTTCCCTTCCGAAATGGAGTTAAATCCCAGGCTCTGAGTCTTCCTACAAGCAACACTTCGTTTCAGGAAAGGGCTGTTACTTTACATCTCAAACGAACTACATCGTTCACGAAGCTCACACGTTTCTCATCTTAACTGACAAGCATCGGATGTTATAGGACCAGTGCTTTGTATCAGTTTCAGAAGCAGATTTGGAATAGATATGGTCCCTATGTGTAGGAAACACCGTTCTTTTGTTCTCAGCACACTCAGGTTTGCTGCTGTCTTAGGGACAGTAAAAAGATAGAGCGTGCTTCTTGCTCTAAAGCAGAGTGTGATCCATGGAAGAGAACACTGCTCTGTGTTTCCCTTCAGAAATGGAATTAAATCCCAGGCTCTGTGTCTTCCAACATGCAAGACTTCGTTTCAGGGAAGTGCATTCACTTTTCAGCTCAAACGAACTACATCGTTCACGAAGCTAACACGTTTCTCATCCTAAATGACAAGCATTGTATGTTAGAGGACCAGTGCTTTGTATCAGTTTCAGAAGCATATTTGGACTAGATATGGTCCGTATGTGTAGGAAACACCGTTCTTTTGCTATCAGCACACTCACGTTTCCTGCTGTCTTAGAGACTCTAGAAAGCTAGAGCGTGCTTCTTGCTCTAAAGCAGAGTGTGTTCAATGGATGAGAACTCTCCTGTGTGTTTCACTTCAGAAATGGAGTTAAATCCCAGGCTCTGAGTCTTCCTACAAACAAGACTTCGATTCAGGTACGGGCAGTTACTATACAGCTCAAACGAACTACATCGTTCCCAAAGCTCAAACGTTTCTCATCTTAAATGACAAGCATCAGATGATAGAGGACCTGTGCTTTGTATCAATTTCAGAGGCAGAGTTTGACTAGATATGGTTCGTATGTGTAGGAAACACCGTTCATTTGTTATCAGCACACTCATGTTTCCTGCTGTCTTAGAGACTCTAGAAAGCTAGAGCGTGCTTCTTGCTCTAAAACAGAGTGTGATCAATGGATGAGAACTCTGCTGTGTGTTTCACTTCAGAAATGGAGTTAAATCCCAGGCTCTGAGTCTTCGTAGAAGCAACACTTCATTTCAGGAAAGGGCTGTTACTTTATAGCTCAAACGAACTACATTGTTCACGCAGCTCACACGTTTCTCATCTTAACTGACAAGCATCGGATGTTATCCGACCAGTGCTTTGTATCATTTTCAGAAGCAGAGTTGGAATAGATATGGTCCGTATGTGTAGGGAACACCGTTTATTTGTTCTTAGCACACTCACGTTTGCTGCTTAATTAGAGAATCTAGAAAGCAAGAGCATGCTTCTTGCTCTAAAGCAGAGTGTAATCAATGGATGACAACTCTGCTGTGTGTTTCACTTGAGAAAAGGAGTTAAATCCCAGGCTCTGAGTCTTTCTACAAAAAAGACTTCGTTTCAGGGAAGGGCAGTTACTTTAAAGCTCAAACGAACTACATCGTTCACAAAGCTCACACGTTTCTCATCTTAACTGACAAGCATTGGATGTTAGAGGACAAGTTCTTTGTCTCAGTTTCAGAAGCAGAGATGGACTAGATATGGTCTGTATGTTTAGGAAACACAGTTCTTTTTTACTGAGCACAACCATGTTTCCTGGTGAATTAGAGAATCTAGAAAGCAAGAGCGTGCTTCTTGCTCTGAAGCAGAGTGTGATCCATGGATGAGAACTATGCTGTGTGTTTCCCTTCAGAAATGGAGTTAAATCCCAGGCTCTGTGTCTTCCAACACTCAAGACTTCGTTTCAGGTAAGGGCAGTCACTTTTCAGCTTAAACGAACTATGTCGTTCACAAAGCTCACACGTTTCTCATCATAAATGACAAGCATTAGATGCTGGAGGACCTGTGCTTTGTATCAATTTCAGAGGCAGAGTTGGACTAGATATGGTCCATATGTGTAGGAAACACCGTTCTTTTGTTCTCAGCACACTCACGTTTCCTGCTGTCTTAGAGACTCTAGAAAGCTAGAGCGTGCTTCTTGCTCTAAAGCAGAGTGTGATCAATGGAAGAGAACTCTGCTGTGTGTTTCACTTCAGAAATGGAGTTAAATCCCATGCTCTGAGTCTTCCTACAAAAAAGACTTCGTTTGAGGTAAGGGCAGTTACATTACAGCTCAAATGAACTACATCATTCCCGAAGCTCACACATTTCTCATCTTAAATGACAAGCATTGGATGCTGGAGGACCTGTGCTTTGTATCAATTTCAGAGGCAGAGTTGGACTAGATATGGTCCGTATATGTAGGAAACACCGTTCTTGTGTTCTCAGCACACTCATGTTTCCTGCTGTCTTAGAGACTCTAGAAAGCAAGAGCGTGCTTCTTGCTCTAAAGCAGAGTGTCATCTATATATGAGAACTCTTCTGTGTGTTTCTCTTCAGTAATGGAGTTAAACCCCAGGCTCTGAGTCTTCCTACAAGCAACACTTCGTTTCATGGAAGGGCAGTTACTTACAGCTCAAACGAACTACATCGTTCACGAAGCTCACACATTTCTCATCTTAACTGACAAGCATTGGATGTTATTGGACCAGTGCTATGTATCAGTTTCAGAAGCAGATTTGGAATAGATATGGTCCGTATATGTAGGAAACACCGTTCTTTTTTTCTCAGCACACTCACGTTTCCTGCTGTCTTAGAGACTGTAGGATGCTAGAGCGTGCTTCTTGTTCTAAAGCAGATTGTGATCAATTGATGAGAACTCTGCTGTGTGTTTCACTTCAGAAAGGGAGTTAAATCCCAGGCTCTGAGTCTTCCTACAAACAAGAATTCGTTTCAGGTAAGGGCAGTTACTTTACAGCTCAAACGAACTACATTGTTCACAAAGCTCACAAGTTTATCATCTTAACTGACAAGCATTGGATGTTAGAGAACCAGTGCTTTGTTTCAGTTTCACAAGTATAGTTGGACTAGATATGGTCCGTATGTGTAGGAAACACCGTTTTTTGTTCTCAGCACACTCACGTTTCCTGCTGTCTTAGGGATTCTAGAAAGCTAGAACATGCTTCCTGCTCTAAAGCAGAGTGTGATCAATGGATGAGAACTCTGCTGTGTGTTTCACTTCAGAAATGGAGTTAAATCCAGGGCTCTGAGTCTACCTACAAGCAAGACTTCGAATCCGGTAAGGGCAGTTACATTACAGCTCAAACGAACTACATCGTTCACGAAGCTCACACGTTTCTCATCTTAAATGACAAGCATCGGATGATAGAGGACCTGTGCTTTGTATCAATTTCAGAGGCATAGTTCGCCTAGATAGGGTCCGTATGTGTAGGAAACCCCGTTCTTTTGTTCTCAGCACACTCACGTTTCCTGCTGTCTTTGAGACTCTAGAAAGCTAGAGCGTGCTTCTTGTTCTAAAGCAGAGTGTGATCAATTGATGAGAACTCTGCTGTGTGTTTCACTCCAGAAATGGAGTTAAATCCCAGGCTCTGAGTCTTCCTACAAAGAAGAATTCGTTTCAGGTAAGGGCAGTTACTTCACACCTCAAACGAACTACATTGTTCACGAAGCTAACACGTTTATCATCTTAACTGACAAGCATTGGATGTTAGAAGACCAGTGCTTTTTTTCAGTTTCACAATCAGAGTTGGACTAGATATGGTCCGTATGTGTAGGAAACACAGTTCTTTTGTTCTGAGCACAACCATGTTTCCTGCTGTATTAGAGAATCTAGAAACAGGAGCGTGCTTCTTGCTCTGAAGCAGAGTGTGATCCATGGATGAGAACTCTGGTGTGTGTTTCCCTTCAGAAATGGAGTTAAATCCCAGGCTCTGTGTCTTCCAACACTCAGGACTTCGTTTCAGGTAAGGGCAGTCACTTTTCAGCTAAAACGAACTACATCGTTTACGAAGCTAACACGTTTCTCATCTTAACTGACAAGCATTGGATGTTAGAGGACCAGTGCTTTGTCTCAGTTTCAGAAGCAGAGATGGACTAGATATGGTCCCTACGTGTAGGAAACACCATTTATTTGTTCTCAGCACACTCATGTTTCTTGCGCTCTTAGGGACTGTAGAAAGCTAGAGCGTGCTTCTTGCTCTAAAGCAGAGTGTGATCAATGGATGAGAACTCTGCTGTGTGTTTCACTTCAGAAATGGAGTTAAATTCCAGGCTCTGTGTCTTCCTACAAGCAAGAATTCCTTTCAAGTAAGGGCAGTCACTTTTCAGCTCAAACGAACTACATCGTTCACGAAGCTCACACGTTTCTCATCTTAAATGACCATCATTGGATGGTGGAGGACCTGTGCTTTTTATCAATTTCAGAGGCAGAGTTGGACTCAATATGGTCCGAATGTGTAAGAAACACCGTTCTTGTGTTCTCAGCACACTCATGTTTCCTGCTGTCTTAGAGACACTAGATAGCAAGAGTGTGCTTCTTGCTCTAAAGCAGAGTGTGATCTATATATGAGAACTCTGCTCTGTGTTTCCCTTCCGAAATGGAGTTAAATCCCAGGCTCTGAGTCTTCCTACAAGCAACACTTCGTTTCAGGAAAGGGCTGTTACTTTACATCTCAAACGAACTACATCGTTCACGAAGCTCACACGTTTCTCATCTTAACTGACAAGCATCGGATGTTATAGGACCAGTGCTTTGTATCAGTTTCAGAAGCAGAGTTGGAATAGATATGGTCCCTATGTGTAGGAAACACCGTTCATTTGTTCTCAGCACACTCACGTTTGCTGCTGTCTTAGGGACAGTAAAAAGATAGAGCGTGCTTCTTGCTCTAAAGCAGAGTGTGATCCATGGAAGAGAACACTGCTCTGTGTTTCCCTTCAGAAATGGAATTAAATCCCAGGCTCTGTGTCTTCCAACATGCAAGACTTCGTTTCAGGGAAGTGCATTCACTTTTCAGCTCAAACGAACTACATCGTTCACGAAGCTAACACGTTTCTCATCCTAAATGACAAGCATTGTATGTTAGAGGACCAGTGCTTTGTATCAGTTTCAGAAGCATATTTGGACTAGATATGGTCCGTATGTGCAGGAAACACCGTTCTTTTGCTATCAGCACACTCACGTTTCCTGCTGTCTTAGAGACTCTAGAAAGCTAGAGCGTGCTTCTTGCTCTAAAGCAGAGTGTGTTCAATGGATGAGAACTCTCCTGTGTGTTTCACTTCAGAAATGGAGTTAAATCCCAGGCTCTGAGTCTTCCTACAAACAAGACTTCGGTTCAGGTACGGGCAGTTACTATACAGCTCAAACGAACTACATCGTTCCCAAAGCTCAAACGTTTCTCATCTTAAATGACAAGCATCAGATGATAGAGGACCTGTGCTTTGTATCAATTTCAGAGGCAGAGTTTGACTAGATATGGTTCGTATGTGTAGGAAACACCGTTCATTTGTTATCAGCACACTCATGTTTCCTGCTGTCTTAGAGACTCTAGAAAGCTAGAGCGTGCTTCTTGCTCTAAAACAGAGTGTGATCAATGGATGAGAACTCTGCTGTGTGTTTCACTTCAGAAATGGAGTTAAATCCCAGGCTCTGAGTCTTCGTAGAAGCAACACTTCGTTTCAGGAAAGGGCTGTTACTTTACATCTCAAACGAACTACATCGTTCACGAAGCTCACACGTTTCTCATCTTAACTGACAAGCATCGGATGTTATAGGACCAGTGCTTTGTATCATTTTCAGAAGCAGAGTTGGAATAGATATGGTCCGTATGTGTAGGGAACACCGTTTATTTGTTCTTAGCACACTCACGTTTGCTGCTTAATTAGAGAATCTAGAAAGCAAGAGCATGCTTCTTGCTCTAAAGCAGAGTGTAATCAATGGATGACAACTCTGCTGTGTGTTTCACTTCAGAAAAGGAGTTAAATCCCAGGCTCTGAGTCTTTCTACAAAAAAGACTTCGTTTCAGGGAAGGGCAGTTACTTTAAAGCTCAAACGAACTACATCGTTCACAAAGCTCACACGTTTCTCATCTTAACTGACAAGCATTGGATGTTAGAGGACAAGTTCTTTGTCTCAGTTTCAGAAGCAGAGATGGACTAGATATGGTCTGTATGTTTAGGAAACACAGTTCTTTTTTACTGAGCACAACCCTGTTTCCTGGTGAATTAGAGAATCTAGAAAGCAAGAGCGTGCTTCTTGCTCTGAAGCAGAGTGTGATCCATGGATGAGAACTATGCTGTGTGTTTCCCTTCAGAAATGGAGTTAAATCCCAGGCTCTGTGTCTTCCAACACTCAAGACTTCGTTTCAGGTAAGGGCAGTCACTTTTCAGCTTAAACGAACTATGTCGTTCACAAAGCTCACACGTTTCTCATCATAAATGACAAGCATTAGATGCTGGAGGACATGTGCTTTGTATCAATTTCAGAGGCAGAGTTGGACTAGATATGGTCCATATGTGTAGGAAACACCGTTCTTTTGTTCTCAGCACACTCACGTTTCCTGCTGTCTTAGAGACTCTAGAAAGCTAGAGCGTGCTTCTTGCTCTAAAGCAGAGTGTGATCAATGGAAGAGAACTCTGCTGTGTGTTTCACTTCAGAAATGGAGTTAAATCCCATGCTCTGAGTCTTCCTACAAAAAAGACTTCGTTTGAGGTAAGGGCAGTTACATTACAGCTCAAATGAACTACATCATTTCCGAAGCTCACACATTTCTCATCTTAAATGACAAGCATTGGATGCTGGAGGACCTGTGCTTTGTATGAATTTCAGAGGCAGAGTTGGACTAGATATGGTCCGTATATGTAGGAAACACCGTTCTTGTGTTCTCAGCACACTCATGTTTCCTGCTGTGTTAGAGACTCTATAAAGCAAGAGCGTGCTTCTTGCTCTAAAGCAGAGTGTGATCTATATATGAGAACTCTTCTGTGTGTTTCTCTTCAGTAATGGAGTTAAACCCCAGGCTCTGAGTCTTCCTACAAGCAACACTTCGTTTCATGGAAGGGCAGTTACTTTACAGCTCAAAGGAACTACATCGTTCACGAAGCTCACACGTTTCTCATCTTAACTGACAAGCATTGGATGTTATTGGACCAGTGCTATGTATCAGTTTCAGAAGCAGATTTGGAATAGATATGGTCCGTATATGTAGGAAACACCGTTCTTTTTTTCTCAGCACACTCACGTTTCCTGCTGTCTTAGAGACTGTAGGATGCTAGAGCGTGCTTCTTGTTCTAAAGCAGATTGTGATCAATTGATGAGAACTCTGCTGTGTGTTTCACTTCAGAAAGGGAGTTAAATCCCAGGCTCTGAGTGTTCCTACAAACAAGAATTCGTTTCAGGTAAGGGCAGTTACTTTACAGCTCAAACGAACTACATTGTTCACAAAGCTCACAAGTTTATCATCTTAACTGACAAGCATTGGATGTTAGAGAACCAGTGCTTTGTTTCAGTTTCACAAGTAGAGTTGGACTAGATATGGTCCGTATGTGTAGGAAACACAGTTCTTTTGTTCTGAGCACAACCACGTTTCCTGCTGTATTAGAGAATCTAGAAACAAGAGCGTAGTTCTTGCTCTGAAGCAGAGTGTGATCCATGGATGAGAACTCTGCTGTGTGTTTCCCATCAGAAATGGAGTTAAATCCCAGGCTGTGTGTTTTCCAACATTCAAGACTTCGTTTCAGGTAAGGGCAGTCACTTTTCAGCTCAAACGAACTACATCATTCACAAAGCTAAAACGTTTCTCATCGTAACTGACAAGAATTGGATGTTAGAGGACCAGTGCTTTGTCTCAGTTTCAGAAGCAGAGATGGACTAGATATGGTCCGAATGTGTAGGAAACAGCGTTCTTTTGTTCTCAGCACACTCACGTTTCCTGCTGTCTTAGGGACTGTAGAAAGCTAGAGCGTGCTTCTTGCTCTAAAGCAGAGTGTGATCCATGGATGAGAACTATGCTGTGTGTTTCCCTTCAGAAATGGAGTTAAATCCCAGGCTCTGTGTCTTCCAACACTCAAGACTTCGTTTCAGGTAAGGGCAGTCACTTTTCAGCTTAAAGAACTACGTCGTTCACAAAGCTCACACGTTTCTCTTCATAAATGACAAGCATTAGATGCTGGAGGACCTGTGCTTTGTATCAATTTCAGAGGCAGAGTTGGACTAGATATGGTCTATATGTGTAGGAAACACCGTTCTTTTGTTCTCAGCACACTCACGTTTCCTGCTGTCTTAGAGACTGTAGGATGCTAGAGCGTGCTTCTTGTTCTAAAGCAGATTGTGATCAATTGATGAGAACTCTGCTGTGTGTTTCACTTCAGAAAGGGAGTTAAATCCCAGGCTCTGAGTCTTCCTACAAACAAGAATTCGTTTCAGGTAAGGGCAGTTACTTTACAGCTCAAACGAACTACATTGTTCACAAAGCTCACAAGTTTATCATCTTAACTGACAAGCATTGGATGTTAGAGAACCAGTGCTTTGTTTCAGTTTCACAAGTAGATTTGGAATAGATATGGTCCGTATGTGTAGGAAACACAGTTCTTTTGTTCTGAGCACAACCACGTTTCCTGCTGTATTAGAGAATCTAGAAACAAGAGCGTGCTTCTTGCTCTGAAGCAGAGTGTGATCCATGGATGAGAACTCTGCTGTGTGTTTCCCTTCAGAAATGGAGTTAAATCCCAGGCTGTGTGTTTTCCAACATTCAAGACTTCGTTTCAGGTAAGGGCAGTCACTTTTCAGCTCAAACTAACTACATCGGTCACAAAGCTAAAACGTTTCTCATCGTAACTGACAAGAATTGGATGTTTTAGGACCAGTGCTTTGTCTCAGTTTCAGAAGCAGAGATGGACTAGACATGGTCCGAATGTGTAGGAAACAGCGTTCTTTTGTTCTCAGCACACTCACGTTTCCTGCTGTCTTAGGGACTGTAGAAAGCTAGAGCGTGCTTCTTGCTCTAAAGCAGAGTGTGATCCATGGAAGAGAACGCTGCTGTGTGTTTCCCTTCAGAAATGGAGTTAAATCCCAGGCTCTGTGTCTTCCAACATGCGAGACTTCGTTTCAGGGAAGGGCAGTCACTTTTCAGCTCCTACGAACTACATCGTTCACGAAGCTCACACGTTTCTCATCTTAAATGACAAGCATTGGATGCTGGAGGACCTTTGCTTTGTATCAATTTCAGAGGCATCGTTGGACTCGATATGGTCCGAATGTGTAAGAAACACTGTACTTTTGTTCTCAGCACACTCACATTTGCTGCTGTATTAGAGAATCTAGAAAGCAAGAGCCTGCTTTTTGCTCTAAAGCAGAGTGTGCTCCATGGAAGAGAACTCTGCTGTGTGTTTCCCTTAAGAAATGGAGTTAAATCCCAGGCTTGAGTCTACCTACAAGCAAGACTTCGAATCTGGTAAGGGCAGTTACATTACAGCTCAAATGAACTATATCGTTCCCAAAGCTCACACGTTTCTCATCATAAATGACAAGCATCGGATGATAGAGGACCTGTGCTTTGTATCAATTTCAGAGGCAGAGTTCGACTAGATATGGTCCGTATGTGTAGGAAACACCGTTCATTTGTTATCAGCACACTCATGTTTCCTGCTGTCTTAGAGACTCTAGAAAGCTAGAGCGTGCTTCTTGCTCTAAAGCAGAGTGTGATCAATGGAAGAGAACTCTGCTGTGTGTTTCACTTCAGAAATGGAGTTAAATCCCATGCTCTGAGTCTTCCTACAAAAAAGACTTCGTTTGAGGTAAGGGCAGTTACATTACAGCTCAAATGAACTACATCATTCCCGAAGCTCACACATTTCTCATCTTAAATGACAAGCATTGGATGCTGGAGGACCTGTGCTTTGTATGAATTTCAGAGGCAGAGTTGGACTAGATATGGTCCGTATGTGTAGGAAACACCGTTCTTTTTTTCTCAGCACACTCACGTTTCCTGCTGTCTTAGAGACTGTAGGATGCTAGAGCGTGCTTCTTGTTCTAAAGCAGATTGTGATCAATTGATGAGAACTCTGCTGTGTGTTTCACTTCAGAAAGGGAGTTAAATCCCAGGCTCTGAGTCGTCCTACAAACAAGAATTCGTTTCAGGTAAGGGCAGTTACTTTACAGCTCAAACGAACTACATTGTTCACAAAGCTCACAAGTTTATCATCTTAACTGACAAGCATTGGATGTTAGAGAACCAGTGCTTTGTTTCAGTTTCACAAGTATAGTTGGACTAGATATGGTCCGTATGTGTAGGAAACACCGTTTTTTGTTCTCAGCACACTCACGTTTCCTGCTGTCTTAGGGATTCTAGAAAGCTAGAGCATGCTTCCTGCTCTAAAGCAGAGTGTGATCAATGGATGAGAACTCTGCTGTGTGTTTCACTTCAGAAATGGAGTTAAATCCAGGGCTCTGAGTCTACCTACAAGCAAGACTTCGAATCCGGTAAGGGCAGTTACATTACAGCTCAAATGAACTACATCGTTCACGAAGCTCACACGTTTCTCATCTTAAATGACAAGCATCGGATGATAGAGGACCTGTGCTTTGTATCAATTTCAGAGGCATAGTTCGCCTAGATAGGGTCCGTATGTGTAGGAAACCCTGTTCTTTTGTTCTCAGCACACTCACGTTTCCTGCTGTCTTTGAGACTCTAGAAAGCTAGAGCGTGCTTCTTGTTCTAAAGCAGAGTGTGATCAATTGATGAGAACTCTGCTGTGTGTTTCACTCCAGAAATGGAGTTAAATCCCAGCCTCTGAGTCTTCCTACAAAGAAGAATTCGTTTTAGGTAAGGGCAGTTACTTCACACCTCAAACGAACTACATTGTTCACGAAGCTAACACGTTTATCATCTTAACTGACAAGCATTGGATGTTAGAAGACCAGTGCTTTTTTTCAGTTTCACAATCAGAGTTGGACTAGATATGGTCCGTATGTGTAGGAAACACAGTTCTTTTGTTCTGAGCACAACCATGTTTCCTGCTGTATTAGAGAATCTAGAAACAGGAGCGTGCTTCTTGCTCTGAAGCAGAGTGTGATCCATGGATGAGAACTCTGGTGTGTGTTTCCCTTCAGAAATGGAGTTAAATCGCAGGCTCTGTGTCTTCCAACACTCAGGACTTCGTTTCAGGTAAGGGCAGTCACTTTTCAGCTAAAACGAACTACATCGTTTACGAAGCTAACACGTTTCTCATCTTAACTGACAAGCATTGGATGTTAGAGGACCAGTGCTTTGTCTCAGTTTCAGAAGCAGAGATGGACTAGATATGGTCCGTACGTGTAGGAAACACCATTCATTTGTTCTCAGCACACTCATGTTTCTTGCTCTCTTAGGGACTGTAGAAAGCTAGAGCGTGCTTCTTGCTCTAAAGCAGAGTGTGATCAATGGATGAGAACTCTGCTGTGTGTTTCACTTCAGAAATGGAGTTAAATTCCAGGCTCTGTGTCTTCCTACAAGCAAGAATTCCTTTCAAGTAAGGGCAGTAACTTTTCAGCTCAAACGAACTACATCGTTCACGAAGCTCACACGTTTCTCATCTTAAATGACCATCATTGGATGGTGGAGGACCTGTGCTTTTTATCAATTTCAGAGGCAGAGTTGGACTCAATATGGTCCGAATGTGTAAGAAACACCGTTCTTGTGTTCCCAGCACACTCATATTTCCTGCTGTCTTAGAGACACTAGATAGCAAGAGTGTGCTTCTTGCTCTAAAGCAGAGTGTGATCTATATATGAGAACTCTGCTCTGTGTTTCCCTTCCGAAATGGAGTTAAATCCCAGGCTCTGAGTCTTCCTACAAGCAACACTTCGTTTCAGGAAAGGGCTGTTACTTTACATCTCAAACGAACTACATCGTTCACGAAGCTCACACGTTTCTCATCTTAACTGACAAGCATCGGATGTTATAGGACCAGTGCTTTGTATCAGTTTCAGAAGCAGAGTTGGAATAGATATGGTCCCTATGTGTAGGAAACACCATTCTTTTGTTCTCAGCACACTCACGTTTGCTGCTGTCTTAGGGACAGTAAAAAGATAGAGCGTGCTTCTTGCTCTAAAGCAGAGTGTGATCCATGGAAGAGAACACTGCTCTGTGTTTCCCTTCAGAAATGGAATTAAATCCCAGGCTCTGTGTCTTCCAACATGCAAGACGTCGTTTCAGGGAAGTGCATTCACTTTTCAGCTCAAACGAACTACATCGTTCACGAAGCTAACACGTTTCTCATCCTAAATGACAAGCATTGTATGTTAGAGGACCAGTGCTTTGTATCAGTTTCAGAAGCATATTTGGACTAGATATGGTCCGTATGTGTAGGAAACACCGTTCTTTTGCTATCAGCACACTCACGTTTCCTGCTGTCTTAGAGACTCTAGAAAGCTAGAGCGTGCTTCTTGCTCTAAAGCAGAGTGTGTTCAATGGATGAGAACTCTCCTGTGTGTTTCACTTCAGAAATGGAGTTAAATCCCAGGCTCTGAGTCTTCCTACAAACAAGACTTCGATTCAGGTACGGGCAGTTACTATACTGCTCAAACGAACTACATCGTTCCCAAAGCTCAAACGTTTCTCATCTTAAATGACAAGCATCAGATGATAGAGGACCTGTGCTTTGTATCAATTTCAGAGGCAGAGTTTGACTAGATATGGTTCGTATGTGTAGGAAACACCGTTCATTTGTTATCAGCACACTCATGTTTCCTGCTGTCTTAGAGACTCTAGAAAGCTAGAGCGTGCTTCTTGCTCTAAAACAGAGTGTGATCAATGGATGAGAACTCTGCTGTGTGTTTCACTTCAGAAATGGAGTTAAATCCCAGGCTCTGAGTCTTCGTAGAAGCAACACTTCATTTCAGGAAAGGGCTGTTACTTTATAGCTCAAACGAACTACATTGTTCACGAAGCTCACACGTTTCTCATCTTAACTGACAAGCATCGGATGTTATAGGACCAGTGCTTTGTATCATTTTCAGAAGCAGAGTTGGAATAGATATGGTCCGTATGTGTAGGGAACACCGTTTATTTGTTCTTAGCACACTCACGTTTGCTGCTTAATTAGAGAATCTAGAAAGCAAGAGCATGCTTCTTGCTCTAAAGCAGAGTGTAATCAATGGATGACAACTCTGCTGTGTGTTTCACTTCAGAAAAGGAGTTAAATCCCAGGCTCTGAGTCTTTCTACAAAAAAGACTTCGTTTCAGGGAAGGGCAGTTACTTTAAAGCTCAAACGAACTACATCGTTCACAAAGCTCACACGTTTCTCATCTTAACTGACAAGCATTGGATGTTAGAGGACAAGTTCTTTGTCTCAGTTTCAGAAGCAGAAATGGACTAGATATGGTCTGTATGTTTAGGAAACACAGTTCTTTTTTACTGAGCACAACCATGTTTCCTGGTGAATTAGAGAATCTAGAAAGCAAGAGCGTGCTTCTTGCTCTGAAGCAGAGTGTGATCCATGGATGAGAACTATGCTGTGTGTTTCCCTTCAGAAATGGAGTTAAATCCCAGGCTCTGTGTCTTCCAACACTCAAGACTTCGTTTCAGGTAAGGGCAGTCACTTTTCAGCTTAAACGAACTATGTCGTTCACAAAGCTCACACGTTTCTCATCATAAATGACAAGCATTAGATGCTGGAGGACCTGTGCTTTGTATCAATTTCAGAGGCAGAGTTGGACTAGATATGGTCCATATGTGTAGGAAACACCGTTCTTTTGTTCTCAGCACACTCACGTTTCCTGCTGTCTTAGAGACTCTAGAAAGCTAGAGCGTGCTTCTTGCTCTAAAGCAGAGTGTGATCAATGGAAGAGAACTCTGCTGTGTGTTTCACTTCAGAAATGGAGTTAAATCCCATGCTCTGAGTCTTCCTACAAAAAAGACTTCGTTTGAGGTAAGGGCAGTTACATTACAGCTCAAATGAACTACATCATTTCCGAAGCTCACACATTTCTCATCTTAAATGACAAGCATTGGATGCTGGAGGACCTGTGCTTTGTATCAATTTCAGAGGCAGAGTTGGACTAGATATGGTCCGTATATGTAGGAAACACCGTTCTTGTGTTCTCAGCACACTCATGTTTCCTGCTGTCTTAGAGACTCTAGAAAGCAAGAGCGTGCTTCTTGCTCTAAAGCAGAGTGTGATCTATATATGAGAACTCTTCTGTGTGTTTCTCTTCAGTAATGGAGTTAAACCCCAGGCTCTGAGTCTTCCTACAAGCAACACTTCGTTTCATGGAAGGGCAGTTACTTTACAGCTCAAAGGAACTACATCGTTCACGAAGCTCACACGTTTCTCATCTTAACTGACAAGCATTGGATGTTATTGGACCAGTGCTATGTATCAGTTTCAGAAGCAGATTTGGAATAGATATGGTCCGTATATGTAGGAAACACCGTTCTTTTTTTCTCAGCACACTCACGTTTCCTGCTGTCTTAGGGACTGTAGAAAGCTAGAGCGTGCTTCTTGCTCTAAAGCAGAGTGTGATCCATGGATGAGAACTATGCTGTGTGTTTCCCTTCAGAAATGGAGTTAAATCCCAGGCTCTGTGTCTTCCAACACTCAAGACTTCGTTTCAGGTAAGGGCAGTCACTTTTCAGCTTAAACGAACTACGTCGTTCACAAAGCTCACACGTTTCTCTTCATAAATGACAAGCATTAGATGCTGGAGGACCTGTGCTTTGTATCAATTTCAGAGGCAGAGTTGGACTAGATATGGTCTATATGTGTAGGAAACACCATTCTTTTGTTCTCAGCACAGTCACGTTTCCTGCTGTCTTAGAGACTGTAGGATGCTAGAGCGTGCTTCTTGTTCTAAAGCAGATTGTGATCAATTGATGAGAACTCTGCTGTGTGTTTCACTTCAGAAAGGGAGTTAAATCCCAGGCTCTGAGTCTTCCTACAAACAAGAATTCGTTTCAGGTAAGGGCGGTTACTTTACAGCTCAAACGAACTACATTGTTCACAAAGCTCACAAGTTTATCATCTTAACTGACAAGCATTGGATATTAGAGAACCAGTGCTTTGTTTCAGTTTCACAAGTAGATTTGGACTAGATATGGTCCGTACGTGTAGGAAACACAGTTCTTTTGTTCTGAGCACAACCACGTTTCCTGCTGTATTAGAGAATCTAGAAACAAGAGCGTGCTTCTTGCTCTGAAGCAGAGTGTGATCCATGGATGAGAACTCTGCTGTGTGTTTCCCTTCAGAAATGGAGTTAAATCCCAGGCTGTGTGTTTTCCAACATTCAAGACTTCGTTTCAGGTAAGGGCAGTCACTTTTCAGCTCAAACGAACTACATCGTTCACAAAGCTAAAACGTTTCTCATCGTAACTGACAAGAATTGGATGTTAGAGGACCAGGGCTTTGTCTCAGTTTCAGAAGCAGAGATGGACTAGATATGGTCCGAATGTGTAGGAAACACCGTTCTTTTGTTCTCAGCACACTCACGTTTCCTGCTGTCTTAGGGACTGTAGAAAGCTAGAGCGTGCTTCTTGCTCTAAAGCAGAGTGTGATCCATGGATGAGAACTATTCTGTGTGTTTCCCTTCAGAAATGGAGTTAAATCCCAGGCTCTGTGTCTTCCAACACTCAAGACTTCGTTTCAGGTAAGGGCAGTCACTTTTCAGCTTAAAGAACTACGTCGTTCACAAAGCTCACACGTTTCTCTTCATAAATGACAAGCATTAGATGCTGGAGGACCTGTGCTTTGTATCAATTTCAGAGGCAGAGTTGGACTAGATATGGTCTATATGTGTAGGAAACACCGTTCTTTTGTTCTCAGCACACTCACGTTTCCTGCTGTCTTAGAGACTCTAGAAAGCTAGAGCGTGCTTCTTGCTCTAAAGCAGAGTGTGTTCAATGGATGAGAACTCTCCTGTGTGTTTCACTTCAGAAATGGAGTTAAATCCCAGGCTCTGAGTCTTCCTACAAACAAGACTTCGGTTCAGGTACGGGCAGTTACTATACAGCTCAAACGAACTACATCGTTCCCAAAGCTCAAACGTTTCTCATCTTAAATGACAAGCATCAGATGATAGAGGACCTGTGCTTTGTATCAATTTCAGAGGCAGAGTTTGACTAGATATGGTTCGTATGTGTAGGAAACACCGTTCATTTGTTATCAGCACACTCATGTTTCCTGCTGTCTTAGAGACTCTAGAAAGCTAGAGCGTGCTTCTTGCTCTAAAACAGAGTGTGATCAATGGATGAGAACTCTGCTGTGTGTTTCACTTCAGAAATGGAGTTAAATCCCAGGCTCTGAGTCTTCGTAGAAGCAACACTTCATTTCAGGAAAGGGCTGTTACTTTATAGCTCAAACGAACTACATTGTTCACGAAGCTCACACGTTTCTCATCTTAACTGACAAGCATCGGATGTTATAGGACCAGTGCTTTGTATCATTTTCAGAAGCAGAGTTGGAATAGATATGGTCCGTATGTGTAGGGAACACCGTTTATTTGTTCTTAGCACACTCACGTTTGCTGCTTAATTAGAGAATCTAGAAAGCAAGAGCATGCTTCTTGCTCTAAAGCAGAGTGTAATCAATGGATGACAACTCTGCTGTGTGTTTCACTTCAGAAAAGGAGTTAAATCCCAGGCTCTGAGTCTTTCTACAAAAAAGACTTCGTTTCAGGGAAGGGCAGTTACTTTAAAGCTCAAACGAACTACATCGTTCACAAAGCTCACACGTTTCTCATCTTAACTGACAAGCATTGGATGTTAGAGGACAAGTTCTTTGTCTCAGTTTCAGAAGCAGAGATGGACTAGATATGGTCTGTATGTTTAGGAAACACAGTTCT
Source organism: Onychomys leucogaster (assembly GCA_949786385.1). Classification (NCBI taxonomy): domain Eukaryota; kingdom Metazoa; phylum Chordata; class Mammalia; order Rodentia; family Cricetidae; genus Onychomys; species Onychomys leucogaster. The sequence continues at coordinate 735,498 of CATKUP010000132.1, read as the reverse complement.
TTTTTACTGAGCACAACCATGTTTCCTGGTGAATTAGAGAATCTAGAAAGCAAGAGCGTGCTTCTTGCTCTGAAGCAGAGTGTGATCCATGGATGAGAACTATGCTGTGTGTTTCCCTTCAGAAATGGAGTTAAATCCCAGGCTCTGTGTCTTCCAACACTCAAGACTTCGTTTCAGGTAAGGGCAGTCACTTTTCAGCTTAAACGAACTATGTCGTTCACAAAGCTCACACGTTTCTCATCATAAATGACAAGCATTAGATGCTGGAGGACCTGTGCTTTGTATCAATTTCAGAGGCAGAGTTGGACTAGATATGGTCCATATGTGTAGGAAACACCGTTCTTTTGTTCTCAGCACACTCACGTTTCCTGCTGTCTTAGAGACTCTAGAAAGCTAGAGCGTGCTTCTTGCTCTAAAGCAGAGTGTGATCAATGGAAGAGAACTCTGCTGTGTGTTTCACTTCAGAAATGGAGTTAAATCCCATGCTCTGAGTCTTCCTACAAAAAAGACTTCGTTTGAGGTAAGGGCAGTTACATTACAGCTCAAATGAACTACATCATTTCCGAAGCTCACACATTTCTCATCTTAAATGACAAGCATTGGATGCTGGAGGACCTGTGCTTTGTATGAATTTCAGAGGCAGAGTTGGACTAGATATGGTCCGTATATGTAGGAAACACCGTTCTTGTGTTCTCAGCACACTCATGTTTCCTGCTGTCTTAGAGACTCTAGAAAGCAAGAGCGTGCTTCTTGCTCTAAAGCAGAGTGTGATCTATATATGAGAACTCTTCTGTGTGTTTCTCTTCAGTAATGGAGTTAAACCCCAGGCTCTGAGTCTTCCTACAAGCAACACTTCGTTTCATGGAAGGGCAGTTACTTTACAGCTCAAAGGAACTACATCGTTCACGAAGCTCACACATTTCTCATCTTAACTGACAAGCATTGGATGTTATTGGACCAGTGCTATGTATCAGTTTCAGAAGCAGATTTGGAATAGATATGGTCCGTATATGTAGGAAACACCGTTCTTTTTTTCTCAGCACACTCACGTTTCCTGCTGTCTTAGAGACTGTAGGATGCTAGAGCGTGCTTCTTGTTCTAAAGCAGATTGTGATCAATTGATGAGAACTCTACTGTGTGTTTCACTTCAGAAAGGGAGTTAAATCCCAGGCTCTGAGTGTTCCTACAAACAAGAATTCGTTTCAGGTAAGGGCAGTTACTTTACAGCTCAAACGAACTACATTGTTCACAAAGCTCACAAGTTTATCATCTTAACTGACAAGCATTGGATGTTAGAGAACCAGTGCTTTATTTCAGTTTCACAAGTAGAGTTGGACTAGATATGGTCCGTATGTGTAGGAAACACAGTTCTTTTGTTCTGAGCACAACCACGTTTCCTGCTGTATTAGAGAATCTAGAAACAAGAGCGTGCTTCTTGCTCTGAAGCAGAGTGTGATCCATGGATGAGAACTCTGCTGTGTGTTTCCCATCAGAAATGGAGTTAAATCCCAGGCTGTGTGTTTTCCAACATTCAAGACTTCGTTTCAGGTAAGGGCAGTCACTTTTCAGCTCAAACGAACTACATCGTTCACAAAGCTAAAACGTTTCTCATCGTAACTGACAAGAATTGGATGTTAGAGGACCAGTGCTTTGTCTCAGTTTCAGAAGCAGAGATGGACTAGATATGGTCCGAATGTGTAGGAAACAGCGTTCTTTTGTTCTCAGCACACTCACGTTTCCTGCTGTCTTAGGGACTGTAGAAAGCTAGAGCGTGCTTCTTGCTCTAAAGCAGAGTGTGATCCATGGATGAGAACTATGCTGTGTGTTTCCCTTCAGAAATGGAGTTAAATCCCAGGCTCTGTGTCTTCCAACACTCAAGACTTCGTTTCAGGTAAGGGCAGTCACTTTTCAGCTTAAACGAACTACGTCGTTCACAAAGCTCACACGTTTCTCTCCATAAATGACAAGCATTAGATGCTGGAGGACCTGTGCTTTGTATCAATTTCAGAGGCAGAGTTGGACTAGATATGGTCTATATGTGTAGGAAACACCGTTCTTTTGTTCTCAGCACACTCACGTTTCCTGCTGTCTTAGAGACTCTAGAAAGCTAGAGCGTGCTTCTTGCTCTAAAGCAGAGTGTGATCAATGGAAGAGAACTCTGCTGTGTGTTTCACTTCAGAAATGGAGTTAAATCCCATGCTCTGAGTCTTCCTACAAAAAAGACTTCGTTTGAGGTAAGGGCAGTTACATTACAGCTCAAATGAACTACATCATTCCCGAAGCTCACACATTTCTCATCTTAAATGACAAGCATTGGATGCTGGAGGACCTGTGCTTTGTATGAATTTCAGAGGCAGAGTTGGACTAGATATGGTCCGTATATGTAGGAAACACCGTTCTTTTTTTCTCAGCACACTCACGTTTCCTGCTGTCTTAGAGACTGTAGGATGCTAGAGCGTGCTTCTTGTTCTAAAGCAGATTGTGATCAATTGATGAGAACTCTGCTGTGTGTTTCACTTCAGAAAGGGAGTTAAATCCCAGGCTCTGAGTCTTCCTACAAACAAGAATTCGTTTCAGGTAAGGGCAGTTACTTTACAGCTCAAAGGAACTACATTGTTCACAAAGCTCACAAGTTTATCATCTTAACTGACAAGCATTGGATGTTAGAGAACCAGTGCTTTGTTTCAGTTTCACAAGTAGAGTTGGACTAGATATGGTCCGTATGTGTAGGAAACACAGTTCTTTTGTTCTGAGCACAACCACGTTTCCTGCTGTCTTAGAGACTGTAGGATGCTAGAGCGTGCTTCTTGTTCTAAAGCAGATTGTGATCAATAGATGAGAACTCTGCTGTGTGTTTCCCTTCAGAAATGGAGTTAAATCCCAGGCCGTGTGTTTTCCAACATTCAAGACTTCGTTTCAGGTAAGGGCAGTCACTTTTCAGCTCAAACGAACTACATCGTTCACAAAGCTAAAACGTTTCTCATCGTAACTGACAAGAATTGGATGTTAGAGGACCAGTGCTTTGTCTCAGTTTCAGAAGCAGAGATGGACTAGATATGGTCCGAATGTGTAGGAAACACCGTTCTTTTGTTCTCAGCACACTCAGATTTCCTGCAGTCTTAGAGACTCTAGAAAGGAAGAGTGTCATTCTCGCTCTAAAGCAGAGTGTGATCAATGGATGAGAACTATGCTGTGTGTTTCCCTTCAGAAATGGAGTTAAATCCCAGGCTCTGTGTCTTCCAACATGCGAGACTTCGTTTCAGGGAAGGGCAGTCACTTTTCAGCTCAAACGAACTACATCGTTCACGAAGCTCACACGTTTCTCATCTTAAATGACAAGCATTGGATGCTGGAGGACCTTTGCTTTGTATCAATTTCAGAGGCATCGTTGGACTCGATATGGTCCGAATGTGTAAGAAACACCGTACTTTTGTTCTCAGCACACTCACATTTGCTGCTGTATTAGAGAATCTAGAAAGCAAGAGCCTGCTTTTTGCTCTAAAGCAGAGTGTGCTCCATGGAAGAGAACTCTGCTGTGTGTTTCCCTTAAGAAATGGAGTTAAATCCCAGGCTTGAGTCTACCTACAAGCAAGACTTCGAATCAGGTAAGGGCAGTTACATTACAGCTCAAATGAACTATATCGGTCCCAAAGCTCACACGTTTCTCATCATAAATGACAAGCATCGGATGATAGAGGACCTGTGCTTTGTATCAATTTCAGAGGCAGAGTTCGACTAGATATGGTCCGTATGTGTAGGAAACACCGTTCATTTGTTATCAGCACACTCATGTTTCCTGCTGTCTTAGAGACTCTAGAAAGCTAGAGCGTGCTTCTTGCTCTAAAACAGAGTGTGATCAATGGATGAGAACTCTGCTGTGTGTTTCACTTCAGAAATGGAGTTAAATCCCAGGCTCTGAGTCTTCGTAGAAGCAACACTTCATTTCAGTAAAGGGCTGTTACTTTATAGCTCAAACGAACTACATTGTTCACGAAGCTCACACGTTTCTCATCTTAACTGACAAGCATCGGATGTTATACGACCAGTGCTTTGTATCATTTTCAGAAGCAGAGTTGGAATAGATATGGTCCGTATGTGTAGGGAACACCGTTTATTTGTTCTTAGCACACTCACGTTTGCTGCTTTATTAGAGAATCTAGAAAGCAAGAGCATGCTTCTTGCTCTAAAGCAGAGTGTAATCAATGGATGACAACTCTGCTGTGTGTTTCACTTCAGAAAAGGAGTTAAATCCCAGGCTCTGAGTCTTTCTACAAAAAAGACTTCGTTTCAGGGAAGGGCAGTTACTTTAAAGCTCAAACGAACTACATCGTTCACAAAGCTCACACGTTTCTCATCTTAACTGACAAGCATTGGATGTTAGAGGACAAGTTCTTTGTCTCAGTTTCAGAAGCAGAGATGGACTAGATATGGTCTGTATGTTTAGGAAACACAGTTCTTTTTTACTGAGCACAACCATGTTTCCTGGTGAATTAGAGAATCTAGAAAGCAAGAGCGTGCTTCTTGCTCTGAAGCAGAGTGTGATCCATGGATGAGAACTATGCTGTGTGTTTCCCTTCAGAAATGGAGTTAAATCCCAGGCTCTGTGTCTTCCAACACTCAAGACTTCGTTTCAGGTAAGGGCAGTCACTTTTCAGCTTAAACGAACTATGTCGTTCACAAAGCTCACACGTTTCTCATCATAAATGACAAGCATTAGATGCTGGAGGACCTGTGCTTTGTATCAATTTCAGAGGCAGAGTTGGACTAGATATGGTCCATATGTGTAGGAAACACCGTTCTTTTGTTCTCAGCACACTCACGTTTCCTGCTGTCTTAGAGACTCTAGAAAGCTAGAGCGTGCTTCTTGCTCTAAAGCAGAGTGTGATCAATGGAAGAGAACTCTGCTGTGTGTTTCACTTCAGAGATGGAGTTAAATCCCATGCTCTGAGTCTTCCTACAAAAAAGACTTCGTTTGAGGTAAGGGCAGTTACATTACAGCTCAAATGAACTACATCATTTCCGAAGCTCACACATTTCTCATCTTAAATGACAAGCATTGGATGCTGGAGGACCTGTGCTTTGTATGAATTTCAGAGGCAGAGTTGGACTAGATATGGTCCGTATATGTAGGAAACACCGTTCTTGTGTTCTCAGCACACTCATGTTTCCTGCTGTCTTAGAGACTCTAGAAAGCAAGAGCGTGCTTCTTGCTCTAAAGCAGAGTGTGATCCATGGATGAGAACTATGCTGTGTGTTTCCCTTCAGAAATGGAGTTAAATCCCAGGCTCTGTGTCTTCCAACACTCAAGACTTCGTTTCAGGTAAGGGCAGTCACTTTTCAGCTTAAACGAACTACGTCGTTCACAAAGCTCACACGTTTCTCTTCATAAATGAAAAGCATTAGATGCTGGAGGACCTGTGCTTTGTATCAATTTCAGAGGCAGAGTTGGACTAGATATGGTCTATATGTGTAGGAAACAGCGTTCTTTTGTTCTCAGCACACTCACGTTTCCTGCTGTCTTAGGGACTGTAGAAAGCTAGAGCGTGCTTCTTGCTCTAAAGCAGAGTGTGATCCATGGAAGAGAACGCTGCTGTGTGTTTCCCTTCAGAAATGGAGTTAAATCCCAGGCTCTGTGTCTTCCAACATGCGAGACTTCGTTTCAGGAAAGGGCAGTCACTTTTCAGCTCAAACGAACTACATCGTTCACGAAGCTCACACGTTTCTCATCTTAAATGACAAGCATTGGATGCTGGAGGACCTTTGCTTTGTATCAATTTCAGAGGCATCGTTGGACTCGATATGGTCCGAATGTGTAAGAAACACCGTACTTTTGTTCTCAGCACACTCACATTTGCTGCTGTATTAGAGAATCTAGAAAGCTAGAGCTTGCTTCCTGCTCTAAAGCAGAGTGTGATCAATGGATGAGAACTCTGCTGTGTGTTTCACTTCAGAAATGGAGTTAAATCCCAGGCTCTGAGTCTTCCTACAAACAAGAATTCGTTTCAGGTAAGGGCAGTTACTTTAAAGCTCAAACGAACTACATCATTCACGAAGCTCACTCGTTTCTCATCTTAAATGACAAGCATTGGATGCGGGAGGACCTGTGCTTTGTATGAATTTCAGAGGTAGAGTTGGACTAGATATGGTCCGTATGTGTAGGAAACACCGTTCTTGTTATAGGACCAGTGCCTTGTATCAGTTTCAGAAGCAGAGTTGGAATAGATATGGTCTGTATATATAGGAAACACCGTTCTTTTGTTCTCAGCACACTCACGTTTCCTGCTGTCTTAGAGAGTGTAGAAAGCTAGAGCGTGCTTCTTGTTCTAAAGCAGATTGTGATCAATTGATGAGAACTCTGCTGTGTGTTTCACTTCAGAAATGGAGTTAAATCCCAGGCTCTGTGTCTTCCAACATTCAAGACTTCGTTTCAGGTAAGGGCAGTCACTTTTCAGCTCAAAAGTACTACATCGTTCACGAAGCTAAAACGTTTCTCATCGTAACTGACAACAAGTGGATGTTAGAGGACCAGTGCTTTGTCTCAGTTTCAGAAGCAGAGATGGACTCGATATGGTCCGAATGTGTAAGAAACACCGTACTTTTGTTCTCAGCACACTCACATTTGCTGCTGTATTAGAGAATCTAGGAAGCAAGAGCCTGCTTTTTGCTCTAAAGCAGAGTGTGCTCCATGGAAGAGAGCTCTGCTGTGTGTTTCCCTTCAGAAATGGAGTTAAATCCCAGGCTTGAGTCTACCTACAAGCAAGACTTCGAATCAGGTAAGGGCAGTTACATTACAGCTCAAATGAACTATATCGTTCCCAAAGCTCACACGTTTCTCATCATAAATGACAAGCATTGGATGCTGGAGGAACTGTGCTTTGTATCAATTTCAGAGGAAGAGATGGACTCGATATGGTCCGAATGTATAAGAAACACCGTTCTTTTGCTCTCAGCACACTCACGTTTCCTGCGGTGTTAGGGACTGTAGAAAGCTAGAGCGTGCTTCTTGCTCTAAAGCAGAGTGTGATCCATGGATGAGAACTATGCTGTGTGTTTCCCTTCAGAAATGGAGTTAAATCCCAGGCTCTGTGTCTTCCAACACTCAAGACTTCGTTTCAGGTAAGGGCAGTCACTTTTCAGCTTAAACGAACTACGTCGTTCACAAAGCTCACACGTTTCTCTTCATAAATGAAAAGCATTAGATGCTGGAGGACCTGTGCTTTGTATCAATTTCAGAGGCAGAGTTGGACTAGATATGGTCTATATGTGTAGGAAACAGCGTTCTTTTGTTCTCAGCACACTCACGTTTCCTGCTGTCTTAGGGACTGTAGAAAGCTAGAGCGTGCTTCTTGCTCTAAAGCAGAGTGTGATCCATGGAAGAGAACGCTGCTGTGTGTTTCCCTTCAGAAATGGAGTTAAATCCCAGGCTCTGTGTCTTCCAACATGCGAGACTTCGTTTCAGGAAAGGGCAGTCACTTTTCAGCTCAAACGAACTACATCGTTCACGAAGCTCACACGTTTCTCATCTTAAATGACAAGCATTGGATGCTGGAGGACCTTTGCTTTGTATCAATTTCAGAGGCATCGTTGGACTCGATATGGTCCGAATGTGTAAGAAACACCGTACTTTTGTTCTCAGCACACTCACATTTGCTGCTGTATTAGAGAATCTAGAAAGCTAGAGCTTGCTTCCTGCTCTAAAGCAGAGTGTGATCAATGGATGAGAACTCTGCTGTGTGTTTCACTTCAGAAATGGAGTTAAATCCCAGGCTCTGAGTCTTCCTACAAACAAGAATTCGTTTCAGGTAAGGGCAGTTACTTTAAAGCTCAAACGAACTACATCATTCACGAAGCTCACTCGTTTCTCATCTTAAATGACAAGCATTGGATGCGGGAGGACCTGTGCTTTGTATGAATTTCAGAGGTAGAGTTGGACTAGATATGGTCCGTATGTGTAGGAAACACCGTTCTTGTTATAGGACCAGTGCCTTGTATCAGTTTCAGAAGCAGAGTTGGAATAGATATGGTCTGTATATATAGGAAACACCGTTCTTTTGTTCTCAGCACACTCACGTTTCCTGCTGTCTTAGAGAGTGTAGAAAGCTAGAGCGTGCTTCTTGTTCTAAAGCAGATTGTGATCAATTGATGAGAACTCTGCTGTGTGTTTCACTTCAGAAATGGAGTTAAATCCCAGGCTCTGTGTCTTCCAACATTCAAGACTTCGTTTCAGGTAAGGGCAGTCACTTTTCAGCTCAAAAGTACTACATCGTTCACGAAGCTAAAACGTTTCTCATCGTAACTGACAACAAGTGGATGTTAGAGGACCAGTGCTTTGTCTCAGTTTCAGAAGCAGAGATGGACTCGATATGGTCCGAATGTGTAAGAAACACCGTACTTTTGTTCTCAGCACACTCACATTTGCTGCTGTATTAGAGAATCTAGGAAGCAAGAGCCTGCTTTTTGCTCTAAAGCAGAGTGTGCTCCATGGAAGAGAGCTCTGCTGTGTGTTTCCCTTCAGAAATGGAGTTAAATCCCAGGCTTGAGTCTACCTACAAGCAAGACTTCGAATCAGGTAAGGGCAGTTACATTACAGCTCAAACGAACTACATCGTTCACGAAGCTAAAACGTTTCTCATCTTAACTGACAAGCATTGGATGTTTAGAGGACCAGTGCTTTGTCTCAGTTTCAGAAGCAGAGATGGACTAGATATGGTCCATATGTGTAGGAAACACCGTTCTTTTGTTCTCAGCATACTCACGTTTCCTGCTGTCTTAGAGACTGTAGAAAGCTAGAGCGTTCTTCTTGCTCTAAAGCAGAGTGTGATCAATGGATGAGAACTCTGCTGTTTGTTTCACTTCAGAAATGGAATTAAATCCCAGGCTCTGAGTCTACCTACAAGCAAGACTTCGAATCAGGTAAGGGCAGTTACATTACAGCTCAAACGAACTACATCGTTCACGAAGCTCACACGTTTCTCATCTTAAATGTCAAGCATTGGATGCTGGAGGACCTGTGCTTTGTATCAATTTCAGAGGCAGAGTTGGACTCGATATGGTCCGAATGTGTAAGAAACACCGTTCTTTGCTCTGAGCACACTCATGTTTCCTGCTGTCTTAGAGATTCTAGAAAGCAAGAGCGTCCTTCTTGCTTTAAAGCGGAGTGTGATCAATGGATGAGAACTCTGCTGTGTGTTTCACTTCAGAAATGGAGTTAAATCCCAGGCGCTGAGACTTCCTACAAACAAGACTTCATTTCAGGTAAGGGCAGTTACTTTAAAGCTCAAACGAACTACATCGTTCACAAAGCTCACACGTTTCTCATCTTAACTGACAAGCATTGGATGTTAGTGGACCTGTGGTTTGTTTCAGTTCCACAAACAGAGCTGGACTAGATATGGTCCGTATGTGTAGGAAACACAGTTCTTTTTTTCTAAGCACAACCACGTTTCCTGCTGAATTAGAGAATCTAGAAAGCAAGAGCATGCTTCTTGCTCTGAAGCAGAGTGTGATCCATGGATGAGAACTATGCTGTGTGTTTCCCTTCAGAAATGGAGTTAAATCCCAGGCTCTGAGTCTTCCTACAAACAAGAATTCGTTTCAGTTAACGTTAGATACTTATAGCTCAAACGAACTACATCGTTCACGAAGCTCACAAGCTAATCATCTTAACTGACAAGCATTGGATGTTAGTGGACCTGTGGTTTCCTTCAGTTCCACAAGCAGATTTGGACTACATATGGTCCGTATGTGTCGGAAACACAGTTCTTTTGTTCTGAGTACAACCACGTTTCCTGCTGAATTAGAGAATCTAGAAAGCAAGAGCGTGCTTCTTGCTCTGAAGCAGAGTGTGATCCATGGATGAGAACTATGCTGTGTGTTTCCCTTCAGAAATGGAGTTAAGTCCCAGGCTCTGAGACTTCCTACAAAAAAGACTTCGTTTCAGGTAAGGGCAGTTACTTTAAAGCTCAAACGAACTACATCGTTCACAAAGCTCACACGTTTCTCATCATAACTGACAAGCATTGGATGTTAGAGGACCAATGGTTTGTATCAGTTTCAGAAGCAGAGTTGTACTAGATATGGTCCGTATGTGTAAGAAACACCGTTCTTTTGTTCTCAGCACACTCACGTTTCCTGCTGTCTTAGAGACTCTAGAAAGCTAGAGCGTGCTTCTTGCTCTAAAGCAGAGTGTTATCAATGGATGAGAACTCTGCTGTGTGTTTCACTTCAGAAATGGAGTTAAATCGCAGGCTCTGAGTCTTCCTACAAAAAACTTCGTTTCAGGTAAGGGCATTTACGTTACAGCTCAAATGAACTACATCGTTCCCAAAGCTCACACGTTTCTCATCTTAAATGACAAGCATTGGATGTGGGAGGACCTGTGCTTTGTATGAATTTCAGAGGTAGAGTTGGACTAGATATGGTCTGTATGTGTAGGAAACACCGTTCTTGTGTTCTCAACACACTCATGTTTACTGCTGTCTTAGAGACTCTAGAAAGCAAGAGCGTGCTTCTTGCTCTAAAGCAGAGTGTGATCTATATATGAGAACTCTTCGCTGTGTTTCACTTCAAAATGGAGGTAAACCCCAGGCTCTGAGTCTTCCTACAAGCAACACTTCGTTTCATGGAAGGGCAGTTACTTTACAGCTCAAATGAACTACATCGTTCACGAAGCTCACACATTTCTCATCTGAACTGAGAAGCATTGGATGTTATAGGACCAGTGCTTTGTATCAGTTTCAGAAGCAGAGTGGGAATAGATATGGTCCGTATATATAGGAAACACCGTTCTTTGTTCTCAGCACACTCACGTTTCCTGCTGTCTTAGAGAGTGTAGAAAGCTAGAGCGTGCTTCTTGTTCTAAAGCAGATTGTGATCAATTGATGAGAACTCTGCTGTGTGTTTCCCTTCAGAAATGGAGTTAAATCCCAGGCTCTGAGTCTTCCTACAAACAAGAATTCGTTTCAGGTAAGGGCGGTTACTTTACAGCTCAAACGAACTACATTGTTCACGAAGCCAACAAGTTTATCATCTTAACTGAAAACATTGGATGTTAGAGGACCAGTGCTTTATTTCAGTTTCACAAGTAGAGTTGGACTAGTTATGGTCCGTATGTGTAGGAAACACAGTTCTTTTGTTCTGAGCACAACCACGTTTCCTGCTGTATTAGAGAATCTATAAACAAGAGCGTGCTTCTTGCACTGAAGCAGAGTGTGATCCATGGATGAGAACTATGCTGTGTGTTTCCCTTCAGAAATGGAGTTAAATCCCAGACTCTGTGTCTTCCAACATTCAAGACTTCGTTTCAGGTAAGGGCAGTCACTTTTCAGCTCAAAAGAACTACATCGTTCATGAAGCTAAAACGTTTCTCATCGTAACTGACAACAATTGGATGTTAGAGGACCAGTGCTTTGTCTCAGTTTCAGAAGCAGAGATGGAGTAGATATGGTCCGTATGTGTAGGAAACAGCGTTCTTTTGTTCTCAGCACACTCACGTTTCCTGCTGTCTTAGAGACTCTAGAAAGCTAGAGCGTGCTTCTTGCTCTAAAGCAGAGTGTGATCAATGGATGAGAACTCTGCTGTGTGTTTCACTTCAGAAATGGAGTTAAATCACAGGCTCTGAGTCTTCCTACAAAAAACTTCGTTTCAGGTAAGGGCATTTACATTACAGCTCAAATGAACTACATCGTTCCCGAAGCTCACACGTTTCTCATCTTAAATGACAAGCATTGGATGTGGGAGGACCTGTGCTTTGTATGAATTTCAGAGGTAGAGTTGGACTAGATATGGTCTCTATGTGTAGGAAACACCGTTCTTGTGTTCTCAACACACTCATGTTTACTGCTGTCTTAGAGACTCTAGAAAGCAAGAGCGTGCTTCTTGCTCTAAAGCAGAGTGTGATCTATATATGAGAACTCTTCGCTGTGTTTCACTTCAAAATGGAGTTAAACCCCAGGCTCTGAGTCTTCCTACAAGCAACACTTCGTTTCATGGAAGGGCAGTTACTTTACAGCTCAAATGAACTACATCGTTCACGAAGCTCACACTTTTCTCATCTTAACTGAGAAGCATTGGATGTTATAGGACCAGTGCTTTGTATTAGTTTCAGAAGCAGAGTGGGAATAGATATGGTCCGTATATATAGGAAACACCGTTCTTTGTTCTCAGCACACTCACGTTTCCTGCTGTCTTAGAGAGTGTAGAAAGCTAGAGCGTGCTTCTTGTTCTAAAGCAGATTGTGATCAATTGATGAGAACTCTGCTGTGTGTTTCCCTTCAGAAATGGAGTTAAATCCCAGGCTCTGAGTCTTCCTACAAACAAGAATTCGTTTCAGGTAAGGGCGGTTACTTTACAGCTCAAACGAACTACATTGTTCACGAAGCCAACAAGTTTATCATCTTAACTGACAAACATTGGATGTTAGAGGACCAGTGCTTTATTTCAGTTTCACAAGTAGAGTTGGACTAGTTATGGTCCGTATGTGTAGGAAACACAGTTCTTTTGTTCTGAGCACAACCACGTTTCCTGCTGTATTAGAGAATCTATAAACAAGAGCGTGCTTCTTGCTCTGAAGCAGAGTGTGATCCATGGATGAGAACTATGCTGTGTGTTTCCCTTCAGAAATGGAGTTAAATCCCAGACTCTGTGTCTTCCAACATTCAAGACTTCGTTTCAGGTAAGGGCAGTCACTTTTCAGCTCAAAAGAACTACATCGTTCATGAAGCTAAAACGTTTCTCATCGTAACTGACAACAATTGGATGTTAGAGGACCAGTGCTTTGTCTCAGTTTCAGAAGCAGAGATGGAGTAGATATGGTCCGTATGTGTAGGAAACAGCGTTCTTTTGTTCTCAGCACACTCACGTTTCCTGCTGTCTTAGGGACTGTAGAAAGCTAGAGCGTGCTTCTTGCTCTAAAGCAGAGTGTGATCCATGGAAGAGAACTCTGCTGTGTGTTTCCTTTCAGAAATGGAGTTAAATCCTAGGCTCTGTGTCTTCTAACATGCAAGACTTCGTTTCAGGGAAGGGCAGTCACTTTTCAGCTCAAACGAACTACATCGTTCACGAAGCTCACACCTTTCTCATCTTAAATGACAAGCATTGGATGCTGGAGGACCTTTGCTTTGTATGAATTTCTGAGGCAGAGTTGGACTCGATATGGTACGAATGTGTAAGAAACACCGTACTTTTGTTCTCAGGACACTCACATTGGCTGCTGTATTAGAGAATCTATTAAGCAAGAGCCTGCTTTTTGCTCTAAAGCAGACTGTGCTCCATGGAAGAGAACTCTGCTGTGTGTTTCCCTTCAGAAATGGAGTTAAATCCCAGGCTTGAGTCTACCTACAAGCAAGACTTCGAATAAGGTAAGGGCAGTTACATTACAGCTCAAATGAACTATATCGTTCCCAAAGCTCACACGTTTCTCATCATAAATGACAAGCATCAGATGATAGAGGACCTGTGCTTTGTATCAATTTCAGAGGCAGAGTTCGACTAGATATGGTCCTTATGTGTAGGCAACACCGTTCTTTTGTTCTCAGCACACTCACGTTTCCTGCTGTCTTAGAGACTCTAGAAAGCTAGAGCTTGCTTCTTGCTCTAAAGCAGAGTGTGATCCATGGATGAGAACTCTGCTGTGTGTTTCCCTTCAGAAATGGAGTTAAATCCCAGGCTCTGAGTCTACCTTCAAGCAAGACTTCGAATCAGGTAAGGGCAGTTACATTACAGCTCAAACGAACTACATCGTTCACGAAGCTAACAGGTTTCTCATCTTAACTGACAAGCATTGCATGTTAGAGGACCAGTGCTTTGTTTCAGTTTCACAAGCAGAGTTGGACTATATATGGTCCGTATGTGTAGGAAACACAGTTCTTTTGTTCTGAGCACAACCACGTTTCCTGCTGTACTAGAGAATCTATAAACAAGAGCGTGCTTCTTGCTCTGAAGCCGAGAGTGATCAATGGATGAGAACACTTCTGTGTGTTTCCCTTGAGAAATGGAGTTAAATCCCAGGCTCTGAGTCTGCCTACAAGCAAGACTTCGAATCAGGTAAGGGCAGTTACATTACAGCTCAAAGGAACTACATCGTTCACGAAGCTCACATGTTTCTCATCTTAAATGACAAGCATCGGATGATAGAGGACCTGTGCTTTGTATCAATTTCAGAGGCAGAGTTCGACTAGATATGGTCTGTATGTGTACAAAACACTGTTCATTTGTTCTCAGGACACTCACGTTTCCTGCTGTCTTAGAGACTATAGAAAGCTAGAGCGTGCTTCTTTCTCTAAAGCAGAGTGAGATCAATGGATGAGAACTCTGCTGTGTGTTTCACTTCAGAAATGGAGTTAAATCCCAGGCTCTGAGTCTTCCTACAAGCAACACTTCGTTTCAGGAAAGGGCTGTTACTTTACAGCTCAAACGAACTACATCGTTCACGCAGCTCACACGTTTCTCATCTTAACTGACAGGCATCGGATGTTATATGACCAGGGCTTTGTATCATTTTCAGAAGCAGAGTTGGAATAGATATGGTCCGTATATGTAGGAAACACCGTTCATTTGTATTTAGCACACTCACGTTTGCTGCTGTATTAGAGAATCTAGAAAGCAAGAGCATGCTTCTTGCTCTAAAGCAGAGTGGGATCAATGGATGAGAACTCTGCTGTGTGTTTCACTTCAGAAATGCAGTTAAATCCCAGGCTTTTAGTCTTCCTACAAAAAAGACTTCGTTTCAGATAAGGGCAGCTACTTTACAGCTCAAACGAACTACATCGTTCCAGAAGCTCACACGTTTCTCATCATAAATGACAAGCATTGGATGCTGGAGGACCTGTGCTTTGTATCAATTTCAGAGGCAGAGTTGGACTAGATATGGTCCGTATGTGTAGGAAACACTGTTCTTTTGTTCTCAGCACACTCAGGTTTCCTGCTGTCTTAGTGACACTAGAAAGCTAGAGCGTGCTTCTTGCTCTAAAGCAGAGTGTGATCAATGGATGAGAACTCTGCTGTGTGTTTCACTTCAGAAATGGAGTTAAATCCCAGGCTCTGAGTCTTCCTACAAACAAGACTTCGTTTCAGGGAAGGGCAGTTACTTACTGCTCAAACGAACTACTTCGTTCACGAAGCTCACACGTTTCTCATCTTAATTGACAAGTATTGGATCCTGGAGGACCTGTGCTTTGTATCAATTTCAGAGGCAGGGTTGGTCTCGATATGGTCCGAATGTGTAAGAAACACCGTTCTTGTGTTCTCAGCACACTCATGTTTCCTGCTGTCTTAGAGACTCTAGAAAGCAAGAGCGTCCTTCTTGCTTTAAAGCAGAGTGTGATCAATGGATGAGAACTCTGCTGTGTGTTTCACTTCAGAAATGGAGTAAAATCCAAGGCTCTGAGTCTTCCTACAAACAAGACTTCGTTTCAGGTAATGGCAGTTACTTTAAAGCTCAAAAGAACTACATTGTTCACAAAGCTCACATGCTTCTCATCTTAACTGACAAGCATTGGATGTTAGTGGACCTGTGGTTTGTTTCAGTTCCACAAGCAGAGTTGGACTACATATGGTCCGTATGTGTAGGAAACACAGTCTTTTTTTCTGAGAACAACCACGTTTCCTGATGAATTAGAGAATCTAGAAAGCAAGAGCGTGCTTCTTGCAATGAAGCAGAGTATGATCCATGGATGAGAACTATGCTGTGTGTTTCCCTTCAGAAATGGAGTTAAATCCCAGGCTCTGTGTCTTCCAACACTCATGACTTCGTTTCAGGTAAGGGCAGTTACTTTACATCTCAAACGAACTACATCGTTCACGAAGCTAACACGTTTCTCATCTTAACTGAAAAGCATTGGATGTTAGAGGACCAGTGCTCTGTCTCAGTTTCAGAAGCAGAGATGGACTAGATATGGTCCGTATGTGTAGGAAACACCGTTCATTTGTTCTCAGCACACTCACGTTTCCTGCTCTCTTAGGGAATCTAGAAAGCTAGAGCGTGCTTCTTGCTCTAACGCAGAGTGTGATCAATGGATGAGAACTGTGCTGGGTGTTTCACTTCAGAAATTGAGTTAATTTCCAGGCTCTGTGTCTTCCTACAAGCAAGAATTCCTTTCAAGTAAGGGCAGTCACTTTTCAGCTCAAACGAACTACATCGTTCACGAAGCTCACACGTTTCTCATCTTAAATGACAAGCATTGGATGCTGGAGGACCTGTGCTTTGTATGAATTTCAGAGGCAGAGTTGGACTAGATATGGTCCGTGTGTGTAGGAAACACCGTTCTTGTGTTCTCAGCACACTCATGTTTCCTGCTGTCTTAGAGACTCTAGAAAGCAAGAGCGTGCTTCTTGCTCTAAAGCAGAGTGTGATCTATATATGAGAACTCTTCTGTGTGTTTCACTTCAGTAATGGAGTTAAACCCCAGGCTCTGAGTCTTCCTACAAGCAACACTTCGTTTCATGGAAGGGCAGTTACTTTACAGCTCAAACGAACTACATCGTTCATGAAGCTCACACGTTTCTCATCTTAACTGACAAGCATTGGATGTTATAGGACCAGTGCTTTGTATCAGTTTCAGAAGCAGAGTTTGAATAGATATGGTCCGTATATGTAGGAAACACCGTTCTTTTGTTCTCAGCACACTCACGTTTCCTGCTGTCTTAGAGACTGTAGAAAGCTAGAGCGTGCTTCTTGCTCTAAAGCAGAGTGTGATCAATGGATGAGAACTGTGCTGGGTGTTTCACTTCAGAAATTGAGTTAATTTCCAGGCTCTGTGTCTTCCTACAAGCAAGAATTCCTTTCAAGTAAGGGCAGTCACTTTTCAGCTCAAACGAACTACATCGTTCACGAAGCTCACACGTTTCTCATCTTAAATGACAAGCATTGGATGCTGGAGGACCTGTGCTTTGTATGAATTTCAGAGGCAGAGTTGGACTAGATATGGTCCGTATGTGTAGGAAACACCGTTCTCGTGTTCTCAGCACACTCATGTTTCCTGCTGTCTTAGAGACTCTAGAAAGCAAGAGCGTGCTTCTTGCTCTAAAGCAGAGTGTGATCTATATATGAGAACTCTTCTGTGTGTTTCACTTCAGTAATGGAGTTAAACCCCAGGCTCTGAGTCTTCCTACAAGCAACACTTCGTTTCATGGAAGGGCAGTTACTTTACAGCTCAAACGAACTACATTGTTCATGAAGCTCACACGTTTCTCATCTTAACTGACAAGCATTGGATGTTATAGGACCAGTGCTTTGTATCAGTTTCAGAAGCAGAGTTGGAATAGATATGGTCCGTATATGTAGGAAACACCGTTCGTTTGTTCTCAGCACACTCACGTTTCCTGCTGTCTTAGAGACTGTAGAAAGCTAGAGCGTGCTTCTTGTTCTAAAGCAGATTGTGATCAATTGATGAGAACTCTGCTGTGTGTTTCACTTTAAAAATGGAGTTAAATCCCAGGCTCTGAGTCTTCCTACAAACAAGAATTCGTTTCAGGTAAGTGCAGTTACTTTACAGCTCAAACCAACTACATCGTTCACAAAGCTCACACGTTTCTCATCTTAAATGAAAAGCATTGGAATTTAGTGGACCTGTGGTTTGTTTCAGTTCCACAAACAGAGTTGGACTAGATATGGTCCGTATGTGTAGGAAACACAGTTCTTTTTTTCTGAGCACAACCATGTTTCCTGCTGTATTAGAGAATCTAGAAAGCAAGAGCGTGCTTCTTGCTCTGAAGCAGAGTGTGATCCATGGATGAGAACTATGCTGTGTGTTTCCCTTCAGAAATGGAGTTAAATCCCAGGCTCTGTGTCTTCCAACACTCAAGACTTCGTTTCAGGTAAGGACAGTCACTTTTCAGCTAAAATGAACTACATCGTTCACGAAGCTAACACGTTTCTCATCTTAACTGACAAGCATTGGATGTTAGAGGAACAGTGCTTTGTATCAGTTTCAGAAGCAGAGTTGTACTAGATATGGTCCGTATGTGTAAGAAACACCGTTCTTTTGTTCTCAGCACACTCACGTTTCCTGCTGTCTTGGAGACTCTAGAAAGCTAGAGCGTGCTTCTTGCTCTAAAGCAGAGTGTGATCAATGGATGAGAACTCTGTTGTGTGTTTCACTTCAGAAATGGAGTTAAATCGCAGGCTCTGAGTCTTCCTACAAAAAACATCGTTTCAGGTAAGGGCAGTTACCTTACAGCTCAAATGAACTACATTGTTCACGAAGCTCACACGTTTATCATCTTAACTGACAAGCATTGCATGTTAGAGGACCAGTGCTTTGTTTCAGTTTCACAAGCAGAGTTGGACTATATATGGTCCGTATGTGTAGGAAACACAGTTCTTTTGTTCTGCGCACAACCACGTTTCCAGCTGTACTAGAGAATCTATAAACAAGAGCGTGCTTCTTGCTCTGAAGCCGTGAGTGATCAATGGATGAGAACTCTTCTGTGTGTTTCCCTTGAGAAATGGAGTTAAATCCCAGCCTCTGAGTCTACCTACAAGCAAGACTTCGAATCAGGTAAGGGCAGTTACATTACAGCTCAAAGGAACTACATCGTTTACGAAGCTCACACGTTTCTCATCTTAAATGACAAGCATCGGATGATAGAGGACCTGTGCTTTGTATCAATTTCAGAGGCAGAGTTTGACTAGATATGGTCTGTATGTGTACGAAACACCGTTCATTTGTTCTCAGCACACTCATGTTTCCTGCTGTCTTAGAGACTCTAGAAAGCTAGAGCGTGCTTCTTTCTCTAAAGCAGAGTGTGATCAATGGATGAGAACTCTGCTGTGTGTTTCACTTCAGAAATGGAGTTAAATCCCAGGCTCTGAGTCTTCCTACAAACAAGACTTCGTTTCAGGGAAGGGCAGTTACTTTACAGCTCAAACGAACTACTTCGTTCACGAAGCTCACACGTTTCTCATCTTAAATGACAAGCATTGGATCCTGGAGGACCTGTGCTTTGTATCAATTTCAGAGGCAGAGTTGGTCTCGATATGGTCCGAATGTGTAAGAAACACCGTTCTTGTGTTCTCAGCACACTCATGTTTCCTGCTGTCTTAGAGACTCTAGAAAGCAAGAGCGTCCTTCTTGCTTTAAAGCAGAGTGTGATCAATGGATGAGAACTCTGCTGTGTGTTTCACTTCAGAAATGGAGTTAAATCCCAGGCTCTGAGTCTTCCTACAAACAAGACTTCGTTTCAGGTAATGGCAGTTACTTTAAAGCTCAAAAGAACTACATCGTTCACAAAGCTCACATGCTTCTCATCTTAACTGACAAGCATTGGATGTTAGTGGACCTGTGGTTTGTTTCAGTTCCACAAGCAGAGTTGGACTAGATATGGTCCATATGTGTAGGAAACACAGTCTTTTTTTCGGAGCACAACCACGTTTCCTGATGAATTAGAGAATCTAGAAAGCAAGAGCGTGCTTCTTGCAATGAAGCAGAGTGTGATCCATGGATGAGAACTATGCGGTGTGTTTCCCTTCAGAAATGGAGTTAAATCCCAGGCTCTGTGTCTTCCAACACTCATGACTTCGTTTCAGGTATCGGCAGTTACTTTACATCTCAAACGAACTACATCGTTCACAAAGCTCACACGTTTCTCATCTTAACTCACAAACATTGCATGTTATAGGACCAGTGCTTTGTATCATTTTCAGAAGCAGAGTTGGAATAGATATGGTCCGTATATGTAGGAAACACCGTTCATTTGTTCTTAGCACACTCACGTTTGCTGCTGTATTAGAAAATCTAGAAAGCAAGAGCGTGCTTCTTGCTCTAAAGCAGAGTGTGATCAATGGATGAGAACTCTGCTGTGTGTTTCACTTCAGAAATGGAGTTAAATCCCAGGTTCTGAGTCTTCCTACAAACAAGACTTCGTTTCAGGGAAGGGCAGTTACTTTACAGCTCAAACGAACTACTTCGTTCACGAAGCTCACGCGTTTCTCATCTTAAATGACAAGCATTGGATCCTGGAGGACCTGTGCTTTGTATCAATTTCAGAGGCAGAGTTGGACTCCATATGGTCCGAATGTGTGAGAAACACCGTTCTTGTGTTCTCAGCACACTCACGTTTCCTGCTGTCTTAGGGAATCTAGAAAGCTAGAGCGTGCTTCTTGCTCTAAAGCAGAGTGTGATCAATGGATGAGAACTGTGCTGGGTGTTTCACTTCAGAAATTGAGTTTATTTCCAGGCTCTGTGTCTTCCTACAAGCAAGAATTCCTTTCAAGTAAGGGCAGTCACATTTCAGCTCAAACGAACTACATCGTTCACGAAGCTCACACGTTTCTCATCTTAAATGACAAGCATTGGATGCTGGAGGACCTGTGCTTTGTATGAATTTCAGAGGCAGAGTTGGACTAGATATGGTCCGTATGTGTAGGAAACACCGTTCTTGTGTTCTCAGCACACTCATGTTTCCTGCTGTCTTAGAGACTCTAGAAAGCAAGAGCGTGCTTCTTGCTCTAAAGCAGAGTGTGATCTATATATGAGAACTCTTCTGTGTGTTTCACTTCAGTAATGGAGTTAAACCCCAGGCTCTGAGTCTTCCTACAAGCAACACTTCGTTTCATGGAAGGGCAGTTACTTTACAGCTCAAACGAACTACATCGTTCATGAAGCTCACACGTTTATCATCTTAACTGACAAGCATTGCATGTTAGAGGACCAGTGCTTTGTTTCAGTTTCACAAGCAGAGTTGGACTATATATGGTCCGTATGTGTAGGAAACACAGTTCTTTTGTTCTGCGCACAACCACGTTTCCAGCTGTACTAGAGAATCTATAAACAAGAGCGTGCTTCTTGCTCTGAAGCCGAGAGTGATCAATGGATGAGAACTCTTCTGTGTGTTTCCCTTGAGAAATGGAGTTAAATCCCAGGCTCTGAGTCTACCTACAAGCAAGACTTCGAATCAGGTAAGGGCAGTTACATTACAGCTCAAAGGAACTACATCGTTCACGAAGCTCACACGTTTCTCATCTTAAATGTCAAGCATCGAATGATAGAGGACCTGTGCTTTGTATCAATTTCAGAGGCAGAGTTCAACTAGATACGGTCTGTATGTGTACGAAACACCGTTCATTTGTTCTCAGCACACTCACGTTTCCTGCTGTCTTAGAGACTCTAGAAAGCTAGAGCGTGCTTCTTTCTCTAAAGCAGAGTGTGATCAATGGATGAGAACTCTGCTGTGTGTTTCACTTCAGAAATGGAGTTAAATCCCAGGCTCTGAGTCTTCCTACAAGCAACACTTCGTTTCAGGAAAGGGCTGTTACTTTACAGCTCAAACGATCTACATCGTTCACGCAGCTCACACGTTTCTCATCTTAACTGACAGGCATCGGATGTTATATGACCAGGGCTTTGTATCATTTTCAGAAGCAGAGTTGGAATAGATATGGTCCGTATATGTAGGAAACACCGTTCATTTGTATTTAGCACACTCACGTTTGCTGCTGTATTAGAGAATCTAGAAAGCAAGAGCGTGCTTCTTGCTCTAAAGCAGAGTGGGATCAATGGATGAGAACTCTGCTGTGTGTTTCACTTCAGAAATGGAGTTAAATCCCAGGCTTTGAGTCTTCCTACAAAAAAGACTTCGTTTCAGGTAAGGGCAGTTACTTTACAGCTCAAACGAACTACATCGTTCCAGAAGCTCACACGTTTCTCATCATAAATGACAAGCATTGGATGCTGGAGGACCTGTGCTTTGTATCAATTTCAGAGGCAGAGTTGGACTAGATATGGTCCGTATGTGTAGGAAACACCGTTCTTTTGTTCTCAGCACACTCAGGTTTCCTGCTGTCTTAGAGACACTAGAAAGCAAGAGCGTGCTTCTTGCTCTAAAGCAGAGTGTGATCAATGGATGAGAACTCTGCTGTGTGTTTCACTTCAGAAATGGAGTTAAATCCCAGGCTCTGAGTCTTCCTACAAACAAGACTTCGTTTCAGGTAATGGCAGTTACTTTAAAGCTCAAAAGAACTACATCGTTCACAAAGCTCACATGCTTCTCATCTTAACTGACAAGCATTGGATGTTAGTGGACCTGTGGTTTGTTTCAGTTCCACAAGCAGAGTTGGACTAGATATGGTCCGTATGTGTAGGAAACACAGTCTTTTTTTCGGAGCACAACCACGTTTCCTGATGAATTAGAGAATCTAGAAAGCAAGAGCGTGCTTCTTGCAATGAAGCAGAGTGTGATCCATGGATGAGAACTATGCTGTGTGTTTCCCTTCAGAAATGGAGTTAAATCCCAGGCTCTGTGTCTTCCAACACTCATGACTTCGTTTCAGGTAACGGCAGTTACTTTACATCTCAAACGAACTACATCGTTCACAAAGCTCACACGTTTCTCATCTTAACTCACAAACATTGCATGTTATAGGACCAGTGCTTTGTGTCATTTTCAGAAGCAGAGTTGGAATAGATATGGTCCGTATATGTAGGAAACTCCGTTCATTTGTTCTTAGCACACTCACGTTTGCTGCTGTATTAGAAAATCTAGAAAGCAAGAGCGTGCTTCTTGCTCTAAAGCAGAGTGTGATCAATGGATGAGAACTCTGCTGTGTGTTTCACTTCAGAAATGGAGTTAAATCCCAGGTTCTGAGTCTTCCTACAAACAAGACTTCGTTTCAGGGAAGGGCAGTTACTTTACAGCTCAAACGAACTACTTCGTTCACGAAGCTCACACGTTTCTCATCTTAAATGACAAGCATTTGATCCTGGAGGACCTGTTCTTTTTATCAATTTCAGAGGCAGAGTTGGATTCGATATGGTCCGAATGTGTGAGAAACACCGTTCTTGTGTTCTCAGCACAGTCACGTTTCCTGCTCTCTTAGAGAATCTAGAAAGCTAGAGCGTGCTTCTTGCTCTAAAGCAGAGTGTGATCAATGGATGAAAACTCTGCTGTGTGTGTCACTTCAGAAATGGAGTTAAATCCAGGCTCTGAGTCTTCCTACAAACAAGACTTCATTTCAGGTAAGGGCAGTTATTTACAGCTCAAACAAACTACTTCGTTCATGAAGCTCACATGTTTCTCATCTTAAATGACAAGTATTGGATGCTGGAGGACCTGTGCTTTGTATCAATTTCAGAGGCATATTTCGACTAGATATGGTCCGAATGTGTAAGAAACACCATTCTATTGCTCTCAGCACACTCATGTTTCCTGCTGTCTTAGAGATTCTTGAAAGCAAGAGCGTCCTTCTTGCTTTAAAGCAGAGTGTGATCAATGGATGAGAACTCTGCTGTGTGTTTCACTTCAGATATGGAGTTAAATCCAGTTCTGAGTCTTCCTACAAACAAGACTTCTTTTCAGGGAAGGGCAGTTACTTTAAAGCTCAAACGAACTACATCGTTCACAAAGCTCACACGTTTCTCATCTTAACTGACAAGCTTTGGATGTTAGTGGACCTGTGGTTTGTTTCAGTTCCACAAGCATAGTTGGACTAGATATGGTCCGTATGTGTAGGAAACACAGTTCTTTTTTTCTGAGCACAACCACGTTTCCTGCTGAATTAGAGAATCTAGAAAGCAAGAGCTTGCTTCTTGCTCTGAAGCAGAGTGTGATCCATGGATGAGAACTATGCTGTGTGTTTCACTTCAGAAATGGAGTTAAATCCCAGGGTCTGAGTCTTCCTACAAACAAGACTTCGTTTCAGGTATGGGCAATTACTTTACAGCTCAAAAGAACTACATCGTTCCCGAAGCTCACACGTTTTTCATCTTAAATGACAAGCCTTGGATGCTGGACGACGTGTGCTTTGTATCAATTTCAGAGGCAGAGTTGGACTCGATATGGTCCGAATGTGTAAGAAACACTGTTCTTTTGTTCTCAGCACACTCACATTTGCAGCTGTATTAGAGAATCTAGAAAGCAAGAGCGTGCTTTTTGCTCTAAAGCAGAGTGTGATCCATGGAAGAGAACTCTGCTGTGTGTTTCCCTTCAGAAATGGAGTTAAATCCCAGGCTCTGAGTCTACCTACAAGCAAGACTTGGAATCCGGTAAGGGCAGTTACATTACAGCTCAAACGAACTACATCGTTCACGAAGCTCACACGTTTCTCATCTTAAATGACAAGCATCGGATGATAGAGGACCTGTGCTTTGTATCAATTTCACATGCATAGTTCGACTAGATATGGTCCGTATGTGTAGGAAACCCCGTTCTTTTGTTCTCAGCACACTCACGTTTCCTGCTGTCTTTGAGACTCTAGAAAGCTAGAGCGTGCTTCTTGTTCTAAAGCAGAGTGTGATCAATTGATGAGAACTCTGCTGTGTGTTTCACTCCAGAAATGGAGTTAAATCCCAGGCTCTGAGTCTTCCTACAAAGAAGAATTCGTTTCAGGTAAGGGCAGTTACTTCACACCTCAAACGAACTACATTGTTCACGAAGCTAAAACGTTTATCATCTTAACTGACAAGCATTGGATGTTAGAAGACCAGTGCTTTTTTTCAGTTTCACAAGCAGAGTTGGACTAGATATGGTCCGTATGTGTAGGAAACACAGTTCGTTTGTTCTGAGCAAAACCACGTTTCCTGCTGTATTAGAGAATCTAGAATCAAGAGCGTGCTTCTTGCAATGAAGCAGAGTGTGATCCATGGATGAGAACTATGCGGTGTGTTTCCCTTCAGAAATGGAGTTAAATCCCAGGCTCTGTGTCTTCCAACACTCATGACTTCGTTTCAGGTATCGGCAGTTACTTTACATCTCAAACGAACTACATCGTTCACAAAGCTCACACGTTTCTCATCTTAACTCACAAACATTGCATGTTATAGGACCAGTGCTTTGTATCATTTTCAGAAGCAGAGTTGGAATAGATATGGTCCGTATATGTAGGAAACACCGTTCATTTGTTCTTAGCACACTCACGTTTGCTGCTGTATTAGAAAATCTAGAAAGCAAGAGCGTGCTTCTTGCTCTAAAGCAGAGTGTGATCAATGGATGAGAACTCTGCTGTGTGTTTCACTTCAGAAATGGAGTTAAATCCCAGGTTCTGAGTCTTCCTACAAACAAGACTTCGTTTCAGGGAAGGGCAGTTACTTTACAGCTCAAACGAACTACTTCGTTCACGAAGCTCACGCGTTTCTCATCTTAAATGACAAGCATTGGATCCTGGAGGACCTGTGCTTTGTATCAATTTCAGAGGCAGAGTTGGACTCCATATGGTCCGAATGTGTGAGAAACACCGTTCTTGTGTTCTCAGCACACTCACGTTTCCTGCTGTCTTAGGGAATCTAGAAAGCTAGAGCGTGCTTCTTGCTCTAAAGCAGAGTGTGATCAATGGATGAGAACTGTGCTGGGTGTTTCACTTCAGAAATTGAGTTTATTTCCAGGCTCTGTGTCTTCCTACAAGCAAGAATTCCTTTCAAGTAAGGGCAGTCACATTTCAGCTCAAACGAACTACATCGTTCACGAAGCTCACACGTTTCTCATCTTAAATGACAAGCATTGGATGCTGGAGGACCTGTGCTTTGTATGAATTTCAGAGGCAGAGTTGGACTAGATATGGTCCGTATGTGTAGGAAACACCGTTCTTGTGTTCTCAGCACACTCATGTTTCCTGCTGTCTTAGAGACTCTAGAAAGCAAGAGCGTGCTTCTTGCTCTAAAGCAGAGTGTGATCTATATATGAGAACTCTTCTGTGTGTTTCACTTCAGTAATGGAGTTAAACCCCAGGCTCTGAGTCTTCCTACAAGCAACACTTCGTTTCATGGAAGGGCAGTTACTTTACAGCTCAAACGAACTACATCGTTCATGAAGCTCACACGTTTATCATCTTAACTGACAAGCATTGCATGTTAGAGGACCAGTGCTTTGTTTCAGTTTCACAAGCAGAGTTGGACTATATATGGTCCGTATGTGTAGGAAACACAGTTCTTTTGTTCTGCGCACAACCACGTTTCCAGCTGTACTAGAGAATCTATAAACAAGAGCGTGCTTCTTGCTCTGAAGCCGAGAGTGATCAATGGATGAGAACTCTTCTGTGTGTTTCCCTTGAGAAATGGAGTTAAATCCCAGGCTCTGAGTCTACCTACAAGCAAGACTTCGAATCAGGTAAGGGCAGTTACATTACAGCTCAAAGGAACTACATCGTTCACGAAGCTCACACGTTTCTCATCTTAAATGTCAAGCATCGAATGATAGAGGACCTGTGCTTTGTATCAATTTCAGAGGCAGAGTTCAACTAGATACGGTCTGTATGTGTACGAAACACCGTTCATTTGTTCTCAGCACACTCACGTTTCCTGCTGTCTTAGAGACTCTAGAAAGCTAGAGCGTGCTTCTTTCTCTAAAGCAGAGTGTGATCAATGGATGAGAACTCTGCTGTGTGTTTCACTTCAGAAATGGAGTTAAATCCCAGGCTCTGAGTCTTCCTACAAGCAACACTTCGTTTCAGGAAAGGGCTGTTACTTTACAGCTCAAACGATCTACATCGTTCACGCAGCTCACACGTTTCTCATCTTAACTGACAGGCATCGGATGTTATATGACCAGGGCTTTGTATCATTTTCAGAAGCAGAGTTGGAATAGATATGGTCCGTATATGTAGGAAACACCGTTCATTTGTATTTAGCACACTCACGTTTGCTGCTGTATTAGAGAATCTAGAAAGCAAGAGCGTGCTTCTTGCTCTAAAGCAGAGTGGGATCAATGGATGAGAACTCTGCTGTGTGTTTCACTTCAGAAATGGAGTTAAATCCCAGGCTTTGAGTCTTCCTACAAAAAAGACTTCGTTTCAGGTAAGGGCAGTTACTTTACAGCTCAAACGAACTACATCGTTCCAGAAGCTCACACGTTTCTCATCATAAATGACAAGCATTGGATGCTGGAGGACCTGTGCTTTGTATCAATTTCAGAGGCAGAGTTGGACTAGATATGGTCCGTATGTGTAGGAAACACCGTTCTTTTGTTCTCAGCACACTCAGGTTTCCTGCTGTCTTAGAGACACTAGAAAGCAAGAGCGTGCTTCTTGCTCTAAAGCAGAGTGTGATCAATGGATGAGAACTCTGCTGTGTGTTTCACTTCAGAAATGGAGTTAAATCCCAGGCTCTGAGTCTTCCTACAAACAAGACTTCGTTTCAGGTAATGGCAGTTACTTTAAAGCTCAAAAGAACTACATCGTTCACAAAGCTCACATGCTTCTCATCTTAACTGACAAGCATTGGATGTTAGTGGACCTGTGGTTTGTTTCAGTTCCACAAGCAGAGTTGGACTAGATATGGTCCGTATGTGTAGGAAACACAGTCTTTTTTTCGGAGCACAACCACGTTTCCTGATGAATTAGAGAATCTAGAAAGCAAGAGCGTGCTTCTTGCAATGAAGCAGAGTGTGATCCATGGATGAGAACTATGCTGTGTGTTTCCCTTCAGAAATGGAGTTAAATCCCAGGCTCTGTGTCTTCCAACACTCATGACTTCGTTTCAGGTAACGGCAGTTACTTTACATCTCAAACGAACTACATCGTTCACAAAGCTCACACGTTTCTCATCTTAACTCACAAACATTGCATGTTATAGGACCAGTGCTTTGTGTCATTTTCAGAAGCAGAGTTGGAATAGATATGGTCCGTATATGTAGGAAACTCCGTTCATTTGTTCTTAGCACACTCACGTTTGCTGCTGTATAAGAAAATCTAGAAAGCAAGAGCGTGCTTCTTGCTCTAAAGCAGAGTGTGATCAATGGATGAGAACTCTGCTGTGTGTTTCACTTCAGAAATGGAGTTAAATCCCAGGTTCTGAGTCTTCCTACAAACAAGACTTCGTTTCAGGGAAGGGCAGTTACTTTACAGCTCAAACGAACTACTTCGTTCACGAAGCTCACACGTTTCTCATCTTAAATGACAAGCATTTGATCCTGGAGGACCTGTTCTTTTTATCAATTTCAGAGGCAGAGTTGGATTCGATATGGTCCGAATGTGTGAGAAACACCGTTCTTGTGTTCTCAGCACAGTCACGTTTCCTGCTCTCTTAGAGAATCTAGAAAGCTAGAGCGTGCTTCTTGCTCTAAAGCAGAGTGTGATCAATGGATGAAAACTCTGCTGTGTGTGTCACTTCAGAAATGGAGTTAAATCCAGGCTCTGAGTCTTCCTACAAACAAGACTTCATTTCAGGTAAGGGCAGTTATTTACAGCTCAAACAAACTACTTCGTTCATGAAGCTCACATGTTTCTCATCTTAAATGACAAGTATTGGATGCTGGAGGACCTGTGCTTTGTATCAATTTCAGAGGCATAGTTCGACTAGATATGGTCCGAATGTGTAAGAAACACCATTCTATTGCTCTCAGCACACTCATGTTTCCTGCTGTCTTAGAGATTCTTGAAAGCAAGAGCGTCCTTCTTGCTTTAAAGCAGAGTGTGATCAATGGATGAGAACTCTGCTGTGTGTTTCACTTCAGATATGGAGTTAAATCCAGTTCTGAGTCTTCCTACAAACAAGACTTCTTTTCAGGGAAGGGCAGTTACTTTAAAGCTCAAACGAACTACATCGTTCACAAAGCTCACACGTTTCTCATCTTAACTGACAAGCTTTGGATGTTAGTGGACCTGTGGTTTGTTTCAGTTCCACAAGCATAGTTGGACTAGATATGGTCCGTATGTGTAGGAAACACAGTTCTTTTTTTCTGAGCACAACCACGTTTCCTGCTGAATTAGAGAATCTAGAAAGCAAGAGCTTGCTTCTTGCTCTGAAGCAGAGTGTGATCCATGGATGAGAACTATGCTGTGTGTTTCACTTCAGAAATGGAGTTAAATCCCAGGGTCTGAGTCTTCCTACAAACAAGACTTCGTTTCAGGTATGGGCAATTACTTTACAGCTCAAAAGAACTACATCGTTCCCGAAGCTCACACGTTTTTCATCTTAAATGACAAGCCTTGGATGCTGGACGACGTGTGCTTTGTATCAATTTCAGAGGCAGAGTTGGACTCGATATGGTCCGAATGTGTAAGAAACACTGTTCTTTTGTTCTCAGCACACTCACATTTGCAGCTGTATTAGAGAATCTAGAAAGCAAGAGCGTGCTTCTTGCTCTAAAGCAGAGTGTGATCCATGGAAGAGAACTCTGCTGTGTGTTTCCCTTCAGAAATGGAGTTAAATCCCAGGCTCTGAGTCTACCTACAAGCAAGACTTGGAATCCGGTAAGGGCAGTTACATTACAGCTCAAACGAACTACATCGTTCACGAAGCTCACACGTTTCTCATCTTAAATGACAAGCATCGGATGATAGAGGACCTGTGCTTTGTATCAATTTCACATGCATAGTTCGACTAGATATGGTCCGTATGTGTAGGAAACCCCGTTCTTTTGTTCTCAGCACACTCACGTTTCCTGCTGTCTTTGAGACTCTAGAAAGCTAGAGCGTGCTTCTTGTTCTAAAGCAGAGTGTGATCAATTGATGAGAACTCTGCTGTGTGTTTCACTCCAGAAATGGAGTTAAATCCCAGGCTCTGAGTCTTCCTACAAAGAAGAATTCGTTTCAGGTAAGGGCAGTTACTTCACACCTCAAACGAACTACATTGTTCACGAAGCTAAAACGTTTATCATCTTAACTGACAAGCATTGGATGTTAGAAGACCAGTGCTTTTTTTCAGTTTCACAAGCAGAGTTGGACTAGATATGGTCCGTATGTGAAGGAAACACAGTTCGTTTGTTCTGAGCAAAACCACGTTTCCTGCTGTATTAGAGAATCTAGAATCAAGAGCGTGCTTCTTGCAATGAAGGAGAGTGTGATCCATGGATGAGAACTATGCTGTGTGTTTCCCTTCAGAAATGGAGTTAAATCCCAGGCTCTGTGTCTTCCAACACTCATGATTTCGTTTCAGGTAAGGGCAGTTACTTTAATCTCAAACGAACTACATCGTTCACAAAGCTCACACGTTTCTCATCTTAAAGGACAAGCATCATATGATAGAGGACCTGTGCTTTGTATAAATTTAAGAGGCATAGTTTGACTAGATATGGTCTGTATGTGTAGGAAACCCCGTTCTTTTGTTCTCAGCACACTCACGTTTCCTGCTGTCTTTGAGACTCTAGAAAGCTAGAGTGTGCTTCTTGTTATAAAGCAGAGTGTGATCAATTGATGACAATTCTGCTGTGTGTTTCACTTCAGAAATGGAGTTAAATCCCATGCTCTGAGTCTTCCTACAAAGAAGAATTCGTTTCAGGTAAGGGCAGTTACTTTACACCTCAAACGTACTACATTGTTCACGAAGCTCACACGTTTCTCATCTTAAATGACAAGCCTTGGATGCTGGAGGACCTGTGCTTTTTATCAATTTCAGAGGCAGAGTTGGACTCAATATGGTCCGAATATGTAAGAAACACCGTTCTTGTGTTCTCAGCACACTCATGTTTCCTGCTGTCTTAGACACACTAGAAAGCAAGTGCGTGCTTCTTGCTCTAAAGCAGAGTGTGATCTATATATGAGAACTCTGCTGTGTGTTTCCCTTCAGAAATGGAGTAAAATCCCAGGCTCTGAGTCTTCCTACAAGCAACACTTCGTTTCAGGAAAGGGCTGTTACTTTACAGCTCAAACGAACTACATCGTTCACGAAGCTCACATGTTTCTCATCATAAATGACAAGCATTGGATGATGGAGACCTTTGCTTTGTATCAATTTCAGAGCCAGAGTTTGACAAGATATGGTCCGTATGTGTAGGAAACACCGTTCTTTTGTTCTCCGCACATTATCGTTTCCTGCTGTCTTAGAGACACTAGAAAGCTAGAGCGTGCTTCTTGCTCTAAAGCAGAGTGTGATCTATATATGAGAACTCTGCTGTGTGTTTCCCTTCAGAAATGGAGTAAAATCCCAGGCTCTGAGTCTTCCTACAAGCAACACTTCGTTTCAGGAAAGGGCTGTTACTTTACAGCTCAAACGAACTACATCGTTCACGAAGCTCACACGTTTCTCATCATAAATGACAAGCATTGGATGCTGGAGGACCTTTGCTTTGTATCAATTTCAGAGGCAGAGTTGGACTAGATATGGTCCTTATGTGTAGGAAACACCGTTCTTTTGTTCTCCGCACACTAACGTTTCCTGCTGTCTTAGAGACACTAGAAAGCTCGAGCGTGCTTCTTGCTCTAAAGCAGAGTGTGATCAATGGATGAGAACTCTGCTGTGTGTTTCACTTCAGAAATAGAGTTAAATCCCAGGCTCTGAGTCTTTCTAAAAACAAGACTTCATTTTTGGAAGGGCAGTTACTTTCCAGCTCAAACGAACTACTTCGTTCACGAAGCTCACACGTTTCTCGGCTTAATGACAAGCATTGGATCCTGGAGGACCTGTGCTTTGTATCAATTTCAGAGGCAGAGTTGGACTCGATATGGTCCGAATGTGTAAGAAACACCGTTCTTGTGTTCTCAGCACACTCATGTTTCCTGCTGTCTTAGAGACTCTAGAAAGCAAGGGCGTCCTTCTTGCTTTAAAGCAGAGTGTGATCAATGGATGAGAACTCTGCTGTGTGTTTCACTTCAGAAATGGAGTTAAATACCAGTTCTGAGGCTTCCTACAAACAAGGCTTCGTTTCAGGTAAGGGCAGTTACTTTAAAGCTCAAAAGAACTACATCGTTCACAAAGCTCACACGTTTCTCATCTTAACTGACAAGCATTGGATGTTAGTGGACCTGTGGATTGTTTCAGTTCCACAAGCAGAGTTGGACTAGATATGGTCCGTATGTGTAGGAAACACCGTTCATTTGTTCTTAGCACACTCACGTTTGCAGCTGTATTAGAGAATCTAGAAAGCAAGAGCGTGCTTCTTGCTCTTAAGCAGAGTGTGATCCATGGAAGAGAACTCTGCTGTGTGTTTCCCTTCAGAAATGGAGTTAAATCCCAGGCTCTGAGTCTACCTACAATCAAGACTTCGAATCAGGTAAGGGCAGTTACATTACAGCTCAAATGAACTACATCGTTCCCAAAGCTCACACGTTTCTCATCTTAAAATACAAGCATCAGATGATAGAGGACCTATGCTTTGTATCAATATCAGAGGCAGAGTTCAACTAGATATGGTCCGTATGTGTAGGAAACACCGTTCTTTGTTCTCAGCACACTCATATTTCCTGCTGTCTTAGAGACTCTAGAAAGCTAGAGCGTGCTTCTTGCTCTAAAGCAGAGTGTGATCAATGGATGAGAACTCTGCTGTGTGTTTCCCTTCAGAAATGGAGTTAAATCCCAGGCTCTGAGACTTACTACAAACAAGACTTCGTTTCAGGTAAGGGCAGTTACTTTAAAGCTCAAACGAACTAAATCGTTCACAAACTCACACGTTTCTCATCATAACTGACAAGCATTGGATGTTAGTGGACCTGTGGTTTGTTTCAGTTCCACTAGCAGAGTTGGACTAGATATGGTCCGTATGTGTAGGAAACACAGTTCTTTTTTTCTGAGCACAACCACGTTTCCTGCTGAATTAGAGAATCTAGAAAGCAAGAGCGTGCTTCTTGCTCTGAAGCAGAGTGTGATCCATGTATGAGAACTATGCTGTGTGTTTCCCCTCAGAAAGGAAGTTAAATCCCAGGCTCTGTGTCTTCCAACACTCAAGACTTCGTTTCAGGTAAGGGCAGTCAGTTTTCTGCTAAAACGAACTACATCGTTCACGAAGCTAACACGTTTCTCATCTTAACTGACAAGCATTGGATGTTAGAGGACCAGTGGTTTGTATCAGTTTCAGAAGAGGAGTTGTACTAGATATGGTCAGTATGTGTAGGAAACACCGTTCTTTTGTTCTCAGCACACTCACGTTTCCTGCTGTCTTAGAGCCTCTAGAAAGCAAGAGCGTGCTTCTTGCTCTAAAGTAGAGTGTGATCTACATATGAGAACTCTGCTGTGTGTTTCACTTCAGAAATGGAGTTAAACCCCAGGCTCTGAGTCTTCCTACAAGCAACACTTCGTTTCAGGTAAGGGCAGTTACTTTACAGCTCAAACAAACTACATCGTTCACGAAGCTCACATGTTTCTCATCTTAACTGACAAGCATTGGATGTTAGAGGACCAGTGCTTTGTCTCAGTTTCAGAAGCAGAGTTGGAATAGATATGGTCCGTATGTGTAGGAATCACCGTTCCTTTGTTCTCAGAACACTCACGTTTCCTGCAGTCTTAGAGATTCTAGAAAGCTATAGTGTGCTTCTTGTTCTAAAGCAGAATGTGATCAATTGACGAGAACTCTGCTGTGTGTTTCACTTCAGAAATGTAGTTAAATCCCAGGCTCTGAGACTTCCTACAAAAAAGAATTCGTTTCAGGTAAGGGCAGTTACTTTACAGCTCAAACAAACTACATTGTTCACGAAGCTCACACGTTTATCATCTTAACTGATAAGCATTGCATGTTAGAGGACCAGGGCTTTGTTTCAGTTTCACAAGCAGAGTTGGACTAGATATGGTACGTATGTGTAGGAAACACAGTTCTTTTGTTCTGAGCACAACCACGTTTCCTGCTGTATTAGAGAATCTAGAAACAAGAGCGTGCTTCTTGCTCTGAAGCAGAGTGTGATCCATGGATGAGAACTCTGCTATGTGTTTCCCTTCAGAAATGGAGTTAAATCCCAGGCTCTGAGTCTACCTACAAACAAGACTTCGAATCATGTAAGGGCAGGTACATTACAGCTCAAACGAACTACATCATTCACGAAGCTCACACGTTTCTCATCTTAAATGACAAGCATTGGATGATAGAGGACCTGTGCTTTGTATCAATTTCAGAGGCAGAGTTCGACTAGATATGGTCTGTATGTGTACGAAACAACGTTCATTTGTTCTCAGCACACTCACGTTTCCTGCTGTCTTAGAGACTCTAGAAAGCTAGAGCGTGCTTCTTGCTCTAAAGCAAAGTGTGATCAATGGATGAGAACTCTGCTGTGGGTTTCACTTCAGAAATGGAGTTAAATCCCAGGCTCTGAGTCTTCCTACAAACAAGACTTCTTTTCTGGTAAGGGCAGTTACTTTACAGCTCAAACGAACTACATCGTTCATGAAGCTCACACGTTTCTCATCTTAAATGACAAGCATTGGATGCTGGAGGACCTGTGCTTTGTATCAATTTCAGAGGCAGAGTTGGACTCGATATGGTCTGAATGTGTAAGAAACACCGTTCTTTTTCTCTCAGCACACTCATGTTTCCTGCAGAATTAGAGAATCTAGAAAGCAAGAGCGTGCTTCTTGCTCTGAAGCAGAGTGTGATCCATGGATGAGAACTATGCTGTGTGTTTCACTTCAGAAATGGAGTTAAATCCCAGGCTCTGAGTCTTCCTACAAACAAGACTTCGTTTCAGGTAAGGGCAGTTACTTTACAGCTGAAACGAACTACATCGTTCCCGAAGCTCACACGTTTTTCATCTTAAATGACAAGCATTGGATGCTGGAGGACCTGTCCTTTGTATCAATTTCAGAGGCAGAGTTGGACTCGATATGGTCCGAATGTGTAAGAAACACCGTTCTTTTGTTCTCAGCACACTCACATTTGCTGCTGTATTAGAGAATCTAGAAAGCAAGAGCGTGCTTTTTGCTCTAAAGCAGAGTGTGATCCATGGAAGCGAACTCTGCTGTGTGTTTCCCGTCAGAAATGGAGTTAAATCACAGGCTCTCAGTCTACCAACAAGCAAGACTTCAAATCAGGTAAGGGCAGTTACATTACAGCTCAAACGAACTACATCATTCACGAAGCTCACACGTTTCTCATCTTAAATGACAAGCATCGGATGATAGAGGTCCTGTGCTTTGTATCAATTTCAGAGCCATAGTTCGACTAGATGTGGTCCATATGTGTAGGAAACCCCGTTCTTTTGTTCTCAGCACACTCACGTTTCCTGCTTTCTTAGAGACTCTAGAAAGCTAGAGCGTGCTTCTTGTTCTAAAGCAGAGTGTGATCAATTGATGAGAACTCTGCTGTGGGTTTCACTTCAGAAATGGAGTTAAATCCCAGGCTCTGAGTCTTCCTACAAAGAAGAATTCATTTCAGGTAAGGGCAGTTACTTTACACCTCAAACGAACTACATTGTTCACGAAGCTAACACGTTTATCATCTTAACTGACAAGCATTTGATGTTAGAAGACCAGTGCTTTTTTTCAGTTTCACAAGTAGAGTTGGACTAGATATGGTCCGTATGTGTAGGAAACACAGTTCTTTTGAACTGAGCACAACCACGTTTACTGCTGTATTAGAGAATCTAGAAACAAGAGCGTGCTTCTTGCTCTGAAGCAGAGTGTGATCCATGGAAGAGAACTTTGCTGTGTGTTTCCCTTCAGAAATGGAGTTAAATCCCAGGCTCTGTGTCTTCCAACACTCAGGACTTCGTTTCTTGTAAGGGCAGTCACTTTTCAGCTAAAACGAACTACATCGTTTACGAAGCTAACACGTTTCTCATCTTAACTGACAAGCATTGGATGTTAGAGGACCAGTGCTTTGTCTCAGTTTCAGAAGCAGAGACTGACTAGATATGGTCCATACGTGTAGGAAACACCATTCATTTGTTCTCAGCACACTCATGTTTCCTGCTGTCTAAGGGACTGTAGAAAGCTAGAGCGTGCTTCTTGCTCTAAAGCACAGTGTGATCAATGGATGAGAACTCTGCTGTGTGTTTCACTTCAGAAATGGAGATAAATTCCAGGCTCTGTGTCTTCCTACAAGCAAGAATTCCTTTCAAGTAATGGCAGTCACTTTTCAGCTCAAACGAACTACATCGTTCACGAAGCTCACACGTTTCTCATCTTAAATGACAAGCATTGGATGCTGGAGGACCTGTGCTTTTTATCAATTTCAAAGGCAGAGTTGGACTCAATATGGTCCGAATATGTTAGAAACACCGTTCTTGTGTTCTCAGCACACTCATGTTTCCTGCTGTCTTAGACACACTAGAAAGCAAGAGCGTGCTTCTTGCTCTAAAGCAGAGTGTGATCTATATATGAGAACTCTGCTGTGTGTTTCCCTTCAGAAATGGAGTAAAATCCCAGGCTCTGAGTCTTCCTAAAAGCAACACTTCCTTTCAGGAAAGGGCTGTTACTTTACAGCTCAAACGAACTACATCGTTCACGAAGCTCACACGTTTCTCATCATAAATGACAAGCATTGGATGCTGGAGGACCTTTGCTTTGTATCAATTTCAGAGGCTGAGTTGGACTCGATATGGTCCGAATGTGTAGGAAACACCGTTCATTTGTTCTTAGCACACTCACGTTTGCAGCTCTATTAGAGAATCTAGAAAGCAAGAGCGTGCTTCTTGCTCTAAAGCAGAGTGTGATCAATGGATGAGAACTCTGCTGTGTGTTTCACTTCAGAAATGGAGTTAAATCCCAGGCTCTGAGTCTTCCTACAAACAAGACTTCATTTTTGGAAGGGCAGTTACTTTCCAGCTCAAACGAACTACTTCGTTCACGAAGCTCACACGTTTCTCATCTTAAATGACAAGCATTGGACCCTGGAGGACCTGTGCTTTCTATCAATTTCAGAGGCAGAGTTGGACTCGATATGGTCCGAATGGGTAAGAAACACCGTTCTTTTGCTCTCAGCACACTCATGTTTCCTGCTGTCTGAAGGACTCTAGAAAGCTAGAGCGTGCTTCTTGCTCTAAAGCAGAGTGTGATCCATGGAAGAGAACTCTGCTGTGTGTTTCCCTTCAGAAATGGAGTTAAATCCCAGGCTCTGAGTCTACCCACAAGCAAGACTTCGAATCAGGTAAGGGCAGTTACATTACAGCTCAAACGAACTACATTGTTCACGAAGCTAACACGTTTATCTTCTTAACTGACAAGCATTGGATGTTAGAAGACCAGTGCTTTTTTCCAGTTTCACAAGCAGAGATGGCCTAGATATGGTCCGTATATGTAGGAAACACAGTTCTTTTGTTCTGAGCACAACCACGTTTCCTGCTGTATTAGAGAATCTAGAAACAAGATCGTGCTTCTTGCTCTGAAGCAGAGTGTGATCCATGGATGAGAACTATGCTGTGTGTTTCCCTTCAGAAATGGAGTTAAATCCCAGGATCTGAGTCTTCCTACAAGCAACACTTCGTTTCAGGAAAGGGCTGTTACTTTACAGCTCAAACGAACTACATAGTTCCCGAAGCTCACACGTTTCTCATCTTAACTGACAAGCATCGGATGTTATATGACCAGTGCTTTGTATCATTTTCAGAAGCAGAGTTGGAATAGATATGGTCCGTATATGTAGGAAACACCGTTCATTTGTTTTTAGCACACTCACGTTTTCTGCTGTAGTAGAGAATCTAGAAAGCAAGTGCGTGCTTCTTGCTCTGAAGCAGAGTGTGATCCATGGATGAGAACTATACTGTGTGTTTCACTTCAGAAATGGAGTTAAATCACAGGCTCTGAGTCTCCCTACAAACAAGACTTCGTTTCAGGTATGGGCAGTTACTTTACAGCTCAAACGAACTACATCGTTCCCGAAGCTCACACGTTTCTCATCTTAAATGACAAACATTGGATGCTGGAGGACCTGTGCTTTGTATCAATTTCAGAGGCAGAGTTGGACTCGATATGGTCCGAATGTGTAAGAAACACCGTTCTTTTGTTCTCAGCACACTCACGTTTCCTGCTATCTTAGGGACTCTAGAAAGCTAGAGCGTGCTTCTTGCTCTAAAGCAGAGTGTGATCAATGGATGAGAACTCTGCTGTGTGTTTCACTTCAGAAATGGTGTTAAATCCCAGTTCTGAGTCTTCCTACAAACAAGACTTCGTTTCAGGTAAGGGCAGTTACTTTAAAGCTCAAACGAACTACATCGTTCACAAAGCTCACACGTTTCTCATCTTAACTGACAAGCATTGGATGCTGGAGGACCTGTGCTTTGTATCAATTTCAGAGGCAGAGTTGGACTCGATATGGTCCGAATGTGTAAGAAACACCGTTCTTTTGTTCTCAGCACACTCACATTTGCTGCTGTATTAGAGAATCTAGAAAGCAAGAGCGTGCTTTTTGCTCTAAAGCAGAGTGTGATCCATGGAAGAGAACTCTGCTGTGTGTTTCCCTTCAGAAATGGAGTTAAATCCCAGGCTCTGAGTCTACCCACAAGCAAGACTTCGAATCAGGTAAGGGCAGTTACATTACAGCTCAAACGAACTACATTGTTCACGAAGCTAACACGTTTATCTTCTTAACTGACAAGCATTGGATGTTAGAAGACCAGTGCTTTTTTTCAGTTTCACAAGCAGAATTGGCCTAGATATGGTCCGTATATGTAGGAAACACAGCTCTTTTGTTCTGAGCACAACCATGTTTCCTGCTGTATTAGAGAATCTAGAAACAAGATCGTGCTTCTTGCTCTGAAGCAGAGTGTGATCCATGGATGAGAACTATGCTGTGTGTTTCCCTTCAGATATGGAGTTAAATCCCAGGCTCTGAGTCTTCCTACAAGCAACACTTCATTTCAGGAAAGGGCTGTTACTTTACAGCTCAAAAGAACTACATCGTTCCCGAAGCTCCCACGTTTCTCATCTTAAATGACAAACATTGGATGCTGGAGGACCTGTGCTTTGTATCAATTTCAGAGGCAGAGTTGGACTCGATATGGTCCGAATGTGTAAGTAACACCGTTCTTTTGTTCTCAGCACACTCACGTTTCCTGCTGTCTTAGAGACTCTAGAAAGCTAGAGCGTGCTTCTTGCTCTAAAGCAGAGTGTGATCAATGGATGAGAACTCTGCTGTGTGGTTCACTTCAGAAATGGAGTTAAATACCAGGCTCTGAGTCTTCCTACAAACAAGATTTCGTTTCAGGGAAGGGCAGTTACTTTATAGTTCAAACGAACTACATCGTTCCCGAAGCTCACACGTTTCTCATCTTAACTGACAAGCATCGGATGTTATATGACCAGTGCTTTGTATCATTTTCAGAAGCAGAGTTGGAATAGATATGGTCCGTATATGTAGGAAACACCGTTCATTTGTTTTTAGCACACTCACGTTTGCTGCTCTATTAGAGAATCTAGAAAGCAAGAGCGTGCTTCTTGCTCTGAAGCAGAGTGTGATCAATGGATGAGAACTCTGCCGTGTGTTTCACTTCAGAAATGGAGTTAAATCCCAGGAACTGAGTCTTCCTACAAAAAAGAATTCGTTTCAGGTAAGGGCAGTTACTTTACAGCTCAAACGAACTACATTGTTCCCGAAGCTCACACGTTTCTCATCATAAATGACAAGCATTGGATGCTGGAGGACCTGTGCTTTGTATCAATTTCAGAGGCAGATATGGAC
The DNA here is from genome assembly GCA_949786385.1 of Onychomys leucogaster. Taxonomy (NCBI): domain Eukaryota; kingdom Metazoa; phylum Chordata; class Mammalia; order Rodentia; family Cricetidae; genus Onychomys; species Onychomys leucogaster. The sequence continues at coordinate 696,318 of CATKUP010000132.1, read as the reverse complement.
TAGATATGGACCTTATGTGTAGGAAACACCGTTCTTTTGTTCTCAGCACACTCACGTTTCCTGCTGTCTTAGAGACTCTAGAAAGCAAGAACGTTCTTTTTGATCTAAAGCAGAGTGTGATCTGTATATGAGAACTCTGCTGTGTGTTTCTCTTCAGAAATGGAGTTAAACCCCATGCTCTGAGTCTTCCTACAAGCAACACTTCGTTTCAGGGAAGGGCAGTTACTTTACAGCTCTAACGAACTACATCGTTCACGTGGCTAACACGTTTATCATCTTAACTGACAAGCATTGGATGTTAGTGGACCTGTGGTTTGTTTCAGTTCCACAAGCAGAGTTGGGCTAGATATGGTCCGTATGTGTAGGAAACACAGTTCTTTTTTTCTGAGCACATCCACGTTTCCTGCTGAATTAGAGAATCTAAAGAGCAAGAGCGTGCTTCTTTCTCTGAAGCAGAGTGTGATCCATGGATGAGAACTATGCTGTGTGTTTCACTTCAGAAATGGAGTTAAATCCCAGGCTCTGAGTCTTCCTACAAACAAGACTTCGTTTCAGGTATGGGCAATTACTTTACAGCTCAAAAGAACTACATCGTTCCCGAAGCTCACACGTTTCTCATCTTAAATGACAAACATTGGATGATGGAGGACCTGTGCTTTGTATCAATTTCAGAGGCAGAGTTGGACTCGATATGGTCCGAATGTGTAAGAAACACCGTTCTTTTGTTCTCAGCACACTCACATTTGCTGCTGTATTAGAGAATCTAGAAAGCAAGAGCGTGCTTCTTGCTCTGAAGCAGAGTGTGATCCATGGATGAGAACTATGCTGTGTGTTTCCCTTCAGAAATGGAGTTAAATCCTAGGCTCTGTGTCTTCCAGCACTCAAGATTTCGTTTCAGGTAAGGGCAGTCACTTTTCAGCTAAAACGAACTACATTGTTCACGAAGCTAACACATTTCTCATCTTAACTGACAAGCATTGGATGGTAGAGGACCAGTGCTTTGTCTCAGTTTCAGAAGCAGAGATGGACTAGATATGGTCCGTATGTGTAGGAAAAACCGTTCTTTTTTTCTCAGCACACTCACGTTTCCTGCTATCTTAGGGACTCTAGAAAGCTAGAGCGTGCTTCTTGCTCTAAAGCAGAGTGTGATCCATGGATGAGAACTCTGCTGTGTGTTTCACTTCAGAAATGGAGTTAAATCCCAGTTCTGAGTCTTCCTACAAACAAGACTTCGTTTCAGGTAAGGGCAGTTACTTTAAAGCTCAAACGAACTACATCATTCACAAAGCTCACACGTTTCTCATCTTAACTGACAAGCACTGGATGCTGGAGGACCTGTGATTTGTATCAATTTCAGAGGCAGAGTTGGACTCGATATGGTCCGAAGGTGTAAGATACACCGTTCTTTTGTTCTCAGCACACTCACATTTGCTGCTGTATTAGAGAATCTAGAAAGGAAGAGCGTGCTTTTTGCTCTAAAGCAGAGTGTGATCCCTGGAAGAGAACTCTGCTGTATGTTTCCCTTCAGAAATGGAGTTAAATCCCAGGCTCTGAGTCTACCCACAAGCAAGACTTCGAATCAGGTAAGGGCAGTTACATTACAGCTCAAATGAACTACATTGTTCACGAAGCTAAGTCGTTTATCTTCTTAACTGACAAGCATTGGATGTTAGAAGACCATGCTTTTTTTCTGTTTCACAAGCAGAGTTGGCCTAGATATGGACCGTATATGTAGGAAACACAGTTCTTTTGTTCTGAGCACAACCACGTTTCCTGCTGTATTAGAGAATCTAGAAACAAAATCGTGCTTCTTGCTCTGAAGCAGAGTGTGATCCATGGATGAGAACTATGCTGTGTGTTTCCCTTCCGAAATGGAGTTAAATCCCAGGCTCTGAGTCTTCCTACAAGCAACACTTCATTTCAGGAAAGGGCTGTTACTTTACAGCTCAAAGGAACTACATAGTTCCCGAAGCTCACACGTTTCTCATCTTAACTGACAAGCATGGGATGTTATATGACCAGTGCTTTGTATCATTTTCAGAAGCAGAGTTGGAATAGATATGGTCCGTATATGTAGGAAACTCCGTTCATTTGTTTTTAGCACACTCACGTTTGCTGCTGTATTAGAGAATCTAGAAAGCAAGAGCGTGCTTCTTGCTCTAAAGCAGAGTGTGATCAATGGATGAGAACTCTGATGTGTGTTTCACTTCAGAAATGGAGTTAAATCCCAGGCTCTAGTCTTCCTACAAAAAAGACTTCGTTTCAGATAAGGGCAGTTACTTTACAGCTCAAACGAACTACATCGTTCCCGAAGCTCACACGTTTCTCATCATAAATGACAAGCATTGGATGCTGGAGGACCTGTGCTTTGTATCAATTTCAGAGGCAGAGTTGGACTAGATATGGTCCGTATGTGTAGGAAACACCGTTCTTTTGTTCTTAGCACTCTCACGTTTCCTGCTGTCTTAGAGACTCTAGAAAGCTAGAGCGTGCTTCTTGCTCTAAAGCAGAGTGTGATCCATGGATGAGAACTCTGCTGTGTGTTTCACTTCAGAAATGGAGTTAAATCCCAGTTCTGAGTCTTCCTACAAACAAGACTTCGTTTCAGGTAAGGGCAGTTACTTTAAAGCTCAAACGAACTACATCATTCACAAAGCTCACACGTTTCTCATCTTAAATGACAAGCATTGGATGATAGTGGACCTGTGGTTTGTTTCAGTTCCACAAGCACAGTTGGACTAGATATAGTCCGTATGTTTAGGAAACACATTTCTTTTGTTCTAGCACAACCACGTTTCCTGCTGTATTAGAGAATCTAGAAAGCAAGAGCATGCTTCTTGCTCTGAAGCAGAGTGTGATCCATGGATGAGAACTCTGCTGTGTGTTTCACTTCAGAAATGGAGTTAAATTCCAGGCTCTGTGTCTTCCTACAAGCAAGAATTCCTTTCAAGTAAGGGCAGTCACTTTTCAGCACAAACGAACTACATCCTTCCAGAAGCTCACACGCTTCTCATCTTAAATGACAAGCATTGGATGCTGGAGGACCTGTGCTCTTTATCAATTTCAGAGGCAGAGTTGGACTCAATATGGTCCGAATGTGTAAGAAACACCGTTCTTGTGTTCTCAGCACACTCATGTTTCCTGCTGTCTTAGAGACTCTAGAAAGCAAGAGCGTGCTTCTTACTCTAAAGCAGAGTGTGATCTATATATGAGAACTCTGCTGTGTGTTTCCCTTCAGAAAAGGAGTTAAATCCCAGGCTCTGAGTCTTCCTACAAGCAACACTTCCTTTCAGGAAAGGGCTGTTACTTTACAGCTCAAACGAACTACATCGTTCACGAAGCTCACACGTTTCTCATCTTAACTGACAAGCATCGGATGTTATAGGACCAGTGCTTTGTATCATTTTCAGAAGCAGAGTTGGAATAGATATGGTCCGTATATGTAGGAAACACCGTTCATTTGTTCTTAGCACACTCACGTTTGCTGCTGTATTAGAGAATCTAGAAAGCAAGAGCGTGCTTCTTGCTCTAAAGCAGAGCGTGATCAATGCATGAGAACTCTGCTGTGTGTTTCACTTCAGAAATGGAGTTAAATCCCAGTCTCTGAGTCTTCCTACAAAAAAGACTTCATTTCAGGTGAGAGCAGACACTTTAAAGCTCAAAGGAACTACATCGTTGCCGAAGCTCACACGTTTCTCATCATAAATGACAAGCATTGGATGCTGGATGACCTGTGCTTTGTATCAATTTCAGAGGAAGAGTTGGACTCAATATGGTCCGAATGTAAGAAACACCGTTCTTTTGTTCTCCGCACACTCACATTTGCTGCTGTATTAGAGAATCTAGAAAGCAAGAGCGTGCTTTTTGCTCTAAAGCAGAGTGTGATCCATGGAAGAGAACTCTGCTGTGTTTTTCCCTTCAGAAATGGAGTTAAATCCCAGGCTCTGAGTCTACCTACAAGCAAGACTTGGAATCAGGTAAGGGCAGTTACATTACAGCTCAAACGAACTACATCGTTCACAAAGCTCACACGATTCTCATCTTAAGTGCCAAGCATCGGATGATAGAGGACCTGTGCTTTTTTGTCAATTTCAGAGGCAGAGTTGGAATAGATATGGTCCGTATATGTAGGAAACTCCGTTCATTTGTTTTTAGCTCACTCACGTTTGCTGCTGTATTAGAGAATCTAGAAAGCAAGAGCGTGCTTCTTGCTCTAAAGCAGAGTGTGATCAATGGATGAGAACTCTGCTGTGTGTTTCACTTCAGAAATGGAGTTAAATCCCAGGCTCTGAGTCTTCCTACAAAAAAGACTTCGTTTCAGATAAGGGCAGTTACTTTACAGCTCAAATGAACTACATCGTTCCCGAAGCTCACACGTTTCTCATCATAAATGACAAGCATTGGATGCTGGAGGACCTGTGCTTTGTATCAATTTCAGAGGCAGAGTTGGACTAGATATGGTCCGTATGTGTAGGAAACACCGTTCTTTTGTTCTCAGCACACTCACGTTTCCTGCTGTCTTAGAGACTCTAGAAAGCTAGAGCATGCTTCTTGCTCTAAAGCAGAGTGTGATCCATGGATGAGAACTCTGCTGTGTGTTTCACTTCAGAAATGGAGTTAAATCCCAGTTCTGAGTCTTCCTACAAACAAGACTTCGTTTCATGTAAGGGCAGTTACTTTAAAGCTCAAACGAACTACATCGTTCACAAAGCTCACACGTTTCTCATCTTAACTGACAAGCATTGGATGTTAGTGGACCTGTGGTTTGTTTCAGTTCCACAAGCACAGTTGGACTAGATATGGTCCGTATGTTTAGGAAACACATTTCTTTTGTTCTAGCACAACCACGTTTCCTGCTGTATTAGAGAATCTAGAAAGCAAGAGCATGCTTCTTGCCCTGAAGCAGAGTGTGATCCATGGATGAGAACTCTGCTGTGTGTTTCACTTCAGAAATGGAGTTAAATTCCAGGCTCTTTGTCTTCCTACAAGCAAGAATTCCTTTCAAGTAAGGGCAGTCACTTTTCAGCTCAAACGAACTACATCCTTCACGAAGCTCACACGTTTCTCATCTTAAATGACAAGCATTGGATGCTGGAGGACCTGTGCTTTTTATCAATTTCAGAGGCAGAGTTGGACTCAATATGGTCCGAATGTGTAAGAAACACTGTTCTTGTGTTCTCAGCACACTCATATTTCCTGCTGTCTTAGAGACTCTAGAAAGCAAGAGCGTGCTTCTTGCTCTAAAGCAGAGTGTGATCTATATATGAGAACTCTGCTGTGTGTTTCCCTTCAGAAATGGAGTTAAATCCCAGGCTCTGAGTCTTCCTACAAGCAACACTTCATTTCAGGAAAGGGCTGTTACTTTACAGCTCAAACGAACTACATCGTTCACGAAGCTCACACGTTTCTCATCTTAACTGACAAGCATCGGATGTTATAGGACCAGTGCTTTGTATCATTTTCAGAAGCAGAGTTGGAATAGATATGGTCCGTATATGTAGGAAACACCGTTCATTTGTTCTTAGCACACTCACGTTTGCTGCAGTATTAGAGAATCTAGAAAGCAAGAGCGTGCTTCTTGCTCTAAAGCAGAGCGTGATCAATGCATGAGAACTCTGCTGTGTGTTTCACTTCAGAAATGGAGTTAAATCCCAGTCTCTGAGTCTTCCTACAAAAAAGACTTCATTTCAGGTGAGAGCAGACACTTTAAAGCTCAAAGGAACTACATCGTTGCCGAAGCTCACACGTTTCTCATCATAAATGACAAGCATTGGATGCTGGAGTACCTGTGCTTTGTATCAATTTCAGAGGAAGAGTTGGACTCGATATGGTCCGAATGTAAGAAACACCGTTCTTTTGTTCTCCGCACACTCACATTTGCTGCTGTATTAGAGAATCTAGAAAGCAAGACCGTGCTTTTTGCTCTAAAGCAGAGTGTGATCCATGGAAGAGAACTCTGCTGTGTGTTTCCCTTCAGAAATGGAGTTAAATCCCAGGCTCTGAGTCTACCTACAAGCAAGACTTGGAATCCGGTAAGGGCAGTTACATTACAGCTCATACGAACTACATCGTTCACAAAGCTCACACGATTCTCATCTTAACTGCCAAGCATCGTATGATAGAGGACCTGTGCTTTTTTATCAATTTCAGAGGCAGAGTTCAAAAAGACATTGTCCGTATGTGTAGGAAACACCGTTCTTTTGTTCTCAGCACACTCACGTTTCCTGCTGTCTTAGAGACTCTAGAAAGCTAGAGCGTGCTTCTTGCTCTAAAGCAGAGTGTGATATATATATGAGAACTCTGCTGTGTTTTTTCCTTCACAAATGGAGTTAAATCCCAGGCTCTGAGTCTTCCTACAAGCAACACTTCCTTTCAGGAAAGAGCTGTTACTTTACAGCTCAAACGAACTACATCGTTCACGAAGCTCACACGTTTCTCATCTTAAATGACAAGCATTGGATCCTGGAGGGCCTGTGCTTTGTATCAATTTCAGAAGCAGAGTTGGACTCGATATGGTCCAAATGTGTAAGAAACACAGTTCTAGTGTTCTGAGCACACTCATGTTTCCTGCTGTCTTAGAGACTCTAGAAAGCAAGGGCGTGCTTCTTGCTCTAAAGCAGAGTGTGATCTATATATGAGAACTCTGCTGTGTGTTTCACTTCAGAAATGGAGTTAAACCCCAGGCGCTTAGTCTCCCTACAAGTAACACTTCGTTTCAGGTAAGGGCAGTTACTTTACAGCTCAAAGGAACTACAACGTTCACAAAGCTCACATGATTCTCATCTTAACTGACAAGCATTGGACGTTAGAGGACCAGTGCTTTGTTTCAGTTTCACAAGCAGATTTGGACTAGATATGGTCCGTATGTATAGGAAACACAGTTCTTTTGTTCTGAGCACAACCACGTTTCCTGCTGTCTTAGAGACTCTAGAAAGCTAGAGCGTGCTTCTTGCTCTAAAGCAGAGCGTGATCAATGCATGAGAACTCTGCTGTGTGTTTCACTTCAGAAATGGAGTTAAATCCCAGGCTCTGAGTCTTCCTACAAACAAGACTTCATTTCAGGTAAGGGCAGTTAATTTACACCTCAAAGGAACTACATCCTTCCAGAAGCTCACACGTTTCTCATCTTAAATGACAAGCATTGGATGCTGGAGGACCTGTGCTTCGTATCAATTTCAGAGGCAGAGTTGGACTCGATATGGTCCGAATGTGTAAGAAACACTGTTCTTTTGTTCTCAGCACACTGACATTTGCTGCTGTATTAGAGAATCTATTAAGCAAGAGTGTGCTTTTTGCTCTAAAGCAGAGTGTGATCCATGGAAGAGAACTCTGCTGTGTGTTTCCCTTCAGAAATGGAGTTAAATCCCAGGCTCTGAGTCTTCCTACAAACAAGACTTCGTTTCATGTAAGGGCAGTTACTTTAAAGCTAAAAGGAACTACATCATTCACGAAGCTAACACGTTTATCATCTTAACTGACAAGCATTGGATGTTAGTGGACCTGTGGTTTGTTTCAGTTCCACAAGCAGAGTTGGACTAGATATGGTCCATATGAGTAGGAAACAAAGTTCTTTTTTTCTGAGCACAACCACGTTTCCTGCTTAATTAGAGAATCTAGAAAGCAAGAGCGTGTTTCTTGCTCTGAAGCAGAGTGTGATCCATGGATGAGAACTATGCTGTGTGTTTCACTTCAGAAATGGAGTTAAATCCCAGGCTCTGAGTCTTCCTACAAACAAGACTTCGTTTCAGGTAAGGGCAGTTACTTTACAGCTCAAACGAACTACATCAATCCCGAAGCTCACACGTTTCTCCTCTTAAATGACAAGTATTGGATGCTGGAGGACCTGTGCTCTGTATCAATTTCAGAGGCAGAGTTTGACTCGATATGGCCCGAATGTGTAAGAAACACCGTTCTTTTGTTCTCAGCACACTCACATTTGCTGCTGTATTAGAGAATCTATTAAGCAAGAGCTTGCTTTTTGCTCTAAAGCAGAGTGTGATCCATGGAAGAGAACCCTGCTGTGTGTTTCCCTTCAGAAATGGAGTTAAATCCCAGGCTCTGAGTCTTACGACAAGCAAGACTTCGACTCAGATAAGGGCAGTTACTTTACAGCTCAAACGAACTACATATTTCCCGAAGCTCACACGTTTCTCATCTTAACTGACAAGTATCGGATGTTATATGACCAGTGCTTTGTATGATTTTCAGAAGCAGAGTTGGAATAGATATGGTCCGTATATGTAGGAAACACCGTTCATTTGTTTTTAGCACACTCACGTTTGCTGATGTATTAGAGAATCTAGAAAGCAAGAGCGTGCTTCTTGCTCTAAAGCAGAGTGGGATCAATGGATGAGAACTCTGCTGTGTGTTTCACTTCAGAAATGGAGTAAAATCCCAGGCTCTGAGTCTTCCTACAAAAAAGACTTCGTTTCAGGTAAGGGCAGTTACTTTACAGCTCAAACGAACTACATCGTTCCCGAAGCTCACACGTTTCTCATCATAAATGACAAGCATTGGATGCTGGAGGACCTGTGCTTTGTATCAATTTCAGAGGCAGAGTTGGACTAGATATGGTCCGTATGTGTAGGAAACACCGTTCTTTTGTTCTCAGCACACTCAAGTTTCCTGCTGTCTTAGAGACTCTAGAAAGATAGAGCGTGCTTCTTGCTCTAAAGCAGAGTGTGATCAATGGATGAGAACTCTGCTGTGTGTTTCACTTCAGAAATGGAGTTAAATCCCAGGCTCTGAGTCTTCCTACAAACAAGACTTCATTTCAGGTAAGGGCAGTTAATTTCCACCTCAAAGGAACTATATCCTTCCAGAAGCTCACACGTTTCTCATCTTAAATGACAAGCATTGGATGCTGGAGGACCTGTGCTTCTTATCAATTTCAGAGGCAGAGTTGGACTCGATATGGTCCGAATGTGTAAGAAACACTGTTCTTTTGTTCTCAGCACACTGACATTTGCTGCTGTATTAGAGAATCTATTAAGCAAGAGCGTGCTTTTTGCTCTAAAGCAGAGTGTGATCCATGGAAGAGAACTCTGCTGTGTGTTTCCCTTCAGAAATGGAGTTAAATCCCAGGCTCTGAGTCTTCCTACAAACAAGACTTCGTTTCAGGTAAGGGCAGTTACTTTAAAGCTAAAACGAACTACATCATTCACGAAGCTAACACGTTTATCATCTTAACTGACAAGCATGGGATGTTAGTGGACCTGTGGTTTGTTTCAGTTCTACAAGCAGAGTTGGACTAGATATGGTCCATAAGAGTAGGAAACACAGTTCTTTTTTTCTGAGCACAACCACGTTTCCTGCTTAATTAGAGAATCTAGAAAGCAAGAGCGTGTTTCTTGCTCTGAAGCAGAGTGTGATCCATGGATGAGAACTATGCTGTGTGTTTCACTTCAGAAAAGGAGTTTAATCCCAGGCTCTGAGTCTTCCTACAAACAAGACTTCGTTTCAGGTAAGGGCAGTTACTTTACAGCTCAAACGAACTACATCAATCCCGAAGCTCACACGTTTCTCCTCTTAAATGACAAGTATTGGATGCTGGAGGACCTGTGGTCTGTATCAATTTCAGAGGCAGAGTTGGACTCGATATGGTCCGAATGTGTAAGAAACACCGTTCTTTTGTTCTCAGCACACTGACATTTGCTGCTGTATTAGAGAATCTATTAAGCAAGAGCATGCTTTTTGCTCTAAAGCAGAGTGTGATCCATGGAAGAGAACCCTGCTGTGTGTTTCCCTTCAGAAATGGAGTTAAATCCCAGGCTCTGAGTCTTACGACAAACAAGACTTCGACTCAGATAAGGGCAGTTACTTTACAGCTCAAACGAACTACATATTTCCCGAAGCTCACACGTTTCTCATCTTAACTGACAAGCATCGGATGTTATATGACCAGTGCTTTGTATGATTTTCAGAAGCAGAGTTGGAATAGATATGGTCCGTATATGTAGGAAACACCGTTCATTTGTTTTTAGCACACTCACGTTTGCTGATGTATTAGAGAATCTAGAAACAAGAGCGTGCTTCTTGCTCTGAAGCATAGTGTGATCCATGGATGAGAACTATGCTGTGTGTTTCCCTTCAGAAATGGAGTTAAATCCCAGGCTCTGTGTTTTCCAACATTCAAAACTTCGTTTCAGGTAAAGGCAGTCACTTTTCAGCTCAAACGAACTACATCCTTCACGAAGCTCACACGTTTCTCATCTTAAATGACAAGCATTGGATGCTGGAGGACCTGTGCTTTTTATCAATTTCAGAAGCAGAGATGGACTAGATATGGTCCGTATGTGTAGGAAACACCGTTCTTGTGTTCTCAGGAAACTCACGTTTCCTGCTGTCTTAGAGACTTTAGAAAGCTAGAGCGTGCTTCTTGCTCTAAAGCAGAGTGTGATCTATATATGAGAACTCTGCTGTGTGTTTCACTTCAGAAATGGAGTTAAATCCCAGGCTCTGATTCTTCCTACAAACAAGACTTCCTTTCAGGAAAGGGCTGTTACTTTACAGCTCAAACGAACTACATCGTTCACGAAGCTCACACGTTTCTCATCTTAAATGACAAGCATTGGATGCTGGAGGACCTGTGCTTTGTATCAATTTCAGAGGCAGAGTTTGACTCGATATGGCCCGTATATGTAGGAAACACCGTTCATTTGTTCTTAGCACACTCACATTTGCTGCTGTATTAGAGAATCTATTAAGCAAGAGCTTGCTTTTTGCTCTAAAGCAGAGCGTGATCAATGCATGAGAACTCCGCTGTGTGTTTCCCTTCAGAAATGGAGTTAAATGCCAGGCTCTGAGTCTACCTACAAGCAAGACTTCGAATCAGGTAAGGGCAGTTACATTACAGCTCAAACGAACTACATTGTTCCCGAAGCTCACACGTTTCTCATCTTAAATGACAAGCATTGGATGCTGGAGGACCTGTGCTTTGTATCAATTTCAGAGGGAGCGTTGGACTAGATATGGTCCGTATGTGTAGGAAACACCATTCTTGTGTTCTCAGCACACTCATGTTTCCTGCTGTCTTAGAGACTCTAGAAAGCAAGAGCTTGCTTTTTGCTCTAAAGCAGAGTGTGATCCATGGAAGAGAACTCTGCTGTGTGTTTCAATCAGAAATGGAGTTAAATCCCAGGCTCTGAGTCTACCTACAAGCAAGACTTGGAATCCGGTAAGGGCAGTTACATTACAGCTCATACGAACTACATCGTTCACAAAGCTCACACGATTCTCATCTTAACTGCCAAGCATCGTATGATAGAGGACCTGTGCTTTTTTATCAATTTCAGAGGCAGAGTTCAAAAAGACATTGTCCGTATGTGTAAGAAACACCGTTCTTTTGTTCTCAGCACACTGACATTTGCTGCTGTATTAGAGAATCTATTAAGCAAGAGCATGCTTTTTGCTCTAAAGCAGAGTGTGATCCATGGAAGAGAACCCTGCTGTGTGTTTCCCTTCAGAAATGGAGTTAAATCCCAGGCTCTGAGTCTTACGACAAACAAGACTTCGACTCAGATAAGGGCAGTTACTTTACAGCTCAAACAAACTACATATTTCCCGAAGCTCACACGTTTCTCATCTTAACTGACAAGCATCGGATGTTATATGACCAGTGCTTTGTATGATTTTCAGAAGCAGAGTTGGAATAGATATGGTCCGTATATGTAGGAAACACCGTTCATTTGTTTTTAGCACACTCACGTTTGCTGATGTATTAGAGAATCTAGAAACAAGAGCGTGCTTCTTGCTCTGAAGCAGAGTGTGATCCATGGATGAGAACTATGCTGTGTGTTTCCCTTCAGAAATGGAGTTAAATCCCAGGCTCTGTGTCTTCCAACATTCAAAACTTCGTTTCAGGTAAAGGCAGTCACTTTTCAGCTCAAACGAACTACATCATTCATGAAGCTAAAACGTTTCTCATCTTAACTGACAAGCATTGGATGTTAGAGAACCATTGCTTTGTCTCAGTTTCAGAAGCAGAGATGGACTAGATATGGTCCGTATGTGTAGGAAACACCGTTCTTTTTTTCTCAGCAAACTCACGTTTCCTGCTGTCTTAGAGACTTTAGAAAGCTAGAGCGTGCTTCTTGCTCTAAAGCAGAGTGTGGTCAATGGATGAGAACTCTGCTGTGTGTTTCACTTCAGAAATGGAGTTAAATCCCAGGCTCTGATTCTTCCTACAAACAAGACTTCGTTTCAGGTAAGGGCAGTTTCTTTACAGCTCAAACGAACTACATCCTTCGAGAAGCTCACACGTTTCTCATCTTAAATGACAAGCATTGGATGCTGGAGGACCTGTGCTTTGTATCAATTTCAGAGGCAGAGTTTGACTCGATATGGTCCGAATGTGTAAGAAACACCATTCTTTTGTTCTCAGCACACTCACATTTGCTGCTGTATTAGAGAATCTATTAAGCAAGAGCTTGCTTTTTGCTCTAAAGCAGAGTGTGATCCATGGAAGAGAACTCTGCTGTGTGTTTCCCTTCAGAAATGGAGTTAAATGCCAGGCTCTGAGTCTTCCAACATTCAAAACTTCGTTTCAGGTAAAGGCAGTCACTTTTCAGCTCAAACGAACTACATCGTTCATGAAGCTAAAACGTTTCTCATCTTAACTGACAAGCATTGCATGTTAGAGGACCAGTGCTTTGTCTCAGTTTCAGAAGCAGAGATGGACTAGATATGGTCCGTATGTGTAGGAAACACAGTTCTTTTGTTCTTAGCAAACTCACGTTTCCTGCTGTCTTAGAGACTTTAGAAAGCTAGAGCGTGCTTCTTGCTCTAAAGCAGAGTGTGATCAATGGATGAGACCTCTGCTGTGTGTTTCACTTCAGAAATGGAGTTAAATCCCAGGCTCTGAGTCTTCCTACAAACAAGACTTCGTTTCAGGTAAGGGCAGTTTCTTTACAGCTCAAACGAACTACATCCTTCGAGAAGCTCACACGTTTCTCATCTTAAATGACAAGCATTGGATGCTGGAGGACCTGTGCCTTGTATCAATTTCAGAGGCAGAGTTGGACTCGATATGGTCCGAATGTGTAAGAAACACCGTTCTTTTGTTCTCAGCACACTCACATTTGCTGCTGTATTAGAGAATCTATTAAGCAAGAGCTTGCTTTTTGCTCTAAAGCAGAGTGTGATCCATGGAAGAGAACTCCGCTGTGTGTTTCCCTTCAGAAATGGAGTTAAATGCCAGGCTCTGAGTCTACCTACAAGCAAGACTTCGAATCAGGTAAGGGCAGTTACATTACAGCTCAAACGAACTACATCGTTCCCGAAGCTCACACGTTTCTCATCTGAAATGACAAGCATTGGATGCTGGAGGACCTGTGCTTTGTATCAATTTCAGAGGGAGCGTTGGACTAGATATGGTCCGTATGTGTAGGAAACACCATTCTTGTGTTCTCAGCACACTCATGTTTCCTGCTGTCTTAGAGACTCTAGAAAGCAAGAGCATGCTTCTTGCTCTAAAGCAGAGTGTGATCTATATATGAGAACTCTGCTGTGTGTTTCATTTCAGGAATGGAGTTAAACCACAGGCTCTGAGTCTTCCTACAAGCAACACTTCTTTTCAGGTAAGGGCAGTTACTTAACACCTCAAAGGAACTCCATTTTTCCCTAAGCTCACACGTTTCTCATCTTAACTGACAAGCATTGGATGCTGGAGGACCTGTGCTTTGTATGAGTTTCAGAAGCAGAGTTAGAATAGATATGGTCCATATGTGTAGGAAACACCGTTCTTTTGTTCTCAGCACACTCGTTTCCTGCAGTCTTAGGGACTCTAGAAAGCTAGAGCGTGCTTCTTGCTCTAAAGCAGAGTGTGATCAATGGATGAGAACTCTGCTGTGTGTTTCACTTCAGAAATGGAGGTAAATACCAGGCTCTGAGTCTTCCTACAAACAAGACTTCGTTTCAGGTAAGGGCATTTACTTTACAGCTCAAATGAACTACATTGTTCACGAAGCTAATACGTTTATCATCTTAGCTGTCAAGCATTGTATGTTAGAGGACCAGTGCTTTGTTTCAGTTTCACAAGCAGAGTTGGACTAGATCTGGTCCGAATGTGTAGGGAACACAGTTCTTTTGTTCTGAGCACAACAACGTTTCCTGCTGTATTAGAGAATCTAGAAACAAGAGCGTGCTTCTTGCTCTGAAGCAGAGTGTGATCCATGGATGAGAACTATGCTGTGTGTTTCCCTTCAGAAATGGAGTTAAATCCCAGGCTCTGTGTCTTCCAACATTCAAAACTTCGTTTCAGGTAAAGGCAGTCACTTTTCAGCTCAAACGAACTACATCGTTCATGAAGCTAAAACGTTTCTCATCTTAACTGACAAGCATTGCATGTTAGAGGACCAGTGCTTTGTCTCAGTCTCAGAAGCAGAGATGGACTAGATATGGTCCGTATGTGTAGGAAACACCGTTCTTTTGTTCTCAGCAAACTCACGTTTCCTGCTGTCTTAGAGACTTTAGAAAGCTAGAGCGTGCTTCTTGCTCTAAAGCAGAGTGTGATCAATGGATGAGACCTCTGCTGTGTGTTTCACTTCAGAAATGGAGTTAAATCCCAGGCTCTGAGTCTTCCTACAAACAAGACTTCGTTTCAGGTAAGGGCAGTTTCTTTACAGCTCAAACGAACTACATCCTTCGAGAAGCTCACACGTTTCTCATCTTAAATGACAAGCATTGGATGCTGGAGGACCTGTGCCTTGTATCAATTTCAGAGGCAGAGTTGGACTCAATATGGTCCGAATGTGTAAGAAACACCGTTCTTTTGTTCTCAGCACACTCACATTTGCTGCTGTATTAGAGAATCTATTAAGCAAGAGCTTGCTTTTTGCTCTAAAGCAGAGTGTGATCCATGGAAGAGAACTCCGCTGTGTGTTTCCCTTCAGAAATGGAGTTAAATGCCAGGCTCTGAGTCTACCTACAAGCAAGACTTCGAATCAGGTAAGGGCAGTTACATTACAGCTCAAACGAACTACATCGTTCCCGAAGCTCACACGTTTCTCATCTGAAATGACAAGCATTGGATGCTGGAGGACCTGTGCTTTGTATCAATTTCAGAGGGAGCGTTGGACTAGATATGGTCCGTATGTGTAGGAAACACCATTCTTGTGTTCTCAGCACACTCATGTTTCCTGCTGTCTTAGAGACTCTAGAAAGCAAGAGCATGCTTCTTGCTCTAAAGCAGAGTGTGATCTATATATGAGAACTCTGCTGTGTGTTTCATTTCAGGAATGGAGTTAAACCCCAGGCTCTGAGTCTTCCTACAAGCAACACTACTTTTCAGGTAAGGGCAGTTACTTAACACCTCAAAGGAACTCCATTTTTCCCTAAGCTCACACGTTTCTCATCTTAACTGACAAGCATTGGATGCTGGAGGACCTGTGCTTTGTATGAGTTTCAGAAGCAGAGTTGGAATAGATATGGTCCATATGTGTAGGAAACACCGTTCTTTTGTTCTCAGCACACTCGTTTCCTGCAGTCTTAGGGACTCTAGAAAGCTAGAGCGTGCTTCTTGCTCTAAAGCAGAGTGTGATCAATGGATGAGAACTCTGCTGTGTGTTTCACTTCAGAAATGGAGGTAAATCCCAGGCTCTGAGTCTTCCTACAAACAAGACTTCGTTTCAGGTAAGGGCATTTACTTTACAGCTCAAATGAACTACATTGTTCACGAAGCTAATACGTTTATCATCTTAGCTGTCAAGCATTGGATGTTAGAGGACCAGTGCTTTGTTTCAGTTTCACAAGCAGAGTTGGACTAGATCTGGTCCGTATGTGTAGGAAACACAGTTCTTTTGTTCTGAGCACAACAACGTTTCCTGCTGTATTAGAGAATCTAGAAACAAGAGCGTGCTTCTTGCTCTGAAGCAGAGTGTGATCCATGGATGAGAACTATGCTGTGTGTTTCCCTTCAGAAATGGAGTTAAATCCCAGGCTCTGTGTCTTCCAACATTCAAAACTTCGTTTCAGGTAAAGGCAGTCACTTTTCAGCTCAAACGAACTACATCGTTCATGAAGCTAAAACGTTTCTCATCTTAACTGACAAGCATTGCATGTTAGAGGACCAGTGCTTTGTCTCAGTTTCAGAAGCAGAGATGGACTAGATATGGTCCGTATGTGTAGGAAACACAGTTCTTTTGTTCTTAGCAAACTCACGTTTCCTGCTGTCTTAGAGACTTTAGAAAGCTAGAGCGTGCTTCTTGCTCTAAAGCACAGTGTGATCAATGGATGAGAACTCTGCTGTGTGTTTCACTTCAGAAATGGAGGTAAATCCCAGGCTCTGAGTCTTCCTACAAACAAGACTTCGTTTCAGGTAAGGGCAGTTTCTTTACAGCTCAAACGAACTACATCCTTCGAGAAGCTCACACGTTTCTCATCTTAAATGACAAGCATTGGATGCTGGAGGACCTGTGCTTTGTATCAATTTCAGAGGCAGAGTTGGACTCGATATGGTCCGAATGTGTAAGAAACACCGTTCTTTTGTTCTCAGCACACTCACATTTGCTGCTGTATTAGAGAATCTATTAAGCAAGAGCTTGCTTTTTGCTCTAAAGCAGAGTGTGATCCATGGAAGAGAACTCTGCTGTGTGTTTCCCTTCAGAAATGGAGTTAAATGCCAGGCTCTGAGTCTACCTACAAGCAAGACTTCGAATCAGGTAAGGGCAGTTACATTACAGCTCAAACGAACTACATCGTTCCTGAAGCTAACACGTTTCTCATCTTAAATGACAAGCATTGGATGCTGGAGGACCTGTGCTTTGTATCAATTTCAGAGGGAGAGTTGGACTAGATATGGTCCGTATGTGTAGGAAACACCATTCTTGTGTTCTCAGCACACTCATGTTTCCTGCTGTCTTAGAGACTCTAGAAAGCAAGAGCATGCTTCTTGCTCTAAAGCAGAGTGTGATCTATATATGAGAACTCTGCTGTGTGTTTCATTTCAGGAATGGAGTAAAACCCCAGGCTCTGAGTCTTCCTACAAGCAACACTTCTTTTCAGGTAAGGGCAGTTACTTAACAGCTCAAAGGAACTACATCGTTCCCGAAGCTCACACGTTTCTCATCTTAACTGACAAGCATTGGATGCTGGAGGACCTGTGCTTTGTATCAATTTCAGAGGGAGCGTTGGACTAGATATGGTCCGTATGTGTAGGAAACACCATTCTTGTCTTCTCAGCACACTCATGTTTCCTGCTGTCTTAGAGACTCTAGAAAGCAAGAGCATGCTTCTTGCTCTAAAGCAGAGTGTGATCTATATATGAGAACTCTGCTGTGTGTTTCATTTCAGGAATGGAGTTAAACCCCAGGCTCTGAGTCTTCCTACAAGCAACACTTCTTTTCAGGTAAGGGCAGTTTCTTAACACCTCAAAGGAACTGCATCGTTCCCTAAGCTCACACGTTTCTCATCTTAAATGACAAGCATTGGATGCTGGAGGACCTGTGCTTGGTATGAATTTCAGAAGCAGAGTTGGAATAGATATGGTCCATATATGTAGGAAACACCGTTCTTTTGTTCTCAGCACACTCGTTTCCTGCAGTCTTAGGGACTCTAGAAAGCTAGAGCGTGCTTCTTGCTCTAAAGCAGAGTGTGATCAATGGATGAGAACTCTGCTGTGTGTTTCACTTCAGAATTGGAGGTAAATCCCAGGCTCTGAGTCTTCCTACAAACAAGACTTCGTTTCAGGTAAGGGCATTTACTTTACAGCTCAAATGAACTACATTGTTCATGAAGCTAATACGTTTATCATCTTAGCTGTCAAGCATTGGATGTTAGAGGACCAGTGCTTTGTTTCAGTTTCACAAGCAGAGTTGGACTAGATCTGGTCCGTATGTGTAGGAAACACAGTTCTTTTGTTCTGAGCACAAAAACGTTTCCTGCTGTATTAGAGAATCTAGAAACAAGAGCGTGCTTCTTGCTCTGAAGCAGAGTGTGATCCATGGATGAGAACTATGCTGTGTGTTTCCCTTCAGAAATGGAGTTAAATCCCAGGCTCTGTGTCTTCCAACATTCAAAACTTCGTTTCAGGTAAAGGCAGTCACTTCTCAGCTCAAACGAACTACATCGTTCATGAAGCTAAAACGTTTCTCATCTTAACTGACAAGCATTGCATGTTAGAGGACCAGTGCTTTGTCTCAGTTTCAGAAGCAGAGATGGACTAGATATGGTCCGTATGTGTAGGAAACACCGTTCTTTTTTTCTCAGCAAACTCACGTTTCCTGCTGTCTTAGAGACTTTAGAAAGCTAGAGCGTGCTTCTTGCTCTAAAGCAGAGTGTGATCAATGGATGAGAACTCTGCTGTGTGTTTCACTTCAGAAATGGAGTTAAATCCCAGGCTCTGAGTCTTCCTACAAACAAGACTTCGTTTCAGGTAAGGGCAGTTTCTTTACAGCTCAAACGAACTACATCCTTCGAGAAGCTCACACGTTTCTCATCTTAAATGACAAGCATTGGATGCTGGAGGACCTGTGCTTTGTATCAATTTCAGAGGCAGAGTTTGACTCGATATGGTCCGAATGTGTAAGAAACACCATTCTTTTGTTCTCAGCACACTCACATTTGCTGCTGTATTAGAGAATCTATTAAGCAAGAGCTTGCTTTTTGCTCTAAAGCAGAGTGTGATCCATGGAAGAGAACTCTGCTGTGTGTTTCCCTTCAGAAATGGAGTTAAATGCCAGGCTCTGAGTCTACCTACAAGCAAGACTTCGAATCAGGTAAGGGCAGTTACATTACAGCTCAAACGAACTACATCGTTCCCGAAGCTCACACGTTTCTCATCTTAAATGACAAGCATTAGATGCTGGAGGACCTGTGCTTTGTATCAATTTCAGAGGGAGCGTTGGACTAGATATGGTCCGTATGTGTAGGAAACACCATTCTTGTGTTCTCAGCACACTCAAGTTTCCTGCTGTCTTAGAGACTCTAGAAAGCAAGAGCATGCTTCTTGCTCTAAAGCAGAGTGTGATCTATATATGAGAACTCTGCGGTGTGTTTCATTTCAGAAATGGAGTTAAACCCCAGGATCTGAGTCTTCCTACAAGCAACACTTCTTTTCAGGTAAGGGCAGTTACTTAACAGCTCAAAGGAACTACATCGTTCCCGAAGCTCACACGTTTCTCATCTTAACTGACAAGCATTGGATGCTGGAGGACCTGTGCTTTGTATCAGTTTCAGAAGCAGAGTTGGAATAGATATGGTCCATATGTGTAGGAAACACCGTTCTTTTGTTCTCAGCACACTCGTTTCCTGCAGTCTTAGGGACTCTAGAAAGCTAGAGCGTGCTTCTTGCTCTAAAGCAGAGTGTGATCAATGGATGAGAACTCTGCTGTGTGTTTCACTTCAGAATTGGAGGTAAACCCCAGGCTCTGAGTCTTCCTACAAACAAGACTTCGTTTCAGGTAAGGGAATTTACTTTACAGCTCAAATGAACTACATTGTTCATGAAGCTAATACGTTTATCATCTTAGCTGTCAAGCATTGGATGTTAGAGGACCAGTGCTTTGTTTCAGTTTCACAAGCAGAGTTGGACTAGATCTGGTCCGTATGTGTAGGAAACACAGTTCTTTTGTTCTGAGCACAAAAACGTTTCCTGCTGTATTAGAGAATCTAGAAACAAGAGCGTGCTTCTTGCTCTGAAGCAGAGTGTGATCCATGGATGAGAACTATGCTGTGTGTTTCCCTTCAGAAATGGAGTTAAATCCCAGGCTCTGTGTCTTCCAACATTCAAAACTTCGTTTCAGGTAAAGGCAGTCACTTCTCAGCTCAAACGAACTACATCGTTCATGAAGCTAAAACGTTTCTCATCTTAACTGACAAGCATTGCATGTTAGAGGACCAGTGCTTTGTCTCAGTTTCAGAAGCAGAGATGGACTAGATATGGTCCGTATGTGTAGGAAACACCGTTCTTTTTTTCTCAGCAAACTCACGTTTCCTGCTGTCTTAGAGACTTTAGAAAGCTAGAGCGTGCTTCTTGCTCTAAAGCAGAGTGTGATCAATGGATGAGAACTCTGCTGTGTGTTTCACTTCAGAAATGGAGTTAAATCCCAGGCTCTGAGTCTTCCTACAAACAAGACTTCGTTTCAGGTAAGGGCAGTTTCTTTACAGCTCAAACGAACTACATCCTTCGAGAAGCTCACACGTTTCTCATCTTAAATGACAAGCATTGGATGCTGGAGGACCTGTGCTTTGTATCAATTTCAGAGGCAGAGTTTGACTCGATATGGTCCGAATGTGTAAGAAACACCATTCTTTTGTTCTCAGCACACTCACATTTGCTGCTGTATTAGAGAATCTATTAAGCAAGAGCTTGCTTTTTGCTCTAAAGCAGAGTGTGATCCATGGAAGAGAACTCTGCTGTGTGTTTCCCTTCAGAAATGGAGTTAAATGCCAGGCTCTGAGTCTACCTACAAGCAAGACTTCGAATCAGGTAAGGGCAGTTACATTACAGCTCAAACGAACTACATCGTTCCCGAAGCTCACACGTTTCTCATCTTAAATGACAAGCATTAGATGCTGGAGGACCTGTGCTTTGTATCAATTTCAGAGGGAGCGTTGGACTAGATATGGTCCGTATGTGTAGGAAACACCATTCTTGTGTTCTCAGCACACTCAAGTTTCCTGCTGTCTTAGAGACTCTAGAAAGCAAGAGCATGCTTCTTGCTCTAAAGCAGAGTGTGATCTATATATGAGAACTATGCTGTGTGTTTCCCTTCAGAAATGGAGTTAAATCCCAGGCTCTGTGTCTTCCAACATTCAAAACTTCGTTTCAGGTAAAGGCAGTCACTTTTCAGCTCAAATGAACTACATCGTTCACCAAGCTAAAACGTTTCTCATCTTAACTGACAAGCATTGGATGTTAGAGGACCAGTGCTTTGTCTCAGTTTCAGAAGCAGAGTTGGACTCGATATGGTCCGAATGTGTAAGAAACACCGTTCTTTTGTTCTCAGCACACTCACATTTGCTGCTGTATTAGAGAATCTATTAAGCAAGAGCTTGCTTTTTGCTCTAAAGCAGAGTGTGATCCATGGAAGAGAACTCTGCTGTGTGTTTCCCTTCAGAAATGGAGTTAAATCCCAGGCTCTGAGTCTACCTACAAGCAAGATTTCGAATCAGGTAAGGGCAGTTACATTACAGCTCAAACGAACTTCATCGTTCCCGAAGCTCACACGTTTCTCATCTTAAATGACAAGCATTGGGTGCTGGAGGACCTGTGCTTTGTATCAATTTCAGAGGCAGAGTTGGACTAGATATGGTCCGTATGTGTAGGAAACACCATTCTTGTGTTCTCAGCACACTCAAGTTTCCTGCTGTCTTAGAGACTCTAGAAAGCAAGAGCATGCTTCTTGCTCTAAAGCAGAGTGTGATCTATATATGAGAACTATGCTGTGTGTTTCCCTTCAGAAATGGAGTTAAATCCCAGGCTCTGAGGCTTGCTACAAACAAGAATTCGTTTCAGGTAAGGGCATTTACTTTACACCTCAAACGAACTACATTGTTCACGAAGCTAATATGTTTATCATCTTAACTGACAAGCATTGGACATTAGAGGACCAGTGCTTTGTTTCAGTTTCACAAGCAGAGTTGGACTAGATCTGGTCCGTATGTGTAGGAAACACAGTTCTTTTGTTCTGAGCACAACAACGTTTCCTGCTGTCTTAGAGACTCTAGAAAGCTAGAGCGTGCTTCTTGCTCTAAAGCAGAGTGTGATCAATGGATGAGAACTCTGCTGTGTGTTTCACTTTAGAAATGGAGGTAAATCCCAGGCTCTGAATCTTCCTACAAAGAAGACTTCGTTTCAGGTAAGGGCAGTTTCTTTACAGCTCAAACGAACTACATCCTTCCAGAAGCTCACACGTTTCTCATCTTAAATGACAAGCATTGGAAGCTGGAGGACCTGTGCTTTGTATCAATTTCAGAGGCAGAGTTGGACTCGATATGGTCCGAATGTGTAAGAAACACAGTTCTTTTGTTCTCAGCACACTCACATTTGCTGCTGTACTAGAGAATCTATTAAGCAAGAGCTTGCTTTTTGCTCTAAAGCAGAGTGTGATCCATGGAAGAGAACTCTGCTGTGTGTTTCCCTTCAGAAATGGAGTTAAATCCTAGGATCTGACTCTTCCTACAAACAAGAATTCGTTTCAGGGAAGGGCAGTTACTTTACAGCTCAAACGAACTACTTCGTTCACAAAGCTCACACGTTTCTCATCTTAAATGACAAGCATTGGATGCTGGAGGACCTGTGCTTTGTATCAATTTCAGAGGCAGAGTTGGACTAGATATGGTCCGTATATGTAGGAAACACCATTCTTGTGTTCTCAGCACACTCATGTTTCCTGCTGTCTTAGAGACTCTAGAAAGCAAGAGCATGCTTCTTGCTCTAAAGCAGAGTGTGATCTATATATGAGAACTCTGCGGTGTGTTTCATTTCAGAAATGGAGTTAAACCCCAGGATCTGAGTCTTCCTACAAGCAACACTTCTTTTCAGGTAAGGGCAGTTACTTAACAGCTCAAAGGAACTACATCGTTCCCGAAGCTCACACGTTTCTCATCTTAACTGACAAGCATTGGATGCTGGAGGACCTGTGCTTTGTATCAGTTTCAGAAGCAGAGTTGGAATAGATATGGTCCATATGTGTAGGAAACACCGTTCTTTTGTTCTCAGCACACTACTTTCCTGCAGTCTTAGGGACTCTAGAAAGCTAGAGCGTGATTCTTGCTCTAAAGCAGAGTGTGGTCAATGGATGAGAACTCTGCTGTGTGTTTCACTTCAGAAATGGAGGTAAATCCCAGGCTCTGAGTCTTCCTACAAACAAGACTTCGTTTCAGGTAAGGGCATTTACTTTACAGCTCAAATGAACTACATTGTTCACAAAGCTAATACGTTTATCTTCTTAACTGTCAAGCATTGGATGTTAGAGGACCAGTGCTTTGTTTCAGTTTCACAAGCAGAGTTGGACTAGATCTGGTCCGTATGGGTAGGAAACACATTTCTTTTGTTCTGAGCACAACAACGTTTCCTGCTCTATTAGAGATTCTAGAAACAAGAGCGTGCTTCTTGCTCTGAAGCAGAGTGTGATCCATGGATGAGAACTATGCTGTGTGTTTCCCTTCAGAAATGGAGTTAAATCCCAGGCTCTGTGTCTTCCAACATTCAAAACTTCGTTTCAGGTAAAGGCCGTCACTTTTCAGCTCAAATGAACTACATCGTTCACGAAGCTAAAACGTTTCTCATCTTAACTGACAAGCATTGGATGTTAGAGGACCAGTGCTTTGTCTCAGTTTCAGAAGCAGAGTTGGACTCGATATGGTCCGAATGTGTAAGAAACACCGTTCTTTTGTTCTCAGCACACTCATGTTTCCTGCTGTCTTAGAGACTCTAGAAAGCTAGAGCGTGCTTCTTGTTCTATACCAGAGTGTGATCAATTGATGAGAACTCTGCTGTGTGTTTCCCTTCAGAAATGGAGTTAAATCCCAGGCTCTGAGTCTACCTACAAGCAAGATTTCGAATCAGGTAAGGGCAGTTACATTACAGCTCAAACGAACTTCATCGTTCCCGAAGCTCACACGTTTCTCATCTTAAATGACAAGCATTGGGTGCTGGAGGACCTGTGCTTTGTATCAATTTCAGAGGCAGAGTTGGACTAGATATGGTCCGTATGTGTAGGAAACAGCATTCTTGTGTTCTCAGCACACTCATGTTTCCTGCTGTCTTAGAGACTCTAGAAAGCTAGAGCGTGCTTCTTGTTCTATACCAGAGTGTGATCAATTGATGAGAACTCTGCTGTGTGTTTCACTTCAGAAATGGAGTTAAATCCCAGGCTCTGAGGCTTGCTACAAACAAGAATTCGTTTCAGGTAAGGGCATTTACTTTACACCTCAAACGAACTACATTGTTCACGAAGCTAATATGTTTATCATCTTAACTGACAAGCATTGGACATTAGAGGACCAGGGCTTTGTTTCAGTTTCACAAGCAGAGTTGGACTAGATCTGGTCCGTATGTGTAGGAAACACAGTTCTTTTGTTCTGAGCACAACAACGTTTCCTGCTGTCTTAGAGACTCTAGAAAGCTAGAGCGTGCTTCTTGCTCTAAAGCAGAGTGTGATCAATGGATGAGAACTCTGCTGTGTGTTTCACTTTAGAAATGGAGGTAAATCCCAGGCTCTGAGTCTTCCTACAAAGAAGACTTCGTTTCAGGTAAGGGCAGTTTCTTTACAGCTCAAACGAACTACATCCTTCCAGAAGCTCACACGTTTCTCATCTTAAATGACAAGCATTGGAAGCTGGAGGACCTGTGCTTTGTATCAATTTCAGAGGCAGAGTTGGACTCGATATGGTCCGAATGTGTAAGAAACACAGTTCTTTTGTTCTCAGCACACTCACATTTGCTGCTGTACTAGAGAATCTATTAAGCAAGAGCTTGCTTTTTGCTCTAAAGCAGAGTGTGATCCATGGAAGAGAACTCCGCTGTGTGTTTCCCTTCAGAAATGGAGTTAAATCCTAGGATCTGACTCTTCCTACAAACAAGAATTCGTTTCAGGGAAGGGCAGTTACTTTACAGCTCAAACGAACTACTTCGTTCACAAAGCTCACACGTTTCTCATATTAAATGACAAGCATTGGATGCTGGAGGACCTGTGCTTTGTATCAATTTCAGAGGCAGAGTTGGACTAGATATGGTCCGTATGTGTAGGAAACACCATTCTTGTGTTCTCAGCACACTCATGTTTCCTGCTGTCTTAGAGACTCTAGAAAGCAAGAGCATGCTTCTTGCTCTAAAGCAGAGTGTGATCTATATATGAGAACTCTGTGGTGTGTTTCATTTCAGAAATGGAGTTAAACCCCAGGCTCTGAGTCTTCTTACAAGCAACACTTCTTTTCAGGTAAGGGCAGTTACTTAACAGCTCAAAGGAACTACATTGTTCCCGAAGCTCATACGTTTCTCATCTTAACTGACAAGCATTGGATGCTGGAGGACCTGTGCTTTGTATCAGTTTCAGAAGCAGAGTTGGAATAGATATGGTCCATATGTGTACGAAACACCGTTCTTTTGTTCTCAGCACACTCGTTTCCTGCAGTTTTAGGGACTCTAGGAAGCTAGAGCGTGCTTCTTGCTCTAAAGCAGAGTGTGATCAATGGATGAGAACTCTGCTGTGTGTTTCACTTCAGAAATGGAGGTAAATCCCAGGCTCTGAGTCTTCCTACAAACAAGACTTCGTTTCAGGTAAGGGCATTTACTTTACAGCTCAAATGAACTACATTGTTCACAAAGCTAATACGTTTATCTTCTTAACTGTCAAGCATTGGATGTTAGAGGACCAGTGCTTTGTTTCAGTTTCACAAGCAGAGTTGGACTAGATCTGGTCCGTATGGGTAGGAAACACATTTCTTTTGTTCTGAGCACAACAACGTTTCCTGCTCTATTAGAGATTCTAGAAACAAGAGCGTGCTTCTTGCTCTGAAGCAGAGTGTGATCCATGGATGAGAACTATGCTGTGTGTTTCCCTTCAGAAATGGAGTTAAATCCCAGGCTCTGTGTCTTCCAACATTCAAAACTTCGTTTCAGGTAAAGGCAGTCACTTTTCAGCTCAAATGAACTACATCGTTCATGAAGCTAAAACGTTTCTCATCTTAACTGACAAGCATTGGATGTTAGAGGACCAGTGCTCTGTCTCAGTTTCAGAAGCAGAGTTGGACTCGATATGGTCCGAATGTGTAAGAAACACCGGTCTTTTGTTCTCAGCACACTCACATTTGCTGCTGTATTAGAGAATCTATTAAGCAAGAGCTTGCTTTTTGCTCTAAAGCAGAGTGTGATCCATGGAAGAGAACTCTGCTGTGTGTTTCCCTTCAGAAATGGAGTTAAATCCCAGGCTCTGAGTCTACCTACAAGCAAGATTTCGAATCAGGTAAGGGCAGTTACATTACAGCTCAAACGAACTTCATCGTTCCCGAAGCTCACACGTTTCTCATCTTAAATGACAAGCATTGGGTGCTGGAGGACCTGTGCTTTGTATCAATTTCAGAGGCAGAGTTGGACTAGATATGGTCCGTATGTGTAGGAAACACCATTCTTGTGTTCTCAGCACACTCATGTTTCCTGCTGTCTTAGAGACTCTAGAAAGCTAGAGCGTGCTTCTTGTTCTATACCAGAGTGTGATCAATTGATGAGAACTCTGCTGTGTGTTTCACTTCAGAAATGGAGTTAAATCCCAGGCTCTGAGGCTTGCTACAAACAAGAATTCGTTTCAGGTAAGGGCATTTACTTTACACCTCAAACGAACTACATTGTTCACGAAGCTAATATGTTTATCATCTTAACTGACAAGCATTGGACATTAGAGGACCAGTGCTTTGTTTCAGTTTCACAAGCAGAGTTGGACTAGATCTGGTCCGTATGTGTAGGAAACACAGTTCTTTTGTTCTGAGCACAACAACGTTTCCTGCTGTCTTAGAGACTCTAGAAAGCTAGAGCGTGCTTCTTGCTCTAAAGCAGAGTGTGATCAATGGATGAGAACTCTGCTGTGTGTTTCACTTTAGAAATGGAGGTAAATCCCAGGCTCTGAGTCTTCCTACAAAGAAGACTTCGTTTCAGGTAAGGGCAGTTTCTTTACAGCTCAAACGAACTACATCCTTCCAGAAGCTCACACGTTTCTCATCTTAAATGACAAGCATTGGAAGCTGGAGGACCTGTGCTTTGTATCAATTTCAGAGGCAGAGTTGGACTCGATATGGTCCGAATGTGTAAGAAACACAGTTCTTTTGTTCTCTGCACACTCACATTTGCTGCTGTATTAGAGAATCTATTAAGCAAGAGCTTGCTTTTTGCTCTAAAGCAGAGTGTGATCCATGGAAGAGAACTCTGCTGTGTGTTTCCCTTCAGAAATGGAGTTAAATCCTAGGATCTGAGTCTTCCTACAAACAAGAATTCGTTTCAGGGAAGGGCAGTTACTTTACAGCTCAAACGAACTACTTCGTTCACAAAGCTCACACGTTTCTCATCTTAAATGACAAGCATTGGATGCTGGAGGACCTGTGCTTTGTATCAATTTCAGAGGCAGAGTTGGACTAGATATGGTCCGTATGTGTAGGAAACACCATTCTTGTGTTCTCAGCACACTCATGTTTCCTGCTGTCTTATAGACTCTAGAAAGCAAGAGCATGCTTCTTGCTCTAAAGCAGAGTGTGATCTATATATGAGAACTCTGCGGTGTGTTTCATTTCAGAAATGGAGTTAAACCCCAGGCTCTGAGTCTTCCTACAAGCAACACTTCTTTTCAGGTAAGGGCAGTTACTTAACAGATCAAAGGAACTACATCGTTCCCAAAGCTCACACGTTTCTCATCTTAACTGACAAGCATTGGATGCTGGAGGACCTGTGCTTTGTATCAGTTTCAGAAGCAGAGTTGGAATAGATATGGTCCATATGTGTACGAAACACCGTTCTTTTGTTCTCAGCACACTACTTTCCTGCAGTCTTAGGGACTCTAGAAAGCTAGAGCGTGATTCTTGCTCTAAAGCAGAGTGTGGTCAATGGATGAGAACTCTGCTGTGTGTTTCACTTCAGAAATGGAGGTAAATCCCAGGCTCTGAGTCTTCCTACAAACAAGACTTCGTTTCAGGTAAGGGCATTTACTTTACAGCTCAAATGAACTACATTGTTCACAAAGCTAATACGTTTATCTTCTTAACTGTCAAGCATTGGATGTTAGAGGACCAGTGCTTTGTTTCAGTTTCACAAGCAGAGTTGGACTAGATCTGGTCCGCATGGGTAGGAAACACATTTCTTTTGTTCTGAGCACAACAACGTTTCCTGCTCTATTAGAGATTCTAGAAACAAGAGCGTGCTTCTTGCTCTGAAGCAGAGTGTGATCCATGGATGAGAACTATGCTGTGTGTTTCCCTTCAGAAATGGAGTTAAATCCCAGGCTCTGTGTCTTCCAACATTCAAAACTTCGTTTCAGGTAAAGGCCGTCACTTTTCAGCTCAAATGAACTACATCGTTCACGAAGCTAAAACGTTTCTCATCTTAACTGACAAGCATTGGATGTTAGAGGACCAGTGCTTTGTCTCAGTTTCAGAAGCAGAGTTGGACTCGATATGGTCCGAATGTGTAAGAAACACCGTTCTTTTGTTCTCAGCACACTCACATTTGCTGCTGTATTAGAGAATCTATTAAGCAAGAGCTTGCTTTTTGCTCTAAAGCAGAGTGTGATCCATGGAAGAGAACTCTGCTGTGTGTTTCCCTTCAGAAATGGAGTTAAATCCCAGGCTCTGAGTCTACGTACAAGCAAGATTTCGAATCAGGTAAGGGCAGTTACATTACAGCTCAAACGAACTTCATCGTTCCCAAAGCTCACACGTTTCTCATCTTAAATGACAAGCATTGGGTGCTGGAGGACCTGTGCTTTGTATCAATTTCAGAGGCAGAGTTGGACTAGATATGGTCCATATGTGTAGGAAACACCATTCTTGTGTTCTCAGCACACTCATGTTTCCTGCTGTCTTAGAGACTCTAGAAAGCTAGAGCGTGCTTCTTGTTCTATACCAGAGTGTGATCAATTGATGAGAACTCTGCTGTGTGTTTCACTTCAGAAATGGAGTTAAATCCCAGGCTCTGAGGCTTGCTACAAACAAGAATTCGTTTCAGGTAAGGGCATTTACTTTACACCTCAAACGAACTACATTGTTCACGAAGCTAATATGTTTATCATCTTAACTGACAAGCATTGGACATTAGAGGACCAGTGCTTTGTTTCAGTTTCACAAGCAGAGTTGGACTAGATCTGGTCCGTATGTGTAGGAAACACAGTTCTTTTGTTCTGAGCACAACAACGTTTCCTGCTGTCTTAGAGACTCTAGAAAGCTAGAGCGTGCTTCTTGCTCTAAAGCAGAGTGTGACCAATGGATGAGAACTCTGCTGTGTGTTTCACTTTAGAAATGGAGGTAAATCCCAGGCTCTGAGTCTTCCTACAAAGAAGACTTCGTTTCAGGTAAGGGCAGTTTCTTTACAGCTCAAACGAACTACATCCTTCCAGAAGCTCACACGTTTCTCATCTTAAATGACAAGCATTGGAAGCTGGAGGACCTGTGCTTTGTATCAATTTCAGAGGCAGAGTTGGACTCGATATGGTCCGAATGTGTAAGAAACACAGTTCTTTTGTTCTCAGCACACTCACATTTGCTGCTGTACTAGAGAATCTATTAAGCAAGAGCTTGCTTTTTGCTCTAAAGCAGAGTGTGATCCATGGAAGAGAACTCTGCTGTGTGTTTCCCTTCAGAAATGGAGTTAAATCCTAGGATCTGACTCTTCCTACAAACAAGAATTCGTTTCAGGGAAGGGCAGTTACTTTACAGCTCAAACGAACTACTTCGTTCACAAAGCTCACACGTTTCTCATATTAAATGACAAGCATTGGATGCTGGAGGACCTGTGCTTTGTATCAATTTCAGAGGCAGAGTTGGACTAGATATGGTCCGTATGTGTAGGAAACACCATTCTTGTGTTCTCAGCACACTCATGTTTCCTGCTGTCTTAGAGACTCTAGAAAGCAAGAGCATGCTTCTTGCTCTAAAGCAGAGTGTGATCTATATATGAGAACTCTGCGGTGTGTTTCATTTCAGAAATGGAGTTAAACCCCAGGCTCTGAGTCTTCCTACAAGCAACACTTCTTTTCAGGTAAGGGCAGTTACTTAACAGCTCAAAGGAACTACATCGTTCCCGAAGCTCATACGTTTCTCATCTTAACTGACAAGCATTGGTTGCTGGAGGACCTGTGCTTTGTATGAGTTTCAGAAGCAGAGTTGGAATAGATATGGTCCATATGTGTAGGAAACACCGTTCTTTTGTTCTCAGCACACTCGTTTCCTGCAGTCTTAGGGACTCTAGAAAGCTAGAGCGTGCTTCTTGCTCTAAAGCAGAGTGTGATCAATGGATGAGAACTCTGCTGTGTGTTTCACTTCAGAAATGGAGGTAAATCCCAGGCTCTGAGTCTTCCTACAAACTAGACTTCGTTTCAGGTAAGGGCATTTACTTTACAGCTCAAATGAACTACATTGTTCACAAAGCTAATACGTTTATCTTCTTAACTGTCAAGCATTGGATGTTAGAGGACCAGTGCTTTGTTTCAGTTTCACAAGCAGAGTTGGACTAGATCTGGTCCGTATGGGTAGGAAACACATTTCTTTTGTTCTGAGCACAACAACGTTTCCTGCTCTATTAGAGATTCTAGAAACAAGAGCGTGCTTCTTGCTCTGAAGCAGAGTGTGATCCATGGATGAGAACTATGCTGTGTGTTTCCCTTCAGAAATGGAGTTAAATCCCAGGCTCTGTGTCTTCCAACATTCAAAACTTCGTTTCAGGTAAAGGCAGTCACTTTTCAGCTCAAATGAACTACATCGTTCACGAAGCTAAAACGTTTCTCATCTTAACTGACAAGCATTGGATGTTAGAGGACCAGTGCTTTGTCTCAGTTTCACAAGCAGAGTTGGACTCGATATGGTCCGAATGTGTAAGAAACACCGTTCTTTTGTTCTCAGCACACTCACATTTGCTGCTGTATTAGAGAATCTATTAAGCAAGAGCTTGCTTTTTGCTCTAAAGCAGAGTGTGATCCATGGAAGAGAACTCTGCTGTGTGTTTCCCTTCAGAAATGGAGTTAAATCCCAGGCTCTGAGTCTACCTACAAGCAAGATTTCGAATCAGGTAAGGGCAGTTACATTACAGCTCAAACGAACTTCATCGTTCCCGAAGCTCACACGTTTCTCATCTTAAATGACAAGCATTGGGTGCTGGAGGACCTGTGCTTTGTATCAATTTCAGAGGCAGAGTTGGACTAGATATGGTCCGTATGTGTAGGAAACACCATTCTTGTGTTCTCAGCACACTCATGTTTCCTGCTGTCTTAGAGACTCTAGAAAGCTAGAGCGTGCTTCTTGTTCTATACCAGAGTGTGATCAATTGATGAGAACTCTGCTGTGTGTTTCACTTCAGAAATGGAGTTAAATCCCAGGCTCTGAGGCTTGCTACAAACAAGAATTCGTTTCAGGTAAGGGCATTTACTTTACACCTCAAACGAACTACATTGTTCACGAAGCTAATATGTTTATCATCTTAACTGACAAGCATTGGACATTAGAGGACCAGTGCTTTGTTTCAGTTTCACAAGCAGAGTTGGACTAGATCTGGTCCGTATGTGTAGGAAACACAGTTCTTTTGTTCTGAGCACAACAACGTTTCCTGCTGTCTTAGAGACTCTAGAAAGCTAGAGCGTGCTTCTTGCTCTAAAGCAGAGTGTGATCAATGGATGAGAACTCTGCTGTGTGTTTCACTTTAGAAATGGAGGTAAATCCCAGGCTCTGAGTCTTCCTACAAAGAAGACTTCGTTTCAGGTAAGGGCAGTTTCTTTACAGCTCAAACGAACTACATCCTTCCAGAAGCTCACACGTTTCTCATCTTAAATGACAAGCATTGGAAGCTGGAGGACCTGTGCTTTGTATCAATTTCAGAGGCAGAGTTGGACTCGATATGGTCCGAATGTGTAAGAAACACAGTTCTTTTGTTCTCAGCACACTCACATTTGCTGCTGTACTAGAGAATCTATTAAGCAAGAGCTTGCTTTTTGCTCTAAAGCAGAGTGTGATCCATGGAAGAGAACTCTGCTGTGTGTTTCCCTTCAGAAATGGAGTTAAATCCTAGGATCTGACTCTTCCTACAAACAAGAATTCGTTTCAGGGAAGGGCAGTTACTTTACAGCTCAAACGAACTACTTCGTTCACAAAGCTCACACGTTTCTCATCTTAAATGACAAGCATTGGATGCTGGAGGACCTGTGCTTTGTATCAATTTCAGAGGCAGAGTTGGACTAGATATGGTCCGTATGTGTAGGAAACACCATTCTTGTGTTCTCAGCACACTCATGTTTCCTGCTGTCTTAGAGACTCTAGAGAGCAAGAGCATGCTTCTTGCTCTAAAGCAGAGTGTGATCTATATATGAGAACTCTGCGGTGTGTTTCATTTCAGAAATGGAGTTAAACCCCAGGCTCTGAGTCTTCCTACAAGCAACACTTCTTTTCAGGTAAGGGCAGTTACTTAACAGCTCAAAGGAACTACATCGTTCCCGAAGCTCATACGTTTCTCATCTTAACTGACAAGCATTGGTTGCTGGAGGACCTGTGCTTTGTATGAGTTTCAGAAGCAGAGTTGGAATAGATATGGTCCATATGTGTAGGAAACACCGTTCTTTTGTTCTCAGCACACTCGTTTCCTGCAGTCTTAGGGACTCTAGAAAGCTAGAGCGTGCTTCTTGCTCTAAAGCAGAGTGTGATCAATGGATGAGAACTCTGCTGTGTGTTTCACCTCAGAAATGGAGGTAAATCCCAGGCTCTGAATCTTCCTACAAACAAGACTTCGTTTCAGGTAAGTGCATTTACTTTACAGCTCAAATGAACTACATTGTTCACAAAGCTAATACGTTTATCTTCTTAACTGTCAAGCATTGGATGTTAGAGGACCAGTGCTTTGTTTCAGTTTCACAGGCAGAGTTGGACTCGATCTGGTCCGTATGGGTAGGAAACACATTTCTTTTGTTCTGAGCACAACAACGTTTCCTGCTCTATTAGAGATTCTAGAAACAAGAGCGTGCTTCTTGCTCTGAAGCAGAGTGTGATCCATGGATGAGAACTATGCTGTGTGTTTCCCTTCAGAAATGGAGTTAAATCCCAGGCTCTGTGTCTTCCAACATTCAAAACTTTGTTTCAGGTAAAGGCAGTCACTTTTCAGCTCAAATGAACTACATCGTTCACGAAGCTAAAACGTTTCTCATCTTAACTGACAAGCATTGGATGTTAGAGGACCAGTGCTTTGTCTCAGTTTCAGAAGCAGAGTTGGACTCGATATGGTCCGAATGTGTAAGAAACACCGTTCTTTTGTTCTCAGCACACTCACATTTGCTGCTGTTTTAGAGAATCTATTAAGCAAGAGCTTGCTTTTTGCTCTAAAGCAGAGTGTGATCCATGGAAGAGAACTCTGCTGTGTGTTTCCCTTCAGAAATGGAGTTAAATCCCAGGCTCTGAGTCTACCTACAAGCAAGATTTCGAATCAGGTAAGGGCAGTTACATTACAGCTCAAACGAACTTCATCGTTCCCGAAGCTCACACATTTCTCATCTTAAATGACAAGCATTGGGTGCTGGAGGACCTGTGCTTTGTATCAATTTCAGAGGCAGAGTTGGACTAGATATGGTCCGTATGTGTAGGAAACACCATTCTTGTGTTCTCAGCACACTCATGTTTCCTGCTGTCTTAGAGACTCTAGAAAGCTAGAGCGTGCTTCTTGTTCTATACCAGAGTGTGATCAATTGATGAGAACTCTGCTGTGTGTTTCACTTCAGAAATGGAGTTAAATCCCAGGCTCTGAGGCTTGCTACAAACAAGAATTCGTTTCAGGTAAGGGCATTTACTTTACACCTCAAACGAACTACATTGTTCACGAAGCTAATATGTTTATCATCTTAACTGACAAGCATTGGACATTAGAGGACCAGTGCTTTGTTTCAGTTTCACAAGCAGAGTTGGACTAGATCTGGTCCGTATGTGTAGGAAACACAGTTCTTTTGTTCTGAGCACAACAACGTTTCCTGCTGTCTTAGAGACTCTAGAAAGCTAGAGCGTGCTTCTTGCTCTAAAGCAGAGTGTGATCAATGGATGAGAACTCTGCTGTGTGTTTCACTTTAGAAATGGAGGTAAATCCCAGGCTCTGAGTCTTCCTACAAAGAAGACTTCGTTTCAGGTAAGGGCAGTTTCTTTACAGCTCAAACGAACTACATCCTTCCAGAAGCTCACACGTTTCTCATCTTAAATGACAAGCATTGGAAGCTGGAGGACCTGTGCTTTGTATCAATTTCAGAGGCAGAGTTGGACTCGATATGGTCCGAATGTGTAAGAAACACCGTTCTTTTGTTCTCAGCACACTCACATTTGCTGCTGTATTAGAGAATCTATTAAGCAAGAGCTTGCTTTTTGCTCTAAAGCAGAGTGTGATCCATGGAAGAGAACTCTGCTGTGTGTTTCCCTTCAGAAATGGAGTTAAATCCCAGGCTCTGAGTCTACCTACAAGCAAGATTTCTAATCAGGTAAGGGCAGTTACATTACAGCTCAAACGAACTTCATCGTTCCCAAAGCTCACACGTTTCTCATCTTAAATGACAAGCATTGGGTGCTGGAGGACCTGTGCTTTGTATCAATTTCAGAGGCAGAGTTGGACTAGATATGGTCCGTATGTGTAGGAAACACCATTCTTGTGTTCTCAGCACACTCATGATTCCTGCTGTCTTAGAGACTCTAGAAAGCTAGAGCGTGCTTCTTGTTCTATACCAGAGTGTGATCAATTGATGAGAACTCTGCTGTGTGTTTCCCTTCAGAAATGGAGTTAAATCCCAGGCTCTGAGTCTACCTACAAGCAAGATTTCGAATCAGGTAAGGGCAGTTACATTACAGCTCAAACGAACTTCATCGTTCCCGAAGCTCACACGTTTCTCATCTTAAATGACAAGCATTGGGTGCTGGAGGACCTGTGCTTTGTATCAATTTCAGAGGCAGAGTTGGACTAGATATGGTCCGTATGTGTAGGAAACACCATTCTTGTGTTCTCAGCACACTCATGTTTCCTGCTGTCTTAGAGACTCTAGAAAGCTAGAGCGTGCTTCTTGTTCTATACCAGAGTGTGATCAATTGATGAGAACTCTGCTGTGTGTTTCACTTCAGAAATGGAGTTAAATCCCAGGCTCTGAGGCTTGCTACAAACAAGAATTCGTTTCAGGTAAGGGCATTTACTTTACACCTCAAACGAACTACATTGTTCACGAAGCTAATATGTTTATCATCTTAACTGACAAGCATTGGACATTAGAGGACCAGTGCTTTGTTTCAGTTTCACAAGCAGAGTTGGACTAGATCTGGTCCGTATGTGTAGGAAACACAGTTCTTTTGTTCTGAGCACAACAACGTTTCCTGCTGTCTTAGAGACTCTAGAAAGCTAGAGCGTGCTTCTTGCTCTAAAGCAGAGTGTGATCAATGGATGAGAACTCTGCTGTGTGTTTCACTTTAGAAATGGAGGTAAATCCCAGGCTCTGAGTCTTCCTACAAAGAAGACTTCGTTTCAGGTAAGGGCAGTTTCTTTACAGCTCAAACGAACTACATCCTTCCAGAAGCTCACACGTTTCTCATCTTAAATGACAAGCATTGGAAGCTGGAGGACCTGTGCTTTGTATCAATTTCAGAGGCAGAGTTGGACTCGATATGGTCCGAATGTGTAAGAAACACAGTTCTTTTGTTCTCAGCACACTCACATTTGCTGCTGTACTAGAGAATCTATTAAGCAAGAGCTTGCTTTTTGCTCTGAAGAAGAGTGTGATCCATGGAAGAGAACTCTGCTGTGTGTTTCCCTTCAGAAATGGAGTTAAATCCTAGGATCTGACTCTTCCTACAAACAAGATTTCGTTTCAGGGAAGGGCAGTTACTTTACAGCTCAAACGAACTACTTCGTTCACAAAGCTCACACGTTTCTCATCTTAAATGACAAGCATTGGATGCTGGAGGACCTGTGCTTTGTATCAATTTCAGAGGCAGAGTTGGACTAGATATGGTCCGTATGTGTAGGAAACACCATTCTTGTGTTCTCAGCACACTCATGTTTCCTGCTGTCTTAGAGACTCTAGAAAGCAAGAGCATGCTTCTTGCTCTAAAGCAGAGTGTGATCTATATATGAGAACTCTGCGGTGTGTTTCATTTCAGAAATGGAGTTAAACCCCAGGCTCTGAGTCTTCCTACAAGCAACACTTCTTTTCAGGTAAGGGCAGTTACTTAACAGCTCAAAGGAACTACATCGTTCCCGAAGCTCATACGTTTCTCATCTTAACTGACAAGCATTGGTTGCTGGAGGACCTGTGCTTTGTATGAGTTTCAGAAGCAGAGTTGGAATAGATATGGTCCATATGTGTAGGAAACACCGTTCTTTTGTTCTCAGCACACTCGTTTCCTGCAGTCTTAGGGACTCTAGAAAGCTAGAGCGTGATTCTTGCTCTAAAGCAGAGTGTGGTCAATGGATGAGAACTCTGCTGTGTGTTTCACTTCAGAAATGGAGGTAAATCCCAGGCTCTGAGTCTTCCTACAAACAAGACTTCGTTTCAGGTAAGGGCATTTACTTTACAGCTCAAATGAACTACATTGTTCACAAAGCTAATACGTTTATCTTCTTAACTGTCAAGCATTGGATGTTAGAGGACCTGTGGTTTGTTTCAGTTTCACAAGCAGAGTTGGACTAGATCTGGTCCGTATGGGTAGGAAACACATTTCTTTTGTTCTGAGCACAACAACGTTTCCTGCTCTATTAGAGATTCTAGAAACAAGAGCGTGCTTCTTGCTCTGAAGCAGAGTGTGATCCATGGATGAGAACTATGCTGTGTGTTTCCCTTCAGAAATGGAGTTAAATCCCAGGCTCTGTGTCTTCCAACATTCAAAACTTCGTTTCAGGTAAAGGCAGTCACTTTTCAGCTCAAATGAACTACATCGTTCACGAAGCTAAAACGTTTCTCATCTTAACTGACAAGCATTGGATGTTAGAGGACCAGTGCTTTGTCTCAGTTTCAGAAGCAGAGTTGGACTCGATATGGTCCGAATGTGTAAGAAACACCGTTCTTTTGTTCTCAGCACACTCATATTTGCTGCTGTTTTAGAGAATCTATTAAGCAAGAGCTTGCTTTTTGCTCTAAAGCAGAGTGTGATCCATGGAAGAGAACTCTGCTGTGTGTTTCCCTTCAGAAATGGAGTTAAATCCCAGGCTCTGAGTCTACCTACAAGCAAGATTTCGAATCAGGTAAGGGCAGTTACATTACAGCTCAAACGAACTTCATCGTTCCCGAAGCTCACACGTTTCTCATCTTAAATGACAAGCATTGGGTGCTGGAGGACCTGTGCTTTGTATCAATTTCAG
The DNA here is from genome assembly GCA_949786385.1 of Onychomys leucogaster. Lineage (NCBI taxonomy): Eukaryota > Metazoa > Chordata > Mammalia > Rodentia > Cricetidae > Onychomys > Onychomys leucogaster. The sequence goes on along the minus strand of CATKUP010000132.1, from coordinate 659,330 downwards.
AGGCAGAGTTGGACTAGATATGGTCCGTATGTGTAGGAAACACCATTCTTGTGTTCTCAGCACACTCATGTTTCCTGCTGTCTTAGAGACTCTAGAAAGCTAGAGCGTGCTTCTTGTTCTATACCAGAGTGTGATCAATTGATGAGAACTCTGCTGTGTGTTTCACTTCAGAAATGGAGTTAAATCCCAGGCTCTGAGGCTTGCTACAAACAAGAATTCGTTTCAGGTAAGGGCATTTACTTTACACCTCAAACGAACTACATTGTTCACGAAGCTAATATGTTTATCATCTTAACTGACAAGCATTGGACATTAGAGGACCAGTGCTTTGTTTCAGTTTCACAAGCAGAGTTGGACTAGATCTGGTCCGTATGTGTAGGAAACACAGTTCTTTTGTTCTGAGCACAACAACGTTTCCTGCTGTCTTAGAGACTCTAGAAAGCTAGAGCGTGCTTCTTGCTCTAAAGCAGAGTGTGATCAATGGATGAGAACTCTGCTGTGTGTTTCACTTTAGAAATGGAGGTAAATCCCAGGCTCTGAGTCTTCCTACAAAGAAGACTTCGTTTCAGGTAAGGGCAGTTTCTTTACAGCTCAAACGAACTACATCCTTCCAGAAGCTCACACGTTTCTCATCTTAAATGACAAGCATTGGAAGCTGGAGGACCTGTGCTTTGTATCAATTTCAGAGGCAGAGTTGGACTCGATATGGTCCGAATGTGTAAGAAACACCGTTCTTTTGTTCTCAGCACACTCACATTTGCTGCTGTATTAGAGAATCTATTAAGCAAGAGCTTGCTTTTTGCTCTAAAGCAGAGTGTGATCCATGGAAGAGAACTCTGCTGTGTGTTTCCCTTCAGAAATGGAGTTAAATCCCAGGCTCTGAGTCTACCTACAAGCAAGATTTCTAATCAGGTAAGGGCAGTTACATTACAGCTCAAACGAACTTCATTGTTCCCAAAGCTCACACGTTTCTCATCTTAAATGACAAGCATTGGGTGCTGGAGGACCTGTGCTTTGTATCAATTTCAGAGGCAGAGTTGGACTAGATATGGTCCGTATGTGTAGGAAACACCATTCTTGTGTTCTCAGCACACTCATGATTCCTGCTGTCTTAGAGACTCTAGAAAGCTAGAGCGTGCTTCTTGTTCTATACCAGAGTGTGATCAATTGATGAGAACTCTGCTGTGTGTTTCCCTTCAGAAATGGAGTTAAATCCCAGGCTCTGAGTCTACCTACAAGCAAGATTTCGAATCAGGTAAGGGCAGTTACATTACAGCTCAAACGAACTTCATCGTTCCCGAAGCTCACACGTTTCTCATCTTAAATGACAAGCATTGGGTGCTGGAGGACCTGTGCTTTGTATCAATTTCAGAGGCAGAGTTGGACTAGATATGGTCCGTATGTGTAGGAAACACCATTCTTGTGTTCTCAGCACACTCATGTTTCCTGCTGTCTTAGAGACTCTAGAAAGCTAGAGCGTGCTTCTTGTTCTATACCAGAGTGTGATCAATTGATGAGAACTCTGCTGTGTGTTTCACTTCAGAAATGGAGTTAAATCCCAGGCTCTGAGGCTTGCTACAAACAAGAATTCGTTTCAGGTAAGGGCATTTACTTTACACCTCAAACGAACTACATTGTTCACGAAGCTAATATGTTTATCATCTTAACTGACAAGCATTGGACATTAGAGGACCAGTGCTTTGTTTCAGTTTCACAAGCAGAGTTGGACTAGATCTGGTCCGTATGTGTAGGAAACACAGTTCTTTTGTTCTGAGCACAACAACGTTTCCTGCTGTCTTAGAGACTCTAGAAAGCTAGAGCGTGCTTCTTGCTCTAAAGCAGAGTGTGATCAATGGATGAGAACTCTGCTGTGTGTTTCACTTTAGAAATGGAGGTAAATCCCAGGCTCTGAGTCTTCCTACAAAGAAGACTTCGTTTCAGGTAAGGGCAGTTTCTTTACAGCTCAAACGAACTACATCCTTCCAGAAGCTCACACGTTTCTCATCTTAAATGACAAGCATTGGAAGCTGGAGGACCTGTGCTTTGTATCAATTTCAGAGGCAGAGTTGGACTCGATATGGTCCGAATGTGTAAGAAACACAGTTCTTTTGTTCTCAGCACACTCACATTTGCTGCTGTACTAGAGAATCTATTAAGCAAGAGCTTGCTTTTTGCTCTGAAGCAGAGTGTGATCCATGGAAGAGAACTCTGCTGTGTGTTTCCCTTCAGAAATGGAGTTAAATCCTAGGATCTGACTCTTCCTACAAACAAGATTTCGTTTCAGGGAAGGGCAGTTACTTTACAGCTCAAACGAACTACTTCGTTCACAAAGCTCACACGTTTCTCATCTTAAATGACAAGCATTGGATGCTGGAGGACCTGTGCTTTGTATCAATTTCAGAGGCAGAGTTGGACTAGATATGGTCCGTATGTGTAGGAAACACCATTCTTGTGTTCTCAGCACACTCATGTTTCCTGCTGTCTTAGAGACTCTAGAAAGCAAGAGCATGCTTCTTGCTCTAAAGCAGAGTGTGATCTATATATGAGAACTCTGCGGTGTGTTTCATTTCAGAAATGGAGTTAAACCCCAGGCTCTGAGTCTTCCTACAAGCAACACTTCTTTTCAGGTAAGGGCAGTTACTTAACAGCTCAAAGGAACTACATCGTTCCCGAAGCTCATACGTTTCTCATCTTAACTGACAAGCATTGGTTGCTGGAGGACCTGTGCTTTGTATGAGTTTCAGAAGCAGAGTTGGAATAGATATGGTCCATATGTGTAGGAAACACCGTTCTTTTGTTCTCAGCACACTCGTTTCCTGCAGTCTTAGGGACTCTAGAAAGCTAGAGCGTGATTCTTGCTCTAAAGCAGAGTGTGGTCAATGGATGAGAACTCTGCTGTGTGTTTCACTTCAGAAATGGAGGTAAATCCCAGGCTCTGAGTCTTCCTACAAACAAGACTTCGTTTCAGGTAAGGGCATTTACTTTACAGCTCAAATGAACTACATTGTTCACAAAGCTAATACGTTTATCTTCTTAACTGTCAAGCATTGGATGTTAGAGGACCTGTGGTTTGTTTCAGTTTCACAAGCAGAGTTGGACTAGATCTGGTCCGTATGGGTAGGAAACACATTTCTTTTGTTCTGAGCACAACAACGTTTCCTGCTCTATTAGAGATTCTAGAAACAAGAGCGTGCTTCTTGCTCTGAAGCAGAGTGTGATCCATGGATGAGAACTATGCTGTGTGTTTCCCTTCAGAAATGGAGTTAAATCCCAGGCTCTGTGTCTTCCAACATTCAAAACTTCGTTTCAGGTAAAGGCAGTCACTTTTCAGCTCAAATGAACTACATCGTTCACGAAGCTAAAACGTTTCTCATCTTAACTGACAAGCATTGGATGTTAGAGGACCAGTGCTTTGTCTCAGTTTCAGAAGCAGAGTTGGACTCGATATGGTCCGAATGTGTAAGAAACACCGTTCTTTTGTTCTCAGCACACTCACATTTGCTGCTGTATTAGAGAATCTATTAAGCAAGAGCTTGCTTTTTGCTCTAAAGCAGAGTGTGATCCATGGAAGAGAACTCTGCTGTGTGTTTCCCTTCAGAAATGGAGTTAAATCCCAGGCTCTGAGTCTACCTACAAGCAAGATTTCGAATCAGGTAAGGGCAGTTACATTACAGCTCAAACGAACTTCATCGTTCCCGAAGCTCACACGTTTCTCATCTTAAATGACAAGCATTGGGTGCTGGAGGACCTGTGCTTTGTATCAATTTCAGAGGCAGAGTTGGACTAGATATGGTCCGTATGTGTAGGAAACACCATTCTTGTGTTCTCAGCACACTCATGTTTCCTGCTGTCTTAGAGACTCTAGAAAGCTAGAGCGTGCTTCTTGTTCTATACCAGAGTGTAATCAATTGATGAGAACTCTGCTGTGTGTTTCACTTCAGAAATGGAGTTAAATCCCAGGCTCTGAGGCTTGGTAAAAACAAGAATTCGTTTCAGGTAAGGGCATTTACTTTACACCTCAAACGAACTACATTGTTCACGAAGCTAATATGTTTATCATCTTAACTGACAAGCATTGGACATTAGAGGACCAGTGCTTTGTTTCAGTTTCACAAGCAGAGTTGGACTAGATCTGGTCCGTATGTGTAGGAAACACAGTTCTTTTGTTCTGAGCACAACAACGTTTCCTGCTGTCTTAGAGACTCTAGAAAGCTAGAGCGTGCTTCTTGCTCTAAAGCAGAGTGTGATCAATGGATGAGAACTCTGCTGTGTGTTTCACTTTAGAAATGGAGGTAAATCCCAGGCTCTGAGTCTTCCTACAAACAAGACTTCGTTTCAGGTAAGGGCAGTTTCTTTACAGCTCAAACGAACTACATCCTTCCAGAAGCTCACACGTTTCTCATCTTAAATGACAAGCATTGGAAGCTGGAGGACCTGTGCTTTGTATCAATTTCAGAGGCAGAGTTGGACTCGATATGGTCCGAATGTGTAAGAAACACAGTTCTTTTGTTCTCAGCACACTCACATTTGCTGCTGTACTAGAGAATCTATTAAGCAAGAGCTTGCTTTTTGCTCTAAAGCAGAGTGTGATCCATGGAAGAGAACTCTGCTGTGTGTTTCCCTTCAGAAATGGAGTTAAATCCTAGGATCTGACTCTTCCTACAAACAAGAATTCGTTTCAGGGAAGGGCAGTTACTTTACAGCTCAAACGAACTACTTCGTTCACAAAGCTCACACGTTTCTCATCTTAAATGACAAGCATTGGATGCTGGAGGACCTGTGCTTTGTATCAATTTCAGAGGCAGAGTTGGACTAGATATGGTCCGTATGTGTAGGAAACACCATTCTTGTGTTCTCAGCACACTCATGTTTCCTGCTGTCTTAGAGACTCTAGAAAGCAAGAGCATGCTTCTTGCTCTAAAGCAGAGTGTGATCTATATATGAGAACTCTGCGGTGTGTTTCATTTCAGAAATGGAGTTAAACCCCAGGCTCTGAGTCTTCCTACAAGCAACACTTCTTTTCAGGTAAGGGCAGTTACTTAACAGCTCAAAGGAACTACATCGTTCCCGAAGCTCACACGTTTCTCATCTTAACTGACAAGCATTGGATGCTGGAGGACCTGTGCTTTGTATCAGTTTCAGAAGCAGAGTTGGAATAGATATGGTCCATATGTGTAGGAAACACCGTTCTTTTGTTCTCAGCACACTACTTTCCTGCAGTCTTAGGGACTCTAGAAAGCTAGAGCGTGATTCTTGCTCTAAAGCAGAGTGTGGTCAATGGATGAGAACTCTGCTGTGTGTTTCACTTCAGAAATGGAGGTAAATCCCAGGCTCTGAGTCTTCCTACAAACAAGACTTCGTTTCAGGTAAGGGCATTTACTTTACAGCTCAAATGAACTACATTGTTCACAAAGCTAATACGTTTATCTTCTTAACTGTCAAGCATTGGATGTTAGAGGACCAGTGCTTTGTTTCAGTTTCACAAGCAGAGTTGGACTAGATCTGGTCCGTATGGGTAGGAAACACATTTCTTTTGTTCTGAGCACAACAACGTTTCCTGCTCTATTAGAGATTCTAGAAACAAGAGCGTGCTTCTTGCTCTGAAGCAGAGTGTGATCCATGGATGAGAAATATGCTGTGTGTTTCCCTTCAGAAATGGAGTTAAATCCCAGGCTCTGTGTCTTCCAACATTCAAAACTTCGTTTCAGGTAAAGGCCGTCACTTTTCAGCTCAAATGAACTACATCGTTCACGAAGCTAAAACGTTTCTCATCTTAACTGACAAGCATTGGATGTTAGAGGACCAGTGCTTTGTCTCAGTTTCAGAAGCAGAGTTGGACTCGATATGGTCCGAATGTGTAAGAAACACCGTTCTTTTGTTCTCAGCACACTCACATTTGCTGCTGTATTAGAGAATCTATTAAGCAAGAGCTTGCTTTTTGCTCTAAAGCAGAGTGTGATCCATGGAAGAGAACTCTGCTGTGTGTTTCCCTTCAGAAATGGAGTTAAATCCCAGGCTCTGAGTCTACCTACAAGCAAGATTTCGAATCAGGTAAGGGCAGTTACATTACAGCTCAAACGAACTTCATCGTTCCCGAAGCTCACACGTTTCTCATCTTAAATGACAAGCATTGGGTGCTGGAGGACCTGTGCTTTGTATCAATTTCAGAGGCAGAGTTGGACTAGATATGGTCCGTGTGTGTAGGAAACACCATTCTTGTGTTCTCAGCACACTCATGTTTCCTGCTGTCTTAGAGACTCTAGAAAGCTAGAGCGTGCTTCTTGTTCTATACCAGAGTGTGATCAATTGATGAGAACTCTGCTGTGTGTTTCACTTCAGAAATGGAGTTAAATCCCAGGCTCTGAGGCTTGCTACAAACAAGAATTCGTTTCAGGTAAGGGCATTTACTTTACACCTCAAACGAACTACATTGTTCACGAAGCTAATATGTTTATCATCTTAACTGACAAGCATTGGACATTAGAGGACCAGTGCTTTGTTTCAGTTTCACAAGCAGAGTTGGACTAGATCTGGTCCGTATGTGTAGGAAACACAGTTCTTTTGTTCTGAGCACAACAACGTTTCCTGCTGTCTTAGAGACTCTAGAAAGCTAGAGCGTGCTTCTTGCTCTAAAGCAGAGTGTGATCAATGGATGAGAACTCTGCTGTGTGTTTCACTTTAGAAATGGAGGTAAATCCCAGGCTCTGAGTCTTCCTACAAAGAAGACTTCGTTTCAGGGAAGGGCAGTTTCTTTACAGCTCAAACGAACTACATCCTTCCAGAAGCTCACACGTTTCTCATCTTAAATGACAAGCATTGGAAGCTGGAGGACCTGTGCTTTGTATCAATTTCAGAGGCAGAGTTGGACTCGATATGGTCCGAATGTGTAAGAAACACAGTTCTTTTGTTCTCAGCACACTCACATTTGCTGCTGTACTAGAGAATCTATTAAGCAAGAGCTTGCTTTTTGCTCTGAAGCAGAGTGTGATCCATGGAAGAGAACTCTGCTGTGTGTTTCCCTTCAGAAATGGAGTTAAATCCTAGGATCTGACTCTTCCTACAAACAAGATTTCGTTTCAGGGAAGGGCAGTTACTTTACAGCTCAAACGAACTACTTCGTTCACAAAGCTCACACGTTTCTCATCTTAAATGACAAGCATTGGATGCTGGAGGACCTGTGCTTTGTATCAATTTCAGAGGCAGAGTTGGACTAGATATGGTCCGTATGTGTAGGAAACACCATTCTTGTGTTCTCAGCACACTCATGTTTCCTGCTGTCTTAGAGACTCTAGAAAGCAAGAGCATGCTTCTTGCTCTAAAGCAGAGTGTGATCTATATATGAGAACTCTGCGGTGTGTTTCATTTCAGAAATGGAGTTAAACCCCAGGCTCTGAGTCTTCCTACAAGCAACACTTCTTTTCAGGTAAGGGCAGTTACTTAACAGCTCAAAGGAACTACATCGTTCCCGAAGCTCATACGTTTCTCATCTTAACTGACAAGCATTGGTTGCTGGAGGACCTGTGCTTTGTATGAGTTTCAGAAGCAGAGTTGGAATAGATATGGTCCATATGTGTAGGAAACACCGTTCTTTTGTTCTCAGCACACTCGTTTCCTGCAGTCTTAGGGACTCTAGAAAGCTAGAGCGTGATTCTTGCTCTAAAGCAGAGTGTGGTCAATGGATGAGAACTCTGCTGTGTGTTTCACTTCAGAAATGGAGGTAAATCCCAGGCTCTGAGTCTTCCTACAAACAAGACTTCGTTTCAGGTAAGGGCATTTACTTTACAGCTCAAATGAACTACATTGTTCACAAAGCTAATACGTTTATCTTCTTAACTGTCAAGCATTGGATGTTAGAGGACCTGGGGTTTGTTTCAGTTTCACAAGCAGAGTTGGACTAGATCTGGTCCGTATGGGTAGGAAACACATTTCTTTTGTTCTGAGCACAACAACGTTTCCTGCTCTATTAGAGATTCTAGAAACAAGAGCGTGCTTCTTGCTCTGAAGCAGAGTGTGATCCATGGATGAGAACTATGCTGTGTGTTTCCCTTCAGAAATGGAGTTAAATCCCAGGCTCTGTGTCTTCCAACATTCAAAACTTCGTTTCAGGTAAAGGCAGTCACTTTTCAGCTCAAATGAACTACATCGTTCACGAAGCTAAAACGTTTCTCATCTTAACTGACAAGCATTGGATGTTAGAGGACCAGTGCTTTGTCTCAGTTTCAGAAGCAGAGTTGGACTCGATATGGTCCGAATGTGTAAGAAACACCGTTCTTTTGTTCTCAGCACACTCACATTTGCTGCTGTATTAGAGAATCTATTAAGCAAGAGCTTGCTTTTTGCTATAAAGTTGAGTGTGATCCATGGAAGAGAACTCTGCTGTGTGTTTCCCTTCAGAAATGGAGTTAAATCCCAGGCTCTGAGTCTACCTACAAGCAAGACTTCGAATCAGGTAAGGGCAGTTACATTACAGCTCAAAGGAACTACATCGTCCACGAAGCTCACAAGATTCTCATCTTAACTGACAAGCATCGGATGTTATAGGACCAGTGCTTTGTATCAGTTTCAGAAGCAAAGTTGGAATAGATATGGTCCGTTTGTGTAGGAAACACTGTTCTTTTGTTCTCAGCACACACACGTTTCCTGCTGTCTTAGAGACTCTAGAAAGCTAGAGCGTGCTTCGTGTTCTAAAGCAGAGTGTGATCAATTGATGAGAACTCTGCTGTGTGTTTCACTTCAGAAATGGAGTTAAATCCCAGGCTCTGAGTCTTCCTACAAACAAGAATTCGTTTCAGGTAAGGGCAGTTACTTTACAGCTCAAACGAACTACATTGTTTACGAAGCTAACACGTTTATCATCTTAACTGACAAGCATTGGATGTTAGAGGACCAGTGCTTTGTTTCAGTTTCACAAGCAGAGTTGGACTAGATATGGTCTGTATGTTTAGGAAACACAGTTCTTTTGTTCGGAGCACAACCACGTTTCCTGCTGTCTTAGAGACTCTAGAAAGCTAGAGCGTGCTGCTTGCTCTAAAGCAGAGTGTGATCAATGGATGAGAACTCTGCTGTGTGTTTCAGTTCAGAAATGGAGTTAAATCCCAGGCTCTGAGTCTTCCTACAAACAAGACTTCGTTTCAGGTAAGGGCAGTTACTTTACAGCTCAAACGAACTACATCCTTCCAGAAGCTCACACTCTTCGCATCTTAAATGACAAGCATTGGATGCTGGAGGACCTGTGCTTTGTATCAATTTCAGAGGCAGAGTTGGACTCGATATGGTCCGAATGTGTAAGAAACACCGTTCTTTTGTTCTCAGCACACTCACATTTGCTGCTGTATTAGAGAATCAATTAAGCAAGAGCGTGCTTTTTGCTGTAAAGCAGAGTGTGGTCCATGGAAGAGAACTCTGCTGTATGTTTCCCTTCAGAAATGGAGTTAAATCCCAGGCTCTGAGTCTACCTACAAGCAAGATTTCGAATCAGGTAAGGGCAGTTACATTACAGCTCAAACGAACTTCATAGTTCCCGAAGCTCACACGTTTCTCATCTTAAATGACAAGAATTGGGTGCTGGCGGACCTGTGCTTTGTATCAATTTCAGAGGCAGAGTTAGACTAGATATGGTCCGTATGTGTAGGAAACACCATTCTTGTGTTCTCAGCACACTCATGTTTCCTGCTGTCTTAGAGACTCTAGAAAGCTAGAGCGTGCTTCTTGTTCTATACCAGAGTGTGATCAATTGATGAGAACTCTGCTGTGTGTTTCACTTCAGAAATGGAGTTAAATCCCAGGCTCTGAGGCTTGCTACAAACAAGAATTCGTTTCAGGTAAGGGCATTTACTTTACAGCTCAAATGAACTACATTGTTCACGAAGCTAATACGTTTATCATCTTAGCTGTCAAGCATTGGATGTTAGAGGACCAGTGCTTTGTTTCAGTTTCACAAGCAGAGTTGGACTAGATCTGGTCCGTATGTGTAGGAAACACAGTTCTTTTGTTCTGAGCACAACAACGTTTCCTGCTGTATTAGAGAATCTAGAAACAAGAGCGTGCTTCTTGCTCTGAAGCAGAGTGTGATCCATGGATGAGAACTATGCTGTGCGTTTCCCTTCAGAAATGGAGTTAAATCCCAGGCTCTGTGTCTTCCAACATTCAAAACTTCGTTTCAGGTAAAGGCACTCACTTTTCAGCTCAAACGAACTACATCGTTCACGAAGCTAAAACGATTCTCATCTTAACTGACAAGCATCGGATGATAGAGGACCTGTGCTTTGTATCTACTTCAGAGGCAGAGTTCAACATGACATGGTCCGTATGTGTAGGAAACACTGTTCTTTTGTTCTCAGCACACTCATTTCCTGCTGTCTTAGGGACTCTAGAAAGCTAGAGCGTGCTTCTTGCTCTAAAGCAGAGTGTGATCAATGGATGAGAACTCTGCTGTGTGTTTCACTTCATAAATGGAGTTAATCCCAGGCTCTGAGTCTTCCTACAAAAAAGACATCGCATCAGGTAAGGGCAGTTTCTTTATAGCTCATACGAACTACATCGTTCCCGAAGCTCACATGTTTCTCATCTTAAATGGCAAGCATTGGATGCTGGAGGACCTGTGCTTTGTATCAATTTCAGAGGCAGAATTGGAGTAGATATGGTCCGTATGTGTAGGAAACACGGTTCTTGTGTTCTCAGCACACTCATGTTTCCTGCTGTCTTAGAGACTCTAGAAAGCAAGAGCGTGCTTCTTGCTCTATAACAGAGTGTGATCTATATATGAGAACTCTGCTGTGTGTTTCTCTTCAGAAATGGAGTTAAATCCCAGGCTCTGTGTCTTCCAACATTCAAAACTTCGTTTCAGGTAAGGGCAGTTACTTTACAACTCAAAGGAACTACATCGTTCACGAAGCTAAAACGTTTCTCATCTTTACTGACAAGCATTGGATGTTAGAGGACCAGTGCTTTGTCTCAGTTTCAGAAGCAGAGATGGACTAGATATGGTCCGTATGTGTAGGAAACAACGTTCTTTTGTTCTCAGCAAACTCACGTTTCCTGCTGTCTTAGAGACTCTAGAAAGCTAGAGCGTGCTTCTTGCTCTAAAGCAGAGTGTGATCAATTGATGAGAACTCTGCTGTGTGTTTCACTTCAGAAATGGAGTTAAATCCCAGGCTCTGAGTCTTCCTACAAACAAGACTTCGTTTCAGGTAAGGGCAGTTTCTTTACAGCTCAAACGAACTACATCCTTCCAGAAGCTCACACGTTTCTCATCTTAAATGACAAGAATTGGATGCTGGAAGACTTGTGTTTTGTATCAATTTCAGAGGCAGAGTTGGACTCGATATGGTCCGAATGTGTAAGAAACACCGTTCTTTTGTTCTCAGCACACTCACATTTGCTGCTGTATTAGAGAATCTATTAAGCAAGAGCTTGCTTTTTGCTCTAAAGCAGAGTGTGATCCATGGAAGTGAACTCTGCTGTGTGTTTCCCTTCAGAAATGGAGTTAAATCCCAGGCTCTGAGTCTACCTACAAGCAAGACTTCGAATCAGGTAAGGGCAGTTACATTACAGCTCAAAGGAACTACATCGTCCACGAAGCTCACAAGATTCTCATCTTAACTGACAAGCATCGGATGTTATAGGACCAGTGCTTTGTATCAGTTTCAGAAGCAAAGTTGGAATAGATATGGTCCGTTTGTGTTGGAAACACTGTTCTTTTGTTCTCAGCACACACACGTTTCCTGCTGTCTTAGAGACTCTAGAAAGCTAGAGCGTGCTTCGTGTCCTAAAGCAGAGTGTGATCAATTGATGAGAAGTCTGCTGTGTGTTTCCCTTCAGAAATGGAGTTAAATCCCAGGCTCTGAGTCTACCTACAAGCAAGACTTCGAATCAGGTAAGGGCAGTTACATTACAGCTCAAAGGAACTACATCGTCCACGAAGCTCACAAGATTCTCATCTTAACTGACAAGCATCGGATGTTATAGGAGCAGTGCTTTGTATCAGTTTCAGAAGCAAAGTTGGAACAGATATGGTCCGTTTGTTTAGGAAACACTGTTCTTTTGTTCTCAGCACACACACGTTTCCTGCTGTCTTAGAGACTCTAGAAAGCTAGAGCGTGCTTCGTGTTCTAAAGCAGAGTGTGATCAATTGATGAGAACCCTGCTGTGTGTTTCACTTCAGAAATGGAGTTAAATCCCAGGCTCTGAGTCTTCCTACAAACAAGAATTCGTTTCAGGTAAGGGCAGTTACTTTACAGCTCAAACGAACTACATTGTTTACGAAGCTAACACGTTTATCATCTTAACTGACAAGCATTGGATGTTAGAGGACCAGTGCTTTGTTTCAGTTTCACAAGCAGAGTTGGACTAGATATGGTCTGTATGTTTAGGAAACACAGTTCTTTTGTTCGGAGCACAACCACGTTTCCTGCTGTCTTAGAGACTCTAGAAAGCTAGAGCGTGCTGCTTGCTCTAAAGCCGAGTGTGATCAATGGATGAGAACTCTGCTGTGTGTTTCAGTTCAGAAATGGAGTTAAATCCCAGGCTCTGAGTCTTCCTACAAACAAGACTTCGTTTCAAGTAAGGGCAGTTACTTTACAGCTCAAACGAACTACATCCTTCCAGAAGCTCACACTTTTCGCATCTTAAATGACAAGCATTGGATGCTGGAGGACCTGTGCTTTGTATCAATTTCAGAGGCAGAGTTGGACTCGATATGGTCCGAATGTGTAAGAAACACCGTTCTTTTGTTCTCAGCACACTCACATTTGCTGCTGTATTAGAGAATCAATTAAGCAAGAGCGTGCTTTTTGCTGTAAAGCAGAGTGTGGTCCATGGAAGAGAACTCTGCTGTATGTTTCCCTTCAGAAATGGAGTTAAATCCCAGGCTCTGCGTCTACCTACAAGCAAGATTTCGAATCAGGTAAGGGCAGTTACATTACAGCTCAAACGAACTTCATCGTTCCCGAAGCTCACACGTTTCTCATCTTAAATGACAAGCATTGGGTGCTGGCGGACCTGTGCTTTGTATCAATTTCAGAGGCAGAGTTGGACTAGATATGGTCCGTATGTGTAGGAAACACCATTCTTGTGTTCTCAGCACACTCATGTTTCCTGCTGTCTTAGAGACTCTAGAAAGCTAGAGCGTGCTTCTTGTTCTATACCAGAGTGTGATCAATTGATGAGAACTCTGCTGTGTGTTTCACTTCAGAAATGGAGTTAAATCCCAGGCTCTGAGTCTACCTACAAGCAAGACTTCGAATCAGGTAAGGGCAGTTACATTACAGCTCAAACGAACTACATAGTTCACGAAGCTAAAACGATTCTCATCTTAACTGACAAGCATTGGATAATAGAGGACCTGTGCTTTGTATCAATTTCAGAGGCAGAGTTCAACAACACATGGTCCGTATGTGTAGGAAACACCGTTCTTTTGTTCTCAGCACACTCGTTTCCTGCAGTCTTAGGGACTCTAGAAAGCTAGAGCGTGCTTCTTGCTCTAAAGCAGAGTGTGATCAATGGATGAGAACTCTGCTGTGTGTTTCACTTCAGAAATGGAGGTAAATCCCAGGCTCTGAGTCTTCCTACAAACAAGAATTCATTTCAGGTAAAGGCAGTCACTTTTCAGCTCAAACGAACTACATCATTCACGAAGCTAAAACGTTTCTCATCTTAACTGACAAGCATTGGATGTAGGAGGACCAGTGCTTTGTCTCAGTTTCAGAAGCAGAGATGGACTAGATATGGTCCGTATGTGTAGGAAACACCATTCTTTTGTTCTCAGCAAACTCACGTTTCCTGCTGTCTTAGAGACTCTAGAAAGCTAGAGCGTGCTTCTTGCTCTAAAGCAGAGTGTGATCAATGGATGAGAACTCTGCTGTGTGTTTCACTTCAGAAATGGAGTGAAATCCCAGGCTCTGTGTCTTCCTACAATAACACTTCGTTTCAGGTAGGGCAGTCACTTTTCAGCTCAAACGAACTACATCGTTCACGAAGCTCACACGTTTCTCATCTTAACTGACAAGCATTGGATGTTATAGGACCAGTGCTTTGTATCAGTTTCAGAAACAGAGTTGGACAAGATATGATCCGTATGTGTAGAAAAGACCGTTCTTTGTTCTCAGCACACTCACGTTTCCTGCTGTGTTAGAGACTCTAGAAAGCTATAGCGGGCTTCTTGCTCTAAATCAGAGTGTGATCCATGGAAGAGAACTCTGCTTTGTGTTTCCCTTCAGAAATGGAGTTAAATCCCAGGCTCTGTGTCTTCCAACATGCAAGGTTCGTTTCAGGGAAGGACAGTCACTTTTCAGCTCAAACGAACTACATCGTTCACGAAGCTCACATTTTTCTCATCTTAAATGACAAGCATTGGATGTTAGAGGATCTGAGCTTTGTATCAATTTCAGAGGCAGAGTTGGACTTGATATGTTCCGAATGTGTAGGAAACACCGTTCTTTTCCTCTCATCACACCCATGTTTCCTGCTGTCTTAGAGATTCTAGAAAGCAAGAGCGTCCTTCTTGCATTTAAGCAGAGTGTGATGTATATATGAGAACCCTGCTGTGTGTTTCACTTCAGAAATGGAGTTAAACCCCAGGCTCTGAGTCTTCCTACAAGCAACACTTCGTTTCAGGTAAGGGCAGTTACTTTACAGCTCAAACAAACTACATCGTTCACGAAGCTCACACGTTTCTCATCTTAACTGACAAGCATTGGATGTTAGTGGACCTGTGGATTGTTTCAGTTTCACAAGCAGAGTTGTACTAGATATGGTCCGCATGTGTAGGAAACACTGTTCTTTTGTTCTGAACACAACCTTGTTTCCTGCTATATTAGAGAATCTAGAAAGCTAGAGCGTGCTTCTTGCTCTAAAGCAGAGTGTGATCCATGGAAGAGAACTCTGCTGTGTGTTTCCTTTCAGAATTCGAGTTAAATCCCAGGCTCTGAGTCTACCTACAAGCAAGACTTCGAATCATGTAAGGGCAGTTACATTACAGCTCAAACGAACTACATCGTTCAGGAAGCTAAAACGATTCTCATCTTAACTGACAAGCATCGGATGTTAGAGGACCTGTGCTTTGTATCAATTTCAGAGGCAGAGTTGGACTAGATATGGTCCGTATGTGTAGGAAACACCATTCTTGTGTTCTAAGCACACTCATGTTTCCTGCTGTCTTAGAGACTCTAGAAAGCAAGAGCGTGCTTCTTGCTCTAAAGCAGAGTGTGATCTATATATGAGAACTCTGCTGTGTGTTTCACTTCAGAAACGGAGTTAAACCCCAGGCTCTGAGTCTTCCTACAAGCAACACTTCGTTTCAGGTAAGGGCAGTTACTTTACAGCTCAAACGAACTACTTCATTCATGAAGCTAACACATTTCTCATCTTAAATGACAAGCATTGGATGCTGGAGGACCTGTGCTTTGTATCTATTTCAGAGGCAGAGTTCAACAAGACATGGTCCGTATGTGTAGGAAACACAGTTCTTTTGTTCTGAACACAACCATGTTTCCTGCTGTATTAGAGAATCTAGAAAGCAAGAGTGTGCTTCTTGCTCTAAAGCAGAGTGTGATCCATGGAAGAGAACTCTGCTGTGTGTTTCCCTTCAGAAATGGAATTAAATCTCAGGCTCTGAGTCTTCCTACAAGCAAGACTTCGAATCAGGTAAGGGCAGTTACTTTACAGCTCAAACGAACTACATCGTTCACGAATCTCACACGTTTCTCATCTTAACTGACAAGCATCGGATGTTATAGGACCAGTGCTTTGTATCAGTTTCAGAAGCAGAGTTGGAATAGATATGGTCCATATGTGTAGGAAACACCGTTCTTTTGTTCTCAGCACACTCACGTTTCCTGCTGTCTTAGAGACTCTAGAAGCTAGAGCGTGCTTCTTGCTCTAAAGCAGAGTGTGATCAATGGATGAGAACTCTGCTGTGTGTTTCACTTCAGAAATGGTGTTAAATCCCAGGCTCTGAGTCTTCCTACAAACAAGAATTTGTTTCAGGTAAGGGGAGTTACTTTACAGTTCAAACAAACTACATCGTTCACGAAGCTCACAAGTTTATCATCTTAACTGACAAGTATTGGATGTTAGTGGACCTGTGGTTTGTTTCAGTTTCACAAGCAGAGTTGGACTAGATATGGTCCGTATGTGTCGGAAACACAGTTCTTTGGTTCTGAGTACAACCACGTTTCCTGCTCTATTAGAGAATCTAGAGAGCAAGAGCGTGCTTCTTGCTCTGAAGCTGATTGTGATCCATGGATGAGAACTATGCTGTGTGTTTCCCTTCAAAAATGGAGTTAAATCCCAGGCTCTGTGTCTTCCAACATGCAAGACTTCGTTTCAGGGAATTGCAGTCACTTTTCAGCTCAAACGAACTACATAGTTCACGAAGCTCACACGATTCTCATCTTTTCTGACAAGCATTGGATTTTAGAGGACCAGTGCCTTGTATCAGTTTCAGAAGCAGAGTTGGACTAGATATGGTCCGTATGTGTAGGAAACTCAGTTCTTTTGTTCCCATCACACTCAGGTTTCCTGCTGTCTTAGTGACACTGGAAAGCAAGAGCGTGCTTCTTGCTCTAAAGCAGAGTGTGATCAATGCATGAGAACTCGGCTGTGTGTTTCACTTCAGAAATGGAGTTAAATCCCAGGCTCTGAGTTTTCCCACAAACAAGAATTCGTTTCGGGTAAGGGCAGTTACTTTACAGCTCAAACGAACTCCATCGTTCATGAAGCTCACAAGTTGATCATCTTAACTGACAAGTATTGGATGTTAGTGGACCTGTGGTTTGTTTCAGTTTCAGAAGCAGAGTTGGAATAGATATGGTCCGTATGTGTAGGAAACACAGTTCTTTTGTTCTGAACACAACCATGTTTCCTGCTGTATTAGAGAATCTAGAAAGCAAGAGTGTGCTTCTTGCTCTAAAGCAGAGTGTGATCCATGGAAGAGAACTCTGCTGTGTGTTTCCCTTCAGAAATGGAATTAAATCTCAGGCTCTGAGTCTTCCTACAAGCAAGACTTCGAATCAGGTAAGGGCAGTTACTTTACATCTCAAACGAACTACATCGTTCACGAAGCTCACACGTTTTTCATCTTAACTGACAAGCATTGGATGTTAGTGGACCTGTGGTTTGTTTCAGTTTCACAAGCAGAGTTGGAATAGATATGGTCTGTATGTGTAGGAAACACAGTTCTTTTGTTCTGAACACAACCATGTTTCCTGCTGTATTAGAGAATCTAGAAAGCAAGAGTGTCCTTCTTGCTCTAAAGCAGAGTGTGATCCATGGAAGATAACTCTGCTGTGTGTTTCCCTTCAGAAATGGAATTAAATCTCAGGCTCTGAGTCTTCCTACAAGCAAGACTTCGAATCAGGTAAGGGCAGTTACTTTACAGCTCAAAAGAACTACATCGTTCACGAAGCTCACACGTTTCTCATCTTAACTGACAAGCATCGGATGTTATAGGACCAGTGCTTTGTATCAGTTTCAGAAGCAGAGTTGGAATAGATATGGTCCATATGTGTAGGAAACACCGTTCTTTTGTTCTCAGCACACTCACGTTTCCTGCTGTCTTAGAGACTCTAGAAGCTAGAGCGTGCTTCTTGCTCTAAAGCAGAGTGTGATCAATGCATGAGAACTCGGCTGTGTGTTTCACTTCAGAAATGGTGTTAAATCCCAGGCTCTGAGTCTTCCTACAAACAAGAATTTGTTTCAGGTAAGGGGAGTTACTTTACAGTTCAAACGAACTACATCGTTCACGAAGCTCACAAGTTTATCATCTTAACTGACAAGTATTGGATGTTAGTGGACCTGTGGTTTGTTTCAGTTTCACAAGCAGAGTTGGACTAGATATGGTCCGTATGTGTCGGAAACACAGTTCTTTGGTTCTGAGTACAACCACGTTTCCTGCTCTATTAGAGAATCTAGAGAGCAAGAGCGTGCTTCTTGCTCTGAAGCAGAGTGTGATCCATGGATGAGAACTATGCTGTGTGTTTCCCTTCAGAAATGGAGTTAAATCCCAGGCTCTGTGTCTTCCAACATGCAAGACTTCGTTTCAGGGAATTGCAGTCACTTTTCAGCTCAAACGAACTACATAGTTCACGAAGCTCACACGATTCTCATCTTTTCTGACAAGCATTGGATTTTAGAGGACCAGTGCCTTGTATCAGTTTCAGAAGCAGAGTTGGACTAGATATGGTCCGTATGTGTAGGAAACTCAGTTCTTTTGTTCCCATCACACTCAGGTTTCCTGCTGTCTTAGTGACACTGGAAAGCAAGAGCGTGCTTCTTGCTCTAAAGCAGAATGTGATCAATGCATGAGAACTCTGCTGTGTGTTTCCCTTCAGAAATGGAATTAAATCTCAGGCTCTGAGTCTTCCTACAAGCAAGACTTCGAATCAGGTAAGGGCAGTTACTTTACATCTCAAACGAACTACATCGTTCACGAAGCTCACACGTTTTTCATCTTAACTGACAAGCATTGGATGTTAGTGGACCTGTGGTTTGTTTCAGTTTCACAAGCAGAGTTGGAATAGATATGGTCCGTATGTGTAGGAAACACAGTTCTTTTGTTCTGAACACAACCATGTTTCCTGCTGTATTAGAGAATCTAGAAAGCAAGAGTGTCCTTCTTGCTCTAAAGCAGAGTGTGATCCATGGAAGATAACTCTGCTGTGTGTTTCCCTTCAGAAATGGAATTAAATCTCAGGCTCTGAGTCTTCCTACAAGCAAGACTTCGAATCAGGTAAGGGCAGTTACTTTACAGCTCAAAAGAACTACATCGTTCACGAAGCTCACACGTTTCTCATCTTAACTAACAAGCATCGGATGTTATAGGACCAGTGCTTTGTATCAGTTTCAGAAGCAGAGTTGGAATAGATATGGTCCGTATGTGTAGGAAACACCGTTCTTTTGTTCTCAGCACACTCACGTTTCCTGCTGTCTTAGAGAGTCTAGAAGCTAGAGCGTCCTTCTTGCTCTAAAGCAGAGTGTGATCAATGCATGAGAACTCGGCTGTGTGTTTCACTTCAGAAATGGAGTTAAATCCCAGGCTCTGAGTCTTCCTACAAACAAGACTTCGTTTCAGGTAAGGGCAGTTACTTTACAGCTCAAACGAACTACATCGTTCACGAAGCTCACACGTTTGTCATCTTAACTGACAAGCATTGGATGTTAGTGGACCTGTGGTTTGTTTCAGTTTCACGAGCAGAGTTGGACCAGATATGGTCCGTATGTGTCGGAAACACAGTTCTTTGGTTCTGAGTACAACCACGTTTCCTGCTCTATTAGAGAATCTAGAGAGCAAGAGTTTGCTTCTTGCTCTGAAGCAGAGTGTGATCCATGGATGAGAACTATGCTGTGTGTTTCCCTTCAGAAATGGAGTTAAATCCCAGGCTCTGTGTCTTCCAACATGCAAGACTTCGTTTCAGGGAATTGCAGTCACTTTTCAGCTCAAACGAACTACATAGTTCACGAAGCTCACACGATTCTCATCTTTTCTGACAAGCATTGGATTTTAGAGGACCAGTGCCTTGTATCAGTTTCAGAAGCAGAGTTGGACTAGATATGGTCCGTATGTGTAGGAAACACAGTTCTTTTGTTCCCATCACACTCAGGTTTCCTGCTGTCTTAGTGACTCTGGAAAGCAAGAGCGTGCTTCTTGCTCTAAAGCAGAGTGTGATCAATGCATGAGAACTCGGCTGTGTGTTTCACTTCAGAAATGGAGTTAAATCCCAGGCTCTGAGTCTTCCTACAAACAAGACTTCGTTTCAGGTAAGGGCAGTTACTTTACAGCTCAAACGAACTACATCGTTCACGAAGCTCACACGATTCTCATCTTTTCTGACAAGCATTGGATTTTAGAGGACCAGTGCCTTGTATCAGTTTCAGAAGCAGAGTTGGACTAGATATGGTCCGTATGTGTAGGAAACACAGTTCTTTTGTTCCCATCACACTCAGGTTTCCTGCTGTCTTACTGACTCTGGAAAGCAAGAGCGTGCTTCTTGCTCTAAAGCAGAGTGTGATCAATGCATGAGAACTTGGCTGTGTGTTTCACTTCGGAAATGGAGTTAAATCCCAGGCTCTGAGTTTTCCAACAAACAAGAATTCGTTTCAGGTAAGGGCAGTTACTTTACAGCTCAAAAGAACTACATCGTTCACGAAGCTCACACGTTTCTCATCTTAACTGACAAGTATTGCATGTTAGTGGACCTGTGGTTTGTTTCAGTTTCAGAAGCAGAGTTGGAATAGATATGGTCCGTATGTGTAGGAAACACTGTTCTTTTTTTCTCAGAGCACTCACGTTTCGTGCTGTATTAGAGAATCTAGAAAGCAAGAGCGTGCTTCTTGCTCTGAAGCAGAGTGAGATCCATGGATGAGAACTATGCTGTGTGTTCTCTCTTCAGAAATGGAGTGAAATCCCAGGCTCTGTGTCTTCCTACAAGCAAGAATTCCTTTCAAGTAAGGGCAGTCACTTTTCAGCTCAAACGAACTACATCCCTCACGAATCTCACAGGTTTCTCATCTTAAATGCCAAGCATTGGATGCTGGAGGACCTGTGCTTTGTATCAATTTCAGAAGCAGAGTTGGAATAGATATGGTCCGTATGTGTAGGAAACACCGTTCTTTTGTTCTCAGCACACTCACATTTCCTGCTGTCTTAGAGACTCTAGAAGCTAGAGCGTGCTTCTTGCTCTAAAGCAGAGTGTGATCAATGCATGAGAACTCGGCTGTGTGTTTCACTTCAGAAATGGAGTTAAATCCCAGGCTCTGAGTCTTCCTACAAACAAGACTTCGTTTCAGATAAGGGCAGTTACTTTACAGCTCAAACGAACTACATCGTTCACGAAGCTCACACGTTTGTCATCTTAACTGACAAGCATTGGATGTTAGTGGACCTGTGGTTTATTTCAGTTTCACGAGCAGAGTTGGACCAGATATGGTCCATATGTGTCGGAAACACAGTTCTTTGGTTCTGAGTACACCCACGTTTCCTGCTCTATTAGAGAATCTAGAGAGCAAGAGTGTGCTTCTTGCTCTAAAGCAGAGTGTGATCCATGGAAGAGAACTCTGCTGTGTGTTTCCCTTCAGAAATGGAATTAAATCTCAGGCTCTGAGTCTTCCTACAAGCAAGACTTCGAATCAGGTAAGGGCAGTTACTTTACAGCTCAAACGAACTACATCGTTCACGAATCTCACACGTTTCTCATCTTAACTGACAAGCATCGGATGTTATAGGACCAGTGCTTTGTATCAGTTTCAGAAGCCGAGTTGGAATAGATATGGTCCGTATGTGTAGGAAACACCGTTCTTTTGTTCTCAGCACACTCACGTTTCCTGCTATCTTAGAGACTCTAGAAGCTCGAGCGTGCTTCTTGCTCTAAAGCAGAGTGTGATCAATGCATGAGAACTCGGCTGTGTGTTTCACTTCAGAAATGGTGTTAAATCCCAGGTTCTGAGTCTTCCTACAAAGAAGAATTTGTTTCAGGTAAGGGGAGTTACTTTACAGTTCAAACGAACTACATCGTTCACGAAGCTCACAAGTTGATCATCTTAACTGACAAGTATTGGATGTTAGTGGACCTGTGGTTTGTTTCAGTTTCAGAAGCAGAGTTGGAATAGATATGGTCCGTATGTGTAGGAAACACAGTTCTTTTGTTCTGAACACAACCATGTATCCTGCTGTATTAGAGAATCTAGAAAGCAAGAGTGTGCTTCTTGCTCTAAAGCAGAGTGTGATCCATGGAAGAGAACTCTGCTGTGTGTTTCCCTTCAGAAATGGAATTAAATCTCAGGCTCTGAGTCTTCCTACAAGCAAGACTTCGAATCAGGTAAGGGCAGTTACTTTACAGCTCAAACGAACTACATCATTCACGAAGCTCACACGTTTTTCATCTTAACTGACAAGCATTGGATGTTAGTGGACCTGTGGTTTGTTTCAGTTTCACAAGCAGAGTTGGAATAGATATGGTCCGTATGTGTAGGAAACACAGTTCTTTTGTTCTGAACACAACCATGTTTCCTGCTGTATTAGAGAATCTAGAAAGCAAGAGTGTGCTTCTTGCTCTAAAGCAGAGTGTGATCCATGGAAGACAACTCTGCTGTGTGTTTCCCTTCAGAAATGGAATTAAATCTCAGGCTCTGAGTCTTCCTACAAGCAAGACTTCGAATCAGGTAAGGGAAGTTACTTTACAACTCAAAAGAACTACATCGTTCACGAAGCTCACACGTTTCTCATCTTAACTGACAAGTATTGCATGTTAGTGGACCTGTGGTTTGTTTCAGTTTCAGAAGCAGAGTTGGAATAGATATGGTCCGTTTGTGTAGGAAACACTGTTCTTTTTTTCTCAGAGCACTCACGATTCGTGCTGTATTAGAGAATCTAGAAAGCAAGAGCGTGCTTCTTGCTCTGAAGCAGAGTGGATCCATGGATGAGAACTATGCTGTGTGTCCTCTCTTCAGAAATGGATTGAAATCCCAGGCTCTGTGTCTTCCTACAAGCAAGAATTCCTTTCAAGTAAGGGCAGTCACTTTTCAGCTCAAACGAACTACATCCTTCACGAATCTCACAGGTTTCTCATCTTAAATGACAAGCATTGGATGCTGCAGGACCTGTGCTTTGTATCAATTTCATAGGCAGAGTTGGAATTGATATGGTGTGAATGTGTAAGAAACACCGTTCTTTTTTTCTCAGCACACTCATGTTTCCTTCTGTCTTAGAGCCTCTAGAAAGCAAGAGCATGCTTCTTGCTCTAAAGCAGAGTGTGATCAATGGATAATAATTCTGCTGTATGTTTCACTTCAGAAATGGAGTTAAATCCCAGGCTCTGAGTCTTCCTACAAACAAGACTTCGTTTCAGGTAAGGGCAGTTACTTTACAGCTCAAACGAACTACATCGTTCACGAAGCTCACACGTTTGTCATCTTAACTGACAAGCATTGGATGTTAGTGGACCTGTGGTTTGTTTCAGTTTCACAAGCAGAGTTGGACTAGATATGGTACGTATGTGTAGGAAACACAGTTCTTTTGTTCTGAACACAACCATGTTTCCTGCTGTATTAGAGAATCTAGAAAGCAAGAGTGTGCTTCTTGCTCTAAAGCAGAGTGTGATCCATGGAAGAGAACTCTGCTGTGTGTTTCCCTTCAGAAATGGAATTAAATCTCAGGCTCTGAGTCTTCCTACAAGCAAGACTTCGAATCAGGTAAGGGCAGTTACTTTACAGCTCAAATGAACTACATCGTTCACGAATCTCACACTTTTCTCATCTTAACTGACAAGCATCGGATGTTATAGGACCAGTGCTTTGTATCAGTTTCAGAAGCAGAGTTGGAATAGATATGGTCCGTATGTGTAGGAAACACCGTTCTTTTGTTCTCAGCACACTCACGTTTCCTGCTGTCTTAGAGACTCTAGAAGCTAGAGCGTGCTTCTTGCTCTAAAGCAGAGTGTGATCAATGCATGAGAACTCGGCTGTGTTTTTCACTTCAGAAATGGTGTTAAATCCCAGGCTCTGAGTCTTCCTACAAACAAGAATTTGTTTCAGGTAAGGGGAGTTACTTTACAGTTCAAACGAACTACATCGTTCACGAAGCTCACAAGTTTATCATCTTAACTGACAAGTATTGGATGTTAGTGGACCTGTGGTTTGTTTCAGTTTCACAAGCAGAGTTGGACTAGATATGGTCCGTATGTGTCAGAAACACAGTTCTTTGGTTCTGAGTACAACCACGTTTCCTGCTCTATTAGAGAATCTAGAGAGCAAGAGCGTGCTTCTTGCTCTGAAGCAGAGTGTGATCCATGGATGAGAACTATGCTGTCTGTTTCCCTTCAGAAATGGAGTTAAATCCCAGGCTCTGTGTCTTCCAACATGCAAGACTTCGTTTCAGGGAATTGCAGTCACTTTTCAGCTCAAACGAACTACATAGTTCACGAAGCTCACACGATTCTCATCTTTTCTGACAAGCATTGGATTTTAGAGGACCAGTGCCTTGTATCAGTTTCAGAAGCAGAGTTGGACTAGATATGGTCCGTATGTGTAGGAAACTCAGTTCTTTTGTTCCCATCACACTCAGGTTTCCTGCTGTCTTAGTGACACTGGAAAGCAAGAGCGTGCTTCTTGCTCTAAAGCAGAATGTGATCAATGCATGAGAACTCGGCTGTGTGTTTCACTTCAGAAATGGAGTTAAATCCCAGGCTCTGAGTTTTCCCACAAACAAGAATTCGTTTCAGGTAAGGGCAGTTACTTTACAGCTCAAACGAACTCCATCATTCATGAAGCTCACAAGTTGATCATCTTAACTGACAAGTATTGGATGTTAGTGGACCTGTGGTTTGTTTCAGTTTCAGAAGCAGAGTTGGAATAGATATGGTCCGTATGTGTAGGAAACACAGTTCTTTTGTTCTGAACACAACCATGTTTCCTGCTGTATTAGAGAATCTAGAAAGCAAGAGTGTGCTTCTTGCTCTAAAGCAGAGTGTGATCCATGGAAGAGAACTCTGCTGTGTGTTTCCCTTCAGAAATGGAATTAAATCTCAGGCTCTGAGTCTTCCTACAAGCAAGACTTCGAATCAGGTAAGGGCAGTTACTTTACATCTCAAACGAACTACATCGTTCACGAAGCTCACACGTTTTTCATCTTAACTGACAAGCATTGGATGTTAGTGGACCTGTGGTTTGTTTCAGTTTCACAAGCAGAGTTGGAATAGATATGGTCCGTATGTGTAGGAAACACAGTTCTTTTGTTCTGAACACAACCATGTTTCCTGCTGTATTAGAGAATCTAGAAAGCAAGAGTGTGCTTCTTGCTCTAAAGCAGAGTGTGATCCATGGAAGAGAACTCTGCTGTGTGTTTCCCTTCAGAAATGGAATTAAATCTCAGGCTCTGAGTCTTCCTACAAGCAAGACTTCGAATCAGGTAAGGGCAGTTACTTTACAGCTCAAATGAACTACATCGTTCACGAATCACACACGTTTCTCATCTTAACTGACAAGCATCGGATGTTATAGGACCAGTGCTTTGTATCAGTTTCAGAAGCAGAGTTGGAATAGATACGGTCCGTATGTGTAGGAAACACCGTTCTTTTGTTCTCAGCACACTCACGTTTCCTGCTGTCTTAGAGACTCTAGAAGCTAGAGCGTGCTTCTTGCTCTAAAGCAGAGTGTGATCAATGCATGAGAACTCGGCTGTGTGTTTCACTTCAGAAATGGTGTTAAATCCCAGGCTCTGAGTCTTCCTACAAACAAGAATTTGTTTCAGGTAAGGGGAGTTACTTTACAGTTCAAACGAACTACATCGTTCACGAAGCTCACAAGTTTATCATCTTAACTGACAAGTATTGGATGTTAGTGGACCTGTGGTTTGTTTCAGTTTCACAAGCAGAGTTGGACTAGATATGGTCCGTATGTGTCGGAAACACAGTTCTTTGGTTCTGAGTACAACCACGTTTCCTGCTCTATTAGAGAATCTAGAGAGCAAGAGCGTGCTTCTTGCTCTGAAGCAGAGTGTGATCCATGGATGAGAACTATGCTGTCTGTTTCCCTTCAGAAATGGAGTTAAATCCCAGGCTCTGTGTCTTCCAACATGCAAGACTTCGTTTCAGGGAATTGCAGTCACTTTTCAGCTCAAACGAACTACATAGTTCACGAAGCTCACATGATTCTCATCTTTTCTGACAAGCATTGGATTTTAGAGGACCAGTGCCTTGTATCAGTTTCAGAAGCAGAGTTGGACTAGATATGGTCCGTATGTGTAGGAAACTCAGTTCTTTTGTTCCCATCACACTCAGGTTTCCTGCTGTCTTAGTGACACTGGAAAGCAAGAGCGTGCTTCTTGCTCTAAAGCAGAATGTGATCAATGCATGAGAACTCGGCTGTGTGTTTCACTTCAGAAATGGAGTTAAATCCCAGGCTCTGAGTTTTCCCACAAACAAGACTTCGTTTCAGGTAAGGGCAGTTACTTTACAGCTCAAAAGAACTACATCGTTCACGAAGCTCACACGTTTCTCATCTTAACTGACAAGCATCGGATGTTATAGGACCAGTGCTTTGTATCAGTTTCAGAAGCAGAGTTGGAATAGATATGGTCCGTATGTGTAGGAAACACCGTTCTTTTGTTCTCAGCACACTCACGTTTCCTGCTGTCTTAGAGACTCTAGAAGCTAGAGCGTGCTTCTTGCTCTAAAGCAGAGTGTGATCAATGCATGAGAACTCGGCTGTGTGTTTCACTTCAGAAATGGAGTTAAATCACAGGCTCTGAGTCTTCCTACAAACAAGACTTCGTTTCAGGTAAGGGCAGTTACTTTACAGCTCAAACGAACTACATCGTTCACGAAGCTCACACGTTTGTCATCTTAACTGACAAGCATTGGATGTTAGTGGACCTGTGGTTTGTTTCAGTTTCACGAGCAGAGTTGGACCAGATATGGTCCGTATGTGTCGGAAACACAGTTCTTTGGTTCTGAGTACAAACACGTTTCCTGCTCTATTAGAGAATCTAGAGAGCAAGAGTGTGCTTCTTGCTCTGAAGCAGAGTGTGATCCATGGATGAGAACTATGCTGTGTGTTTCCCTTCAGAAATGGAGTTAAATCCCAGGCTCTGTGTCTTCCAACATGCAAGACTTCGTTTCAGGGAATTGCAGTCACTTTTCAGCTCAAACGAACTACATAGTTCACGAAGCTCACACGATTCTCATCTTTTCTGACAAGCATTGGATTTTAGAGGACCAGTGCCTTGTATCAGTTTCAGAAGCAGAGTTGGACTAGATATGGTCCGTATGTGTAGGAAACACAGTTCTTTTGTTCCCTTCACACTCAGGTTTCCTGCTGTCTTAGTGACTCTGGAAAGCAAGAGCGTGCTTCTTGCTCTAAAGCAGAGTGTGATCAATGCATGAGAACTCGGCTGTGTGTTTCACTTCAGAAATGGAGTTAAATCCCAGGCTCTGAGTCTTCCTACAAACAAGACTTCGTTTCAGGTAAGGGCAGTTACTTTACAGCTCAAACGAACTACATCGTTCACGACGCTCACACGATTCTCATCTTTTCTGACAAGCATTGGATTTTAGAGGACCAGTGCCTTGTATCAGTTTCAGAAGCAGAGTTGGACTAGATATGGTCCGTATGTGTAGGAAACACAGTTCTTTTGTTCCCATCACACTCAGGTTTCCTGCTGTCTTACTGACTCTGGGAAGCAAGAGCGTGCTTCTTGCTCTAAAGCAGAGTGTGATCAATGCATGAGAACTTGGCTGTGTGTTTCACTTCGGAAATGGAGTTAAATCCCAGGCTCTGAGTTTTCCAACAAACAAGAATTCGTTTCAGGTAAGGGCAGTTACTTTACAGCTCAAAAGAACTACATCGTTCACGAAGCTCACACGTTTCTCATCTTAACTGACAAGTATTGCATGTTAGTGGACCTGTGGTTTGTTTCAGTTTCAGAAGCAGAGTTGGAATAGATATGGTCCGTATGTGTAGGAAACACTGTTCTTTTTTTCTCAGAGCACTCACGTTTCGTGCTGTATTAGAGAATCTAGAAAGCAAGAGCGTGCTTCTTGCTCTGAAGCAGAGTGAGATCCATGGATGAGAACTATGCTGTGTGTTCTCTCTTCAGAAATGGAGTGAAATCCCAGGCTCTGTGTCTTCCTACAAGCAAGAATTCCTTTCAAGTAAGGGCAGTCACTCTTCAGCTCAAACGAACTACATCCCTCACGAATCTCACAGGTTTCTCATCTTAAATGACAAGCATTATATGCTGGAGGACCTGTGCTTTGTATCAATTTCAGAAGCAGAGTTGGAATAGATATGGTCTGTATGTGTAGGAAACACCGTTCTTTTGTTCTCAGCACACTCACATTTCCTGCTGTCTTAGAGACTCTAGAAGCTAGAGCGTGCTTCTTGCTCTAAAGCAGAGTGTGATCAATGGATAATAATTCTGCTGTATGTTTCACTTCAGAAATGGAGTTAAATCCCAGGCTCTGAGTCTTCCTACAAACAAGACTTCGTTTCAGGTAAGGGCAGTTACTTTACAGCTCAAACGAACTACATCGTTCACGAAGCTCACACGTTTGTCATCTTAACTGACAAGCATTGGATGTTAGTGGACCTGTGGTTTGTTTCAGTTTCACCAGCAGAGTTGGACTAGATATGGTACGTATGTGTAGGAAACACAGTTCTTTTGTTCTGAACACAACCATGTTTCCTGCTGTATTAGAGAATCTAGAAAGCAAGAGTGTGCTTCTTGCTCTAAAGCAGAGTGTGATCCATGGAAGAGAACTCTGCTGTGTGTTTCCCTTCAGAAATGGAATTAAATCTCAGGCTCTGAGTCTTCCTACAAGCAAGACTTCGAATCAGGTAAGGGCAGTTACTTTACAGCTCAAATGAACTACATCGTTCACGAATCTCACACGTTTCTCATCTTAACTGACAAGCATCGGATGTTATAGGACCAGTGCTTTGTATCAGTTTCAGAAGCAGAGTTGGAATAGATAAGGTCCGTATGTGTAGGAAACACCGTTCTTTTGTTCTCAGCACACTCACGTTTCCTGCTGTCTTAGAGACTCTAGAAGCTAGAGCGTGCTTCTTGCTCTAAAGCAGAGTGTGATCAATGCATGAGAACTCGGCTGTGTGTTTCACTTCAGAAATGGTGTTAAATCCCAGGCTCTGAGTCTTCCTACAAACAAGAATTTGTTTCAGGTAAGGGGAGTTACTTTACAGTTCAAACGAACTACATCGTTCACGAAGCTCACAAGTTTATCATCTTAACTGACAAGTATTGGATGTTAGTGGACCTGTGGTTTGTTTCAGTTTCACAAGCAGAGTTGGACTAGATATGGTCCGTATGTGTCGGAAACACAGTTCTTTGGTTCTGAGTACAACCACGTTTCCTGCTCTATTAGAGAATCTAGAGAGCAAGAGCGTGCTTCTTGCTCTGAAGCAGAGTGTGATCCATGGATGAGAACTATGCTGTCTGTTTCCCTTCAGAAATGGAGTTAAATCCCAGGCTCTGTGTCTTCCAACATGCAAGACTTCGTTTCAGGGAATTGCAGTCACTTTTCAGCTCAAACGAACTACATAGGTCACGAAGCTCACATGATTCTCATCTTTTCTGACAAGCATTGGATTTTAGAGGACCAGTGCCTTGTATCAGTTTCAGAAGCAGAGTTGGACTAGATATGGTCCGTATGTGTAGGAAACTCAGTTCTTTTGTTCCCATCACACTCAGGTTTCCTGCTGTCTTAGTGACACTGGAAAGCAAGAGCGTGCTTCTTGCTCTAAAGCAGAATGTGATCAATGCATGAGAACTCGGCTGTGTGTTTCACTTCAGAAATGGAGTTAAATCCCAGGCTCTGAGTTTTCCCACAAACAAGAATTCGTTTCAGGTAAGGGCAGTTACTTTACAGCTCAAACGAACTCCATCATTCATGAAGCTCACAAGTTGATCATCTTAACTGACAAGTATTGGATGTTAGTGGACCTGTGGTTTGTTTCAGTTTCACAAGCAGAGTTGGACTAGATATGGTCTGTATGTGTAGGAAACACAGTTCTTTTGTTCTGAACACAACCATGTTTCCTGCTGTATTAGAGAATCTAGAAAGCAAGAGTGTTCTTCTTGCTCCAAAGCAGAGTGTGATCCATGGAAGAGAACTCTGCTGTGTGTTTCCCTTCAGAAATGGACTTAAATCTCAGGCTCTGAGTCTTCCTACAAGCAAGACTTCGAATCAGGTAAGGGCAGTTACTTTACAGCTCAAAAGAACTACATCATTCACGAAGCTCACACGATTCTCATCTTTTCTGACAAGCATTGGATTTTAGAAGACCAGTGCCTTGTATCAGTTTCAGAAGCAGAGTTGGACTAGATATGGTCCGTATGTGTAGGAAACTCAGTTCTTTTGTTCCCATCACACACATGTCTGCTGCTGTCTTAGTGACACTGGAAAGCAAGAGCGTGCTTCTTGCTCTAAAGCAGAGTGTGATCAATGCATGAGAACTCGGCTGTGTGTTTCACTTCAGAAATGGAGTTAAATCCCAAGCTCTGAGTTTTCCCACAAACAAGAATTCGTTTCAGGTAAGGGCAGTTACTTTACAGCTCAAACAAACTCCATCATTCATGAAGCTCACAAGTTGATCATCTTAACTGACAAGTATTGGATGTTAGTGGACCTGTGGTTTGTTTCAGTTTCTGAAGCAGAGTGGGAATAGATATGGTCCGTATGTGTAGGAAACACTGTTCTTTTGTTCTCAGAGCACTCACGTTTCGTGCTGTATTAGAGAATCTAGAAAGCAAGAGCGTGCTTCTTGCTCTGAAGCAGAGTGAGATCCATGGATGAGAACTATGCTGTGTGTTCTCTCTTCAGAAATGGAGTGAAATCCCAGGCTCTGTGTCTTCCTACAAGCAAGAATTCCTTTCAAGTAAGGGCAGTCACTTTTCAGCTCAAACGAACTACATCCTTCACGAATCTCACACGTTTCTCATCTTAAATGACAAGCATTGGATGCTGGAGGACCTGTGCTTTGTATCAATTTCATAGGCAGAGTTGGACTCGATATGGTGCGAATGTGTAAGAAACACCGTTCTTTTTTTCTCAGCACACTCATGTTTCCTTCTGTCTTAGAGCCTCTAGAAAGCAAGAGCATGCTTCTTGCTCTAAAGCAGAGTGTGATCAATGGATAATAATACTGCTGTATGTTTCACTTCAGAAATGGAGTTAAATCCCAGGCTCTGAGTCTTCCTACAGACAAGACTTCGTTTCAGGTAAGGGCAGTTACTTTACAGCTCAAACGAACTACATCGTTCACGAAGCTCACACGTTTGTCATCTTAACTGACAAGCATTGGATGTTAGTGGACCTGTGTTTTGTTTCAGTTTCACAAGCAGAGTTGGACTAGATATGGTCCGTATGTGTAGGAAACACAGTTCTTTTGTTCTGAACACAACCAAGTTTCCTGCTGTATTAGAGAATCTAGAAAGCTAGAGCGTGCTTCTTGCTCTAAAGCAGAGTGTGATCCATGGAAGATAACTCTGCTGTGTGATTCCCTTCAGATATGGAGTTAAATCCCAGGCTCTGAGTCTTCTTACAAGCAAGACTTCGAATCAGGTAAGGGCAGTTACTTTACAGCTCAAACGAACTACATCGTTCACGAAGCTCACACGTTTCTCATCTTCACTGACAAGCATTGGATGTTATAGGACCAGTGCTTTGTATCAGTTTCAGAAGCAGAGTTGGAATAGATGTGGTCCGTATGTGTAGGAAACCCCGTTCTTTTGTTCTCAGCACACTCACGTTTCCTGCTGTCTTAGAGACTCTAGAAGCTAGAGCGTGCTTCTTGCTCTAAATCAGAGAGTGATCAATGCATGAGAACTCGGCTGTGTGTTTCACTTCAGAAATGGAGTTAAATCCCAGGCTCTGAGTTTTCCCACAAACAAGAATTCGTTTCAGGTAAGGGCAGTTACTTTACAGTTCAAACGAACTACAACGTTCACGAAGCTCACAAGTTTATCATCTTAACTGACAAGTATTGGATGTTAGTGGAACTGTGGTTTGTTTCAGTTTCACGAGCAGAGTTGGACTAGATATGGTCCGTATGTGTTGGAAACACAGTTCTTTGGTTCTGAGTACAACCACGTTTCCTGCTCTATTAGAGAATCTAGAGAGCAAGAGTGTGCTTCTTGCTCTGAAGCAGAGTGTGATCCATGGATGAGAACTACGCTGTGTGTTTCCCTTCAGAAATGGAGTTAAATTCCAGGCTCTGTGTCTTCCAACATGCAAGACTTCGTTTCAGGGAATTGCCGTCACTTTTCAGCTCAAACGAACTACATAGTTCACGAAGCTCACACGATTCTCATCTTTTCTGACAAGCATTGGATTTTAGAGGACCAGTGCCTTGTATCAGTTTCAGAAGCAGAGTTGGACTAGATATGGTCCGTATGTGTAGGAAACTCAGTTCATTTGTTCCCATCACACTCAGGTTTCCTGCTGTCTTAGTGACACTGGAAAGCAAGAGCGTGCTTCTTGCTCTAAAGCAGAGTGTGATCAATGCATGAGAACTCGGCTGTGTGTTTCACTTCAGAAATGGAGTTAAATCCCAGGCTCTGAGTTTTCCCACAAACAAGAATTCGTTTCAGGTAAGGGCAGTTACTTTACAGCTCAAACGAACTACATCGTTCACGAAGCTCACACGTTTTTCATCTTAACTGACAAGCATTGGATGTTAGTGGACCTGTGGTTTGTTTCAGTTTCACAAGCAGAGTTGGACTAGATATGGTCCATATGTGTAGGAAACACAGTTCTTTTGTTCTGAACACAACCATGTTTCCTGCTGTATTAGAGAATCTAGAAAGCTAGAGCGTGCTTCTTGCTCTAAAGCAGAGTGTGATCAATGGAAGAGAACTCTGCTGTTTGTTTCCCTTCAGAAATGGAATTAAATCTCAGGCTCTGAGTCTTCCTACAAGCAAGACTTCATTTCAGGTAAGGGCAGTTACTTTACAGTTCAAACGAACTACATCGTTCACGAAGGTCACACGTTTCTCATCTTAACTGACAAGCATCGGATGTTATAGGACCAGTGCTTTGTATCAGTTTCAGAAGCAGAGTTGGAATAGATATGGTCCGTATGTGTAGGAAACACTGTTCTTTTGTTCTCAGCACACTCACGTTTCCTGCTGTCTTAGAGACTCTAGAAGATAGAGCGTGCTTCTTGCTCTAAAGCAGAGTGTGATCAATGCATGAGAACTCGGCTGTGTGTTTCACTTCAGAAATGGAGTTAAATCCCAGGCTCTGAGTTTTCCCACAAACAAGAATTCGTTTCAGGTAAGGGCAGTTACTTTACAGCTCAAACGAACTCCATCATTCATGAAGCTCACAAGTTGATCATCTTAACTGACAAGTATTGGATGTTAGTGGACCTGTGGTTTGTTTCAGTTTCAGAAGCAGAGTTGGAATAGATATGGTCCGTATGTGCAGGAAACACTGTTCTTTTGTTCTCAGAGCACTCACGTTTCGTGCTGTATTAGAAAATCTAGAAAGCAAGAGAGTGCTTCTTGCTCTGAAGCAGAGTGAGATCCATGGATGAGAACTATGCTGTGTGTTCTCTCTTCAGAAATGGAGTGAAATCCCAGGCTCTGTGTCTTCCTACAAGCAAGAATTCCTTTCAAGTAAGGGCAGTCACTTTTCAGCTCAAACGAACTACATCCTTTACGAATCTCACACGTTTCTCATCTTAAATGACAAGCATTGGATGCTGGAGGACCTGTGCTTTGTATCAATTTCATAGGCAGAGTTGGACTCGATATGGTGCGAATGTGTAAGAAACACCGTTCTTTTTTTCTCAGCAAACTCATGTATCCTGTGTCTTAGAGCCTCTAGAAAGCAAGAGCATGCATCTTGCTCTAAAGCAGAGTGTGATCAATGGATAATAATTCTGCTGTATGTTTCACATCAGAATTGGTGTTAAATCCCAGGCTCTGAGTCTTCCTACAAACAAGACTTCGTTTCAGGTAAGGGCAGTTACTTTACAGCTCAAACGAACTACATCGTTCACGAAGCTCACACGTTTGTCATCTTAACTGACAAGCATTGGATGTTAGTGGACCTGTGTTTTGTTTCAGTTTCACAAGCAGAGTTGGACTAGATATGGTCCGTATGTGTAGGAAACACAGTTCTTTTGTTCTGAACACAACCAAGATTCCTGCTGTATTAGAGAATCTAGAAAGCTAGAGCGTGCTTCTTGCTCTAAAGCAGAGTGTGATCCATGGAAGATAACTCTGCTGTGTGTTTCCCTTCAGAAATGGAGTTAAATCCCAGGCTCTGAGTCTTCCTACAAGCAAGACTTCGAATCAGGTAAGGGCAGTTACTTTACAGCTCAAACGAACTACATCGTTCAGGAAGCTCACACGTTTCTCATCTTCACTGACAAGCATTGGATGTTATAGGACCAGTGCTTTGTATCAGTTTCAGAAGCAGAGTTGGAATAGATGTGGTCTGTATGTGTAGGAAACACCGTTCTTTTGTTCTCAGCACACTCACGTTTCCTGCTGTCTTAGAGACTCTAGAAAGCAAGAGCGTGCTTCTTGCTCTAAAGCAGAGTGTGATCAATGGATGAGAACTCGGCTGTGTGTTTCACTTCAGAAATGGTGTTAAATCCCAGGCTCTGAGTCTTCCTACAAACAAGAATTTGTTTCAGGTAAGGGGAGTTACTTTACAGTTCAAACGAACTACATCATTCACGAAGCTCACAAGTTTATCATCTTAACTGACAAGTATTGGATGTTAGTGGAACTGTGGTTTGTTTCAGTTTCACGAGCAGAGTTGGACTAGATATGGTCCGTATGTGTCGGAAACACAGTTCTTTGGTTCTTAGTACAACCACGTTTCCTGCTCTATTAGAGAATCTAGAGAGCAAGAGTGTGCTTCTTGCTCTGAAGCAGAGTGTGATCCATGGATGAGAACTATATTGTGTGTTTCCCTTCAGAAATGGAGTTAAATTCCAGGGTCTGTGTCTTCCAACATGCAAGACTTCGTTTCAGGGAATTGAAGTCACTTTTCAGCTCAAACGAACTACATAGTTCACGAAGCTCACACGATTCTCATCTTTTCTGACAAGCATTGGATTTTAGAGGACCAGTGCCTTGTATCAGTTTCAGAAGCAGAGTTGGACTAGATATGGTCCGTATGTGTAGGAAGCACAGTTCATTTGTTCCCATCACACTCAGGTTTCCTGCTGTCTTAGTGACTCTGGAAAGCAAGAGCGTGTTTCTTGCTCTAAAGCAGAGTGTGATCAATGCATGAGAACTCGGCTGTTTGTTTCACTTCAGAAAAGGAATTAAATCTCAGGCTCTGAGTCTTCCTACAAGCAAGAATTCATTTCAGGTAAGGGCAGTTACTTTACAGTTCAAACGAACTACATCGTTCACGAAGCTCACACGTTTCACATCTTAACTGACAAGCATCGGATGTTATAGGACCAGTGCTTTGTATCAGTTTCAGAAGCAGAGTTGGAATAGATATGGTCCGTATGTGTAGGAAACACCGTTCTTTTGTTCTCAGCACACTCACGTGTCCTGCTGTATTAGAGACTCTAGAAGCTAGAGCATGCTTCTTGCTCTAAAGCAGAGTGTGATCAATGCATGAGAACTCGGCTGTGTGTTTCACTTCAGAAATGGAGTTAAATCCCAGGCTCTGAGTTTTCCCACAAACAAGAATTCGTTTCAGGTAAGGGCAGTTACTTTACAGCTCAAACGAACTCCATCATTCATGAAGCTCACAAGTTGATCATCTTAACTGACAAGTATTGGATGTTAGTGGACCTGTGGTTTGTTTCAGTTTCAGAAGCAGAGTTGGAATAGATATGGTCCGTATGTGCAGGAAACACTGTTCTTTTGTTCTCAGAGCACTCACGTTTCGTGCTGTATTAGAGAATCTAGAAAGCAAGAGCGTGCTTCTTGCTCTGAAGCAGAGTGAGATCCATGGATGAGAACTATGCTGTGTGTTCTCTCTTCAGAAATGGAGTGAAATCCCAGGCTCTGTGTCTTCCTACAAGCAAGAGTTCCTTTCAAGTAAGGGCAGTCACTTTTCAGCTCAAACGAACTACATCCTTCACGAATCTCACACGTTTCTCATCTTAAATGACAAGCATTGGATGCTGGAGGACCTGTGGTTTGTATCAATTTCATAGGCAGAGTTGGACTCGATATGGTGCGAATGTGTAAGAAACACCGTTCTTTTTTTCTCAGCACTCTCATGTTTCCTTCTGTCTTAGAGCCTATAGAAAGCAAGAGCATGCTTTTGCTCTAAAGCAGAGTGTGATCAATGGATAATAATTCTGCTGTATGTTTCACTTCAGAAATGGAGTTAAATCCCAGGCTCTGAGTCTTCCTACAAACAAGACTTCGTTTCAGGTAAGGGCAGTTACTTTACAGCTCCAACGAACTACATCGTTCACGAAGCTCACACGTTTGTCATCTTAACTGACAAGCATTGGTGGTTGTGGACCTGTGTTTTGTTTCAGTTTCACAAGCAGAGTTGGACTAGATATGGTCCGTATGTGTAGGAAACACAGTTCTTTTGTTCTGAACACAACCAAGTTTCCTGCTGTATTAGAGAATCTAGAAAGCTAGAGCGTGCTTCTTGCTCTAAAGCAGAGTGTGATCCATGGAAGAAAACTCTGCTGTGTGTTTCCCTTCAGAAATGGAGTTAAATCCCAGGCTCTGAGTCTTCCTACAAGCAAGACTTCGAATCAGGTAAGGGCAGTTACTTTACAGCTCAAACGAACTACATCGTTCACGAAGCTCACACGTTTCTCATCTTCACTGACAAGCATTGGATGTTATAGGACCAGTGCTTTGTATCAGTTTCAGAAGCAGAGTTGGAATAGATGTGGTCCGTATGTGTAGGAAACACCGTTCTTTTGTTCTCAGCACACTCACGTTTCCTGCTGTCTTAGAGACTCTAGAAGCTAGAGCGTGCTTCTTGCTCTAAAGCAGAGTGTGATCAATGCATGAGAACTCGGCTGTGTGTTTCACTTCAGAAATGGAGTTAAATCCCAGGCTCTGAGTCTTCCCACAAACAAGAATTCGTTTCAGGTAAGGGCAGTTACTTTACAGCTCAAACGATCTCCATCATTCATGAAGCTCACAAGTTGATCATCTTAACTGACAAGTATTGGATGTTAGTGGACCTGTGGTTTGTTTCAGTTTCAGAAGCAGAGTTGGAATAGATATGGTCCGTATGTGTAGGAAACACTGTTCTTTTGTTCTCAGAGCACTCACGTTTCGTGCTGTATTAGAGAATCTAGAAAGCAAGAGCGTGCTTCTTGCTCTGAAGCAGAGTGAGATCCATGGATGAGAACTATGCTGTGTGTTCTCTCTTCAGAATTGGAGTGAAATCCCAGGCTCTGTGTCTTTCTACAAGCAAGAATTCCTTTCAAGTAATGGCAGTCACTTTTCAGCTCAAACGAACTACATCCTTCACGAATCTCACACGTTTCTCATCTTAAATGACAAGCATTGGATGCTGGAGGACCTGTGCTTTGTATCAATTTCATAGGAAGAGTTGGACTCGATATGGTGCGAATGTGCAAGAAACACCGTTCTTTTTTTCTCAGCACACTCATGTTTCCTTCTGTCTTAGAGCCTATAGAAAGCAAGAGCATGCTTCTTGCTCTAAAGCAGAGTGTGATCAATGGATAATAATTCTGCTGTATGTTTCACTTCAGAAATGGAGTTAAATCCCAGGCTCTGAGTCTTCCTACAAACAAGACTTCGTTTCAGGTAAGGGCAGTTACTTTACAGCTCAAACGAACTACATCGTTCACGAAGCTCACACGTTTGTCATCTTAACTGACAAGCATTGGATGTTAGTGGACCTGTGTTTTGTTTCAGTTTCACAAGCAGAGTTGGACTAGATATGGTCCGTATGTGTAGGAAACACAGTTCTTTTGTTCTGAACACAACCAAGTTTCCTGCTGTGTTAGAGAATCTAGAAAGCTAGAGCGTGCTTCTTGCTCTAAAGCAGAGTGTGATCCATGGAAGATAACTCTGCTGTGTGTTTCCCTTCAGAAATGGAGTTAAATCCCAGGCTCTGAGTCTTCCTACAATCAAGACTTCGAATCAGGTAAGGGCAGTTACTTTACAGCTCAAACGAACTACATCCTTCAGGAAGCTCACATGTTTCTCATCTTCACTGACAAGCATGGGATGTTATAGGACCAGTGCTTTGTATCAGTTTCAAAGCAGATTTGGAATAGTTGTGGTCCGTATGTGTAGGAAACACCGTTCTTTTGTTCTCAGCACACTCACGTTTCCTGCTGTCTTAGAGACTCTAGAAAGCTAGAGCGTGCTTCTTGCTCTAAAGCAGAGTGTGATCAATGGATGAGAACTCTGCTGTGTGTTTCACTTCAGAAATGGTGTTAAATCCCAGGCTCTGAGTCTTCCTACAAACAAGAATTTGTTTCAGGTAAGGGGAGTTACTTTACAGTTCAAACGAACTACATCGTTCACGAAGCTCACAAGTTTTTCATCTTAACTGACAAGTATTGGATGTTAGTGGACCTGTGGTTTGTTTCAGTTTCACGAGGAGAGTTGGACTAGATATGGTCTGTATGTGTCGGAAACACAGTTCTTTGGTTCTGAGTACAACCACGTTTCCTGCTCTATTAGAGAATCTAGAGAGCAAGAGTGTGCTACTTGCTCTGAAGCAGAGTGTGATCCATGGATGAGAACTATGCTGTGTATTTCCCTTCAGAAATGGAGTTAAATTCCAGGCTCTGTGTCTTTCAACATGCAAGATTTCTTTTCAAGGAATTGCAGTCACTTTTCAGCTCAAACGAACTACATAGTTCACGAAGCTCACACGATTCTCATCTTTTCTGACAAGCATTGGATTTTAGAGGACCAGTGCCTTGTATCAGTTTCAGAAGCAGAGTTGGAATAGATATGGTCCGTATGTGTAGGAAACACAGTTCATTTGTTCCCATCACACTCAGTTTTCCTGCTGTCTTAGTGACTCTGGAAAGCAAGAGCGTGCTTCTTGCTCTAAAGCAGAGTGTGATCAATGCATGAGAACTCGGCTGTGTGTTTCACTTCAGAAATGGAATTAAATCTCAGGCTCTGAGTCTTCCTACAAGCAAGAATTCATTTCAGGTAAGGGCAGTTACTTTACAGCTCAAACCAACTACATCGTTCACGAAGCTCACACGTTTTTCATCTTAACTGACAAGCATTGGATGTTAGTGGACCTGTGGTTTGTTTCAGTTTCACAAGCAGAGTTGGACTAGATATGGTCCGTATGTGTAGGAAACACAGTTCTTTTGTTCTGAACACAACCATGTTTCCTGCTGTATTAGGGAATCTAGAAAGCTAGAGCGTGCTTCTTGCTCTAAAGCAGAGTGTGATCTATGGAAGAGAACTCTGCTGTTTGTTTCACTTCAGAAATGGAGTTAAATCCCAGGCTCTGAGTTTTCCCACAAACAAGAATTCGTTTCAGGTAAGGGCAGTTACTTTACAGCTCAAACGAACTCCATCATTCATGAAGCTCACAAGTTGATCATCTTAACTGACAAGTATTGGATGTTAGTGGACCTGTGGTTTGTTTCAGTTTCTGAAGCAGAGTGGGAATAGATATGGTCCGTATGTGCAGGAAACACTGTTCTTTTGTTCTTAGAGCACTCACGTTTCGTGCTGTATTAGAGAATCTAGAAAGCAAGAGCGTGCTTCTTGCTCTGAAGCAGAGTGAGATCCATGGATGAGAACTATGCTGTGTGTTCTCTCTTCAGAAATGGAGTGAAATCCCAGGCTCTGTGTCTTCCTACAAGCAATAGTTCCTTTCAAGTAAGGGCAGTCACTTTTCAGCTCAAACGAACTACATCCTTCACGAATCTCACACGTTTCTCATCTTAAATGACAAGCATTGGATGCTGGAGGACCTGTGCTTTGTATCAATTTCATAGGCAGAGTTGGACTCAATATGGTGCGAATGTGTAAGAAACACCGTTCTTTTTTTCTCAGCACACTCATGTTTCCTTCTGTCTTAGAGCCTCTAGAAAGCAAGAGCATGCTTCTTGCTCTAAAGCAGAGTGTGATCAATGGATAATAATTCTGCTGTATGTTTCACTTCAGAAATGGAGTTAAATCCCAGGCTCTGAGTCTTCCTACAAACAAGACTTCGTTTCAGGTAAGGGCAGTTACTTTACAGCTCAAACGAACTACATCGTTCATGAAGCTCACACGTTTGTCATCTTAACTGACAAGCATTGGATGTTAGTGGACCTGTGTTTTGTTTCAGTTTCACAAGCAGAGTTGGACTAGATATGGTCCGTATGTGTAGGAAACACAGTTCTTTTGTTCTGAACACAACCAAGTTTCCTGCTGTATTAGAGAATCTAGAAAGCTAGAGCGTGCTTCTTGCTCTAAAGCAGAGTGTGATCCATGGAAGATAACTCTGTTGTGTGTTTCCCTTCAGAAATGGAGTTAAATCCCAGGCTCTGGGTCTTCCTACAAGCAAGACTTCGAATCAGGTAAGGGCAGATACTTTACAGCTCAAACGAACTACATCGTTCAGGAAGCTCACACGTTTCTCATCTTCACTGACAAGCATTGGATGTTATAGGACCAGTGCTTTGTATCAGTTTCAGAAGCAGAGTTGGAATAGATGTGGTCCGTATGTGTAGGAAACACCGTTCTTTTGTTCTCAGCACACTCACGTTTCCTGCTGTCTTAGAGACTCTAGAAAGCTAGAGCGTGCTTCTTGCTCTAAAGCAGAGTGTGATCAATGGATGAGAACTCGGCTGTGTGTTTCACTTCAGAAATTGTGTTAAATCCCAGGCTCTGAGTCTTCCTACAAACAAGAATTTGTTTCAGGTAAGGGGAGTTACTTTACAGTTCAAACGAACTACATCGTTCACGAAGCTCACAAGTTTATCATCTTAACTGACAAGTATTGGATGTTAGTGGAACTGTGGTTTGTTTCAGTTTCACGAGCAGAGTTGGACTAGATATGGTCCGTATGTGTCGGAAACACAGTTCTTTGGTTCTGAGTACAACCACGTTTCCTGCTCTATTAGAGAATCTAGAGAGCAAGAGTGTGCTTCTTGCTCTGAAGCAGAGTGTGATCCATGGATGAGAACTATGCTGTGTGTTTCCCTTCAGAAATGGAGTTAAATTCCAGGCTCTGTGTCTTCCAACATGCAAGACTTCGTTTCAGGGAATTGCAGTCACTTTTCAGCTCAAACGAACTACATAGTTCACGACGCTCACACGATTCTCATCTTTTCTGACAAGCATTGGATTTTAGAGGACCAGTGCCTTGTATCAGTTTCAGAAGCAGAGTTGGACTAGATATGGTCCGTATGTGTAGGAAACACAGTTCATTTGTTCCCATCACACTCAGGTTTCCTGCTGTGTTAGTGACTCTGGAAAGCAAGAGCGTGCTTCTTGCTCTAAAGCAGAGTGTGATCAATGCATGAGAACTCGGCTGTGTTTTTCACTTCAGAAATGGAGTTAAATCCCAGCCTCTGAGATTTCCCACAAACAAGAATTCGTTTCAGGTAAGGGCAGTTATTTTACAGCTCAAACGAACTACATCGTTCACGACGCTCACACGTTTTTCATCTTAACTGACAAGCATTGGATGTTAGTGGACCTGTGGTTTGTTTCAGTTTCACAAGCAGAGTTGGACTAAATATGGTCCGTATGTGTAGGAAATACAGTTCTTTTGTTCTGAACACAACCATGTTTCCTGCTATATTAGAGAATCTAGAAAGCTAGAGCGTGCTTCTTGCTCTAAAGCAGAGTGTGAACTATGGAAGAGAACTCTGCTGTTTGTTTCCCTTCAGAAATGGAATTAAATCTCAGGCTCTGAGTCTTCCTACAAGCAAGACTTCATTTCAGGTAAGGGCAGTTACTTTACAGTTCAAACGAACTACATCGTTCACGAAGGTCACACGTTTCTCATCTTAACTGACAAGCATCGGATGTTATAGGACCAGTGCTTTGTATCAGTTTCAGAAGCAGAGTTGGAATAGATATGGTCTGTATGTGCAGGAAACACTGTTCTTTTGTTCTTAGAGCACTCACGTTTCGTGCTGTATTAGAGAATCTAGAAAGCAAGAGCGTGCTTCTTGCTCTGAAGCAGAGTGAGATCCATGGATGAGAACTATGCTGTGTGTTCTCTCTTCAGAAATGGAGTGAAATCCCAGGCTCTGTGTCTTCCTACAAGCAAGAGTTCCTTTCAAGTAAGGGCAGTCACTTTTCAGCTCAAACGAACTACATCCTTCACGAATCTCACACGTTTCTCATCTTAAATGACAAGCATTGGATGCTGGAGGACCTGTGCTTTGTATCAATTTCATAGGCAGAGTTGGACTCAATATGGTGCGAATGTGTAAGAAACACCGTTCTTTTTTTCTCAGCACACTCATGTTTCCTTCTGTCTTAGAGCCTCTAGAAAGCAAGAGCATGCTTCTTGCTCTAAAGCAGAGTGTGATCAATGGATAATAATTCTGCTGTATGTTTCACTTCAGAAATGGAGTTAAATCCCAGGCTCTGAGTCTTCCTACAAACAAGACTTCGTTTCAGGTAAGGGCAGTTACTTTACAGCTCAAACGAACTACATCGTTCACGAAGCTCACACGTTTGTCATCTTAACTGACAAGCATTGGATGTTAGTGGACCTGTGTTTTGTTTCAGTTTCACAAGCAGAGTTGGACTAGATATGGTCCGTATGTGTAGGAAACACAGTTCTTTTGTTCTGAACACAACCAAGTTTCCTGCTGTATTAGAGAATCTAGAAAGCTAGAGCGTGCTTCTTGCTCTAAAGCAGAGTGTGATCCATGGAAGATAACTCTGTTGTGTGTTTCCCTTCAGAAATGGAGTTAAATCCCAGGCTCTGGGTCTTCCTACAAGCAAGACTTCGAATCAGGTAAGGGCAGTTACTTTACAGCTCAAACGAACTACATCGTTCAGGAAGCTCACACGTTTCTCATCTTCACTGACAAGCATTGGATGTTATAGGACCAGTGCTTTGTATCAGTTTCAGAAGCAGAGTTGGAATAGATGTGGTCCGTATGTGTAGGAAACACCGTTCTTTTGTTCTCAGCACACTCACGTTTCCTGCTGTCTTAGAGACTCTAGAAAGCTAGAGCGTGCTTCTTGCTCTAAAGCAGAGTGTGATCAATGGATGAGAACTCGGCTGTGTGTTTCACTTCAGAAATTGTGTTAAATCCCAGGCTCTGAGTCTTCCTACAAACAAGAATTTGTTTCAGGTAAGGGGAGTTACTTTACAGTTCAAACGAACTACATCGTTCACGAAGCTCACAAGTTTATCATCTTAACTGACAAGTATTGGATGTTAGTGGACCTGTGGTTTGTTTCAGTTTCACAAGCAGAGTTGGACTAGATATGGTCCGTATGTGTCGGAAACACAGTTCTTTGGTTCTGAGTACAACCACGTTTCCTGCTCTATTAGAGAATCTAGAGAGCAAGAGTGTGCTTCTTGCTCTGAAGCAGAGTGTGATCCATGGATGAGAACTATGCTGTGTGTTTCCCTTCAGAAATGGAGTTAAATTCCAGGCTCTGTGTCTTCCAACATGCAAGACTTCGTTTCAGGGAATTGCAGTCACTTTTCAGCTCAAACGAACTACATAGTTCACGACGCTCACACGATTCTCATCTTTTCTGACAAGCATTGGATTTTAGAGGACCAGTGCCTTGTATCAGTTTCAGAAGCAGAGTTGGACTAGATATGGTCCGTATGTTTAGGAAACACAGTTCATTTGTTCCCATCACACTCAGGTTTCCTGCTGTGTTAGTGACTCTGGAAAGCAAGAGCGTGCTTCTTGCTCTAAAGCAGAGTGTGATCAATGCATGAGAACTCGGCTGTGTGTTTCACTTCACAAATGGAGTTAAATCCCAGGCTCTGAGTTTTCCCACAAACAAGAATTCGTTTCAGGTAAGGGCAGTTACTTTACAGCTCAAACGAACTACATCGTTCACGAAGCTCACACGTTTTTCATCTTAACTGACAAGCATTGGATGTTAGTGGACCTGTGGTTTGTTTCAGTTTCACAAGCAGAGTTGGACTAGATATGGTCCGTATGTGTAGGAAACACAGTTCTTTTGTTCTGAACACAACCATGTTTCCTGCTGTATTAGAGAATCTAGAAAGCTAGAGCGTGCTTCTTGCTCTAAAG
This sequence comes from Onychomys leucogaster, assembly GCA_949786385.1. Classification (NCBI taxonomy): domain Eukaryota; kingdom Metazoa; phylum Chordata; class Mammalia; order Rodentia; family Cricetidae; genus Onychomys; species Onychomys leucogaster. Next base: position 615,674 of record CATKUP010000132.1, on the reverse strand, counting down.
CAGAGTGTGATCAATGGAAGAGAACTCTGCTGTTTGTTTCCCTTCAGAAATGGAATTAAATCTCAGGCTCTGAGTCTTCCTACAAGCAAGACTTCATTTCAGGTAAGGGCAGTTACTTTACAGTTCAAACGAACTACATCGTTCACGAAGCTCACACGTTTCTCATCTTAACTGACAAGCATCGGATGTTATAGGACCAGTGCTTTGTATCAGTTTCAGAAGCAGAGTTGGAATAGATATGGTCCGTATGTGTAGGAAAAACCGTTCTTTTGTTCTCAGCACAATCACGTTTCCTGCTGTCTTAGAGACTCTAGAAGCTAGGGCATGCTTCTTGCTCTAAAGCAGAGTGTGATCAATGCATGAGAACTCGGCTGTGTGTTTCACTTCAGAAATGGAGTTAAATCCCAGGCTCTGAGTTTTCCCACAAACAAGAATTCGTTTCAGGTAAGGGCAGTTACTTTACAGCTCAAATGAACTCCATCATTCATGAAGCTCACAAGTTGATCATCTTAACTGACAAGTATTGAATGTTAGTGGACCTGTGGTTTGTTTCAGTTTCAGAAGCAGAGTTGGAATAGATATGGTCCGTATGTGCAGGAAACACTGTTCTTTTGTTCTCAGAGCACTCACGTTTCGTGCTTTATTAGAGAATCTAGAAAGAAAGAGCGTGCTTCTTGCTCTGAAGCAGAGTGAGATCCATGGATGAGAACTATGCTGTGTGTTCTCTCTTCAGAAATGGAGTGAAATCCCAGGCTCTGTGTCTTCCTACAAGCAAGAATTCCTTTCAAGTAAGGGCAGTCACTTTTCAGCTCAAACGAACTACATCCTTCACGAATCTCACACGTTTCTCATCTTAAATGACAAGCATTGGATGCTGGAGGACCTGTGCTTTGTATCAATTTCATAGGCAGAGTTGGACTCGATATGGTGCGAATGTGTAAGAAACACCGTTCTTTTTTTCTCAGCACACTCATGTTTCCTTCTGTCTTAGAGCCTATAGAAAGCAAGAGCATGCTTCTTGCTCTAAAGCAGAGTGTGATCAGTGGATAATAATTCTGCTGTATGTTTCACTTCAGAAATGGAGTTAAATCCCAGGCTCTGAGTCTTCCTACAAACAAGACTTCGTTTCAGGTAAGGGCAGTTACTTTACAGCTCAAACGAACTACATCGTTCACGAAGCTCACACGTTTGTCATCTTAACTGACAAGCATTGGATGTTAGTGGACCTGTGTTTTGTTTCAGTTTCACAAGCAGAGTTGGACTAGATATGGTCCGTAAGTGTAGGAAACACAGTTCTTTTGTTCTGAACACAACCAAGTTTCCTGCTGTATTAGAGAATCTAGAAAGCTAGAGCGTGCTTCTTGCTCTAAAGCAGAGTGTGATCCATGGAAGATAACTCTGCTGTGTGTTTCCCTTCAGAAATGGAGTTAAATCCCAGGCTCTGAGTCTTCCTACAAGCAAGACTTCGAATCAGGTAAGGGCAGTTACTTTACAGCTCAAACGAACTACATCGTTCAGGAAGCTCACACGTTTCTCATCTTCACTGACAAGCATTGGATGTTATAGGACCAGTGCTTTGTATCAGTTTCAGAAGCAGAGTTGGAATAGATGTGGTCCGTATGTGTAGGAAACACCGTTCTTTTGTTCTCAGCACACTCACGTTTCCTGCTTTCTTAGAGACTCTAGAAAGCTAGAGCGTGCTTCTTGCTCTAAAGCAGAGTGTGATCAATGCATGAGAACTCGGCTGTGTGTTTCACTTCAGAAATGGTGTTAAATACCAGGCTCTGAGTCTTCCTACAAACAAGAATTTGTTTCAGGTAAGGGGAGTTACTTTACAGTTCAAACGAACTACATCGTTCACGAAGCTCACAAGTTTATCATCTTAACTGACAAGTATTGGATGTTAGTGGAACTGTGGTTTGTTTCAGTTTCACGAGCAGAGTTGGACTAGATATGGTCCGTATGTGTCGGAAACACAGTTCTTTGGTTCTGAGTACAACCACCTTTTCTGCTCTATTAGAGTATCTAGAGAGCAAGAGTGTGCTTCTTGTTCTGAAGCAGAGTGTGATCCATGGATGAGAACTATGCTGTGTGTTTCCCTTCAGAAATGGAGTTAAATTCCAGGCTCTGTGTCTTCCAACATGCAAGACTTCGTTTCAGGGAATTGCAGTCACTTTTCAGCTCAAACTAACTACATAGTTCACGAAGCTCACACGATTCTCATCTTTTCTGACAAGCATTGGATTTTAGAGGACCAGTGCCTTGTATCAGTTTCAGAAGCAGAGTTGGAATAGATATGGTCCGTATGTGTAGGAAACACAGTTCATTTGTTCCCATCACACTCAGGTTTCCTGCTGTGTTAGTGACTCTGGAAAGCAAGAGCGTGCTTCTTGCTCTAAAGCAGAGTGTGATCAATGCATGAGAACTCGGCTGTGTGTTTCACTTCACAAATGGAGTTAAATCCCAGGCTCTGAGTTTTCCCACAAACAAGAATTCGTTTCAGGTAAGGGCAGTTACTTTACAGCTCAAACGAACTACATCGTTCACGAAGCTCACACGTTTTTCATCTTAACTGACAAGCATTGGATGTTAGTGGACCTGTGGTTTGTTTCAGTTTCACAAGCAGAGTTGGACTAGATATGGTCCGTATGTGTAGGAAACACAGTTCTTTTGTTCTGAACACAACCATGTTTCCTGCTGTATTAGAGAATCTAGAAAGCTAGAGCGTGCTTCTTGCTCTAAAGCAGAGTGTGATCAATGGAAGAGAACTCTGCTGTTTGTTTCCCTTCAGAAATGGAATTAAATCTCAGGCTCTGAGTCTTCCTACAAGCAAGACTTCATTTCAGGTAAGGGCAGTTACTTTACAGTTCAAACGAACTACATCGTTCACGAAGCTCACACGTTTCTCATCTTAACTGACAAGCATCGGATGTTATAGGACCAGTGCTTTGTATCAGTTTCAGAAGCAGAGTTGGAATAGATATGGTCCGTATGTGTAGGAAAAACCGTTCTTTTGTTCTCAGCACAATCACGTTTCCTGCTGTCTTAGAGACTCTAGAAGCTAGAGCATGCTTCTTGCTCTAAAGCAGAGTGTGATCAATGCATGAGAACTCGGCTGTGTGTTTCACTTCAGAAATGGAGTTAAATCCCAGGCTCTGAGTTTTCCCACAAACAAGAATTCGTTTCAGGTAAGGGCAGTTACTTTACAGCTCAAATGAACTCCATCATTCATGAAGCTCACAAGTTGATCATCTTAACTGACAAGTATTGAATGTTAGTGGACCTGTGGTTTGTTTCAGTTTCAGAAGCAGAGTTGGAATAGATATGGTCCGTATGTGCAGGAAACACTGTTCTTTTGTTCTCAGAGCACTCACGTTTCGTGCTTTATTAGAGAATCTAGAAAGAAAGAGCGTGCTTCTTGCTCTGAAGCAGAGTGAGATCCATGGATGAGAACTATGCTGTGTGTTCTCTCTTCAGAAATGGAGTGAAATCCCAGGCTCTGTGTCTTCCTACAAGCAAGAATTCCTTTCAAGTAAGGGCAGTCACTTTTCAGCTCAAACGAACTACATCCTTCACGAATCTCACACGTTTCTCATCTTAAATGACAAGCATTGGATGCTGGAGGACCTGTGCTTTGTATCAATTTCATAGGCAGAGTTGGACTCGATATGGTGCGAATGTGTAAGAAACACCGTTCTTTTTTTCTCAGCACACTCATGTTTCCTTCTGTCTTAGAGCCTATAGAAAGCAAGAGCATGCTTCTTGCTCTAAAGCAGAGTGTGATCAGTGGATAATAATTCTGCTGTATGTTTCACTTCAGAAATGGAGTTAAATCCCAGGCTCTGAGTCTTCCTACAAACAAGACTTCGTTTCAGGTAAGGGCAGTTACTTTACAGCTCAAACGAACTACATCGTTCACGAAGCTCACACGTTTGTCATCTTAACTGACAAGCATTGGATGTTAGTGGACCTGTGTTTTGTTTCAGTTTCACAAGCAGAGTTGGACTAGATATGGTCCGTAAGTGTAGGAAACACAGTTCTTTTGTTCTGAACACAACCAAGTTTCCTGCTGTATTAGAGAATCTAGAAAGCTAGAGCGTGCTTCTTGCTCTAAAGCAGAGTGTGATCCATGGAAGATAACTCTGCTGTGTGTTTCCCTTCAGAAATGGAGTTAAATCCCAGGCTCTGAGTCTTCCTACAAGCAAGACTTCGAATCAGGTAAGGGCAGTTACTTTACAGCTCAAACGAACTACATCGTTCAGGAATCTCACACGTTTCTCATCTTCACTGACAAGCATTGGATGTTATAGGACCAGTGCTTTGTATCAGTTTCAGAAGCAGAGTTGGAATAGATGTGGTCCGTATGTGTAGGAAACACCGTTCTTTTGTTCTCAGCACACTCACGTTTCCTGCTTTCTTAGAGACTCTAGAAAGCTAGAGCGTGCTTCTTGCTCTAAAGCAGAGTGTGATCAATGCATGAGAACTCGGCTGTGTGTTTCACTTCAGAAATGGTGTTAAATACCAGGCTCTGAGTCTTCCTACAAACAAGAATTTGTTTCAGGTAAGGGGAGTTACTTTACAGTTCAAACGAACTACATCGTTCACGAAGCTCACAAGTTTATCATCTTAACTGACAAGTATTGGATGTTAGTGGAACTGTGGTTTGTTTCAGTTTCACGAGCAGAGTTGGACTAGATATGGTCCGTATGTGTCGGAAACACAGTTCTTTGGTTCTGAGTACAACCACCTTTTCTGCTCTATTAGAGTATCTAGAGAGCAAGAGTGTGCTTCTTGTTCTGAAGCAGAGTGTGATCCATGGATGAGAACTATGCTGTGTGTTTCCCTTCAGAAATGGAGTTAAATTCCAGGCTCTGTGTCTTCCAACATGCAAGACTTCGTTTCAGGGAATTGCAGTCACTTTTCAGCTCAAACTAACTACATAGTTCACGAAGCTCACACGATTCTCATCTTTTCTGACAAGCATTGGATTTTAGAGGACCAGTGCCTTGTATCAGTTTCAGAAGCAGAGTTGGAATAGATATGGTCCGTATGTGTAGGAAACACAGTTCATTTGTTCCCATCACACTCAGGTTTCCTGCTGTCTTAGTGACTCTGGAAAGCAAGAGCCTGCTTCTTGCTCTGAAGCAGAGTGAGATCCATGGATGAGAACTATGCTGTGTGTTCTCTCTTCAGAAATGGAGTGAAATCCCAGGCTCTGTGTCTTCCTACAAGCAAGAATTCCTTTCAAGTAAGGGCAGTCACTTTTCAGCTCAAACGAACTACATCCTTCACGAATCTCACACGTTTCTCATCTTAAATGACAAGCATTGGATGCTGGAGGACCTGTGCTTTGTATCAATTTCATAGGCAGAGTCGGAATCGATATGGTGTGAATGTGTAAGAAACACCATTCTTTTTTTCTCAGCACACTCATGTTTCCTTCTGTCTTAGAGCCTCTAGAAAGCAAGAGCATGCTTCTTGCTCTAAAGCAGAGTGTGATCAATGGATAATAATTCTGCTGTATGTTTCACTTCAGAAATGGAGTTAAATCCCAGGCTCTGTGTCTTCCTACAAACAAGACTTCGTTTCAGGTAAGGGCAGTTACTTTACAGCTCAAACCAACTACATCGTTCACGAAGCTCACACATTTTTCATCTTAACTGACAAGCATTGGATGTTAGTGGACCTGTGGTTTGTTTCAGTTTCACAAGCAGAGTTGGTCTAGATATGGTCCGTATATGTAGGAAACACAGTTCTTTTGTTCTGAACACAACCATGTTTCCTGCTGTATTAGAGAATCTAGAAAGCTAGAGCGTGCTTCTTGCTCTAAAGCAGAGTGTGATCCATGGAAGAGAACTCTGCTGTGTGTTTCCCTTCAGAAATGGAATTAAATCTCAGGCTCTGAGTCTTCCTACAAGCAAGACTTCGAATCAGGTAAGGGCAGTTACTTTACAGCTCAAACGAACTACATCGTTCACGAAGCTCACACGTTTCACATCTTAACTGACAAGCATCGGATGTTATAGGACCAGTGCTTTGTATCAGTTTCAGAAGCAGAGTTGGAATAGATATGGTCCGTATGTGTAGGAAACACCGTTCTTTTGTTCTCAGCACACTCACGTTTCCTGCTGTCTTAGAGACTCTAGAAGCTAGAGCGTGCTTCTTGCTCTAACGCAGAGTGTGATCAATGCATGAGAACTCGGCTGTGTGTTTCACTTCAGAAATGGAGTTAAATCCCAGGCTCTGAGTTTTCCCACAAACAAGAATTCGTTTCAGGTAAGGCCAGTTACTTTACAGCTCAAACGATCTCCATCATTCATGAAGCTCACAAGTTGATCATCTTAACTGACAAGTATTGGATGTTAGTGGACCTGTGGTTTGTTTCAGTTTCAGAAGCAGAGTTGGAATAGATATGGTCCGTATGTGTAGGAAACACTGTTCTTTTGTTCTCAGAGCACTCACGCTTCATGCTGTATAGGAGAATCTAGAAAGCAAGAGCGTGCTTCTTGCTCTGAAGCAGAGTGAGATCCATGGATGAGAACTATGCTGTGTGTTCTCTCTTCAGAAATGGAGTGAAATCCCAGGCTCTGTGTCTTCCTACAAGCAAGAATTCCGTTCAAGTAAGGGCAGTCACTTTTCAGCTCAAACGAACTACATCCTTCACGAATCTCACACGTTTCTCATCTTAAATGACAAGCATTGGATGCTGGAGGACCTGTGCTGTGTATCAATTTCATAGGCAGAGTTGGACTAGATATGGTTCGCATGTGTAAGAAACACCGTTCTTTTTTTCTCAGCACACTCATGATTCCTTCTGTCTTAGAGCCTCTAGAAAGCAAGAGCATGCTTCTTGCTCTAAAGCAGAGTGTGATCAATGGATAATAATTCTGCTGTATGTTTCACTTCAGAAATGGAGTTAAATCCCAGGCTCTGAGTCTTCCTACAAACAAGACTTCGTTTCAGGTAAGGGCAGTTACTTTACAGCTCAAACGAACTACATTGTTCACGAAGCTCACATGATTGTCATCTTAACTGACAAGCATTGGATGTTAGTGGACCTGTGTTTTGTTTCAGTTTCACAAGCAGAGTTGGACTAGATATGATCCGTATGTGTAGGAAACACAGTTCTTTTGTTCTGAACACACTCACGTTTCGTGCTGTATTAGAGAATCTAGAAAGCAAGAGCGTGCTTCTTGCTCTAAAGCAGAGTGTGATCCTTGGAAGAGAACTCTGCTGTGTATTTCCCTTCAGAAATGGAGTGAAATCCCAGGCTCTGAGTCTTCCTACAAGCAAGACTTTGTTTCACGGAAGGGCAGTCACTTTTCACCTCTAATGAACTACATAGTTCACGAAGCTCACACGTTTCTCATCTTAACTGACAAGCGTTGGATTTTAGAGGACCAGTGCTTTGTATCAGTTTCTGAAGCAGAGTTGGACTAGATATGGTCCGTATGTGTAGGAAACACAGTTCTTTTGTTCTGAACATAACCATGTTTCCTGCTGTATTAGAGAATCTAGAAAGCTAGAGCGTGCTTCTTGCTCTAAAGCAGAGTGTGATCTATATATGAGAACTCTGTTGTGTGTTTCCCTTCAGAAATGGAGTTAAATTCCAGGCTCTGTGTCTTCCTACAAGAAGAATTCCTTACAAGTAAGGGCAGTCACTTTTCAGCACAAACGATCTACATCGTTCACGAAGCTAACACGTTTCTCATCTTAACTGACAAACATTGGATGTTATAGGACCAGTGCTTTGTATCAGTTTCAGAAGCAGAGTTGGACTAGATATGGTCCGTATGTGTGGGAAACCCCGTTCTTTTGTTCTCATCACATTCAGGTTTCCTGCTGTCTTTGTGACTCTGGAAAGCAAGAGCGTGCTTCTTGCTCTAAAGCAGAGTGTGATCTATATATGAGAACTCTGTTGTGTGTTTCCCTTCAGAAAAGGAGTTAAATTCCAGGCTCTTTGTCTTCCTACAAGCAAGAATTCCTTTCAAGTAAGGGCAGTCACTTTTCAGCTCAAATGAACTACATCGTTCTCGAAGCTCACACGTTTCTCATCTTAACTGACAAGCATCGGATGTTATAGGACCAGTGCATTGTATCAGTTTCAGAAGCAGATTTGGAATAGATATGGTCCGTATGTGTATGAAACACCATTCTTTTGTTCTCAGCACACTCACGTTTCCTGCTGTGTTAGAGAATCTAGAAAGCAAGAGCGTGCTTCTTGCTCTAAAGCAGAGTGGGATCCATGGAAGAGAACCCTGCTGTGTGTTTCCCTTCAGAAATGGAGTGAAATCCGAGGCTCTGAGTCTTCCTACAAGCAAGACTTCGAATCAGGTAAGGGCAGTTACTTTACAGCTCAAACGAACTACATCATTCACGAAGCTCACACGTTTCTCATCTTAACTGACAGGCATTGGATGTTAGAGGACCAGTGCTTTGTATCAGTTTCAGAGGCAGAGTTGGACTCGATATGGTCCGAATGTGTATGAAACTCCGTTCTTTTCCTCTCATCACACTCATGTTTCCTGCTGTCTTAGAGATTATAGACAGCAAGAGCGTCCTTCTTGCTTTAAAGCAGAGTGTGATGTATATATGAGAACCCTGCTGTGTGTTTCACTTCAGAAATGGAGTTAAACCCCAGGCTCTGAGTCTTCCTACAATCAACACTTCGTTTCAGGTAAGGGCAGTTACTTTACAGCTCAACGAACTACATCGTTCACGAAGCTCACACATTTCTCATCTTAATTGACAACATCGGATGTTATAGGACCAGTTCTTTTTATCAGTTTCAGAAGCAGGTTTGGAATAGATATGGTCCCTATGTGTAGGAAACACCGTTCTTTTGTTCTCAGCACACTCACGTTTCCTGCTGTCTTAGAGACTCTAGAAAGCTAGAGCGTGCTTCTTGCTCTAAAGCAGAGTGTGATCAATGGATAAGAATTCTGCTGAGTGTTTCACTTCAGAAGTGGAGTTAAATCCCAGGCTCTGAGTCTTCCTACAAACAAGACTTCGTTTCAGGTAAGGGCAGTTACTTTACAGCTCAAACCAACTACATCGTTCACGGAGCTCACATGTTTCTCATCTTAACTGACAAGCATTGGATGTTAGTGGACCTGTGGTTTCTTTCAGTTTCACAAGCAGAGTTGGACTAGATATGGTCCGTATGTGTAGGAAACACAGTTCTTTTTTTCGGAACACAACCACATATCCTGCTGTATTAGAGAATCTAGAAAGCAAGAGCGTGCTTCTTGCTCTAAAGCAGAGTGTGATCCATGGAAGATAACTATGCTGTGTGTTTCCCTTCAGAAATGGAGTTAAATCCCAGGCTCTGTGTCTTCCAACATGCAAGCCTTCGTTTCAGGGAAGGGCAGTCACTTTTCAGCTACAACGAACTATATCGTTAACGAAGCTACCACGTTTCTCATCTTAACTGACAAGCATTGGAGCTTAGAGGACCAGTGCTTTGTATCAGTTTCAGAAACAGTGTTGGCCTAGATATGGTCCGTATGGGTAGGAAACACAGTTATTTGTTCTGAACATAACCATGTTTATGATGTATTAGAGAATCTAGAAAGCTAGAGCATGCTTCTTGCTCTAAAGCAGAGTGTGATCCATGAAAGAGAACTCTGCTGTGTGTTTCCCTTCAGAAATGGAGTTAAATCCCAGGTTCTGAGTCTTCCTATAAGCAAGACTTCGAATCAGGTAAGGGCAGTTACTTTACAGCTCAAACGAACTACATCTTTAACGAAGATCACACGTTTCTAATCTTAACTGACAAGCATCGGATGTTATAGACCAGTGCTTTGTATCAGTTTCAGAAGCAGAGTTGGAATATATATCGTCCGTATGTGTAGGAAACACTCTTCTTTTGTTCTCAGACAACTCACGATTCCTGCTATATTAGAGAATCTAGAAAGCAAGAGCATGCTTCTTCCTCTAAAGCAGAGTGTGATCCATGGATGAGAACTCTGCTGTGTGTTTCCCTTCAGAAATGGAGTTAAACCCCAGGCTCTGAGTCTTCCTACAAGCAAGGCTTCGAATCAGGTAAGGGCAGTTACTTTACAGGTCAAACGAACTACATCGTTCACGAAGCTCACACGTTTCTCATCTTAAATGACAAGCATTGGATGTTAGAGGACCAGTGCTTTGTATCAGTTTCAGAAACAGAGTTGGACTAGATATGGTCTTTATGTGTACGAAACACAGTTATTTGTTCTGAACATAACCATGTTTCCTGATGTATTAGAGAATCTAGAAAGCTAGAGCATGCTTCTTGCTCTAAAGCAGAGTGTGATACATGAAAGAGAACTCTGCTGTGTGTTTCCCTTCAGAAATGGAGTGAAACCCCAGGCTCTGAGTCTTCCTATAAGCAAGACTTCGAATCAGGTAAGGGCAGTTACTTTACAGCTCAAACGAACTACATCGTTCACGAAGCTCACACGTTTCTCATCTTAACTGACAAGCATCGGATGTTATAGGACCAGTGCTTTGTATCAGTTTCAGAAGCAGAGTTGGACTAGATATGGTCTGTATGTGTAGGAAACACCGTTCTTTTGTTCTCATCACACTCAGGTTTCCTGCTGTCTTAATGACTCTGGAAAGCAAGAGCATGATTCTTGCTCTAAAGCAGAGTGTGATCTATATATGAGAACTCTGTTTTGTGTTTCCCTTCAGAAATGGAGTTAAATTCCAGGCTCTGTGTCTTCCTACAGGAAGAATTCTTTACAAGTAAGGGCAGTCACTTTTCAGCACAAACGATCTACATCGTTCACGAAGCTAACACATTTCTCATCTTAAATGACAAGCATTGGATGATATAGGACCAGTGCTTTGTATCAGTTTCAGAAGCAGAGTTTGAGTAGATATGGTCCGTATGTGTAGGAAACACCATTCTTTTGTTCTCAGCACACTCACATTTCCTGCTGTCTTAGAGACTCTAGAAACCTAGAGCGTGCTTCTTGCTCTAAAGCAGAGTGTGATCAATGGATAAGAATTCTGCTGTGTGTTTCAATTCAGAAATCGAGTTAAATCCCAGGCTCTGAGTCTTCCTAGAAACTAGACTTCGTTTCAGGTAAGGGCAGTTACTTTACAGCTGAAACCAACTATATCGTTCACGAAGCTCACACGTTTCTCATCTTAACTGGCAAGCATTGGGTGTTAGTGGACCTGTGTTTTGTTTCAGTTTCACAAGCAAAGTTGGACTAGATATGGTCCGTATGTATAGGAAACACAGTTCTTTCGTTCTGAACACAACCAAGTTTCCTGCTGTATTAGAGAATCTAGAAAGCTAGAGCGTGCTTCTTGCTCTTAAGCAGAGTGTGATCCATGGAAGAGAACTCTGCTCTGTGTTGCCCTTCAGAAATGGAGTTAAATCCCAGGCTCTGAGTCTTCCTACAAGGAAGACTTCGAATCAGGTAAGGGCAGTTACTTTACAGCTCAAACGAACTACATCGTTCACGAAGCTCACACGTTTCTCATCTTAACTGACAAGCATTGGATGTTATAGGACCAGTGCTTTGTATCAGTTTCAGAAGCAGAGTTGGAATAGATGTGGTCCGTATGTGTAGGAAACACAGTTCTTTTGTTCTGAACACAACCAAGTTTCCTGCTCTATTTGAGAATCTAGAAAGCTAGAGCGTGCTTCCTGCTCTAAAGCAGAGTGTGGTCAATGGATGAGAACTCGGCTGTGTGTTTCACTTCAGAAATGGAGTTAAATCCCAGCATTGAGTCTTCCTACAAACAAGAATTCCTTTCAGGTAAGGGCCGTTACTTTACAGCTCAAACGAAGTACATCGTTCACGAAGCTCACAAGTTTATCATCTTAACTGACAAATATTGGATGTTAGTGGACCTGTGGTTTGTTTCAGTTTCACAAGCAGAAATGGACTAGATATGGTCCGTAGGTGTTGGAAACACAGTTCATTGGTTCTGAGCACAACCACGTTTCCTGCTATATTAGAGAATCTAGAAAGCAAGAGTGTGCTTCTTGCTCTGAAGCAGAGTGTGATCCATGGATGAGAACTATGCTGTGTGTTTCCCTTCAGAAATGGAGTTAAATCCCAGGCTCTGTGTCTTCCAACATGCAAGACTTCTTTTCAGGGAAGGGCAGTCACTTTTCAGCTCAAACAAACAACATCGTTCACGAAGCTCACACGTTTCTCATCTTAACTGACAAGCATTGGATTTTAGAGGACCAGTGCTTTGTATCAGTTTCAGAAGCAGAGTTGGACTAGATATGGTCCGTATGTGTAGGAAACACCGTTCTTTTGTTCTCATCACACTCAGGTTTCCTGCTGTCTTAGTGACTCTGGAAAGCAAGAGCGTGCTTCTTGCTCAAAAGCAGAGTGTGATCTATATATGAGAACTCTGTTGTGTGTTTCCCTTCAGAAATGGAGTTAAATTCCAGGCTCTGTGTCTTCCTACAAGCAAGAATTCCTTTCAAGTAAGGGCAGTCACTTTTCAGCTCAAACGAACTACATCCTTCACGAAGCTAACACGTTTCTCATCTTAACTGACAAGCATTGGATGTTAGAGGACCAGTGCTTTGTATCAGTTTCAGAAGCTGAGTTGGACTAGATATGGTCCGTATGTGTAGGAAACACAGTTCTTTTGTTCTGAACATAACCATGTTTCCTGCTGTATTAGAGAATCTAGAAAGGTAGAGCGTGCTTCTTGCTCTAAAGCAGAGTGTGATCCATGGAAGAGAACTCTGCTGTGTGTTTCCCTACAGAAATGGAGTTAATCCCAGGCTCTGAGTCTTCCTATAAGCAAGACTTCGAATCAGGTAAGGGCAGTTACTAACAGCTCAAACGAACTACATCGTTCACGAAGCTCACACGTTTCTCATCTTAACTGACAAGCATCGGATGTTATAGGACCATTGCTTTGTATCAGTTTCAGAAGCAGAGTTGGAATAGATATGGTCCGTATATGTAAGAATCACTGTTCTTTTGTTCTCAGCACACTCACGTTTCCTGCTGTATTAGAGAATCTAGAAAGCAAGAGCGTGCTTCTTGCTCTAAAGCAGAGTGTGATCCATGGAAGAGAACTCTGCTGTGTATTTCCCTTCAGAAATGGAGTGAAATCCCAGGCTCTGAGTCTTCCTACAAGCAAGACTTCGAATCAGGTAAGGGCAGTTACTTTACAGCTCAAAGGAACTACATCGTTCATGAAGCTCACACGTTTCTCATCTTAACTGACAAGCATTGGATGTTAGAGATCCAGTGCTTTGTATGAGTTTCAGGGGCAGAGTTGGACTCGATATGGTCCGAATGTGTATGAAACACCGTTCTTTTCCTCTCATCACACTCATGTTTCCTGCTGTCTTAGAGATTATAGACAGCAAGAGCGTCCTTCTTGCTTTAAAGCAGAGTGTGATGTATATATGAGAACCCTGCTGTGTGTTTCACTTCAGAAATGGAGTTAAACCGCAGGCTCTGAGTCTTCCTACAATCAACACTTCGTTTCAGGTAAGGGCAGTTACTTTACAGCTCAACGAACTACATCGTTCACGAAGCTCACACATTTCTCATCTTAATTGACAACATCGGATGTTATAGGACCAGTTCTTTGTATCAGTTTCAGAAGCAGGTTTGGAATAGATATGGTCCGTATGTGTAGGAAACACCGTTCTTTTGTTCTCAGCACACTCACGTTTCCTGCTGTCTTAGAGACTCTAGAAAGCTAGAGCGTGCTTCTTGCTCTAAAGCAGAGTGTGATCAATGGATAAGAATTCTGCTGTGTGTTTCACTTCAGAAGTGGAGTTAAATCCCAGGCTCTGAGTCTTCCTACAAACAAGACTTCGTTTCAGGTAAGGGCAGTTACTTTACAGCTCAAACCAACTACATCGTTCACGAAGCTCACACGTTTTTCATCTTAACTGACAAGCATTGGATGTTAGTGGACCTGTGGTTTCTTTCAGTTTCACAAGCAGAGTTGGACTAGATATGGTCCGTATGTGTAGGAAACACAGTTCTTTTTTTCGGAACACAACCACATATCCTGCTGTATTAGAGAATCTAGAAAGCAAGAGCGTGCTTCTTGCTCTAAAGCAGAGTGTGATCCATGGAAGATAACTATGCTGTGTGTTTCCCTTCAGAAATGGAGTTAAATCCCAGGCTCTGTGTCTTCCAACATGCAAGCCTTCGTTTCAGGGAAGGGCAGTCACTTTTCAGCTACAACGAACTGTATCGTTAACGAAGCTACCACGTTTCTCATCTTAACTGACAAGCATTGGATGTTAGAGGACCAGTGCTTTGTATCAGTTTCAGAAACAGAGTTGGACTAGATATGGTCGTTTGTGTAGGAAACACAGTTATTTGTTCTGAACATAACCATGTTTATGATGTATTAGAGAATCTAGAAAGCTAGAGCATGCTTCTTGCTCTAAAGCAGAGTGTGATCCATGAAAGAGAACTCTGCTGTGTGTTTCCCTTCAGTAATGGAGTTAAATCCCAGGCTCTGAGTCGTCCCATAAGCAAGATTTCGAATCAGGTAAGGGCAGTTACTTTACAGCTCAAACGAACTACATCGTTCACGAAGCTCACACGTTTCTCATCTTAACTGACAAGCATCGGATGTTATAGGACCAGTGCTTTGTATCAGTTTCAGAAGCAGAGTTGGAATAGATATGGTCCGTATGTGTAGGAAAAACCGTTCTTTTGTTCTCAGCACAATCACGTTTCCTGCTGTCTTAGAGACTCTAGAAGCTAGAGCGTGCTTCTTGCTCTAAAGCAGAGTGTGATCAATGCATGAGAACTCGGCTGTGTGTTTCACTTCAGAAATGGAGTTAAATCCCAGGCTCTGAGTTTTCCCACAAACAAGAATTCGTTTCAGGTAAGGGCAGTTACTTTACAGCTCAAATGAACTCCATCATTCATGAAGCTCACAAGTTGATCATCTTAACTGACAAGTATTGAATGTTAGTGGACCTGTGGTTTGTTTCAGTTTCAGAAGCAGAGTTGGAATAGATATGGTCCGTATGTGCAGGAAACACTGTTCTTTTGTTCTCAGAGCACTCACGTTTCGTGCTTTATTAGAGAATCTAGAAAGCAAGAGCGTGCTTCTTGCTCTGAAGCAGAGTGAGATCCATGGATGAGAACTATGCTGTGTGTTCTCTCTTCAGAAATGGAGTGAAATCCCAGGCTCTGTGTCTTCCTACAAGCAAGAATTCCTTTCAAGTAAGGGCAGTCACTTTTCAGCTCAAACGAACTACATCCTTCACGAAGCTAACACGTTTCTCATCTTAACTGACAAGCATTGGATGTTAGAGGACCAGTGCTTTGTATCAGTTTCAGAAGCTGAGTTGGACTAGATATGGTCCGTATGTGTAGGAAACACAGTTCTTTTGTTCTGAACATAACCATGTTTCCTGCTGTATTAGAGAATCTAGAAAGCTAGAGCGTGCTTCTTGCTCTAAAGCAGAGTGTGATCCATGGAAGAGAACTCTGCTGTGTGTTTCCCTACAGAAATGGAGTTAATCCCAGGCTCTGAGTCTTCCTATAAGCAAGACTTCGAATCAGGTAAGGGCAGTTACTAACAGCTCAAACGAACTACATCGTTCACGAAGCTCACACGTTTCTCATCTTAACTGACAAGCATCGGATGTTATAGGACCATTGCTTTGTATCAGTTTCAGAAGCAGAGTTGGAATAGATATGGTCCGTATATGTAAGAATCACTGTTCTTTTGTTCTCAGCACACTCACGTTTCCTGCTGTATTAGAGAATCTAGAAAGCAAGAGCGTGCTTCTTGCTCTAAAGCAGAGTGTGATCCATGGAAGAGAACTCTGCTGTGTATTTCCCTTCAGAAATGGAGTGAAATCCCAGGCTCTGAGTCTTCCTACAAGCAAGACTTCGAATCAGGTAAGGGCAGTTACTTTACAGCTCAAACGAACTACATCGTTCACGAAGCTCACACGTTTCTCATCTTAACTGACAAGCATTGGATGTTAGAGATCCAGTGCTTTGTATGAGTTTCAGGGGCAGAGTTGGACTCGATATGGTCCGAATGTGTATGAAACACCGTTCTTTTCCTCTCATCACACTCATGTTTCCTGCTGTCTTAGAGATTATAGACAGCAAGAGCGTCCTTCTTGCTTTAAAGCAGAGTGTGATGTATATATGAGAACCCTGCTGTGTGTTTCACTTCAGAAATGGAGTTAAACCGCAGGCTCTGAGTCTTCCTACAATCAACACTTCGTTTCAGGTAAGGGCAGTTACTTTACAGCTCAACGAACTACATCGTTCACGAAGCTCACACATTTCTCATCTTAATTGACAACATCGGATGTTATAGGACCAGTTCTTTGTATCAGTTTCAGAAGCAGGTTTGGAATAGATATGGTCCGTATGTGTAGGAAACACCGTTCTTTTGTTCTCAGCACACTCACGTTTCCTGCTGTCTTAGAGACTCTAGAAAGCTAGAGCGTGCTTCTTGCTCTAAAGCAGAGTGTGATCAATGGATAAGAATTCTGCTGTGTGTTTCACTTCAGAAGTGGAGTTAAATCCCAGGCTCTGAGTCTTCCTACAAACAAGACTTCGTTTCAGGTAAGGGCAGTTACTTTACAGCTCAAACCAACTACATCGTTCACGAAGCTCACACGTTTTTCATCTTAACTGACAAGCATTGGATGTTAGTGGACCTGTGGTTTCTTTCAGTTTCACAAGCAGAGTTGGACTAGATATGGTCCGTATGTGTAGGAAACACAGTTCTTTTTTTCGGAACACAACCACATATCCTGCTGTATTAGAGAATCTAGAAAGCAAGAGCGTGCTTCTTGCTCTAAAGCAGAGTGTGATCCATGGAAGATAACTATGCTGTGTGTTTCCCTTCAGAAATGGAGTTAAATCCCAGGCTCTGTGTCTTCCAACATGCAAGCCTTCGTTTCAGGGAAGGGCAGTCACTTTTCAGCTACAACGAACTGTATCGTTAACGGAGCTACCACGTTTCTCATCTTAACTGACAAGCATTGGATGTTAGAGGACCAGTGCTTTGTATCAGTTTCAGAAACAGAGTTGGACTAGATATGGTCGTTTGTGTAGGAAACACAGTTATTTGTTCTGAACATAACCATGTTTATGATGTATTAGAGAATCTAGAAAGCTAGAGCATGCTTCTTGCTCTAAAGCAGAGTGTGATCCATGAAAGAGAACTCTGCTGTGTGTTTCCCTTCAGTAATGGAGTTAAATCCCAGGCTCTGAGTCGTCCCATAAGCAAGATTTCGAATCAGGTAAGGGCAGTTACTTTACAGCTCAAACGAACTACATCGTTCACGAAGCTCACACGTTTCTCATCTTAACTGACAAGCATCGGATGTTATAGGACCAGTGCTTTGTATCAGTTTCAGAAGCAGAGTTGGAATAGATATGGTCCGTATGTGTAGGAAAAACCGTTCTTTTGTTCTCAGCACAATCACGTTTCCTGCTGTCTTAGAGACTCTAGAAGCTAGAGCGTGCTTCTTGCTCTAAAGCAGAGTGTGATCAATGCATGAGAACTCGGCTGTGTGTTTCACTTCAGAAATGGAGTTAAATCCCAGGCTCTGAGTTTTCCCACAAACAAGAATTCGTTTCAGGTAAGGGCAGTTACTTTACAGCTCAAATGAACTCCATCATTCATGAAGCTCACAAGTTGATCATCTTAACTGACAAGTATTGAATGTTAGTGGACCTGTGGTTTGTTTCAGTTTCAGAAGCAGAGTTGGAATAGATATGGTCCGTATGTGCAGGAAACACTGTTCTTTTGTTCTCAGAGCACTCACGTTTCGTGCTTTATTAGAGAATCTAGAAAGCAAGAGCGTGCTTCTTGCTCTGAAGCAGAGTGAGATCCATGGATGAGAACTATGCTGTGTGTTCTCTCTTCAGAAATGGAGTGAAATCCCAGGCTCTGTGTCTTCCTACAAGCAAGAATTCCTTTCAAGTAAGGGCAGTCACTTTTCAGCTCAAACGAACTACATCCTTCAGGAATCTCACACGTTTCTCATCTTAAATGACAAGCATTGGATGCTGGAGGACCTGTGCTTTGTATCAATTTCATAGGCAGAGTTGGACTCGATATGGTGCGAATGTGTAAGAAACACCGTTCTTTTTTTCTCAGCACACTCATGTTTCCTTCTGTCTTAGAGCCTATAGAAAGCAAGAGCATGCTTCTTGCTCTAAAGCAGAGTGTGATCAGTGGATAATAATTCTGCTGTATGTTTCACTTCAGAAATGTAGTTAAATCCCAGGCTCTGAGTCTTCCTACAAACAAGACTTCGTTTCAGGTAAGGGCAGTTACTTTACAGCTCAAACGAACTACATCGTTCACGAAGCTCACACGTTTGTCATCTTAACTGACAAGCATTGGATGTTAGTGGACCTGTGTTTTGTTTCAGTTTCACAAGCAGAGTTGGACTAGATATGGTCCGTATGTGTAGGAAACACAGTTCTTTTGTTCTGAACACAACCAAGTTTCCTGCTGTATTAGAGAATCTAGAAAGCTAGAGCGTGCTTCTTGCTCTAAAGCAGAGTGTGATCCATGGAAGATAACTCTGCTGTGTGTTTCCCTTCAGAAATGGAGTTAAATCCCAGGCTCTGAGTCTTCCTACAAGCAAGACTTCGAATCAGGTAAGGGCAGTTACTTTACAGCTCAAACGAACTACATCGTTCAGGAAGCTCACACGTTTCTCATCTTCACTGACAAGCATTGGATGTTATAGGACCAGTGCTTTGTATCAGTTTCAGAAGCAGAGTTGGAATAGATGTGGTCCGTATGTGTAGGAAACACCGTTCTTTTGTTCTCAGCACACTCACGTTTCCTGCTGTCTTAGAGACTCTAGAAAGCTAGAGCGTGCTTCTTGCTCTAAAGCAGAGTGTGATCAATGCATGAGAACTCGGGTGTGTGTTTCACTTCAGAAATGGTGTTAAATCCCAGGCTCTGAGTCTTCCTACAAACAAGAATTTGTTTCAGGTAAGGGGAGTTACTTTACAGTTCAAACGAACTACATCGTTCACGAAGCTCACAAGTTTATCATCTTAACTGACAAGTATTGGATGTTAGTGGAACTGTGGTTTGTTTCAGTTTCACGAGAAGAGTTGGACTAGATATGGTCCGTATGTGTCGGAAACACAGTTCTTTGGTTCTGAGTACAACCACGTTTCCTGCTCTATTAGAGTATCTAGAGAGCAAGAGTGTGTTTCTTGTTCTGAAGCAGAGTGTGATCCATGGATGAGAACTATGCTGTGTGTTTCCCTTCAGAAATGGAGTTAAATTCCAGGCTCTGTGTCTTCCAACATGCAAGACTTCGTTTCAGGGAATTGCAGTCACTTTTCAGCTCAAACGAACTACATAGTTCACGAAGCTCACACGATTCTCATCTTTTATGACAAGCATTGGATTTTAGAGGACCAGTGCCTTGTATCAGTGTCAGAAGCAGAGTTGGAATAGATATTGTCCGTATGTGTAGGAAACACAGTTCATTTGTTCCCATCACACTCAGGTTTCCTGCTGTCTTAGTGACTCTGGAATGCAAGAGCCTGCTTCTTGCTCTGAAGCAGAGTGAGATCCATGGATGAGAACTATGCTGTGTGTTCTCTCTTCAGAAATGGAGTGAAATCCCAGGCTCTGTGTCTTCCTACAAGCAAGAATTCCTTTCAAGTAAGGGCAGTCACTTTTCAGCTCAAACGAACTACATCCTTCACGAATCTCACACGTTTCTCATCTTAAATGACAAGCATTGGATGCTGGAGGACCTGTGCTTTGTATCAATTTCATAGGCAGAGTCGGAATCGATATGGTGTGAATGTGTAAGAAACACCGTTCTTTTTTTCTCAGCACACTCATGTTTCCTTCTGTCTTAGAGCCTCTAGAAAGCAAGAGCATGCTTCTTGCTCTAAAGCAGAGTGTGATCAATGGATAATAATTCGGCTGTACGTTTCACTTCAGAAATGGAGTTAAATCCCAGGCTCTGAGTCTTCCTACAAACAAGACTTCGTTTCAGGTAAGGGCAGTTACTTTACAGCTCAAACCAACTACATCGTTCACGAAGCTCACACATTTTTCATCTTAACTGACAAGCATTGGATGTTAGTGGACCTGTGGTTTGTTTCAGTTTCACAAGCAGAGTTGGTCTAGATATGGTCCGTATATGTAGGAAACACAGTTCTTTTGTTCTGAACACAACCATGTTTTCTGCTGTATTAGAGAATCTAGAAAGCTAGAGCGTGCTTCTTGCTCTAAAGCAGAGTGTGATCCATGGAAGAGAACTCTGCTGTGTGTTTCCCTTCAGAAATGGAATTAAATCTCAGGCTCTGAGTCTTCCTACAAGCAAGACTTCGAATCAGGTAAGGGCAGTTACTTTACAGCTCAAACGAACTACATCGTTCACGAAGCTCACACGTTTCTCATCTTAACTGACAAGCATCGGATGTTATAGGACCAGTGCTTTGTATCAGTTTCAGAAGCAGAGTTACAATAGATATGGTCCGTATGTGTAGGAAACACCGTTCTTTTGTTCTCAGCACACTCACGTTTCCTGCTGTCTTAGAGACTCTAGAAGCTAGAGCGTGCTTCTTGCTCTAACGCAGAGTGTGATCAATGCATGAGAACTCGGCTGTGTGTTTCACTTCAGAAATGGAGTTAAATCCCAGGCTCTCAGTTTTCCCACAAACAAGAATTCGTTTCAGGTAAGGCCAGTTACTTTACAGCTCAAACGATCTCCATCATTCATGAAGCTCACAAGTTGATCATCTTAACTGACAAGTATTGGATGTTAGTGGACCTGTGGTTTGTTTCAGTTTCAGAAGCAGAGTTGCAATAGATATGGTCCGTATGTGTAGGAAACACTGTTCTTTTGTTCTCAGAGCACTCACGCTTCGTGCTGTATAGGAGAATCTAGAAAGCAAGAGCGTGCTTCTTGCTCTGAAGCAGAGTGAGATCCATGGATGAGAACTATGCTGTGTGTTCTCTCTTCAGAAATGGAGTGAAATCCCAGGCTCTGTGTCTTCCTACAAGCAAGAATTCCGTTCAAGTAAGGGCAGTCACTTTTCAGCTCAAACGAACTACATCCTTCACGAATCTCACACGTTTCTCATCTTAAATGACAAGCATTGGATGCTGGAGGACCTGTGCTGTGTATCAATTTCATAGGCAGAGTTGGACTAGATATGGTTCGCATGTGTAAGAAACACCGTTCTTTTTTTCTCAGCACACTCATGATTCCTTCTGTCTTAGAGCCTCTAGAAAGCAAGAGCATGCTTCTTGCTCTAAAGCAGAGTGTGATCAATGGATAATAATTCTGCTGTATGTTTCACTTCAGAAATGGAGTTAAATCCCAGGCTCTGAGTCTTCCTACAAACAAGACTTCGTTTCAGGTAAGGGCAGTTACTTTACAGCTCAAACGAACTACATTGTTCACGAACCTCACATGATTGTCATCTTAACTGACAAGCATTGGATGTTAGTGGACCTGTGTTTTGTTTCAGTTTCACAAGCAGAGTTGGACTAGATATGGTCCGTATGTGTAGGAAACACAGTTCTTTTGTTCTGAACACAACCATGTTTCCTGCTGTATTAGAGAATCTAGAAAGCTAGAGCGTGCTTCTTGCTCTAAAGCAGAGTGTGATCCATGGAAGATAACTCTGCTGTGTGTTTCCCTTCAGAAATGGAGTTAAATCCCAGGCTCTGAGTCTTCCTACAAACAAGACTTCATTTCAGGTAAGGGCAGTTACTTTACAGCTCAAACGAACTACATCGTTCAGGAAGCTCACACGTTTCTCATCTTCACTGACAAGCATTGGATGTTATAGGACCAGTGCTTTGTATCAGTTTCAGAAGCAGGTTTGGAATAGATATGGTCCGTATGTGTAGGAAACACCGTTCTTTTGTTCTCAGCACACTCACGTTTCCTGCTGTCTTAGAGAGTCTAGAAAGCTAGAGCGTGCTTCTTGCTCTAAAGCAGAGTGTGATCAATGGATGAGAACTCGGCTGTGTGTTTCACTTCAGAAATGGTGTTAAATCCCAGGCTCTGAGTCTTCCTACAAACAAGAATTTGTTTCAGGTAAGGGGAGTTACTTTACAGTTCAAACGAACTACATCGTTCACTAAGCTCACAAGTTTATCATCTTAACAGACAAGCATTGGATGTTAGTGGACCTGTGGTTTGTTTCAGTTTCACAAGCAGAGTTGGTCTAGATATGGTCCGTATGTGTAGGAAACACAGTTCTTTTGTTCTGAACACAACCATGTTTCCTGCTGTATTAGAGAATCTAGAAAGCTAGAGCGTGCTTCTTGCTCTAAAGCAGAGTGTGATCCATGGAAGATAACTCTGCTGTGTGTTTCCCTTCAGAAATGGAATTAAATCTCAGGCTCTGAGTCTTCCTACAAGCAAGACTTCGAATCAGGTAATGGCAGTTACTTTACAGCTCAAACGAACTAAATCGCTCACGAAGCTCACACGTTTCTCATCTTAAATGACAAGCATCGGATGTTATAGGACCAGTGCTTTGTATCAGTTTCAGAAGCAGAGTTACAATAGATATGGTCCGTATGTGTAGGAAACACCGTTCTTTTGTTCTCAGCACACTCACGTTTCCTGCTGTCTTAGAGACTCTAGAAGCTAGAGCGTGCTTCTTGCTCTAAAGCAGAGTGTGATCAATGCATGAGAACTATGCTGTGTGTTTCCCTTCAGAAATGGAGTTAAATCCCAGGCTCTGTGTCTTCCAACATGCAAGACTTCGTTTCAGGGAATTGCAGTCACTTTTCAGCTCAAACGAACTACATAGTTCACGAAGCTCACACGATTCTCATCTTTTCTGACAAGCATTGGATTTTAGAGGACCAGTGCCTTGTATCAGTTTCAGAAGCAGAGTTGGACTAGATATGGTCCGTATGTGTAGGAAACTCAGTTCTTTTGTTCCCATCACACTCAGGTTTCCTGCTGTCTTAGTGACACTGGAAAGCAAGAGCGTGCTTCTTGCTCTAAAGCAGAGTGTGATCAATGCATGAGAACTCGGCTGTGTGTTTCACTTCACAAATGGAGTTAAATCCCAGGCTCTGAGTTTTCCCACAAACAAGAATTCGTTTCAGGTGAGGGCAGTTACTTTACAGCTCAAACGAACTACATCGTTCACGAAGCTCACACGTTTTTCATCTTAACTGACAAGCATTGGATGTTAGTGGACCTGTGGTTTGTTTCAGTTTCACAAGCAGAGTTGGACTAGATATGGTCCGTATGTGTAGGAAACACCGTTCTTTTGTTCTCAGCACACTCACGTTTCCTGCTGTCTTAGAGACTCTAGAAGCTAGAGCGTGCTTCTTGCTCTAAAGCAGAGTGTGATCAATGCATTAGAACTCGGCTGTGTGTTTCACTTCAGAAATGGAGTTAAATCCCAGGCTCTGAGTTTTCCCACAAACAAGAATTCGTTTCAGGTAAGGGCAGTTACTTTACAGCTCAAACGAACTCCATCATTCATGAAGCTCACAAGTTGATCATCTTAACTGACAAGTATTGGATGTTAGTGGACCTGTGGTTTGTTTCAGTTTCAGAAGCAGAGTTGGAATAGATATGGTCCGTATGTGCAGGAAACACTGTTCTTTTGTTCTCAGAGCACTCACGTTTTGTGCTGTATTAGAGAATCTAGAAAGCAAGAGCGTGCTTCTTGCTCTGAAGCAGAGTGAGATCCATGGATGAGAACTATGCTGTGTGTTCTCTCTTCAGAAATGGAGTGAAATCCCAGGCTCTGTGTCTTCCTACAAACAAGAATTTGTTTCAGGTAAGGGGAGTTACTTTACAGCTCAACGAACTACATCGTTCACGAAGCTCACACATTTCTCATCTTAATTGACAACATCGGATGTTATAGGACCAGTTCTTTGTATCAGTTTCAGAAGCAGGTTTGGAATAGATATGGTCCGTATGTGTAGGAAACACCGTTCTTTTGTTCTCAGCACACTCACGTTTCCTGCTGTCTTAGAGACTCTAGAAAGCTAGAGCGTGCTTCTTGCTCTAAAGCAGAGTGTGATCAATGGATAAGAATTCTGCTGTGTGTTTCACTTCAGAAGTGGAGTTAAATCCCAGGCTCTGAGTCTTCCTACAAACAAGACTTCGTTTCAGGTAAGGGCAGTTACTTTACAGCTCAAACGAACTACATCGTTCACGAAGCTCACACGTTTTTCATCTTAACTGACAAGCATTGGATGTTAGTGGACCTGTGGTTTCTTTCAGTTTCACAAGCAGAGTTGGACTAGATATGGTCCGTATGTGTAGGAAACACAGTTCTTTTTTTCGGAACACAACCACATATCCTGCTGTATTAGAGAATCTAGAAAGCAAGAGCGTGCTTCTTGCTCTAAAGCAGAGTGTGATCCATGGAAGATAACTATGCTGTGTGTTTCCCTTCAGAAATGGAGTTAAATCCCAGGCTCTGTGTCTTCCAACATGCAAGCCTTCGTTTCAGGGAAGGGCAGTCACTTTTCAGCTACAACGAACTGTATCGTTAACGAAGCTACCACGTTTCTCATCTTAACTGACAAGCATTGGATGTTAGAGGACCAGTGCTTTGTATCAGTTTCAGAAACAGAGTTGGACTAGATATGGTCGTTTGTGTAGGAAACACAGTTATTTGTTCTGAACATAACCATGTTTATGATGTATTAGAGAATCTAGAAAGCTAGAGCATGCTTCTTGCTCTAAAGCAGAGTGTGATCCATGAAAGAGAACTCTGCTGTGTGTTTCCCTTCAGTAATGGAGTTAAATCCCAGGCTCTGAGTCGTCCCATAAGCAAGATTTGAATCAGGTAAGGGCAGTTACTTTACAGCTCAAACGAACTACATCGTTCACGAAGCTCACACGTTTCTCATCTTAACTGACAAGCATCGGATGTTATAGGACCATTGCTTTGTATCAGTTTCAGAAGCAGAGTTTGAATAGATATGGTCCGTATGTGTAGGAAAAACCGTTCTTTTGTTCTCAGCACAATCACGTTTCCTGCTGTCTTAGAGACTCTAGAAGCTAGAGCGTGCTTCTTGCTCTAAAGCAGAGTGTGATCAATGCATGAGAACTCGGCTGTGTGTTTCACTTCAGAAATGGAGTTAAATCCCAGGCTCTGAGTTTTCCCACAAACAAGAATTCGTTTCAGGTAAGGGCAGTTACTTTACAGCTCAAATGAACTCCATCATTCATGAAGCTCACAAGTTGATCATCTTAACTGACAAGTATTGAATGTTAGTGGACCTGTGGTTTGTTTCAGTTTCAGAAGCAGAGTTGGAATAGATATGGTCCGTATGTGCAGGAAACACTGTTCTTTTGTTCTCAGAGCACTCACGTTTCGTGCTTTATTAGAGAATCTAGAAAGCAAGAGCGTGCTTCTTGCTCTGAAGCAGAGTGAGATCCATGGATGAGAACTATGCTGTGTGTTCTCTCTTCAGAAATGGAGTGAAATCCCAGGCTCTGTGTCTTCCTACAAGCAAGAATTCCTTTCAAGTAAGGGCAGTCACTTTTCAGCTCAAACGAACTACATCCTTCAGGAATCTCACACGTTTCTCATCTTAAATGACAAGCATTGGATGCTGGAGGACCTGTGCTTTGTATCAATTTCATAGGCAGAGTTGGACTCGATATGGTGCGAATGTGTAAGAAACACCGTTCTTTTTTTCTCAGCACACTCATGTTTCCTTCTGTCTTAGAGCCTATAGAAAGCAAGAGCATGCTTCTTGCTCTAAAGCAGAGTGTGATCAGTGGATAATAATTCTGCTGTATGTTTCACTTCAGAAATGTAGTTAAATCCCAGGCTCTGAGTCTTCCTACAAACAAGACTTCGTTTCAGGTAAGGGCAGTTACTTTACAGCTCAAACGAACTACATCGTTCACGAAGCTCACACGTTTGTCATCTTAACTGACAAGCATTGGATGTTAGTGGACCTGTGTTTTGTTTCAGTTTCACAAGCAGAGTTGGACTAGATATGGTCCGTATGTGTAGGAAACACAGTTCTTTTGTTCTGAACACAACCAAGTTTCCTGCTGTATTAGAGAATCTAGAAAGCTAGAGCGTGCTTCTTGCTCTAAAGCAGAGTGTGATCCATGGAAGATAACTCTGCTGTGTGTTTCCCTTCAGAAATGGAGTTAAATCCCAGGCTCTGAGTCTTCCTACAAGCAAGACTTCGAATCAGGTAAGGGCAGTTACTTTACAGCTCAAACGAACTACATCGTTCAGGAAGCTCACACGTTTCTCATCTTCACTGACAAGCATTGGATGTTATAGGACCAGTGCTTTGTATCAGTTTCAGAAGCAGAGTTGGAATAGATGTGGTCCGTATGTGTAGGAAACACCGTTCTTTTGTTCTCAGCACACTCACGTTTCCTGCTGTCTTAGAGACTCTAGAAAGCTAGAGCGTGCTTCTTGCTCTAAAGCAGAGTGTGATCAATGCATGAGAACTCGGGTGTGTGTTTCACTTCAGAAATGGTGTTAAATCCCAGGCTCTGAGTCTTCCTACAAACAAGAATTTGTTTCAGGTAAGGGGAGTTACTTTACAGTTCAAACGAACTACATCGTTCACGAAGCTCACAAGTTTATCATCTTAACTGACAAGTATTGGATGTTAGTGGAACTGTGGTTTGTTTCAGTTTCACGAGCAGAGTTGGACTAGATATGGTCCGTATGTGTCGGAAACACAGTTCTTTGGTTCTGAGTACAACCACGTTTCCTGCTCTATTAGAGTATCTAGAGAGCAAGAGTGTGCTTCTTGTTCTGAAGCAGAGTGTGATCCATGGATGAGAACTATGCTGTGTGTTTCCCTTCAGAAATGGAGTTAAATTCGAGGCTCTGTGTCTTCCAACATGCAAGACTTCGTTTCAGGGAATGCAGTCACTTTTCAGCTCAAACGAACTACATAGTTCACGAAGCTCACACGATTCTCATCTTTTATGACAAGCATTGGATTTTAGAGGACCAGTGCCTTGTATCAGTGTCAGAAGCAGAGTTGGAATAGATATGGTCCGTATGTGTAGGAAACACAGTTCATTTGTTCCCATCACACTCAGGTTTCCTGCTGTCTTAGTGACTCTGGAATGCAAGAGCCTGCTTCTTGCTCTGAAGCAGAGTGAGATCCATGGATGAGAACTATGCTGTGTGTTCTCTCTTCAGAAATGGAGTGAAATCCCAGGCTCTGTGTCTTCCTACAAACAAGAATTTGTTTCAGGTAAGGGGAGTTACTTTAAAGTTCAAAAGAACTACATCGTTCACGAATCTCACACGTTTCTCATCTTAAGTGACAAGCATTGGATGCTGGAGGACCTGTGCTTTGTATCAATTTCATAGGCAGAGTTGGACTCGATATGGTGCGAATGTGTAAGAAACACCGTTCTTTTTTTCTCAGCACACTCATGTTTCCTTCTGTCTTAGAGCCTATAGAAAGCAAAAGCATGCTTCTTGCTCTAAAGCAGAGTGTGATCAATGGATAATAATTCTGCTGTATGTTTCACTTCAGAAATGGAGTTAAATGCCAGGCTCTGAGTCTTCCTACAAACAAGACTTCGTTTCAGGTAAGGGCAGTTACTTTACAGCTCAAACGAACTACATCGTTCACGAAGCTCACACGTTTGTCATCTTAACTGACAAGCATTGGATGTTAGTGGACCTGTGTTTTGTTTCAGTTTCACAAGCAGAGTTGGACTAGATATGGTCCGTATGTGTAGGAAACACAGTTCTTTTGTTCTGAACACAACCAAGTTTCCTGCTCTATTAGAGAATCTAGAAAGCTAGAGCGTGCTTCTTGCTCTAAAGCAGAGTGTGATCCATGGAAGATAACTCTGCTGTGTGTTTCCCTTCAGAAATGGAGTTAAATCCCAGGCTCTGAGTCTTCCTACAAGCAAGACTTCGAATCAGGTAAGGGCAGTTACTTTACAGCTCAAACGAACTACATCGTTCAGGAAGCTCACACGTTTCTCATCTTCACTGACAAGCATTGGATGTTATAGGACCAGTGCTTTGTATCAGTTTCAGAAGCAGAGTTGGAATAGATGTGGTCCGTATGTGTAGGAAACACCGTTCTTTTGTTCTCAGCACACTCACGTTTCCTGCTGTCTTAGAGACTCTAGAAAGCTAGAGCGTGCTTCTTGCTCTAAAGCAGAGTGTGATCAATGGATGAGAACTCGGCTGTGTGTTTCACTTCAGAAATGGTGTTAAATCCCAGGCTCTGAGTCTTCCTACAAACAAGAATTTGTTTCAGGTAAGGGGAGTTACTTTACAGTTCAAACGAACTACATTGTTCACGAAGCTCACAAGTTTATCATCTTAACTGACAAGTATTGGATGTTAGTGGAACTGTGGTTTGTTTCAGTTTCACGAGAAGAGTTGGACTAGATATGGTCCGTATGTGTCGGAAACACAGTTCTTTGGTTCTGAGTACAACCACGTTTCCTGCTCTATTAGAGAATCTAGAGAGCAAGAGTGTGCTTCTTGCTCTGAAGCAGAGTGTGATCCATGGATGAGAACTATTCTGTGTGTTTTTCTTCAGAAATGGAGTTAAATTCCAGGCTCTGTGTCTTCCAACATGCAAGACTTCGTTTCAGGGAATTGCAGTCACTTTTCAGCTCAAACGAACTACATAGTTCACGAAGCTCACATGATTCTCATCTTTTCTGACAAGCATTGGATTTTAGAGGACCAGTGCCTTGTATCAGTTTCAGAAGCAGAGTTGGAATAGATATGGTCCGTATGTGTAGGAAACACAGTTCATTTGTTCCCATCACACTCAGGTTTCCTGCTGTCTTAGTGACTCTGGAAAGCAAGACCCTGCTTCTTGCTCTGAAGCAGAGTGAGATCCATGGATGAGAACTATGCTGTGTGTTCTCTCTTCAGAAATGGAGTGAAATCCCAGGCTCTGTGTCTTCCTACAAGCAAGAATTCCGTTCAAGTAAGGGCAGTCACTTTTCAGCTCAAACGAACTACATCCTTCACGAATGTCACACGTTTCTCATCTTAAATGACAAGCATTGGATGCTGGAGGACCTGTGCTGTGTATCAATTTCATAGGCAGAGTTGGACTAGATATGGTGCGAATGTGTAAGAAACACCGTTCTTTTTTTCTCAGCACACTCATGATTCCTTCTGTCTTAGAGCCTCTAGGAAGCAAGAGCATGCTTCTTGCTCTAAAGCAGAGTGTGATCAATGGATAATAATTCTGCTGTATGTTTCACTTCAGAAATGGAGTTAAATCCCAGGCTCTGAGTCTTCCTAAAAACAAGACTTCGTTTCAGGTAAGGGCAGTTACTTTACAGCTCAAAAGAACTACATTGTTCACGAAGCTCACATGATTGTCATCTTAACTGACAAGCATTGGATGTTAGTGGACCTGTGTTTTGTTTCAGTTTCACAAGCAGAGTTGGACTAGATATGGTCCGTATGTGTAGGAAACACAGTTCTTTTGTTATGAACACAACCATGTTTCCTGCTGTATTAGAGAATCTAGAAAGCTAGAGCGTGCTTCTTGCTCTAAAGCAGAGTGTGATCTATATATGAGAACTCTGTTGTGTGTTTCCCTTCAGAAATGGAGTTAAATTCCAGGCTCTGTGTCTTCCTACAAGAAGAATTCCTTACAAGTAAGGGCAGTCACTTTTCAGCACAAACAATCTACATCGTTCACGAAGCTAACACGTTTCTCATCTTAACTGACAAACATTGGATGTTATAGGACCAGTGCTTTGTATCAGTTTCAGAAGCAGAGTTGGACTAGATATGGTCCGTATGTGTGGGAAACCCCGTTCTTTTGTTCTCATCACATTCAGGTTTCCTGCTGTCTTTGTGACTCTGGAAAGCAAGAGCGTGCTTCTTGCTCTAAAGCAGAGTATGATCTATATATGAGAACTCTGTTGTGTGTTTCCCTTCAGAAAAGGAGTTAAATTTCAGGCTCTTTGTCTTCCTACAAGCAAGAATTCCTTTCAAGTAAGGGCAGTCACTTTTCAGCTCAAATGACCTACATCGTTCTCGAAGCTCACACGTTTCTCATCTTAACTGACAAGCATCAGATGTTATAGGACCAGTGCTTTGTATCAGTTTCAGAAGCAGATTTGGAATAGGTATGGTCCGTATGTGTATGAAACACCGTTCTTTTGTTCTCAGCACACTCACGTTTCCTGCTGTGTTAGAGAATCTAGAAAGCAAGAGCGTGCTTCTTGCTCTAAAGCAGAGTGGGATCCATGGAAGAGAACCCTGCTGTGTGTTTCCCTTCAGAAATGGAGTGAAATCCAAGGCTCTGAGTCTTCCTACAAGCAAGACTTCGAATCAGGTAAGGGCAGTTACTTTACAGCTCAAACGAACTACATCGTTCACGAAGCTCACACGTTTCTCATCTTAACTGACAAGCATTGGATGTTAGAGGACCAGTGCTTTGTATCAGTTTCAGAGGCAGAGTTGGACTCGATATGGTCCGAATGTGTATGAAACTCCGTTCTTTTCCTCTCATCACACTCATGTTTCCTGCTGTCTTAGAGATTATAGACAGCAAGAGCGTCCTTCTTGCTTTAAAGCAGAGTGTGATGTATATATGAGAACCCTGCTGTGTGTTTCACTTCAGAAATGGAGTTAAACCCCAGGCTCTGAGTCTTCCTACAATCAACACTTCGTTTCAGGTAAGGGCAGTTACTTTACAGCTCAACGAACTACATCGTTCACGAAGCTCACACATTTCTCATCTTAATTGACAACATCGGATGTTATAGGACCAGTTCTTTGTATCAGTTTCAGAAGCAGGTTTGGAATAGATATGGTCCCTATGTGTAGGAAACACCGTTCTTTTGTTCTCAGCACACTCACGTTTCCTGCTGTCTTAGAGACTCTAGAAAGCTAGAGCGTGCTTCTTGCTCTAAAGCAGAGTGTGATCAATGGATAAGAATTCTGCTGTGTGTTTCACTTCAGAAGTGGAGTTAAATCCCAGGCTCTGAGTCTTCCTACAAACAAGACTTCGTTTCAGGTAAGGGCAGTTACTTTACAGCTCAAACCAACTGCATCGTTCACGAAGCTCACATGTTTCTCATCTTAACTGACAAGCATTGGATGTTAGTGGACCTGTGGTTTCTTTCAGTTTCACAAGCAGAGTTGGACTAGATATGGTCCGTATGTGTAGGAAACACAGTTCTTTTTTTCGGAACACAACCACATATCCTGCTGTATTAGAGAATCTAGAAAGCAAGAGCGTGCTTCTTGCTCTAAAGCAGAGTGTGATCCATGGAAGATAACTATGCTGTGTGTTTCCCTTCAGAAATGGAGTTAAATCCCAGGCTCTGTGTCTTCCAACATGCAAGCCTTCGTTTCAGGGAAGGGCAGTCACTTTTCAGCTACAACGAACTATATCGTTAACAAAGCTACCACGTTTCTCATCTTAACTGACAAGCATTGGAGGTTAGAGGATCAGTGCTTTGTATCAGTTTCAGAAACAGTGTTGGACTAGATATGGTCCGTATGTGTAGGAAACACAGTTATTTGTTCTGAACATAACCATGTTTATGATGTATTAGAGAATCTAGAAAGCTAGAGCATGCTTCTTGCTCTAAAGCAGAGTGTGATCCATGAAAGAGAACTCTGCTGTGTGTTTCCCTTCAGAAATGGAGTTAAATCCCAGGCTCTGAGTCTTCCTATAAGCAAGACTTCGAATCAGGTAAGGGCAGTTACTTTACAGCTCAAACGAACTACATCGTTCACGAAGCTCACACGTTTCTCATCTTAACTGACAAGCATCGGATGTTACAGGACCAGTGCATTGTATCAGTTTCAGAAGCAGATTTGGAATAGATATGGTCCGTGTGTGTATGAAACACCGTTCTTTTGTTCTCAGCACACTCACGTTTCCTGCTGTCTTAGAGACTCTAGAAAGCTAGAGCGTGCTTCTTGCTCTAAAGCAGAGTGAGATCTATGGATAAGAATTCTGCTGTGTGTTTCACTTCAGAAATGGAGTTAAATCCCAGGCTCTGAGTCTTCCTAAAAACAAGACTTCGTTTCAGATAAGGGCAGTTACTTTACAGCTCAAACGAACTACATCTTTAACGAAGATCACACGTTTCTAATCTTAACTGACAAGCATCGGATGTTATAGACCAGTGCTTTGTATCAGTTTCAGAAGCAGAGTTGGAATATATATCGTCCGTATGTGTAGGAAACACTGTTCTTTTGTTCTCAGACAACTCACGATTCCTGCTATATTAGAGAATCTATAAAGCAAGAGCGTGCTTCTTGCTCTAAAGCAGAGTGTGATCCATGGAAGAGAACTCTGCTGTGTGTTTCCCTTCAGAAATGGAGTTAAACCCCAGGCTCTGAGTCTTCCTACAAGCAAGGCTTCGAATCAGGTAAGGGCAGTTACTTTACAGTTCAAACGAACTACATCGTTCACGAAGCTCACACGTTTCTCATCTTAAATGACAAGCATTGGATGTTAGAGGACCAGTGCTTTGTATCAGTTTCAGAAACAGAGTTGGACTAGATATGGTCCTTATGTGTACGAAACACAGTTATTTGTTCTGAACATAACCATGTTTCCTGATGTATTAGAGAATCTAGAAAGCTAGAGCATGCTTCTTGCTCTAAAGCAGAGTGTGATCCATGAAAGAGAACTCTGCTGTGTGTTTCCCTTCAGAAATGGAGTGAAATCCCAGGCTCTGAGTCTTCCTATAAGCAAGACTTCGAATCAGGTAAGGGCAGTTACTTTACAGCTCAAACGAACTACATCGTTCACGAAGCTCACACGTTTCTCATCTTAACTGACAAGCATCGGATGTTATAGGACCAATGCTTTGTATCAGTTTCAGAAGCAGAGTTGGACCTAGATATGGTCTGTATGTGTAGGAAACACCGTTCTTTTGTTCTCATCACACTCAGGTTTCCTGCTGTCTTAATGACTCTGGAAAGCAAGAGCATGATTCTTGCTCTAAAGCAGAGTGTGATCTATATATGAGAACTCTGTTTTGTGTTTCCTTTCAGAAATGGAGTTAAATTCCAGGCTCTGTGTCTTCCTACAGGAAGAATTCCTTACAAGTAAGGGCAGTCACTTTTCAGCACAAACGATCTACATCGTTCACGAAGCTAACACATTTCTCATCTTAAATGACAAGCATTGGATGATATAGGACCAGTGCTTTGTATCAGTTTCAGAAGCAGAGTTTGAGTAGATATGGTCCGTATGTGTAGGAAACACCATTCTTTTGTTCTCAGCACACTCACATTTCCTGCTGTCTTAGAGACTCTAGAAACCTAGAGCGTGCTTCTTGCTCTAAAGCAGAGTGTGATCAATGGATAAGAATTCTGCTGTGTGTTTCAATTCAGAAATCGAGTTAAATCCCAGGCTTTGAGTCTTCCTAGAAACTAGACTTCGTTTCAGGTAAGGGCAGTTACTTTACAGCTGAAACCAACTATATCGTTCACGAAGCTCACACGTTTCTCATCTTAACTGGCAAGCATTGGGTGTTAGTGGACCTGTATTTTGTTTCAGTTTCACAAGCAAAGTTGGACTAGATATGGTCCGTATGTATAGGAAACACAGTTCTTTCGTTCTGAACACAACCAAGTTT
This sequence comes from Onychomys leucogaster, assembly GCA_949786385.1. Lineage (NCBI taxonomy): Eukaryota > Metazoa > Chordata > Mammalia > Rodentia > Cricetidae > Onychomys > Onychomys leucogaster. Next base: position 582,145 of record CATKUP010000132.1, on the reverse strand, counting down.
CCTGCTGTATTAGAGAATCTAGAAAGCTAGAGCGTGCTTCTTGCTCTTAAGCAGAGTGTGATCCATGGAAGAGAACTCTGCTGTGTGTTGCCCTTCAGAAATGGAGTTAAATCCCAGGCTCTGAGTCTTCCTACAAGGAAGACTTCGAATCAGGTAAGGGCAGTTACTTTACAGCTCAAACGAACTACATCGTTCACGAAGCTCACACGTTTCTCATCTTAACTGACAAGCATTGGATGTTATAGGACCAGTGCTTTGTATCAGTTTCAGAAGCAGAGTTGGAATAGATGTGGTCCGTATGTGTAGGAAACACAGTTCTTTTGTTCTGAACACAACCAAGTTTCCTGCTCTATTTGAGAATCTAGAAAGCTAGAGCGTGCTTCCTGCTCTAAAGCAGAGTGTGGTCAATGGATGAGAACTCGGCTGTGTGTTTCACTTCAGAAATGGAGTTAAATCCCAGCCTTGAGTCTTCCTACAAACAAGAATTCCTTTCAGGTAAGGGCCGTTACTTTACAGCTCAAACGAAGTACATCGTTCACGAAGCTCACAAGTTTATCATCTTAACTGACAAATATTGGATGTTAGTGGACCTGTGGTTTGTTTCAGTTTCACAAGCAGAAATGGACTAGATATGGTCCGTAGGTGTTGGAAACACAGTTCATTGGTTCTGAGCACAACCACGTTTCCTGCTATATTAGAGAATCTAGAAAGCAAGAGTGTGCTTCTTGCTCTGAAGCAGAGTGTGATCCATGGATGAGAACTATGCTGTGTGTTTCCCTTCAGAAATGGAGTTAAATCCCAGGCTCTGTGTCTTCCAACATGCAAGACTTCGTTTCAGTGAAGGGCAGTCACTTTTCAGCTCAAACAAACAACATCGTTCACGAAGCTCACACGTTTCTCATCTTAACTGACAAGCATTGGATTTTAGAGGACCAGTGCTTTGTATCAGTTTCAGAAGCAGAGTTGGACTAGATATGGTCTGTATGTGTAGGAAACACCGTTCTTTTGTTCTCATCACACTCAGGTTTCCTGCTGTCTTAGTGACTCTGGAAAGCAAGAGCGTGCTTCTTGCTCAAAAGCAGAGTGTGATCTATATATGAGAACTCTGTTGTGTGTTTCCCTTCAGAAATGGAGTTAAATTCCAGGCTCTGTGTCTTCCTACAAGCAAGAATTCCTTTCAAGTAAGGGCAGTCACTTTTCATCTCAAACGAACTACATCCTTCACGAAGCTAACACGTTTCTCATCTTAACTGACAAGCATTGGATGTTAGAGGACCAGTGCTTTGTATCAGTTTCAGAAGCTGAGTTGGACTAGATATGGTCCGTATGTGTAGGAAACACAGTTCTTTTGTTCTGAACATAACCATGTTTCCTGCTGTATTAGAGAATCTAGAAAGCTAGAGCGTGCTTCTTGCTCTAAACAGAGTGTGATCCATGGAAGAGAACTCTGCTGTGTGTTTCCCTACAGAAATGGAGTTAATCCCAGGCTCTGAGTCTTCCTATAAGCAAGACTTCGAATCAGGTAAGGGCAGTTACTAACAGCTCAAAAGAACTACATCGTTCACGAAGCTCACACGTTTCTCATCTTAACTGACAAGCATCGGATGTTATAGGACCATTGCTTTGTATCAGTTTCAGAAGCAGAGTTGGAATAGATATGGTCCGTATATGTAAGAATCACTGTTCTTTTGTTCTCAGCACACTCACGTTTCCTGCTGTATTAGAGAATCTAGAAAGCAAGAGCGTGCTTCTTGCTCTAAAGCAGAGTGTGATCCATGGAAGAGAACTCTGCTGTGTATTTCCCTTCAGAAATGGAGTGAAATCCCAGGCTCTGAGTCTTCCTACAAACAAGACTTCGAATCAGGTAAGGGCAGTTACTTTACAGCTCAAACGAACTACATCGTTCACGAAGCTCACACGTTTCTCATCTTAACTGACAAGCATTGGATGTTAGAGATCCAGTGCTTTGTATGAGTTTCAGGGGCAGAGTTGGACTCGATATGGTCCGAATGTGTATGAAACACCGTTCTTTTCCTCTCATCACATCATGTTTCCTGCTGTCTTAGAGATTCTAGACAGCAAGAGCGTCCTTCTTGCTTTAAAGCAGAGTGTGATGTATATATGAGAACCCTGCTGTGTGTTTCACTTCAGAAATGGAGTTAAACCGCAGGCTCTGAGTCTTCCTACAATCAACACTTCGTTTCAGGTAAGGGCAGTTACTTTACAGCTCAACGAACTACATCGTTCACGAAGCTCACACATTTCTCATCTTAATTGACAACATCGGATGTTATAGGACCAGTTCTTTGTATCAGTTTCAGAAGCAGGTTTGGACTAGATATGGTCCGTATGTGTAGGAAACACCGTTCTTTTGTTCTCAGCACACTCACGTTTCCTGCTGTCTTAGAGACTCTAGAAAGCTAGAGCGTGCTTCTTGCTCTAAAGCAGAGTGTGATCAATGGATAAGAATTCTGCTGTGTGTTTCACTTCAGAAGTGGAGTTAAATCCCAGGCTCTGAGTCTTCCTACAAACAAGACTTCGTTTCAGGTAAGGGCAGTTACTTTACAGCTCAAACCAACTACATCGTTCACGAAGCTCACACGTTTTTCATCTTAACTGACAAGCATTGGATGTTAGTGGACCTGTGGTTTCTTTCAGTTTCACAAGCAGAGTTGGACTAGATATGGTCTGTATGTGTAGGAAACACAGTTCTTCTTTTCGGAACACAACCACATATCCTGCTGTATTAGAGAATCTAGAAAGCAAGAGCGTGCTTCTTCCTCTAAAGCAGAGTGTGATCCATGGAAGATAACTATGCTGTGTGTTTCCCTTCAGAAATGGAGTTAAATCCCAGGCTCTGTGTCTTCCAACATGCAAGCCTTCGTTTCAGGGAAGGGCAGTCACTTTTCAGCTACAACGAACTGTATCGTTAACGAAGCTACCACGTTTCTCATCTTAACTGACAAGCATTGGATGTTAGAGGACCAGTGCTTTGTATCAGTTTCAGAAACAGAGTTGGACTAGATATGGTCGTTTGTGTAGGAAACACAGTTATTTGTTCTGAACATAACCATGTTTATGATGTATTAGAGAATCTAGAAAGCTAGAGCATGCTTCTTGCTCTAAAGCAGAGTGTGATCCATGAAAGAGAACTCTGCTTTGTGTTTCCCTTCAGAAATGGAGTTAAATCCCAGGCTCTGAGTCATCCCATAAGCAAGATTTCGAATCAGGTAAGGGCAGTTACTTTACAGCTCAAACGAACTACATCGTTCACGAAGCTCACACGTTTCTCATCTTAACTGACAAGCATCGGATGTTATAGGACCAGTGCCTTGTATCAGTTTCAGAAGCAGAGTTGGAATAGATATGGTCCGTATGTGTATGAAACACCGTTCTTTTGTTCTCAGCACACTCACGTTTCCTGCTGTCTTAGAGACTCTAGAAAGCTAGAGCGTGCTTCTTGCTCTAAAGCAGAGTGAGATCGATGGATAAGAATTCTGCTGTCTGTTTCACTTCAGAAATGGAGTTAAATCCCAGGCTCTGAGTCTTCCTACAAACAAGACTTCGTTTCAGATAAGGGCAGTTACTTTACAGGTCAAACGAACTACATCTTTAACGAAGATCACACGTTTCTAATCTTAACTGACAAGTATCATATGTTATAGGACCAGTGCTTTGTATCAGTTTCAGAAGCAGTGTTGGAATATATATCGTCCGTATGTGTAGGAAACACTGTTCTTTTGTTCTCATCACACTCAGGTTTCCTGCTGTCTTAGTGACTCTGGAAAGCAAGAGCGTGCTTCTTGCTCTAAAGCAGAGTGTGATCTATATATGAGAACTCTGTTGTGTGTTTCCCTTCAGAAATGGAGTTAAATTCCAGGCTCTGTGTCTTCCTACAAGCAAGAATTCCTTTCAAGTAAGGGCAGTCACTTTTCAGCTCAAAAGAACTACATCCTTCACGAAGCTAACACGTTTCTCATCTTAACTGACAAGCATTGGATGATAGAGGACCAGTGCTTTGTATCAGTTTCAGAAGCAGAGTTGGACTAGATATGGTCTGTATGTGTAGGAAGCACAGTTCTTTTGTTCTGAACATAACCATGTTTCCTGCTGTATTAGAGAATCTAGAAAGCTAGAGCGTGCTTCTTGCTCTAAAGCAGAATGTGATCCATGGAAGAGAACTCTGCTGTGTGTTTCCCTTCAGAAATGCAGTGAAATCCCAGGCTCTGAGTCTTCCTATAAGCAAGACTTCGAATCAGGTAAGGGCAGTTACTTTAAAGCTCAAACGAACTACATCATTCACGAAGCTCACACGTTTCTCATCTTAACTGACAAGCATCGGATGTTATAGGACCAGTGCTTTGTATCAGTTTCAGAAGCAGAGTTGGAATAGATATGGTCCGTTTGTGCAGGAAACACTGTTCTTTTGTTCTCAGCACACTCACGTTTCCTGCTGTATTAGAGATTCTAGAAAGCAAGAGTGTGCTTCTTGCTCTAAAGCAGAGTGGGATCCATGGAAGAGAACCCTGCTGTGTGTTTCCCTTCAGAAATGGAGTGAAATCCCAGGCTCTGAGTCTTCCTACAAGCAAGACTTCGAATCAGGTAAGGGCAGTTACTTTACAGCTCAAACGAACTACATCGTTCACGAAGCTCACACGTTTCTCATCTTAACTGACAAGCATTGGATGTTAGAGGACCAGTGCTCTGTATCAGTTTCAGAGGCAGAGTTGGACTCGATATGGTCCGAATGTGTAGGAAACACCGTTCTTTTCCTCTCATCACACTCATGTTTCCTGCTGTCTTAGAGATTCTAGACAGCAAGAGCATCCTTCTTGCTTTAAAGCAGAGTGTGATGTATATATGAGAACCCTGCTGTGTGTTTCACTTCAGAAATGGAGTTAAACCCCATGCTCTGAGTCTTCCTACAATCAACACTTCGTTTCAGGTAAGGGCAGTTACTTTACAGCTCAACGAACTACATCGTTCACGAAGCTCACACGTTTCTCATCTTAACTGACAAGCATCGGATGTTATAGGACCAGTGCTTTGTATCAGTTTCAGAAGCAGAGTTGGACTAGATATGGTCCGTATGTGTAGGAAACACTGTTCTTTTTTTCTCATCACACTCAGGTTTCCTGCTGTCTTAATGACTCTGGAAAGCAAGAGCATGCTTCTTGCTCTAAAGCAGAGTGTGATCTGTATATGAGAACTCTGTTTTTTGTTTCCCTTCAGAAATGGAGTTAAATTCCAGGCTCTGTGTCTTCCTACAGGAAGAATTCCTTACAAGTAAGGGCAGTCACTTTTCAGCACAAACGATCTACATCGTTCACGAAGCTAACACGTTTCTCATCTTAACTGACAAGCATTGGATGTTATAGGACCAGTGCTTTGTATCAGTTTCAGAATCAGAGTTTGAGTAGATGTGGTCCGTATGTGTAGGAAACACCATTCTTTTGTTCTCAGCACACTCCCATTTCCTGCTGTCTTAGAGACTTTAGAAACCTAGAGCGTGCTTCTTGCTCTAAAGCAGAGTGTGATCAATGGATAAGAATTCTGCTGTGTGTTTCAATTCAGAAATCGAGTTAAATCCCAGGCTCTGAGTCTTCCTAGAAACCAGACTTCGTTTCAGGTAAGGGCAGTTTCTTTACAGCTGAAACCAACTATATCGTTCACTAAGCTCACACGTTTCTCATCTTAACTGGCAAGCATTGGATGTTAGTGGACCTGTGTTTTGTTTCAGTTTCACAAGCAAAGTTGGACTAGATATGGTCCGTATGTATAGGAAACACAGTTCTTTCGTTCTGAACACAACCAAGTTTCCTGCTGTATTAGAGAATCTAGAAAGCTAGAGCGTGCTTCTTGCTCTAAAGCAGAGTGAGATCAATGGATAAGAATTCTGCTGTCTGTTTCACTTCAGAAATGGAGTTAAATCCCAGGCTCTGAGTCTTCCTACAAACAAGACTTCGTTTCAGATAAGGGCAGTTACTTTACAGGTCAAACGAACTACATCTTTAACGAAGATCACACGTTTCAAATCTTAACTGACACGTATCATATGTTATAGGACCAGTGCTTTGTATCAGTTTCAGAAGCAGTTTGGAATATATATCGTCCGTATGTGTAGGAAACACTGTTCTTTTGTTCTCATCACACTCAGGTTTCCTGCTGTCTTAGTGACTCTGGAAAGCAAGAGCATGCTTCTTGCTCTAAAGCAGAGTGTGATCTATATATGAGAACTCTGTTGTGTGTTTCCCTTCAGAAATGGAGTTAAATTCCAGGCTCTGTGTCTTCCTACAAGCAAGAATTCCTTTCAAGTAAGGGCAGTCACTTTTCAGCTCAAAAGAACTACATCCTTCACGAAGCTAACACGTTTCTCATCTTAACTGACAAGCATTGGATGATAGAGGACCAGTGCTTTGTATCAGTTTCAGAAGCAGAGTTGGACTAGATATGGTCTGTATGTGTAGGAAGCACAGTTCTTTTGTTCTGAACATAACCATGTTTCCTGCTGTATTAGAGAATCTAGAAAGCTAGAGCGTGCTTCTTGCTCTAAAGCAGAATGTGATCCATGGAAGAGAACTCTGCTGTGTGTTTCCCTTCAGAAATGCAGTGAAATCCCAGGCTCTGAGTCTTCCTATAAGCAAGACTTCGAATCAGGTAAGGGCAGTTACTTTAAAGCTCAAACGAACTACATCATTCACGAAGCTCACACGTTTCTCATCTTAACTGACAAGCATCGGATGTTATAGGACCAGTGCTTTGTATCAGTTTCAGAAGCAGAGTTGGAATAGATATGGTCCGTTTGTGCAGGAAACACTGTTCTTTTGTTCTCAGCACACTCACGTTTCCTGCTGTATTAGAGATTCTAGAAAGCAAGAGTGTGCTTCTTGCTCTAAAGCAGAGTGGGATCCATGGAAGAGAACCCTGCTGTGTGTTTCCCTTCAGAAATGGAGTGAAATCCCAGGCTCTGAGTCTTCCTACAAGCAAGACTTCGAATCAGGTAAGGGCAGTTACTTTACAGCTCAAACGAACTACATCGTTCACGAAGCTCACACGTTTCTCATCTTAACTGACAAGCATTGGATGTTAGAGGACCAGTGCTCTGTATCAGTTTCAGAGGCAGAGTTGGACTCGATATGGTCCGAATGTGTAGGAAACACCGTTCTTTTCCTCTCATCACACTCATGTTTCCTGCTGTCTTAGAGATTCTAGACAGCAAGAGCATCCTTCTTGCTTTAAAGCAGAGTGTGATGTATATATGAGGACCCTGCTGTGTGTTTCACTTCAGAAATGGAGTTAAACCCCATGCTCTGAGTCTTCCTACAATCAACACTTCGTTTCAGGTAAGGGCAGTTACTTTACAGCTCAACGAACTACATCGTTCACGAAGCTCACACGTTTCTCATCTTAACTGACAAGCATCGGATGTTATAGGACCAGTGCTTTGTATCAGTTTCAGAAGCAGAGTTGGACTAGATATGGTCCGTATGTGTAGGAAACACTGTTCTTTTTTTCTCATCACACTCAGGTTTCCTGCTGTCTTAATGACTCTGGAAAGCAAGAGCATGCTTCTTGCTCTAAAGCAGAGTGTGATCTGTATATGAGAACTCTGTTTTGTGTTTCCCTTCAGAAATGGAGTTAAATTCCAGGCTCTGTGTCTTCCTACAGGAAGAATTCCTTACAAGTAAGGGCAGTCACTTTTCAGCACAAACGATCTACATCGTTCACGAAGCTAACACGTTTCTCATCTTAACTGACAAGCATTGGATGTTATAGGACCAGTGCTTTGTATCAGTTTCAGAATCAGAGTTTGAGTAGATGTGGTCCGTATGTGTAGGAAACACCATTATTTTGTTCTCAGCACACTCCCATTTCCTGCTGTCTTAGAGACTCTAGAAATCTAGAGCGTGCTTCTTGCTCTAAAGCAGAGTGTGATCAATGGATAAGAATTCTGCTGTGTGTTTCAATTCAGAAATCGAGTTAAATCCCAGGCTCTGAGTCTTCCTAGAAACCAGACTTCGTTTCAGGTAAGGGCAGTTTCTTTACAGCTGAAACCAACTATATCGTTCACTAAGCTCACACGTTTCTCATCTTAACTGGCAAGCATTGGATGTTAGTGGACCTGTGTTTTGTTTCAGTTTCACAAGCAAAGTTGGACTAGATATGGTCCGTATGTATAGGAAACACAGTTCTTTCGTTCTGAACACAACCAAGTTTCCTGCTGTATTAGAGAATCTAGAAAGCTAGAGCGTGCTTCTTGCTCTAAAGCAGAGTGAGATCAATGGATAAGAATTCTGCTGTCTGTTTCACTTCAGAAATGGAGTTAAATCCCAGGCTCTGAGTCTTCCTACAAACAAGACTTCGTTTCAGATAAGGGCAGTTACTTTACAGGTCAAACGAACTACATCTTTAACGAAGATCACACGTTTCAAATCTTAACTGACACGTATCATATGTTATAGGACCAGTGCTTTGTATCAGTTTCAGAAGCAGTTTGGAATATATATCGTCCGTATGTGTAGGAAACACTGTTCTTTTGTTCTCATCACACTCAGGTTTCCTGCTGTCTTAGTGACTCTGGAAAGCAAGAGCATGCTTCTTGCTCTAAAGCAGAGTGTGATCTATATATGAGAACTCTGTTGTGTGTTTCCCTTCAGAAATGGAGTTAAATTCCAGGCTCTGTGTCTTCCTACAAGCAAGAATTCCTTTCAAGTAAGGGCAGTCACTTTTCAGCTCAAAAGAACTACATCCTTCACGAAGCTAACACGTTTCTCATCTTAACTGACAAGCATTGGATGATAGAGGACCAGTGCTTTGTATCAGTTTCAGAAGCAGAGTTGGACTAGATATGGTCTGTATGTGTAGGAAGCACAGTTCTTTTGTTCTGAACATAACCATGTTTCCTGCTGTATTAGAGAATCTAGAAAGCTAGAGCGTGCTTCTTGCTCTAAAGCAGAATGTGATCCATGGAAGAGAACTCTGCTGTGTGTTTCCCTTCAGAAATGCAGTGAAATCCCAGGCTCTGAGTCTTCCTATAAGCAAGACTTCGAATCAGGTAAGGGCAGTTACTTTAAAGCTCAAACGAACTACATCATTCACGAAGCTCACACGTTTCACATCTTAACTGACAAGCATCGGATGTTATAGGACCAGTGCTTTGTATCAGTTTCAGAAGCAGAGTTGGAATAGATATGGTCCGTTTGTGCAGGAAACACTGTTCTTTTGTTCTCAGCACACTCACGTTTCCTGCTGTATTAGAGATTCTAGAAAGCAAGAGTTTGCTTCTTGCTCTAAAGCAGAGTGGGATCCATGGAAGAGAACCCTGCTGTGTGTTTCCCTTCAGAAATGGAGTGAAATCCCAGGCTCTGAGTCTTCCTACAGGCAAGACTTCGAATCAGGTAAGGGCAGTTACTTTACAGCTCAAACGAACTACATCGTTCACGAAGCTCACACGTTTCTCATCTTAACTGACAAGCATTGGATGTTAGAGGACCAGTGCTCTGTATCAGTTTCAGAGGCAGAGTTGGACTCGATATGGTCCGAATGTGTAGGAAACACCGTTCTTTTCCTCTCATCACACTCATGTTTCCTGCTGTCTTAGAGATTCTAGACAGCAAGAGCATCCTTCTTGCTTTAAAGAAGAGTGTGATGTATATATGAGAACCCTGCTGTGTGTTTCACTTCAGAAATGGAGTTAAACCCCATGCTCTGAGTCTTCCTACAATCAACACTTCGTTTCAGGTAAGGGCAGTTACTTTACAGCTCAACGAACTACATCGTTCACGAAGCTCACACGTTTCTCATCTTAACTGACAAGCATCGGATGTTATAGGACCAGTGCTTTGTATCAGTTTCAGAAGCAGAGTTGGACTAGATATGGTCCGTATGTGTAGGAAACACTGTTCTTTTTTTCTCATCACACTCAGGTTTCCTGCTGTCTTAATGACTCTGGAAAGCAAGAGCATGCTTCTTGCTCTAAAGCAGAGTGTGATCTATATATGAGAACTCTGTTTTGTGTTTCCCTTCAGAAATGGAGTTAAATTCCAGGCTCTGTGTCTTCCTACAGGAAGAATTCCTTACAAGTAAGGGCAGTCACTTTTCAGCACAAACGATCTACATCGATCACGAAGCTAACACGTTTCTCATCTTAACTGACAAGCATTGGATGTTATAGGACCAGTGCTTTGTATCAGTTTCAGAATCAGAGTTTGAGTAGATGTGGTCCGTATGTGTAGGAAACACCATTCTTTTGTTCTCAGCACACTCCCATTTCCTGCTGTCTTAGAGACTCTAGAAACCTAGAGCGTGCTTCTTGCTCTAAAGCAGAGTGTGATCAATGGATAAGAATTCTGCTGTGTGTTTCAATTCAGAAATCGAGTTAAATCCCAGGCTCTGAGTCTTCCTAGAAACCAGACTTCGTTTCAGGTAAGGGCAGTTTCTTTACAGCTGAAACCAACTATATCGTTCACTAAGCTCACACGTTTCTCATCTTAACTGGCAAGCATTGGATGTTAGTGGACCTGTGTTTTGTTTCAGTTTCACAAGCAAAGTTGGACTAGATATGGTCCGTATGTATAGGAAACACAGTTCTTTCGTTCTGAACACAACCAAGTTTCCTGCTGTATTAGAGAATCTAGAAAGCTAGAGCGTGCTTCTTGCTCTAAAGCAGAGTGAGATCAATGGATAAGAATTCTGCTGTCTGTTTCACTTCAGAAATGGAGTTAAATCCCAGGCTCTGAGTCTTCCTACAAGGAAGACTTCGAATCAGGTAAGGGCAGTTACTTTACAACTCAAACGAACTACATCGTTCATGAATCTCACACGATTCTTATCTTAACTGACAAGCATTGGATGTTATAGGACCAGTGCTTTGTATCAGTTTCAGAAGCAGAGTTGGAATAGATGTGGTCCGTATGTGTAGGAAACACAGTTCTTTTGTTCTGAACACAACCAAGTTTCCTGCTCTATTTGAGAATCTAGAAAGCTAGACCGTGCTTCCTGCTCTAAAGCAGAGTGTGGCCAATGGATGAGAACTCGGCTGTGTGTTTCACTTCAGAAATGGAGTTAAATCCCAGCCTTGAGTCTTCCTACAAACAAGAATTCGTTTCAGGTAAGGGCCATTACTTTACAGCTCAAAGGAAGTACATCGTTCACGAAGCTCACAAGTTTATCATCTTAAATGACAAATATTGGATGTTAGTGGACCTGTGGTTTGTTTCAGTTTCACAAGCAGAGATGGACTAGATATGATCCGTAGGTGTTGGAAACACAGTTCATTGGTTCTGAGCACAACCACGTTTCCTGCTGTATTAGAGAATCTAGAAAGCAAGAGTGTGCTTCTTGCTCTGAAGCAGAGTGTGATCCATGGATGAGAACTATGCTGTGTATTTCCCTTCAGATATGGAGTTAAATTCCAGGCTCTGTGTCTTCCTACAAGCAAGAATTCCTTTCAAGTAAGGGCAGTCACTTTTCAGCTCAAACGAACTACATCCTTCACGAAGCTATCACGTTTCTCATCTTAACTGACAAGCATTGGATGTTAGAGGACCAGTGCTTTGTATCAGTTTCAGAAGCTGAGTTGGACTAGATATGGTCCATATGTGCAGGAAACACAGTTCTTTTGTTCTGAACATAACCATGTTTCCTGCTGTATTAGAGAATCTAGAAAGCTAGAGCGTGCTTCTTGCTCTAAAGCAGAGTGTGATCCATGGAAGAGAACTCTGCTGTGTGTTTCCCTTCAGAAATGGAGTTAATCCCAGGCTCTGAGTCTTCCTATAAGCAAGACTTCGAATCAGGTAAGGGCAGTTACTAACAGCTCAAACGAACTACATCGTTCACGAAGCTCACACGTTTCTCATGTTAACTGACAAGCAATGGATGTTACAGGACCAGTGCTTTGTATCAGTTTCAGAAGCAGAGTTGGAATAGATATGGTCCGTATATGTAAGAATCAATGTTCTTTTGTTCTCAGAACACTCACGTTTCCTGCTGTATTAGAGAATCTAGAAAGCAAGAGCGTGCTTCTTGCTCTAAAGCAGAGTGTGATCCATGGAAGAGAACTCTGCTGTGTATTTCCCTTCAGAAATGGAGTGAAATCCCAGGCTCTGAGTCTTCGTACAAGCAAGACTTCGTTTCAGGGAAGGGCAGTCACTTTTCACCTCTAACGAACTACACAGTTCACGAAGCTCACACGTTTCTCATCTTAACTGACAAGCGTTGGATTTTAGAGGACCAGTGCTTTGTATCAGTTTCAGAAGCAGAGTTGGACTAGATATGGTCCGTATGTGTAGGAAACACCGTTCTTTTGTTCTCATCACACTCAGGTTTCCTGCTGTCTTAGTGACTCTGAAAAGCAAGAGCATGCTTCTTGCTCTAAAGCAGGGTGTGATCTATATATGAGAACTCTGTTGTGTGTTTCCCTTCAGAAAAGGAGTTAAATTCCAGGCTCTTTGTCTTCCTACAAGAAGAATTCCTTACAAGTACGGGCAGTCACTTTTCAGCACAAACGATCTACATCGTTCACGAAGCTAACACGTTTCTCTTCTTAACTGACAAGCATTGGATGTTATAGGACCAGTGCTTTGTATCAGTTTCAGAAGCAGAGTTGGACTAGATATGGTCCGTATGTGTAGGAAACACCGTTCTTTTGTTCTCATCACACTCAGGTTTCCTGCTGTCTTAGTGACTCTGAAAAGCAAGAGCATGCTTCTTGCTCTAAAGCAGGGTGTGATCTATATATGAGAACTCTGTTGTGTGTTTCACTTCAGAAATGGAGTTAAATCCCAGGCTCTGAGTCTTCCTACAAACAAGACTTCGTTTCAGATAAGGGCAGTTACTTTACAGGTCAAACGAACTACATCTTTAACGAAGATCACACGTTTCTAATCTTAACTGACAAGCCTCGGATGTTATAGGACCAGTGCTTTGTATCAGTTTCAGAAGCAGAGTTGGAATATATATCGTCCTTATGTGTAGGAAACACTGTTCTTTTGTTCTCAGCACACTCACGATTCCTGCTGTATTAGAGAATCTAGAAAGCAAGAGCGTGCTTCTTGCTCTAAAGCAGAGTGTGATCCATGGAAGAGAACTCTGCTGTGTGTTTCCCTTCAGAAATGGAGTTAAACCCCAGGCTCTGAGCCTTCCTACAAGCAAGGCTTCGAATCAGGTAAGGGCAGTTACTTTACAGGTCAAACGAACTACATCGTTCACGAAGCTCACACGTTTCTCATCTTAAATGACAAGCATCGGATGTTAGAGGACCAGTGATTTTTCTCAGTTTCAGAAGCAGAGCTGGACTAGATATGGTCCGTATGTGTAGGAAACACCGTTCTTTTGTTCTCAGCATACTCACGTTTCCTGCTGTCTTAGATACTCTAGAAAGATAGAGCGTGCTTCTTGCTCTAAAGCAGAGTGTGATCAATGGATGAGAACTCTGCTGTGTGTTTCCCTTCAGAAATGCAGTGAAATCCCAGTCTCTGTGTCTTCCTACAATAAAGACTTGGTTTCAGGTAAGGGCAGTCACTTTTCAGCTCAAACGAACTACATCGTTCACGAATCTCACACGTTTCTCATTCTAACTGACAAGCACCGGATGTTATAGGACCAGTGCTTTATATCAGTTTCAGAAGCAGAGTTGGACTAGATATGGTCCGTATGTATACGAAACACAGTTGTTTTTTTCTTAGCACACACATGTTTCCTGCTGTCTTAGAGAATCTAGAAAGTAAGAGCGTGCTTCTTGCTCTAAAGCAGAGTGTGATCCATGGAAGAGAACTATGCTGTGTGTTTCCCTTCAGAAATGGAGTTAAATCCCAGGCTCTGTGTCTTCCAACATGCAAGACTTCGTTTCAGGGAAGGGCAGTCACTTTTCAGCTCCAACGAACTACATCGTTCACAAAGCTAACACGTTTCTCATCTCAACTGACAAGTATTGGATGTTAGAGGACCAGTGCTTTGTATCAGTTTCAGAAGCAGAGTTGGACTAGATATGGTCCGTATGTGTAGGAAACACAGTTATTTGTTCTGAACATAACCATGTTTCCTGATGTATTAGAGAATCTAGAAAGCTAGAGCATGCTTCTTGCTCTAAAGCAGAGTGTGATCCATGAAAGAGAACTCTGCTGTGTGTTTCCATTCAGAAATGGAGTTAAATCCCAGGCTCTGAGTCTTCCTATAAGCAAGACTTCGAATCAGGTAAGGGCAGTTACTTTACAGCTCAAACGAACTACATCGTTCACGAAGCTCACACGTTTCTCATCTTAACTGACAAGCATTGGAATTTAGAGGACCACTGCTTTGTATCAGTTTCACAAGCAGAGTTGGACTAGATATGGTCCGTATGTTTAGGAAACACAGTTCTTTTTTTCGGAACACAACCACATGTCCTGCTGTATTAGAGAATCTAGAAAGCAAGAGCGTGCTTCTTGCTCTAAAGCAGAGTGTGATCCATGGAAGAGAACTATGCTGTGTGTTTCCCTTCAGAAATGGAGTTAAATCCCAGGCTCTGTGTCTTCCAACATGCAAGCCTTCGTTTCAGGGAAGGGCAGTCACTTTTCAGCTCCAACGATCTACATCGTTCACGAAGCTAACACGTTTCTCATCTTAACTGACAAGCATTGGATGTTAGAGGACCAGTGCTTTGTATCAGTTTCAGAAACAGAGTTGGACTAGATATGGTCTGTATGTGTAGGAAACACTGTTATTTGTTCTGAACATAACCATGTTTCCTGCTGTATTAGAGAATCTAGAAAGCTAGAGCGTGCTTCTTGCTCTAAAGCAGAGTGTGATCCATGGAAGAGAACTCTGCTGTGTGTTTCCCTTCAGAAATGGAGTTAATCCCAGGCTCTGAGTCTTCCTATAAGCAAGACTTCGAATCAGGTAAGGGCAGTTACTAACAGCTCAAACGAACTACATCGTTCACGAAGCTCACACGTTTCTCATGTTAACTGACAAGCAATGGATGTTACAGGACCAGTGCTTTGTATCAGTTTCAGAAGCAGAGTTGGACTAGATATGGTCTGTATGTGTAGGAAACACAGTTATTTGTTCTGAACATAACCATGTTTCCTGCTGTATTAGAGAATCTAGAAAGCTAGAGCATGCTTCTTGCTCTAAAGCAGAGTGTGATCCATGAAAGAGAACTCTGCTGTGTGTTTCCCTTCAGAAATGGAGTTAAATCCCAGGCTCTGAGTCTTTCTATAAGCAAGACTTCAAATCAGGTAAGGGCAGATACTTTACAGCTCAAACGAACTACATCGTTCACGAAGCTCACACCTTTCTCATCTTAACTGACAAGCATCGGATGTTAGTGGACCTGTGGTTTGTTTCAGTTTCACAAGCAGAGTTGGACTAGATATGGTCCGTATGTGTAGGAAACACAGTTCTTTTTTTCGGAACACAACCAAGTTTCCTGCTGTATTAGAGAATCTAGAAAGTAAGAGCGTGCTTCTTGCTCTAAAGCAGAGTGTGATCCATGGAAGAGAACTCTGCTGTGTGTTTCCCTTCAGAAATGGAGTTAAATCCCAGGCTCTGTGTCTTCCAACATGCAAGCCTTCGTTTCAGGGAAGGGCAGTCACTTTTCAGCTACAACGAACTATATCGTTCACGAAGCTAACACGTTTCTCATCTTAACTGACAAGCATTGGATGTTAGAGGACCAGTGCTTTGTATCAGTTTCAGAAACTGAGTTGGACTAGATATGGTCTGTATGTGTAGGAAACACTGTTATTTGTTCTGAACATAACCATGTTTCCTGCTGTATTAGAGAATCTAGAAAGCTAGAGCATGCCACTTGCTCTAAAGCAGAGTGTGATCCATGAAAGAGAACTCTGCTGTGTGTTTCCCTTCAGAAATGGAGTTAAATCCCAGGCTCTGAGTCTTCCTATAAGCAAGACTTCGAATCAAGTAAGGGCAGTTACTTTACAGCTCAAACGAACTACATCGTTCACGAAGCTCACACGTTTCTCATCTTAACTGACAAGCATTGGAATTTAGAGGACCACTGCTTTGTATCAGTTTCACAAGCAGAGTTGGACTAGATATGGTCCGTATGTTTAGGAAACACAGTTCTTTTTTTCGGAACACAACCACATGTCCTGCTGTATTAGAGAATCTAGAAAGCAAGAGCGTGCTTCTTGCTCTAAAGCAGAGTGTGATCCATGGAAGAGAACTATGCTGTGTGTTTCCCTTCAGAAATGGAGTTAAATCCCAGGCTCTGTGTCTTCCAACATGCAAGCCTTCGTTTCAGGGAAGGGCAGTCACTTTTCAGCTCCAACGATCTACATCGTTCACGAAGCTAACACGTTTCTCATCTTAACTGACAAGCATTGGATGTTAGAGGACCAGTGCTTTGTATCAGTTTCAGAAACAGAGTTGGACTAGATATGGTCTGTATGTGTAGGAAACACTGTTATTTGTTCTGAACATAACCATGTTTCCTGCTGTATTAGAGAATCTAGAAAGCTAGAGCGTGCTTCTTGCTCTAAAGCAGAGTGTGATCCATGGAAGAGAACT
Organism: Onychomys leucogaster; assembly: GCA_949786385.1. Lineage (NCBI taxonomy): Eukaryota > Metazoa > Chordata > Mammalia > Rodentia > Cricetidae > Onychomys > Onychomys leucogaster. The sequence goes on along the minus strand of CATKUP010000132.1, from coordinate 565,633 downwards.
CTGCTGTGTGTTTCCCTTCAGAAATGGAGTTAATCCCAGGCTCTGAGTCTTCCTATAAGCAAGACTTCGAATCAGGTAAGGGCAGTTACTAACAGCTCAAACGAACTACATCGTTCACGAAGCTCACACGTTTCTCATGTTAACTGACAAGCAATGGATGTTACAGGACCAGTGCTTTGTATCAGTTTCAGAAGCAGAGTTGGACTAGATATGGTCTGTATGTGTAGGAAACACAGTTATTTGTTCTGAACATAACCATGTTTCCTGCTGTATTAGAGAATCTAGAAAGCTAGAGCATGCTTCTTGCTCTAAAGCAGAGTGTGATCCATGAAAGAGAACTCTGCTGTGTGTTTCCCTTCAGAAATGGAGTTAAATCCCAGGCTCTGAGTCTTTCTATAAGCAAGACTTCAAATCAGGTAAGGGCAGATACTTTACAGCTCAAACGAACTACATCGTTCACGAAGCTCACACCTTTCTCATCTTAACTGACAAGCATCGGATGTTAGTGGACCTGTGGTTTGTTTCAGTTTCACAAGCAGAGTTGGACTAGATATGGTCCGTATGTGTAGGAAACACAGTTCTTTTTTTCGGAACACAACCAAGTTTCCTGCTGTATTAGAGAATCTAGAAAGTAAGAGCGTGCTTCTTGCTCTAAAGCAGAGTGTGATCCATGGAAGAGAACTCTGCTGTGTGTTTCCCTTCAGAAATGGAGTTAAATCCCAGGCTCTGTGTCTTCCAACATGCAAGCCTTCGTTTCAGGGAAGGGCAGTCACTTTTCAGCTACAACGAACTATATCGTTCACGAAGCTAACACGTTTCTCATCTTAACTGACAAGCATTGGATGTTAGAGGACCAGTGCTTTGTATCAGTTTCAGAAACAGAGTTGGACTAGATATGGTCTGTATGTGTAGGAAACACTGTTATTTGTTCTGAACATAACCAGGTTTCCTGCTGTATTAGAGAATCTAGAAAGCTAGAGCATGCCACTTGCTCTAAAGCAGAGTGTGATCCATGAAAGAGAACTCTGCTGTGTGTTTCCCTTCAGAAATGGAGTTAAATCCCAGGCTCTGAGTCTTCCTATAAGCAAGACTTCGAATCAAGTAAGGGCAGTTACTTTACAGCTCAAACGAACTACATCGTTCACTAAGCTCACACGTTTCTCATCTTAACTGACAAGCATCGGATGTTATAGGACCAGTGCTTTGTATCAGTTTCAGAAGCAGAGTTGGAATAGATGTGGTCCGTATGTGTAGGAAACACAGTTCTTTTGTTCTGAACACAACCAAGTTTCCTGCTGTATTTGAGAATCTAGAAAGCTAGAGCGTGCTTCCTGCTCTAAAGCAGAGTGTGATCAATAGATGAGAACTCGGCTGTGTGTTTCACTTCAGAAATGGAGTTAAATCCCAGCCTTGAGTCTTCCTACAAACAAGAATTCGTTTCAGATAAGGGCAGTTTACTTTACAGCTCAAACTAAGTACATCGTTCACGAATCTCACACGTTTCTCATCTTAACTGACAAGCACCAGATGTTATAGGACCAGTGCTTTGTATCAGTTTCGGAGGCAGAGTTGGACTAGATATGGTCCGTATGTATAGGAAACACAGTTGTTTTGTTCTCAGCACACACATGTTTCCTGCTGTCTTAGAGAATCTAGAAAGCTAGAGCGGGCTTCTTGCTCTAAACAGAGTGTGATCAGTGGATAAGAATTCTGCTTTGTGTTTCACTTCAGAAATGGAGTTAAATCCCAGGCTCTGAGTCTTCCTACAAACAAGACTTCGTTTCAGGTAAGAGCAGTTACTTTACAGCTCAAAACAACTACATCGTTCACGAAGCTCACACGTTTCTCATCTTAACTGACAAGCATTGGATGGTAGTGGACCTGTGATTTGTTTCAGTTTCACAAGCAGAGTTGGACTAGATATGGTCCGTATGTTTAGGAAACACAGTTCTTTTTTTCAGAACACAACCACATGTCCTGCTGTATTAGAGAATCTAGAAAGCAAGAGCGGGCTTCTTGTTCTAAAGCAGAGTGTGATCCATGGAAGAGAACTATGCTGTGTGTTTCCCTTCAGAAATGGAGTTAAATCCCAGGCTCTGTGTCTTCCAACATGCAAGCCTTCGTTTCAGGGAAGGGCAGTCACTTTTCAGCTCCAACGAACTACATCGTTCACGAAGCTAACACGTTTCTCATCTTAACTGACAAGCACTGGATGTTAGAGGACCAGTGCTTTGTATCACTTTCAGAAGCAGAGTTGGACTAGATATGGTCCGTATGTGTAGGAAACACAGTTATTTGTTCTGAACATAACCATGTTTCCTGCTGTATTAGAGAATCTAGAAAGCTAGAGCATGCTTCTTGCTCTAAAGCCGAGTGTGATCCATGAAAGAGAACTCTGCTGTGTGTTTCCCTTCAGAAATGGAGTTAAATCCCAGGCTCTGAGTCTTCCTATAAGCAAGACTTCGAATCAGGTAAGTGCAGTTACTTTACAGCTCAAACGAACTACATTGTTCACGAAGCTCACATGTTTCTCATCTTAACTGACAAGCATCGGATGTTATAGGGCCAGTGCTTTGTATCAGTTTCAGAAGCAGAGTTGGTATAGATATGGTCCGTATTTGTAGGAAACACCGTTCTTTTCTTCTCAGCACACTCACATTTCCTGCTGTCTTAGAGACTCTAGAAAGCTAGAGCGTGCTTCTTGACCTAAAGCAGAGAGTGATCAATGGATGAGAACTCTGCTGTGTGTTTCCCTTCAGAAATGGAGTTAAATCCCAGGCTCTGAGTCTTCCTACAAACAAGACTTCGTTTCAGGTAAGGGCAGTTTCTTACAGCTCAAACCAACTACATCGTTCACGAAGCTCACACCTTTCTCATCTTAACTGACAAGCATTGGATGTTAGTGGACCTGTGGTTTGTTTCAGTTTCACTTGCAGAGTTGAACTAGATATGGTACGTATGTGTCAGAAGCACAGTTCTTCTGTTCTGAGCACAACCACGTTTCCTGCTGTATTAGAGATTCTAGAAAGCAAGAGTGTGCTTCTTGCTCTGAAGCAGAGTGTGATCCATGGATGAGAACTATGCTGTGTGTTTCCCTTCAGAAATGGAGTTAAATCCCAGGCTCTGGGTCTTCCAACATGCCAGACTTCGTTTCAGGGAAGGGCAGTCACTTTTCAGCTCAAACGAACTACATCATTCACAAAGCTCACACGTTTCTCATCTTAACTGACAAGCATTGGATTTTAGAGGACCAGTGCTTTGTATCAGTTTCAGAAGCAGAGTTGGACTAGATATGGTCAGTATGTGTAGGAAACACCATTCTTTTGTTATCAGCAAACTTACATTTCCTGCTGTCTTAGAGACTCTAGAAACCTAGAGCATGCTTCTTGCTCTAAAGCAGAGTGTGATCAATGGATAAGAATTCTGCTGTGTGTTTCACTTCAGAAATGGAGTTAAATCCCATGCTCTGAGTCTTCCTACAAACAAGACTTCGTTTCAGGTAAGGGCAGTTACTTTACAGCTCAAACCAACTACATCGTTCACGAAGCTCACACGTTTCTCATCTTAACTGACAAGCATTGGATGTTAGTGGACCTGTGTTTTGTTTTAGTTTCACAATCAAAGTTGGACTAGATATGGTCCGTATGTGTAGGAAACACAGTTCTTTCGTTCTGAACACAACCATGTTTCCTGCTGTATTAGAGAATCTAGAAAACTAGAGAGTGCTTCTTGCTCTAAAGCAGAGTGTGATCTATATATGAGAACTCTGTTGTGTGTTTCCCTTCAGAAATGGAGTTAAATTCCAGGCTCTGTGTCTTCCTACAAGCAAGAATTCCTTTCAAGTAAGGGCAGTCACTTTTCATCTCAAACGAACTATATCCTTCACGAAGCTAACACGTTTCTCATCTTAACTGACAAGCATTGGATGTTAGAGGACCAGTGCTTTGTATCAGTTTCAGAAGCGGAGTTGGACTAGATATGGTCCGTTTGTGTAGGACAAACTGTTCTTTTGTTCTCAGCACGCTCACGTTTCCTGCTGTATTAGAGAATCTAGAAAGCAAGAGCGTGCTTCTTGCTCTGAAGCAGAGTGTGATCCATGGATGAGAACTATGCTGTGTGTTTCCCTTCAGAAATGGAGTTAAATCCCAGGCTCTTTGTCTTCCAACATGCCAGACTTCGTTTCAGGGAAAGGCAGTCACTTTTCAGCTCAAACGAACTACATCGTTCACGAAGCTCACACGTTTCTCATCTTAAATGACAAGCATTGGGTTTTAGAGGACCAGTGCTTTTTATCAGTTTCAGAGGCAGAGTTGGACTCGATATGGTCCGAATGTGTAGGAAACACAGTTGTTTTCTTCTCATCACACTCATGTTTCCTGCTGTATTAGAGAATCTAGAGCGTGCTTCTTGCTCTAAAGCAGAGAGTGATCAATGGATGAGAACTCTGCTGTGTGTTTCCCTTCAGAAATGGAGTTAAATCCCAGGCTCTGAGTCTTCCTACAAACAAGACTTCTTTCCGGGAAGGGCAGTTTCTTTACAGCTCAAACCAACTACATCGATCATGAAGCTCACACGTTTCTCATCTTAACTGACAAGCATTGGATGTTATAGGACCAGTGCTTTGTATCAGTTTCAGAAGCAGAGTTGGAATAGATGTGGTCCGTATGTGTAGGAAACATAGTTCTTTTGTTCTGAACACAACCAAGTTTCCTGCTGTATTTGAGAATCTAGAAAGCTAGAGCGTGCTTCCTGCTCTAAAGCAGAGTGTGATCAATAGATGAGAACTCGGCTGTGTGTTTCACTTCAGAAATGGAGTTAAATCCCAGCCTTGAGTCTTCCTACAAACAAGAATTCGTTTCAGGTAAGGGCAGTTACTTTACAGCTCAAACGAAGTACATCGTTTCTCATCTTTACTGACAAACACCGGATGTTAGAGGACCAGTGCTTTGTATCAGTTTCAGAAGCAGAGTTGGACTAGATATGGTCCGTATGTGTAGGAAACAAAGTTATTTTTTCTGAACATAACCATGTTTCCTGCTGTATTAGAGAATCTAGAAAGCTAGAGCATGCCTCTTGCTCTAAAGCAGAGTGTGATCCATGAAAGAGAACTCTGCTGTGTGTTTCCCTTCAGAAATGGAGTTAAAACCCAGGATCTGAGTCTTCCTATAAGCAACACTTCGAATCAGGTAAGGGCAGTTACTTTACAGCTCAAACGAACTACATCGTTCACGAAGCTCACACGTTTCTCATCTTAACTGACAAGCATTGGATGTTAGTGGACCTGTGGTTTGTTTCAGTTTCACAAGCAGAGTTGGACTAGATATGGTAAGTATGTGTCAGAAGCACAATTCTTCTGTTCTGGGCACAACCACGTTTCCTGCTGTATTAGAGATTCTAGAAAGCAAGAGTGTGCTTCTTGCTCTGAAGCAGAGTGTGATCCATGGATGAGAACTATGCTGTGTGTTTCCCTTCAGAAATGGAGTTAAATCCCAGGCTCTGTGTCTTCCAACATGCAAGCCTTCGTTTCAGGGAAGGGCAGTCACTTTTCAGCTCCAACAAACTACATCGTTCACGAAGCTAACACGTTTCTCATCTTAACTGACAAGCATCGGATGTTATAGGGCCAGTGCTTTGTATCAGTTTCAGAAGCAGAATTGGAATAGATATGGTCCGTATTTGTAGGAAACACCGTTCTTTTGTTCTCAGCACACTCACATTTCCTGCTGTCTTAGAGACTCTAGAAAGCTAGAGTGTGCTTCTTGCTCTAAAGCAGAGAGTGATCAATGGATGAGAACTCTGCTGTGTGTTTCCCTTCAGAAATGGAGTTAAATCCCAGGCTCTGAGTCTTCCTACAAACAAGACTTCGTTTCAGGTAAGGGCAGTTTCTTATAGCTCAAACCATCTACATCGTTCACGAAGCTCACACCTTTCTCATCTTAACTGACAAGCATTGGATGTTAGTGGACCTGTGGTTTGTTTCAGTTTCACTTGCAGAGTTGGACTAGATATGGTACGTATGTGTCAGAAGCACAGTTCTTCTGTTCTGAGCACAACCACGTTTCCTGCTGTATTAGAGATTCTAGAAAGCAAGAGTGTGCTTCTTGCTCTGAAGCAGAGTGTGATCCATGGATGAGAACTATGCTGTGTGTTTCCCTTCAGAAATGGAGTTAAGTCCCAGGCTCTGTGTCTTCCAACATGCAAGACTTCGTTTCAGGGAAGGGCAGTCACTTTTCAGCTCAAACGAACTACATCGTTCACAAAGCTCACACGTTTCTCATCTTAACTGACAAGCATTGGATTTTAGAGGACCAGTGCTTTGTATCAGTTTCAGAAGCAGAGTTGGACTAGATATGGTCAGTATGTGTAGGAAACACCATTCTTTTGTTATCAGCACACTCACATTTCCTGCTGTCTTAGAGAATCTAGAAAGCTAGAGCGTGCTTCTTGCTCTAAAGCAGAGTGTGATCAATGTATAAGAATACTGCTGTGTGTTTCACTTCAGAAATGGAGTTAAATCCCATGCTCTGAGTCTTCCTACCAACAAGACTTCGTTTCAGGTAAGGGCAGTTACTTTACAGCTCAAACCAACTACATCGTTCAAGAAGCTCACACGTTTCTCATCTTAACTGACAAGCATTGGATGTTAGTGGACCTGTGTTTTGTTTTAGTGTCACAATCAAAGTTGGACTAGATATGGTCCGTATGTGTAGGAAACACAGTTCTTTCGTTCTGAACACAACCATGTTTCCTGCTGTATTAGAGAATCTAGAAAACTAGAGAGTGCTTCTTGCTCTAAAGCAGAGTGTGATCTATATATGAGAACTCTGTTGTGTGTTTCCCTTCAGAAATGGAGTTAAATTCCAGGCTCTGTGTCTTCCTACAAGCAAGAATTCCTTTCAAGTAAGGGCAGTCACTTTTCAGCTCAAACGAACTACATCCTTCACGAAGCTAACACGTTTCTCATCTTAACTGACAAGCATTGCATGTTAGAGGACCAGTGCTTTGTATCAGTTTCAGAAGCAGAGTTGGACTAGATATGGTCCGTTTGTGTAGGAAACACTGTTCTTTTGTTCTCAGCACACTCACGTTTCCTGCTGTATTAGAGAATCTAGAAAGCAAGAGCGTGCTTCTTGCTCTAAAGCAGAGTGTGATCCATGGAAGAGAACTATGCTGTGTGTTTCCCTTCAGAAATGGAGTTAAATCCCAGGCTCTGTGTCTTCCAACATGCAAGCCTTCGTTTTAGAGAAGGGCAGTCACTTTTCAGCTCCAACAAACTACAACGTTCACGAAGCTAACACGTTTCTCATCTGAACTGACAAGCATTGGATGTTAGAGGACCAGTGCTTTGTATCAGTTTCAGAAGCAGAGTTGGACTAGATATGGTCCGTTTGTGTAGGAAACACTGTTCTTTTGTTCTCAGCACACTCACGTTTCCTGCTGTATTAGAGAATCTAGAAAGCAAGAGCGTGCTTCTTGCTCTAAAGCAGAGTGTGATCCATGGAAGAGAACTCTGCTGTGTGTTTCCCTTCAGAAATGGAGTGAAATCCCAGCCTTGAGTCTTCCTACAAACAAGAATTCGTTTCAGGTAAGGGCAGTTACTTTACAGCTCAAACGAACTACATCGTTCACGAAGCTCACAAGTTTCTCATCTTAACTGACAAGCATTGGATGTTAGTGGACCTGTGGTTTGTTTCAGTTTCACAAGCAGAGTTGGACTAGATATGGTACGTATGTGTCAGAAGCACAATTCTTCTGTTCTGAGCACAACCACGTTTCCTGCTGTTTTAGAGATTCTAGAAAGCAAGAGTGTGCTTCTTGCTCTGAAGCAGAGTGTGATCCATGGATGAGAACTATGCTGTGTGTTTCCCTTCAGAAATGGAGTTAAATCCCAGGCTCTGGGTCTTCCAACATGCAAGGCTTCGTTTCAGGGAAGGGCAGTCACTTTTCAGCTCCAACGAACTACATTGTTCACGAAGCTAACACGTTTCTCATCTTAACTGACAAGCATCGGATGTTATAGGGCCAGTGCTTTGTATCAGTTTCAGAAGCAGAGTTGGAATAGATATTGTCCGTATTTGTAGGAAACACCGTTCTTTTGTTCTCAGCACACTCACATTTCCTGCTGTCTTAGAGACTCTAGAAAGCTAGAGCGTGCTTCTTGCTCTAAAGCAGAGAGTGATCAATGGATGAGAACTCTGCTGTCTGTTTCCCTTCAGAAATGGAGTTAAATCCCAGGCTCTGAGTCTTCCTACAAACAAGACTTCGTTTCAGGTAAGGGCAGTTTCTTACAGCTCAAACCAACTACATCGTTCACGAAGCTCACACCTTTCTCATCTTAACTGACAAGCATTGGATGTTAGTGGACCTGTGGTTTGTTTCAGTTTCACTTGCAGAGTTGGACTAGATATGGTCCGTATGTGTAGGAAACACAGTTATTTTTTCTGAACATAACAACGGTTCCTGCTGTATTAGAGAATCTAGAAAGCTAGAGCTTGCTTCTTGCTCTAAAGCAGAGTGTGATCCATGGAACTGAACTCTGCTGTGTGTTTCCCTTCAGAAATGGAGTTAAATCCCAGGCTCTGAGTCTTCCTATAAGCAAGACTTCGAATCAGGTAAGGGCAAATACTTTACAGCTCAAACGAACTACATCGTTCATGAAGCTCACACGTTTCTCATCTTAACTGACAAGCATCGTATGTTATAGGACCAGTGCTTTGTATCAGTTTCAGAAGCAGAGTTGGACTCGATATGGTCCGAATGTGTAGGAAACACCGTTGTTTTCCTCTCATCACACTCATGTTTCCTGCTGTCTTAGAGAATCTAGAAACAAGAGCGTCCTTCTTGCTTTAAAGCAGAGTGTGATGTATATATGAGAACCTTGGTGTGTGTTTCACTTCAGAAATGGAGTTAAACCCCAGGCTCTGAGTCTTCCTACAAGCAACACTTCGTTTCAGGTAAGGGCAGTTACTTTACAGCTCAAACCAACTACATCGTTCACGAAGCTCACACCTTTCTCATCTTAACTGACAAGCATTGGATTTTAGGGGACCTGTGGTTTGTTTCAGTTTCACAAGCAGAGTTGGACTAGATATGGTCCGTATGTGTCGGAAGCACAGTTCTTTTGTTCTGAGCACAACCACATTTCCTGCTGTATTAGAGAATCTAGAAAGCAAGAGTGTGCTTCTTGCTCTGAAGCAGAGTGTGATCCTTGGATGAGAACTATGCTGTGTGTTTCCCTTCAGAAATGGAGTTAAATCCCAGGCTCTGTGTCTTCCAACATGCAAGACTTCGTTTTAGGGAAAGGCAGTCACTTTTCAGCTCAAACAAACTCCATCATTCACGAAGCTCACACGTTCCTCATCTTAACTGACAAGCATTGGATTTTAGAGGACCAGTGCTTTGTATCAGTTTCAGAAGCAGAGTTGGACTGGATATGGTCCGTATGTGTAGGAAACCCCGTTCTTTTGTTCTCATCACACTCAGGTTTCCTGCTGTCTTAGTGACTCTGGAAAGCAAGAGCGTGCTTCTTGCTCTAAAGCAGAGTGTGATCTATATATGAGAACCCTGTTGTGTGTTTCCCTTCAGAAATGGAGTTAAATTCCAGGCTCTGTGTCTTCCTACAAGCAAGAATTCCTTTCAAGTAAGGGCAGTCACTTTTCAGTTCAAACGAACTACATCCTTCACAAAGCTAACACGTTTCTCATCTTAACTGACAAGCATTGGATGTTAGAGGACCAGTGCTTTGTATCAGTTTCAGAAGCAGAGTTGGACTAGATATGGTCTGTATGTGTAGGAAACACAGTTCTTTTGTTCTGAACATAACCATGTTTCCTGCTGTATTAGAGAATCTAGAAAGCTAGAGCGTGCTTCTTGCTCTAAAGCAGAGTGTGATCCATGGAACTGAACTCTGCTGTGTGTTTCCCTTCAGAAATGGAGTTAAATCCCAGGCTCTGAGTCTTCCTATAAGCAAGACTTCGAATCAGGTAAGGGCAATTACTTTACAGCTCAAACGAACTACATCGTTCATGAAGCTCACACGTTTCTCATCTTAACTGACAAGCATCGTATGTTATAGGACCAGTGCTTTGTATCAGTTTCAGAAGCAGAGTTGGACTCGATATGGTCCGAATGTGTAGGAAACACCGTTGTTTTCCTCTCATCACACTCATGTTTCCTGCTGTCTTAGAGATTCTAGAAACAAGAGTGTCCTTCTTGCTTTAAAGCAGAGTGTGATGTATATATGAGAACCCTGCTGTGTGTTTCACTTCAGAAATGGAGTTAAACCCCAGGCTCTGAGTCTTCCTACAAGCAACACTTCGTTTCAGGTAAGGGCAGTTACTTTCCAGCTCAAACCAACTACATCGTTCACGAAGCTCACACCTTTCTCATCTTAACTGACAAGCATTGGATGTTAGTGGACCTGTGGTTTGTTTCAGTTTCACAAGCAGAGTTGGACTAGATATGGTCCGTATGTGTCGGAAGCACAGTTCTTTTGTTCTGAGCACAACCACGTTTCCTGCTGTATTAGAGAATCTATAAAGCAAGAGTGTGCTTCTTGCTCTGAAGCAGAGTGTGATCCATGGATGAGAACTATGCTGTGTGTTTCCCTTCAGAAATGGAGTTAAATCCCAGGTTCTGTGTCTTCCAACATGCAAGACTTCGTTTCAGGGAAGGGCAGTCACTTTTCAGCTCAAACAAACTCCATCGTTCACGAAGCTCACACGTTCCTCATCTTAACTGAAAAGCATTGGATTTTAGAGGACCAGTGCTTTGTATCAGTTTCAGAAGCAGACTTGGACTAGATATGGTCCGTATGTGTAGGAAACCCCGTTCTTTTGTTCTCATCACACTCATGTTTCCTGCTGTCTTAGTGACTCTGGAAAGCAAGAGCGTGCTTCTTGCTGTAAAGCATAGTGTGATCTATATATGAGAACTCTGTTGTGTGTTTCCCTTCAGAAATGGAGTTAAATTCCAGGCACTGTGTCTTCCTACAAGCAAGAATTCCTTTCAAGTAAGCGCAGTCACTTTTCAGCTCAAACGAACTACATCCTACACGAAGCTAACACGTTTCTCATCTTAACTGACAAGCATTGGATGTTAGTGGACCTGTGGTTTGTTTCAGGTTCACAAGCAGAGTTGGACTAGATATGGTCCGTATGTGTAGGAAACACAGTTATTTTTTCTGAACATAACAACGGTTCCTGCTGTATTAGAGAATCTAGAAAGCAAGAGTGTGCTTCTTGCTCTGAAGCAGAGTGTGATCCATGGATGAGAACTATGCTGTGTGTTTCACTTCAGAAATGGAGTGAAATCCCAATCTCTGAGTCTTCCTAAAAGCAACACTTCGATACAGGTAAGGGCAGTTACTTTACAGCTCAAACGAACTACATCGTTCACAAAGCTCACACATTTCTCATCTTAACTGACAAGCATCGGATGTTATAGGACCAGTTCTTTGTATCAGTTTCAGAAGCAGGTTTGGAATAGATATGGTCCGTATGTGTAGGAAACACCGTTCTTTTGTTCTCAGCACACTCACGTTTCCTGCTGTCTTAGAGGCTCTAGAAAGCTAGAGCGTGCTTCTTGCTCTAAAGCAGAGAGTGATCAATGGATGAGAACTCTGCTGTCTGTTTCCCTTCAGAAATGGAGTTAAATCCCAGGCTCTGAGTCTTCCTAAAAACAAGACTTCGTTTCAGGTAAGGGCAGTTACTTTACAGCTCAAACCAACTACATCGTTCACGAAGCTCAAACGTTTCTCATCTTAACTGACAAGCATTGGATGTTAGTGGACCTGTGGTTTGTTTCAGTTTCAGAAGCAGAGTTGGACGAGATATGGTCCGTAAGTGTATGAAACATAGTTCTTTTGTTCTGAGCACAACCACGTTTCCTGCTGTATTAGATAATCTAGAAAGCTAGAGCGTGCTTCTTGCTCTAAAGCAGAGTGTGATCCATGGAAGAGAACTCTGCTGTGTGTTTCCCTTCAGAAATGGAGTTAAATCCCAGGCTCTGAGTCTTCCTATAAGCAAGACTTCGAATCAGGTAAGGGCAATTACTTTACAGCTCAAACCTACTACATCGTTCACGAAGCTCAAACGTTTCTCATCTTAACTGACAAGCATTGGATGTTATAGGACCAGTTCTTTGTAACAGTTTCAGATGCAGAGTTGGAATAGATATGGTCCGTATGTGTAGGAAACACTGTTCTTTTGTTCTCAGCACACTCACGTTTCCTGCTGTATTAGAGAATCTAGAAAGCAAGAGCATGCTTCTTCCTCTAAAGCAGAGTGTGATCCATGGAAGAGAACTCTGCTGTGTGTTTCCCTTCAGAAATGGAGGGAAATCCCAGGCTCTGAGTCTTCATCCAAGCAAGACTTCGAATCAGGTAAGGGCAGTTACTTTACAGTTCAAACGAACTACATCGTTCACGAAGCTCACACATTTCTCATCTTAACAGACAAGCATTGGATGTTAGAGAACCAGTGCTTTGTATCATTTTCAGAGGCAGAGTTGGAATCGATATGGTCCGAATGTGAAGGAAACACAGTTGTTTTCCTCTCATCACACTCATGTTTCCTGCTGTCTTAGAGATTCTAGAAAGCAAGTGCGTCCTTGTTGCTTTAAAGCAGAGTGTGATGTATATATGAGAACACTGCTGTGTGTTTCACTTCAGAAATGGAGTTAAACCCCAGGCTCTGAGTCTTCCTACAAGCAACACTTCGTTTCAGGTAAGGGCAGTTACTTTACAGCTCAACGAACTACATCGTTCACGAAGCTCACACATTTCTCATCTTAACTGACAAGCATTGGATGTTATAGGACCAGTTCTTTGTATCAGTTTCAGAAGCAGGTTTGGAATAGATATGGTCAGTATGTGTAGGAAACACCGTTCTTTTGTTCTCAGCACACTCACGTTTCCTGCTGTCTTAGAGAATCTAGAAAGCTAGAACGTGCTTCTTTCTCTAGGGCAGAGTGTGATCAATGGATAAGAATTCTACTGTGTGTTTTCCTTCAGAAATGGAGTTAAACCCCAGGCGCTGAGTCTTCCTACAAGCAAGGCTTCGAATCAGGTAAGGGTAGTTACTTTACAGCTCAAACGAACTACATCGTTCACGAAGCTCACACGTTTCTCATCTTAAATAACAAGCATCGGATGTTAGAGGACCAGTGCTTTGTCTCAGTTTCAGAAGCAGAGATGGACTAGATATGCTCCGTATGTGTAGGAAACACCGTTCTTTGGTCTCAGCATACTCACGTTTCATGTTTTCTTAGAGACTCTAGAAAGCTAGAGCGTGCTTCTTGCTCTAAAGCAGAGTGTGATGAATGGATGTGAACTCTGCTGTGTTTCCCTTCAGGAATTCAGTGAAATCCCAGGCTCTGTGTCTTCCTACAATAAAGACTTCGTTTCAGGTAAGGGCAGTCACTTTTCAGCTTAAAAGAACTACATCTTTCATGAATCTCACACGTTTCTCATCTTAACTGACAAGCATCGGATGTTATAGGACCAGTGCTTTGTATCAGTTTCAGAAGCCTAGTTGGACTAGATATGGTCCGTATGTGTAGGAAACACAGTTATTTTTTCTGAACATAACCAAGTTTCCTGCTGTATTAGAGAATCTAGAAAGCAAGAGCGTGCTTCTTGCTCTAAAGCAGAGTGTGATCCATAGAAGAGAACTCTGCTGTGTGTTTCCCTTCAGAAATGGAGTTAAATCCCAGGCTCTGAGTCTTCCTACAAGCAAGACTTCGAATCAGGTAAGGGCAGTTACTTTACAGCTCAAACGAACTATATCGTTCACGAAGCTCACACCTTACTCATCTTAACTGACAAGCATTGGATGTTAGAGGACCAGTGCTTTCTATCAATTTCAGAGGCAGTGTTGGACTCGATATGGTCCGAATGTGTAGGAAACACCGTTGTTTTCCTCTCATCACACTCATGTTTCCTGCTGTCTTAGAGATTCTAGAAAGCAAGAGCGTCCTTCTTGCTTTAAAGCAGAGTGTGATGTATATATGAGAATCCTGCTGTGTGTTTCACTTCAGAAATGGAGTTAAACCCCAGGCTCTGAGTCTTCCTACAAGCAACACTTCGTTTCAGGTAAGGGCAGTTACTTTACAGCTCAACGAACTACATCGTTCACGAAGCTCACACATTTCTCATCTTAATTGACAACATCGGATGTTATAGGACCAGTTCTTTGTATCAGTTTCAGAAGCAGGTTTGGAATAGATATGTTCCGTATGTGTAGGAAACACCGTTCTTTTGTTCTCCGCACACTCACGTTTCCTGCTGTCTTAGAGACTCTAGAAAGCTAGAACGTGCTTCTTGCTCTAAAGCACAGTGTGATCAATGGATGAGAACTCTGCTGTGTGTTTCCCTTCAGAAATGCAGTGAAATCCCAGGCTCTGTGTCTTCCTACAATCAAGACTTCGTTTCAGGTAAGGGCAGTCACTTTTCAGTTCAAACGAACTACATCGTTCACGAATCTCACACATTTCTCATCTTAACGGACAAGCATCGGATGTTATAGGAGAGGGCTTTGTATCAGTTTCAGAAGCAGAGTTGGACTAGATATGGTCCGTATGTATAGGAAACACCGTTCTTTTGTTCTCAGCACACTCACGTTTCCTGCTGTCTTAGAGACTCTAGAAAGCTAGAGCATGCTTCTTGCTCTAAAGCAGAGAGTGATCAATGGATGAGAACTCTGCTGTGTGTTTCCCTTCAGAAATGGAGTTAAATCCAAGGCTCTGAGTCGTCCTACAAACAAGACTTTGTTTCAGGTAAGAGCAGTTACTTTACAGTTCAAACCAACTACATCGTTCACGAAGCTCAAACGTTTCTCATCTTAACTGACAAGCATTGGATGTTAGTGGACCTGTGGTTTGTTTCAGTTTCACAAGTAGAGTTGGACTAGATATGGTCCGTATATGTCGGAAACATAGTTCATTTGTTCTGAGCACAACCATGTTTCCTGCTGTATTAGATAATCTAGAAAGCTAGAGCGTGCTTCTTGCTCTAAAGCAGAGTGTGATCCATGGAAGAGAACTCTGCTGTGTGTTTCCCTTCAGAAATGGAGTTAAATCCCAGGCTCTGAGTCTTCCTATAAGCAAGACTTCGAATCAGGTAAGGGCAGTTACTTTACAGCTCAAAAGAACTACATCGTTCACGAAGCTCACACGTTTCACATCTTAACTGACAAGCATCGGATGTTATAGGACCAGTGCTTTGTATCAGTTTCAGAAGCAGAGTTGGAATAGATATGGTCCGTATGTGTAGGAAACACTGTTCTTTTGTTCTCATCACACTCACGTTTCCTGCTGTATTAGAGAATCTAGAAAGCAAGAGCATGCTTCTTCTTCTAAAGCAGAGTGTGATCGATGGAAGAGAACTCTGCTGTGTGTTTCCCTTCAGAAATGGAGTGAAATCCCAGGCTCTGTGTCTTCCTACAAACAAGACTTCGTTTCAGGTAAGGGCAGTCACTTTACAGCTTAAACAAACTACATCGTTCACGAATCTCACACGTTTCTCATCTTAACTGACAAGCATCGGATGTTATAGGACCAGTGCTTTGTATCAGTTTCAGAAGCAGAGTTGGACTAGATATGGTCAGTATGTATAGGAAACACCGTTCTTTTGTTCTCAGCACACTCACGTTTCCTGCTGTCTTAGAGACTCTAGAAAGCTAGAGCGTGCTAGTTGCTCTAAACCAGAGAGTGATCAATGGATGAGAACTCTGCTGTGTGTTTCCCTTCAGAAATGGAGTTAAATCCCAGGCTCTGAGTCTTCCTACAAACAAGACTTCGTTTCAGGTAAGGGCAGTTACTTTACAGCTCAAACCAACTACATCGTTCACGAAGCTCAAACTTTTCTCATTTTAACTGACAAGCATTGAATGTTAGTGGACCTGTGGTTTGTTTCAGTTTCACAAGGAGAGTTGGACTAGATATGGTCCGTATGTGTCGGAAACATAGTTCTTTTGTTCTTAGCACACTCACGTTTCCTGCTGTATTAGAGAATCTAGAAAGCAAGAGCCTGCTTCTTGCTCTAAAGCAGAGTGTGATCCATGGAAGGGAACTCTGCTGTGTGTTTCCCTTCAGAAATGGAGTTAAATCCCAGGCTCTGAGTCTTCCTACAAACAAGACTTCATTTCAGGTAAGGGCAGTTAATTTACAGCTCAAACCAACTACATCGTTAACGAAGGTCAAACGTTTCTCATCTTAACTGACAAGCATTGGATGTTAGTGGACCTGTGGTTTGTTTCAGTTTCACAAGCAGAGTTGGACTAGATATGGTCCGTATGTGTCGGAAGCATAGTTCTTTTGTTCTCAGCACACTCACGTTTCCTGCTATATTAGAGAATCTAGAAAGCAAGAGCGTGCTTCTTCCTCTAAAGCAGAGTGTGATCCATGGATGAGAACTCTGCTGTGTGTTTCCCTTCAGAAATGGAGTGAAATCCCAGGCTCTGAGTCTTCCTACAAGCAAGACTTCGAATCAGGTAAGGGCAGTTACTTTACAGCTCAAACGAAATACATCGTTCACGAAGCTCACACCTTTATCATCTTAACTGACAAGCATTGGATGTTAGAGGACCAGTGCTTTGTATCAGTTTCAGAGGCAGAGTTGGACGCGATATGGTCCGAATGTGTAGAAAACACCATTATTTTCCTCTCATCACACTCATGTTTCCTGCTGTCTTAGAGATTCTAGAAAGCAAGTGGGTCCTTCTTGCTTTAAAGCAGAGTGCGATGTATATATGAGAACCCTGCTGTGTGTTTCACTTCAGAAATGGAGTTAAACCCCATCTCTGAGTCTTCCTACAAGCAACACTTCGTTTCAGGTAAGGGCAGTTACATTACAGCTCAACGAACTACATCATTCACGAAGCTCACACATTTCTCATCTTAATTGACAACATCGGATGTTATAGGACCAGTTCTTTGTATCAGTTTCAGAAGCAGGTTTGGCATAGATTTGGTCCGTATGTGTAGGAAACACCGTTCTTTTGTTCTCAGCACACTCACGTTTCCTGCTGTCTTAGAGACTCTACAAAGCTAGAACGTGCTTCTTGCTCTAAAGCAGAGTGTGATCAATAGATAAGAATTCTGCTGTGTGTTTCACTTCAGAAATGGAGTTAAATCCCAGGCTCTGAGTCTTCCAACAAACAAGACTTCGTTTCAGGTAAGGGCAGTTACTTTACAGCTCAAACCAACTACATCGTTCACGAAGCTCACACGTTTCTCATCTTAACTGACAAGCATTGGATGTTAGTGGACCTATGGTTTGTTTAAGTTTCACAAGCAGAGTTGGACTAGATATGGTCCGTATGTGTAGGAAACACAGTTATTTGTTCTGAACATAACCACGTTTCCTGCTGTATTACAGAATCTCGAAAGCTAGAGCGTGCTTCTTGCTCTAAAGCAGAGTGTGATCCATGGAAGAGAACTCTGCTGTGTGTTTCCCTTCAGAAATGGAGTTAAATTCCAGGCTCTGAGTCTTCCTATAAGCAAGAGTTCAAATCAGGTAAGGGCAGTTACTTTACAGCTCAAACGAACTACATCGTTCACGAAGATCACACGTTTCTAATCTTAACTGACAATCATCGGATGTTATAGGACCACTGCTTTGTATCAGTTTCAGAAGCAGAGTTGGAATAGATATGGTCCGTATGTGTAGGAAACACTGTTTTTTGTTCTCAGCACACTCACGATTCCTGCTGTATTAGAGAATCTAGAAAGCAAGAGCGTGCTTCTTGCTCTAGAGCAGAGTGTGATCCATGGAAGAGAACTCTGCTGTGTGTTTCCCTTCAGAAATGGAGTTAAACCCCAGGCGCTGAGTCTTCCTACAAGCAAGAATTCGAATCAGGTAAGGGCAGTTACTTTTCAGCTCAAACGAACTACATCGTTCACGAAGCTCACACGTTTCTCATCTTAAATGACAAGCATCAGATGTTAGAGGACCAGTGCTTTGTCTCAGTTTCAGAAGCAGAGATGGACTAGATATGGTCCGTATGTGTAGGAAACACCGTTCTTTTGTTCTCAGCATACTCACGTTTCCTGCTGTCTTAGAGACTCTAGAAAGCTAGAGCGCGCTTCTTGCTCTTAAGCTGAGTGTGATCAATGGATGAGAACTCGGCTGTGTGTTTCCCTTCAGGAATGCAGTGAAATCCCAGGCTCTGTGTCTTCCTACAATAAAGACTTCGTTTTAGGTAAGGGCAGTCACTTTTCAGCTTAAACGAACTACATCCTTCACGAATCTCACACGTTTCTCATCTTAACTGACAAGCATCGTATGTTATAGGACCAGTGGTTTGTATCAGTTTCAGAAGCAGAGTTGGCTAGATATGGACCGTATGTTTCGGAAACATAGTTCTTTTGTTCTCAGCACACTCACGTTTCCTGCAATATTAGAGAATCTAGAAAGCAAGAGCCTGCTTCTTGCTCTAAAGCAGAGTGTGATCCATGGAAGAGAACTCTGCTGTGTGTTTCCCTTCAGAAATGGAGTTAAATCCCAGGCTCTGAGTCTTCCTACAAACAAGATTTCGTTTCAGGTAAGGGCAGTTACTTTACAGCTCAAACCAACTACATCATTTATGAAGCTCAAACGTTTCTCATCTTAACTGACAAGCATTGGATGTTAGTGGACCTGTGGTTTGTTTCAGTTTCACAAGCAGAGTTTGACTAGATATGGTCCGTATGTGTCGGAAACATAGTTCTTTTGTTCTCAGCACACTCACGTTTCCTGCTGTATTAGAGAATCTAGAAAGCAAGAGCGTGCTTCTTGCTCTAAAGCAGAGTGTGATCCATGGAAGAGAACTCTGCTGTGTGTTTCCCTTCAGAAATGGAGTGAAATCCCAGGCTCTGAGTCTTCCTACAAGCAAGACTTCGAATCAGGTAAGGGCAGTTACTTTACAGCTCAAACGAACTACATCGTTCACGAAGCTCACACGTTACTCATCTTAACTGACAAGCATTGCATGTTAGAGGACCAGTGCTTTGTATCAGTTTCAGAGGCAGAGTTGGACTCGATATGGTCTGAATGTGTAGGAAACACCATTGTTTTCGTCTCATCACAATCATGTTTCCTGCTGTCTTAGAGATTCTAGAAAGCAAGAGCGTCCTTCTTGCTTTAAAGCAGAGTGTGATGTATATATGAGAACCCTGCTGTGTGTTTCACTTCAGAAGTGGAGGTAAACCCCATCTCTGAGTCTTCCTACAAGCAACACATCGTTTCAGGTAAGGGCAGTTACTTTACAGCTCAACGAACTACATCGTTCACAAAGCTCACACATTTCTCATCTTAATTGACAACATCAGATGTTATAGGACCTATTCTTTGTATCAGTTTCAGAAGCAGGTTTGGAATAGATATGGTCCGTATTTGTAGGAAACACCATTCTTTTGTTCTCAGCACACTCACGTTTCCTGCTGTCTTAGAGACTCTAGAAAGCTAGAACGTGCTTCGTGCTCTAAAGCAGAGTGTGATCAGTAGATAAGAATTCTGCTGTGTGTTTCACTTCAGAAATGGAGTTAAATCCCAGGCTCTGAGTCTTCCAACAAACAAGACTTCGTTTCAGGTAAGGGCAGTTACTTTACAGCTCAAACCAACTGCATCGTTCACGAAGCTCACACGTTTCTCATCTTAACTGACAAGCATTGGATGTTAGTGGACCTATGGTTTGTTTCAGTTTCACAAGCAGAGTTGTACTAGATATGGTTCGTATGTGTAGGAAACACAGTTATTTGTTCTGAACATAACCACCTTTCCTGCTGTATTAGAGAATCTAGAAAGCTTGAGTGTGCTTCTTGCTCTAAAGCAGAGAGTGATCAATGGATGAAAACTCTGCTGTGTGTTTCCCTTCAGAAATGGAGTTAAATCCCAGGCTCTGAGTCTTCCTATAAGCAAGACTTCGAATCAGGTAAGGGCAGTTACTTTACAGCTCAAACGAACTACATCGTTCACGAAGATCACACGTTTCTAATCTTAACTGACAATCATCGGATGTTATAGGACCACTGCTTTGTCTCAGTTTCAGAAGCAGAGATGGATTAGATATGGTCCGTATGTGTAGGAAACACCGTTCTTTTGTTCTCAGCATACTCACGTTTCCTGCTGTCTTAGAGACTCTAGAAAGCTAGAGCGTGCTTCTTGCTCTAAAGCAGAGAGTGATCAATGGATGAGAACTCTGCTGTGTGTTTCCCTTCAGAAATGCAGTGAAATCCCAGGCTCTGTGTCTTCCTACAATAAAGACTTCGTTTCAGGTAAGGGCAGTCACTTTTCAGCTCAAACGAACTACATCGTTCACGAATCTCACACGTTTCTCGTCTTAACTGACAAGCATCGGATGTTATAGGACCAGTGCTTTGTATCAGTTTCAGAAGCAGAGTTGGACTAGATATGGTCCGTATGTATAGGAAACACAATTCTTTTTTCTCAGCACACTCACGTTTCCTGCTGTCTTAGAGACTCTAGAAAGCTAGAGCATGTTTCTTGCTCTAAAGCAGAGAGGGATCAATGGATGAGAACTCTGCTGTGTGTTTCATTCAGAAATGGAGTTAAATCCCAGGCTCTGAGTCTTCCTACAAACAAGACTTCGTTTCAGGTAAGGGCAGTTACTTTACAGCTCAAACCAACTACATCGTTCACGAAGCTCAAACGTTTCTCATCTTAACTGACAAGCATTGGATGTTAGTGGACCTGTGGTTTGTTTCAGTTTCATAAGCAGAGTTGGACTAGGTATGGACCGTATGTGTCGGAAACATAGTTCTTTTGTTCTGAGCACAACCACTTTCCCTGCTGTATTAGATAATCTAGAATGCTAGAGCGTGCTTCTTGCTCTAAAGCAGAGTGTGATCCATGGCAGAGAACTCTGCTGTGTGTTTCCCTTCAGAAATCTAGTTAAATCCAAGGCTCTGAGTATTTCTATAAGCAAGACTTTGAATCAGGTAAGGGCAGTTACTTTACAGCTCAAACCAACTACATCGTTCACGAAGCTCAAACGTTTCTCATCTTAACTGACAAGCATTGGATGTTAGTGGACCTGTGGTTTGTTTCAGTTTCACAAACAGAGTTGGACTAGATATGGTCCGTATGTATCGGAAACATAGTTCTTTTGTTCTGAGCACAACCACGTTTCCTGCTGTATTAGATAATCTAGAAAGCTAGAGCGTGCTTCTTGCTCTAAAGCAGAGTGTGATCCATGGAAGAGAACTCTGCTGTGTGTTTCCCTTCAGAAATGGAGTTAAATCCCAGGCTCTGAGTCTTCCTATAAGCAAGACTTCGTTTCAGGTAAGGGCAGTTCCTTTTCAGCTCAAACCAACTACATCGTTCACGAAGCTGAAACGTTTCTCATCTTAACTGACAAGCATTGGATGTTAGTGGACCTGTGGTTTGTTTCAGTTTCACAAGCAGAGTTGGACTAGATATGGTCCGTATGTTTCGGAAACATAATTCTTTTGTTCTGAGCACAACCACGTTTCCTGCTGTATTAGATAATCTAGAAAGGTAGAGCGTGCTTCCTGCTCTGAAGCAGAGTGTGATCGATGGAAGAGAACTCTGCTGTGTGTTTCCCTTCAGAAATGGAGTGAAATCCCAGGCTCTGAGTCTTTCTATAAGCAAGACTTCGAATCAGGTAAGGGCAGTTACTTTACAGCTCAAACGAACTACAAGGATCACGAAGATCACACGTTTGTAATCTTAACTGACAAGCATCAGATGTTATAGGACAAGTGCTTAGTATCAGTTTCAGAAGCAGAGTTGGAATAGATATGGTCCGTGTGTTTAGGAAACACTGTTCTTTTGTTCTCAGCACACTCATGATTCCTGCTGTATTAGAGAATCTAGAAAGCAAGAGCGCCCTTCTTGTTTTAAAGCAGAGTGTGCTGTATATATGAGAACCCTGCTGTGTGTTTCACTTCAGAAATTCAGTAAAACCCCATCTCTGAGTCTTCCTACAAGCAACACTTCGTTTCAGGTAAGGGCAGTTACTTTACAGCTCAACTTACTACATCGTTCACGAAGCTCACACGTTTCTCATCTTAAATGACAAGCATCGGATGTTAGAGGACCAGTGCTTTGTCTCAGTTTCAGAAGCAGAGATGGACTAGATATGGTCCGTATGTGTAGGAAACACCGTTCATTTGTTCTCAGCATACTCACGTTTCCTGCTGTCTTAGAGACTCTAGAAAACTAGAGCGTGCTTCTTGCTCTAAAGCAGAGTGTGATCAATGGATGAGAACTCTGCTGTGTGTTTCCCTTCAGGAATGCAGTGAAATCCCAGGCTGTGTGTCTTCCTACAATAAAGACATCGTTTCAGGTAGGGGCAGTCACTTTTCAGCTTCAACGAACTACATCGTTCACGAATCTCACACGTTTCTCATCTTAACTGACAAGCATCGGATCTTATAGGACCAGTGCTTTGTCTCAGTTTCAGAAGCAGAGTTGGCTAGATATGGTCCGTATGTATAGGAAACACCGTTCTTTTGTTCTCAGCACACTCACGTTTCCTGCTGTCTTAGAGACTCTAGAAAGCTAGAGCGTGCTTCTTGCTCTAAAGCAGAGAGTGATCAATGGAAGAGAACTCTGCTGTGTGTTTCCCTTCAGAAATGGAGTTAAATCCCAGGCTCTGAGTCTTCCTACAAACAAGACTTCGTTTCAGGTAAGGGCAGTTACTTTACAGCTCAAACCAACTACATCCTTTACGAAGCTCAAACGTTTCTCATCTTAACTGACAAGCATTGGATGTTAGTGGACCTGTGTTTTGTTTCAGTTTCACAAGCAGAGTTGAACTAGATATGGTTCGTATGTGTCGGAAACATAGTACTTTTGTTCTCAGCACACTCACGTTTCCTGCTGTATTAGAGAATCTAGAAAGCAAGAGCATGCTTCTTGCTCTAAAGCAGAGTGTGATCCATGGAAGAGAACTCTGCTGTATGTTTCCCTTCAGAAATGGAGTGAAATCCCAGGCTCTGAGTCTTCCTGCAAGACTTCGAATCAGGTAAGGGCAGTTACTTTACAGCTCAAACGAACTACATCGTTCACGAAGCTCACACGTTTCTCATCTTAACTGACAAGCATTGGATGTTAGAGGACCAGTGCTTTTATCAGTTTCAGAGGCAGAGTTGGACTCGATATGGTCCGAATGTGTAGGAAACACCGTTCTTTTCCTCTCATCACACTCATGTTTCCTGCTGTTTTAGAGATTCTAGACAGCAAGAGCGTCCTTCTTGCTTTAAAGCAGATTGGGATGTATATCTGAGAAACCTGCTGTGTGTTTCACTTCAGAAATGGAGTTAAACCCCAGGCTCTGAGTCTTCCTACAAGCAACACTTCGTTTCAGGTAAGGGCAGTTACTTTACAGCTCTACGAACTACATCGTTCATGAAGCTCACACATTTCTCATGTTAATTGACAACATCGGATGTTATAGGACCAGTTCTTTGTATCAGTTTAAGAAGCAGGTTTGGAATAGATATGGTCCGTATGTGTAGGAAACACCGTTCTTTTGTTCTCAGCACACTCACGTTTCCTGCTGTCTTAGAGACTCTAGAAAGCTAGAGCGTGCTTCTTGCTCTAAAGCAGAGTGTGATCCATGGAAGAGAACTCTGCTGTGTGTTTCCCTTCAGAAATGGAGTTAAATCCCAGGCTCTGAGTCTTCCTATAAGCAAGACTTCGAATCAGGTAAGGGCAGTTACTTTACAGCTCAAACGAACTACATCGTTCGGGAAGATCACACGTTTCTAATCTTAACTGACAAGCATCAGATGTTAAAGGACCAGTGCTTTTTATCAGTTTCAGAAGCAGAGTTGTAATAGATATGGTCCGTATGTGTAGGAAACACTGTTCGTTTGTTCTCAGCACACTCACGATTCCTGCTGTATTATAGAATCTAGAAAGCAAGAGGGTGCTTCTTGCTCTAAAGTAGAGTGTGATCCATGGAAGAGAACTCTGCTGTGTGTTTCCCTTCAGAAATGGAGTTAAACCCCAGGCTGTGAGTCTTCCTACAGGCAAGGCTTCGAATCAGGTAAGGGCAGTTACTTTACAGGTCAAACGAACTACATCGTTCACGAAGCTCACACGTTTCTCATCTTATTGACAAGCATTGGATGGTAGTGGACCTGTGGTTTGTTTCAGTTTCACAAGCAGAGTTGGACTAGATATGGTCCGTATGTATAGGAAACACTGTTCTTTTGTTCTCAGCACACTCACGTTTCCTGCTGTCTTAGAGACTCTAGAAAGCTAGAGCGTGCTTCTTGCTCTAAAGCAGAGAGTGATCAATGGATGAGAACTCTGCTGTGTGTTTCCCTTCAGAAATGCAGTGAAATCCCAGGCTCTGTGTCTTCCTACAATAAAGACTTCGTTTCAGGTAAGGGCAGTCACTTTTCAGCTCAAACGAACTACATCGTTCACGAATCTCACACGTTTCTCGTCTTAACTGACAAGCATCGGATGTTATAGGACCAGTGCTTTGTATCAGTTTCAGAAGCAGAGTTGGACTAGATATGGTCCGTATGTATAGGAAACACAATTCTTTTTTCTCAGCACACTCACGTTTCCTGCTGTCTTAGAGACTCTAGAAAGCTAGAGCATGTTTCTTGCTCTAAAGCAGAGAGGGATCAATGGATGAGAACTCTGCTGTGTGTTTCCCTTCAGAAATGGAGTTAAATCCCAGGCTCTGAGTCTTCCTACAAACAAGACTTCGTTTCAGGTAAGGGCAGTTACTTTACAGCTCAAACCAACTACATCGTTCACGAAGCTCAAACGTTTCTCATCTTAACTGACAAGCATTGGATGTTAGTAGACCTGTGGTTTGTTTCAGTTTCACAAGCAGAGTTGGACTAGATATGGTCCGTATGTGTCGGAAACATAGTTCTTTTGTTCTGAGCACAACCACGTTTCCTGCTGTATTAGATAATCTAGAAAGCTAGAGCGTGCTTCTTGCTCTAAAGCAGAGTGTGATCCATGGAAGAGAACTCTGCTGTGTGTTTCCCTTCAGAAATGGAGTTAAATCCCAGGCTCTGAGTCTTCCTATAAGCAAGACTTCGAATCAGGTAAGGGCAGTTACTTTACAGCTCAAAAGAACTACATCGTTCACGAAGCTCACACGTTTCACATCTTAACTGACAAGCATCGGATGTTATAGGACCAGTGCTTTGTATCAGTTTCAGAAGCAGAGTTGGAATAGATATGGTCCGTATGTGTAGGAAACACTGTTCTTTTGTTCTCATCACACTCACGTTTCCTGCTGTATTAGAGAATCTAGAAAGCAAGAGCATGCTTCTTCCTCTAAAGCAGAGTGTGATCGATGGAAGAGAACTCTGCTGTGTGTTTCCCTTCAGAAATGGAGTGAAATCCCAGGCTCTGAGTCTTCCTACAAGCAAGACTTCGAATCATGTAAGGGCAGTTACTTTACACCTCAAACGAACTACATCGTTCACGAAGCTCACACATTTCTCATCTTAACTGACAAGCATTGGATGTTAGAGGACCAGTGCTTTGTATCAGTTTCAGAGGCAGAGTTGGACACGATATGGTCCGAATGTGTAGGAAACACAGTTATTTGTTCTGAACATAACCACGTTTCCTGCTGTATTAGAGAATCTAGAAAGCTAGAGAGTACTTCTTGCTCTAAAGCAGAGTGTGATCCATGGAAGAGAACTCTGCTGTGTGTTTCCCTTCAGAAATGGAGTTAAACACCATGCGCTGAGTCTTCCTACAAACAAGACTTCGTTTCAGGTAAGGGCAGTTACTTTACAGCTCAAAACAACTACATTGTTCACGAAGCTCAAACTTTTCTCATTTTAACTGACAAGCATTGAATGTTAGTGGACCTGTGGTTTGTTTCAGTTTCACAAGCAGAGTTGGACTAGATATGGTCCGTATGTGTCGGAAACATAGTTCTTTTGTTCTCAGCACACTCACGTTTCCTGCTGTCTTAGAGACTCTAGAAAGCTAGAACGTGCTTCTTGCTCTAAAGCAGAGTGTGATCAATAGATAAGAATTCTGCTGTGTGTTTCACTTCAGAAATGGAGTTAAATCCCAGGCTCTGAGTCTTCCAACAAACAAGACTTCGTTTCAGGTAAGGGCAGTTACTTTACAGCTCAAACGAACTACATCGTTCACGAAGCTCACACGTTTCTCATCTTAACTGACAAACATTGGATGTTAGTGGACCTATGGTTTGTTTAAGTTTCACAAGCAGAGTTGGACTAGATATGGTCCGTATGTGTAGGAAACACAGTTATTTGTTCTGAACATAACCACGTTTCCTGCTGTATTAGAGAATCTCGAAAGCTAGAGCGTGCTTCTTGCTCTAAAGCAGAGTGTGAACTATGGAAGAGAACTCTGCTGTGTGTTTCCCTTCAGAAATGGAGTTAAATCCCAGGCTCTGAGTCTTCCTATAAGCAAGAGTTCGAATCAGGTAAGGGCAGTTACTTTACATCTCAAACGAACTACATCGTTCACGAAGATCACACGTTTCTAATCTTAACTGACAATCATCGGATGTTATAGGACCACTGCTTTGTATCAGTTTCAGAAGCAGAGTTGGAATAGATATGGTCCGTATGTGTAGGAAACACTGTTCTTTTGTTCTCAGCTCACTTACGATTCCTGCTGTATTAGAGAATCTAGAAAGCAAGAGCATGCTTCTTCCTCTAAAGCAGAGTGTGATCCATGGATGAGAACTCTGCTGTGTGTTTCCCTTCAGAAATGGAGTGAAATCCCAGGCTCTGAGTCTTCCTACAAGCAAGACTTCGAATCAGGTAAGGGCAGTTACTTTACAGCTCAAACGAAATACATCGTTCATGAAGCTCACACGTTTCTCATCTTAACTGACAAGCATCGGATGTTATAGGACCAGTGCTTTGTATCAGTTTCAGAAGCAGATTTGGAATAGATATGGTCCGTATGTGTAGGAAAAACTGTTCTTTTGTTGTCAGCACACTCACGTTTCCTGCTGTATTAGAGAATCTAGAAAGCAAGAGCATGCTTCTTCCTCTAAAGCAGAGTGTGATCCATGGAAGAGAACTCTGCTGTGTGTTTCCCTTCAGAAATGGAGTGAAATCCCAGGCTCTGAGTCTTCCTACAAGCAAGAGTTCGAATCAGGTAAGGGCAGTTACTTTACAGCTCAAACGAACTACATCGTTCGGGAAGATCACACGTTTCTAATCTTAACTGACAAGCATCAGATGTTAAAGGACCAGTGCTTTGTATCAGTTTCAGAAGCAGAGTTGGAATAGATATGGTCTGTATGTGTAGGAAACACTGTTCTTTTGTTCTCAGCACACTCACGATTCCTGCTGTATTATAGAATCTAGAAAGCAAGAGGGTGCTTCTTGCTCTAAAGTAGAGTGTGATCCATGGAAGAGAACTCTGCTGTGTGTTTACCTTCAGAAATGGAGTTAAACCCCAGGCTGTGAGTCTTCCTACAGGCAAGGCTTCGAATCAGGTAAGGGCAGTTACTTTACAGGTCAAACGAACTACATCGTTCTCGAAGCTCACACGTTTCTCATCTTATTGACAAGCATTGGATGGTAGTGGACCTGTGGTTTGTTTCAGTTTCACAAGCAGAGTTGGACTAGATATGGTCCGTATGTATAGGAAACACCGTTCTTTTGTTCTCAGCACACTCACGTTTCCTGCTGTCTTAGAGAATCTAGAAAGCTAGAGCGTGCTTCTTGCTCTAAAGCAGAGAGTGATCAATGGATGAGAACTCTGCTGTGTGTTTCCCTTCACAAATGGAGTTAAATCCCAGGCTCTGAGTCTTCCTATAAGCAAGACTTCGAATCAGGTAAGGGCAGTTACTTTACAGCTCAAAAGAACTACATCGTTCACGAAGCTCACACGTTTCACATCTTAACTGACAAGCATCGGATGTTATAGGACCAGTGCTTTGTATCAGTTTCAGAAGCAGAGTTGGAATAGATATGGTCCGTATGTATAGGAAACACTGTTCTTTTGTTCTCATCACACTCACGTTTCCTGCTGTATTAGAGAATCTAGAAAGCAAGAGCATGCTTCTTCCTCTAAAGCAGAGTGTGATCGATAGAAGAGAACTCTGCTGTGTGTTTCCCTTCAGAAATGGAGTGAAATCCCAGGCTCTGAGTATTCCTACAAGCAAGACTTCGAATCAGGTAAGGGCAGATACTTTACAGGTCAAACGAAATACATCGTTCCCAAAGCTCACACGTTTCTCATCTTAACTGGCAAGCATCGGATGTTAGAGGACCAGTGCTTTGTATCAGTTTCAGAAGCAGGTTTGGCATAGATTTGGTCCGTATGTGTAGGAAACACCGTTCTTTTGTTCTCAGCACACTCACGTTTCCTGCTGTCTTAGAGACTCTAGAAAGCTAGAACGTGCTTCTTGCTCTAAAGCAGAGTGTGATCAATAGATAAGAATTCTGCTGTGTGTTTCCCTTCAGATATGGAGTTAAATCCCAGGCTCTGAGTCTTCCTACAAGCAAGAGTTCGAATCAGGTAAGGGCAGTTACTTTACAGCTCAAACGAACTACATCGTTCGGGAAGATCACACGTTTCTAATCTTAACTGACAAGCATCAGATGTTAAAGGACCAGTGCTTTGTATCAGTTTCAGAAGCAGAGTTGTAATAGATATGGTCCGTATGTGTAGGAAACACTGTTCTTTTGTTCTCAGCACACTCACGATTCCTGCTGTATTATAGAATCTAGAAAGCAAGAGGGTGCTTCTTGCTCTAAAGTAGAGTGTGATCCATGGAAGAGAACTCTGCTGTGTGTTTCCCTTCAGAAATGGAGTTAAACCCCAGGCTGTGAGTCTTCCTACAGGCAAGGCTTCGAATCAGGTAAGGGCAGTTACTTTACAGGTCAAACGAACTACATCGTTCACGAAGCTCACACGTTTCTCATCTTATTGACAAGCATTGGATGGTAGTGGACCTGTGGTTTGTTTCAGTTTCACAAGCAGAGTTGGACTAGATATGGTCCGTATGTATAGGAAACACCGTTCTTTTGTTCTCAGCACACTCACGTTTCCTGCTGTCTTAGAGACTCTAGAAAGCTAGAGCGTGCTTCTTGCTCTAAAGCAGAGAGTGATCAATGGATGAGAACTCTGCTGTGTGTTTCCCTTCAGAAATGCAGTGAAATCCCAGGCTCTGTGTCTTCCTACAATAAAGACTTCGTTTCAGGTAAGGGCAGTCACTTTTCAGCTCAAACGAACTACATCGTTCACGAATCTCACACGTTTCTCGTCTTAACTGACAAGCATCGGATGTTATAGGACCAGTGCTTTGTATCAGTTTCAGAAGCAGAGTTGGACTAGATATGGTCCATATGTATAGGAAACACAATTCTTTTTTCTCAGCACACTCACGTTTCCTGCTGTCTTAGAGACTCTAGAAAGCTAGAGCATGTTTCTTGCTCTAAAGCAGAGAGGGATCAATGGATGAGAACTCTGCTGTGTGTTTCCCTTCAGAAATGGAGTTAAATCCCAGGCTCTGAGTCTTCCTACAAACAAGACTTCGTTTCAGGTAAGGGCAGTTACTTTACAGCTCAAACCAACTACATCGTTCACGAAGCTCAAACGTTTCTCATCTTAACTGACAAGCATTGGATGTTAATGGACCTGTGGTTTGTTTCAGTTTCACAAGCAGAGTTGGACTAGATATGGTCCGTATGTGTCGGAAACATAGTTCTTTTGTTCTGAGCACAACCACGTTTCCTGCTGTATTAGATAATCTAGAAAGCTAGAGCGTGCTTCTTGCTCTAAAGCAGAGTGTGATCCATGGCAGAGAACTCTGCTGTGTGTTTCCCTTCAGAAATCTAGTTAAATCCAAGGCTCTGAGTATTTCTATAAGCAAGACTTTGAATCAGGTAAGGGCAGTTACTTTACAGCTCAAACCAACTACATAGTTCACGAAGCTCAAACGTTTCTCATCTTAACTGACAAGCATTGTATGTTAGTGGACCTGTGGTTTGTTTCAGTTTCACAAGCAGAGTTGGACTAGATATGGTCCGTATGTATCGGAAACATAGTTCTTTTGTTCTGAGCACAACCACGTTTCCTGCTGTATTAGATAATCTAGAAAGCTAGAGCGTGCGTCTTGCTCTAAAGCAGAATGTGATCCATGGAAGAGAACTCTGCTGTGTGTTTCCCTTCAGAAATGGAGTTAAATCCCAGGCTCTGAGTCTTCCTATAAGCAAGACTTCGAATCAGGTAAGGGCAGTTACTTTACAGCTCAAAAGAACTACATCGTTCACGAAGCTCACACGTTTCACATCTTAACTGACAAGCATCGGATGTTATAGGACCAGTGCTTTGTATCAGTTTCAGAAGCAGAGTTGGAATAGATATGGTCCGTATGTATAGGAAACACTGTTCTTTTGTTCTCATCACACTCACGTTTCCTGCTGTATTAGAGAATCTAGAAAGCAAGAGCATGCTTCTTCCTCTAATGCAGAGTGTGATCGATGGAAGAGAACTCTGCTGTGTGTTTCCCTTCAGAAATGGAGTGAAATCCCAGGCTCTGAGTCTTCCTACAAGCAAGACTTTGAATCAGGTAAGGGCAGTTACTTTACAGCTCAAACGAACTACATCGTTCACGAAGCTCACACATTTCTCATCTTAACTGACAAGCATTGGATGTTAGAGGACCAGTGCTTTGTATCAGTTTCAGAGGCAGAGTTGGACACGATATGGTCCGAATGTGTAGGAAACACAGTTATTTGTTCTGAACATAACCACGTTTCCTGCTGTATTAGAGAATCTAGAAAGCTAGAGAGTACTTCTTGCTCTAAAGCAGAGTGTGATCCATGGAAGAGAACTCTGCTGTGTGTTTCCCTTCAGAAATGGAGTTAAACCCCATGCGCTGAGTCTTCCTACAAGCAAGACTTCGAATCAGGTAAGGGCAGTTACTTTAGAGCTCAAACGAACTACATCGTTCACGAAGCTCACACGTTTCTCATCTTAACTGACATGCATCGGATGTTAGAGGACCAGTGCTTTGTCTCAGTTTCAGAAGCAGAGATGGACTAGATATGGTCCGTATGTGTAGGAAACACCGTTCTTTTGTTCTCAGCATACTCACGTTTCCTGCTGTCTTAGAGACTCTAGAAAGCAAGAGCGTGCTT
Organism: Onychomys leucogaster; assembly: GCA_949786385.1. Classification (NCBI taxonomy): domain Eukaryota; kingdom Metazoa; phylum Chordata; class Mammalia; order Rodentia; family Cricetidae; genus Onychomys; species Onychomys leucogaster. The sequence continues at coordinate 534,538 of CATKUP010000132.1, read as the reverse complement.
CTTGCTCTAAAGCAGAGTGTGATCAATGGATGAGAACTCTGCTGTGTGTTTCCCTTCAGAAATGCAGTGAAATCCCAGGCTCTGAGTATTCCTACAAGCAAGACTTCGAATCAGGTAAGGGCAGATACTTTACAGGTCAAACGAAATACATCGTTCCCAAAGCTCACACGTTTCTCATCTTAACTGGCAAGCATCGGATGTTATAGGACCAGTGCTTTGTATCAGTTTCAGAAGCAGGTTTGGCATAGATTTGGTCCGTATGCGTAGGAAACACCGTTCTTTTGTTCTCAGCACACTCACGTTTCCTGCTGTCTTAGAGACTCTAGAAAGCTAGAACGTGCTTCTTGCTCTAAAGCAGAGTGTGATCAATAGATAAGAATTCTGCTGTGTGTTTCCCTTCAGAAATGGAGTTAAATCCCAGGCTCTGAGTCTTCCTATAAGCAAGAGTTCGAATCAGGTAAGGGCAGTTACTTTACATCTCAAACGAACTACATCGTTCACGAAGATCACACGTTTCTCATCTTAACTGACAAGCATCGGATGTTATAAGACCAGTGCTTTGTATCAGTTTCAGAAGCAGATTTGGAATAGATATGGTCCGTATGTGTAGGAAAAACTGTTCTTTTGTTGTCAGCACACTCACGTTTCCTGCTGTATTAGAGAATCTAGAAAGCAAGAGCATGCTTCTTCCTCTAAAGCAGAGTGTGATCCATGGAAGAGAACTCTGCTGTGTGTTTCCCTTCAGAAATGGAGTGAAATCCCAGGCTCTGAGTCTTCCTACAAGCAAGAGTTCGAATCAGGTAAGGGCAGTTACTTTACAGCTCAAACGAACTACATCGTTCGGGAAGATCACACGTTTCTAATCTTAACTGACAAGCATCAGATGTTAAAGGACCAGTGCTTTGTATCAGTTTCAGAAGGAGAGTTGTAATAGATATGGTCCGTATGTGTAGGAAACACTGTTCTTTTGTTCTCAGCACACTCACGATTCCTGCTGTATTATAGAATCTAGAAAGCAAGAGGGTGCTTCTTGCTCTAAAGTAGAGTGTGATCCATGGAAGAGAACTCTGCTGTGTGTTTCCCTTCAGAAATGGAGTTAAACCCCAGGCTGTGAGTCTTCCTACAGGCAAGGCTTCGAATCAGGTAAGGGCAGTTACTTTACAGGTCAAACGAACTACATCGTTCACGAAGCTCACACGTTTCTCATCTTATTGACAAGCATTGGATGGTAGTGGACCTGTGGTTTGTTTCAGTTTCACAAGCAGAGTTGGACTAGATATGGTCCGTATGTATAGGAAACACCGTTCTTTTGTTCTCAGCACACTCACGTTTCCTGCTGTCTTAGAGACTCTAGAAAGCTAGAGCGTGCTTCTTGCTCTAAAGCAGAGAGTGATCAATGGATGAGAACTCTGCTGTGTGTTTCCCTTCAGAAATGCAGTGAAATCCCAGGCTCTGTGTCTTCCTACAATAAAGACTTCGTTTCAGGTAAGGGCAGTCACTTTTCAGCTCAAACGAACTACATCGTTCACGAATCTCACACGTTTCTCGTCTTAACTGACAAGCATCGGATGTTATAGGACCAGTGCTTTGTATCAGTTTCAGAAGCAGAGTTGGACTAGATATGGTCCATATGTATAGGAAACACAATTCTTTTTTCTCAGCACACTCACGTTTCCTGCTGTCTTAGAGACTCTAGAAAGCTAGAGCATGTTTCTTGCTCTAAAGCAGAGAGGGATCAATGGATGAGAACTCTGCTGTGTGTTTCCCTTCAGAAATGGAGTTAAATCCCAGGCTCTGAGTCTTCCTACAAACAAGACTAAGTTTCAGGTAAGGGCAGTTACTTTACAGCTCAAACCAACTACATCGTTCACGAAGCTCAAACGTTTCTCATCTTAACTGACAAGCATTGGATGTTAGTGGACCTGTGGTTTGTTTCAGTTTCACAAGCAGAGTTGGACTAGATATGGTCCGTATGTGTCGGAAACATAGTTCTTTTGTTCTGAGCACAACCACGTTTCCTGCTGTATTAGATAATCTAGAAAGCTAGAGCGTGCTTCTTGCTCTAAAGCAGAGTGTGATCCATGGCAGAGAACTCTGCTGTGTGTTTCCCTTCAGAAATCTAGTTAAATCCAAGGCTCTGAGTATTTCTATAAGCAAGACTTTGAATCAGGTAAGGGCAGTTACTTTACAGCTCAAACCAACTACATCGTTCACGAAGCTCAAACGTTTCTCATCTTAACTGACAAGCATTGTATGTTAGTGGACCTGTGGTTTGTTTCAGTTTCACAAGCAGAGTTGGACTAGATATGGTCCGTATGTATCGGAAACATAGTTCTTTTGTTCTGAGCACAACCACGTTTCCTGCTGTATTAGATAATCTAGAAAGCTAGAGCGTGCTTCTTGCTCTAAAGCAGAATGTGATCCATGGAAGAGAACTCTGCTGTGTGTTTCCCTTCAGAAATGGAGTTAAATCCCAGGCTCTGAGTCTTCCTATAAGCAAGACTTCGTTTCAGGTAAGGGCAGTTCCTTTTCAGCTCAAACCAACTACATCGTTCACGAAGCTGAAACGTTTCTCATCTTAACTGACAAGCATTGGATGTTGGTGGACCTGTGGTTTGTTTCAATTTCACAAGCAGAGTTGGACTAGATATGGTCCGTATGTTTCGGAAACATAGTTCTTTTGTTCTGAGCACAACCACGTTTCCTGCTGTATTAGATAATCTAGAAAGGTAGAGCGTGCTTCCTGCTCTAAAGCAGAGTGTGATCCATGGCAGAGAACTCTGCTGTGTGTTTCCCTTCAGAAATCTAGTTAAATCCAAGGCTCTGAGTATTTCTATAAGCAAGACTTTGAATCAGGTAAGGGCAGTTACTTTACAGCTCAAACCAACTACATCGTTCACGAAGCTCAAACGTTTCTCATCTTAACTGACAAGCATTGGATGTTAGTGGACCTGTGGTTTGTTTCAGTTTCACAAGCAGAGTTGGACTAGATATGGTCCGTATGTATCGGAAACATAGTTCTTTTGTTCTGAGCACAACCACGTTTCCTGCTGTATTAGATAATCTAGAAAGCTAGAGCGTGCTTCTTGCTCTAAAGCAGAATGTGATCCATGGAAGAGAACTCTGCTGTGTGTTTCCCTTCAGAAATGGAGTTAAATCCCAGGCTCTGAGTCTTCCTATAAGCAAGACTTCGTTTCAGGTAAGGGCAGTTCCTTTTCAGCTCAAACCAACTACATCGTTCACGAAGCTGAAACGTTTCTCATCTTAACTGACAAGCATTGGATGTTGGTGGACCTGTGGTTTGTTTCAATTTCACAAGCAGAGTTGGACTAGATATGGTCCGTATGTTTCGGAAACATAGTTCTTTTGTTCTGAGCACAACCACGTTTCCTGCTGTATTAGATAATCTAGAAAGGTAGAGCGTGCTTCCTGCTCTAAAGCAGAGTGTGATCGATGGAAGAGAACTCTGCTGTGTGTTTCCCTTCAGAAATGGAGTGAAATCCCAGGCTCTGAGTCTTTCTATAAGCAAGACTTCGAATCAGGTAAGGGCAGTTACTTTACAGCTCAAACGAACTACAAGGTTCACGAAGATCACACGTTTGTAATCTTAACTGACAAGCATCAGATGTTATAGGACAAGTGCTTAGTATCAGTTTCAGAAGCAGAGTTGGAATAGATATGGTCCGTATGTTTAGGAAACACTGTTCTTTTGTTCTCAGCACACTCATGATTCCTGGTGTATTAGAGAATCTAGAAAGCAAGAGCGCCCTTCTTGCTTTAAAGCAGAGTGTGATGTATATATTAGAACCCTGCTGTGTGTTTCACTTCAGAAATGGAGTTAAACCCCATCTCTGAGTCTTCCTACAAGCAACACTTCGTTTCAGGTAGGGGCAGATACTTTACAGCTCAACGAACTACATCGTTCACGAAGCTCACACGTTTCTCATCTTAAATGACAAGCATCGGATGTTAGAGGACCAGTGCTTTGTCTCAGTTTCAGAAGCAGAGATGGACTAGATATGGTCCGTATGTGTAGGAAACACCGTTCTTTTGTTCTCAGCATACTCACGTTTCCTGCTATCTTAGAGACTCTAGAAAGCTAGAGCGTGCTTCTTGCTCTAAAGCAGAGTGTGTGAATGGATGAGAACTCTGCTGTGTGTTTCCCTTCAGGAATGCAGTGAAATCCCAGGCTCTGTGTCTTCCTACAATAAAGACATCGTTTCAGGTAGGGGCAGTCACTTTTCAGCTTAAACGAACTACATCGTTCACGAATCTCACACGTTTCTCATCTTAACTGACAAGCATCGGATCTTATAGGACCAGTGCTTTGTCTCAGTTTCAGAAGCAGAGTTGGCTAGATATGGTCCGTATGTATAGGAAACACCGTTCTTTTGTTCTCAGCACACTCACGTTTCCTGCTGTCTTAGAGACTCTAGAAAGCTGGAGCGTGCTTCTTGCTCTAAAGCAGAGAGTGATCAATGGAAGAGAACTCTGCTGTGTGTTTCCCTTCAGAAATGGAGTTAAATCCCAGGCTCTGAGTCTTCCTACAAACAAGACTTCGTTTCAGGTAAGGGCAGTTACTTTACAGCTCAAACCAACTACATCCTTTACGAAGCTCAAATGTTTCTCATCTTAACTGACAAGCATTGGATGTTAGTGGACCTGTGGTTTGTTTCAGTTTCACAAGCAGAGTTGAACTAGATATGGTTCGTATGTGTCGGAAACATAGTTCTTTTGTTCTCAGCACACTCACGTTTCCTGCTGTATTAGAGACTCTAGAAAGCAAGAGCGTGCTTCTTGCTCTAAAGCAGAGTGTGATCCATGGAAGAGAACTCTGCTGTGTGTTTCCCTTCAGAAATGGAGTGAAATCCCAGGCTCTGAGTCTTCCTGCAAGACTTCGAATCAGGTAAGGGCAGTTACTTTACAGCTCAAACGAACTACATCGTTCACGAAGCTCACACGTTTCTCATCTTAACTGACAAGCATTGGATGTTAGAGGACCAGTGCTTTTTATCAGTTTCAGAGGCAGAGTTGGACTCGATATGGTCCGAATGTGTAGGAAACACCGTTCTTTTCCTCTCATCACACTCATGTTTCCTGCTGTTTTAGAGATTCTAGACAGCAAGAGCGTCCTTCTTGCTTTAAAGCAGAGTGGGATGTATATCTGAGAAACCTGCTGTGTGTTTCACTTCAGAAATGGAGTTAAACCCCAGGCTCTGAGTCTTCCTACAAGCAACACTTCGTTTCAGGTAAGGGCAGTTACTTTACAGCTCTACGAACTACATCGTTCACGAAGCTCACACATTTCTCATGTTAATTGACAACATCGGATGTTATAGGACCAGTTCTTTGTATCAGTTTAAGAAGCAGGTTTGGAATAGATATGGTCCGTGTGTGTAGGAAACACCGTTCTTTTGTTCTCAGCACACTCACGTTTCCTGCTGTCTTAGAGACTCTAGAAAGCTAGAGCGTGCTTCTTGCTCTAAAGCAGAGTGTGATCCATGGAAGAGAACTCTGCTGTGTGTTTCCCTTCAGAAATGGAGTTAAATCCCAGGCTCTGAGTCTTCCTATAAGCAAGACTTCGAATCAGGTAAGGGCAGTTACTTTACAGCTCAAACAAACTACATCGTTCGGGAAGATCACACGTTTCTAATCTTAACTGACAAGCATCAGATGTTAAAGGACCAGTGCTTTGTATCAGTTTCAGAAGCAGAGTTGGAATAGATATGGTCCGTATGTGTAGGAAACACTGTTCTTTTGTTCTCAGCACACTCACAATTCCTGCTGTATTATAGAATCTAGAAAGCAAGAGGGTGCTTCTTGCTCTAAAGTAGAGTATGATCCATGGAAGAGAACTCTGCTGTGTGTTTCCCTTCAGAAATGGAGTTAAACCCCAGGCTGGGAGTCTTCCTACAGGCAAGGCTTCGAATCAGGTAAGGGCAGTTACTTTACAGGTCAAACGAACTACATCGTTCACGAAGCTCACACGTTTCTCATCTTATTGACAAGCATTGGATGGTAGTGGACCTGTGGTTTGTTTCAGTTTCACAAGCAGAGTTGGACTAGATATGGTCCGTATGTATAGGAAACACCGTTCTTTTATTCTCAGCACACTCACGTTTCCTGCTCTCTTAGAGACTCTAGAAAGCTAGAGCGTGCTTCTTGCTCTAAAGCAGAGAGTGATCAATGGATGAGAACTCTGCTGTGTGTTTCCCTTCAGAAATGCAGTGAAATCCCAGGCTCTGTGTCTTCCTACAATAAAGACTTCGTTTCAGGTAAGGGCAGTCACTTTTCAGCTCAAACGAACTACATCGTTCACGAATCTCACACGTTTCTCGTCTTAACTGACAAGCATCGGATGTTATAGGACCAGTGCTTTGTATCAGTTTCAGAAGCAGAGTTGGACTAGATATGGTCCGTATGTATAGGAAACACAATTCTTTTTTCTCAGCACACTCACGTTTCCTGCTGTCTTAGAGACTCTAGAAAGCTAGAGCATGTTTCTTGCTCTAAAGCAGAGAGGGATCAATGGATGAGAACTCTGCTGTGTGTTTCCCTTCAGAAATGGAGTTAAATCCCAGGCTCTGAGTCTTCCTACAAACAAGACTTCGTTTCAGGTAAGGGCAGTTACTTTACAGCTCAAACCAACTACATCGTTCACGAAGCTCAAACGTTTCTCATCTTAACTGACAAGCATTGGATGTTAGTGGACCTGTGGTTTGTTTCAGTTTCACAAGCAGAGTTGGACTAGATATGGTCCGTATGTGTCGGAAACATAGTTCTTTTGTTCTGAGCACAACCACGTTTCCTGCTGTATTAGATAATCTAGAAAGCTAGAGCGTGCTTCTTGCTCTAAAGCAGAGTGTGTTCCATGGAAGAGAACTCTGCTGTGTGTTTCCCTTCAGAAATGGAGTTAAATCCCAGGCTCTGAGTCTTCCTATAAGCAAGACTTCGAATCAGGTAAGGGCAGTTACTTTACAGCTCAATAGAACTACATCGTTCACGAAGCTCACACGTTTCACATCTTAACTGACAAGCATCGGATGTTATAGGAGCAGTGCTTTTTATCAGTTTCAGAAGCAGAGTTGGAATAGATATGGTCCGTATGTGTAGGAAACACTGTTCTTTTGTTCTCATCACACTCACGTTTCCTGCTGTATTAGAGAATCTAGAAAGCAAGAGCATGCTTCTTCCTCTAAAGCAGAGTGTGATCGATGGAAGAGAACTCTGCTGTGTGTTTCCCTTCAGAAATGGAGTGAAATCCCAGGCTCTGAGTCTTCCTACAAGCAAGACTTCGAATCAGGTAAGGGCAGTTACTTTACAGCTCAAACGAACTACATCGTTCAAGAAGCTCACACATTTCTCATCTTAAGTGACAAGCATCGGATGTTAGAGGACCAGTGCTTTGTCTCAGTTTTAGAAGCAGAGTTGGACTAGATATGGTCTGTATGTATAGGAAACACCGTTCTTTTGTTCTCAGCACACTCACGTTTCCTGCTGTCTTAGAGACTCTAGAAAGCTAGAGCGTGCTTCTTGCTCTAAAGCAGAGAGTTATCAATGAATGAGAACTCTGCTGTGTGTTTCCCTTCAGAAATGGAGTTAAATCCCAGGCTCTGAGTCTTCCTACAAACAAGACTTCGTTTCAGGTAAGGGCAGTTACTTTACAGCTCAAACCAAGTACATTGTTCACGAAGCTCAAACTTTTCTCATTTTAACTGACAAGCATTGAATGTTAGTGGACCTGTGGTTTGTTTCAGTTTCACAAGCAGAGTTGGACTAGATATGGTCCGTATGTGTCGGAAACATAGTTCTTTTGTTCTCAGCACACTCACGTTTCCTGTTGTATTAGAGAATCTAGAAAGCAACAGCCTGCTTCTTGCTCTAAAGCAGAGTGTGATCTATGGAAGGGAACTCTGCTGTGTGTTTCCCTTCAGAAATGGAGTTAAATCCCAGGCTCTGAGTCTTCCTACAAACAAGACTTCATTTCAGGTAAGGGCAGTTAATTTACAGCTCAAACCAACTACATCGTTAACGAAGGTCAAACGTTTCTCATCTTAACTGACAAGCATTGGATGTTAGTGGACCTGTGGTTTGTTTCAGCTTCACAAGCAGAGTTGGACTAGATATGGTCCGTAAGTGTCGGAAGCATAGTTCTTTTGTTCTCAGCACACTCACGTTTCCTGCTATATTAGAGAATCTAGAAAGCAAGAGCGTGCTTCTTCCTCTAAAGCAGAGTGTGATCCATGGATGAGAACTCTGCTGTGTGTTTCCCTTCAGAAATGGAGTGAAATCCCAGGCTCTGAGTATTCCTACAAGCAAGACTTCGAATCAGGTAAGGGCAGTTAGTTTACAGGTCAAACGAAATACATCGTTCACGAAGCTCACACGTTTCTCATCTTAACTGGCAAGCATCGGATGTTATAGGACCAGTGCTTTGTATCAGTTTCAGAAGCAGATTTGGAATAGATATGGTCCGTATGTGTAGGAAAAACTGCTCTTTTGTTGTCAGCACACTCACCTTTCCTGCTGTATTAGAGAATCTAGAAAGCAAGAGCATGCTTCTTCCTCTAAAGCAGAGTGTGATCCATGGAAGAGAACTCTGCTGTGTGTTTCCCTTCAGAAATGGAGTTAAAACCCAGGCTCTGAGTCTTCCTAAAAGCAAGACTTCGAATCAGGTAAGGGCAGTTACTTTACAGCTCAACGAACTACATCATTCACGAAGCTCACACATTTCTCATCTTAATTGACAACATCGGATGTTATAGGACCAGTTCTTTGTATCAGTTTCAGAAGCAGGTTTGGCATAGATTTGGTCCGTATGTGTAGGAAACACCGTTCTTTTGTTCTCAGCACACTCACGTTTCCTGCTGTCTTAGAGACTCTAGAAAGCTAGAACGTGCTTCTTGCTCTAAAGCAGAGTGTGATCAATAGATAAGAATTCTGCTGTGTGTTTCACTTCAGAAATGGAGTTAAATCCCAGGCTCTGAGTCTTCCAACAAACAAGACTTCGTTTCAGGTAAGGGCAGTTACTTTACAGCTCAAACCAACTACATCGTTCACGAAGCTCACACGTTTCTCATCTTAACTGACAAGCATTGGATGTTAGTGGACCTATGGTTTGTTTAAGTTTCACAAGCAGAGTTGGACTAGATATGGTCCGTATGTGTAGGAAACACAGTTATTTGTTCTGAACATAACCAAGTTTCCTGCTGTATTAGAGAATCTCGAAAGCTAGAGCGTGCTTCTTGATCTAAAGCAGAGTGTGAACTATGGAAGAGAACTCTGCTGTGTGTTTCCCTTCAGAAATGGAGTTAAATCCCAGGCTCTGAGTCTTCCTATAAGCAAGAGTTCGAATCAGGTAAGGGCAGTTACTTTACATCTCAAACGAACTACATCGTTCACGAAGATCACACGTTTCTAATCTTAACTGACAATCATCGGATGTTATAGGACCACTGCTTTGTATCAGTTTCAGAAGCAGAGTTGGAATAGATATGGTCCGTATGTGTAGGAAACACTGTTCTTTTGCTCTCAGCTCACTTACGATTCCTATGTTTTAGAGAATCTAGAAAGCAAGAGCATGCTTCTTCCTCTAAAGCAGAGTGTGATCCATGGATGAGAACTCTGCTGTGTGTTTCCCTTCAGAAATGGAGTGAAATCCCAGGCTCTGAGTCTTCCTACAAGCAACACTTCGTTTCAGGTAAGGGCAGTTACTTTACAGCTCTACGAACTACATCGTTCAGGAAGCTCACACATTTCTCATGTTAATTGACAACATCGGATGTTATAGGACCAGTTCTTTGTATCAGTTTAAGAAGCAGGTTTGGAATAGATATGGTCCGTATGTGTAGGAAACACCGTTCTTTTGTTCTCAGCACACTCACGTTTCCTGCTGTCTTAGAGACTCTAGAAAGCTAGAGCGTGCTTCTTGCTCTAAAGCAGAGTGTGATCCATGGAAGAGAACTCTGCTGTGTGTTTCCCTTCAGAAATGGAGTGAAATCCCAGGCTCTGAGTCTTCCTATAAGCAAGACTTCGAATCAGGTAAGGGCAGTTACTTTACAGCCCAAAGAACTACATCGTTCGGGAAGATCACACGTTTCTAATCTTAACTGACAAGCATCAGATGTTAAAGGACCAGTGCTTTGTATCAGTTTCAGAAGCAGAGTTGGAATAGATATGGTCCGTATGTGTAGAAAACACTGTTCTTTTTTTTCTCAGCACACTCACGATTCCTGCTGTATTATAGAATCTAGAAAGCAAGAGGGTGCTTCTTGCTCTAAAGTAGAGTGTGATCCATGGAAGAGAACTCTGCTGTGTGTTTCCCTTCAGAAATGGAGTTAAACCCCAGGCTGTGAGTCTTCCTACAGGCAAGGCTTCGAATCAGGTAAGGGCAGTTACTTTACAGGTCAAACGAACTACATCGTTCACGAAGCTCACACGTTTCTCATCTTAAATGACAAGCATCGGATGTTAGAGGACCAGTGCTTTGTCTCAGTTTCAGAAGCAGAGATGGACTAGATATGGTCCGTATGTGTAGGAAACACCGTTCTTTTGTTCTCAGCATACTCACGTTTCCTGCTGTCTTAGAGACTCTAGAAAGCTAGAGCGTGCCTCTTGCTCTAAAGCAGAGTGTGATCAATGGATGACAAGTCTGCTGTGTGTTTCCCTTCAGGAATGCAGTGAAATCCCAGGCTCTGTGTCTTCCTACAATAAAGACTTCGTTTCAGGTAAGGGCAGTCACTTTTCAGCTTAAACGAACTACATCGTTCACGAATCTCACACGTTTCTCATCTTAACTGACAAGCATCAGATATTATAGGACCAGTGCTTTGTATCAGTTTCAGAAGCAGAGTTGGCTAGATATGGTCTGTATGTATAGGAAACACCGTTCTTTTGTTCTCAGCACACTCACGTTTCCTGCTGTCTTAGAGACTCTAGAAAGCTAGAGCGTGCTGCTTGCTCTAAAGCAGAGAGTGATCAATGGATGAGAACTCTGCTGTGTGTTTCCCTTCAGAAATGGAGTGAAATCCCAGGCTCTGAGTCTTCCTACAAACAAGACTTCGTTTCAGGTAAGGGCAGTTACTTTACAGCTCAAACCAACTACATCGTTCACGAAGCGAACACGTTTCTCATCTTAACTGACAAGCATTGGATGTTAGAGGACCAGTGCTTTGTATCAGTTTCAGAGGCAGAGTTGGACTCGATATGGTCTGAATGTGTAGGAAACACCATTGTTTTCCTCTCATCACACTCATGTTTCTTGCTGTCTTAGAGATTTTAGAAAGCAAGAGCGTCCTTCTTGCTTTAAAGCAGAGTGTGATGTATATATGAGAACCCTGCTGTGTGTTTCACTTCAGAAATGGAGTTAAACCCCAGGCGCTGAGTCTTCCTACAAGCAAGACATCGAATCAGGTAAGGGCAGTTACTTTACAGCTCAAACGAACTACATCGTTCACGAAGCTCACATGTTTCTCATCTTAAATGACAAGCATCGGATGTTAGAGGACCAGTGCTTTGTCTCAGTTTCAGAAGCAGAGATGGACTAGATATGGTCCGTATGTGTAGGAAACACCGTTCTTTTGTTCTCAGCATACTCACGTTTCCTGCTGTCTTAGAGACTCTAGAAAGTTAGAGCGTTCTTCTTGCTCTAAAGCAGAGTGTGATCAATGGATGAGAATTCTGGTGTGTGTTTCACTTCTGAAATGGAGATAAATCCCAGGCTCTGAGTCTTCCTACAAACAAGACTTCGAATCAGGTAAGGGCAGTTACTTTACAGCTCAAACCAACTACATCGTTCATGAAGCTCACATGTTTCTCATCTTAACTGACAAGCATTGGATGTTAGTGGCCCTGTGGTTTGTTTCAGTTTCACAAGCAGAGTTGAACTAGATATGGTTCGTATGTGTCGGAAACATAGTTCTTTTGTTCTCAGCACACTCACGTTTCCTGCTGTATTAGAGAATCTAGAAAGCAAGAGCGTGCTTCTTGCTCTAAAGCAGAGTGTGATCCATGGAAGAGAACTCTGCTGTGTGTTTCCCTTCAGAAATGGAGTGAAATCCCAGGCTCTGAGTCTAGCTATAAGCAAGACTTCGAATCAGGTAAGGGCAGTTACTTTACAGCTCAAGCGAACTACATCGTTCAGGAAGATCACACGTTTCTAATCTTAACTGACAATCATCGGATGTTATAGGACCACTGCTTTGTATCAGTTTCAGAAGCAGAGTTGGAATAGATATGGTCCGTATGTGTAGGAAACACTGTTCTTTTTTTCTCAGCATACTCACGTTTCCTGCTGTCTTAGAGACTCTAGAAAGCTAGAGCGTGCCTCTTGCTCTAAAGCAGAGTGTGATCAATGGATGACAACTCTGCTGTGTGTTTCCCTTCAGGAATGCAGTGAAATCCCAGGCTCTGTGTCTTACTACAAACAAGACTTCGTTTCAGGTAATGGCAGTTACTTTAAAGCTCAAACCAACTACATCGTTCACGAAGCGAACACTTTTCTCATCTTAACTGACAAGAATTGGATGTTAGAGGACCAGTGCTTTGTATCAGTTTCAGAGGCAGAGTTGGACGCGATATGGTCCGAATGTGTAGGAAACACCATTGTTTTCCTCTCATCACACTCATGTTTCCTGCTGTCTTAGAGAATCTAGAAAGCAAGAGCGCCCTTCTTGCTTTAAAGCAGAGTGTGATGTATATATGAGAACCCTGCTGTGTGTTTCACTTCAGAAATGGAGTTAAACCCCATCTCTGAGTCTTCCTACAAGCAACACTTCATTTCAGGTAAGGGCAGTTACTTTACAGCTCAACGAACTACATCGTTCAAAAACCTCACACATTTCTCATCTTAATTGACAACATCGGATGTTATAGGACCAGTTCTTTGTATCAGTTTCAGAAGCAGGTTTGGAATAGATATGGTCCGTATGTGTAGGAAACACCGTTCTTTTGTTCTCAGCACACTCACGTTTCCTGCTGTCTTAGAAACTCTAGAAAGCTAGAACGTGCTTCTTGCTCTAAAGCAGAGTGTGATCAATAGATAAGAATTCTGCTGTGTGTTTCACTTCAGAAATCTAGTTAAATCCCAGGCTCTGAGTCTTCCAACAAACAAGACTTCGTTTCAGGTAAGGGCAGTTACTTTACAGCTCAAACCAACTACATCGTTCACGAAGCTCACACGTTTCTCATCTTAACTGACAAGCATTGGATGTTAGTGGACCTATGGTTTGTTTCAGTTTCACAAGCAGAGTTGGACTAGATATGGTCCGTATGTGTAGGAAACACAGTTATTTTTCTGAACATAACCAGCTTTCCTGCTGTATTAGAGAATCTAGAAAGCTAGAGCGTGCTTCTTGCTCTAAAGCAGAGTGTGATCCATGGATGAGAACTCTGCTGTGTGTTTCCCTTCAAAAATGGAGTTAAATCCCAGGCTCTGAGTCTTCCTATAAGCAAGACTTCGAATCAGGTAAGGGCAGTTACTTTACAGCTCAAACGAACTACATCGTTCACGAAGATCACACGTTTCTAATCTTAACTGACAATCATCGGATGTTATAGGACCACTGCTTTGAATCAGTTTCAGAAGCAGAGTTGGAATAGATATGGTCCGTATGTGTAGGAAACACTTGTCTTTTGTTCTCAGCACACTCACGATTCCTGCTGTATTAGAGAATCTAGAAAGCAAGAGCATGCTTCTTGCTCTAGAGCAGAGTGTGATCCATGGAAGAGAACTCTGCTGTGTGTTTCCCTTCAGAAATGGAGTTAAACCCCAGGCGCTGAATCTTCCTACAGGCAAGACTTCGAATCAGGTAAGGGCAGTTACTTTACAGCTCAAATGAACTACATCGTTCACGAAGCTCACTCGTTTCTCATCTTAAATGACAAGCATCGGATGTTAGAGGACCAGTGCTTTGTCTCAGTTTCAGAAGCAGAGATGGACTAGATATGGTCCGTATGTGTAGGAAACACCGTTCTTTTGTTCTCAGCATACTCACGTTTCCTGCTGTCTTAGAGACTCTAGAAAGCTAGGGCGTGCCTCTTGCTCTAAAGCAGAGTGTGATCAATGGATGAGAACTCTGCTGTGTTTTTCCCTTCAGGAATGCAGTGAAATCCCAGGCTCTGTGTCTTCCTACAATAAAGACTTCGTTTCAGGTAAGGGCAGTCACTTTTCAGCTTAAACGAACTACATCGTTCACGAATCTCACACGTTTCTCATCTTAACTGACAAGCATTGGATGTTAGAGGACCAGTGCTTTTTATCAGTTTCAGAGGCAGAGTTGGACTCGATATGGTCCGAATGTGTAGGAAACACCGTTCTTTTCCTCTCATCACACTCATGTTTCCTGCTGTTTTAGAGATTCTAGACAGCAAGAGCGTCCTTCTTGCTTTAAAGCAGAGTGGGATGTATATCTGAGAAACCTGCTGTGTGTTTCACTTCAGAAATGGAGTTAAACCCCAGGCTCTGAGTCTTCCTACAAGCAACACTTCGTTTCAGGTAAGGGCAGTTTCTTTACAGCTCTACGACTACATCGTTCAGGAAGCTCACACATTTCTCATGTTAATTGACAACATCGGATGTTATAGGACCAGTTCTTTGTATCCGTTTAAGAAGCAGGTTTGGAATAGATATGGTCCGTATGTGTAGGAAACACCGTTCTTTTGTTCTCAGCACACTCACGTTTCCTGCTGTCTTAGAGACTCTAGAAAGCTAGAGCGTGCTTCTTGCTCTAAAGCAGAGTGTGATCCATGGAAGAGAACTCTGCTGTGTGTTTCCCTTCAGAAATGGAGTGAAATCCCAGGCTCTGAGTCTTCCTATAAGCAAGACTTCGAATCAGGTAAGGGCAGTTACTTTACAGCTCAAACGAACTACATCGTTCGGGAAGATCACACGTTTCTAATCTTAACTGACAAGCATCAGATGTTAAAGGACCAGTGCTTTGTATCAGTTTCAGAAGCAGAGTTGGAATAGATATGGTCCGTATGTGTAGGAAACACTGTTCTTTTTTTCTCAAAACACTCACGATTCCTGCTGTATTATAGAATCTAGAAAGCCAGAGGGTGCTTCTTGCTCTAAAGTAGAGTGTGATCCATGGAAGAGAACTCTGCTGTGTGTTTCCCTTCAGAAATGGAGTTAAACCCCAGGCTGTGAGTCTTCCTACAGGCAAGGCTTCGAATCAGGTAAGGGCAGTTACTTTACAGGTCAAACGAACTACATCGTTCACGAAGCTCACACGTTTCTCATCTTATTGACAAGCATTGGATGGTAGTGGACCTGTGGTTTGTTTCAGTTTCACAAGCAGAGTTGGACTAGATATGGTCCGTATGTATAGGAAACACCGTTCTTTTGTTCTCAGCACACTCACGTTTCCTGCTGTCTTAGAGACTCTAGAAAGCTAGAGCGTGCTTCTTGCTCTAAAGCTGAGTGTGATCCATGGATGAGAACTCTGCTGTGTGTTTCCCTTCAGAAATGGAGTTAAATCCCAGGCTCTGAGTCTTCCTACAAACAAGACTTCGTTTCAGGTAATGGCAGTTACTTTAAAGCTCAAACCAACTACATCGTTCACGAAGCGAACACTTTTCTCATCTTAACTGACAAGCATTGGATGTTAGAGGACCAGTGCTTTGTATCAGTTTCAGAGGCAGAGTTGGACGCGATATGGTCCGAATGTGTAGGAAACACCATTGTTTTCCTCTCATCACACTCATGTTTCCTGCTGTCTTAGAGAATCTAGAAAGCAAGAGCGCCCTTCTTGCTTTAAAGCAGAGTGTGATGTATATATGAGAACCCTGCTGTGTGTTTCACTTCAGAAATGGAGTTAAACCCCATCTCTGAGTCTTCCTACAAGCAACACTTCGTTTCAGGTAAGGGCAGTTACTTTACAGCTCAACGAACTACATCGTTCAAAAAGCTCACACATTTCTCATCTTAATTGACAACATCGGATGTTGTAGGACCAGTTCTTTGTATCAGTTTCAGAAGCAGGTTTGGAATAGATATGGTCCGTATGTGTAGGAAACACCGTTCTTTTGTTCTCAGCACACTCACGTTTCCTGCTGTCTTAGAAACTCTAGAAAGCTAGAACGTGCTTCTTGCTCTAAAGCAGAGTGTGATCAATAGATAACAAATCTGCTGTGTGTTTCACTTCAGAAATCTAGTTAAATCCCAGGCTCTGAGTCTTCCAACAAACAAGACTTCGTTTCAGGTAAGGGCAGTTACTTTACAGCTCAAACCAACTACATCGTTCACGAAGCTCACACGTTTCTCATCTTAACTGACAAGCATTGGATGTTAGTGGACCTATGGTTTGTTTCAGTTTCACAAGCAGAGTTGGACTAGATATGGTCCGTATGTGTAGGAAACACAGTTATTTTTCTGAACATAACCAGCTTTCCTGCTGTATTAGAGAATCTAGAAAGCTAGAGCGTGCTTCTTGCTCTAAAGCAGAGTGTGATCCATGGATGAGAACTCGGCTGTGTGTTTCCCTTCAAAAATGGAGTTAAATCCCAGGCTCTGAGTCTTCCTATAAGCAAGACTTCGAATCAGGTAAGGGCAGTTACTTTACAGCTCAAACGAACTACATCGTTCACGAAGATCACACGTTTCTAATCTTAACTGACAATCATCGGATGTTATAGGACCACTGCTTGGAATCAGTTTCAGAAGCAGAGTTGGAATAGATATGGTCCGTATGTGTAGGAAACACTTGTCTTTTGTTCTCAGCACACTCACGATTCCTGCTGTCTTAGAAACTCTAGAAAGCTAGAACGTGCTTCTTGCTCTAAAGCAGAGTGTGATCAATAGATAACAATTCTGCTGTGTGTTTCACTTCAGAAATCTAGTTAAATCCCAGGCTCTGAGTCTTCCAACAAACAAGACTTCGTTTCAGGTAAGGGCAGTTACTTTACAGCTCAAACCAACTACATCGTTCACGAAGCGAACACGTTTCTCATCTTAACTGACAAGCATTGGATGTTAGAGGACCAGTGCTTTGTATCAGTTTCAGAGGCACAGTTGGACTCGATATGGTCTGAATGTGTAGGAAACACCATTGTTTTCCTCTCATCACACTCATGTTTCTTGCTGTCTTAGAGATTTTAGAAAGCAAGAGCGTCCTTCTTGCTTTAAAGCAGAATGTGATGTATATATGAGAACCCTGCTGTGTGTTTCACTTCAGAAATGGAGTTAAACCCCAGGCGCTGAGTCTTCCTACAAGCAAGACTTCGAATCAGGTAAGGGCAGTTACTTTACAGCTCAAACGAACTACATCTTTCACGAAGCTCACATGTTTCTCATCTTAAATGACAAGCATCGGATGTTAGAGGACCAGTGCTTTGTCTCAGTTTCAGAAGCAGAGATGGACTAGATATGGTCCGTATGTGTAGGAAACACCGTTCTTTTGTTCTCAGCATACTCACGTTTCCTGCTGTCTTAGAGACTCTAGAAAGCTAGAGCGTGCTTCTTGCAATAAAGCAGAGTGTGATCAATCGATGAGAATTCTGCTGTGTGTTTCACTTCAGAAATGGAGATAAATCCCAGGCTCTGAGTCTTCCTACAAACAAGACTTCGAATCAGGTAAGGGCAGTTACTTTACAGCTCAAACCAACTACATCGTTCATGAAGCTCACACGTTTCTCATCTTAACTGACAAGCATTGGATGTTAGTGGCCCTGTGGTTTGTTTCAGTTTCACAAGTAGAGTTGGACTAGATATGGTCCGTATGTGTAGGAAACACAGTTATTTTTTCTGAACATAACCACGTTTCTTGCTGTATTAGAGAATCTAGAAAGCAAGAGCGTGCTTCTTGCTCTAAAGCAGAGTGTGATCCATAGAAGAGAACTCTGCTGTGTGTTTCCCTTCAGAAATGGAGTTAAATCCCAGGCTCTGAGTCTTCCTACAAACAAGACTTCGTTTCAGGTAAGGGCAGTTACTTTACAGCTCAAACCAACTACATCGTTCACGAAGCGAACACGTTTCTCATCTTAACTGACAAGCATTGGATGTTAGAGGACCAGTGCTTTGTATCAGTTTCAGAGGCAGAGTTGGACTCGATATGGTCTGAATGTGTAGGAAACACCATTGTTTTCCTCTCATCACACTCATGTTTCTTGCTGTCTTAGAGATTCTAGAAAGCAAGAGCGTCCTTCTTGCTTTAAAGCAGAGTGTGATGTATATATGAGAACCCTGCTGTGTGTTTCACTTCAGAAATGGAGTTAAACCTCATCTCTGAGTCTTCCTACAAGCAACACTTCGTTTCAGGTAAGGGCAGTTACTTTACAGCTCAACGAACTACATCGTTCACGAAGATCACACATTTCTCATCTTAATTGATAACTTCGGATGTTATAGGACCAGTTCTTTGTATCAGTTTCAGAAGCAGGTTTGGAATAGATATGGTCCGTATGTGTAGGAAACACTGTTCTTTTGTTCTCAGCACACTCACGTTTCCTGCTGTCTTAGAGATTCTAGAAAGCTAGAGCGTGCTTCTTGCTCTAAAGCAGAGTGTGATCAATGGATAAGAATTCTGCTGTGTGTTTCACTTCAGAAATGGAGTTAAATCCCAGGCTCAAGTCTTCCTACAAACAAGACTTCATTTCAGGTAAGGGCAGTTACTTTACAGCTCAAACCAACTACATCGTTCATGAAGCTCACACGTTTCTCATCTTAACTGACAAGCATTGGATGTTAGTGGCCCTGTGGTTTGTTTCAGTTTCACAAGCAGAGTTGGACTAGATATGGTCCGTATGTGTAGGAAACACAGTTATGTTTTCTGAACATAACCACGTTTCCTGCTGTATTAGAGAATCTAGAAAGCAAGAGCGTGCTTCTTGCTCTAAAGCAGAGTGTGATCCATAGAAGAGAACTCTGCTGTGTGTTTCCCTTCAGAAATGGAGTGAAATCCCAGGCTCTGAGTCTTCCTACAAGCAAGACTTCGAATCAGGTAAGGGCAGTTACTTTACAGCTCAAACGAACTACATCGTTCACGAAGCTCACACGTTACTCATCTTAACTGACAAGTATTGGATGTTAGAGGACCACTGCTTTGTATCAGTTTCAGAGGCAGAGTTGGACTCGATATGGTCCGAATGTGTAGGAAACACCGTTGTTTTCCTCTCATCACACTCATGTTTCCTGCTCTCTTAGAGATTCTAGAAAGCAAGAGCGTCCTTCTTGCTTTAAAGCAGAGTGTGATGTATATATGAGAACCCTGCTGTGTGTTTCACTTCAGAAATGGAGTTAAACCCCATCTCTGAGTCTTCCTACAAGCAACACTTCGTTTCAGGTAAGGGCAGTTACTTTACAGCTCAACGAACTACATCGTTCAAAAAGCTCACACATTTCTCATCTTAATTGACAACATCGGATGTTGTAGGACCAGTTCTTTGTATCAGTTTCAGAAGCAGGTTTGGAATAGATATGGTCCGTATGTGTAGGAAACACCGTTCTTTTGTTCTCAGCACACTCACGTTTCCTGCTGTCTTAGAAACTCTAGAAAGCTAGAACGTGCTTCTTGCTCTAAAGCAGAGTGTGATCAATAGATAACAATTCTGCTGTGTGTTTCACTTCAGAAATCTAGTTAAATCCCAGGCTCTGAGTCTTCCAACAAACAAGACTTCGTTTCAGGTAAGGGCAGTTACTTTACAGCTCAAACCAACTACATCGTTCACGAAGCTCACACGTTTCTCATCTTAACTGACAAGCATTGGATGTTAGTGGACCTATGGTTTGTTTCAGTTTCACAAGCAGAGTTGGACTAGATATGTTCCGTATGTGTAGGAAACACAGTTATTTTTCTGAACATAACCAGCTTTCCTGCTGTATTAGAGAATCTAGAAAGCTAGAGCGTGCTTCTTGCTCTAAAGCAGAGTGTGATCCATGGATGAGAACTCGGCAGTGTGTTTCCCTTCAAAAATGGAGTTAAATCCCAGGCTCTGAGTCTTCCTATAAGCAAGACTTCGAATCAGGTAAGGGCAGTTACTTTACAGCTCAAACGAACTACATCGTTCACGAAGATCACACGTTTCTAATCTTAACTGACAATCATCGGATGTTATAGGACCACTGCTTGGAATCAGTTTCAGAAGCAGAGTTGGAATAGATATGGTCCGTATGTGTAGGAAACACTTGTCTTTTGTTCTCAGCACACTCACGATTCCTGCTGTCTTAGAAACTCTAGAAAGCTAGAACGTGCTTCTTGCTCTAAAGCAGAGTGTGATCAATAGATAACAATTCTGCTGTGTGTTTCACTTCAGAAATCTAGTTAAATCCCAGGCTCTGAGTCTTCCAACAAACAAGACTTCGTTTCAGGTAAGGGCAGTTACTTTACAGCTCAAACCAACTACATCGTTCACGAAAGCGAACACGTTTCTCATCTTAACTGACAAGCATTGGATGTTAGAGGACCAGTGCTTTGTATCAGTTTCAGAGGCAGAGTTGGACTCGATATGGTCTGAATGTGTAGGAAACACCATTGTTTTCCTCTCATCACACTCATGTTTCTTGCTGTCTTAGAGATTTTAGAAAGCAAGAGCGTCCTTCTTGCTTTAAAGCAGAGTGTGATGTATATATGAGAACCCTGCTGTGTGTTTCACTTCAGAAATGGAGTTAAACCCCAGGCGCTGAGTCTTCCTACAAGCAAGACTTCGAATCAGGTAAGGGCAGTTACTTTACAGCTCAAACGAACTACATCTTTCACGAAGCTCACATGTTTCTCATCTTAAATGACAAGCATCGGATGTTAGAAGACCAGGGCTTTGTCTCAGTTTCAGAAGCAGAGATGGACTAGATATGGTCCGTATGTGTAGGAAACACCGTTCTTTTGTTCTCAGCATACTCACGTTTCCTGCTGTCTTAGAGACTCTAGAAAGCTAGAGCGTGCTTCTTGCAATAAAGCAGAGTGTGATCAATCGATGAGAATTCTGCTGTGTGTTTCACTTCAGAAATGGAGATAAATCCCAGGCTCTGAGTCTTCCTACAAACAAGACTTCGAATCAGGTAAGGGCAGTTACTTTACAGCTCAAACCAACTACATCGTTCATGAAGCTCACACGTTTCTCATCTTAACTGACAAGCATTGGATGTTAGTGGCCCTGTGGTTTGTTTCAGTTTCACAAGTAGAGTTGGACTAGATATGGTCCGTATGTGTAGGAAACACAGTTATTTTTTCTGAACATAACCACGTTTCTTGCTGTATTAGAGAATCTAGAAAGCAAGAGCGTGCTTCTTGCTCTAAAGCAGAGTGTGATCCATAGAAGAGAACTCTGCTGTGTGTTTCCCTTCAGAAATGGAGTTAAATCCCAGGCTCTGAGTCTTCCTACAAACAAGACTTCGTTTCAGGTAAGGGCAGTTACTTTACAGCTCAAACCAACTACATCGTTCACGAAGCGAACACGTTTCTCATCTTAACTGACAAGCATTGGATGTTAGAGGACCAGTGCTTTGTATCAGTTTCAGAGGCAGAGTTGGACTCGATATGGTCTGAATGTGTAGGAAACACCATTGTTTTCCTCTCATCACACTCATGTTTCTTGCTGTCTTAGAGATTCTAGAAAGCAAGAGCGTCCTTCTTGCTTTAATGCAGAGTGTGATGTATATATGAGAACCCTGCTGTGTGTTTCACTTCAGAAATGGAGTTAAACCTCATCTCTGAGTCTTCCTACAAGCAACACTTCGTTTCAGGTAAGGGCAGTTACTTTACAGCTCAACGAACTACATCGTTCACGAAGATCACACATTTCTCATCTTAATTGATAACTTCGGATGTTATAGGACCAGTTCTTTGTATCAGTTTCAGAAGCAGGTTTGGAATAGATATGGTCCGTATGTGTAGGAAACACTGTTCTTTTGTTCTCAGCACACTCACGTTTCCTGCTGTCTTAGAGACTCTAGAAAGCTAGAGCGTGCTTCTTGCTCTAAAGCAGAGTGTGATCAATGGATAAGAATTCTGCTGTGTGTTTCACTTCAGAAATGGAGTTAAATCCCAGGCTCTGAGTCTTCCTACAAACAAGACTTCATTTCAGGTAAGGGCAGTTACTTTACAGCTCAAACCAACTACATCGTTCATGAAGCTCACACGTTTCTCATCTTAACTGACAAGCATTGGATGTTAGTGGCCCTGTGGTTTGTTTCAGTTTCACAAGCAGAGTTGGACTAGATATGGTCCGTATGTGTAGGAAACACAGTTATGTTTTCTGAACATAACCACGTTTCCTGCTGTATTAGAGAATCTAGAAAGCAAGAGCGTGCTTCTTGCTCTAAAGCAGAGTGTGATCCATAGAAGAGAACTCTGCTGTGTGTTTCCCTTCAGAAATGGAGTGAAATCCCAGGCTCTGAGTCTTCCTACAAGCAAGACTTCGAATCAGGTAAGGGCAGTTACTTTACAGCTCAAACGAACTACATCGTTCACGAAGCTCACACGTTACTCATCTTAACTGACAAGTATTGGATGTTAGAGGACCAGTGCTTTGTATCAGTTTCAGAGGCAGAGTTGGACTCGATATGGTCCGAATGTGTAGGAAACACCGTTGTTTTCCTCTCATCACACTCATGTTTCCTGCTCTCTTAGAGATTCTAGAAAGCAAGAGCGTCCTTCTTGCTTTAAAGCAGAGTGTGATGTATATATGAGAACCCTGCTGTGTGTTTCACTTCAGAAATCGAGTTAAACCCCATCTCTGAGTCTTCCTACAAGCAACACTTCATTTCAGGTAAGGGCAGTTACTTTACAGCTCAACGAACTACATCGTTCACGAAGCTCACACATTTCTCATCTTAATTGACAACATCGGATGTTATAGGACCACTGCTTTGTATCAGTTTCAGTAGCAGGTTTGGAATAGATATGGTCCGTATGTGTAGGAAACACCGTTCTTTTGTTCTCAGCATACTCACGTTTCCTGCTGTCTTAGAGACTCTAGAAAGCTAGAGGGTGCTTCTTGCTCTAAAGCAGAGTGTGATCAATGGATAAGAATTCTGCTGTGTGTTTCACTTCAGAAATGGAGTTAAATCCCAGGCTCTGAGTCTTCCTACAAACAAGACTTCGAATCAGGTAAGGGCAGTTACTTTACAGCTCAAACCAACTACATCGTTAATGAAGCTCACACAATTCTCATCTTAACTGACAAGCATTGGATGATAGAGGACCAGTGCTTTGTATCAGTTTCAGAGGCAGAGTTGGACGCGATATGGTCCGAATGTGTAGGAAACCCCATTGTTTTCCTCTCATCACACTCATGTTTCCTGCTGTCTTAGAGAATCTAGAAAGCAAGAGCGCCCTTCTTGCTTTAAAGCAGAGTGTGATGTATATATGAGAACCCTGCTGTGTGTTTCACTTCAGAAATGGAGTTAAACCCCATCTCTGAGTCTTCCTACAAGCAACACTTCGTTTCAGGTAAGGGCAGTTACTTTACAGCTCAACGAACTACATTGTTCACAAAGCTCACACATTTCTCATCTTAATTGACAACATCGGATGTTATAGGACCAGTTCTTTGTATCAGTTTCAGAAGCAGGTTTGGAATAGATATGGTCCGTATGTGTAGGAAACACCGTTCTTTTGTTCTCAGCACACTCACGTTTCCTGCTGTCTTAGAGACTCTAGAAAGCTAGAGCGTGCTTCTTGCTCTAAAGCAGAGTGTGATCAATGGATGAGAACTCTGCTGTGTGTTTCCCTTCAGGAATGCAGTGAAATCCCAGGCTCTGTGTCTTCCTACAATAAAGATTTCGTTTCAGGTAAGGGCAGTCACTTTTCAGCTTAAACGAACTACACAGTTCACGAATCTCACACGTTTCTCATCTTAACTGACAAGCATCAGATCTTATAGGACCAGTGCTTTGTCTCAGTTTCAGAAGCAGAGTTGGCTAGATATGGTCCGTATGTATAGGAAACACCCTTCTTTTGTTCTCAGCACACTCATGTTTCCTGCTGTCTTAGAGACTCTAGAAAGCTAGAGCGTGCTTCTAGCTCTAAAGCAGAGAGTGATCAATGGATGAGAACACTGCTGTGTGTTTCCCTTCAGAAATGGAGTTAAATCCCAGGCTCTGAGTCTTCCTACAAACAAGACTTCGTTTCAGGTAAGGGCAGTTACTTTACAGCTCAAACCAACTACATCGTTTACGAAGCTCAAACGTTTCTCATCTTAACTGACAAGCATTGGATGTTAGTGGACCTGTGGTTTGTTTCAGTTTCACAAGCAGAGTTGGACTAGATATGGTTCGTATGTGTCAGAAACATAGTTCTTTTGTTCTCAGCACACTCACGTTTCCTGCTGTATTAGAAAATCTAGAAAGCAAGAGCGTGCTTCTTGCTCTAAAGCAGAGTGTGATCCATGGAAGAGAACTCTGCTGTGTGTTTCCCTTCAGAAATGGAGTGAAATCCCAGGCTCTGAGTCTTCCTGCAATACTTCGAATCAGGTAAGGGCAGTTACTTTACAGCTCAAACGAACTACATCGTTCACGAATCTCACACGTTTTTCATCTTAACTGACAAGCATTGGATGTTAGAGGACCAGTGCTTTTTATCAGTTTCAGAGGCAGAGTTGGACTCGATATGGTCCGAATGTGTAGGAAACACCGTTCTTTTCCTCTCATTACACTCATGTTTCCTGCTGTCTTAGAGATTCTAGACAGCAAGAGCGTCCTTCTTGCTTTAAAGCAGAGTGGGATCTATATCTGAGAAACCTACTGTGTGTTTCACTTCAGAAATGGAGTTAAACCCCAGACTCTGAGTCTTCCTACAAGCAACACTTCGTTTCAGGTAAGGGCAGTTACTTTACAGCTCTACGAACTACATCGTTCACGAAGCTCACACATTTCTCATGTTAATTAACAACATCGGATGTTATAGGACTAGTTCTTTGTATCAGTTTCAGAAGCAGGTTTGGAATAGATATGGTCCGTATGTGTAGGAAACACCGTACTTTTGTTCTCAGCACACTCACGTTTCCTGCTGTCTTAGAGACTCTAGAAAGCTAGAGCGTTCTTCTTGCTCTAAAGCAGAGTGTGATCCATGGAAGAGAACTCCCCTGTGTGTTTCCCTTCAGAAATGGAGTTAAATCCCAGGCTCTGAGTCTTCCTATAAGCAAGACTTCGAATCAGGTAAGGGCAGTTACTTTACAGCTCAAACGAACTACATCGTTCGGGAAGATCACACGTTTCTAATCTTAACTGACAAGCATCAGATGTTAAAGGACCAGTGCTTTGTATCAGTTTCAGAAGCAGAGTTGGAATAGATATGGTCCGTATGTGTAGGAAACACTGTTCTTTTGTTCTCAGCACACTCACGATTCCTGCTGTATTAGAGAATCTAGAAAGCAAGAGGGTGCTTCTTGCTCTAAAGTAGAGTGTGATCCATGGAAGAGAACTCTGCTGTGTGTTTCCCTTCAGAAATGGAGTTAAACCCCAGGCTGTGAGTCTTCCTACAAGCAAGTCTTCGAATCAGGTAAGGGCAGTTACTTTACAGGTCAAACGAACTACATCGTTCACGAAGCTCACACGTTTCTCATCTTAACTGACAAGCATTGGATGGTAGTGGACCTATGGTTTGTTTCAGTTTCATAAGCAGAGTTGGACTAGATATGGTCCGTATGTGTAGGAAACACAGTTCTTTTTTTCGGAACACAACCACATGTCCTGCTGTATTAGAGAATCTAGAAAGCAAGAGCGTGCTTCTTGCTCTAAAGCAGAGTGTGATCCATGGAAGAGAACTATGCTGTGTGTTTCCCTTCAGAAATGGAGTTAAATCCCAGGCTCTGAGTCTTCCAATAAGCAAGACTTCGAATCAGGTAAGGGCAGTTACTTTACAGCTCAAACGAACTACATCGTTCACGAAGATCACACGTTTCTAATCTTAACTGACAATCATCGGATGTTATAGGACCACTGCTTTGTATCAGTTTCAGAAGCAGAGTTGGAATAGATATGGTCCGTATGTGTAGGAAACACTGTTCTTTTGTTCTCAGCACACTCACGATTCCTGCTGTATTAGAGAATCTAGAAAGCAAGAGCGTGCTTCTTGCTCTAGAGCAGAGTGTGATCCATGGAAGAGAACTCTGCTGTGTGTTTCCCTTCAGAATTGGAGTTAAACCCCAAGCGCTGAGTCTTCCTACAAGCAAGACTTCGAATCAGGTAAGGGCAGTTACTTTACAGCTCAAACGAACTACATCGTTCACGAAGCTCACACGTTTCTCATCTTAAATGACAAGCATCGGATGTTAGAGGACCAGTGCTTTGTCTCAGTTTCAGAAGCAGAGATGGACTAGATATGGTCCGTATGTGTAGGAAACACCGGTCTTTTCTTCTCAGCACACTCACGTTTCCTGCTGTCTTAGAGACTCTAGAAAGCTAGAGGGTGCTTCTTGCTCTAAAGCAGAGTGTGATCAATGGATAAGAATTCTGCTGTGTGTTTCACTTCAGAAATGGAGTTAAATCCCAGGCTCTGAGTCTTCCTACAAACAAGACTTCGAATCAGGTAAGGGCAGTTACTTTACAGCTCAAACGAACTACATCGTTCACGAAGCTCACACGTTACTCATCTTAACTGACAAGCATTGGATGTTAGAGGACCAGTGCTTTGTATCAGTTTTAGAGGCAGAGTTGGACTCGATATGGTCTGAATGTGTAGGAAACACCATTGTTTTCCTCTCATCACACTCATGTTTCCTGCTGTCTTAGAGATTCTAGATAACAAGAACGTTCTTCTTGCTTTAAAGCACAGTGTGATGTATATATGAGAACCCTGCTGTGTGTTTCACTTCAGAAATGGAGTTAAACCCCATCTCTGAGTCTTCCTACAAGCAACACTTCGTTTCAGGTAAGGGCAGTTACTTTACAGCTCAACGAACTACATCGTTCACCAAGCTCACACATTTCTCATCTTAATTGACAACATCGGATGTTATAGGACCAGTTCTTTGTGTCAGTTTCAGAAGCAGGTTGGAATAGATATGGTCCGTATGTGTAGGAAACACCGTTCTTTTGTTCTCAGCACACTCACGTTTCCTGCTGTCTTAGAGACTCTAGAAAGCTAGAGCGTGCTTCTTGCTCTAAAGCAGAGTGTGATCAATAGATAAGAATTCTGCTGTGTGTTTCACTTCAGAAATGGAGTTAAATCCCAGGCTCTGAGTCTTCCAACAAAAAAGACTTCGTTTCAGGTAAGGGCAGTTACTTTAGAGCTCAAACGAACTACATCGTTCACGAATCTCACACGTTTTTCATCTTAACTGACAAGCATTGGATGTTAGAGGACCAGTGCTTTGTATCAGTTTCAGAGGCAGAGTTGGACTCGATATGGTCCAAATGTGTAGGAAACACCGTTCTTTTCCACTCATTACACTCATGTTTCCTGCTGTCTTAGAGATTCTAGACAGCAAGAGCGTCCTTCTTGCTTTAAAGCAGAGTGGGTTCTATATCTGAGAAACCTACTGTGTGTTTCACTTCAGAAATGGAGTTAAACCCCAGGCTCTGAGTCTTCCTACAAGCAACACTTCGTTTCAGGTAAGGGCAGTTACTTTACAGCTCTACGAACTACATCGTTCACGAAGCTCACACATTTCTCATGTTAATTAACAACATCGGATGTTATAGGACTAGTTCTTTGTATCAGTTTCAGAAGCAGGTTTGGAATAGATATGGTCCGTATGTGTAGGAAACACCGTACTTTTGTTCTCAGCACACTCACGTTTCCTGCTGTCTTAGAGACTCTAGAAAGCTAGAGCGTGCTTCTTGCTCTAAAGCAGAGTGTGATCCATGGAAGAGAACTCCCCTGTGTGTTTCCCTTCAGAAATGGAGTTAAATCCCAGGCTCTGAGTCTTCCTATACGCAAGACTTCGAATCAGGTAAGGGCAGTTACTTTACAGCTCAAACGAACTACATCGTTCGGGAAGATCACACGTTTCTAATCTTAACTGACAAGCATCAGATGTTAAAGGACCAGTGCTTTGTATCAGTTTCAGAAGCAGAGTTGGAATAGATATGGTCCGTATGTGTAGGAAACACTGTTCTTTTGTTCTCAGCACACTCACAATTCCTGCTGTATTAGAGAATCTAGAAAGCAAGAGGGTGCTTCTTGCTCTAAAGTAGAGTGTGATCCATGGAAGAGAACTCTGCTGTGTGTTTCCCTTCAGAAATGGAGTTAAACCCCAGGCTGTGAGTCTTCCTACAAGCAAGTCTTCGAATCAGGTAAGGGCAGTTACTTTACAGGTCAAACGAACTACATCGTTCACGAAGCTCACACGTTTCTCATCTTAACTGACAAGCATTGGATGGTAGTGGACCTATGGTTTGTTTCAGTTTCACAAGCAGAGTTGGACTAGATATCGTCCGTATGTGTAGGAAACACAGTTCTTTTTTTCGGAACACAACCACATGTCCTGCTGTATTAGAGAATCTAGAAAGCAAGAGCGTGCTTCTTGCTCTAAAGCAGAGTGTGATCCATGGAAGAGAACTATGCTGTGTGTTTCCCTTCAGAAATGGAGTTAAATCCCTGGCTCTGAGTCTTCCAATAAGCAAGACTTCGAATCAGGTAAGGGCAGTTACTTTACAGCTCAAACGAACTACATCGTTCACGAAGATCACACGTTTCTAATCTTAACTGACAATCATCGGATGTTATAGGACCACTGCTTTGTATCAGTTTCAGAAGCAGAGTTGGAGTAGATATGGTCCGTATGTGTAGGAAACACTGTTCTTTTGTTCTCAGCACACTCACGATTCCTGCTGTATTAGAGAATCTAGAAAGCAAGAGCGTGCTTCTTGCTCTAGAGCAGAGTGTGATCCATGGAAGAGAACTCTGCTGTGTGTTTCCCTTCAGAATTGGAGTTAAACCCCAAGCGCTGAGTCTTCCTACAAGCAAGACTTCGAATCAGGTAAGGGCAGTTACTTTACAGCTCAAACGAACTACATCGTTCACGAAGCTCACACGTTTCTCATCTTAAATGACAAGCATCGGATGTTAGAGGACCAGTGCTTTGTCTCAGTTTCAGAAGCAGAGATGGACTAGATATGGTCCGTATGTGTAGGAAACACCGGTCTTTTCTTCTCAGCACACTCACGTTTCCTGCTGTCTTAGAGACTCTAGAAAGCTAGAGGGTGCTTCTTGCTCTAAAGCAGAGTGTGATCAATGGATAAGAATTCTGCTGTGTGTTTCACTTCAGAAATGGAGTTAAATCCCAGGCTCTGAGTCTTCCTACAAACAAGACTTCGAATCAGGTAAGGGCAGTTACTTTACAGCTCAAACGAACTACATCGTTCACGAAGCTCACACGTTACTCATCTTAACTGACAAGCATTGGATGTTAGAGGACCAGTGCTTTGTATCAGTTTTAGAGGCAGAGTTGGACTCGATATGGTCTGAATGTGTAGGAAACACCATTGTTTTCCTCTCATCACACTCATGTTTCCTGCTGTCTTAGAGATTCTAGATAACAAGAACGTTCTCCTTGCTTTAAAGCAGAGTGTGATGTATATATGAGAACCCTGCTGTGTGTTTCACTTCAGAAATGGAGTTAAACCCCATCTCTGAGTCTTCCTATAAGCAACACTTCGTTTCAGGTAAGGGCAGTTACTTTACAGCTCAAACGAACTACATCGTTCACGAAGCTCACACGTTTCTCATCTTAAATGACAAGCATTGGATGTTAGAGGACCAGGGCTTTGTCTCAGTTTCAGAAGCAGAGATGGACTAGATATGGTCCGTATGTGTAGGAAACACTGTTCTTTTGTTCTCAGCATACTCACGTTTCCTGCTGTCTTAGAGACTCTAGAAAGCTAGAGCGTGCTTCTTGCTCTAAAGCAGAGTGTGATCAATGGATGAGAACTCTGCTGTGTGTTTCCCATCAGGAATGCAGTGAAATCCCCGGCTCTGTGTCTTCCTACAATAAAGACTTCGTTTCAGGTAAGGGCAGTCACTTTTCAGCTTAAACGAACTACATCGTTCACGAAGCTCACACGTTACTCATCTTAACTGACAAGTATTGGATGTTAGAGGACCAGTGCTTTGTATCAGTTTCAGAGGCAGAGTTGGACTCGATATGGTCTGAATGTGTAGGAAACACCGTTGTTTTCCTCTCATCACACTCATGTTTCCTGCTGTCTTATAGATTCTAGAAAGCAAGAGCGTCCTTCTTGCTTTAAAGCAGAGTGTGATGTATATATGAGAACCCTGCTGTGTGTTTCACTTCAGAAATGGAGTTAAACCCCATCTCTGAGTCTTCCTACAAGCAACACTTCGTTTCAGGTAAGGGCAGTTACTTTACAGTTCAACGAACTACATCGTTCACGAAGCTCACACATTTCTCATCTTAATTGACAAGGTCGGATGTTACAGGACCACTGCTTTGTACAGTTTCAGAAGCAGGTTTGGAATAGATATGGTCCGTATGTGTAGGAAACACCGGTCTTTTCTTCTCAGCACAGTCACGTTTCCTGCTGTCTTAGACTCTAGAAAGCTAGAGGGTGCTTCTTGCTCTAAAGCAGAGTGTGTTCAATGGATAAGAATTCTGCTGTGTGTTTCACTTCAGAAATGGAGTTAAATCCCAGGCTCTGAGTCTTCCTACAAACAAGACTTCGAATCAGGTAAGGGCAGTTACTTTACAGCTCAAACCAACTACATCGTTCATGCAGCTCACACATTTCTCATCTTAACTGACAAGCATTGGATGTTAGAGGACCAGTGCTTTGTATCAGTTTCAGAGGCAGAGTTGGACGCGATATTTTCCGAATGTGTAGGAAACACCATTGTTTTCCTCTCATCACACTCATGTTTCCTGCTGTCTTAGAGAATCTAGAAAGCAAGAGCGTCCTTCTTGCTTTAAAGCAGAGTGTGATGTATATATGAGAACCCTGCTGTGTGTTTCACTTCAGAAATGGAGTTAAACCCCATCTCTGAGTCTTCCTACCAGCAAAACTTCGTTTCAGGTAAGGGCAGTTACTTTACAGCTCAACGAACTACATCGTTCAAGAAGCTCACACATTTCTCATCTTAATTGACAACATCGGATGTTATAGGACCAGTTCTTTGTATCAGTTTCAGAAGCAGGTTTGGAATACATATGGACCATATGTGTAGGAAACACCGTTCTTTTGTTCTCAGCACACTCACGTTTCCTGCTGTCTTAGAGACTCTAGAAAGCTAGAGCGTGCTTCTTGCTCTAAAGCAGAGTGTGATCAATAGATAAGAATTCTGCTGTGTGTTTCACTTCAGAAATGGAGTTAAATCCCAGGCTCTGTGTCTTCCTACAAGCAAGAATTCCTTTCGGGTAAGGGCAGTCACTTTTCAACTCAAACGAACTACATCCTTCACGAAGCTCACACTTTTCTCATCTTAAATGACAAGCATTGGATGCTGGAGGACCTGTGCTTTTTATCAACTTCATAGGCAGAGTTGGACTCGATATGGTCCGAATGTGTAAGAAACACAGTTCTTGTGTTCTCAGCACACTCACGTTTCCTGCTGTCTTAGAGACTCTAGAAAGCTAGAGCGTGCTACTTGCTCTAAAGCAGAGTGTGATCAATGGAGGAGAACTCTGCTGTGTTTTTCACTTCAGAAATGGAGTTAAATCCCAGGCTCTGAGTATTCCTACAAACAACACTTCGTTTCAGGAGGGCTGTTACTTTACAGCTCAAACGAACTACATCGTTCACGAAGCTCACACGTTTCTCATCTTAACTGATAAGCATCGAATATTATAGGACAAGTGCTTTGTATCAGTTTCAGAAGCAGTGTTGGAATATATATGGTCTGTATGTGTAGGAAAGACCGTTCATTTGTTCTTAGCACACTCACGTTTGCTGCTGTATTAGAGAATCTAGAAAGCAAGAGCGTGCTTCTTGCTCTAAAGCAGAGTGTGATCCATGGAAGAGAACTCTGCTGTGTGTTTCACTTCAGAATTGGAGTTAAATCCCAGGATCTGAGTCTTCCTACAAACAAGAATTCGTTTCAGGTAAGGGCAGTTTCTTTACAGCTCAAACGAACTACATCATTCATGAAGCTCACAAGTTTATCATCTTAACTGACAAGCATTGGATGTTAGTGGTCCTGTGGTTTCTTTCAGTTTACAAGCAGAGTTGGATTAGTTATGGTCCGTATGTGTCAGAAACACAGTTCTTTTGTTCTGAGCACAACCACGTTTCCTCCTGTATTAGAGAATCTAGAAAGCAAGAGTTTCCTTCGTGCTCTGAAGCAGAGTGTGATCCATTGAAGAGAACTATGCTGTGTGTTTCCCTTCAGAAATGGAGTTAAATCCCAGGCTCTGTGTCTTCCAACATGCAAGACTTCGTTTCAGGGAAGGGCAGTCACTTTTCAGCTCAAACGAACTACATCATTCACGAAGCTCACACGTTTCTCATCTTAACTGATAAGCATCGAATATTATAGGACAAATGCTTTGTATCAGTTTCAGAAGCAGAGTTGGAATAGATATGGTCTGGATGTGTAAGAAACACCGTTCTTTTGTTCTCAGCACACTCATATTTCCTGCTGTCTTAGGGACTCTAGAAAGCTAGAGCGTGCTTCTTGCTCTAAAGCATTGTGTGATCAATGGATGAGAACTCTGCTGAGTGTTTTCATTCAGAAATGGAGTTCAATTCCAGGCTCTGTGTCTTCCTACAAACAAGACTTCGTTTCAGGGAAGGGCAGTTACTTTACAGCTCAAAAGAACTACATCGTTCGCAAAACTCACACGTTTCTCATCTTAAATGACAAGCATTGGATCCTGGAGGACCTGTGCTTTGTATCAATTTCAGAGGCAGAGTTGGACTCGATATGGTCCGAATGTGTAAGAAACACCGTTCTTTTCTTCTCAGCACACTCATGTTTCCTGCTGTCTTAGGGACTCTAGAAAGCTAGAGCGTGCTTCTTGCTCTAAAGCAGAGTGTGATAAATGGATGAGAACTCTGCTGTGTTTTTGACTTCAGAAATGGAGTTAAATCACAGGCTCTGAATATTCCTACAAACAACACTTCGTTTCAGGAGTGCTGTTACTTTACAGCTCAAACGAACTACATCGTTCACGAAGCTCACACGTTTCTCATCTTAACTGACAAGCATCGAATATTATAGGACCAGTGCTTTGTATCAGTTTCAGAAGCAGAGTTGGAATAGATATGGTCCGTATATGTAGGAAACACCGTTCATTTTCTCTTAGCACACTCACGTTTGCTGCTGTATTAGAGAATCTAGAAAGCAAGAGCGTGCTTCTTGCTCTAAAGCAGAGTGTGATCCATGGAAGAGAACTCTGCTGTGTGTTTCACTTCAGAAATGGAGTTAAATTCCAGGCTCTGAGTCTTCCTACAAACAAGACTTCGTTTCAGGGAAGGGCAGTTACTTTACAGCTCAAACGAACTACATCGTTCGCGAAGCTCACACGTTTCCCATCTTAAATGACAAGCATTGGATCCTGGAGGACCTGTGCTTTGTATCAATTTCAGAGGCAGAGTTGGACTCGATATGGTCCGAATGTGTAAGAAACACCGTTCTTTTGTTCTCAGCACTCTCATGTTTCCTGCTGTCTTAGGGACTCTAGAAAGCTAGAGTGTGCTTCTTGCTCTAAAGCATTGTGTGATCAATGGATGAGAACTCTGCTGTGCGTTTCACTTCAGAAATGGAGTTCAATTCCAGGCTCTGGGTCTACCTACAAGCAAGAATTCCTTTCAAGTAAGGGCAGTCAGTTTTCTGCTCAAACGAACTACATCCTTCACGAAGCTCACACGTTTCTCATCTTAAATGACAAGCATTTTATGCTGGAGGGCCTGTGCTTTTTAATCAATTTCAGTGGCAGAGTTGGACTCTATATGGTCCGAATGTGTAAGAAACACCGTTCTTGTGTTCTCAGCACACTCATGTTTCCTGCTGTCTTAGAGACTCTAGAAAGCAAGAGCGTGCTTCTTGCTCTAAAGCAGAGTGTGATCTATACATGAGAACTCTGCTGTGTGTTTCACTTCAGAAATGGAGTTAAACTCCAGGCTCTGAGTCTTCCTACAAGCAACACGTCGTTTCAGGTAAGGGCGGTCACTTTTCAGCTCAAAAAAACTA
This sequence comes from Onychomys leucogaster, assembly GCA_949786385.1. Taxonomy (NCBI): domain Eukaryota; kingdom Metazoa; phylum Chordata; class Mammalia; order Rodentia; family Cricetidae; genus Onychomys; species Onychomys leucogaster. Next base: position 500,516 of record CATKUP010000132.1, on the reverse strand, counting down.
CATCGTTCACGAAGCTAACACGTTTCTCATCTTAACTGACAAGCATTGGATGTTAGAGGACCAGTGCTTTGTATCAGTTTCAGAAGCAGAGTTGGACTAGATAGGGTCCATATGTGTAGGAAACACCGTTCTTTTGTTCTCAGCACTCTCACGTTTCCTGCTGTCTTAAGGACTCTAGAAAGCAAGAGCGTGCTTCTTGCTCTAAAGCAGAGTGTGATGAATGGATGAGAACTCTGCTGTGTGTTTCACTTCAGAAATGGAGTTAAATTCCAGGCTCTGTGTCTTCCTACAAGCAAGAATTCCTTTCAAGTAAGGGCAGTCAGTTTTCTGCTCAAACGAACTACATCCTTCACGAAGCTCACACTTTTTTCATCTTAAATGACAAGCATTGGATGCTGGAGGACATGTGCTTTTTATCAATTTCATAGGCAGAGTTGGACTCGATATGGTCCGAATGTGTAAGAAACACCGTTCTTGTGTTCTCAGCACACTCATGTTTCATGCTGTCTTAGAGACTCTAGAAAGCAAGAGCGTGGTTCTTGCTCTAAAGCAGAGTGTGACCTATATATGAGAACTCTGCTGTGTGTTTCACTTCAGAAATGGAGTTAAACCCCAGGCTATGAGTCTTCCTACAACAACACTTCGTTTCAGGTAAGGGCAGTTACTTTTCAGCTCAAAGGAACTACATCGTTCCCGAAGCTCACACGTTTCTCATCTTAAATGACAATCTCGGATGTTATAGGACCAGTGCTTTGTATCAGTTTCAGAAGCAGTGTTGGAATATATATGGTCTGTATGTGTAGGAAAGACCGTTCATTTGTTCTTAGCACACTCACGTTTGCTGCTGTATTAGAGAATCTAGAAAGCAAGAGCGTGCTTCTTGCTCTAAAGCAGAGTGTGATCCATGGAAGAGAACTCTGCTGTGTGTTTCACTTCAGAATTGGAGTTAAAACCCAGGCTATGAGTCTTCCTACAAGCAACACTTCGTTTCAGGTAAGGGCAGTTACTTTACAGCTCAAAGGAACTACATCATTCCCGAAGCACACACTTTCTCATCTTAAATGACAAGCATTGGATGCTGGAGGACCTGTGCTTTGTATCAATTTCAGAGGCAGAGTTGGACTAGATATGGTCCGTATGTGTAGGAAACGCCGTTCTTTTGTTCTCATCACACTCACGTTTCCTGTTGTCTTAGAGACTCTAGAAAGCTAGAGTGTGCTTCTTGCTCTAAACCAGAGTGTGATCACTGGATGAGAACTCTGCTGTGTGTTTCACTTCAGAAATGGAGTTAAATCCCAGGCTCTGAGTCTTCCTACAAACAAGACTTCATTTCAGGGAAGGGCAGTTACTTTACAGCTCAAAGGAACTACATCATTCGCGAATCTCACACGTTTCTCATCTTAAATGACAAGCATTGGATCCTGGAGGACCTGTGCTTTGCATCAATTTCAGAGGCAGAGTTGGACTCGATATGGTCCGAATGTGTAAGAAACACCGTTCTTTTGTTCTCAACACTCTCATGTTTCCTGCTGTCTTAGGGACTCTAGAAAGCTAGAGCGTTCTTCTTGCTCTAAAGCATTGTGTGATCAATGGATGAGAACTCTGCTGTGTGTTTCCCTTCAGAAATGGAGTTCAATTCCAGGCTCTGTGTCTTCCTACAAGCAAGAAATCCTTTCAAGTAAGGGCAGTCAGTTTTCAGCTCAAACGAACTACATCCTTCACGAAGCTCACACGTTTCTCATCTTAAATGACAAGCATTTTATGCTGGAGGACCTGTGCTTTTTAATCAATTTCAGAGGCAGAGTTGGACTCGATATGGTCCGAATGTGTAAGAAACACCGTTCTTGTGTTCTCAGCACACTCATGTTTCCTGCTGTCTTAGAGACTCTAGAAAGCAAGAGCGTGCTGCTTGCTCTAAAGCAGAGTGTGATCAATGGATGAGAACGCTGCTGGGTTTTTCACTTCAGAAATGGAGTTAAATCCCAGGCTCTGAGTATTCCTACAAACAACACTTCGTTTCAGGAGGGCTGTTACTTTACAGCTCAAACGAACTACATCGTTCACGAAGCTCACACGTTTCTCATCTTAACTGATAAGCATCGAATATTATAGGACAAGTGTTTTGTATCAGTTTCAGAAGCAGAGTTGGAATAGATATGGTCCGTATGTGTAGGAAACACCGTTCATTTGTTCTTAGCACACTCACTTTTGCTGCTGTATTAGGGAATCTAGAAAGCAAGAGGGTGCTTCTTGCTCTAAAGCAGAGTGTGATCCATGGAAGAGAACTCTGCTGTGTGTTTCACTTCAGAATTGGAGTTAAATCCCAGGCTCTGAGTCTTCCTACAAACAAGAATTCGTTTCAGGTAAGGGCAGTTTCTTTACAGCTCAAACGAACTACATCATTCATGAAGCTCACAAGTTTATCATCTTAACTGACAAGCATTGGATGTTAGTGGACCTGTGGTTTCTTTCAGTTTACAAGCAGAGTTGGATTAGTTATGATCCGTATGTGTCAGAAACACAGTTCTTTTGTTCTGAGCGCAACCACGTTTCCTCCTGTATTAGAGAATCTAGAAAGCAAGTGTGTCCTTCGTGCTCTGAAGCAGAGTGTGATCCATTGATGAGAACTATGCTGTGTGTTTCCCTGCAGAAATGGAGTTAAATCCCAGGCTCTGTGTCTTCCAACATGCAAGACTTCGTTTCAGGGAAGGGCAGTCACTTTTCAGCTCAAACGAACTACATCGTTCACGAAGCTCACACGTTTCTCATCTTAACTGATAAGCATCGAATATTATAGGACAAGTGCTTTGTATCAGTTTCAGTAGCAGAGTTGGAATAGATATGGTCCGCATGTGTAGGAAACACCGTTCATTTGTTCTTAGCACACTCACGTTTGCTGCTGTATTAGGGAATCTAGAAAGCAAGAGCGTGCTTCTTGCTCTAAAGCAGAGTATGATCAATGGATGAGAACTCTGCTGTGTGTTTCACTTCAGAATTGGAGTTAAATTCCAGGCTCTGTGTCTTCCTACAAGCAAGAATTCCTTTCGGGTAAGGGCAGTCACTTTTCAGCTCAAACGAACTACATCCTTCACGAAGTTCACACTTTTCTCATCTTAAATGACAAGCATTGGATGCTGGAGGACCTGTGCTTTTTATCAATTTCATAGGCAGAGTTGGACTCGATATGGTCCGAATGTGTAAGAAACACCGTTCTTGTGTTCTCAGCACACTCATGTTTCATGCTGTCTTAGAGACTCTAGAAAGCAAGAGCGTGCTTCCTGCTCTAAAGCAGAGTGTGATCTATATATGAGAACTCTGCTGTTTGTTTCACTTCAGAAATGGAGCTAAACCCCAAGCTCTGAGTCTTCCTACAAGCAACACTTCGTTTCACGTAAGGGCTGTTACTTTACAGCTCAAAGGAACTAAATCGTTCCCGAAGCTCACACGTTTCTCATCTTAAATGACAAGCATTGGATGCTCTAGGACCTGTGAAATGTATCAATTTCAGAGGCAGAGTTGGACTAGATATGGTCCGTATGTGTAGGAAACGCCTTTCTTTTGTTCTCAGCACACTAACGTTTCCTGCTGTCTAGAGACTCTAGAAAGCTAGAGTGTGCTTCTTGCTCTAAAGCAGAGTGTGATCAATGGATGAGAACTCTGCTGTGTGTTTCACTTCAGAAATGGAGTTAAATCCCAGGCTCTGAGTCTTCCTACAAGCAACACTTCGTTTCACGTAAGGGCTGTTACTTTACAGCTCAAAGGAACTACATCATTCGCGAAACTCACACGTTTCTCATCTTAAATGACAAGCATTGGATCCTGGTGGACCTGTGCTTTGCATGAATTTCAGAGGCAGAGTTGGACTCGACATGGTCCGGATGTGTAAGAAACACCGTTCTTTTGTTCTCAGCACACTCATATTTCCTGCTGTCTAAGGGACTCTAGAAAGCTAGAGCGTGCTTCTTGCTCTAAAGCATTGTGTGATCAATGGATGAGAACTCTGCTGTGTGTTTCCCTTCAGAAATGGAGTTCAATTCCAGGCTCTGTGTCTTCCTACAAGCAAGAATTCCTTTCAAGTAAGCGCAGTCAGTTTTCTGCTCAAACGAACTACATCCTTCACGAAGCTCACACTTTTCTCATCTTAAATGACAAGCATTGGATGCTGGAGGACCTGTGCTTTTTATCAATTTCATAGGCAGAGTTGGACTCGATATGGTCCGAATGTGTAAGAAACACCGTTCTTGTGTTCTCAGCACACTCATGTTTCATGCTGTCTTAGAGACTCTAGAAAGCAAGAGCGTGGTTCTTGCTCTAAAGCAGAGTGTGACCTATATATGAGAACTCTGCTGTGTGTTTCACGTCAGAAATGGAGTTAAACCCCAGGCTATGAGTCTTCCTACAACAACACTTCGTTTCAGGTAAGGGCAGTTACTTTACAGCTCAAAGGAACTACATCGTTCCCGAAGCTCACACTTTTCTCATCTTAAATGACAATCTCGGATGTTATAGGACCAGTGCTTTGTATCAGTTTCAGAAGCAGTGTTGGAATAGATATGGTCTGTATGTGTAGGAAAGACCGTTCATTTGTTCTTAGCACACTCACGTTTGCTGCTGTATTAGAGAATCTAGAAAGCAAGAGCGTGCTTCTTGCTCTAAAGCAGAGTGTGATCCATGGAAGAGAACTCTGCTGTGTGTTTCACTTCAGAATTGGAGTTAAATCCCAGGATCTGAGTCTTCCTACAAACAAGAATTCGTTTCAGGTAAGGGCAGTTTCTTTACAGCTCAAACGAACTACATCATTCATGAAGCTCACAAGTTTATCATCTTAACTGACAAGCATTGGATGTTAGTGGACCTGTGGTTTCTTTCAGTTTACAAGCAGAGTTGGATTAGTTATGGTCCGTATGTGTCAGAAACACAGTTCTTTTGTTCTGAGCACAACCACGTTTCCACCTGTATTAGAGAATCTAGAAAGCAAGAGTGTCCTTCGTGCTCTGAAGCAGAGTGTGATCCATTGATGAGAACTATGCTGTGTGTTTCCCTTCAGAAATGGAGTTAAATCCCAGGCTCTGTGTCTTCCAACATGCAAGACTTCGTTTCAGGGAAGGGCAGTCACTTTTCAGCTCAAACGAACTACATCATTCACGAAGCTCACACGTTTCTCATCTTAACTGATAAGCATCGAATATTATAGGACAAATGCTTTGTATCAGTTTCAGAAGCAGAGTTGGAATAGATATGGTCCGGATGTGTAAGAAACACCGTTCTTTTGTTCTCAGCACACTCATATTTCCTGATGTCTTAGGGACTCTAGAAAGCTAGAACGTGCTTCTTGCTCTAAAGCATTGTGTGATCAATGGATGAGAACTCTGCTGTGTGTTTCCCTTCAGAAATGGAGTTCAATTCCAGGCTCTGTGTCTTCCTACAAACAAGACTTCGTTTCAGGGAAGGGCAGTTACTTTACAGCTCAAAAGAACTACATCGTTCGCGAAACTCACACGTTTCTCATCTTAAATGACAAGCATTGGATCCTGGAGGACCTGTGCTTTGTATCAATTTCAGAGGCAGAGTTGGACTCGATATGGTCCGAATGTGTAAGAAACACCGTTCTTTTGTTCTCAGCACTCTCATGTTTCCTGCTGTCTTAGGGACTCTAGAAAGCTAGAGCGTGCTTCTTGCTCTAAAGCATTGTGTGATCAATGGATGAGAACTCTGCTGTGCGTTTCACTTCAGAAATGGAGTTCAATTCCAGGCTCTGTGTCTACCTACAAGCAAGAATTCCTTTCAAGTAAGGGCAGTCAGTTTTCAGCTCAAACGAACTACATCCTTCACGAAGCTCACACGTTTCTCATCTTAAATGACAAGCATTTTATGCTGGAGGACCTGTGCTTTTTAATCAATTTCAGAGGCAGAGTTGGACTAGATATGGTCCGAATGTTTAAGAATCACCGTTCTTGTGTTCTCAGCACACACATGTTTCCTGCTGTCTTAGAGACTCTAGAAAGCAAGAGCGTGCTTTTTGCTCTAAAGCAGAGTGTGATCTATACATGAGAACTCTGCTGTGTGTTTCACTTCAGAAATGGAGTTAAACCCCAGGCTCTGAGTCTTCCTACAAGCAACACGTCGTTTCAGGTAAGGGCCGTCACTTTTCAGCTCAAACGAACTACATCATTCCCGAAGCACACACTTTCTCATCTTAAATGACAAGCATTGGATACTGGAGGACCTGTGCTTTGTATCAATTTCAGAGGCAGAGTTGGACTAGATATGGTCCGTATGTGTAGGAAACGCCGTTCTTTTGTTCTCAGCACACTCACGTTTCCTGCTGTCTTAGAGACTCTAGAAAGCTAGAGCGTGCTTCTTGCTCTAAAGCAGAGTGTGATCAATGGATGAGAACTCTGCTGTGTGTTTCACTTCAGAAATGGAGTTAAATCCCAGGCTCTGAGTCTTCCTACAAACAAGACTTCGTTTCAGGGAAGGGCAGTTACTTTACAGCTCAAAGGAACTACATCATTCGCGAAGCTCACACGTTTCTCATCTTAAATGACAAGCATTGGATCCTGGAGGACCTGTGCTTTGCATCAATTTCAGAGGCAGAGTTGGACTCGATATGGTCCGAATGTGTAAGAAACACCGTTCTTTTGTTCTCAGCACTCTCATGTTTCCTGCTGTCTTAGGGACTCTAGAAAGCTAGAGCGTTCTTCTTGCTCTAAAGCATTGTGTGATCAATGGATGAGAACTCTGCTGTGTGTTTCCCTTCAGAAATGGAGTTCAATTCCAGGCTCTGTGTCTTCCTACAAGCAAGAATTCCTTTCAAGTAAGGGCAGTCAGTTTTCAGCTCAAACGAACTACATCCTTCACGAAGCTCACACGTTTCTCATCTTAAATGACAAGCATTTTATGCTGGAGGACCTGTGCTTTTTAATCAATTTCAGAGGCAGAGTTGGACTCGATATGGTCCGAATGTGTAAGAAACACCGTTCTTGTGTTCTCAGCACACTCATATTTCCTGCTGTCTTAGAGACTCTAGAAAGCAAAAGCGTGCTTCTTGCTCTAAAGCAGAGTGTGATCAATGGATGAGAACGCTGCTGTGTATTTCACTTCAGAAATGGAGTTAAATCCCAGGCTCTGAGTATTCCTACAAACAACACTTCGTTTCAGGAGGGCTGTTACTTTACAGCTCAAATGAACTACATCGTTCACGAAGCTCACACGTTTCTCATCTTAACTGATAAGCATCGAATATTATAGGACAAGTGTTTTGTATCAGTTTCAGAAGCAGAGTTGGAATAGATATGGTCCGTATGTGTAGGAAACACCGTTCATTTGTTCTTAGCACACTCACGTTTGCTGCTGTATTAGGGAATCTAGAAAGCAAGAGGGTGCTTCTTGCTCTAAAGCAGAGTGTGATCCATGGAAGAGAACTCTGCTGTGTGTTTCACTTCAGAATTGGAGTTAAATCCCAGGCTCTGAGTCTTCCTACAAACAAGAATTCGTTTCAGGTAAGGGCAGTTTCTTTACAGCTCAAACGAACTACATCATTCATGAAGCTCACAAGTTTATCATCTTAACTGACAAGCATTGGATGTTAGTGGACCTGTGGTTTCTTTCAGTTTACAAGCAGAGTTGGATTAGTTATGGTCCATATGTGTCAGAAACACAGTTCTTTTGTTCTGAGCACAACCACGTTTCCTCCTGTATTAGAGAATCTAGAAAGCAAGAGTGGCCTTCGTGCTCTGAAGCAGAGTGAGATCCATTGATGAGAACTATGCTGTGTGTTTCCCTTCAGAAATGGAGTTAAATCCCAGGCTCTGAGTATTCCTACAAACAACACTTCGTTTCAGGAGGGCTGTTACTTTACAGCTCAAAAGAACTACATCGTTCGCGAAACTCACACGTTTCTCATCTTAAATGACAAGCATTGGATCCTGGAGGACCTGTGCTTTGTATCAATTTCAGAGGCAGAGTTGGACTCGATATGGTCCGAATGTGTAAGAAACACCGTTCTTTTCTTCTCAGCACACTCATGTTTCCTGCTGTCTTAGGGACTCTAGAAAGCTAGAGCGTGCTTCTTGCTCTAAAGCAGAGTGTGATAAATGGATGAGAACTCTGCTGTGTTTTTGACTTCAGAAATGGAGTTAAATCCCAGGCTCTGAATATTCCTACAAACAACACTTCGTTTCAGGAGTGCTGTTACTTTACAGCTCAAACGAACTACATCGTTCACGAAGCTCACACATTTCTCATCTTAACTGACAAGCATCGAATATTATAGGACCAGTGCTTTGTATCAGTTTCAGAAGCAGAGTTGGAATAGATATGGTCCGTATATGTAGGAAACACCGTTCATTTTCTCTTAGCACACTCACGTTTGCTGCTGTATTAGAGAATCTAGAAAGCAAGAGCGTGCTTCTTGCTCTAAAGCAGAGTGTGATCCATGGAAGAGAACTCTGCTGTGTGTTTCACTTCAGAATTGGAGTTAAATCCCAGGCTCTGAGTCTTCCGACAAACAAGACTTCGTTTCAGGGAAGGGCAGTTACTTTACAGCTCAAACGAACTACATCGTTCGCGAAGCTCACACGTTTCTCATCTTAAATGACAAGCATTGGATCCTGGAGGACCTGTGCTTTGTATCAATTTCAGAGGCAGAGTTGGACTCGATATGGTCCGAATGTGTAAGAAACACCGTTCTTTTGTTCTCAGCACTCTCATGTTTCCTGCTGTCTTAGGGACTCTAGAAAGCTAGAGCGTGCTTCTTGCTCTAAAGCATTGTGTGATCAATGGATGAGAACTCTGCTGTGCGTTTCACTTCAGAAATGGAGTTCAATTCCAGGCTCTGTGTCTACCTACAAGCAAGAATTCCTTTCAAGTAAGGGCAGTCAGTTTTCAGCTCAAACGAACTACATCCTTCACGAAGCTCACACGTTTCTCATCTTAAATGACAAGCATTTTATGCTGGAGGACCTGTGCTTTTTAATCAATTTCAGAGGCAGAGTTGGACTCGATATGGTCCGAATGTGTAAGAATCACCGTTCTTGTGTTCTCAGCACACTCATGTTTCCTGCTGTCTTAGAGACTCTAGAAAGCAAGAGCGTGCTTCTTGCTCTAAAGCAGAGTGTGATCTATACATGAGAACTCTGCTGTGTGTTTCACTTCAGAAATGGAGTTAAACCCCAGGCTCTGAGTCTTCCTACAAGCAACACGTCGTTTCAGGTAAGGGCCGTCACTTTTCAGCTCAAACGAACTACATCCTTCACGAAGCTCACACTTTTCTCATCTTAAATGACAAGCATTGGATGCTGGAGGACCTGTGCTTTTATCAATTTCATAGGCAGAGTTGGACTCGATATGGTCCGATTGTGTAAGAAACACCGTTCTTGTGTTCTCAGCACACTCATGTTTCATGTTGTCTTAGAGACTCTAGAAAGCAAGAGCGTGGTTCTTGCTCTATAGCAGAGTGTGACCTATATGTGTGAACTCTGCTGTGTGTTTCACATCAGAAATGGAGTTACAACCCAGGCTATGAGTCTTCCTACAAGCAACACTTCGTTTCAGGTAAGGGCAGTTACTTTACAGCTCAAAGGAACTACATCATTCACGAAGCACACACGTTTCTCATCTTAAAATACAAGCATTGGATGCTGGAGGACCTGTGCTTTGTATCAATTTCAGAGGCAGAGTTGGACTAGATATGGTCCGTATGTGTAGGAAACGCCGTTCTTTTGTTCTCATCACACTCACGTTTCCTGCTGTCTTAGAGACTCTAGAAAGCAAGAGTGTGCTTCTTGCTCTAAACCAGAGTGTGATCAATGGATGAGAACTCTGCTGTGTGTTTCACTTCAGAAATGGAGTTAAATCCCAGGCTCTGAGTCTTCCTACAAACAAGACTTCGTTTCAGGGAAGGGCAGTTACTTTACAGCTCAAAGGAACTACATCATTCGCGAAGCTCACACGTTTCTCATCTTAAATGACAAGCATTGGATCCTGGAGGACCTGTGCTTTGCATCAATTTCAGAGGCAGAGTTGGACTCGATATGGTCCGAATGTGTAAGAAACACCGTTCTTTTGTTCTCAGCACTCTCATGTTTCCTGCTGTCTTAGGGACTCTAGAAAGCTAGAGCGTTCTCCTTGCTCTAAAGCATTGTGTGATCAATGGATGAGAACTCTGCTGTGTGTTTCCCTTCAGAAATGGAGTTCAATTCCAGGCTCTGTGTCTTCCTACAAGCAAGAATTCCTTTCAAGTAAGGGCAGTCACTTTTCAGCTCAAACGAACTACATCCTTCACGAAGCTCACACGTTTCTCATCTTAAATGACAAGCATTTTATGCTGGAGGACCTGTGCTTTTTAATCAATTTCAGAGGCACAGTTGGACTCGATATGGTCCGAATGTGTAAGAAACACCGTTCTTGTGTTCTCAGCACACTCATGTTTCCTGCTGTCTTAGAGACTCTAGAAAGCAAGAGCGTGCTTCTTGCTCTAAAGCAGAGTGTGATCAATGGATGAGAACGCTGCTGTGTTTTTCACTTCAGAAATGGAGTTAAATCCCAGGCTCTGAGTATTCCTACAAACAACACTTCGTTTCAGGAGGGCTGTTACTTTACAGCTCAACTGAACTACATCGTTCACGAAGCTCACACGTTTCTCATCTTAACTGATAAGAATCGAATATTATAGGACAAGTGTTTTGTATCAGTTTCAGAAGCAGAGTTGGAATAGATATGGTCCGTATGTGTAGGAAACACCGTTCATTTGTTCTTAGCACACTCACGTTTGCTGCTGTATTAGGGAATCTAGAAAGCAAGAGGGTGCTTCTTGCTCTAAAGCAGAGTGTGATCCATGGAACAGAACTCTGCTGTGTGTTTCACTTCAGAATTGGAGTTAAATCCCAGGCTCTGAGTCTTCCTACAAACAAGACTTCGTTTCAGGTAAGGGCAGTTTCTTTACAGCTCAAACGAACTACATCATTCATGAAGCTCACAAGTTTATCATCTTAACTGACAAGCATTGGATGTTAGTGGACCTGTGGTTTCTTTCAGTTTACAAGCAGAGTTGGATTAGTTATGGTCCATATGTGTCAGAAACACAGTTCTTTTGTTCTGAGCACAAACACGTTTCCTCCTGTATTAGAGAATCTAGAAAGCAAGAGTGTCCTTCGTGCTCTGAAGCAGAGTGTGATCCATTGATGAGAACTATGCTGTGTGTTTCCCTGCAGAAATGGAGTTAAATCCCAGGCTCTGTGTCTTCCAACATGCAAGACTTCGTTTCAGGGAAGGGCAGTCACTTTTCAGCTCAAACGAACTACATCGTTCACGAAGCTCACACGTTTCTCATCTTAACTGATAAGCATCGAATATTATAGGACAAGTGCTTTGTATCAGTTTCAGTAGCAGAGTTGGAATAGATATGGTCCGCATGTGTAGGAAACACCGTTCATTTGTTCTTAGCACACTCACGTTTACTGCTGTATTAGGGAATCTAGAAAGCAAGAGCGTGCTTCTTGCTCTAAAGCAGAGTGTGATCCATGGATGAGAACTCTGCTGTGTGTTTCACTTCAGAATTGGAGTTAAATTCCAGGCTCTGTGTCTTTCTACAAGCAAGAATTCCTTTCGGGTAAGGGCAGTCACTTTTCAGCTAAAACGAACTACATCCTTCACGAAGTTCACACTTTTCTCATCTTAAATGACAAGCATTGGATGCTGGAGGACCTGTGCTTTTTATCAATTTCATAGGCAGAGTTGGACTCGATATGGTCCGAATGTGTAAGAAACACCGTTCTTGTGTTCTCAGCACACTCATGTTTCATGCTGTCTTAGAGACTCTAGAAAGCAAGAGCGTGCTTCCTGCTCTAAAGCAGAGTGTGATCTATATATGAGAACTCTGCTGTTTGTTTCACTTCAGAAATGGAGCTAAACCCCAAGCTCTGAGTCTTCCTACAAGCAACACTTCGTTTCACGTAAGGGCTATTACTTTACAGCTCAAAGGAACTACATCGTTCCCGAAGCTCACACGTTTCTCATCTTAAATGACAAGCATTGGATGCTCTAGGACCTGTGCAATGTATCAATTTCAGAGGCAGAGTTGGACTAGATATGGTCCGTATGTGTAGGAAACACCTTTCTTTTGTTCTCAGCACACTCACGTTTCCTGCTGTCTAGAGACTCTGGAAAGCTAGAGTGTGCTTCTTGCTCTAAAGCAGAGTGTGATCAATGGATGAGAACTCTGCTGTGTTTTTGACTTCAGAAATGGAGTTAAATCCCAGGCTCTGAATATTCCTACAAACAACACTACGTTTCAGGAGTGCTGTTACTTTACAGCTCAAACGAACTACATCGTTCACGAAGCTCACACGTTTCTCATCTTAACTGACAAGCATCGAATATTATAAGACCAGTGCTTTGTATCAGTTTCAGAAGCAGAGTTGGAATAGATATGGTCCGTATATGTAGGAAACACCGTTCATTTTCTCTTAGCACACTCACGTTTGCTGCTGTATTAGAGAATCTAGAAAGCAAGAGCGTGCTTCTTGCTCTAAAGCAGAGTGTGATCCATGGAAGAGAACTCTGCTGTGTGTTTCACTTCAGAAATTGAGTTAAATCCCAGGCTCTGAGTCTTCCTACAAACAAGACTTCGTTTCAGGGAAGGGCAGTTACTTTACAGCTCAAACGAACTACATCGTTCGCGAAGGTCACACGTTTCTCATCTTAAATGGCAAGCATTGGATCCTGGAGGACCTGTGCTTTGCATCAATTTCAGAGGCAGAGTTGGACTTGATATGGTCCGAATGTGTAAGAAACACCGTTCTTTTGTTCTCAGCACTCTCATGTTTCCTGCTGTCTTAGGGACTCTAGAAAGCTAGAGCGTTCTCCTTGCTCTAAAGCATTGTGTGATCAATGGATGAGAACTCTGCTGTGTGTTTCCCTTCAGAAATGGAGTTCAATTCCAGGCTCTGTGTCTTCCTACAAGCAAGAATTCCTTTCAAGTAAGGGCAGTCACTTTTCAGCTCAAACGAACTACATCCTTCACGAAGCTCACACGTTTCTCATCTTAAATGACAAGCATTTTATGCTGGAGGACCTGTGCTTTTTAATCAATTTCAGAGGCAGAGTTGGACTCGATATGGTCCGAATGTGTAAGAAACACCGTTCTTGTGTTCTCAGCACACTCATGTTTCCTGCTGTCTTAGAGACTCTAGAAAGCAAGAGCGTGCTTCTTGCTCTAAAGCAGAGTGTGATCAATGGATGAGAACGCTGCTGTGTTTTTCACTTCAGAAATGGAGTTAAATCCCAGGCTCTGAGTATTCCTACAAACAACACTTCGTTTCAGGAGGGCTGTTACTTTACAGCTCAAACGAACTACATCGTTCACGAAGCTCACACGTTTCTCATCTTAACTGATAAGCATCAAAAATTATAGGACAAGTGTTTTGTATCAGTTTCAGAAGCAGAGTTGGAATAGATATGGTCCGTATGTGTAGGAAACACCGTTCATTTGTTCTTAGCACACTCACGTTTGCTGCTGTATTAGGGAATCTAGAAAGCAAGAGGGTGCTTCTTGCTCTAAAGCAGAGTGTGATCCATGGAACAGAACTCTGCTGTGTGTTTCACTTCAGAATTGGAGTTAAATCCCAGGCTCTGAGTCTTCCTACAAACAAGAATTCGTTTCAGGTAAGGGAAGTTTCTTTACAGCTCAAACGAACTACATCATTCATGAAGCTCACAAGTTTATCATCTTAACTGACAAGCATTGGATGTTAGTGGACCTGTGGTTTCTTTCAGTTTACAAGCAGAGTTGGATTAGTTATGGTCCATATGTGTCAGAAACACAGTTCTTTTGTTCTGAGCACAACCACGTTTCCTCCTGTATTAGAGAATCTAGAAAGCAAGAGTGTCCTTCGTGCTCTGAAGCAGAGTGTGATCCATTGATGAGAACTATGCTGTGTGTTTCCCTGCAGAAATGGAGTTAAATCCCAGCCTCTGTGTCTTCCAACATGCAAGACTTCGTTTCAGGGAAGGGCAGTCACTTTTCAGCTCAAACGAACTACATCGTTCACGAAGCTCACACGTTACTCATCTTAACTGATAAGCATCGAATATTATAGGACAAGTGCTTTGTATCAGTTTCAGTAGCAGAGTTGGAATAGATATGGTCCGCATGTGTAGGAAACACCGTTCATTTGTTCTTAGCACACTCACGTTTGCTGCTGTATTAGGGAATCTAGAAAGCAAGAGCGTGCTTCTTGCTCTAAAGCAGAGTGTGATCCATGGATGAGAACTCTGCTGTGTGTTTCACTTCAGAATTGGAGTTAAATTCCAGGCTCTGTGTCTTCCTACAAGCAAGAATTCCTTTCGGTTAAGGGCAGTCACTTTTCAGCTCAAACGAACTACATCCTTCACGAAGTTCACACTTTTCTCATCTTAAATGACAAGCATTGGATGCTGGAGGACCTGTGCTTTTTATCAATTTCATAGGCAGAGTTGGACTCGATATGGTCCGAATGTGTAAGAAACACCGTTCTTGTGTTCTCAGCACACTCATGTTTCATGCTGTCTTAGAGACTCTAGAAAGCAAGAGCGTGCTTCCTGCTCTAAAGCAGAGTGTGATCTATATATGAGAACTCTGCTGTTTGTTTCACTTCAGAAATGGAGCTAAACCCCAAGCTCTGAGTCTTCCTACAAGCAACACTTCGTTTCACGTAAGGGCTGTTACTTTACAGCTCAAAGGAACTACATCGTTCCCGAAGCTCACACGTTTCTCCTCTTAAATGACAAGCATTGGATGCTCTAGGACCTGTGCAATGTATCAATTTCAGAGGCAGAGTTGGACTAGATATGGTCCGTATGTGTAGGAAACGCCTTTCTTTTGTTCTCAGCACACTCACGTTTCCTGCTGTCTAGAGACTCTAGAAAGCTAGAGTGTGCTTCTTGCTCTAAAGCAGAGTGTGATCAATGGATGAGAACTCTGCTGTGTTTTTGACTTCAGAAATGGAGTTAAATCCCAGGCTCTGAATATTCCTACAAACAACACTACGTTTCAGGAGTGCTGTTACTTTACAGCTCAAACGAACTACATCGTTCACGAAGCTCACACATTTCTCATCTTAACTGACAAGCATCGAATATTATAAGACCAGTGCTTTGTATCAGTTTCAGAAGCAGAGTTGGAATAGATATGGTCCGTATATGTAGGAAACACCGTTCATTTTCTCTTAGCACACTCACGTTTGCTGCTGTATTAGAGAATCTAGAAAGCAAGAGCGTGCTTCTTGCTCTAAAGCAGAGTGTGATCCATGGAAGAGAACTCTGCTGTGTGTTTCACTTCAGAAATTGAGTTAAATCCCAGGCTCTGAGTCTTCCTACAAACAAGACTTCGTTTCAGGGAAGGGCAGTTACTTTACAGCTCAAACGAACTACATCGTTCGCGAAGGTCACACGTTTCTCATCTTAAATGGCAAGCATTGGATCCTGGAGGACCTGTGCTTTGTATCAATTTCAGAGGCAGAGTTGGACTCGATATGGTCCGAATGTGTAAGAAACACCGTTCTTTTGTTCTCAGCACTCTCATGTTTCCTGCTGTCTTAGGGACTCTAGAAAGCTAGAGCGTGCTTCTTGCTCTAAAGCATTGTGTGATCAATGGATGAGAACTCTGCTGTGCGTTTCACTTCAGAAATGGAGTTCAATTCCAGTCTCTGTGTCTACCTACAAGCAAGAATTCCTTTCAAGTAAGGGCAGTCAGTTTTCAGCTCAAACGAACTACATCCTTCACGAAGCTCACACGTTTCTCATCTTAAATGACAAGCATTTTATGCTGGAGGACCTGTGCTTTTTAATCAATTTCAGAGGCAGTGTTGGACTCGATATGGTCCGAATGTGTAAGAAACACCGTTCTTGTGTTCTCAGCACACTCATGTTTCCTGCTGTCTTAGAGACTCTAGAAAGCAAGAGCGTGCTTCTTGCTCTAAAGCAGAGTGTGATCTATACATGAGAACTCTGCTGTGTGTTTCACTTCAGAAATGGAGTTCAACCCCAGGCTCTGAGTCTTCCTACAAGCAACAGGTCGTTTCAGGTAGGGCGGTCACTTTTCAGCTCAAACGAACTACATCCTTCACGAAGCTCACACTTTTCTCATCTTAAATGACAAGCATTGGATGCTGGAGGACCTGTGCTTTTATCAATTTCATAGGCAGAGTTGGACTCGATATGGTCCGAATGTGTAAGAAACACCGTTCTTGTGTTCTCAGCACACTCATGTTTCCTGCTGTATTAGGGAATCTAGAAAGCTAGAGCGTGCTTCTTGCTCTAAAGCATTGTGTGATCAATGGATGAGAACTCTGCTGTGTGTTTCCCTTCAAAAATGGAGTTCAATTCCAGGCTCTGTGTCTTCCTACAAACAAGACTTCGTTTCAGGGAAGGGCAGTTACATTACAGCTCAAAAGAACTACATCGTTCGCAAAACTCACACGTTTCTCATCTTAAATGACAAGCATTGGATCCTGGAGGACCTGTGCTTTGTATCAATTTCAGAGACAGAGTTGGACTCGATATGGTCCGAATGTGTAAGAAACACCGTTCTTTTGTTCTCAGCACACTCATGTTTCCTGCTGTCTTAGGGACTCTAGAAAGCTAGAGCGTGCTTCTTGCTCTAAAGCAGAGTGTGATAAATGGATGAGAACTCTGCTGTGTTTTTGACTTCAGAAATGGAGTTAAATCCCAGGCTCTGAATATTCCTACAAACAACACTTCCTTTCAGGAGTGCTGGTACTTTACAGCTCAAACGAACTACATCCTTCACGAAGCTCACACGTTTCTCATCTTAACTGACAAGCATCGAATATTATAGGACCAGTGCTTTGTATCAGTTTCAGAAGCAGAGTTGGAATAGATATGGTCCGTATATGTAGGAAACACCGTTCATTTACTCTTAGCACACTCACGTTTGCTGCTGTATTAGAGAATCTAGAAAGCAAGAGCGTGCTTCTTGCTCTAAAGCAGAGTGTGATCCATGGAAGAGAACTCTGCTGTGTGTTTCACTTCAGAAATGGAGTTAAATCCCAGGCTCTGAGTCTTCCTACAAACAAGACTTCGTTTCAGGGAAGGGCAGTTACTTTACAGCTCAAACGAACTACATCATTCGCGAAGCTCACACGTTTCTCATCTTAAATGACAAGCATTGGATCCTGGAGGACCTGTGCTTTGTATCAATTTCAGAGGCAGAGTTGGACTCGATATGGTCCGAATGTGTAAGAAACACCGTTCTTTTGTTCTCAGCACTCTGACGTTTCCTGCTGTCTTAAGGACTCTAGAAAGCAAGAGCGTGCTTCGTGCTCTAAAGCAGAGTGTGATCAATGGATGAGAACTCTGCTGTGTGTTTCACTTCAGAAATGGAGTTAAATTCCAGGCTCTGTGTCTTCCTACAAGCAAGAATTCCTTTCGGGTAAGGGCAGTTACTTTTCAGCTCAAACGAACTACATCCTTCACGAAGCTCACACTTTTCTCATCTTAAATGACAAGCATTGGATGCTGGAGGACCTGTGCTTTTATCAATTTCATAGGCAGAGTTGGACTCGATATGGTCCGAATGTGTAAGAAACACCGTTCTTGTGTTCTCAGCACACTCATGTTTCATGCTGTCTTAGAGAATCTAGAAAGCAAGAGCATGGTTCTTGCTCTATAGCAGAGTGTGACCTATATATGAGAACTCTGCTGTGTGTTTCACATCAGAAATGGAGTTAAACCCCAGGCTATGAGTCTTCCTACAAGCAACACGTCGTTTCAGGTAAGGGCAGATACTTTACAGCTCAAAGGAACTACATCGTTCCCGAAGCTCACACGTTTCTCATCTTAAATGACAAGCATTGGATGCTGGAGGACCTGTGCTTTGTATCAATTTCAGAGGTAGAGTTGGACTAGATATGGTCCGTATGTGTAGGAAACACCGTTCTTTTGTTCTCAGCACTCTCACGTTTCCTGCTGTCTTAGGGACTCTAGAAAGCTAGAGTGTGCTTATTGCTCTAAAGCAGAGTGTGATCAATGGATGAGAACTCTGCTGTGTGTTTCACTTCAGAAATGGAGTTAAATTCCAGGCTCTGTGTCTTCCTACAAGCAAGAATTCCTTTCAGGTAAGGGCTGTCACTTTTCAGCTCAAATTAACTACATCCTTCACGAAGCTCACAGTTTTCTCATCTTAAATGACAAGCATTGGATGCCGGAGGACCTGTGCTTTTTATCAATTTCATAGGCAGAGTTGGACTCGATATGGGCCGAATGTGTAAGAAACACCGTTCTTGTGTTCTCAGCATACTCATGTTTCATGCTGTCTTAGAGACTCTAGAAAGCAAGAGCGTGCTTCCTGCTCTAAAGCAGAGTGTGATCTATATATGAGAACTCTGCTGTGTGTTTCACTTCAGAAATGGAGCTAAACCCCAGGCTCTGAGTCTTCCTACAAGCAACACTTCCTTTCAGGTAAGGGCTGTTACTTTACAGCTCAAAGGAACTACATCGTTCCCAAAGCTCACACGTTTCTCATCTTAAATGAAAAGCATTGGATGTTAGAGGACCAGTGCTTTGTATCAGTTTCAGAAGCAGAGTTGGACTAGATATGGTCTGTACGTGTAGGAAACACCGTTCTTTTGTTCTCAGCACTCTCACGTTTCCTGCTGTCTTAGGGACTCTAGAAAGCTAGAGCGTGCTTCTTGCTCTAAAGCAGGGTGTGATCAATGGATGAGAACTCTGCTGTGTGTTTCACTTCAGAAATGGAGTTAAATTCCACGCTCTGTGTTTTCCTACAAGCAAGAATTCCTTTCGGGTAAGGGCAGTCACTTTTCAGCTCAAATGAACTACATCCTTCACGAAGCTCACAGTTTTCTCATCTTAAATGACAAGCATTGGATGCGGGAGGACCAGTGCGTTTTATCAATATCATAGGCAGAGTTGGTCTCGATATGGTCCGAATGTGTAAGAAACACCGTTCTTGTGTTCTCAGCACACTCATGTTTCATGCTGTCTTAGAGACTCTAGAAAGCAAGAGCGTGCTTCCTGCTCTAAAGCAGAGTGTGATCTATATATGAGAACTCTGCTGTGTGTTTCACTTCAGAAATGGAGCTAAACCCCAGGCTCTGAGTCTTCCTACAAGCAACACTTCGTTTCAGGTAAGGGCAGTTACTTTAAAGCTCAAACGAACTACATCGTTCACGAAGCTCACACGTTTCTCATCTTAAATGACAAGCATTGGATGCTGGAGGACCTGTGCTTTGTATCAATTTCAGAGGCAGAGTTGGACCCGATATGGTCCGAATGTGTAAGAAACACCGTTCTTTTGTTCTCAGCACACTCCTGTTTCCTGCTGTCTTAGGGACTCTAGAAAGCTAGAGCATGCTTCTTGCTCTAAAGCAGAGTGTGATCAATGGATGATAACTCTGCTGTGTTTTTGACTTCAGAAATGGAGTTAAACCCCAGGCTCTGAATATTCCTACAAACAACACTTTGTTTCAGGAGGGCTGTTACTTTACAGCTCAAACGAACTACATCGTTCACAAAGCTCACATGTTTCTCATCTTAATTGACAAGCATCGAATATTATAGGACCAGTGCTTTGTATCAGTTTCAGAATCAGAGTTGGAATAGATATGGTCTGTATGTGTAGGAAACACCGTTCATTTGTTCTTAGCACACTCACGTTTGCTGCTGTATTAGAGAATCTAGAAAGCAAGAGCGTGCTTCTTGCTCTAAAGCAGAGTGTGATCAATGGATGAGAAGTCTGCTGTGTTTTTCACTTCAGAAATGGAGTTAAATCCCAGGCTCTGATATTCCTACAAACAACACTTCGTTTCAGGAGGGCTGTTACTTTACAGCTCAAAGGAACTACATCATTCACGAAGCTCACACGTTTCTCATCTTAACTGATAAGCATCGAATATTATAGGACAAGTGCTTTGTATCAGTTTCTGAAGCAGAGTTGGACTAGATATGGTCCGTATGTGTAGGAAACACCGGTCATTTGTTCTTACCACACTCACGTTTGCTGCTGTATTAGGGAATCTAGAAAGCATGAGCGTGCCTCTTGCCCTAAAGCAGAGTGTGATCCATGGAAGAGAACTCTGCTGTGTTTTTCGCTTCAGAAATTGAGTTAAATCCCAGGCTCTGTGTCTTCCAACATGCAAGACTTCGTTTCAGGGAAGGGCAGTCACTTTTCAGCTCAAAAGAACTACATCGTTCACGAAGCTAACACATTTCTCATCTTAACTGACAAGCATTGGATGTTAGAGGACCAGTGCTTTGTATCAGTTTCAGAAGCAGAGTTGGACTAGATATGGTCCGTATGTGTAGGAAACACCGTTCTTTTGTTCTCAGCACTCTCACGTTTCCTGCTGTCTTAGGGACTCTAGAAAGCTAGAGTGTGCTTCTTGCTCTAAAGCAGAGTGTGATCAATGGATGAGAATTCTGCTGTGTGTTTCACTTCAGAAATGGAGTTAAATTCCAGGCTCTGTGTCTTCCTACAAGCAAGAATTCCTTTCGGGTAAGGGCAGTCACTTTTCAGCTCAAATGAACTACATCCTTCACGAAGCTCACAGTTTTCTCATCTTAAATGACAAACATTGTATGCGGGAGGACCTGTGCTTTTTATCAATTTCATAGGCAGAGTTGGACTCGATATGGTCCGAATGTGTAAGAAACACCGTTTTGTGTTCTCAGCACACTCATGTTTCATGCTGTCTTAGAGACTCTAGAAAGCAAGAGCGTGCTTCCTGCTCGAAAGCAGAGTGTGATCTATATATGAGAACTCTGCTGTGTGTTTCACTTCAGAAATGGAGCTAAACCCCAGGCTCTGAGTCTTCCTACAAGCAACACTTCGTTTCAGGTAAGGGCTGTTACTTTACAGCTCAAAGGAACTACATCGTTCCCGAAGCTCACACGTTTCTCATCTTAAATGACAAGCATTGGATGTTAGAGGACCAGTGCTTTGTATCAGTTTCAGAAGCAGAGTTGGACTCGATATGGTCCGAATGTGTAAGAAACACCGTTCTTTTGTTCTCAGCCCTCTCATGTTTCCTCCTGTCTTAGGGACTCTAGAAAGCTAGAGCGTGCTTCTTGCTCTAAAGCATTGTGTGATCAATGGATGAGAACTCTGCTGTGTGTTTCCATTCAGAAATGGAGTTCAATTCCAGGCTCTGTGTCTTCCTACAAGCAAGAATTCCTTTCAAGTAAGGGCAGTCAGTTTTCAGCTCAAACGAACTACATCCTTCACGATGCTCACACGTTTCTCATCTTAAATGACAAGCATTTTATGCTGGAGGACCTGGGCTTTGTATCAATTTCAGAGGCAGAGTTGGACTCGATATGGTCCGAATGTGTAAGAAACACCGTTCTTTTGTTCTTAGCACACTCCTGTTTCCTGCTGTCTTAGGGACTCTAGAAAGCTAGAGCATGCTTCTTGCTCTAAAGCAGAGTGTGATCAATGGATGAGAACTCTGCTGTGTTTTTGACTTCAGAAATGGAGTTAAATCCCAGGCTCTGAATATTCCTACAAACAACACTTCGTTTCAGGAGGGCTGTTACTTTACAGCTCAAACGAACTACATCGTTCACAAAGCTCACACGTTTCTCATCTTAACTGACAAGCATCGAATATTATAGGACCAGTGCTTTGTATCAGTTTCAGAAGCAGAGTTGGAATAGATATGGTCCGTATGTGTAGGAAACACCGTTCATTTGTTCTTAGCACACTCACGTTTGCTGCTGTATTAGAGAATCTAGAAAGCAAGAGCGTGCTTCTTGCTCTAAAGCAGAGTGTGATCCATGGAAGAGAACTCTACTGTGTTTTTCGCTTCAGAAATGGAGTTAAATCCCAGGCTCTGTGTCTTTCAACATGCAAGACTTCGTTTCAGGGAAGGGCAGTCACTTTTCAGCTCAAACGAAATACATCGTTCACGAAGCTCACACGTTTCTCATCTTAACTGACAAGCATCGGATGTTATAGGACCAGTGCTTTGTATCAGTTTCAGAAGCAGAGTTGCAATAGATATGGTCTGTATGTGTAGGAAACACCGTTCATTTGTTCTTAGCACACTCACGTTTGCTGCTGTATTAGGGAATCTAGAAAGAAGAGCGTGCTTCTTGCTCTAAAGCAGAGTGTGATCCATGGAAGAGAACTCTGCTGTGTTTTTCGCTTCAGAAAGGGAGTTAAATCCCAGGCTCTGTGTCTTCCAACATGCAAGACTTCGTTTCAGGGAAGGGCAGTCACTTTTCAGCTCAAACGAACTACATCGTTCACGAAGCTAACACGTTTCGCATCTTAACTGACAAGCATTGGATGTTACAGGACCAGTGCTTTGTATCAGTTTCAGAAGCAGAGTTGGACTAGATATGGTCCGTATGTGTAGGAAACACCGTTCTTTTGTTCTAAGCACTCTCACGTTTCCTGCCGTCTTAAGGACTCTAGAAAGCTAGAGCGTGCTTCTTGCTCTAAAGCAGAGTGTGATCAATGGATGAGAACTCTGCTGTGTGTTTCACTTCAGAAATGGAGTTAAATTCCACGCTCTGTGTCTTCCTACAAGCAAGAATTCCTTTCGGGTAAGGGCAGTCACTTTTCAGCTCAAATGAACTACATCCTTCACGAAGCTCACAGTTTTCTCATCTTAAATGACAAACATTGTATGCGGGAGGACCTGTGCTTTTTATCAATTTCATAGGCAGAGTTGGACTCGATATGGTCCGAATGTGTAAGAAACACCGTTTTGTGTTCTCAGCACACTCATGTTTCATGCTGTCTTAGAGACTCTAGAAAGCAAGAGCGTGCTTCCTGCTCGAAAGCAGAGTGTGATCTATATATGAGAACTCTGCTGTGTGTTTCACTTCAGAAATGGAGCTAAACCCCAGGCTCTGAGTCTTCCTACAAGCAACACTTCGTTTCAGGTAAGGGCTGTTACTTTACAGCTCAAAGGAACTACATCGTTCCCGAAGCTCACACGTTTCTCATCTTAAATGACAAGCATTGGATGTTAGAGGACCAGTGCTTTGTATCAGTTTCAGAAGCAGAGTTGGACTCGATATGGTCCGAATGTGTAAGAAACACCGTTCTTTTGTTCTCAGCCCTCTCATGTTTCCTCCTGTCTTAGGGACTCTAGAAAGCTAGAGCGTGCTTCTTGCTCTAAAGCATTGTGTGATCAATGGATGAGAACTCTGCTGTGTGTTTCCATTCAGAAATGGAGTTCAATTCCAGGCTCTGTGTCTTCCTACAAGCAAGAATTCCTTTCAAGTAAGGGCAGTCAGTTTTCAGCTCAAACGAACTACATCCTTCACGATGCTCACACGTTTCTCATCTTAAATGACAAGCATTTTATGCTGGAGGACCTGGGCTTTGTATCAATTTCAGAGGCAGAGTTGGACTCGATATGGTCCGAATGTGTAAGAAACACCGTTCTTTTGTTCTCAGCACACTCCTGTTTCCTGCTGTCTTAGGGACTCTAGAAAGCTAGAGCATGCTTCTTGCTCTAAAGCAGAGTGTGATCAATGGATGAGAACTCTGCTGTGTTTTTGACTTCAGAAATGGAGTTAAATCCCAGGCTCTGAATATTCCTACAAACAACACTTCGTTTCAGGAGGGCTGTTACTTTACAGCTCAAACGAACTACATCGTTCACAAAGCTCACACGTTTCTCATCTTAACTGACAAGCATCGAATATTATAGGACCAGTGCTTTGTATCAGTTTCAGAAGCAGAGTTGGAATAGATATGGTCCGTATGTGTAGGAAACACCGTTCATTTGTTCTTAGCACACTCACGTTTGCTGCTGTATTAGAGAATCTAGAAAGCAAGAGCGTGCTTCTTGCTCTAAAGCAGAGTGTGATCCATGGAAGAGAACTCTACTGTGTTTTTCGCTTCAGAAATGGAGTTAAATCCCAGGCTCTGTGTCTTTCAACATGCAAGACTTCGTTTCAGGGAAGGGCAGTCACTTTTCAGCTCAAACGAAATACATCGTTCACGAAGCTCACACGTTTCTCATCTTAACTGACAAGCATCGGATGTTATAGGACCAGTGCTTTGTATCAGTTTCAGAAGCAGAGTTGCAATAGATATGGTCTGTATGTGTAGGAAACACCGTTCATTTGTTCTTAGCACACTCACGTTTGCTGCTGTATTAGGGAATCTAGAAAGAAGAGCGTGCTTCTTGCTCTAAAGCAGAGTGTGATCCATGGAAGAGAACTCTGCTGTGTTTTTCGCTTCAGAAAGGGAGTTAAATCCCAGGCTCTGTGTCTTCCAACATGCAAGACTTCGTTTCAGGGAAGGGCAGTCACTTTTCAGCTCAAACGAACTACATCGTTCACGAAGCTAACACGTTTCGCATCTTAACTGACAAGCATTGGATGTTACAGGACCAGTGCTTTGTATCAGTTTCAGAAGCAGAGTTGGACTAGATATGGTCCGTATGTGTAGGAAACACCGTTCTTTTGTTCTAAGCACTCTCACGTTTCCTGCCGTCTTAGGGACTCTAGAAAGCTAGAGCGTGCTTCTTGCTCTAAAGCAGAGTGTGATCAATGGATGAGAACTCTGCTGTGTGTTTCACTTCAGAAATGGAGTTAAATTCCACGCTCTGTGTCTTCCTACAAGCAAGAATTCCTTTCGGGTAAGGGCAGTCACTTTTCAGCTCAAATGAACTACATCATTCACGAAGCTCACAGTTTTCTCATCTTAAATGACAAGCATTGGATGCGGGAGGACCTGTGCTTTTTATCAATTTCATAGGCAGAGTTGGACTCGATATGGTCCGAATGTGTAAGAAACACCGTTCTTGTGTTCTCAGCACACTCATGTTTCATGCTGTCTTAGAGACTCTAGAAAGCAAGAGCGTGCTTCCTGCTCTAAAGCAGAGTGTGATCTATATATGAGAACTCTGCTGTGTGTTTCACTTCAGAAATGGAGCTAACCCCCAGGCTCTGATTCTTCCTACAAGCAACAATTCGTTTCAGGTAAGGGCTGTTACTTTACAGCTCAAAGGAACTACATCGTTCCCGAAGCTCACACGTTTCTCATCTTAAATGACAAGCATTGGATGTTAGAGGACCAGTGCTTTGAATCAGTTTCAGAAGCAGTGTTGGACTAGATATGGTCCGTAAGTGTAGGAAACACCGTTCTTTTGTTCTCAGCACTCTCACGTTTCCTGCTGTCTTAGGGACTCTAGAAAGCTAGAGCATGCTTCTTGCTCTAAAGCAGAGTGTGATCAATGGATGAGAACTCTGCTGTGTGTTTCACTTCAGAAATGGAGTTAAATTCCAGGCTCTGTGTCTTCCTACAAGCAAGAATTCCTTTCGGGTAAGGGCAGTCACTTTTCAGCTCAAATGAACTACATCATTCACGAAGCTCACAGTTTTCTCATCTTAAATGACAAGCATTGGATGCGGGAGGACCTGTGCTTTATATCAATTTCATAGGCAGAGTTGGACTCGATATGGTCAGAATGTGTAAGAAACACCGTTCTTGTGTTCTTAGCACACTCATGTTTCCTGCTGTCTTAGAGACTCTAGAAAGCAAGAGCGTGCTTCTTGCTCTAAAGCAGAGTGTGATCTATATATGAGAACTATGCTGTGTGTTTCACTTCAGAAATGGAGTTAAACCCCAGGCTCTGAGTCTTCCTACAAGCAACACTTCATTTCAGATAAGGGAAGTTACTTTACAGCTCAAACGAACTACATCGTTCACAAAGCTCACACGTTTCTCATCTTAACTGACAAGCATCGAATATTATAGGACCAGTGCTTTGTATCAGTTTCAGAAGCAGAGTTGGAATAGATATGGTCCGTATGTGTAGGAAACACCGTTCATTTGTTCTTAGCACACACACGTTTGCTGCTGTATTAGAGAATCTAGAAAGCAAGAGCGTGCTTCTTGCTCTAAAGCAGAGTGTGATCCATGGAAGAGAACTCTACTGTGTTTTTCGCTTCAGAAATGGAGTTAAATCCCAGGCTCTGTGTCTTTCAACATGCAAGACTTCGTTTCAGGGAAGGGCAGTCAGTTTTCAGCTCAAACGAAATACATCGTTCACGAAGCTCACACGTTTCTCATCTTAACTGACAAGCATCGGATGTTATAGGACCAGTGCTTTGTATCAGTTTCAGAAGCAGAGTTGCAATAGATATGGTCTGTATGTGTAGGAAACACCGTTCATTTGTTCTTAGCACACTCACGTTTGCTGCTGTATTAGGGAATCTAGAAAGAAGAGCGTGCTTCTTGCTCTAAAGCAGAGTGTGATCCATGGAAGAGAACTCTGCTGTGTTTTTCGCTTCAGAAAGGGAGTTAAATCCCAGGCTCTGTGTCTTCCAACATGCAAGACTTCGTTTCAGGGAAGGGCAGTCACTTTTCAGCTCAAACGAACTACATCGTTCACGAAGCTAACACGTTTCGCATCTTAACTGACAAGCATTGGATGTTACAGGACCAGTGCTTTGTATCAGTTTCAGAAGCAGAGTTGGACTAGATATGGTCCGTATGTGTAGGAAACACCGTTCTTTTGTTCTAAGCACTCTCACGTTTCCTGCCGTCTTAAGGACTCTAGAAAGCTAGAGCGTGCTTCTTGCTCTAAAGCAGAGTGTGATCAATGGATGAGAACTCTGCTGTGTGTTTCACTTCAGAAATGGAGTTAAATTCCACGCTCTGTGTCTTCCTACAAGCAAGAATTCCTTTCGGGTAAGGGCAGTCACTTTTCAGCTCAAATGAACTACATCCTTCACGAAGCTCACAGTTTTCTCATCTTAAATGACAAACATTGTATGCGGGAGGACCTGTGCTTTTTATCAATTTCATAGGCAGAGTTGGACTCGATATGGTCCGAATGTGTAAGAAACACCGTTTTGTGTTCTCAGCACACTCATGTTTCATGCTGTCTTAGAGACTCTAGAAAGCAAGAGCGTGCTTCCTGCTCGAAAGCAGAGTGTGATCTATATATGAGAACTCTGCTGTGTGTTTCACTTCAGAAATGGAGCTAAACCCCAGGCTCTGAGTCTTCCTACAAGCAACACTTCGTTTCAGGTAAGGGCTGTTACTTTACAGCTCAAAGGAACTACATCGTTCCCGAAGCTCACACGTTTCTCATCTTAAATGACAAGCATTGGATGTTAGAGGACCAGTGCTTTGTATCAGTTTCAGAAGCAGAGTTGGACTCGATATGGTCCGAATGTGTAAGAAACACCGTTCTTTTGTTCTCAGCCCTCTCATGTTTCCTCCTGTCTTAGGGACTCTAGAAAGCTAGAGCGTGCTTCTTGCTCTAAAGCATTGTGTGATCAATGGATGAGAACTCTGCTGTGTGTTTCCATTCAGAAATGGAGTTCAATTCCAGGCTCTGTGTCTTCCTACAAGCAAGAATTCCTTTCAAGTAAGGGCAGTCAGTTTTCAGCTCAAACGAACTACATCCTTCACGATGCTCACACGTTTCTCATCTTAAATGACAAGCATTTTATGCTGGAGGACCTGGGCTTTGTATCAATTTCAGAGGCAGAGTTGGACTCGATATGGTCCGAATGTGTAAGAAACACCGTTCTTTTGTTCTCAGCACACTCCTGTTTCCTGCTGTCTTAGGGACTCTAGAAAGCTAGAGCATGCTTCTTGCTCTAAAGCAGAGTGTGATCAATGGATGAGAACTCTGCTGTGTTTTTGACTTCAGAAATGGAGTTAAATCCCAGGCTCTGAATATTCCTACAAACAACACTTCGTTTCAGGAGGGCTGTTACTTTACAGCTCAAACGAACTACATCGTTCACAAAGCTCACACGTTTCTCATCTTAACTGACAAGCATCGAATATTATAGGACCAGTGCTTTGTATCAGTTTCAGAAGCAGAGTTGGAATAGATATGGTCCGTATGTGTAGGAAACACCGTTCATTTGTTCTTAGCACACTCACGTTTGCTGCTGTATTAGAGAATCTAGAAAGCAAGAGCGTGCTTCTTGCTCTAAAGCAGAGTGTGATCCATGGAAGAGAACTCTACTGTGTTTTTCGCTTCAGAAATGGAGTTAAATCCCAGGCTCTGTGTCTTTCAACATGCAAGACTTCGTTTCAGGGAAGGGCAGTCACTTTTCAGCTCAAACGAAATACATCGTTCACGAAGCTCACACGTTTCTCATCTTAACTGACAAGCATCGGATGTTATAGGACCAGTGCTTTGTATCAGTTTCAGAAGCAGAGTTGCAATAGATATGGTCTGTATGTGTAGGAAACACCGTTCATTTGTTCTTAGCACACTCACGTTTGCTGCTGTATTAGGGAATCTAGAAAGAAGAGCGTGCTTCTTGCTCTAAAGCAGAGTGTGATCCATGGAAGAGAACTCTGCTGTGTTTTTCGCTTCAGAAAGGGAGTTAAATCCCAGGCTCTGTGTCTTCCAACATGCAAGACTTCGTTTCAGGGAAGGGCAGTCACTTTTCAGCTCAAACGAACTACATCGTTCACGAAGCTAACACGTTTCGCATCTTAACTGACAAGCATTGGATGTTACAGGACCAGTGCTTTGTATCAGTTTCAGAAGCAGAGTTGGACTAGATATGGTCCGTATGTGTAGGAAACACCGTTCTTTTGTTCTAAGCACTCTCACGTTTCCTGCCGTCTTAGGGACTCTAGAAAGCTAGAGCGTGCTTCTTGCTCTAAAGCAGAGTGTGATCAATGGATGAGAACTCTGCTGTGTGTTTCACTTCAGAAATGGAGTTAAATTCCACGCTCTGTGTCTTCCTACAAGCAAGAATTCCTTTCGGGTAAGGGCAGTCACTTTTCAGCTCAAATGAACTACATCATTCACGAAGCTCACAGTTTTCTCATCTTAAATGACAAGCATTGGATGCGGGAGGACCTGTGCTTTTTATCAATTTCATAGGCAGAGTTGGACTCGATATGGTCCGAATGTGTAAGAAACACCGTTCTTGTGTTCTCAGCACACTCATGTTTCATGCTGTCTTAGAGACTCTAGAAAGCAAGAGCGTGCTTCCTGCTCTAAAGCAGAGTGTGATCTATATATGAGAACTCTGCTGTGTGTTTCACTTCAGAAATGGAGCTAACCCCCAGGCTCTGATTCTTCCTACAAGCAACAATTCGTTTCAGGTAAGGGCTGTTACTTTACAGCTCAAAGGAACTACATCGTTCCCGAAGCTCACACGTTTCTCATCTTAAATGACAAGCATTGGATGTTAGAGGACCAGTGCTTTGAATCAGTTTCAGAAGCAGTGTTGGACTAGATATGGTCCGTAAGTGTAGGAAACACCGTTCTTTTGTTCTCAGCACTCTCACGTTTCCTGCTGTCTTAGGGACTCTAGAAAGCTAGAGCATGCTTCTTGCTCTAAAGCAGAGTGTGATCAATGGATGAGAACTCTGCTGTGTGTTTCACTTCAGAAATGGAGTTAAATTCCAGGCTCTGTGTCTTCCTACAAGCAAGAATTCCTTTCGGGTAAGGGCAGTCACTTTTCAGCTCAAATGAACTACATCATTCACGAAGCTCACAGTTTTCTCATCTTAAATGACAAGCATTGGATGCGGGAGGACCTGTGCTTTATATCAATTTCATAGGCAGAGTTGGACTCGATATGGTCAGAATGTGTAAGAAACACCGTTCTTGTGTTCTTAGCACACTCATGTTTCCTGCTGTCTTAGAGACTCTAGAAAGCAAGAGCGTGCTTCTTGCTCTAAAGCAGAGTGTGATCTATATATGAGAACTATGCTGTGTGTTTCACTTCAGAAATGGAGTTAAACCCCAGGCTCTGAGTCTTCCTACAAGCAACACTTCATTTCAGATAAGGGAAGTTACTTTACAGCTCAAACGAACTACATCGTTCACAAAGCTCACACGTTTCTCATCTTAACTGACAAGCATCGAATATTATAGGACCAGTGCTTTGTATCAGTTTCAGAAGCAGAGTTGGAATAGATATGGTCCGTATGTGTAGGAAACACCGTTCATTTGTTCTTAGCACACACACGTTTGCTGCTGTATTAGAGAATCTAGAAAGCAAGAGCGTGCTTCTTGCTCTAAAGCAGAGTGTGATCCATGGAAGAGAACTCTACTGTGTTTTTCGCTTCAGAAATGGAGTTAAATCCCAGGCTCTGTGTCTTTCAACATGCAAGACTTCGTTTCAGGGAAGGGCAGTCAGTTTTCAGCTCAAACGAAATACATCGTTCACGAAGCTCACACGTTTCTCATCTTAACTGACAAGCATCGGATGTTATAGGACCAGTGATTTGTATCAGTTTCAGAAGCAGAGTTGCAATAGATATGGTCCGTATGTGTAGGAAACCCCGTTCATTTGTTCTTAGCACACTCACATTTGCTGCTGTATTAGGGAATCTAGAAAGAAGAGCGTGCTTCTTGCTCTAAAGCAGAGTGTGATCCATGGAAGAGAACTCTGCTGTGTTTTTCGCTTCAGAAAGGGAGTTAAATCACAGGCTCTGTGTCTTCCAACATGCAAGACTTCGTTTCAGGGAAGGGCAGTTACTTTTCAGCTCAAACGAACTACATCGTTCACGTAGCTCACACGTTTCTCATCTTAACTGACAAGCATCGGATGTTATAGGACCAGTGCTTTGTATCAGTTTCAGAAGCAGAGTTGGAATAGATATGGTCCGTATGTGTAGGAAACACCGTTCATTTGTTCTTAGCACACTCACGTTTGCTGCTGTATTAGAGAATCTAGAAAGCAAGAGCGTGCTTCTTGCTATAAAGCAGAGTGTGATCCATGGAAGAGAACTCTGCTGTGTGTTTCCCTTCAGCAATGGAGTTAAATCCCAGGCTCTGTGTCTTCCAACATGCAAGACTTCGTTTCAGGGAAGGGCAGTCACTTTTCAGCTCAAAAGAACTACATCGTTCACGAAGCTAACACGTTTCGCATCTTAACTGACAAGCATTGGATGTTAGAGGACCAGTGCTTTGTATCAGTTTCAGAAGCAGAGTTGGAATAGATATGGTCCGTATGTGTAGGAAACACCGTTCTTTTGTTCTCAGCACTCTCACGTTTCCTGCCGTCTTAGGGACTCTAGAAAGCTAGAGCGTGCTTCTTGCTCTAAAGCAGAGTGTGATCAATGGATGAGAACTCTGCTGTGTGTTTCACTTCAGAAATGGAGTTAAATTCCACGCTCTGTGTCTTCCTACAAGCAAGAATTCCTTTCGGGTAAGGGCAGTCACTTTTCAGCTCAAATGAACTACATCATTCACGAAGCTCACAGTTTTCTCATCTTAAATGACAAGCATTGGATGCGGGAGGACCTGTGCTTTTTATCAATTTCATAGGCAGAGTTGGACTCGATATGGTCCGAATGTGTAAGAAACACCGTTCTTGTGTTCTCAGCACACTCATGTTTCATGCTGTCTTAGAGACTCTAGAAAGCAAGAGCGTGCTTCCTGCTCTAAAGCAGAGTGTGATCTATATATGAGAACTCTGCTGTGTGTTTCACTTCAGAAATGGAGCTAACCCCCAGGCTCTGATTCTTCCTACAAGCAACAATTCGTTTCAGGTAAGGGCTGTTACTATACAGCTCAAAGGAACTACATCGTTCCCGAAGCTCACACGTTTCTCATCTTAAATGACAAGCATTGGATGTTAGAGGACCAGTGCTTTGAATCAGTTTCAGAAGCAGTGTTGGACTAGATATGGTCCGTAAGTGTAGGAAACACCGTTCTTTTGTTCTCAGCACTCTCACGTTTCCTGCTGTCTTAGGGACTCTAGAAAGCTAGAGCATGCTTCTTGCTCTAAAGCAGAGTGTGATCAATGGATGAGAACTCTGCTGTGTGTTTCACTTCAGAAATGGAGTTAAATTCCAGGCTCTGTGTCTTCCTACAAGCAAGAATTCCTTTCGGGTAAGGGCAGTCACTTTTCAGCTCAAATGAACTACATCATTCACGAAGCTCACAGTTTTCTCATCTTAAATGACAAGCATTGGATGCGGGAGGACCTGTGCTTTATATCAATTTCATAGGCAGAGTTGGACTCGATATGGTCAGAATGTGTAAGAAACACCGTTCTTGTGTTCTTAGCACACTCATGTTTCCTGCTGTCTTAGAGACTCTAGAAAGCAAGAGCGTGCTTCTTGCTCTAAAGCAGAGTGTGATCTATATATGAGAACTATGCTGTGTGTTTCACTTCAGAAATGGAGTTAAACCCCAGGCTCTGAGTCTTCCTACAAGCAACACTTCATTTCAGATAAGGGAAGTTACTTTACAGCTCAAACGAACTACATCGTTCACAAAGCTCACACGTTTCTCATCTTAACTGACAAGCATCGAATATTATAGGACCAGTGCTTTGTATCAGTTTCAGAAGCAGAGTTGGAATAGATATGGTCCGTATGTGTAGGAAACACCGTTCATTTGTTCTTAGCACACACACGTTTGCTGCTGTATTAGGGAATCTAGAAACAAGAGCGTGCTTCTTGCTCTAAAGCAGAGTGTGATCCATGGAAGAGAACTCTGCTGTGTTTTTCGCTTCAGAAAGGGAGTTAAATCACAGGCTCTGTGTCTTCCAACATGCAAGACTTCGTTTCAGGGAAGGGCAGTCACTTTTCAGCTCAAACGAACTACATCGTTCACGTAGCTCACACGTTTCTCATCTTAACTGACAAGCATCGGATGTTATAGGACCAGTGCTTTGTATCAGTTTCAGAAGCAGAGTTGGAATAGATATGGTCCGTATGTGTAGGAAACACCGTTCATTTGTTCTTAGCACACTCACGTTTGCTGCTGTATTAGAGAATCTAGAAAGCAAGAGCGTGCTTCTTGCTATAAAGCAGAGTGTGATCCATGGAAGAGAACTCTGCTGTGTGTTTCCCTTCAGCAATGGAGTTAAATCCCAGGCTCTGTGTCTTCCAACATGCAAGACTTCGTTTCAGGGAAGGGCAGTCACTTTTCAGCTCAAAAGAACTACATCGTTCACGAAGCTAACACGTTTCGCATCTTAACTGACAAGCATTGGATGTTAGAGGACCAGTGCTTTGTATCAGTTTCAGAAGCAGAGTTGGAATAGATATGGTCCGTATGTGTAGGAAACACCGTTCTTTTGTTCTCAGCACTCTCACGTTTCCTGCCGTCTTAGGGACTCTAGAAAGCTAGAGCGTGCTTCTTGCTCTAAAGCAGAGTGTGATCAATGGATGAGAACTCTGCTGTGTGTTTCACTTCAGAAATGGAGTTAAATTCCACGCTCTGTGTCTTCCTACAAGCAAGAATTCCTTTCGGGTAAGGGCAGTCACTTTTCAGCTCAAATGAACTACATCATTCACGAAGCTCACAGTTTTCTCATCTTAAATGACAAGCATTGGATGCGGGAGGACCTGTGCTTTTTATCAATTTCATAGGCAGAGTTGGACTCGATATGGTCCGAATGTGTAAGAAACACCGTTCTTGTGTTCTCAGCACACTCATGTTTCATGCTGTCTTAGAGACTCTAGAAAGCAAGAGCGTGCTTCCTGCTCTAAAGCAGAGTGTGATCTATATATGAGAACTCTGCTGTGTGTTTCACTTCAGAAATGGAGCTAAACCCCAGGCTCTGAGTCTTCCTACAAGCAACACTTCATTTCAGGTAAGGGCTGCTACTTTACAGCTCACAGGAACTACATCGTTCCCGAAGCTCACACGTTTCTCATCTTAAATGACAAGCATTGGATGTTAGAGGACCAGTGCTTTGTATCAGTTTCAGAAGCAGAGTTGGACTCGATATGGTCCGAATGTGTAAGAAACACCGTTCTTTTGTTCTCAGCCCTCTCATGTTTCCTGCTGTCTTAGGGACTCTAGAAAGCTAGAGCGTGCTTCTTGCTCTAAAGCATTGTGTGATCAATGGATGAGAACTCTGCTGTGTGTTTCCCTTCAGAAATGGAGTTCAATTCCAGGCTCTGTGTCTTCCTACAAGCAAGAATTCCTTTCAAGTAAGGGCAGTCAGTTTTCAGCTCAAACGAACTACATCCTTCACGAAGCTCACACGTTTCTCATCTTAAATGACAAGCATTTTATGCTGGAGGACCTGTGCTTTTTTATCAATTTCAGAGGCAGAGTTGGACTCGATATGGTCCGAATGTGTAAGGAACACCATTCTTGTGTTCTCAGCACACTCATGTTTCCTGCTGTCTTAGAGACTCTAGAAAGCAAGAGCGTGCTTCTTGCTCTAAAGCAGAGTGTGATCTATATATGAGAACTATGCTGTGTGTTTCACTTCAGAAATGGAGTTAAACCCCAGGCTCTGAGTCTTCCTACAAGCAACACTTCATTTCAGGTAAGGGAAGTTACTTTACAGCTCAAACGAACTACATCGTTCAAGAAGCTCACATGTTTCTCATCTTAAATGACAAGCATTGGATGCTGGAGGACCTGTGCTTTGTATCAATTTCAGAGGCAGAGTTGGACTCGATATGGTCCGAATGTGTAAGAAACACCGTTCTTTTGTTCTCAGCATACTCCTGTTTCCTGCTGTCTTAGGGACTCTAGAAAGCTAGAGCATGCTTCTTGCTCTAAAGCAGAGTGTGATCAATGGATGAGAACTCTGCTGTGTTTTTGACTTCAGAAATGGAGTTAAATCCCAGGCTCTGAATATTCCTACAAACAACACTTCGTTTCAGGAGGGCTGTTACTTTACAGCTCAAACGAACTACATCGTTCACAAAGCTCACACGTTTCTCATCTTAACTGACAAGCATCGAATATTATAGGACCAGTGCTTTGTATCAGTTTCAGAAGCAGAGTTGTACTAGATATGGTCCGTATGTGTAGGAAACACCGTTCATTTGTTCTTAGCACACTCACGTTTGCTGCTGTATTAGGGAATCTAGAAACAAGAGCGTGCTTCTTGCTCTAAAGCAGAGTGTGATCCATGGAAGAGAACTCTGCTGTGTTTTTCGCTTCAGAAAGGGAGTTAAATCCCAGGCTCTGTGTCTTCCAACATGCAAGACTTCGTATCAGGGAAGGGCAGTCACTTTTCAGCTCAAACGAACTACATCGTTCACGTAGCTCACACGTTTCTCATCTTAACTGACAAGCATCGGATGTTATAGGACCAGTGCTTTGTATCAGTTTCAGAAGCAGAGTTGGAATAGATATGGTCCGTATGTGTAGGAAACACCGTTCATTTGTTCTTAGCACACTCACGTTTGCTGCTGTATTAGAGAATCTAGAAAGCAAGAGCGTGCTTCTTGCTATAAAGCAGAGTGTGATCCATGGAAGAGAACTCTGCTGTGTGTTTCCCTTCAGCAATGGAGTTAAATCCCAGGCTCTGTGTCTTCCAACATGCAAGACTTCGTTTCAGGGAAGGGCAGTCACTTTTCAGCTCAAAAGAACTACATCGTTCACGAAGCTAACACGTTTCGCATCTTAACTGACAAGCATTGGATGTTAGAGGACCAGTGCTTTGTATCAGTTTCAGAAGCAGAGTTGGACTAGATATGGTCCGTATGTGTAGGAAACACCGTTCATTTGTTCTTAGCACACTCACGTTTGCTGCTGTATTAGAGAATCTAGAAAGCAAGAGCGTGCTTCTTGCTCTAAAGCAGAGTGTGATCAATGGATGAGAAGTCTGCTGTGTTTTTCACTTCAGAAATGGAGTTAAATCCCAGGCTCTGATATTCCTACAAACAACACTTCGTTTCAGGAGGGCTGTTACTTTACAGCTCAAACGAACTACATCATTCACAAAGCTCACACGTTTCTCATCTTAACTGATAAGCATCGAATATTATAGGACAAGTGCTTTGTATCAGTTTCTGAAGCAGAGTTGGACTAGATATGGTCCGTATGTGTAGGAAACACCGGTCATTTGTTCTTAGCACACTCACGTTTGCTGCTGTATTAGGGAATCTAGAAAGCAAGAGCGTGCCTCTTGCCCTAAAGCAGAGTGTGATCCATGGAAGAGAACTCTGCTGTGTTTTTCGCTTCAGAAATGGAGTTAAATCCCAGGCTCTGTGTCTTCCAACATGCAAGACTTCGTTTCAGGGAAGGGCAGTCACTTTTCAGCTCAAAAGAACTACATCGTTCACGAAGCTAACACGTTTCTCATCTTAACTGACAAGCATTGGATGTTAGAAGACCAGTGCTTTGTATCAGTTTCAGAAGCAGAGTTGGACTAGATATGGTCCGCATGTGTAGGAAACACCGTTCTTTTGTTCTCAGCACTCTCACGTTTCCTGCTGTCTTAGGGACTCTAGAAAGCTAGAGTGTGCTTCTTGCGCTAAAGCAGAGTGTGATCAATGGATGAGAACTCTGCTGTGTGTTTCACTTCAGAAATGGAGTTAAATTCCAGGCTCTGTGTCTTCCTACAAGCAAGAATTCCTTTCGGGTAAGGGCAGTCAGTTTTCAGCTCAAATGAACTACATCCTTCACGAAGCTCACAGTTTTCTCATCTTAAATGACAAACATTGGATGCGGGAGGACCTTTGCTTTTTATCAATTTCATAGGCAGAGTTGGACTCGATATGGTCCGAATGTGTAAGAAACACCGTTCTTGTGTTCTCAGCACACTCATGTTTCATGCTGTCTTAGAGACTCTAGAAAGCAAGAGCGTGCTTCCTGCTCTAAAGCAGAGTGTGATCTATATATGAGAACTCTGCTGTGTGTTTCACTTCAGAAATGGAGCTAAACCCCAGGCTCTGAGTCTTCCTACAATCAACACTTCGTTTCAGGTAAGGGCTGTTACTTTACAGCTCAAAGGAACTACATCGTTCCCGAAGCTCACACGTTTCTCATCTTAAATGACAAGCATTGGATGTTAGAGGACCAGTGCTTTGTATCAGTTTCAGAAGCAGAGTTGGACTCGATATGGTCCGAATTTGTAAGAAACACCGTTCTTTTGTTCTCAGCCCTCTCATGTTTCCTCCTGTCTTAGGGACTCTAGAAAGCTAGAGCGTGCTTCTTGCTCTAAAGCATTGTGTGATCAATGGATGAGAACTCTGCTGTGTTTCCCTTCAGAAATGGAGTTCAATTCCAGGCTCTGTGTCTTCCTACAAGCAAGAATTCCTTTCAAGTAAGGGCAGTCAGTTTTCAGCTCAAACGAACTACATCCTTCACGAAGCTCAAACGTTTCTCATCTTAAATGACAAGCATTTTATGCTGGAGGACCTGTGCTTTGTATCAATTTCAGAGGCAGAGTTGGACTCGATATGGTCCGAATGTGTAAGAAACACCGTTCTTTTGTTCTCAGCACACTCCTGTTTCCTGCTGTCTTAGGGACTCTAGAAAGCTAGAGCATGCTTCTTGCTCTAAAGCAGAGTGTGATCAATGGATGAGAACTCTGCTGTGTTTTTGACTTCAGAAATGGAGTTAAATCCCAGGCTCTGAATATTCCTACAAACAACACTTCGTTTCAGGAGGGCTGTTACTTTACAGCTCAAACGAACTACATCGTTCACAAAGCTCACACGTTTCTCATCTTAACTGACAAGCATCGAATATTATAGGACCAGAGCTTTGTATCAGTTTCAGAAGCAGAGTTGGAATAGATATGGTCCGTATGTGTAGGAAACACCGTTCATTTGTTCTTAGCACACTCACGTTTGCTGCTGTATTAGGGAATCTAGAAAGCAAGAGCGTGCTTCTTGCTCTAAAGCAGAGTGTGATCCATGGAAGAGAACTCTACTGTGTTTTTCGCTTCAGAAATGGAGTTAAATCCCAGGCTCTGTGTCTTTCAACATGCAAGACTTCGTTTCAGGGAAGGGCAGTCACTTTTCAGCTCAAACGAAATACATCGTTCACGAAGCTCACACGTTTCTCATCTTAACTGACAAGCATCGGATGTTATAGGACCAGTGCTTTGTATCAGTTTCAGAAGCAGAGTTGCAATAGATATGGTCCGTATGTGTAGGAAACACCGTTCATTTGTTCTTAGCACACTCACGTTTGCTGCTGTATTAGGGAATCTAGAAACAAGAGCGTGCTTCTTGCTCTAAAGCAGAGTGTGATCCATGGAAGAGAACTCTGCTGTGTTTTTCGCTTCAGAAAGGGAGTTAAATCCCAGGCTCTGTGTCTTCCAACATGCACGACTTCGTTTCAGGGAAGGGCAGTCACTTTTCAGCTCAAACGAACTACATCGTTCACGTAGCTCACACGTTTCTCATCTTAACTGACAAGCATCGGATGTTATAGGACCAGTGCTTTGTATCAGTTTCAGAAGCAGAGTTGGAATAGATATGGTCCGTATGTGTAGGAAACACCGTTCATTTGTTCTTAGCACACTCACGTTTGCTGCTGTATTAGAGAATCTAGAAAGCAAGAGCGTGCTTCTTGGTATAAAGCAGAGTGTGATCCATGGAAGAGAACTCTGCTGTGTGTTTCCCTTCAGCAATGGAGTTAAATCCCAGGCTCTGTGTCTTCCAACATGCAAGACTTCGTTTCAGGGAAGGACAGTCACTTTTCAGCTCAAATGAACTACATCCTTCACGAAGCTCACAGTTTTCTCATCTTAAATGACAAGCATTGGATGCGGGAGGACCTGTGCTTTTTATCAATTTCATAGGCAGAGTTGGAATCGATATGGTCCGAATGTGTAAGAAACACCGTTCTTGTGTTCTCAGCACACTCATGTTTCATGCTGTCTTAGAGACTCTAGAAAGCAAGAGCGTGCTTCCTGCTCTAAAGCAGAGTGTGATCTATATATGAGAACTCTGCTGTGTGTTTCACTTCAGAAATGGAGCTAAACCCCAGGCTCTGAGTCTTCCTACAAGCAACACTTCATTTCAGGTAAGGGCTGTTACTTTACAGCTCACAGGAACTACATCGTTCCCGAAGCTCACACGTTTCTCATCTTAAATGACAAGCATTGGATGTTAGAGGACCAGTGCTTTGTATCAGTTTCAGAAGCAGAGTTGGACTCGATATGGTCCGAATGTGTAAGAAACACCGTTCTTTTGTTCTCAGCCCTCTCATGTTTCCTGCAGTCTTAGGGACTCTAGAAAGCTAGAGCGTGCTTCTTGCTCTAAAGCATTGTGTGATCAATAGATGAGAACTCTGCTGTGTGTTTCCCTTCAGAAATGGAGTTCAATTCCAGGCTCTGTGTCTTCCTACAAGCAAGAATTCCTTTCAAGTAAGGGCAGTCAGTTTTCAGCTCAAACGAACAACATCCTTCACGAAGCTCACACGTTTCTCATCTTAAATGACAAGCATTTTATGCTGGAGGACCTGTGCTTTTTATCAATTTCAGAGGCAGAGTTGGACTCGATATGGTCCGAATGTGTAAGAAACACCGTTCTTGTGTTCTCAGCACACTCATGTTTCCTGCTGTCTTAGAGACTCTAGAAAGCAAGAGCGTGCTTCTTGCTCTAAAGCAGAGTGTGATCTATATATGAGAACTATGCTGTGTGTTTCACTTCAGAAATGGAGTTAAACCCCAGGCTCTGAGTCTTCCTACAAGCAACATTTCATTTCAGGTAAGGGAAGTTACTTTACAGCTCAAACGAACTACATCGTTCAAGAAGCTCACACGTTTCTCATCTTAAATGACAAGCATTGGATGCTGGAGGACCTGTGCTTTGTATCAATTTCAGAGGCAGAGTTGGACTCGATATGGTCCGAATGTGTAAGAAACACCGTTCTTTTGTTCTCAGCATACTCCTGTTTCCTGCTGTCTTAGGGAATCTAGAAAGCTAGAGCATGCTTCTTGCTCTAAAGCAGAGTGTGATCAATGGATGAGAACTCTGCTGTGTTTTTGACTTCAGAAATGGAGTTAAATCCCAGGCTCTGAATATTCCTACAAACAACACTTCGTTTCAGGAGGGCTGTTACTTTACAGCTCAAACGAACTACATCGTTCACAAAGCTCACACGTTTCTCATCTTAACTGACAAGCATCGAATATTATAGGACCAGTGCTTTGTATCAGTTTCAGAAGCAGAGTTGTACTAGATATGGTCCGTATGTGTAGGAAACACCGTTCATTTGTTCTTAGCACACTCACGTTTGCTGCTGTCTTAGAGAATCTAGAAAGCAAGAGCGTGCTTCTTGCTATAAAGCAGAGTGTGATCCATGGAAGAGAACTCTGCTGTATGTTTCCCTTCAGCAATGGAGTTAAATCCCAGGCTCTGAGTCTTCCAACATGCAAGACTTCGTTTCAGGGATGGGCAGTCACTTTTCAGCTCAAAAGAACTACATCGTTCACGAAGCTCACACGTTTCTCATCTTAACTGACAAGCATTGCATGTTAGAGGACCAGTGCTTTGTATCAGTTTCAGAAGCAGAGTTGGACTAGATATGGTCCGTATGTGTAGGAAACACCGTTCTTTTGTTCTCAGCACTCTCACGTTTCCTGCCGTCTTAGGGACTCTAGAAAGCTAGAGCGTGCTTCTTGCTCTAAAGCAGAGTGTGATCAATGGATGAGAACTCTGCTGTGTGTTTCACTTCAGAAAGGGAGCTAAACCCCAGGCTCTGAGTCTTCCTACAAGCAACACTTCATTTCAGGTAAGGGCTGCTACTTTACAGCTCACAGGAACTACATCGTTCCCGAAGCTCACACGTTTCTCATCTTAAATGACAAGCATTGGATGTTAGAGGACCAGTGCTTTGTATCAGTTTCAGAAGCAGAGTTGGACTCGATATGGTCCGAATGTGTAAGAAACACCGTTCTTTTGTTCTCAGCCCTCTCATGTTTCCTGCTGTCTTAGGGACTCTAGAAAGCTAGAGCGTGCTTCTTGCTCTAAAGCATTGTGTGATCAATGGATGAGAACTCTGCTGTGTGTTTCCCTTCAGAAATGGAGTTCAATTCCAGGCTCTGTGTCTTCCTACAAGCAAGAATTCCTTTCAAGTAAGGGCAGTCAGTTTTCAGCTCAAACGAACAACATCCTTCACGAAGCTCACAGTTTTCTCATCTTAAATGACAAGCATTTTATGCTGGAGGACCTGTGCTTTTTTATCAATTTCAGAGGCAGAGTTGGACTCGATATGGTCCGAAAGTGTAAGAAACACCATTCTTGTGTTCTCAGCACACTCATGTTTCCTGCTGCCTTAGAGACTCTAGAAAGCAAGAGCGTGCTTCTTGCTCTAAAGCAGAGTGTGATCTATATATGAGAACTATGCTGTGTGTTTCACTTCAGAAATGGAGTTAAACCCCAGGCTCTGAGTCTTCCTACAAGCAACACTTCATTTCAGGTAAGGGAAGTTACTTACAGCTCAAACGAACTACATCGTTCAAGAAGCTCACACGTTTCTCATCTTAAATGACAAGCATTGGATGCTGGAGGACCTGTGCTTTGTATCAATTTCAGAGGCAGAGTTGGACTCGATATGGTCCGAATGTGTAAGAAACACCGTTCTTTTGTTTTCAGCATACTCCAGTTTCCTGCTGTCTTAGGGACTATAGAAAGCTAGAGCATGCTTCTTGCTCTAAAGCAGAGTGTGATCAATGGATGAGAACTCTGCTGTGTTTTTGACTTCAGAAATGGAGTTAAATCCCAGGCTCTGAATATTCCTACAAACAACACTTCGTTTCAGGAGGGCTGTTACTTTACAGCTCAAACGAACTACATCGTTCACAAAGCTCACACGTTTCTCATCTTAACTGACAAGCATCGAATATTATAAGACCAGTGCTTTGTATCAGTTTCAGAAGCAGAGTTGTACTAGATATGGTCCGTATGTGTAGGAAACACCGTTCATTTGTTCTTAGCACACTCACGTTTGCTGCTGTATTAGGGAATCTAGAAACAAGAGCGTGCTTCTTGCTCTAAAGCAGAGTGTGATCCATGGAAGAGAACTCTGCTGTGTTTTTCGCTTCAGAAAGGGAGTTAAATCCCAGGCTCTGTGTCTTCCAACATGCACGACTTCGTTTCAGGGAAGGGCAGTCACTTTTCAGCTCAAACGAACTACATCGTTCACGTAGCTCACACGTTTCTCATCTTAACTGACAAGCATCGGATGTTATAGGACCAGTGCTTTGTATCAGTTTCAGAAGCAGAGTTGGAATAGATATGGTCCGTATGTGTAGGAAACACTGTTCATTTGTTCTTAGCACACTCACGTTTGCTGCTGTATTAGAGAATCTAGAAAGCAAGAGCGTGCTTCTTGCTATAAAGCAGAGTGTGATCCATGGAAGAGAACTCTGCTGTGTGTTTCCCTTCAGCAATGGAGTTAAATCCCAGGCTCTGTGTCTTCCAACATGCAAGACTTCGTTTCAGGGAAGGGCAGTCACTTTTCAGCTCAAACGAACTACATCGTTCACGTAGCTCACACGTTTCTCATCTTAACTGACAAGCATCGGATGTTATAGGACCAGTGCTTTGTATCAGGTTCAGAAGCAGAGTTGGAATAGATATGGTCCGTATGTGTAAGAAACACCGTTCTTGTGTTCTCAGCACACTCATGTTTCATGCTGTCTTAGAGACTCTAGAAAGGAAGAGCGTGCTTCCTGCTCTAAAGCAGAGTGTGATCTATATATGAGAACTCTGCTGTGTGTTTCACTTCAGAAATGGAGCTAAACCCCA
The DNA here is from genome assembly GCA_949786385.1 of Onychomys leucogaster. NCBI lineage: Eukaryota > Metazoa > Chordata > Mammalia > Rodentia > Cricetidae > Onychomys > Onychomys leucogaster. Next base: position 458,119 of record CATKUP010000132.1, on the reverse strand, counting down.
GGCTCTGAGTCTTCCTACAAGCAACACTTCATTTCAGGTAAGGGCTGTTACTTTACAGCTCACAGGAACTACATCGTTCCCGAAGCTCACACGTTTCTCATCTTAAATGACAAGCATTCGATGTTAGAGGACCAGTGCTTTGTATCAGTTTCAGAAGCAGAGTTGGACTCGATATGGTCCGAATGTGTAAGAAACACCGTTCTTTTGTTCTCAGCCCTCTCATGTTTCCTGCTGTCTTAGGGACTCTAGAAAGCTAGAGCGTGCTTCTTGCTCTAAAGCATTGTGTGATCAATGGATGAGAACTCTGCTGTGTGTTTCCCTTCAGAAATGGAGTTCAATTCCAGGCTCTGTGTCTTCCTACAAGCAAGAATTCCTTTCAAGTAAGGGCAGTCAGTTTTCAGCTCAAACGAACAACATCCTTCAGGAAGCTCACACGTTTCTCATCTTAAATGACAAGCATTTTATGCTGGAGGACCTGTGCTTTGTATCAATTTCAGAGGCAGAGTTGGACTCGATATGGTCCGAATGTGTAAGAAACACCGTTCTTGTGTTCTCAGCACACTCATGTTTCATGCTGTCTTAGAGACTCTAGAAAGCAAGAGCGTGCTTCTTGCTCTAAAGCAGAGTGTGATCTATATATGAGAACTATGCTGTGTGTTTCACTTCAGAAATGGAGTTAAACCCCAGGCTCTGAGTCTTCCTACAAGCAACACTTCATTTCAGGTAAGGGAAGTTACTTTACAGCTCAAACGAACTACATCGTTCACGAAGCTCACACGTTTCTCATCTTAAATGACAAGCATTGGATGCTGGAGGACCTGTGCTTTGAATCAATTTCAGAGGCAGAGTTGGACTCGATATGGTCCGAATGTGTAAGAAACACCGTTCTTTTGTTCTCAGCATACTCCTGTTTCCTGCTGTCTTAGGGACTCTAGAAAGCTAGAGCATGCTTCTTGCTCTAAAGCAGAGTGTGATCAATGGATGAGAACTCTGCTGTGTTTTTGACTTCAGAAATGGAGTTAAATCCCAGGCTCTGAATATTCCTACAAACAACACTTCGTTTCAGGAGGGCTGTTACTTTACAGCTCAAACGAACTACATCGTTCACAAAGCTCACACGTTTCTCATCTTAACTGACAAGCATCGAATATTATAGGACCAGTGCTTTGTATCAGTTTCAGAAGCAGAGTTGTACTAGATATGGTCCGTATGTGTAGGAAACACCGTTCATTTGTTCTTAGCACACTCACGTTTGCTGCTGTCTTAGAGAATCTAGAAAGCAAGAGCGTGCTTCTTGCTATAAAGCAGAGTGTGATCCATGGAAGAGAACTCTGCTGTGTGTTTCCCTTCAGCAATGGAGTTAAATCCCAGGCTCTGAGTCTTCCAACATGCAAGACTTCGTTTCAGGGATGGGCAGTCACTTTTCAGCTCAAAAGAACTACATCGTTCACGAAGCTCACACGTTTCTCATCTTAACTGACAAGCATTGCATGTTAGAGGACCAGTGCTTTGTATCAGTTTCAGAAGCAGAGTTGGACTAGATATGGTCTGTATGTGTAGGAAACACCGTTCTTTTGTTCTCAGCACTCTCACGTTTCCTGCCGTTTTAGGGACTCTAGAAAGCTAGAGCGTGCTTCTTGCTCTAAAGCAGAGTGTGATCAATGGATGAGAACTCTGCTGTGTGTTTCACTTCAGAAATGGAGTTAAATTCCAGGCTCTGTGTCTTCCTACAAGCAAGAATTCCTTTCGGGTAAGGGCAGTCACTTTTCAGCTCAAATGAACTACATCCTTCACGAAGCTCACAGTTTTCTCATCTTAAATGACAAGCATTGGATGCGGGAGGACCTGTGCTTTTTATCAATTTCATAGGCAGAGTTGGACTCGATATGGTCCGAATGTGTAAGAAACACCGTTCTTGTGTTCTCAGCACACTCATGTTTCATGCTGTCTTAGAGACTCTAGAAAGCAAGAGCGTGCTTCCTGCTCTAAAGCAGAGTGTGATCTATATATGAGAACTCTGCTGTGTGTTTCACTTCGAAATGGAGCTAAACCCCAGGCTCTGAGTCTTCCTACAAGCAACACTTCGTTTCAGGTAAGGGCTGTTACTTTACAGCTCAAAGGAACTACATCGTTCCCGAAGCTCACACGTTTCTCATCTTAAATGAAAAGCATTGGATGTTAAAGTACCAGTGCTTTGTATCAGTTTCAGAAGCAGATTTGGACTAGATATGGTCCGTATGTGTAGGAAACACCGTTCTTTTGTTCTCAGCACTCTCACGTTTCCTGCTGTCTTAGGGACTCTAGAAAGCTAGAGCGTGCTTCTTGCTCTAAAGCAGAGTGTGATCAATGGATGAGAACTCTGCTGTGTGTTTCACTTCAGAAATGGAGTTAAATTCCAGGCTCTGTGTCTTCCTACAAGCAAGAATTCCTTTCGGGTAAGGGCAGTCACTTTTCAGCTCAAATGAACTACATCCTTCACGAAGCTCACAGTTTTCTCATCTTAAATGACAAGCATTGGATGCGGGAGGACCTGTGCTTTTTATCAATTTCATAGGCAGAGTTGGACTCGATATGGTCCGAATGTGTAAGAAACACCGTTCTTGTGTTCTCAGCACACTCATGTTTCATGCTGTCTTAGAGACTCTAGAAAGCAAGAGCGTGCTTCCTGCTCTAAAGCAGAGTGTGATCTATATATGAGAACTCTGCTGTGTGTTTCACTTCAGAAATGGAGCTAAACCCCAGGCTCTGAGTGTTCCTACAAGCAACACTTCATTTCAGGTAAGGGAAGTTACTTTACAGCTCAAACGAACTACATCGTACAAGAAGCTCACACGTTTCTCATCTTAAATGACAAGCATTGGATGCTGGAGGACCTGTGCTTTGTATCAGTTTCAGAAGCAGAGTTGTACTAGATATGGTCTGTAAGTGTAGAAAACACCGTTCTTGTGTTCTCAGCACACTCATGTTTCCTGCTGTCTTAGAGACTCTAGAAAGCAAGAGCGTGCTTCTTGTTCTAAAGCAGAGTGTGATCAATGGATGAGAACTCTGCTGTGTGTTTCACTTCAGAAATGGAGTTAAATCCAAGGCTCAGAGTCTTCCTACAAACAAGACTTCGTTGCAGGGAAGGGCAGTTACTTTACAGCTCAAACGAACTACTACGTTCAGGAAGCTCACACGTTTCTCATCTTAACTGACAAGCATCGGATGTTATAGGACCAGTGCTTTTTATAAGTTTCAGAAGCAGAGTTGGAATAGATATGGTCCGTATGTGTAGGAAACACCATTCTCTTGTTCTCAGCACACTCACGTTTCCTGCTGCCTTAGGGACAGTAGAAAGCTAGAGCGTGCTTCTTGCTCTAAAGCAGAGTGTGATCCATGTACGAGAACTCTGCTCTGTGTTTCCCTTCAGAAATGGAGTTAAATCCCAAGCTCTGTGTCTTCCAACATGCAAGACTTCGTTTCAGGGAAGTCCAGTCACTTTTCAGCTCAAACGAACTACATCGTTCACGAAGCTAACACGTTTCTCATCTTAAATGACAAGCATTGGATGTTAGAGCACCAGTGCTTTGTATCAGTTTCAGAACCAGAGTTGGACTAGATATGGTCCGTATGTGTAGGAAACACCGTTCTTCTGCTATCAACACACTTACGTTTCCTGCTGACTTAGAGACTCTAGAAACCTAGAGCGTGCTTCTTGCTCTAAAGCAGAGTGTGATCAATGGATGAGAATTCTGCTGTGTGTTTCACTTCAGACATGGAGTTAAATCCCAGGCTCTGAGTCTTCCTACAAACAAGAATTCGTTTCAGGTAAGGGCAGTTACTTTACAGCTCAAACGAACTACATCCTTCACGAAGCTCACACGTTTCTCATCTTAAATGACAAGCATTGGATGCTGGAGGACCTTGCTTTGTATCAATTTCAGAGGCAGAGTTGGACTCGATATGGTCCAAATGTGTTAGAAACACCGTTCTTTTGCTCTCAGCACACTCAAGTTTCCTGCTGTCTTAGAGATTCTAGAAAGCAAGAGCGTCCTTCTTGCTTTAGAGCAGAGTGTGATCAATGGATGAGAAGTCTGATGTGTGTTCAACTTCAGAAATGGAGTTAAATCCCAGGCTCTGAGTCTTCCTACAAACAAGACTTCGTTTCAGGTAAGGGCAGTTACTTTAAAGCTCAAACGAACTACATCGTTCACAAAGCTCACACGTTTATCATTTTAACTGACAAGCATTGGATCTTAGTGGACCTGTGGTTTGTTTCAGTTCCACAAGCAGAGTTGGACTAGATGTGGTCCGTATGTGTAGGAAACACAGTTCTTTTTTACTGAGCACAATCACGTTTCCTGCTGAATTAGAGAACCTTGAATGCAAGAGTGTGCTTCTTGCTCTGAAGGAGAGTGTGATCCATGGATGAGAACTATGCTGAGTGTTTCCCTTCAGAAATGGAATTAAATCCCAGGCTCTGTGTCTTCCAACACTCAAGACTTTGTTTCAGGTAAGGACAGTCACTTTTCAGCTAAAACGAACTACATCGTTCACGAAGCTAACACGTTTCTCATCTTAACTGACAAGCATTGGATGTTAGAGGTCCAGTGCTTTGTCTCAGTTTCAGAAGCAGAGATGGACTAGAAATGGTCCGTATGTGTAGGAAACACCGTTCTTGTGTTCTCAGCACACTCATTTTTCCTGCTGTCTTAGAGACTCTAGAAATCGAGAGCGTGCTTCTTGCTCTAAAGCAGAGTGTCATCTATATATGAGAACTCTGCTGTGTGTTTCCCTTCAGAAATGGAGTTAAATCCCAGGCTCTGAGTCTTCCTACAAGCAACACTTCGTTTCAGGTAAGGGCAGTCACTTTTCAGCTCAAACGAACTACATTGTTCACGAAGCTCACACGTTTCTCATCTTAACTGACAAGCATCGGATGTTATCGGACCAGTGCTTTGTATCATTTTCATAAGCAGAGTTGGAATAGATATGGTCCGTATGTGTAGGGAACACCGTTTATTTGTTCTTAGCTCACTCACTTTTGCTGCTGTATTAGAGAATCTAGAAAGCAAGAGCGTGCTACTTGCTCTAAAGCAGAGTGTGATCAATGGATGAGAACTCTGCTGTGTGTTTCACTTCAGATATGGAGTTAAATCCCAGGCTCTGAGTCTTCCTAAAAATAAGACTTCGTTTCAGGGAAGGGCAGTTACTTTACAGATCAAATGAACTACTTCCTTCACGAAGCTCTCACGTTTCTCATCTTAAATGACAAGCATTGGATCTTGGAGTTCCTGTGCTTTGTATCAATTTCAGAGGCAGAGTTGGACTCGATATTGTCCGAATGTGTGAGAAACACCGTTCTTGTGTTCTCAGCACACTCATGTTTCCTGCTGTCTTAGAGACTCTAGAAAGCAAGAGCATGCTTCTTTCTCTAAAGCAGAGTGTGATCTATATATGAGAACTCTGCTGTGTGCTTCCCTTCAGAAATGGAGTTAAATCCCAGGCTCTGAGTCTTCCTACCAGCAACACTTCGTTTCAGGAAAGGGCTGTTACTTTACATCTCAAACGAACTACATCGTTCACGAAGCTCACACGTTTCTCATCTTAAATGACAAGCATTTGATGCTGGAGGACCTTGCTTTGTATCAATTTCAGAGGCAGAGTTGGACCGGATATGGTCCGAATGTGTAAGAAACACCGTTCTTTTGCTCTCAGCACACTCATGTTTCCTGCTGTCTTAGAGTTTCTAGAAAGCAAGAGCGTCCTTCCTGCTTTAAAGCAGAGTGTGATCAATGGATGAGAACTCTGCTGTGTGTTTCACTTCAGAAATGGTGTTAAATCCCAGGCTCTGAGTCTTCCTACAAACAAGAATTCGTTCCAGGTAAGGGCAGTTACTTTACAGCTCAAACAAACTACATTGTTCACAAAGCTCACACGTTTATCATCTTAACTGACAAGCATTGGATGTTAGAGGACCAGTGCTTTGTTTCAGTTTCACAAGCAGTTTTGGACTAGATATGGTCCGTATGTGTAGGAAACACAGTTCTTTTGTTCTGAGCACAACCACGTTTCCTGCTGTATTAGAGAATCTAGAAACAAGAGCGTGCTTCTTGCTCTGAAGCAGAGTGTGATACAGGGATGAGGACTATGCTGTGTGTTTCCCTTCAGAAATGGAGTTAAATCCCAGGCTCAGTGTCTTCCAACATTCAAGACTTCGTTTCAGGTAAGGGCAGTCACTTTTCAGCTCAAACGAACTACATCATTCATGAAGCTAAAACATTTCTCATCTTAACTGACAAGCATTGGATGTTTAGAGGACCAGTGCTTTGTCTCAGTTTCAGAAGCAGAGATGGACTAGATATGGTCCCTACGTGTAGGAAACACCGTTCCTTTGTTCTAAGCACACTCACGTTTCCTGCTGTGTTAGGGACTGTAGAAAGCTAGAGCGTGCTTCTTGCTCTAAAGCAGAGTGTGATCAATGGATGAGAACTCTGCTGTGCGTTTCCCTTCAGAAATGGAGTTAAATCCCAGGCTCTGAGTCTTCCTACAAACAAGACTTCGTTTCAGGTAAGGGCAGTTAATTTAAAGCTCAAACGAACTACATCGTTCACCAAGCTCACACGTTTCTCATTTTAACTGACAAGCATTGGATGTTAGTGGACCTGTGGTTTGTTTCAGTTCCACAAGCAGAGTTGGACTAGATGTGGTCCTTATGTGTAGGAAACACAGTTCTTTTTTTCTGAGCTGTACCACGTTTCCTGGTGAATTAGAGAATCTAGAATGCAAGAGCGTGCTTCTTGCTCTGAAACAGAGTGTGATCCATGGATGAGAACTATGCTGTGTGTTTCCCTTCAGAAATGGAGTTAAATCCCAGGCTCTGTGTCTTCCAACACTCAACTTTGTTTCAGGTACGGGCCGTCACTTTTCAGCTAAAACGAACTATATCGTTCACGAAGCTAACAAGTTTCTCATCTTAACTGACAAGCATTGGATATTAGAGGACCAGTGCTTTGTATCAGTTTCAGAAGCAGAGTTGTACTAGATATGGTCTGTATGTGTAAGAAACAGCATTCTTTTGTTCTCAGCACACTAACGTTTCCTGCTGTCTTAGAGACTCTAGAAAGCTAGAGCGTGCTAATTGCTTAAAGCAGAGTGTGATCAATGGATGAGAACTCTGCTGTGTGTTTCACTTCAGAAATGGAGTTAAATCCCAGGCTCTGAGTCTTCCTACAAAAGAGACTTCGTTTCAGGTAAGGGCAGTTACATTACAGCTCAAATGAACTACATCGTTCCCGAAGCTCACATGTTTCTCATCTTAAATGACAAGCATTGGATGCTGGAGGACCTGTGCTTTTTATGAATTTCAGAGGCAGAGTGGGACTAGATATGGTCTGTATGTGTAGGAAACACCGTTCTTTTGTTCTCAGCACACTCACGTTTCCTGCTCTCTTAGAGACTGTAGAAAGCTAGAGCGTGCTTCTTGTTCTAAAGCAGATTGTGATCAATTGAAGAGAACTCTGCTGTGTGTTTCACTACAGAAATGGAGTTAAATCCCAGGCTCTGAGTCTTCCTACAATCAAGAATTCGTTTCAGGTAAGGGCAGTTATTTTACAGCTCAAACAAACTACATTGTTCACGAAGCTCACACGTTTATCATCTTAAATGACAAGCATTGGATGTTAGAGGACCACTGCATTGTTTCAGTTTCACAAGTAGAGTTGGACTAGATATGGTCCGTATATGTAGGAAACACAGTTCTTTTGTTCTGAGCACAACCACGTTTCCTGCTGTATTAGAGAATCTAGAAACAAGAGCGTGCTTCTTGCTCTGAAGCAGAGTGTGATCTATATATGAGAACTCTGCTCTGTGTTTCCCTTCCGAAATGGAGTTAAATCCCAGGTTCTGAGTCTTCCTACAAGCAACACTTCGTTTCAGGAAAGGGCTGTTACTTTACATCTCAAACGAACTACATAGTTCACGAAGCTCACACATTTCTCATCTTAACTGACAAGCATCGGATGTTATAGGACCAGTGCTTTGTATCAGTTTCAGAAGCAGAGTTGGAATAGATATGGTCCCTATGTGTAGGAAACACCGTTCTTTTGTTCTCAGCACACTCACGTTTCCTGCTGTCTTAGGGACAGTAAAAAGATAGAGCGTGCTTCTTGCTCTAAAGCAGAGTGTGATCCATGGAAGAGAACACTGCTCTGTGTTTCCCTTCAGAAATGGAATTAAATCCCAGGCTCTGTGTCTTCCAACATGCAAGACTTCGTTTCAGGGAAGTCCAGTCACTTTTCAGCTCAAACGAACTACATCGTTCACGAAGCTAACACGTTTCTCATCCTAAATGACAAGCATTGGATGTTAGAGGACCAGTGCTTTGTATCAGTTTCAGAAGCATATTTGGACTAGATATGGTCTGTATGTGTAGGAAACACCGTTCTTTTGCTATCAGCACGCTCACGTTTCCTGCTGTCTTAGAGACTCTGGAAAGCTAGAGCGTGCTTCTTGCTCTAAAGCAGAGTGTGTTCAATGGATGAGAACTCTCCTGTGTGTTTCACTTCAGAAATGGAGTTAAATCCCAGGCTCTGAGTCTTCCTACAAACAAGACTTCGATTCAGGTACGGGCTGTTACTATACAGCTCAAACGAACTACATCGTTCCCAAAGCTCACACGTTTCTCATCTTAAATGACAAGCATCAGATGATAGAGGACCTGTGCTTTGTATCAATTTCAGAGGCAGAGTTTGACTAGATATGGTTCGTATGTGTAGGAAACACCGTTCATTTGTTATCAGCACACTCATGTTTCCTGCTGTCTTAGACACTCTAGAAAGCTAGAGCGTGCTTCTTGCTCTAAAGCAGGGTGTGATCAATGGATGAGAACTCTGCTGTGTGTTTCACTTCAGAAATGGAGTTAAATCCCAGGCTCTGAGTCTTCCTACAAAAAAGAATTAGTTTCAGGTAAGGGCAGTTACTTTACAGCTCAAACGAACAACATCTTTCACGAAGCTCACACGTTTCTCATCTTAAATGACAAGCATTGGATGCTGGAGGACCTGTGCTTTGTATCAATTTCAGAGGCAGAGTTGGACTAGATATGGTCCGTATGTGTAGGAAACACCGTTCCTTTATTCTCAGCACACTCACGTTTCCTGCTGTCTTAGAGATTCTAGAAAGCTAGAGCATGCTTCCTGCTCTAAAGCAGAGTGTGATCAATGGATGAGAACTCTGCTGTGTGTTTCACTTCAGAAATGGAGTTAAATTCCAGGCTCTGTGTCTTCCTACAAGCAAGAATTCCTTTCAAGTAAGGGGAGTCACTTTTCAGCTCAAACGAACTACATCGTTCACGAAGCTCACATGTTTCTCATCTTAACTGACAAGCATTGGATGTTATTGGACCAGTGCTATGTATCACTTTCAGAAGCAGAGTTGGAATAGATATGGTCCGTATATGTAGGAAACACAGTTCATTTTTTCTCAGCACACTCACGTTTCCTGCTGTCTTAGAGACTGTAGGATGCTAGAGCGTGCTTCTTGTTCTAAAGCAGATTGTGATCAATTGATGAGAACTCTGCTGTGTGTTTCCCTTCAGAAATGGAGTTAAATCCCAGGCTCTGAGTCTTCCTACAAACAAGACTTCGATTCTGGTGCGGGCAGTTACTTTACAGCTCAAACGAACTACATCGTTCCCAAAGATCACACGTTTCTCATCTTAAATGACAAGCATCAGATGATAGAGGACCTGTGCTCTGTATCATTTTCAGAAGCAGAGTTGGAATAGATATGGTCCGTATGTGTAGGGAACACCGTTTATTTGTTCTTAGCACACTCACGTTTGCTGGGGTATTAGAGAATCTAGAAAGCAAGAGCGTGCTTCTTGCTCTAAAGCAGAGTGTGATCAGTGGATGAGAACTCTGCTGTGTGTTTCACTTCAGAAAAGGAGTTAAATCCCAGGCTCTGAGTCTTCCTACAAATAAGACTTCGTTTCAGGTAAGGGCACTTACTTTACACCTCAAATGAACAACATCGTTCCCGAAGCTCACACGTTTCTCATCTTAAATGACAAGCATTGGATGTTGGAGGACCTGTGCTTTGTATCAATTTCAGAGGCAGAGTTGGACTAGATATGGTCCGTAGGTGTAGGAAACAACGTTCCTTTTTTCTCAGCAAACTCACGTTTCCTGCTGTCTTAGAGATTCTAGAAAGCTAGAGCGTGCTTCTTGCTCTAAAGCAGAGTGTGATCAATGGATGAGAACTCTGCTGTGTGTTTCACTTCAGAAATGGAGTTAAATCCCAGGCTCTGAGTCTTCCTACAAACAAGACTTCGTTTCAGGTAAGGGCAGTTACTTTAAAGCTCAAACGAACTACATCGTTCACAAAGCTAACACGTTTCTCATTTTAACTGACAAGCATTGGATGTTAGTCGACCTGTGGTTTGTTTCAGTTCCACAAGCAAAGTTGGACTAGATGTGGTACGTATGTGTAGGAAACACAGTTCTTTTTTACTGAGCACAACCACATTTCCTGCTGAATTAGAGAATCTTGAAAGCAAGAGTGTGCTTCTTGCTCTGAAGCAGAGTGTGAGCCATGGATGAGAACTATGCTGTGTGTTTCCCTTCAGAAATGGAGTTAAATCCCAGGCACTGTGTCTTCCAAAACCCAAGACTTTGTTTCAGGTAAGGGCAGTCACTTTTCAGCTAAAACGAACTACATCGTTCACGAATCTAACACGTTTCTCATCTTAACTGACAAACATTGGATGTTAGAGGACCAGTGCTTTGTCTCAGTTTCAGAAGCAGAGATGGACTAGAAATGGTCCGTATGTGTAGGAAACACCGTTTTTTGTTCTCAGCACACTCACGTTTTCTGCTGTCTTAGGGATTCTAGAAAGCTAGAGCATGCTTCCTGCTCTAAAGCAGAGTGTGATCAATGGATGAGAACTCTGCTGTGTGTTTCACTTCAGAAATGGAGTTAAATTCCAGGCTCTGTGTCTTCCTACAAGCAAGAATTCCTTTCAAGTAAGGGCAGTCACTTTTCAGCTCAAACGAACTACATCGTTCACGAAGCTCACATGTTTCTCATCTTAACTGACAAGCATTGGATGTTATTGGACCAGTGCTATGTATCAGTTTCAGAAGCAGAGTTGGAATAGATATGGTCCGTATATGTAGGAAACACAGTTCTTTTTTTCTCAGCACACTCACGTTTCCTGCTGTCTTAGAGACTGTAAGATGCTAGAGCATGCTTCTTGTTCTAAAGCAGATTGTGATCAATTGATGAGAACTCTGCTGTGTGTTTCCCTTCAGAAATGGAGTTAAATCCCAGGCTCTGAGTCTTCCTACAAACAAGACTTCGATTCTGGTGCGGGCAGTTACTTTACAGCTCAAACGAACTACATCGTTCCCAAAGATCACACGTTTCTCATCTTAAATGACAAGCATCAGATGATAGAGGACCTGTGCTCTGTATCATTTTCAGAAGCAGAGTTGGAATAGATATGGTCCGTATGTGTAGGGAACACCGTTTATTTGTTCTTAGCACACTCACGTTTGCTGGGGTATTAGAGAATCTAGAAAGCAAGAGCGTGCTTCTTGCTCTAAAGCAGAGTGTGATCAGTGGATGAGAACTCTGCTGTGTGTTTCACTTCAGAAAAGGAGTTAAATCCCAGGCTCTGAGTCTTCCTACAAATAAGACTTCGTTTCAGGTAAGGGCACTTACTTTACACCTCAAATGAACAACATCGTTCCCGAAGCTCACACGTTTCTCATCTTAAATGACAAGCATTGGATGTTGGAGGACCTGTGCTTTGTATCAATTTCAGAGGCAGAGTTGGACTAGATATGGTCCGTAGGTGTAGGAAACAACGTTCCTTTTTTCTCAGCAAACTCACGTTTCCTGCTGTCTTAGAGATTCTAGAAAGCTAGAGCGTGCTTCTTGCTCTAAAGCAGAGTGTGATCAATGGATGAGAACTCTGATGTGTGTTTCACTTCAGAAATGGAGTTAAATCCCAGGCTCTGAGTCTTCCTACAAACAAGACTTCGTTTCAGGTAAGGGCAGTTAGTTTAAAGCTCAAACGAACTACATCGTTCACAAAGCTAACACGTTTCTCATTTTAACTGACAAGCATTGGATGTTAGTCGACCTGTGGTTTGTTTCAGTTCCACAAGCAAAGTTGGACTAGATATGGTCCGTATGTGTAGGAAACACAGTTCTTTTGTTCTGAGCACAACCACGTTTCCTGCTGTATTAGAGAATCTAGAAACAAGAGCGTGCTTCTTGCTCTGAAGCAGAGTGTGATCCATGGATGAGAACTCTGCTGTGTGTTTCCCTTCAGAAATGGAGTTAAATCCCAGGCTCTGTGTTTTCCAACATTCAAGACTTCGTTTCAGGTAAGGGCAGTCACTTTTCAGCTCAAACGAACTACATCGTTCACAAAGCTAAAACGTTTCTCATCGTAACTGACAAGAATTGGATGTTAGAGGACCAGTGCTTTGTCTCAGTTTCAGAAGCAGAGATGGACTAGATATGGTCCGAATGTGTAGGAAACAGCGTTCTTTTGTTCTCAGCACACTCACGTTTCCTGCTGTCTTAGGGACTGTAGAAAGCTAGAGCGTGCTTCTTGCTCTAAAGCAGAGTGTGATCCATGGAAGAGAACGCTGCTGTGTGTTTCCCTTCAGAAATGGAGTTAAATCCCAGGCTCTGTGTCTTCCAACATGCGAGACTTCGTTTCAGGGAAGGGCAGTCACTTTTCAGCTCAAACGTACTACATCGTTCACGAAGCACACACGTTTCTCATCTTAAATGACAAGCATTGGATGCTGGAGGACCTTTGCTTTGTATCAATTTCAGAGGCATCGTTGGACTCTATATGGTCCGAATGTGTAAGAAACACCGTACTTTTGTTCTCAGCACACTCACATTTGCTGCTGTATTAGAGAATCTAGAAAGCAAGAGCCTGCTTTTTGCTCTAAAGCAGAGTGTGCTCCATGGAAGAGAACTCTGCTGTGTGTTTCCCTTAAGAAATGGAGTTAAATCCCAGGCTTGAGTCTACCTACAAGCAAGACTTCGAATCAGGTAGGGGCAGTTACATTACAGCTCAAATGAACTATATCGTTCCCAAAGCTCACACGTTTCTCATCATAAATGACAAGCATCGGATGATAGAGGATCTGTGCTTTGTATCAATTTCAGAGGCAGAGTTCGACTAGATATGGTCCATATGTGTAGGAAACACCGTTCTTTTGTTCTCAGCACACTCACGTTTCCTGCTGTCTTAGAGACTCTAGAATGCTAGAGCTTGCTTCCTGCTCTAAAGCAGAGTGTGATCAATGGATGAGAACTCTGCTGTGTGTTTCACTTCAGAAATGGAGTTAAATCCCAGGCTCTGAGTCTTCCTACAAACAAGAATTCGTTTCAGGTAAGGGCAGTTACTTTAAAGCTCAAACGAACTACATCGTTCACGAAGCTCACACGTTTCTCATCTTAAATGACAAGCATTGGATGCTGGAGGACCTTTGCTTTGTATCAATTTCAGAGGCAGAGTTGGACTCGATATGGTCCGAATGTGTAAGAAACACCGTACTTTTGTTCTCAGCACACTCACATTTGCTGCTGTATTAGAGAATCTCGAAAGCAAGAACGTGCTTTTTGCTCTAAAGCAGAGTGTAATCAATGGGTGAGAACTCTGCTGTGTGTTTCACTTCAGAAAAGGAGTTAAATCCCAGGCTCTGAGTCTTCCTACAAAAAAGACTTCGTTTAAGGGAAGGGCAGTTACTTTAAAGCTCAAACGAACTACAACGTTCACAAAGCTCACATGTTTCTCATCTTAACTGACAAGCATTGGATGTTAGAGGACAAGTTCTTTGTCTCAGTTTCAGAAGCAGAGATGGACTAGATATGGTCCGTATGTTTAGGAAACACAGTTCTTTTTTACTGAGCACAACCATGTTTCCTGGTGAATTAGAGAATCTAGAAAGCAAGAGCGTGCTTCTTGCTCTGAAGCAGAGTGTGATCCATGGATGAGAACTATGCTGTGTGTTTCCCTTCAGAAATGGAGTTAAATCCCAGGCATTGTGTCTTCCAACACTCAAGACTTCGTTTCAGGTAAGGGCAGTCACTTTTCAGCTTAAACGAACTACATCGTTCACAAAGCTCACACGTTACTCATCATAAATGACAAGCATTAGAAGCTGGAGGACCTGTGCTTTGTATCAATTTCAGAGGCAGAGTTGGACTAGATATGGTCTATATGTGTAGGAAACACCGTTCTTTTGTTCTCAGCACACTCACGTTTCCTGCTGTCTTAGAGTCTCTAGAAAGCTAGAGCGTGCTTCTTGCTCTAAAGCAGAGTGTGATCAATGGAAGAGAACTCTGCTGTGTGTTTCTCTTCAGTAATGGAGTTAAACCCCAGGCTCTGAGTCTTCCTACAAGCAACACTTCGTTTCATGGAAGGGCAGTTACTTTATAGCTCAAACGAACTACATCGTTCACGAAGCTCACACGTTTCTCATCTTAACTGACAAGCATTGGATGTTATTGGACCAGTGCTATGTATCAGTTTCAGAAGCATAGTTGGAATAGATATGGTCCGTATATGTAGGAAACACCGTTCGTTTTTTCTCAGCACACTCACGTTTCCTGCTGTCTTAGAGACTGTAGGATGCTAGAGCGTGCTTCGTGTTCTAAGGCAGATTGTGATCAATTGATGAGAACTCTGCTGTGTGTTTCACTTCAGAAAGGGAGTTAAATCCCAGGCTCTGAGTCTTCCTACAAACAAGAATTCGTTTCAGGTAAGGGCAGTTACTTTACAGCTCAAAGGAACTACATTGTTCACAAAGCTCACAAGTTTATCATCTTAACTGACAAGCATTGGATGTTAGAGAACCAGTGCTTTGTTTCAGTTTCACAAGTAGAGTTGGACTAGATATGGTCCGTATGTGTAGGAAACACAGTTCTTTTGTTCTGAGCACAACCACGTTTCCTGCTGTATTAGAGAATCTTTGAAACAAGAGCGTGCTTCTTGCTCTGAAGCAGAGTGTGATCCATGGATGAGAACTCTGCTGTGTGTTTCCCTTCAGAAATGGAGTTAAATCCCAGGCTCTGTGTTATCCAACATTCAAGACTTCGTTTCAGGTAAGGGCAGTAACTTTTCAGCTCAAACAAACTACATCGTTCACAAAGCTAAAACGTTTCTCATCGTAACTGACAAGCATTGGATGTTAGAGGACCAGTGCTTTGTCTCAGTTTCAGAAGCAGAGATGGACTAGATATGGTCCGAATGTGTAGGAAACAGCGTTCTTTTGTTCTCAGCACACTCACGTTTCCTGCTGTCTTAGGGACTGTAGAAAGCTAGAGCGTGCTTCTTGCTCTAAAGCAGAGTGTGATCCATGGAAGAGAACGCTGCTGTGTGTTTCCCTTCAGAAAAGGATTTAAATCCCGGCTCTGTGTCTTCTAACATGCGAGACTTCGTTTCATTGAAGGGCAGTCACTTTTCAGCTCAAACGAACTACATCGTTCACGAAGCTCACACGTTTCTCATCTTAAATGACAAGCATTGGATGCTGGAGGACCTTTGCTTTGTATCAATTTCAGAGGCATCGTTGGACTCGATATGGTCCGAATGTGTAAGAAACACCGTACTTTTGTTCTCAGCACACTCACATTTGCTGCTGTATTAGAGAATCTAGAAAGCAAGAGCCTGCTTTTTGCTCTAAAGCAGAGTGTGCTCCATGGAAGAGAACTCTGCTGTGTGTTTCCCTTAAGAAATGGAGTTAAATCCCAGGCCTGAGTCTACCTACAAGCAAGACGTCAAATCAGGTAAGGGCAGTTACATTACAGCTCAAATGAACTATATCGTTCCCAAAGCTCACACGTTTCTCATTATAAATGACAAGCATCGGATGATAGAGGACCTGTGCTTTGTATCAATTTCAGAGGCAGAGTTCGACTAGATATGGTCCGTATGTGTAGGAAACACCGTTCTTGTTATAGGACCAGTGCTTTGTATCAGTTTCAGAAGCAGAGTTGGAATAGATATGGTCCGTATATATAGGAAACACCGTTCTTTTGTTCTCAGCACACTCACGTTTCCTGCTGTCTTAGAGAGTGTAGAAAGCTAGAGCGTGCTTCTTGTTCTAAAGCAGATTGTGATCAATTGATGAGAACTCTGCTGTGTGTTTCACTTCAGAAATGCAGTTAAATCCCAGGCTCTGAGTCTTCCTACAAACAAGAATTCGTTTCAGGTAAGGACAGTTACTTTACAGATCAAACGAACTACATTGTTCACGAAGCTCACACGTTTATCATCTTAAATGACAAGCATTGGATGTTAGAGGACCAGTGCTTTGTCTCAGTTTCAGAAGCAGAGATGGACTAGATATGGTCCGTATGTGTAGGAAACAGCGTTCTTTTGTTCTCAGCACACTCACGTTTCCTGCTGTCTTAGGGACTATAGAAAGCTAGAGCGTGCTTCTTGCTCTAAAGCAGAGTGTGATCCATGGAAGAGAACTCTGCTGTGTGTTTCCCTTCAGAAATGGAGTTAAATCCCAGGCTCTGTGTCTTCCAACATGCAAGACTTCGTTTCAGGGAAGTCCAGTCACTTTTCAGCTCAAAAGTACTACATCGTTCACGAAGCTAAAACGTTTCTCATCGTAACTGACAACAAGTGGATGTTGGAGGACCAGTGCTTTGTCTCAGTTTCAGAAGCAGAGATGGACTAGATATGGTCCGTATGTGTAGGAAACAGCGTTCTTTTGTTCTCAGCACACTCACGTTTCCTGCTGTCTTAGGGACTATAGAAAGCTAGAGCGTGCTTCTTGCTCTAAAGCAGAGTGTGATCCATGGAAGAGAACTCTGCTGTGTGTTTCCCTTCAGAAATGGAGTTAAATCCCAGGCTCTGTGTCTTCCAACATGCAAGACTTCGTTTCTGGGAAGGGCAGTCACTTTTCAGCTCAAACGAACTACATCGTTCACGAAGCTCACACGTTTTTCATCTTAAATGACAAGCATTGGATCCTGGAGGGCCTGTGCTTTGTATCAATTTCAGAAGCAGAGTTGGACTCGATATGGTCCAAATGTGTAAGAAACACAGTTCTAGTGTTCTCAGCACACTCATGTTTCCTGCTGTCTTAGAGACTCTAGAAAGCAAGAGCGTGCTTCTTGCTCTAAAGCAGAGTGTGATCTATATATGAGAACTCTGCTGTGTGTTTCCCTTCAGAAATGGAGTTAAATCCCAGGCTTGAGTCTACCTACAAGCAAGACTTCGAATCAGGTAAGGGCAGTTACATTACAGCTCAAATGAACTATATCGTTCCCAAAGCTCACGCGTTACTCATCATAAATGACAAGCATTGGATGCTGGAGGAACTGTGCTTTGTATCAATTTCAGAGGAAGAGATGGACTCGATATGGTCCGAATGTATAAGAAACACCGTTATTTTGCTCTCAGCACACTCACGTTTCCTGCTGTGTTAGGGACTGTAGAAAGCTAGAGCGTGCTTCATGCTCTAAAGCAGAGTGTGATCCATGGAATAGAACGCTGCTGTGTGTTTCCCTTTAAAAATGGAGTTAAATCCCAGGCTCTGTGTCTTCCAACATGCAAGACTTCGTTTCAGAGAAGGGCAGTCACTTTTCAGCTCAAACGAACTACATCGTTCACGAAGCTCACACGTTTCTCATCTTAAATGACAAACATTGGATGCTGGAGGAACTTTGCTTTGTATCAATTTCAGAGGCAGAGTTGGACTCAATATGTTCTGAATGTGTAAGAAACACCGTACTTTTGTTCTCAGCACACTCACATTTGCTGCTGTATTAGAGAATCTAGAAAGCAAGAGCGTGCTTTTTGCTCTAAAGCATAGTGTGATCCATGGAAGAGAACTCTGCTGTGTGTTTCCCTTCAGAAATGGAGGTAAATCCCAGGCTCTGAGTCTACCTACAAGCAAGACTTCGAATCAGGTAAGGGCAGTCACTTTTCAACTCAAACGAACTACATCGTTCACGAAGCTAAAACGTTTCTCATCTTAACTGACAAGCATTGGATGTTTAGAGGACCAGTGCTTTGTCTCAGTTTCAGAAGCACAGATGGACTAGATATGGTCCCTACATGTAGGAAACACCGTTCTTTTGTTCTCAGCATACTCACATTTCCTGCTGTCTTAGAGACTGTAGAAAGCTAGAGCGTTCTTCTTGCTCTAAAGCAGAGTGTGATCAATGGATGAGAACTCTGCTGTGTGTTTCACTTCAGAAATGGAGTTAAATCCCAGGCTCTGAGTCTACCTATAAGCAAGACTTCGAATCAGGTAAGGGCAGTTACATTACAGCTCAAACGAACTACATCGTTCACGAAGCTCACACGTTTCTCATCTTAACTGACAAGCATTGGATGTTAGTGGACCTGTGGTTTGTTTCAGTTCCACAAACAGAGCTGGACTAGATATGGTCCGTATGTGTAGGAAACACAGTTCTTTTTTTCTGAGCACAACCACGTTTCCTGCTGAATTAGAGAATCTAGAAAGCAAGAGCATGCTTCTTGCTCTGAAGCAGAGTGTGATCCATGGATGAGAACTATGCTGTGTGTTTCCCTTCAGAAATGGAGTTAAATCCCAGGCTCTGAGTCTTCCTACAAACAAGAATTCGTTTCAGTTAAGGTTAGTTACTTATAGCTCAAACGAACTACATCGTTCACGAAGCTCACAAGCTAATCATCTTAACTGACAAGCATTGGATGTTAGTGGACCTGTGGTTTCCTTCAGTTTCACAAGCAGATTTGGACTACATATGGTCCGTATGTGTCGGAAACACAGTTCTTTTGTTCTGAGTACAACCACGTTTCCTGCTGAATTAGAGAATCTAGAAAGCAAGAGCGTGCTTCTTGCTCTGAAGCAGAGTGTGATCCATGGATGAGAACAATGCTGTGTGTTTTCCTTCAGAAATGGAGTTAAATCCCATGCTCTGAGACTTCATAAAAAAAAGACTTCGTTTCAGGTAAGGGCAGTTACTTTAAAGCTCAAACGAACTACATCGTTCACAAAGCTCACACGTTTCTCATCATAACTGACAAGCATTGGATGTTAGAGGACCAGTGGTTTGTATCAGTTTCAGAAGCAGAGATGTACTAGATATGGTCCGTATGTGTAAGAAACACCGTTCTTTTGTTCTCAGCACACTCACGTTTCCTGCTGTCTTAGAGACTCTAGAAAGCTAGAGCGTGCTTCTTGCTCTAAAGCAGAGTGTGATCAATGGATGAGAACTCTGCTGTGTGTTTCACTTCAGAAATGGAGTTAAATCGCAGGCTCTGAGTCTTCCTACAAAAAACTTCGTTTCAGGTAAGGGCATTTACATTACAGCTCAAATGAACTACATCGTTCACGAAGCTCACACTTTTCTCATCTTAACTGAGAAGCATTGGATGTTATAGGACCAGTGCTTTGTATCAGTTTCAGAAGCAGAGTGGGAATAGATATGGTCCGTATATATAGGAAACACCGTTCTTTTGTTCTCAGCACACTCACGTTACCTGCTGGCTTAGAGAGTGTAGAAAGCTAGAGCGTGCTTCTTGTTCTAAAGCAGATTGTGATCAATTGATGAGAACTCTGCTGTGTGTTTCCCTTCAGAAGTGGAGTTAAATCCCAGGCTCTGAGTCTTCCTACAAACAAGAATTCGTTTCAGGTAAGGGCAGTTACTTTAGAGCTCAAACGAACTACATTGTTCACGAAGATAACAAGTTTATCATCTGAACTGACAAGCATTGGATGTTAGAGGACCAGTGATTTATTTCAGTTTCACAAGTAGAGTTGGACTAGTTATGGTCCGTATGTGTAGGAAACACAGTTCTTTTGTTCTGAGCACAACCACGTTTCCTGCTGTATTAGAGAATCTAGAAACAAGAGCGTGCTTCTTGCTCTGAAGCAGAGTGTGATCCATGGATGAGAACTATGCTGTGTGTTTGCCTTCAGAAATGGAGTTAAATCCCAGACTCTGTGTCTTCCAACATTCAAGACTTCGTTTCAGGTAAGGGCAGTCACTTTTCAGCTCAAAAGAACTACATCGTTCACGAAGCTAAAACGTTTCTCATCGTAACTGACAACAATTGGATGTTAGAGGACCAGTGCTTTGTCTCAGTTTCAGAAGCAGAGATGGACTAGATATGGTCCGAATGTGTAGGAAACAGCGTTCTTTTGTTCTCAGCACACTCACGTTTCCTGCTGTCTTAGGGACTGTAGAAAGCTAGAGCGTGCTTCTTGCTCTAAAGCAGAGTGTGATCCATGGAAGAGAACTCTGCTGTGTGTTTCCCTTCAGAAATGGAGTTAAATCCTAGGCTCTGTTTCTTCTAACATGCAAGACTTCGTTTCAGGGAAGGGCAGTCACTTTTCAGCACAAACGAACTACATCGTTCACAAAGCTCACACGTTTCTCATCTTAAATGACAAGCATTGGATGCTGGAGGACCTTTGCTTTGTATGAATTTCAGAGGCAGAGTTGGACTCGATATGGTACGAATGTGTAAGAAACACCGTACTTTTGTTCTCAGCACACTCACATTGGCTGCTGTATTAGAGAATCTAGAAAGCAAGAGCCTGCTTTTTGCTCTAAAGCAGAGTGTGCTCCATGGAAGAGAACTCTGCTGTGTGTTTCCCTTCAGAAATGGAGTTAAATCCCAGGCTTGAGTCTACCTACAAGCAAGACTTCGAATCAGGTAAGGGCAGTTACATTACAGCTCAAATGAACTATATCGTTCCCAAAGCTCACACGTTTCTCATCATAAATGACAAGCATCGGATGATAGAGGACCTGTGCTTTGTATCAATTTCAGAGGCAGAGTTCGACTAGATATGGTCCTTATGTGTAGGCAACACTGTTCATTTGTTCTCAGCACACTCACGTTTCCTGCTGTCTTAGAGACTCTAGAAAGCTAGAGCTTGCTTCTTGCTCTAAAGCAGAGTGTGATCCATGGATGAGAACTCTCCTGTGTGTTTCCCTTCAGAAATGGAGTTAAATCCCAGGCTCTGAGTCTACCTACAAGCAAGACTTCGAATCAGGTAAGGGCAGTTACATTACAGCTCAAACGAACTACATCGTTCACAAAGCTCACACGTTTCTCATCTTAAAGGACAAGCATCGGATGATAGATGACCTGTGCTTTGTATCAATTTCAGAGGCATAGTTCGACTAGTTATGGTCCGTATGTGTAGGAAACCCCGTTCTTTTGTTCTCGGCACACTCACGTTTCCTGCTGTCTTTGAGACTCTAGAATGCTAGAGCGTGCTTCTTGTTCTAAAGCTGAGTGTGATCAATTGATGAGAACTCTGCTGTGTGTTTCACTCCAGAAATGGAGTTAAATCCCAGGCTCTGAGTCTTCCTACAAAGACGAATTCGTTTCAGGTAAGGGCTGTTACTTCACACCTCAAACGAACTACATAGTTCACGAAGCTAAAACGTTTATCATCTTAACTGACAAGCATTGGATGTTAGAAGACCAGTGCTTTTTTTCAGTTTCACAAGCAGAGTTGGACTAGATATGGTCCGTATGTGTAGGAAACACCGTTCTTTTGTTCTGAGCACAACCACGTTTCCTGCTGTATTAGAGAATCTAGAAACAAGAGCGTGCTTCTTGCTCTGAAGCAGAGTGTGATCAATGGATGAGAACTCTGCTGTGTGTTTCACTTCAGAAATGGAGTTAAATCCCAGGCTCTGAGTCTTCCTACAAACAAGACTTTGTTTCAGGTAATGGCAGTTACTTTAAAGCTCAAAAGAACTACATCGTTCACAAAGCTCACATGCTTCTCATCTTAACTGACAAGCATTGGATGTTAGTGGACCTGTGGTTTGCTTCAGTTCCACAAGCAGAGTTGGACTAGATATGGTCCGTATGTGTAGGAAACACAGTCTTTTTTTCTGAGCACAACCACATTTCCTGATGAATTAGAGAATCTAGAAAGCAAGAGCGTGCTTCTTGCAATGAAGCAGAGTGTGATCCATGGATGAGAACTCTGCTGTGTGTTTCACTTCAGAAATGGAGTTAAATCCCAGGCTCTGTGTCTTCCAACACTCATGAGTTCGTTTCAGGTAAGGGCAGTTACTTTACATCTCAAAAGAACTACATCGTTCACGAAGCTAACACGTTTCTCATCTTAATTGAAAAGCATTGGATGTTAGAGGACCAGTGCTCTGTCTCAGTTTCAGAAGCAGAGATGGACTAGATATGGTCCGTATGTGTAGGAAACACCGTTCATTTGTTCTCAGCACACTCACGTTTCCTGCTGTCTTAGGGAATCTAGAAAGCTAGAGCGTGCTTCTTGCTCTAACGCAGAGTGTGATCAATGGATGAGAACTGTGCTGGGTGTTTCACTTCAGAAATGGAGTTAAATTCCAGGCTCTGTGTCTTCCTACAAGCAAGAATTCCTTTCAAGTAAGGGCAGTCACTTTTCAGCTCAAACGAACTACATCGTTCACGAAGCTCACACGTTTCTCATCTTACCTGACAAGCATTGGATGTTATAGGACCAGTGCTTTGTATCAGTTTCAGAAGCAGAGTTGGAATAGATATGGTCCGTATATGTAGGAAACACCGTTCTTTTGTTCTCAGCACACTCACGTTTCCTGCTGTCTTAGAGACTGTAGAAAGCTAGAGCATCCTTCTTGTTCTAAAGCAGATTGTGATCAATTGATGAGAACTCTGCTGTGTGTTTCACTTTAAAAATGGAGTTAAATCCCAGGTTCTGAGTCTTCCTACAAACAAGAATTCGTTTCAGGTAAGGGCAGTTACTTTACAGCTCAAACGAACTACATCGTTCACAAAGCTCACACGTTTCTCATCTTAAATGAAAAGCATTGGATGTTAGTGGACCTGTGGTTTGTTTCAGTTCCACAAACAGAGTTGGACTAGATATGGTCCGTATGTGTAGGAAACACAGTTCTTTTTTTCTGAGCACAACCATGTTTCCTGCTGAATTAGAGAATCTAGAAAGCAAGAGCGTGCTTCTTGCTCTGAAGCAGAGTGTGATCCATGCATGAGAACTATGCTGTGTGTTTCCCTTCAGAAATGGAGTTAAATCCCAGGCTCTGTGTCTTCCAACACTCAAGACTTCGTTTCAGGTAAGGACAGTCACTTTTCAGCTAAAACGAACTACATCGTTCACGAAGCTAACACGTTTCTCATCTTACCTGACAAGCATTGGATGTTAGAGGAACAGTGCTTTGTATCAGTTTCAGAAGCAGAGATGTACTAGATATGGTCCGTATGTGTAAGGAACACCGTTCTTTTGTTCTCAGCACACTCACGTTTCCTGCTGTCTTAGAGACTCTAGAAAGCTAGAGCGTGCTTCTTGCTCTAAAGCAGAGTGTGATCAATGGATGAGAACTCTGTTGTGTGTTTCACTTCAGAAATGGAGTTAAATCGCAGGCTCTGAGTCTTCCTACAAAAAACTTCCTTTCAGGTAAGGGCAGTTACCTTACAGCTCAAACGAACTACATTGTTCATGAAGCTCACACGTTTATCATCTTAACTGACAAGCATTGCATATTAGAGGACCAGTGCTTTGTTTCAGTTTCACAAGCAGAGTTGGACTATATATGGTCCGTATGTGTAGGAAACACAGTTCTTTTGTTCTGAGCACAACCACGTTTCCAGCTGTACTAGAGAATCTATAAACAAGAGCGTGCTTCTTGCTCTGAAGCCGAGAGGGATCAATGGATGAGAACTCTTCTGTGTGTTTCCCTTGAGAAATGGAGTTAAATCCCAGGCTCTGAGTCTACCTACAAGCAAGACTTCGAATCAGGTAAGGGCAGTTACATTACAGCTCAAAGGAACTACATCGTTCACGAAGCTCACACGTTTCTCATCTTAAATGACAAGCATCGGATGATAGAGGACCTGTGCTTTGTATCAATTTCAGAGGCAGAGTTCGACTAGATATGGTCTGTATGTGTACGAAACACCGTTCATTTGTTCTCAGCACACTCACGTTTCCTGCTGTCTTAGAGACTCTATAAAGCTAGAGCGTGCTTCTTTCTCTAAAGCAGAGTGTGATCAATGGATGAGAACTCTGCTGTGTGTTTCACTTCAGAAATGGAGTTAAATCCCAGGCTCTGAGTCTTCCTACAAGCAACACTTCGTTTCAGGAATGGGCTGTTACTTTACAGCTCAAACGAACTACATCGTTCACAAAGCTCACACGTTTCTCATCTTAACTCACAAACATTGCATGTTATAGGACCAGGGCTTTGTATCATTTTCAGAAGCAGAGTTGGAATAGATATGGTCCGTATATGTAGGAAACACCGTTCATTTGTATTTAGCACACTCACGTTTGCTGCTCTATTAGAGAATCTAGAAAGCAAGAGCGTGCTTCTTGCTCTAAAGCAGAGTGGGATCAATGGATGAGAACTCTGCTGTGTGTTTCACTTCAGAAATGGAGTTAAATCCCAGGCTTTGAGTCTTCCTACAAAAAAGATTTCGTTTCAGGTAAGGGCAGTTACTTTACAGCTCAAACGAACTACATCGTTCCAGAAGCTCACAAGTTTCTCATCATAAATGACAAGCATTGGATGCTGGAGGACCTGTTCTTTGTATCAATTTCAGAGGCAGAGTTGGACTAGATATGGTCAGTATGTGTAGGAAACACCGTTCTTTTGTTCTCAGCACACTCAGGTTTCCTGCTGTCTTAGAGACAATAGAAAGCTAGAGCGTGCTTCTTGCTCTAAAGCAGAGTGTGATCAATGGATGAGAACTCTGCTGTGTGTTTCACTTCAGAAATGGAGTTAAATCCCAGGATCTGAGTCTTCCTACAAACAAGACTTCGTTTCAGGGAAGGGCAGTTACTTTACAGCTCAAACTAACTACTTCGTTCACGAAGCTCACAGGTTTCTCATCTTAAATGACAAGCATTGGATGCTGGAGGACCTGTGCTTTGTATGAATTTCAGAGGCAGAGTTGGACTAGATATGGTCCGAATGTGTAGGAAACACCATTCTTGTGTTCTCAGCACACTCATGTTTCCTGCTGTCTTAGAGACTCTAGAAAGCAAGAGCGTGCTTCTTGCTCTAAAGCAGAGTGTGATCTATATATGAGAACTCTTCTGTGTGTTTCACTTCAGTAATGGAGTTAAACTCCAGGCTCTGAGTCTTCGTACAAACAACACTTCGTTTCATGGAAGGGCAGTTACTTTACAGCTCAAACGAACTACATCGTTCATGAAGCTCACACGTTTCTCATCTTAACTGACAAGCATTGGATGTTATAGGACCAGTGCTTTGTATCAGTTTCAGAAGCAGAGTTGGAGTAGATATGGTCCGTATATGTAGGAAACACCGTTCTTTTGTTCTCAGCACACTCACGTTTCCTGCTGTCTTAGAGACTGTAGAAAGCTAGAGCGTGCTTCCTGTTCTAAAGCAGATTGTTATCAATTGATGAGAACTCTGCTGTGTGTTTCACTTTAAAAATGGAGTTAAATCCCAGGTTCTGAGTCTTCCTACAAACAAGAATTCGTTTCAGGTAAGGGCAGTTACTTTACGGCTCAAACGAACTACATCGTTCACAAAGCTCACACGTTTCTCATCTTAAATGAAAAGCATTGGATGTTAGTGGACCTGTGGTTTGTTTCAGTTCCACAAACAGAGTAGGACTAGATATGGTCCGTATGTGTAGGAAACACAGTTCTTTTTTTCTGAGCACAACCATGTTTCCTGATGAATTAGAGAATCTAGAAAGCAAGAGCGTGCTTCTTGCTCTGAAGCAGAGTGTGATCCATGGATGAGAACTCTGCTGTGTGTTTCCCTTCAGAAATGGAGTTAAATCCCAGGCGCTGTGTCTTCCAACACTCAAGACTTCGTTTCAGGTAAGGACAGTCACTTTTCAGCTAAAACGAACTACATCGTTCACGAAGCTAACACGTTTCTCATCTTAAATGACAAGCATTGGATGTTAGAGGAACAGTGCTTTGTATCATTTTCAGAAGCAGAGTTGTACTAGATATGGTCCGTATGTGTAAGAAACACCGTTCTTTTGTTCTCAGCACACTCACGTTTCCTGCTGTCTTAGAGACTCTAGAAAGCTAGAGCGTGCTTCTTGCTCTAAAGCAGAGTGTGATCAATGGATGAGAACTCTGTTGTGTGTTTCACTTCAGAAATGGAGTTAAATCGCAGGCTCTGAGTCTTCCTACAAAAAACATCGTTTCAGGTAAGGGCAGTTACCTTACAGCTCAAACGAACTACATTGTTCACGAAGCTCACACGTTTATCATCTTAACTGACAAGCATTGCATGTTAGAGGACCAGTGCTTTGTTTCAGTTTCACAAGCAGAGTTGGACTATATATGGTCCGTATGTGTAGGAAACACAGTTCTTTTGTTCTGAGCACAACCACGTTTCCAGCTGTACTAGAGAATCTATAAACAAGAGCGTGCTTCTTGCTCTGAAGCCGAGAGTGATCAATGGATGAGAACTCTTCTGTGTGTTTCCCTTGAGAAATGGAGTTAAAACCCAGGCTCTGAGTCTACCTACAAGCAAGACTTCGAATCAGGTAAGGGCAGTTACATTACAGCTCAAAGGAACTACATCGTTCACGAAGCTCACACGTTTCTCATCTTAAATGACAAGCATCGGATGATAGAGGACCTGTGCTTTGTATCAATTTCAGAGGCAGAGTTCTATTAGATATGGTCTGTATGTGTACGAAACACCGTTCATTTGTTCTCAGCACACTCACGTTTCCTGCTGTCTTAGAGACTCTAGAAAGCTAGAGCGTGCTTCTTTCTCTAAAGCAGAGTGTGATCAATGGATGAGAACTCTGCTGTGTGTTTCACTTCAGAAATGGAGTTAAATCCCAGGCTCTGAGTCTTCCTACAAGCAACACTTCGTTTCAGGAAAGGGCTGTTACTTTACAGCTCAAACGAACTACATCGTTCACGCAGCTCACACGTTTCTCATCTTAACTGACAAGCATCGGATGTTATATGACCAGGGCTTTGTATCATTTTCAGAAGCAGAGTTGGAATAGATATGGTCCGTATATGTAGGAAACACCGTTCATTTGTATTTAGCACACTCACGTTTGCTGCTGTATTAGAGAATCTAGAAAGCAAGAGCGTGCTTCTTGCTCTAAAGCAGAGTGGGATCAATGGATGAGAACTCTGCTGTGTGTTTCACTTCAGAAATGGAGTTAAATTCCAAGCTTTGAGTCTTCCTACAAAAAAGACTTCGTTTCAGGTAAGGGCAGTTACTTTACAGCTCAAATGAACTACATCGTTCCAGAAGCTCACACGTTTCTCATCATAAAGGACAAGCATTGGGTGGTGGAGGACCTGTGCTTTGTATCAATTTCAGAGGCAGAGTTGGACTAGATATGGTCCGTATGTGTAGGAAACACCGTTCTTTTGTTCTCAGCACACTCAGGTTTCCTGCTGTCTTAGGGACACTAGAAAGCTAGAGCATGCTTCTTGCTCTAAAGCAGAGTGTGATCAATGGATGAGAACTCTGCTGTGTGTTTCACTTCAGAAATGGAGTTAAATCCCAGGCTCTGAGTCTTCCTACAAACAAGACTTCGTTTCAGGGAAGGGCAGTTACTTTACAGCTCAAACGAACTACTTCGTTCACGAAGCTCACACGTTTCTCATCTTAAATGACAAGCATTGGATCCTGGAGGACCTGTGCTTTGTATCAATTTCAGAGGCAGAGTTGGTCTCGATATGGTCCGAATGTGTAAGAAACACCGTTCTTGTGTTCTCAGCACACTCATGTTTCCTGCTGTCTTAGAGACTCTAGAAAGCAAGAGCGTCCTTCTTGCTTTAAAGCAGAGTGTGATCAATGGATGAGAACTCTGCTGTGTGTTTCACTTCAGAAATGGAGTTAAATCCCAGGCTCTGAGTCTTCCTACAAACAAGACTTCGTTTCAGGTAATGGCAGTTACTTTAAGCTCAAAAGAACTACATCGTTCACAAAGCTCACATGCTTCTCATCTTAACTGACAAGCATTGGATGTTAGTGGACCTGTGGTTTGTTTCAGTTCCACAAGCAGAGTTGGACTAGATATGGTCCGTATGTGTAGGAAACACAGTCTTTTTTTCTGAGCACAAGCACGTTTCCTGATGAAATAGAGAATCTAGAAAGCAAGAGTGTGCTTCTTGCAATGAAGCAGAGTGTGATCCATGGATGAGAACTATGCTGTGTGTTTCCCTTCAGAAATGGAGTTAAATCCCAGGCTCTGTGTCTTCCAACACTCATGACTTCGTTTCAGGTAAGGGCAGTTACTTTACATCTCAAACGAACTACATCGTTCACAAAGCTCACACGTTTCTCATCTTAACTCACAAACATTGCATGTTATAGGACCAGTGCTTTGTATCATTTTCAGAAGCAGAGTTGGAATAGATATGGTCCGTATATGTAGGAAACACCGTTCATTTGTTCTTAGCACACTCACGTTTGCTGCTGTATTAGAAAATCTAGAAAGCAAGAGCGTGCTTCTTGCTCTAAAGCAGAGTGTGACCAATGGATGAGAACTCTGCTGTGTGTTTCACTTCAGAAATGGAGTTAAATCCCAGGTTCTGAGTCTTCCTACAAACAAGACTTCGTTTCAGGGAAGTGCAGTTACTTTACAGCTCAAACGAACTACTTCGTTCACGAAGCTCACACGTTTCTCATCTTAAATGACAAGTATTGGATGCTGGAGGACCTGTGCTTTGTATCAATTTCAGAGGCATAGTTCAACTTGATATGGTCCGAATGTGTAAGAAACACCGTTCTATTGCTCTCAGCACACTCATGTTTCCTGCTGTCTTAGAGATTCTTGAAAGCAAGAGCGTCCTTCTTGCTTTAAAGCAGAGTGTGATCAATGGATGAGAACTCTGCTGTGTGTTTCACTTCAGATATGGAGTTAAATCCAGTTCTGAGTCTTCCTACAAACAAGACTTCGTTTCAGGGAAGGGCAGTTACTTTAAAGCTCAAACGAACTACATCGTTCACAAAGCTCACACGTTTCTCATCTTAACTGACAAGCATTGGATGTTAGTGGACCTGTGGTTTGTTTCAGTTCCACAAGCATAGTTGGACTAGATATGGTCCGTATGTGTAGGAAACACAGTTCTTTTTTTCTGCGCACAACCATGTTTCCTGCTGAATTAGAGAATCTAGAAAGCAAGAGCTTGCTTCTTGCTCTGAAGCAGAGTGTGATCCATGGGTGAGAACTATGCTGTGTGTTTCACTTCAGAAATGGAGTTAAATCCCAGGGTCTGAGTCTTCCTACAAACAAGACTTCGTTTCAGATAAGGGCAGTTACTTTACAGCTAAAACGAACTACATCGTTCCCGAAGTTCACACGTTTTTCATCTTAAATGACAAGCCTTGGATGCTGGAGGACGTGTGCTTTGTATCAATTTCAGAGGCAGAGTTGGACTCGATATGGTCCGAATGTGTAAGAAACACCGTTCTTTTGTTCTCAGCACACTCACATTTGCTGCTGTATTAGAGAATCTAGAAAGCAAGAGCGTGCTTTTTGCTCTAAAGCAGAGTGTGATCCATGGAAGAGAACTCTGCTGTGTGTTTCCCTTCAGAAATGGAGTTAAATCCCAGGCTCTGAGTCTACCTACAAGCAAGACTTCGAATCCGGTAAGGGCAGTTACATTACAGCTCAAACGAACTACATCCTTCACGAAGCTCACACGTTTCTCATCTTAAATGACAAGCATCGGATGATAGAGGACCTGTGCTTTGTATCAATTTCAGAGGCATAGTTCGACTAGATATGGTCCGTATGTGTAGGAAACCCCGTTCTTTTGTTCTCAGCACACTCACGTTTCCTGCTGTCTTTGAGACTCTAGAATGCTAGAGCGTGCTTCTTGTTCTAAAGCAGAGTGTGATCAATTGATGAGAACTCTGCTGTGTGTTTCACTCCAGAAATGGAGTTAAATCCCAGGCTCTGAGTCTTCCTACAAAGAAGAATTTGTTTCAGGTAAGGGCAGTTACTTCACACCTCAAACGAACTACATTGTTCACGAAGCTAAAACGTTTATCATCTTAACTGACAAGCATTGGATGTTAGAAGACCAGTGCTTTTTTTCAGTTTCACAAGCAGAGTTGGACTAGATATGGTCCGTATGTGTAGGAAACACAGTTCTTTTGTTCTGAGCACAACCACGTTTCCTGCTGTATTAGAGAATCTAGAAACAAGAGCGTGCTTCTTGCAATGAAGCAGAGTGTGATCCATGGATGAGAACTATGCTGTGTGTGTCACTTCAGAAATGGAGTTAAATCTCAGGCTCTGAGTCTTCCTACAAACAAGACTTCATTTCAGGTAAGGGCAGTTACTTTACAGCTCAAACAAACTTCTTCGTTCATGAAGCTCACATGTTTCTCATCTTAAATGACAAGTATTGGATGCTGGAGGACCTGTGCTTTGTATCAATTTCAGAGGCATATTTCGACTAGATATGGTCCGAATGTGTAAGAAACACCGTTCTATTGCTCTCAGCACACTCATGTTTCCTGCTGTCTTAGAGATTCTAGAAAGCAAGAGCGTCCTTCTTGCTTTAAAGCAGAGTGTGATCAATGGATGAGAACTCTGCTGTGTGTTTCACTTCAGATATGGAGTTAAATCCAGTTCTGAGTCTTCCTACAAACAAGACTTCGTTTCAGGGAAGGGCAGTTACTTTAAAGCTCAAACGAACTACATCGTTCACAAAGCTCACACGTTTCTCATCTTAACTGACAAGCATTGGATGTTAGTGGACCTGTGGTTTGTTTCAGTTCCACAAGCATAGTTGGACTAGATATGGTCCGTATGTGTAGGAAACACAGTTCTTTTTTTCTGAGCACAACCACGTTTCCTGCTGAATTAGAGAATCTAGAAAGCAAGAGCTTGCTTCTTGCTCTGAAGCAGAGTGTGATCCATGGATGAGAACTATGTTGTGTGTTTCACTTCAGAAATGGAGTTAAATCCCAGGGTCTGAGTGTTCCTACAAACAAGACTTCGTTTCAGATAAGGGCAGTTACTTTACAGCTAAAACGAACTACATCGTTCCCGAAGCTCACACGTTTTTCATCTTAAATGACAAGCCTTGGACGCTGGAGGACGTGTGCTTTGTATCAATTTCAGAGGCAGAGTTGGACTCGATATGGTCCGAATGTGTAAGAAACACCGTTCTTTTGTTCTCAGCACACTCATATTTGCTGCTGTATTAGAGAATCAAGAAAGCAAGAGCGTGCTTTTTGCTCTAAAGCAGAGTGTGATCCATGGAAGAGAACTCTGCTGTGTGTTTCCCTTCAGAAATGGAGTTAAATCCCAGGCTATGAGTCTACCTACAAGCAAGACTTCGAATCCGGTAAGGGCAGTTACATTACAGTTCAAACGAACTATATCGTTCCCGAAGCTCACACGTTTCTCATCTTAAATGACAAGCATCGGATGATAGAGGACCTGTGCTTTGTATCAATTTCAGAGGCATAGTTCGACTAGATATGGTCCGTATGTGTAGGAAACCCCGTTGTTTTGTTCTCAGCACACTCACGTTTCCTGCTGTCTTTGAGACTCTAGAATGCTAGAGCGTGCTTCTTGTTCTAAAGCAGAGTGTGATCAATGGATGAGAACTCTGCCGTGTGTTTCACTTCAGAAATGGAGTTAAATCCCAGGCTCTGAGTCTTCCTACAAAGGAGAATTCGTTTCAGGTAAGGGCAGTTACTTCACACCTCAAAGAACTACCTGTTCACGAAGCTAAAACGTTTATCATCTTAACTGACAAGCATTGGATGTTAGAAGACCAGTGCTTTTTTTCAGTTTCACAAGCAGAGTTGGACTAGATATGGTCCGTATGTGTAGGAAACACAGTTCTTTTGTTCTGAGCACAACCACGTTTCCTGCTGTATTAGAGAATCTAGAAACAAGAGCGTGCTTCTTGTTCTGAAGCAGAGTGTGATCCATGGATGAGAACTATGCTGTGTGTTTCCCTTCAGAAATGGAGTTAAATCCCAGGCTCTGTGTCTTCCAACACTCAGGACTTCGTTTCAGGTAAGGGCAGTCACTTTTCAGCTAAACGAACTACATCGTTTACGAAGCTAACACGTTTCTCATCTTAACTGACAAGCATTTGATGTTAGAGGACCAGTGCTTTGTCTCAGTTTCAGAAGCAGAGATGGACTAGATATGGTCCGTACGTGTAGGAAACATCATTCATTTGTTCGGAGCACACTCATGTTTCCTGCTGTCTTAGGGACTGTAGAAAGCTAGAGCGTGCTTCTTGCTCTAAAGCAGAGTGTGATCAATGGATGAGAACTCTGCTGTGTGTTTCACTTCAGAAATGGAGTTAAATTCCAGGCTCTGTGTCTTCCTACAAGCAAGAATTCCTTTCAAGTAAGGGCAGTCACTTTTCAGCTCAAACGAACTACATCGTTCCCGAAGCTAACACGTTTCTCATCTTAACTAACAAGCATCAGATGTTATATGAGCAGTGCTTTGTATCTTTTTCAGAATTAGAGTTGGAATAGATATGGTCCGTATATGTAGGAAACACCGTTCATTTGTATTTAGCACACTCACGTTTGCTGCTGTATTAGAGAATCTAGAAAGCAAGAGCGTGCTTCTTGCTCTAAAGCAGAGTGTGATCAATGGATGAGAACTCTGCTGTGTGTTTCACTTCAGAAATGGAGTTAAATCCCAGGCTCTGAGTCTTCCTACAAAAAAGACTTCTTTTCAGGTAAGGGCAGTTACTTTACAGCTCAAACGAACTACTTCGTTCACGAAGCTCACACGTTTCTCATCTTAAATGACAAGCATTGGATCCTGGAGGACCTGTGCTTTGTATCAATTTCAGAGGCAGAGTTGGTCTCGATATGGTCCGAATGTGTAAGAAACACCGTTCTTGTGTTCTCAGCACACTCATGTTTCCTGCTGTCTTAGAGACTCTAGAAAGCAAGAGCGTCCGTCTTGCTTTAAAGCAGAGTGTGGTCAATGGATGAGAACTCTGCTGTGTGTTTCACTTCAGAAATGGAGTTAAATCCCAGGCTCTGAGTCTTCCTACAAACAAGACTTCGTTTCAGGTAATGGCAGTTACTTTAAAGCTCAAAAGAACTACATCGTTCACAAAGCTCACATGCTTCTCATCTTAACTGACAAGCTTTGGATGTTAGTGGACCTGTGGTTTGTTTCAGTTCCACAAGCAGAGTTGGACTAGATATGGTCCGTATGTGTAGGAAACACAGTCTTTTTTTCTGAGCACAACCACGTTTCCTGATGAATTAGAGAATCTAGAAAGCAAGAGCGTGCTTCTTGCAATGAAGCAGAGTGTGATCCATGGATGAGAACTATGCTGTGTGTTTCCCTTCAGAAATGGAGTTAAATCCCAGGCTCTGTGTCTTCCAACACTCATGACTTCGTTTCAGGTAAGGGCAGTTACTTTACATCTCAAACGAACTACATCGTTCACAAAGCTCACACGTTTCTCATCTTAACTCACAAACATTGCATGTTATAGGACCAGTGCTTTGTATCATTTTCAGAAGCAGAGTTGGAATAGATATGGTCCGTATATGTAGGAAACACCGTTCATTTGTTCTTAGCACACTCACGTTTGCTGCTGCATTAGAAAATCTAGAAAGCAAGAGCGTGCTTCTTGCTCTAAAGCAGAGTGTGATCAATGGATGAGAATTCTGCTGTGTGTTTCACTTCAGAAATGGAGTTAAATCCCAGGTTCTGAGTCTTCCTACAAACAAGACTTCGTTTCAGGGAAGGGCAGTTACTTTACAGCTCAAACGAACTACTTCGTTCACGAAGCTCACACGTTTCTCATCTTAAATGACAAGCATTGGATCCTGGAGGACCTGTGCTTTGTATCAATTTCAGAGGCAGAGTTGGACTCGATATGGTCCGAATGTGTGAGAAACACCGTTCTTGTGTTCTCAGCACAATCACGTTTCCTGCTCTCTTAGAGAATCTAGAAAGCTAGAGTGTGCTTCTTGCTCTAAAGCAGAGTGTGATCAATGGATGAAAACTCTGCTGTGTGTGTCACTTCAGAAATGGAGTTAAATCTCAGGCTCTGAGTCTTCCTACAAACAAGACTTCATTTCAGGTAAGGGCAGTTACTTTACAGCTCAAAAAAACTACTTCGTTCATGAAGCTCACATGTTTCTCATCTTAAATGACAAGTATTGGATGCTGGAGGACCTGTGCTTTGTATCAATTTCAGAGGCATAGTTCGACTAGATATGGTCCGAATGTGTAAGAAACACCGTTCTATTGCTCTCAGCACACTCATGTTTCCTGCTGTCTTAGAGATTCTAGAAAGCAAGAGCGTCCTTCTTGCTTTAAAGCAGAGTGTGATCAATGGATGAGAACTCTGCTGTGTGTTTCACTTCAGATATGGAGTTAAATCCAGTTCTGAGTCTTCCTACAAACAAGACTTCGTTTCAGGGAAGGGCAGTTACTTTAAAGCTCAAACGAACTACATCGTTCACAAAGCTCACACGTTTCTCATCTTAACTGACAAGCATTGGATGTTAGTGGACCTGTGGTTTGTTTCAGTTCCACAAGCATAGTTGGACTAGATATGGTCCTTATGTGTAGGAAACACAGTTCTTTTTTTCTGAGCACAACCACGTTTCCTGCTGAATTAGAGAATCTAGAAAGCAAGAGCTTGCTTCTTGCTCTGAAGCAGAGTGTGATCCATGGATGAGAACTATGTTGTGTGTTTCACTTCAGAAATGGAGTTAAATCCCAGGGTCTGAGTGTTCCTACAAACAAGACTTCGTTTCAGATAAGGGCAGTTACTTTACAGCTAAAACGAACTACATCGTTCCCGAAGCTCACACGTTTTTCATCTTAAATGACAAGCCTTGGATGCTGGAGGACGTGTGCTTTGTATCAATTTCAGAGGCAGAGTTGGACTCGATATGGTCCGAATGTGTAAGAAACACCGTACTTTTGTTCTCAGCACACTCACATTTGCTGCTGTATTAGAGAATCTAGAAAGCAAGAGCGTGCTTCTTGCAATGAAGCAGAGTGTGATCCATGGATGAGAACTATGCTGTGTGTTTCCCTTCAGAAATGGAGTTAAATCCCAGGCTCTGTGTCTTCCAACACTCATGACTTCTTTTCAGGTAAGGGCAGTTACTTTACATCTCAAACGAACTACATCGTTCACAAAGCTCACACGTTTCTCATCTTAACTCACAAACATTGCATGTTATAGGAGCAGTGCTTTGTATCATTTTCAGAAGCAGAGTTGGAATAGATATGGTCCGTATATGTAGGAAACACCGTTCATTTGTTCTTAGCACACTCACGTTTGCTGCTGTATTAGAAAATCTAGAAAGCAAGAGCGTGCTTCTTGCTCTAAAGCAGAGTGTGATCAACGGATGAGAATTCTGATGTGTGTTTCACTTCAGAAATGGAGTTAAATCCCAGGTTCTGAGTCTTCCTACAAACAAGACTTCGTTTCAGGGAAGGGCAGTTACTTTACAGCTCAAACGAACTACTTCGTTCACGAAGCTCACACGTTTCTCATCTTAACTGACAAGCATTGGATGTTAGTGGACCTGTGGTTTGTTTCAGTTCCACAAGCATAGTTGGACTAGATATGGTCCGTATGTGTAGGAAACACAGTTCTTTTTTTCTGAGCACAACCACGTTTCCTGCTGAATTAGAGAATCTAGAAAGCAAGAGCTTGCTTCTTGCTCTGAAGCAGAGTGTGATCCATGGATGAGAACTATGCTGTGTGTTTCACTTCAGAAATGGAGTTAAATCCCAGGGTCTGAGTGTTCCTACAAACAAGACTTCGTTTCAGATAAGGGCAGTTACTTTACAGCTAAAACGAACTACATCGTTCCCGAAGCTCACACGTTTTTCATCTTACATGACAAGCCTTGGATGCTGGAGGACGTGTGCTTTGTATCAATTTCAGAGGCAGAGTTGGACTCGATATGGTCCGAATGTGTAAGAAACACCATTCTTTTGTTCTCAGCACACTCACATTTGCTGCTGTATTAGAGAATCTAGAAAGCAAGAGCGTGCTTTTTGCTCTAAAGCAGAGTGTGATCCATGGAAGAGAACTCTGCTGTGTGTTTCCCTTCAGAAATGGAGTTAAATCCCAGGCTCTGAGTCTACCTACAAGCAAGACTTCGAATCCGGTAAGGGCAGTTACATTACAGCTCAAACGAACTACATCGTTCACGAAGCTCACAAGTTTCTCATCTTAAATGACAAGCATCGGATGATAGAGGACCTGTGCTTTGTATCAATTTCAGAGGCATAGTTCGACTAGATATGGTCCGTATGTGTAGGAAACCCCGTTATTTGTTCTCAGCACACTCACGTTTCCTGCTGTCTTTGAGACTCTTGAATGCTAGAGCGTGCTTCTTTTTCTAAAGCAGAGTGTGATCAATTGATGAGAACTCTGCTGTGTGTTTCACTCCAGAAATGGAGTTAAATCCCAGGCTCTGAGTCTTCCTACAAAGAAGAATTCGTTTCAGGTAAGGGCAGTTACTTCACACCTCAAACGAACTACATTGTTCACGAAGCTAAAACGTTTATCATCTTAACTGACAAGCATTGGATGGTAGAAGACCAGTGCTTTTTTTCAGTTTCACAAGCAGAGTTGGACTAGATATGGTCCGTATGTGTAGGAAACACAGTTCTTTTGTTCTGAGCACAACCACGTTTCCTGCTGTATTAGAGAATCTAGAAACAAGAGCGTGCTTCTTGCAATGAAGCAGAGTGTGATCCATGGATGAGAACTATGCTGTGTGTTTCCCTTCAGAAATGGAGTTAAATCCCAGGCTCTGTGTCTTCCAACACTCAGGACTTCGTTTCAGGTAAGGGCAGTTACTTTACATCTCAAAGGAACTACATCGTTCACAAAGCTCACACGTTTCTCATCTTAACTCACAAACATTGCATGTTATAGGACCAGTGCTTTGTAGCATTTTCAGAAGCAGAGTTGGAATAGATATGGTCCGTATATGTAGGAAACACCGTTCATTTGTTCTTAGCACACTCACGTTTGCTGCTGTATTAGAAAATCTAGAAAGCAAGAGCGTGCTTCTTGCTCTAAAGCAGAGTGTGATCAATGGATGAGAACTCTGCTGTGTGTTTCACTTCAGAAATGGAGTTAAATCCCAGGCTCTGAGTCTTCCTACAAAAAAGACTTCTTTTCAGGTAAGGGCAGTTACTTTACAGCTCAAACGAACTACATCGTTCACGAAGCTCACACGTTTCTCATCTTAAATGACAAGCATTGGATCCTGGAGGACCTGTGCTTTGTATCAATTTCAGAGGCAGAGTTGGTCTCGATATGGTCCGAATGTGTAAGAAACACCGTTCTTTTGTTCTCAGCACACTCATGTTTCCTGCTGTCTTAGAGACTCTAGAAAGCAAGAGCGTCCTTCTTGCTTTAAAGCAGAGTGTGATCAATGGATGAGAACTCTGCTGTGTGTTTCACTTCAGAAATGGAGTTAAATCCCAGGCTCTGAGTCTTCCTACAAACAAGACTTCGTTTCAGGTAATGGCAGTTACTTTAAAGCTCAAAAGAACTACATCGTTCACAAAGCTCACATGCTTCTCATCTTAACTGACAAGCATTGGATGTTAGTGGACCTGTGGTTTGTTTCAGTTCCACAAGCAGAGTTGGACTAGATATGGTCCGTATGTGTAGGAAACACAGTTCTTTTGTTCTGAGCACAACCACGTTTCCTGCTGTATTAGAGAATCTAGAAACAAGAGCGTGCTTCTTGTTCTGAAGCAGAGTGTGATCCATGGATGAGAACTATGCTGTGTGTTTCCCTTCAGAAATGGAGTTAAATCCCAGGCTCTGTGTCTTCCAACACTCAGGACTTCGTTTCTGGTAAGGGCAGTCACTTTTCAGCTAAAACGAACTACATCGTTTACGAAGCTAACACGTTTCTCATCTTAACTGACAAGCATTTGATGTTAGAGGACCAGTGCTTTGTCTCAGTTTCAGAAGCAGAGATGGAAATAGATATGGTCCGTACATATAGGAAACACCATTCATTTGTTCTGAGCACACTCATGTTTCCTGCTATCTTAGGGACTGTAGAAAGCTACAGCGTGCTTCTTGCTCTAAAGCAGAGTGTGATCAATGGATGAGAACTCTGCTGTGTGTTTCACTTCAGAAATGGAGTTAAATTCCAGGCTCTGTGTCTTCCTACAAGCAAGAATTCCTTTCAAGTAAGGGCAGTCACTTTTCAGCTCAAACGAACTACATCGTTCACGAATCTCACACGTTTCTCATCTTAAATGACCATCATTGGATGCTGGAGTACCTGTGCTTTTTATCAATTTCAGAGGCAGAGTTGGACTCAATATGGTCCGAATGTGTAAGAAACACTGTTCTTGTGTTCTCAGCACACTCATGTTTCCTGCTGTCTTAGAGACACTAGATAGCAAGAGCGTGCTTCTTGCTCTAAAGCAGAGTGTGATCTATATATGAGATCTCTGCTGTGTGTTTCCCTTCAGAAATGGAGTTAAATCTCAGGCTCTGTGTCTTCCTACAAGCAACATTTTGTTTCAGGAAAGGGCTGTTACTTTACAGCTCAAACGAACTACATCGTTCCCGAAGCTAACACGTTTCTCATCTTAACTAACAAGCATCGGATGTTATATGAGCAGTGCTTTGTATCATTTTCAGAATTAGAGTTGGAATAGATATGGTCCGTATATGTAGGAAACACCGTTCATTTGTATTTAGAACACTCACGTTTGCTGCTGTACTAGAGAATCTAGAAAGCAAGAGCGTGCTTCTTGCTCTAAAGCAGAGTGTGATCAATGGATGAGAACTCTGCTGTGTGTTTCACTTCAGAAATGGAGTTAAATCCCAGGCTGTGAGTCTTCCTACAAACAAGACTTCGTTTCAGGGAAGGGCAGTTACTTTACAGCTCATACGAACTTCTTCGTTCATGAAGCTCACACGTTTCTCATCTTAAATGACAAGCATTGGATCCTGGAGGACCTGTGCTTTGTATCAATTTCAGAGGCAGAGTTGGTCTCGATATGGTCCGAATGTGTAAGAAACACCGTTCTTGTGTTCTCAGCACACTCATGTTTCCTGCTGTCTTAGAGACTCTAGAAAGCAAGAGCGTCCTTCTTGCTTTAAAGCAGAGTGTGATCAATGGATGAGAACTCTGCTGTGTGTTTCACTTCAGAAATGGAGTTAAATCCCAGGCTCTGAGTCTTCCTACAAACAAGACTTGGTTTCAGGTAATGGCAGTTACTTTAAAGCTCAAAAGAACTACATCGTTCACAAAGCTCACATGCTTCTCATCTTAACTGACAAGCATTGGATGTTAGTGGACCTGTGGTTTGTTTCAGTTCCACAAGCAGAGTTGGACTAGATATGGTCCGTATGTGTAGGAAACACAGTTCTTTTGTTCTGAGCACAACCACGTTTCCTGCTGTATTAGAGAATCTAGAAACAAGAGCGTGCTTCTTGTTCTGAAGCAGAGTGTGATCCATGGATGAGAACTATGCTGTGTGTTTCCCTTCAGAAATGGAGTTAAATCCCAGGCTCTGTGTCTTCCAACACTCAGGACTTCGTTTCAGGTAAGGGCAGTCACTTTTCAGCTAAAACGAACTACATCGTTTACGAAGCTAACACGTTTCTCATCTTAACTGACAAGCATTTGATGTTAGAGGACCAGTGCTTTGTCTCAGTTTCAGAAGCAGAGATGGACTAGATATGGTCCGTACATGTAGGAAACACCATTCATTTGTTCTGAGCACACTCATGTTTCCTGCTGTCTTAGGGACTGTAGAAAGCCACAGCGTGCTTCTTGCTCTAAAGCAGAGTGTGATCAATGGATGAGAACTCTGCTGTGTGTTTCACTTCAGAAATGGAGTTAAATTCCAGGCTCTGTGTCTTCCTACAAGCAAGAATTCCTTTCAAGTAAGGGCAGTCACTTTTCAGCTCAAACGAACTACATCGTTCACGAAGCTCACACGTTTCTCATCTTAAATGACCATCATTGGATGCTGGAGTACCTGTGCTTTTTATCAATTTCAGAGGCAGAGTTGGACTCAATATGGTCCGAATGTGTAAGAAACACTGTTCTTGTGTTCTCAGCACACTCATGTTTCCTGCTGTCTTAGAGACACTAGATAGCAAGAGCGTGCTTCTTGCTCTAAAGCAGAGCGTGATCTATATATGAGATCTCTGCTGTGTGTTTCCCTTCAGAAATGGAGTTAAATCTCACGCTCTGTGTCTTCCTACAAGCAACATTTTGTTTCAGGAAAGGGCTGTTACTTTATAGCTCAAACGAACTACATCGTTCCCGAAGCTAACACGTTTCTCATCTTAACTAACAAGCATCGGATGTTATATGAGCAGTGCTTTGTATCATTTTCAGAATTAGAGTTGGAATAGATATGGTCCGTATATGTAGGAAACACCGTTCATTTGTATTTAGAACACTCACGTTTGCTGCTGTACTAGAGAATCTAGAAAGCAAGAGCGTGCTTCTTGCTCTAAAGCAGAGTGTGATCCATGGATGAGAACTCTGCTGTGTGTTTCACTCCAGAAATGGAGTTAAATCCCAGGCTCTGAGTCTTCCTACAAAAAAGAATTCGTTTCAGGTAAGGGCAGTAACTTCACACCTCAAACGAACTACATTGTTCACGAAGCTAAAACGTTTATCATCTTAACTGACAAGCATTGGATGTTAGAAGACCAGTGCTTTTTTTCAGTTTCACAAGCAGAGTTGGACTAGATATGGTCCGTATGTGTAGGAAACACAGTTCTTTTGTTCTGAGCACAACCACGTTTCCTGCTGTATTAGAGAATCTAGAAAAAAGAGCGTGCTTCTTGCTCTGAAGCAGAGTGTGATCCATGGATGAGAACTATGCTGTGTGTTTCCCTTCAGAAATGGAGTTAAATCCCAGGCTCTGTGTCTTCCAACTCTCAGGACTTCGTTTCAGGTAAGGGCAGTCACTTTTCAGCTAAAACGAACTACATTGTTTACGAAGCTAACACGTTTCTCATCTTAACTGACAAGCATTTGATGTTAGAGGACCAGTGCTTTGTCTCAGTTTCAGAAGCAGAGATGGACTAGATATGGTCCGTACGTGTAGGAAACACCATTCATTTTTTCTGAGCACACTCATGTTTCCTGCTGTCTTAGGGACTGTAGAAAGCTAGAGCGTGCTTCTTGCTCTAAAGCAGAGTGTGATCAATAGATGAGAACTCTGCTGTGTGTTTCACTTCAGAAATGGAGTTAAATTCCAGGCTCTGTGTCTTCCTACAAGCAAGAATTCCTTTCAAGTAAGGGCAGTCACTTTTCATCTCAAACGAACTACATCGTTCACGAAGCTCACACGTTTCTCATCTTAAATGACCATCATTGGATGCTGGAGTACCTGTGCTTTTTATCAATTTCAGAGGCAGAGTTGGACTCAATAGGTCCGAATGTGTAAGAAACACCGTTCATGTGTTCTCAGCACACTCATGTTTCCTGCTGTCTTAGAGACACTAGATAGCAAGAGCGTGCTTCTTGCTCTAAAGCAGAGTGTGATCTATATATGAGAACTCTGCTGTGTGTTTCCCTTCAGAAATGGAGTTAAATCTCAGGCTCTGTGTCTTCCTACAAGCAACATTTTGTTTCAGGAAAGGGCTGTTACTTTACAGCTCAAACGAACTACATCGTTCCCGAAGCTAACACGTTTCTCATCTTAACTAACAAGCATCGGATGTTATATGAGCAGTGCTTTGTATCATTTTCAGAATTAGAGTTGGAATAGATATGGTCCGTATATGTAGGAAACACCGTTCATTTGTATTTAGCACACTCACGTTTGCTGCTGTATTAGAGAATCTAGAAAGCAAGAGCGTGCTTCTTGCTCTAAAGCAGAGTGTGATCAATGGATGAGAACTCTGCTGTGTGTTTCACTTCAGAAATGGAGTTAAATCCCAGGCTCTGAGTCTTCCTACAAAAAAGACTTCTTTTCAGGTAAGGGCAGTTACTTTACAGCTCAAACGAACTACATCGTTCCCGAAGCTCACACATTTCTCATCATAAATGACAAGCATTGGATGCTGGAGGACCTGTGCTTTGTATCAATTTCAGAGGCACAGTTGGACTCGATATGGTCCGAATGTGTAAGAAACACCATACTTTTGTTCTCAGCACACTCACATTTGCTGCTGTATTAGAGAATCTAGAAAGCAAGAGCGTGCTTTTTGCTCTAAAGCAGTGTGTGATCCATGGAAGAGATCTCTGCTGTGTGTTTCCCTTCAGAAATGGAGTTAAATCCCAGGCTCTGAGTCTACCTACAAGCAAGACTTCCTGTCAGGTAAGGGCAGTTACATTACAGCTCAAATGAACTACATCGTTCCCAAAGCTCACACGTTTCTCATCTTAAAATACAAGCATCGGATGATAGAGGACCTGTGCTTTGTATCAATTTCAGAGGCATAGTTCGTCTAGATATGGTCCGTATGTGTAGGAAACCCCGTTCTTTTGTTCTCAGCACACTCACGTTTCCTGCATTCTTTGAGACTCTAGAAAGCTAGAGCGTGCTTCTTGTTATAAAGCAGAGTGTGATCAATTGATGAGAATTCTGCTGTGTGTTTCACTTCAGAAATGGAGTTAAATCCCAGGCTCTGAGTCTTCCTACAAAGAAGAATTCGTTTCAGGTAAGGGCAGTTACTTTACACCTCAAACGTACTACATTGTTCACGAAGCTAACACGTTTATCATCTTAACTGACAAGCATTGGATGTTAGATGACCCGTGCTTTTTTTCAGTTTCACAAGCAGAGTTGGACTAGATATGGTCCGTATGTGTAGGAAACACAGTTCTTTTGTTCTGAGCACAACCACGTTTCCTGCTGTATTAGAGAATCTAGAAACAAGAGCGTGCTTCTTGCTCTGAAGCAGAGTGTGATCCATGGATGAGAACTATGCTGTGTGTTTCCCTTCAGAAATGGAGTTAAATCCCAGGCTCTGTGTCTTCCAACACTCAGGACTTCGTTTCAGGTAAGGGCAGTCACTTTTCAGCTAAAACGAACTACATCGTTTACGAAGCTAACACGTTCTCATCTTAACTGACAAGCATTGGATGTTAGAGGACCAGTGCTTTGTCTCAGTTTCAGAACCAGGGATGGACTAGATATGGTCCGTACGTGTAGGAAACACCATTCATTTGTTCTCAGCACACTCATGTTTCCTGCTGTCTTAGGGACTGTAGAAAGCTAGAGCGTGCTTCTTGCTCTAAAGCAGAGTGTGATCAATGGATGAGAACTCTGCTGTGTGTTTCACTTCAGAAATGGATTAAAATCCCAGGCTCTGAGTCTACCTACAAGCAAGACTTCGAATCCGGTAAGAGCAGTTTCATTACAGCTCAAACCAACTACATCGTTCACGAAGCTCACACGTTTCTCATCTTAAATGACAAGCATCAGATGATAGAGGACCTGTGCTTTGTATCAATTTCAGAGGCATAGTTCGAATAAATATGGTCCCTATGTGTAGGAAACCCCGTTCTTTTGTTCTCAGCACACTCACGTTTCCTGCTGTCTTTGAGACTCTAGAAAGCTAGAGCGTGCTTCTTGTTATAAAGCAGAGTGTGATCAATTGATGAGAATTCTGCTGTGTGTTTCACTTCAGAAATGGAGTTAAATCCCAGGCTCTGAGTCTTCCTACAAAGAAGAATTCGTTTCAGGTAAGGGCAGTTACTTTACACCTCAAACGTACTACATTGTTCACGAAGCTCACACGTTTCTCCTCTTAAATGACAAGCCTTGGATGCTGGAGGACCTGTGCTTTTTATCAATTTCAGAGGCAGAGTTGGACTCAATATGGTCCGAATATGTAAGAAACACCGTTCTTGTGTTCTCAGCACACTCATGTTTCCTGCTGTCTTAGACACACTAGAAAGCAAGAGCGTGCTTCTTGCTCTAAAGCAGAGTGTGATCTATATATGAGAACTCTGCTGTGTGTTTCCCTTCAGAAATGGAGTAAAATCCCAGGCTCTGAGTCTTCCTACAAGCAACACTTCGTTTCAGGAAAGGGCTGTTACTTTACAGCTCAAACGAACTACATCGTTCACGAAGCTCACATGTTTCTCATCATAAATGACAAGCATTGGATGCTGGAGGACCTTTGCTTTGTATCAATTTCGGAGCCAGAGTTGGACAAGATATGGTCCGTATGTGTAGGAAACACCGTTCTTTTGTTCTCTGCACACTATCGTTTCCTGCTGTCTTAGAGACACTAGAAAGCTAGAGCGTGCTTCTTGCTCTAAAGCAGAGTGTGATCTATATAAGAGAACTCTGCTGTGTGTTTCCCTTCAGAAATGGAGTAAAATCCCAGGCTCTGAGTCTTCCTACAAGCAACACTTCGTTTCAGGAAAGGGCTGTTACTTTACAGCTCAAACGAACTACATCGTTCACGAAGCTCACACGTTTCTCATCATAAATGACAAGCATTGGATGCTGGAGGACCTTTGCTTTGTATCAATTTCAGAGGCAGAGTTGGACTAGATATGGTCCGTATGTGTAGGAAACACCGTTCTTTTGTTCTCCGCACACTAACGTTTCCTGCTGTCTTAGAGACACTAGAAAGCTAGAGCGTGCTTCTTGCTCTAAAGCAGAGTGTTATCAATGGAGGAGAACTCTGCTGTGTGTT
Source organism: Onychomys leucogaster (assembly GCA_949786385.1). Taxonomy (NCBI): domain Eukaryota; kingdom Metazoa; phylum Chordata; class Mammalia; order Rodentia; family Cricetidae; genus Onychomys; species Onychomys leucogaster. The sequence continues at coordinate 413,522 of CATKUP010000132.1, read as the reverse complement.
TCACTTCAGAAATGGAGTTAAATCCCAGGCTCTGAGTCTTTCTAAAAACAAGACTTCGTTTTTGGAAGGGCAGTTACTTTCCAGCTCAAATGAACTACTTCGTTCACGAAGCTCACACGTTTCTCATCTTAATGACAAGCATTGGATCCTGGAGGACCTGTCCTTTGTATCAATTTCAGAGGCAGAGTTGGACTCGATATGGTCCGAATGTGTAAGAAACACCGTTCTTGTGTTCTCAGCACACTCATGTTTCCTGCTGTCTTAGAGACTCTAGAAAGCAAGGGCGTCCTTCTTGCTTTAAAGCAGAGTGTGATCAATGGATGAGAACTCTGCTGTGTGTTTCACTTCAGAAATGGAGTTAAATACCAGTTCTGAGGCTTCCTACAAACAAGGCTTCGTTTCAGGTAAGGGCAGTTACTTTAAAGCTCAAACGAACTACATCGTTCACAAAGCTCACACGTTTCTCATCTTAACTGACAAGCATTGGATGTTAGTGGACCTGTGGATTGTTTCATTTCCACAAGCAGAGTTGGACTAGATATGGTCCGTAAGTGTAGGAAACACCATTCATTTGTTCTTAGCACACTCACGTTTGCATCTGTATTAGAGAATCTAGAAAGCAAGAGCGTGCTTCTTGCTCTAAAGCAGAGTGTGATCAATGGATGAGAACTCTGCTGTGTGTTTCACTTCAGAAATGGAGTTAAATAGCAGGCTCTGAGTCTTCCTACAAAAAAGACTTCGTTTCAGGTAAGGGCAGTGACTTTACAGCTAAAACGAACTACATCGTTCACGAAGCTCACACGTTTCTCATCATAAATGACAATCATTAGATGCTGGAGGACCTGTGCTTTGTATCAACTTCAGAGGCAGAGTTGGACTAGATATGGTCCGTATGTGTAGGAAACCCCGTTCTTTTGTTCTCAGCACACTCACGTTTCCTGCTGTCTTTGAGACTCTAGAAAGCTAGAGCGTGCTTCTTGTTATAAAGCAGAGTGTGATCAATTGATGAGAATTCTGCTGTGTGTTTCACTTCAGAAATGGAGTTAAATCCCAGGCTCTGAGTCTTCCTACAAAGAAGAATTCGTTTCAGGTAAGGGCAGTTACTTTACACCTCAAAGGTACTACATTGTTCACGAAGCTCACACGTTTCTCATCTTAAATGACAAGCCTTGGATGCTGGAGGACCTGTGCTTTTTATCAATTTCAGAGGCAGAGTTGGACTCAATATGGTCCGAATATGTAAGAAACACCGTTCTTGTGTTCTCAGCACACTCATATTTCCTGCTGTCTTAGACACACTAGAAAGCAAGAGCGTGCTTCTTGCTCTAAAGCAGAGTGTGATCTATATATGAGAACTCTGCTGTGTGTTTCCCTTCAGAAATGGAGTAAAATCCCAGGCTCTGAGTCTTCCTACAAGCAACACTTCGTTTCAGGAAAGGGCTGTTACTTTACAGCTCAAACGAACTACATCGTTCACGAAGCTCAAATGTTTCTCATCATAAATGACAAGCATTGGATGCTGGAGGACCTTTGCTTTGTATCAATTTCAGAGCCAGAGTTGGACAAGATATGGTCCGTATGTGTAGGAAACACCGTTCTTTTGTTCTCCGCACACTATCGTTTCCTGCTGTCTTAGAGACACTAGAAAGCTAGAGCGTGCTTCTTGCTCTAAAGCAGAGTGTGATCTATATAAGAGAACTCTGCTGTGTGTTTCCCTTCAGAAATGGAGTAAAATCCCAGGCTCTGAGTCTTCCTACAAGCAACACTTCGTTTCAGGAAAGGGCTGTTACTTTACAGCTCAAACGAACTACATCGTTCACGAAGCTCACACGTTTCTCATCATAAATGACAAGCATTGGATGCTGGAGGACCTTTGCTTTGTATCAATTTCAGAGGCAGAGTTGGACTAGATATGGTCCGTATTTGTAGGAAACACCGTTCTTTTGTTCTCCGCACACTAACGTTTCCTGCAGACTTAGAGACACTAGAAAGATAGAGCGTGCTTCTTGCTCTAAAGCAGAGTGTGATCAATGGATGAGAACTCTGCTGTGTTTTTCACTTCAGAAATGGAGTTAAATCCCAGGCTCTGAGTCTTTCTAAAAACAAGACTTCGTTTTTGGAAGGGCAGTTACTTTCCAGCTCAAACGAACTACTTCGTTCACGAAGCTCATACCTTTCTCATCTTAATGACAAGCATTGGATCCTGGAGGACCTGTGCTTTGTATCAATTTCAGAGGCAGAGTTGGACTCGATATGGTCCGAATGTGTAAGAAACACCGTTCTTGTGTTCTCAGCACACTCATGTTTCCTGCTGTCTTTGAGACTCTAGAAAGCAAGGGCGTCCTTCTTGCTTTAAAGCAGAGTGTGATCAATGGATGAGAACTCTGCTGTGTGTTTCACTTCAGAAATGGAGTTAAATTCCAGGCTCTGTGTCTTCCTACAAGCAGGAATTCCTTTCAAGTAAGGGCAGTCACTTTTCAGCTCAAACGAACTACATCGTTCATGAAGCTCATACGTTTCTCATCATAAATGACAAGCATTGGATGCCGGAGGACCTGTGCTTTGTATCAATTTCAAAGGCAGAGTTGGACTCGATATGGTCCGAATGTGTAAGAAACAGCATACTTTTGTCCTCAGTAAACTCACACTTGCTGCTGTCTTAGAGACTCTAGAAAGCAAGAGCGTGCTTTTTGCTTTAAAGCAGATTGTGATCCATGGAAGAGAACTCTGCTATGTGTTTCCCTTCAGAAATGGAGTTAAATCCCAGGCTCTGAGTCTACCTACAAGCAACACTTCGTTTCAGGTAAGGGCAGTTACTTTACAGCTCAAACGAACTACATCGTTCACGAAGCTCACACGTTTCTCATCTTAACTGACAAGCATTGGATGTTAGAGGACCAGTGCTTTGTCTCAGTTTCAGAAGCAGAGTTGGAGTAGATATGGTCCGTATGTGTAGGAATCACCGTTCCTTTGTTCTCAGCACACTCACGTTTCCTGCTGTCTTAGAGATTCTAGAAAGCTATAGTGTGCTTCTTGTTCTAAAGCAGAATGTGATCAATGGATGAGAAATCTGCTGTGTGTTTCACTTCAGAAATGTAGTTAAATCCCAGGCTCTGAGACTTCCTACAAAAAAGAATTCGTTTCAGGTAAGGGCAGTTACTTTACAGCTCAAACAAACTACATTGTTCACGAAGCTCACACGTTTATCATCTTAACTGATAAGCATTGCATGTTAGAGGACCAGTGCTTTGTTTCAGTTTCACAAGCAGAGTTGGACTAGATATGGTCCGTATGTGTAGGAAACACAGTTCTTTTGTTCTGAGCACAACCACGTTTCCTGCTATATTAGAGAATCTAGAAACAAGAGCGTGCTTCTTGCTCTGAAGCAGAGTGTGATCCATGGATGAGAACTCTGCTATGTGTTTCCCTTCAGAAATGGAGTTAAATCCCAGGCTCTGAGTCTACCTACAAGCAAGACTTCGAATCAGGTAAGGGCAGGTACATTACAGCTCAAACGAACTACATCATTCACGAAGCTCACACGTTTCTCATCTTAAATGACAAGCATTGGATGATAGAGGACCTGTGCTTTGTATCAATTTCAGAGGCAGAGTTCGACTAGATATGGTCTGTATGTGTACGAAACACCGTTCATTTGTTCTCAGCACACTCACGTTTCCTGCTCTCTTAGAGACTCTAGAAAGCTAGAGCGTGCTTCTTGCTCTAAAGCAGAGTGTGATCAATGGATGAGAACTCTGCTGTGGGTTTCACTTCATAAATGGAGTTAAATCCCAGGCTCTGAGTCTTCCTACAAACAAGACTTCTTTTCTGGTAAGGGCAGTTACTTTACAGCTCAAACGAACTACATCGTTCATGAAGCTCACACGTTTCTCATCTTAAATGACAAGCATTGGATGCTGGAGGACCTGTGCTTTGTATCAATTTCAGAGGCAGAGTTGGACTCGATATGGTCCGAATGTGTAAGAAACACCGTTCTTTTTCTCTCAGCACACTCATGTTTCCTGCTCTCTTATAGATTCTAGAAAGCAAGAGCGTCCTCCTTGCTTTAAAGCAGAGTGTGATCAATAGATGAGAACTCTGCTGTGTGTTTCACTTCAGAAATGGAGTTAAATCCCAGTTCTGAGTCTCCCTACAATCAAGACTTCGTTTCAGGTTAGGGCAGTTACTTTAAAGCTCAAACGAACTACATCGTTCACAAAGCTCACACGTTTCTCATATTAACTGACAAGCATTGGATGTTAGTGGACCTGTGGTTTGTTTTAGTTCCACAAGCAGAGTTTGACTAGATATGGTCCGTATGTGCAGAAAACACAGTTCTTTTTTTCTGAGCACAACCACGTTTCCTGCTGAATTAGAGAATCTAGAAAGCAAGAGCTTGCTTCTTGCTCTGAAGCAGAGTGTGATCCATGGATGAGAAATATGCTGTGTGTTTCACTTCAGAAATGGAGTTAAATCCCAGGCTCTGAGTCTTCCTACAAACAAGACTTCCTTTCAGGTAAGGGCAGTTACTTTACAGCTCAAACGAACTACATCGTTCACGAAGCTCACACGTTTCTCATCTTAACTGACAAGCATTGGATGTTAGAGGACCAGTGCTTTGTCTCAGTTTCAGAAGCAGAGTTGGAGTAGATATGGTCCGTATGTGTAGGAATCACCGTTCCTTTGTTCTCAGCACACTCACGTTTCCTGCTGTCTTAGAGATTCTAGAAAGCTATAGTGTGCTTCTTGTTCTAAAGCAGAATGTGATCAATGGATGAGAAATCTGCTGTGTGTTTCACTTCAGAAATGTAGTTAAATCCCAGGCTCTGAGACTTCCTACAAAAAAGAATTCGTTTCAGGTAAGGGCAGTTACTTTACAGCTCAAACAAACTACATTGTTCACGAAGCTCACACGTTTATCATCTTAACTGATAAGCATTGCATGTTAGAGGACCAGTGCTTTGTTTCAGTTTCACAAGCAGAGTTGGACTAGATATGGTCCGTATGTGTAGGAAACACAGTTCTTTTGTTCTGAGCACAACCACGTTTCCTGCTATATTAGAGAATCTAGAAACAAGAGCGTGCTTCTTGCTCTGAAGCAGAGTGTGATCCATGGATGAGAACTCTGCTATGTGTTTCCCTTCAGAAATGGAGTTAAATCCCAGGCTCTGAGTCTACCTACAAGCAAGACTTCGAATCAGGTAAGGGCAGGTACATTACAGCTCAAACGAACTACATCATTCACGAAGCTCACACGTTTCTCATCTTAAATGACAAGCATTGGATGATAGAGGACCTGTGCTTTGTATCAATTTCAGAGGCAGAGTTCGACTAGATATGGTCTGTATGTGTACGAAACACCGTTCATTTGTTCTCAGCACACTCACGTTTCCTGCTCTCTTAGAGACTCTAGAAAGCTAGAGCGTGCTTCTTGCTCTAAAGCAGAGTGTGATCAATGGATGAGAACTCTGCTGTGGGTTTCACTTCATAAATGGAGTTAAATCCCAGGCTCTGAGTCTTCCTACAAACAAGACTTCTTTTCTGGTAAGGGCAGTTACTTTACAGCTCAAACGAACTACATCGTTCATGAAGCTGACACGTTTTTCATCTTAAATGACAAGCATTGGATGCTGGAGGACCTGTGCTTTGTATCAATTTCAGAGGCAGAGTTGGACTCGATAAGGTCCGAATGTGTAAGAAACACCGTTCTTTTCTTCTCAGCACACTCACATTTGCTGCTGTATTTGAGAATCTAGAAAGCAAGAGCGTGCTTTTTGCTCTAAAGCAGAGTGTGATCCATGGAAGCGAACTCTGCTGTGTGTTTCCCATCAGAAATGGAGTTAAATCACAGGCTCTCAGTCTACCTACAAGCAAGACTTCAAATCAGGTAAGGGTAGTTACATTACAGCTCAAACGAACTACATCATTCACGAAGCTCACACGTTTCTCATCTTAAATGACAAGCATCGGATGATAGAGGTCCTGTGCTTTGTATCAATTTCAGAGGCATAGTTCGACTAGATATGGTCCATATGTGTAGGAAACCCCGTTCTTTTGTTCTCAGCACACTCACGTTTCCTGCTGTCTTAGAGACTCTAGAAAGCTAGAGTGTGCTTCTTGTTCTAAAGCAGAGTGTGATCAATTGATGAGAACTCTGCTGTGTGTTTCACTTCAGAAATGGAGTTAAATCCCAGGCTCTGATTCTTCCTACAAAGAAGAATTCATTTCAGGTAAGGGCAGTTACTTTACACCTCAAAGGAACTACATTGTTCACGAAGCTAACACGTTTATCATCTTAACTGACAAGCATTGGATGTTAGAAGACCAGTGCTTTTTTTCAGTTTCACAAGCAGAGTTGGACTAGATATGGTCCGTATGTGTAGGAAACACAGTTCTTTTGTTCTGAGCACAACCACGTTTCCTGCTGTATTAGAGAATCTAGAAACAAGAGCGTGCTTCTTGCTCTGAAGCAGAGTGTGATCCATGGAAGAGAACTCTGCTGTGTGTTTCCCTTCAGAAATGGAGTTAAATCCCAGGCTCTGTGTCTTCCAACACTCAGGACTTCATTTCTGGTAAGGGCAGTCACTTTTCAGCTAAAACGAACTACATCGTTTACAAAGCTAACACGTTTCTCATCTTAACTGACAAGCATTGGATGTTAGAGGACCAGTGCTTTGTCTCAGTTTCAGAAGCAGAGACAGACTAGATATGGTCCATACGTGTAGGAAACACCATTCATTTGTTCTCAGCACACTCATGTTTCCTGCTGTCTTAGGGACTGTAGAAAGCTAGAGCGTGCTTCTTGCTCTAAAGCAGAGTGTGATCAATGGATGAGAACTCTGCTGTGTGTTTCACTTCAGAAATGGAGATAAATTCCAGGCTCTGTGTCTTCCTACAAGCAAGAATTCCTTTCAAGTAAGGGCAGTCACTTTTCAGCTCAAACGAACTACATCGTTCATGAAGCTCACACGTTTCTCATCTTAAATGACAAGCCTTGGATGCTGGAGGACCTGTGCTTTTTATCAATTTCAAAGGCAGAGTTGGACTCAATATGGTCCGAATATGTAAGAAACACCGTTCTTGTGTTCTCAGCACACTCATGTTTCCTGCTGTCTTAGACACACTAGAAAGCAAGAGCGTCCTTCTTGCTCTAAAGCAGAGTGTGATCTATATATGAGAACTCTGCTGTTTGTTTCCCTTCAGAAATGGAGTAAAATCCCAGGCTCTGAGTCTTCCTACAAGCAACACTTCGTTTCAGGAAAGGGCTGTTACTTTACAGCTCAAACGAACTACATCGTTCACGAAGCTCACACGTTTCTCATCATAAATGACAAGCATTGGATGCTGGAGGACCTTTGCTTTGTATCAATTTCAGAGGCAGAGTTGGACTAGATATGGTCCGTATGTGTAGGAAACACCGTTCTTTTGTTCTCCGCACACTAACGTTTCCTGCTGTCTTAGAGACACTAGAAAGCTAGAGCGTGCTTCTTGCTCTAAAGCAGAGTGTGATCAATGGATGAGAACTCTGCTGTGTGTTTCACTTCAGAAATGGAGTTAAATCCCAGGCTCTGAGTCTTCCTACAAACAAGACTTCGTTTTTGGAAGGGCAGTTACTTTCCAGCTCAAACGAACTACTTCGTTCACGAGGCTCACACGTTTCTCATCTTAAATGACAAGCATTGGATCCTGGAGGACCTGTGCTTTCTATCAATTTCAGAGGCAGAGTTGGACTCGATATGGTCCGAATGTGTAGGAAACACCGTTCATTTGTTCTTAGCACACTCACGTTTGCAGCTCTATTAGAGAATCTAGAAAGCAAGAGCGTGCTTTGCTCTAAAGCAGAGTGTGATCAATGGATGAGAACTCTGCTGTGTGTTTCACTTCAGAAATGGAGTTAAATCCCAGGCTCTGAGTCTTCCTACAAAAAAGACTTCCTTTCAGGTAAGGGCAGTTACTTTAAAGCTCAAATGAACTACATCGTACACAAAGCTCACACGTTTCTCATCATAACTGACAAGCATTGGATGTTAGTGGACCTGTGGTTTGTTTCAGTTCCACAAGCAGAGTAGGAATAGATATGGTCCGTATGTGTAGGAAACTCAGTTCTTTTTTTCTGAGCACAACCACGTTTCCTGCTGAATTAGAGAATCTAGAAACAAGCGCGTGCTTCTTGCTCTGAAGCAGAGTGTGATCCATGGATGAGAACTCTGCTGTGTGTTTCCCTTCAGAAATGGATTTAAATCCCAGGCTCTGTGTCTTCCAGCACTCAAGACTTCGTTTCAGGTAAGGGCAGTCACTTTTCAGCTAAAACGAACTACATCGTTCACGAAGCTAACACGTTTCTGATCTTAACTGACAAGCATTGGATGTTAGAGGACCAGTGCTTTGTCTCAGTTTCAGAAGCAGAGATGGACTAGATATGGTCCGTATGTGTAGGAAACACCGTTCTTTTTTTCTCAGCACACTCACGTTTCCTGCTATCTTAGGGACTCTAGAAAGCTAGAGCGTGCTTCTTGCTCTAAAGCAGAGTGTGATCAATGGATCAGAACTCTGCTGTGTGTTTCACTTCAGAAATGGAGTTAAATCCCAGTTCTGAGTCTTCCTACAAACAAGACTTCAAATCAGGTAAGGGCAGTTACTTTACAGCTCAAACGAACTACATCGTTCATGAAGCTCACACGTTTCTCATCTTAAATGACAAGCATTGGATGCTGGAGGACCTGTGCTTTGTATCAATTTCAGAGGCAGAGTTGGACTCGATATGGTCCGAATGTGTAAGAAACACCGTTCTTTTTCTCTCAGCACACTCATGTTTCCTGCTCTCTTATAGATTCTAGAAAGCAAGAGCGTCCTCCTTGCTTTAAAGCAGAGTGTGATCAATAGATGAGAACTCTGCTGTGTGTTTCACTTCAGAAATGGAGTTAAATCCCAGTTCTGAGTCTCCCTACAATCAAGACTTCGTTTCAGGTTAGGGCAGTTACTTTAAAGCTCAAACGAACTACATCGTTCACAAAGCTCACACGTTTCTCATATTAACTGACAAGCATTGGATGTTAGTGGACCTGTGGTTTGTTTTAGTTCCACAAGCAGAGTTTGACTAGATATGGTCCGTATGTGCAGAAAACACAGTTCTTTTTTTCTGAGCACAACCACGTTTCCTGCTGAATTAGAGAATCTAGAAAGCAAGAGCTTGCTTCTTGCTCTGAAGCAGAGTGTGATCCATGGATGAGAAATATGCTGTGTGTTTCACTTCAGAAATGGAGTTAAATCCCAGGCTCTGAGTCTTCCTACAAACAAGACTTCCTTTCAGGTAAGGGCAGTTACTTTACAGCTCAAACGAACTACATCGTTCCCGAAGCTCACACGTTTTTCATCTTAAATGACAAGCATTGGATGCTGGAGGACCTGTGCTTTGTATCAATTTCAGAGGCAGAGTTGGACTCGATAAGGTCCGAATGTGTAAGAAACACCGTTCTTTTCTTCTCAGCACACTCACATTTGCTGCTGTATTTGAGAATCTAGAAAGCAAGAGCGTGCTTTTTGCTCTAAAGCAGAGTGTGATCCATGGAAGCGAACTCTGCTGTGTGTTTCCCATCAGAAATGGAGTTAAATCACAGGCTCTCAGTCTACCTACAAGCAAGACTTCAAATCAGGTAAGGGTAGTTACATTACAGCTCAAACGAACTACATCATTCACGAAGCTCACACGTTTCTCATCTTAAATGACAAGCATCGGATGATAGAGGTCCTGTGCTTTGTATCAATTTCAGAGGCATAGTTCGACTAGATATGGTCCATATGTGTAGGAAACCCCGTTCTTTTGTTCTCAGCACACTCACGTTTCCTGCTGTCTTAGAGACTCTAGAAAGCTAGAGTGTGCTTCTTGTTCTAAAGCAGAGTGTGATCAATTGATGAGAACTCTGCTGTGTGTTTCACTTCAGAAATGGAGTTAAATCCCAGGCTCTGATTCTTCCTACAAAGAAGAATTCATTTCAGGTAAGGGCAGTTACTTTACACCTCAAAGGAACTACATTGTTCACGAAGCTAACACGTTTATCATCTTAACTGACAAGCATTGGATGTTAGAAGACCAGTGCTTTTTTTCAGTTTCACAAGCAGAGTTGGACTAGATATGGTCCGTATGTGTAGGAAACACAGTTCTTTTGTTCTGAGCACAACCACGTTTCCTGCTGTATTAGAGAATCTAGAAACAAGAGCGTGCTTCTTGCTCTGAAGCAGAGTGTGATCCATGGAAGAGAACTCTGCTGTGTGTTTCCCTTCAGAAATGGAGTTAAATCCCAGGCTCTGTGTCTTCCAACACTCAGGACTTCATTTCTGGTAAGGGCAGTCACTTTTCAGCTAAAACGAACTACATCGTTTACAAAGCTAACACGTTTCTCATCTTAACTGACAAGCATTGGATGTTAGAGGACCAGTGCTTTGTCTCAGTTTCAGAAGCAGAGACAGACTAGATATGGTCCATACGTGTAGGAAACACCATTCATTTGTTCTCAGCACACTCATGTTTCCTGCTGTCTTAGGGACTGTAGAAAGCTAGAGCGTGCTTCTTGCTCTAAAGCAGAGTGTGATCAATGGATGAGAACTCTGCTGTGTGTTTCACTTCAGAAATGGAGATAAATTCCAGGCTCTGTGTCTTCCTACAAGCAAGAATTCCTTTCAAGTAAGGGCAGTCACTTTTCAGCTCAAACGAACTACATCGTTCATGAAGCTCACACGTTTCTCATCTTAAATGACAAGCCTTGGATGCTGGAGGACCTGTGCTTTTTATCAATTTCAAAGGCAGAGTTGGACTCAATATGGTCCGAATATGTAAGAAACACCGTTCTTGTGTTCTCAGCACACTCATGTTTCCTGCTGTCTTAGACACACTAGAAAGCAAGAGCGTCCTTCTTGCTCTAAAGCAGAGTGTGATCTATATATGAGAACTCTGCTGTGTGTTTCCCTTCAGAAATGGAGTAAAATCCCAGGCTCTGAGTCTTCCTACAAGCAACACTTCGTTTCAGGAAAGGGCTGTTACTTTACAGCTCAAACGAACTACATCGTTCACGAAGCTCACACGTTTCTCATCATAAATGACAAGCATTGGATGCTGGAGGACCTTTGCTTTGTATCAATTTCAGAGGCAGAGTTGGACTAGATATGGTCCGTATGTGTAGGAAACACCGTTCTTTTGTTCTCCGCACACTAACGTTTCCTGCTGTCTTAGAGACACTAGAAAGCTAGAGCGTGCTTCTTGCTCTAAAGCAGAGTGTGATCAATGGATGAGAACTCTGCTGTGTGTTTCACTTCAGAAATGGAGTTAAATCCCAGGCTCTGAGTCTTCCTACAAACAAGACTTCGTTTTTGGAAGGGCAGTTACTTTCCAGCTCAAACGAACTACTTCGTTCACGAGGCTCACACGTTTCTCATCTTAAATGACAAGCATTGGATCCTGGAGGACCTGTGCTTTCTATCAATTTCAGAGGCAGAGTTGGACTCGATATGGTCCGAATGTGTAGGAAACACCGTTCATTTGTTCTTAGCACACTCACGTTTGCAGCTCTATTAGAGAATCTAGAAAGCAAGAGCGTGCTTTGCTCTAAAGCAGAGTGTGATCAATGGATGAGAACTCTGCTGTGTGTTTCACTTCAGAAATGGAGTTAAATCCCAGGCTCTGAGTCTTCCTACAAAAAAGACTTCCTTTCAGGTAAGGGCAGTTACTTTAAAGCTCAAATGAACTACATCGTACACAAAGCTCACACGTTTCTCATCATAAATGACAAGCATTGGATGTTAGTGGACCTGTGGTTTGTTTCAGTTCCACAAGCAGAGTAGGAATAGATATGGTCCGTATGTGTAGGAAACTCAGTTCTTTTTTTCTGAGCACAACCACGTTTCCTGCTGAATTAGAGAATCTAGAAACAAGCGCGTGCTTCTTGCTCTGAAGCAGAGTGTGATCCATGGATGAGAACTCTGCTGTGTGTTTCCCTTCAGAAATGGAGTTAAATCCCAGGCTCTGTGTCTTCCAGCACTCAAGACTTCGTTTCAGGTAAGGGCAGTCACTTTTCAGCTAAAACGAACTACATCGTTCACGAAGCTAACACGTTTCTGATCTTAACTGACAAGCATTGGATGTTAGAGGACCAGTGCTTTGTCTCAGTTTCAGAAGCAGAGATGGACTAGATATGGTCCGTATGTGTAGGAAACACCGTTCTTTTTTTCTCAGCACACTCACGTTTCCTGCTATCTTAGGGACTCTAGAAAGCTAGAGCGTGCTTCTTGCTCTAAAGCAGAGTGTGATCAATGGATCAGAACTCTGCTGTGTGTTTCACTTCAGAAATGGAGTTAAATCCCAGTTCTGAGTCTTCCTACAAACAAGACTTCAAATCAGGTAAGGGCAGTTACATTACAGCTCAAACGAACTACATCATTCACGCAGCTCACACGTTTCTCATCTTAAATGACAAGCATCGGATGATAGAGGTCCTGTGCTTTGTATCAATTTCAGAGGCATAGTTCGACTAGATATGGTCCATATGTGTAGGAAACCCCGTTCTTTTGTTCTCAGCACACTCACGTTTCCTGCTGTCTTAGAGACTCTAGAAAGCTAGAGTGTGCTTCTTGTTCTAAAGCAGAGTGTGATCAATTGATGAGAACTCTGCTGTGTGTTTCACTTCAGAAATGGAGTTAAATCCCAGGCTCTGATTCTTCCTACAAAGAAGAATTCATTTCAGGTAAGGGCAGTTACTTTACACCTCAAAGGAACTACATTGTTCACGAAGCTAACACGTTTATCATCTTAACTGACAAGCATTGGATGTTAGAAGACCAGTGCTTTTTTTCAGTTTCACAAGCAGAGTTGGACTAGATATGGTCCGTATGTGTAGGAAACACAGTTCTTTTGTTCTGAGCACAACCACGTTTCCTGCTGTATTAGAGAATCTAGAAACAAGAGCGTGCTTCTTGCTCTGAAGCAGAGTGTGATCCATGGAAGAGAACTCTGCTGTGTGTTTCCCTTCAGAAATGGAGTTAAATCCCAGGCTCTGTGTCTTCCAACACTCAGGACTTCATTTCTGGTAAGGGCAGTCACTTTTCAGCTAAAACGAACTACATCGTTTACAAAGCTAACACGTTTCTCATCTTAACTGACAAGCATTGGATGTTAGAGGACCAGTGCTTTGTCTCAGTTTCAGAAGCAGAGACAGACTAGATATGGTCCATACGTGTAGGAAACACCATTCATTTGTTCTCAGCACACTCATGTTTCCTGCTGTCTTAGGGACTGTAGAAAGCTAGAGCGTGCTTCTTGCTCTAAAGCAGAGTGTGATCAATGGATGAGAACTCTGCTGTGTGTTTCACTTCAGAAATGGAGATAAATTCCAGGCTCTGTGTCTTCCTACAAGCAAGAATTCCTTTCAAGTAAGGGCAGTCACTTTTCAGCTCAAACGAACTACATCGTTCATGAAGCTCACACGTTTCTCATCTTAAATGACAAGCCTTGGATGCTGGAGGACCTGTGCTTTTTATCAATTTCAAAGGCAGAGTTGGACTCAATATGGTCCGAATATGTAAGAAACACCGTTCTTGTGTTCTCAGCACACTCATGTTTCCTGCTGTCTTAGACACACTAGAAAGCAAGAGCGTCCTTCTTGCTCTAAAGCAGAGTGTGATCTATATATGAGAACTCTGCTGTGTGTTTCCCTTCAGAAATGGAGTAAAATCCCAGGCTCTGAGTCTTCCTACAAGCAACACTTCGTTTCAGGAAAGGGCTGTTACTTTACAGCTCAAACGAACTACATCGTTCACGAAGCTCACACGTTTCTCATCATAAATGACAAGCATTGGATGCTGGAGGACCTTTGCTTTGTATCAATTTCAGAGGCAGAGTTGGACTAGATATGGTCCGTATGTGTAGGAAACACCGTTCTTTTGTTCTCCGCACACTAACGTTTCCTGCTGTCTTAGAGACACTAGAAAGCTAGAGCGTGCTTCTTGCTCTAAAGCAGAGTGTGATCAATGGATGAGAACTCTGCTGTGTGTTTCACTTCAGAAATGGAGTTAAATCCCAGGCTCTGAGTCTTCCTACAAACAAGACTTCGTTTTTGGAAGGGCAGTTACTTTCCAGCTCAAACGAACTACTTCGTTCACGAGGCTCACACGTTTCTCATCTTAAATGACAAGCATTGGATCCTGGAGGACCTGTGCTTTCTATCAATTTCAGAGGCAGAGTTGGACTCGATATGGTCCGAATGTGTAGGAAACACCGTTCATTTGTTCTTAGCACACTCACGTTTGCAGCTCTATTAGAGAATCTAGAAAGCAAGAGCGTGCTTTGCTCTAAAGCAGAGTGTGATCAATGGATGAGAACTCTGCTGTGTGTTTCACTTCAGAAATGGAGTTAAATCCCAGGCTCTGAGTCTTCCTACAAAAAAGACTTCCTTTCAGGTAAGGGCAGTTACTTTAAAGCTCAAATGAACTACATCGTACACAAAGCTCACACGTTTCTCATCATAACTGACAAGCATTGGATGTTAGTGGACCTGTGGTTTGTTTCAGTTCCACAAGCAGAGTAGGAATAGATATGGTCCGTATGTGTAGGAAACTCAGTTCTTTTTTTCTGAGCACAACCACGTTTCCTGCTGAATTAGAGAATCTAGAAACAAGCGCGTGCTTCTTGCTCTGAAGCAGAGTGTGATCCATGGATGAGAACTCTGCTGTGTGTTTCCCTTCAGAAATGGAGTTAAATCCCAGGCTCTGTGTCTTCCAGCACTCAAGACTTCGTTTCAGGTAAGGGCAGTCACTTTTCAGCTAAAACGAACTACATCGTTCACGAAGCTAACACGTTTCTGATCTTAACTGACAAGCATTGGATGTTAGAGGACCAGTGCTTTGTCTCAGTTTCAGAAGCAGAGATGGACTAGATATGGTCCGTATGTGTAGGAAACACCGTTCTTTTTTTCTCAGCACACTCACGTTTCCTGCTATCTTAGGGACTCTAGAAAGCTAGAGCGTGCTTCTTGCTCTAAAGCAGAGTGTGATCAATGGATCAGAACTCTGCTGTGTGTTTCACTTCAGAAATGGAGTTAAATCCCAGTTCTGAGTCTTCCTACAAACAAGACTTCAAATCAGGTAAGGGCAGTTACATTACAGCTCAAACGAACTACATCATTCACGCAGCTCACACGTTTCTCATCTTAAATGACAAGCATCGGATGATAGAGGTCCTGTGCTTTGTATCAATTTCAGAGGCATAGTTCGACTAGATATGGTCCATATGTGTAGGAAACCCCGTTCTTTTGTTCTCAGCACACTCACGTTTCCTGCTGTCTTAGAGACTCTAGAAAGCTAGAGTGTGCTTCTTGTTCTAAAGCAGAGTGTGATCAATTGATGAGAACTCTGCTGTGTGTTTCACTTCAGAAATGGAGTTAAATCCCAGGCTCTGATTCTTCCTACAAAGAAGAATTCATTTCAGGTAAGGGCAGTTACTTTACACCTCAAAGGAACTACATTGTTCACGAAGCTAACACGTTTATCATCTTAACTGACAAGCATTGGATGTTAGAAGACCAGTGCTTTTTTTCAGTTTCACAAGCAGAGTTGGACTAGATATGGTCCGTATGTGTAGGAAACACAGTTCTTTTGTTCTGAGCACAACCACGTTTCCTGCTGTATTAGAGAATCTAGAAACAAGAGCGTGCTTCTTGCTCTGAAGCAGAGTGTGATCCATGGAAGAGAACTCTGCTGTGTGTTTCCCTTCAGAAATGGTGTTAAATCCCAGGCTCTGTGTCTTCCAACACTCAGGACTTCATTTCTGGTAAGGGCAGTCACTTTTCAGCTAAAACGAACTACATCGTTTACGAAGCTAACACGTTTCTCATCTTAACTGACAAGCATTGGATGTTAGAGGACCAGTGCTTTGTCTCAGTTTCAGAAGCAGAGACAGACTAGATATGGTCCATACGTGTAGGAAACACCATTCATTTGTTCTCAGCACACTCATGTTTCCTGCTGTCTTAGGGACTGTAGAAAGCTAGAGCGTGCTTCTTGCTCTAAAGCAGAGTGTGATCAATGGATGAGAACTCTGCTGTGTGTTTCACTTCAGAAATGGAGATAAATTCCAGGCTCTGTGTCTTCCTACAATCAAGAATTCCTTTCAAGTAAGGGCAGTCACTTTTCAGCTCAAACGAACTACATCGTTCATGAAGCTCACACGTTTCTCATCTTAAATGACAAGCCTTGGATGCTGGAGGACCTGTGCTTTTTATCAATTTCAAAGGCAGAGTTGGACTCAATATGGTCCGAATATGTAAGAAACACCGTTCTTGTGTTCTCAGCACACTCATGTTTCCTGCTGTCTTAGACACACTAGAAAGCAAGAACGTCCTTCTTGCTCTATAGCAGAGTGTGATCTATATATGAGAACTCTGCTGTGTGTTTCCCTTCAGAAATGGAGTAAAATCCCAGGCTCTGAGTCTTCCTACAAGCAACACTTCGTTTCAGGAAAGGGCTGTTACTTTAGAGCTCAAACGAACTACATCGTTCACGAAGCTCACACGTTTCTCATCATAAATGACAAGCATTGGATGCTGGAGGACCTTTGCTTTGTATCAATTTCAGAGGCAGAGTTGGACTAGATATGGTCCGTATGTGTAGGAAACACCGTTCTTTTGTTCTCCGCACACTAACGTTTCCTGCTGTCTTAGAGACACTAGAAAGCTAGAGCGTGCTTCTTGCTCTAAAGCAGAGTGTGATCAATGGATGAGAACTCTGCTGTGTGTTTCACTTCAGAAATGGAGTTAAATCCCAGGCTCTGAGTCTTCCTACAAACAAGACTTCGTTTTTGGAAGGGCAGTTACTTTCCAGCTCAAACGAACTACTTCGTTCACGAAGCTCACACGTTTCTCATCTTAAATGACAAGCATTGGATCCTGGAGGACCTGTGCTTTCTATCAATTTCAGAGGCAGAGTTGGACTCGATATGGTCCGAATGTGTAGGAAACACCGTTCATTTGTTCTTAGCACACTCACGTTTGCAGCTCTATTAGAGAATCTAGAAAGCAAGAGCGTGCTTCTTGCTCTAAAGCAGAGTGTGATCAATGGATGAGAACTCTGCTGTGTGTTTCACTTCAGAAAGGGAGTTAAATCCCAGGCTCTGAGTCTTCCTACAAAAAAGACTTCGTTTCAGGTAAGGGCAGTTACTTTAAAGCTCAAATGAACTACATCGTACACAAAGCTCACACGTTTCTCATCATAACTGACAAGCATTGGATGTTAGTGGACCTGTGGTTTGTTTCAGTTCCACAAGCAGAGTAGGATTAGATATGGTCCGTATGTGTAGGAAACTCAGTTCTTTTTTTCTGAGCACAACCACGTTTCCTGCTGAATTAGAGAATCTAGAAACAAGCGCGTGCTTCTTGCTCTGAAGCAGAGTGTGATCCATGGATGAGAACTCTGCTGTGTGTTTCCCTTCAGAAATGGAGTTAAATCCCAGGCTCTGTGTCTTCCAGCACTCAAGACTTCGTTTCAGGTAAGGGCAGTCACTTTTCAGCTAAAACGAACTACATCGTTCACGAAGCTAACACGTTTCTGATCTTAACTGACAAGCATTGGATGTTAGAGGACCAGTGCTTTGTCTCAGTTTCAGAAGCAGAGATGGACTAGATATGGTCCGTATGTGTAGGAAACACCGTTCTTTTTTTCTCAGCACACTCACGTTTCCTGCTATCTTAGGGACTCTAGAAAGCTAGAGCGTGCTTCTTGCTCTAAAGCAGAGTGTGATCAATGGATCAGAACTCTGCTGTGTGTTTCACTTCAGAAATGGAGTTAAATCCCAGTTCTGAGTCTTCCTACAAACAAGACTTCGTTTCAGGTAAGGGCAGTTACTTTAAAGCTCAAACGAACTACATCGTTCACAAAGCTCACACGTTTCTCATCTTAACTGACAAGCATTAGATGCTGGAGGACCTGTGCTTTGTATCAATTTCAGAGGCAGAGTTGGACTCGAATGGTCCGAATGTGTAAGAAACACCGTTCTTTTGTTCTCAGCACACTCACATTTGCTGCTGTATTAGAGAATCTAGAAAGCAAGAGCGTGCTTTTTGCTCTAAAGCAGAGTGTGATCCATGGAAGAGAACTCTGCTGTGTGTTTCCCTTCAGAAATGGAGTTAAATCCCAGGCTCTGAGTCTACCCACAAGCAAGACTTCGAATCAGGTAAGGGCAGTTACATTACAGCTCAAACGAACTACATTGTTCACGAAGCTAACACGTTTATCTTCTTAACTGACAAGCATTGGATATTAGAAGACCAGTGCTTTTTTTCAGTTTCACAAGCAGAGTTGGCCTAGATATGGTCCGTATATGTAGGAAACACAGTTCTTTTGTTCTGAGCACAACCACGTTTCCTGCTGTATTAGAGAATCTAGAAACAAGATCGTGCTTCTTGCTCTGAAGCAGAGTGTGATCCATGGATGAGAACTATGCTGTGTGTTTCCCTTCAGAAATGGAGTTAAATCCCAGGATCTGAGTCTTCCTACAAGCAACACTTCGTTTCAGGAAAGGGCTGTTACTTTAGAGCTCAAACGAACTACATAGTTCCCGAAGCTCACACGTTTCTCATCTTAACTGACAAGCATCGGATGTTATATGACCAGTGCTTTGTATCATTTTCAGAAGCAGAGTTGGAATAGATATGGTCCGTATATGTAGGAAAAACCGTTCATTTGTTTTTAGCACACTCACGTTTTCTGCTGTAGTAGAGAATCTAGAAAGCAAGAGCGTGCATCTTGCTCTGAAGCAGAGTGTGATCCATGGATGAGAACTATACTGTGTGTTTCACTTCAGAAATGGAGTTAAATCCCAGGCTCTGAGTCTCCCTACAAACAAGACTTCGTTTCAGGTATGGGCAGTTACTTTACAGCTCAAATGAACTACATCGTTCCTGAAGCTCACACGTTTCTCATCTTAAATGACAAACATTGGATGCTGGAGGACCTGTGCTTTGTATCAATTTCAGAGGCAGAGTTGGACTCGATATGGTCCGAATGTGTAAGAAACACCGTTCTTTTGTTCTCAGCACACTCATGTTTCCTGCTATCTTAGGGAATCTAGAAAGCTAGAGCGTGCTTCTTGCTCTAAAGCAGAGTGTGATCAATGGATGAGAACTCTGCTGTGTTTTTCACTTCTGAAATGGAGTTAAATCCCAGTTCTGAGTCTTCCTACAAACAAGACTTCGTTTCAGGTAAGGGCAGTTACTTTAAAGCTCAAACGAACTACATCGTTCACAAAGCTCACACGTTTCTCATCTTAACTGACAAGCATTGGATGCTGGAGGACCTGTGCTTTGTATCAATTTCAGAGGCAGAGTTGGACTCGATATGGTCCGAATGTGTAAGAAACACCGTTCTTTTGTTCTCAGCACACTCACATTTGATGCTGTATTAGAGAATCTAGAAAGCAAGAGCGTGCTGTTTGCTCCAAAGCAGAGTGTGATCCATGGAAGAGAACTCTGCTGTGTGTTTCCCTTCAGAAATGGAGTTAAATCCCAGGCTCTGAGTCTACCCACAAGCAAGACTTCGAATCAGGTAAGGGCAGTTACATTACAGCTCAAACGAACTACATTGTTCACGAAGCTAACACGTTTATCTTCTTAACTGACAAGCATTGGATGTTAGAAGACCAGTGCTTTTTTTCACTTTCACAAGCAGAGTTGGCCTAGATATGGTCCGTATATGTAGGAAACACAGTTCTTTTGTTCTGAGCACAACCACGTTTCCTGCTGTATTAGAGAATCTAGAAACAAGATCGTGCTTCTTGCTCTGAAGCAGAGTGTGATCCATGGATGAGAACTATGCTGTGTGTTTCCCTTCAGAAATGGAGTTAAATCCCAGGCTCTGAGTCTTCCTACAAGCAACACTTCATTTCAGGAAAGGGCTGTTACTTTACAGCTCAAACGAACTACATAGTTCCCGAAGCTCACACGTTTCTCATCTTAACTGACAAGCATCGGATGTTATATGACCAGTGCTTTGTATCATTTTCAGAAGCAGAGTTGGAATATATATGGTCCGTATATGTAGGAAACACCGTTCATTTGTTTTTAGCACACTCACGTTTTCTGCTGTAGTAGAGAATCTAGAAAGCAAGAGGGTGCTTCTTGCTCTGAAGCAGAGTGTGATCCATGGATGAGAACTATACTGTGTGTTTCACTTCAGAAATGGAGTTAAATCCCAGGCTCTGAGTCTCCCTACAAACAAGACTTCGTTTCAGGTATGGGCAGTTACTTTACAGCTCAAACGAACTACATCGTTCCCGAAGCTCACACGTTTCTCATCTTAAATGACAAACATTGGATGCTGGAGGACCTGTGCTTTGTATCAATTTCAGAGGCAGAGTTGGACTCGATATGGTCCGAATGTGTAAGAAACACCGTTCTTTTGTTCTCAGCACACTCACGTTTCCTGCTGTCTTCGAGACTCTATAAAGCTATAGCGTGCTTCTTGCTCTAAAGCAGAGTGTGATCAATGGATGAGAACTCTGCTGTGTGTTTCACTTCAGAAATGGAGTTAAATCCCAGGCTCTGAGTCTTCCTACAAACAAGACTACGTTTTTGGAAGGGCAGTTACTTTCCAGCTCAAACGAACTACTTCGTTCACGAAGCTCACACGTTTCTCATCTTAAATGACAAGCATTGGATCCTGGAGGACCTGTGATTTCTATCAATTTCAGAGGCAGAGTTGGACTCGATATGGTCCGAATGTGTAGGAAACACCGTTCATTTGTTCTTAGCACACTCACGTTTGCAGCTCTATTAGAGAATCTAGAAAGCAAGAGCGTGCTTCTTGCTCTAAAGCAGAGTGTGATCAATGGATGAGAACTCTGCTGTGTGTTTCACTTCAGAAATGGAGTTAAATCCCAGGCTCTGAGTCTCCCTACAAACAAGACTTCGTTTCAGGTATGGGCAGTTACTTTACAGCTCAAACGAACTACATCGTTCCCGAAGCTCACACGTTTCTCATCTTAAATGACAAACATTGGATGCTGGAGGACCTGTGCTTTGTATCAATTTCAGAGGCAGAGTTGGAC
This sequence comes from Onychomys leucogaster, assembly GCA_949786385.1. Taxonomy (NCBI): domain Eukaryota; kingdom Metazoa; phylum Chordata; class Mammalia; order Rodentia; family Cricetidae; genus Onychomys; species Onychomys leucogaster. The sequence continues at coordinate 392,440 of CATKUP010000132.1, read as the reverse complement.
TCGATATGGTCCGAATGTGTAAGAAACACCGTTCTTTTGTTCTCAGCACACTCATGTTACCTGCTATCTTAGGGACTCTAGAAAGCTAGAGCGTGCTTCTTGCTCTAAAGCAGAGTGTGATCAATGGATGAGAACTCTGCTGTGTGTTTCACTTCAGAAATGGAGTTAAATCCCAGTTCTGAGTCTTCCTACAAACAAGACTTCGTTTCAGGTAAGGGCAGTTACTTTAAAGCTCAAACGAACTACATCGTTCACAAAGCTCACACGTTTCTCATCTTAACTGACAAGCATTGGATGCTGGAGGACCTGTGCTTTGTATCAATTTCAGAGGCAGAGTTGGACTCGATATGGTCCGAATGTGTAAGAAACACTGTTCTTTTGTTCTCAGCACACTCACATTTGCTGCTGTATTAGAGAATCTAGAAAGCAAGAGCGTGCTTTTTGCTCCAAAGCAGAGTGTGATCCATGGAAGAGAACTCTGCTGTGTGTTTCCCTTCAGAAATGGAGTTAAATCCCAGGGTCTGAGTCTACCCACAAGCAAGACTTCGAATCAGGTAAGGGCAGTTACATTACAGCTCAAACGAACTACATTGTTCACGAAGCTAACACTTTTATCTTCTTAACTGACAAGCATTGGATGTTAGAAGACCAGTGCTTTTTTTCACTTTCACAAGCAGAGTTGGCCTAGATATGGTCCGTATATGTAGGAAACACAGTTCTTTTGTTCTGAGCACAACCACGTTTCCTGCTGTATTAGAGAATCTAGAAACAAGATCGTGCTTCTTGCTCTGAAGCAGAGTGTGATCCATGGATGAGAACTATGCTGTGTGTTTCCCTTCAGAAATGGAGTTAAATCCCAGGCTCTGAGTCTTCCTACAAGCAACACTTCATTTCAGGAAAGGGCTGTTACTTTACAGCTCAAACGAACTACATCGTACACAAAGCTCACACGTTTCTCATCATAACTGACAAGCATTGGATGTTAGTGGACCTGTGGTTTGTTTCAGTTCCACAAGCAGAGTAGGATTAGATATGGTCCGTATGTGTAGGAAACTCAGTTCTTTTTTTCTGAGCACAACCACGTTTCCTGCTGAATTAGAGAATCTAGAAACAAGAGCGTGCTTCTTGCTCTGAAGCAGAGTGTGATCCATGGATGAGAACTCTGCTGTGTGTTTCCCTTCAGAAATGGAGTTAAATCCCAGGCTCTGTGTCTTCCAGCACTCAAGACTTCGTTTCAGGTAAGGGCAGTCACTTTTCAGCTAAAACGAACTACATCGTTCACGAAGCTAACACGTTTCTGATCTTAACTGACAAGCATTGGATGTTAGAGGACCAGTGCTTTGTCTCAGTTTCAGAAGCAGAGATGGACTAGATATGGTCCGTATGTGTAGGAAACACCGTTCTTTTTTTCTCAGCACACTCACGTTTCCTGCTGTCTTAGAGACTCTAGAAAGCTAGAGCGTGCTTCTTGCTCTAAAGCAGAGTGTGATCTATATATGAGAACTCTGCTGTGTTTGTTCCTTCACAAATGGAGTTAAATCCCAGGCTCTGAGTCTTCCTACAAGCAACACTTCCTTTCAGGAAAGAGCTGTTACTTTACAGCTCAAACGAACTACATCGTTCACGAAGCTCACACGTTTCTCATCTTAAATGACAAGCATTGGATCCTGGAGGGCCTGTGCTTTGTATCAATTTCAGAAGCAGAGTTGGACTCGATATGGTCCAAATGTGTAAGAAACACAGTTCTAGTGTTCTCAGCACACTCATGTTTCCTGCTGTCTTAGAGACACTAGAAAGCAAGAGCGTGCTTCTTGCTCTAAAGCAGAGTGTGATCTATATATGAGAACTCTGCTGTGTGTTTCCCTTCAGAAATGGAGTTAAATCCCAGGCTCTGAGTCTTACGACAAGCAAGACTTCGACTCAGATAAGGGCAGTTACTTTACACCTCAAAGGAACTGCATCGTTCCCTAAGCTCACACGTTTCTCATCTTAACTGACAAGCATTGGATGCTGGAGGACCTGTACCTCGTATGAGTTTCAGAAGCAGAGTTGGAATAGATATGGTCCATATGTGTAGGAAACACCGTTCTTTTGTTCTGAGCACACTCGTTTCCTGCAGTCTTAGGGACTCTAGAAAGCTAAAGCGTGCTTCTTGCTCTAAAGCAGAGTGTGTTCAATGGATGAGAACTCTGCTGTGTGTTTCACTTCAGAAATGGAGTTAAATCCCAGTCTCTGAGTCTTCCTACAAGCAACAGTTCGTTTCAGGGAAGGGCAGTTACTTTACAGCTCAAACGAACTACATCGTTCACGAAGCTAACACGTTTGTCATCTTAACTGACAAGCATTGGATGTTAGTGCACCTGTGGTTTGTTTCAGTTCCACAAGCAGAATTGGACTAGATATGGTCCGTATGTGTAGGAAACACAGTTTTTTTTCCTAGCACAACCACGTTTCGTGCTGAATTAGAGAATCTAAAAAGCAGGATCGTGCTTCTTGCTCTGAAGCAAAGTGTGATCCATGGATGAGAACTATGCTGTGTGTTTCACTTCATAAATGGAGTTAAATCCCAGGCACTGAGTCTTCCTACAAACGAGACTTCGTTTCAGGTAAGGGCAGTTACTTTAGAGCTCAAACGAACTACATCGTTCCCGAAGCTCACACGTTTCTCATCTTAAATGACAAGCATTGGATGCTGGAGGACCTGTGCTTTGTATCAATTTCAGAGGCAGAGTTGGACTCGATATGGTCCGAAAGTGTAAGAAACACCGTTCTTTTGTTCTCAGCACACTGACATTTGCTGCTGTATTAGAGAATCTATTAAGCAAGAGCGTGCTTTTTGCTCTAAATCAGAGTTTGATCCATATAAGAGAACTCTGCTGTGTGTTTCCCTTCAGAAATGGAGTTAAATCCCAGGCTCTGAGTCTTACGACAAGCAAGACTTTGACTCAGATAAGGGCAGTTACATTACAGCTCAAACGAACTACATCATTCACAAAGCTCACACGATTCTCATCTTAACTGACAAGCATCGGATAATAGAAGACCTGGGCATTGTATCAATTTCAGAGGCAGAGTTCAACAAGACATGGTCCGTATGTGTAGGAAACACCGTTCTTTTGTTCTCAGCACACTCACGTTTCCTGCTGTCTTAGAGAATCTAGAAAGCAAGAGAGTGCTTCTTGCTCTTAAGCAGAGTGTGATCCATGGATGAGAACTATGCTGTGTGTTTCCCTTCAGAAATGGAGTTAAATCCCAGGCTCTGAGTCTTCCTACAAGCAACACTTCGTTTCAGGAAAGGGCTGTTACTTTACAGCTCAAAAGAACTACATAGTTCCCAAAGCTCACACGTTTCTCATCTTAAATGACAAGCATCGGATGTTATATGACCAGTGCTTTGTATCATTTTCAGAAGCAGAGTTGGAATAGATATGGTCCATATGTGTAGGAAACACAGTTCTTTTGTTCTGAGCACAACAACGTTTCCTGCTGTATTAGAGAATCTAGAAACAAGAGCGTGCTTCTTGCTCTGAAGCATAGTGTGATCCATGGATGAGAACTATGCTGTGTGTTTCCCTTCAGAAATGGAGTTAAATCCCAGGCTCTGTGTCTTCCAACATTCAAAACTTCGTTTCAGGTAAAGGCAGTCACTTTTCAGCTCAAACGAACTACATCGTTCATGAAGCTAAAATGTTTCTCATCTTAACTGACAAGCATTGGATGTTAGAGGACCAGTGCTTTGTCTCAGTTTCAGAAGCCGAGATGGACTAGATATGGTCCGTATATGTAGGAAACACCGTTCTTTTGTTCTCAGCACACTCACATTTGCTGCTGTATTAGAGAATCTATTAAGCAAGAGCTTGCTTTTTGCTCTAAAGCAGAGTGTGATCCATGGAAGAGAACTCCGCTGTGTGTTTCCCTTCAGAAATGGAGTTAAATGCCAGGCTCTGAGTCTACCTACAAGCAAGACTTCGAATCAGGTAAGGGCAGTTACATTACAGCTCAAACGAACTACATCGTTCCCGAAGCTCACACGTTTCTCATCTTAAATGACAAGCATTGGATGCTGGAGGACCTGTGCTTTGTATCAATTTCAGAGGGAGCGTTGGACTAGATATGGTCCGTATGTGTAGGAAACACCATTCTTGTGTTCTCAGCACACTCAAGTTTCCTGCTGTCTTAGAGACTCTAGAAAGCAAGAGCATGCTTCTTGCTCTAAAGCAGAGTGTGATCTATATATGAGAACTCTGCTGTGTGTTTCATTTCAGGAATGGAGTTAAACCCCAGGCTCTGAGTTTTCCTACAAGCAACACTTCTTTTCAGGTAAGGGCAGTTACTTAACACCTCAAAGGAACTGCATCGTTCCCTAAGCTCACACGTTTCTCATCTTAACTGACAAGCATTGGATGCTGGAGGACCTGTACCTCGTATGAGTTTCAGAAGCAGAGTTGGAATAGATATGGTCCATATGTGTAGGAAACACCGTTCTTTTGTTCTGAGCACACTCGTTTCCTGCAGTCTTAGGGACTCTAGAAAGCTAAAGCGTGCTTCTTGCTCTAAAGCAGAGTGTGATCAATGGATGAGAACTCTGCTGTGTGTTTCACTTCAGAAATGGAGGTAAATCCCAGGCTCTGAGTCTTCCTACAAACAAGACTTCGTTTCAGGTAATGGCATTTACTTTACAGCTCAAATGAACTACATTGTTCACGATGCTAATACGTTTATCATCTTAACTGTCAAGCATTGGATGTTAGAGGACCAGTGCTTTGTTTCAGTTTCACAAGCAGAGTTGGACTAGATCTGGTCCGTATGTGTAGGAAACACAGTTCTTTTGTTCTGAGCACAACAATGTTTCCTGCTGTATTAGAGAATCTAGAAACAAGAGCGTGCTTCTTGCTCTGAAGCAGAGTGTGATCCATGGATGCGAACTATGCTGTGTGTTTCCCTTCAGAAATGGAGTTAAATCCCAGGCTCTGTGTCTTCCAACATTCAAAACTTCGTTTCAGGTAAAGGCAGTCACTTTTCAGCTCAAACGAACTACATCGTTCATGAAGCTAAAACGTTTCTCATCTTAACTGACAAGCATTGCATGTTAGAGGACCAGTGCTTTGTCTCAGTTTCAGAAGCAGAGATGGACTAGATATGGTCCGTATGTGTAGGAAACACCGTTCTTTTGTTCTCAGCAAACTCACGTTTCCTGCTGTCTTAGAGACTTTAGAAAGCTAGAGCGTGCTTGGTGTTCTAAAGCAGAGTGTGATCAATGGATGAGAACTCTGCTGTGTGTTTCACTTCCGAAATGGAGTTAAATCCCAGTCTCTGAGTCTTCCTACAAACAAAACTTCGTTTCAGGTAAGGGCAGTTTCTTTACAGCTCAAACGAACTACATCCTTCGAGAAGCTCACACGTTTCTCATCTTAAATGACAAGCATTGGATTCTGGAGGACCTGTGCTTTGTATCAATTTCAGAGGCAGAGTTGGACTCGATATGGTCCGAATGTGTAAGAAACACCGTTCTTTTCTTCTCAGCACACTCACATTTGCTGCTGTATTAGAGAATCTAGAAAGCAAGAGCGTGCTTTTTGCTCTAAAGCAGAGTGTGATCCATGGAAGAGAACTCTGCTGTGTGTTTCCCTTCAGAAATGGAGTTAAATCACAGGCTCTCAGTCTACCTACAAGCAAGACTTCAAATCAGGTAAGGGCAGTTACATTACAGCTCAAACGAACTACATCATTCACGAAGCTCACACGTTTCTCATCTTAAATGACAAGCATCGGATGATAGAGGTCCTGTGCTTTGTATCAATTTCCTAGGCATAGTTCGACTAGATATGGTCCATATGTGTAGGAAACCCCGTTCTTTTGTTCTCAGCACACTCACGTTTCCTGCTGTCTTAGAGACTCTAGAAAGCTAGAGTGTGCTTCTTGTTCTAAAGCAGAGTGTGATCAATTGATGAGAACTCTGCTGTGTGTTTCACTTCAGAAATGGAGTTAAATCCCAGGCTCTGAGTCTTCCTACAAAGAACAATTCATTTCAGGTAAGGGCAGGTACTTTACACCTCAAAGGAACTACATTGTTCACGAAGCTAACACGTTTATCATCTTAACTGACAAGCATTGGATGTTAGAAGACCAGTGCTTTTTTTCAGTTTCACAAGCAGAGTTGGACTAGATATGGTCCGTATGTGTAGGAAACACAGTTCTTTTGTTCTGAGCACAACCACGTTTCCTGCTGTATTAGAGAATCTAGAAACAAGAGCGTGCTTCTTGCTCTGAAGCAGAGTGTGATCAATGGAAGAGAACTCTGCTGTGTGTTTCCCTTCAGAAATGGAGTTAAATCCCAGGCTCTGTGTCTTCCAACACTCAGGACTTCATTTCTGGTAAGGGCAGTCACTTTTCAGCTAAAATGAACTACATCGTTTACGAAGCTAACACGTTTCTCATCTTAACTGACAAGCATTGGATGTTAGTGGACCAGTGCTTTGTCTCAGTTTCAGAAGCAGAGACAGACTAGATATGGTCCATACGTGTAGGAAACACCATTCATTTGTTCTCAGCACACTCATGTTTCCTGCTGTCTTAGGGACTGTAGAAAGCTAGAGCGTGCTTCTTGCTCTAAAGCAGAGTGTGATCAATGGATGAGAACTCTGCTGTGTGTTTCACTTCAGAAATGGAGATAAATTCCAGGCTCTGTGTCTTCCTACAAGCAAGAATTCCTTTCAAGTAAGGGCAGTCACTTTTCAGCTCAAACGAACTACATCGTTCACGAAGCTCACACGTTTCTCATCTTAAATGACAAGCCTTGGATGCTGGAGGACCTGTGCTTTTTATCAATTTCAAAGGCAGAGTTGGACTCAATATGGTCCGAATATGTAAGAAACACCGTTCTTGTGTTCTCAGCACACTCATGTTTCCTGCTGTCTTAGACACACTAGAAAGCAAGAGCGTGCTTCTTGCTCTAAAGCAGAGTGTGATCAATGGATGAGAACTCTGCTGTGTGTTTCACTTCAGAAATGGAGTTAAATCCCAGGCTCTGAGTCTTCCTACAAACAAGACTTCGTTTTTGGAAGGGCAGTTACTTTCCAGCTCAAACGAACTACTTCGTTCACGAAGCTCAAACGTTTCTCATCTTAAATGACAAGCATTGGATCCTGGAGGACCTGTGCTTTCTATCAATTTCAGAGGCAGAGTTGGACTCGATATGGTCCGAATGTGTAGGAAACACCATTCATTTGTTCTTAGCACACTCACGTTTGCAGCTCTATTAGAGAATCTAGAAAGCAAGAGCGTGCTTCTTGCTCTAAAGCAGAGTGTGATCAATGGATGAGAACTCTGCTGTGTGTTTCACTTCAGAAATGGAGTTAAATCCCAGGCTCTGAGTCTTCCTACAAAAAAGACTTCGTTTCAGGTAAGGGCAGTTACTTTAAAGCTCAAATGACCTACATCGTACACAAAGCTCACACGTTTCTCATCATAACTGACAAGCATTGGATGTTAGTGGACCTGTGGTTTGTTTCAGTTCCACAAGCAGAGTAGGATTAGATATGGTCCGTATGTGTAGGAAACTCAGTTCTTTTTTTCTGAGCACAACCACGTTTCCTGCTGAATTAGAGAATCTAGAAACAAGCGCGTGCTTCTTGCTCTGAAGCAGAGTGTGATCCATGGATGAGAACTGTGCTGTGTGTTTCCCTTCAGAAATGGAGTTAAATCCCAGGCTCTGTGTCTTCCAGCACTCAAGACTTCGTTTCAGGTAAGGGCAGTCACTTTTCAGCTAAAACGAACTACATCGTTCACGAAGCTAACACGTTTCTGATCTTAACTGACAAGCATTGGATGTTAGAGGACCAGTGCTTTGTCTCAGTTTCAGAAGCAGAGATGGACTAGATATGGTCCGTATGTGTAGGAAACACCGTTCTTTTTTTCTCAGCACACTCACGTTTCCTGCTATCTTAGGGACTCTAGAAAGCTAGAGCGTGCTTCTTGCTCTAAAGCAGAGTGTGATCAATGGATCAGAACTCTGCTGTGTGTTTCACTTCAGAAATGGAGTTAAATCCCAGTTCTGAGTCTTCCTACAAACAAGACTTCGTTTCAGGTAAGGGCAGTTACTTTAAAGCTCAAACGAACTACATCGTTCACAAAGCTCACACGTTTCTCATCTTAACTGACAAGCATTAGATGCTGGAGGACCTGTGCTTTGTATCAATTTCAGAGGCAGAGTTGGACTCGATATGGTCCGAATGTGTAAGAAACACCGTTCTTTTGTTCTCAGCACACTCACATTTGCTGCTGTATTTGAGAATCTAGAAAGCAAGAGCGTGCTTTTTGCTCTAAAGCAGAGTGTGATCCATGGAAGACAACTCTGCTGTGTGTTTCCCTTCAGAAATGGAGTTAAATCCCAGGCTCTGTGTCTACCCACAAGCAAGACTTCGAATCAGGTAAGGGCAGTTTCATTACAGCTCAAACGAACTACATTGTTCACGAAGCTAACACGTTTATCTTCTTAACTGACAAGCATTGGATGTTAGAAGACCAGTGCTTTTTTTCAGTTTCACAAGCAGAGTTGGCCTAGATATGGTCCGTATATGTAGGAAACACAGTTCTTTTGTTCTGAGCACAACCACGTTTCCTGCTGTATTAGAGAATCTAGAAACAAGATCGTGCTTCTTGCTCTGAAGCAGAGTGTGATCCATGGATGAGAACTATGCTGTGTGTTTCCCTTCAGAAATGGAGTTAAATCCCAGGATCTGAGTCTTCCTACAAGCAACACTTCGTTTCAGGAATGGGCTGTTACTTTACAGCTCAAACGAACTACATAGTTCCCGAAGCTCAAACGTTTCTCATCTTAACTGACAAGCATCGGATGTTATATGACCAGTGCTTTGTATCATTTTCAGAAGCAGAGTTGGAATAGATATGGTCCGTATATGTAGGAAACACCGTTCATTTGTTTTTAGCACACTCCCGTTTTCTGCTGTAGTAGAGAATCTAGAAAGCAAGAGCGTGCATCTTGCTCTGAAGCAGAGTGTGATCCATGGATGAGAACTATACTGTGTGTTTCACTTCATAAATGGAGTTAAATCCCAGGCTCTGAGTCTCCCTACAAACAAGACTTCGTTTCAGGTATGGGCAGTTACTTTACAGCTCAAACAAACTACATCGTTCTCGAAGCTCACACGTTTCTCATCTTAAATGACAAACATTGGATGCTGGAGGACCTGTGCTTTGTATCAATTTCAGAGGCAGAGTTGGACTCGATATGGTCTGAATGTGTAAGAAACACCGTTCTTTTGTTCTCAGCACACTCACGTTTCCTGCTGTCTTAGAGACTCTATAAAGCTATAGAGTGCTTCTTGCTCTAAAGCAGAGTGTGATCAATGGATGAGAACTCTGCTGTGTGTTTCACTTCAGAAATGGAGTTAAATCCCAGGCTCTGAGTCTTCCTACAAACAAGACTTCGTTTTTGGAAGGGCAGTTACTTTCCAGCTCAAACGAACTACTTCGTTCACGAAGCTCACACGTTTCTCATCTTAAATGACAAGCATTGGATCCTGGAGGACCTGTGCTTTCTATCAATTTCAGAGGCAGAGTTGGACTCGATATGGTCCGAATGTGTAGGAAACACCGTTCATTTGTTCTTAGCACACTCACGTTTGCAGCTCTATTAGGGAATCTAGAAAGCAAGAGCGTGCTTCTTGCTCTAAAGCACAGTGTGATCAATGGATGAGAACTCTGCTGTGTGTTTCACTTCAGAAATGGAGTTAAATCCCAGGCTCTGAGTCTTCCTACAAAAAAGACTTCGTTTCAGGTAAGGGCAGTTACTTTACAGCTCAAACGAACTACATCGTTCACAAAGCTCACACGTTTCTCATCATAAATGACAAGCATTAGATGCTGGAGGACCTATGCTTTGTATCAACTTCAGAGGCAGAGTTGGACTCGATATGGTCCGAATGTGTAAGAAACACCGTTCTTTTGCTCTCAGCACACTCAAGTTTCCTGCTGTCTGAGGGACTCTAGAAAGCTAGAGCGTGCTTCTTGCTCTAAAGCAGAGTGTGATCAATGGATGAGAACTCTGCTGTGTGTTTCACTTCAGAAATGGAGTTAAATCCCAGGCTCTGAATCTTCCTACAAAAAAGACTTCGTTTCAGGTAAGGGCAGTTACTTTAAAGCTCAAATGAACTACATCGTACACAAAGCTCACACGTTTCTCATCATAACTGACAAGCATTGGATGTTAGTGGACCTGTGGTTTGTTTCAGTTCCACAAGCAGAGTAGGATTAGATATGGTCAGTATGTGTAGGAAAATCAGTTCTTTTTTTCTAAGCACAACCACGTTTCCTGCTGAATTAGAGAATCTAGAAACAAGAGCGTGCTTCTTGCTCTGAAGCAGAGTGTGATCCATGGATGAGAACTCTGCTGTGTGTTTCCCTTCAGAAATGGAGTTAAATCCCAGGCTCTGTGTCTTCCAGCACTCAAGACTTCGTTTCAGGTAAGGGCAGTCACTTTTCAGCTAAAACGAACTACATCGTTCACGAAGCTAACACGTTTCTGATCTTAACTGACAAGCATTGGATGTTAGAGGACCAGTGCTTTGTCTCAGTTTCAGAAGCAGAGATGGACTAGATATGGTCCGTATGTGTAGGAAACACCGTTCTTTTTTTCTCAGCACACTCACGTTTCCTGCTGTCTTAGAGACTCTAGAAAGCTAGAGCGTGCTTCTTGCTCTAAAGCAGAGTGTGACCTATATATGAGAACTCTGCTGTGTTTTTTCCTTCACAAATGTAGTTAAATCCCAGGCTCTGAGTCTTCCTACAAGCAACACTTCCTTTCAGGAAAGAGCTGTTACTTTACAGCTCAAACGAACTACATCGTTCACGAAGCTCACACGTTTCTCATCTTAAATGACAAGCATTGGATCCTGGAGGGCCTGTGCTTTGTATCAATTTCAGAAGCAGAGTTGGACTCGATATGGTCCAAATGTGTAAGAAACACAGTTCTAGTGTTCTCAGCACACTCATGTTTCCTGCTGTCTTAGAGACTCTAGAAAGCAAGAGCGTGCTTCTTGCTCTAAAGCAGAGTGTGATCTATATATGAGAACTCTGCTGTGTGTTTCCCTTCAGAAATGGAGTTAAATCCCAGGCTCTGAGTCTTACGACAAGCAAGACTTCGACTCAGATAAGGGCAGTTACTTTACAGCTCAAACGAACTACATATTTCCCGAAGCTCACACGTTTCTCATCTTAACTGACAAGCATCGGATGTTATATGACCAGTGCTTTGTATGATTTTCAGAAGCAGAGTTGGAATAGATATGGTCCGTATATGTAGGAAACACCGTTCATTTGTTTTTAGCACACTCACGTTTGCTGATGTATTAGAGAATCTAGAAAGCAGGAGCGTGCTTCTTGCTCTAAAGCAGAGTGTGATCAATGGATGAGAACTCTGCTGTGTGTTTCACTTCAGAAATGGAGCAAAATCCCAGGCTCTGAGTCTTCCTACAAAAAAGACTTCGTTTCAGGTAAGGGCAGTTACTTTACAGCTCAAACGAACTACATCGTTCCCGAAGCTCACACGTTTCTCATCATAAATGACAAGCATTGGATGCTGGAGGACCTGTGCTTTGTATCAATTTCAGAGGCAGAGTTCGACTAGATATGGTCCTTATGTGTAGGCAACACTGTTCATTTGTTCTCAGCACACTCAAGTTTCCTGCTGTCTTAGAGACTCTAGAAAGCTAGAGCGTGCTTCTTGCTCTAAAGCAGAGTGTGATCAATGGATGAGAACTCTGCTGTGTGTTTCACTTCAGAAATGGAGTTAAATCCCAGTCTCTGAGTCTTCCTACAAGCAACAGTTCGTTTCAGGGAAGGGCAGTTACTTTACAGCTCAAACGAACTACATCGTTCACGAAGCTCACACGTTTGTCATCTTAACTGACAAGCATTGGATGTTAGTGGACCTGTGGTTTGTTTCAGTTCCACAAGCAGAATTGGACTAGATATGGTCCGTATGTGTAGGAAACACAGTTTTCTTTTCCTAGCACAACCACGTTTCGTGCTGAATTAGAGAATCTAAAAAGCAGGATCGTGCTTCTTGCTCTGAAGCAAAGTGTGATCCATGGATGAGAACTATGCTGTGTGTTTCACTTCATAAATGGAGTTAAATCCCAGGCACTGAGTCTTCCTACAAACGAGACTTCGTTTCAGGTAAGGGCAGTTACTTTAGAGCTCAAACGAACTACATCGTTCCCGAAGCTCACACGTTTCTCATCTTAAATGACAAGCATTGGATGCTGGAGGACCTGTGCTTTGTATCAATTTCAGAGGCAGAGTTGGACTCGATATGGTCCGAATGTGTAAGAAACACCGTTCTTTTGTTCTCAGCATACTCATGTTTCCTGCTATCTTAGGGACTCTAGAAAGCTAGAGCGTGCTTCTTGCTCTAAAGCAGAGTGTGATCAATGGATGAGAACTCTGCTGTGTGTTTCACTTCAGAAATGGAGTTAAATCCCAGTTCTGAGTCTTCCTACAAACAAGACTTCGTTTCAGGTAAGGGAAGTTACTTTAAAGCTCAAACGAACTACATCGTTCACAAAGCTCACACGTTTCTCATCTTAACTGACAAGCATTGGATGCTGGAGGACCTGTGCTTTGTATCAATTTCAGAGGCAGAGTTGGACTCGATATGGTCCGAATGTGTAAGAAACACCGTTCTTTTGTTCTCAGCACACTCACATTTGCTGCTGTATTAGAGAATCTAGAAAGCAAGAGCGTGCTTTTTGCTCTAAAGCAGAGTGTGATCCATGGAAGAGAACTCTGCTGTGTGTTTCCCTTCAGAAATGGAGTTAAATCCCAGGCTCTGAGTCTACCCACAAGCAAGACTTCGAATCAGGTAAGGGCAGTTACATTACAGCTCAAACGAACTACATTGTTCACGAAGCTAACACGTTTATCTTCTTAACTGACAAGCATTGGATGTTAGAAGACCAGTGCTTTTTTTCAGTTTCACAAGCAGAGTTGGCCTAGATATGGTCCGTATATGTAAGAAACACAGTTCTTTTGTTCTGAGCACAACCACGTTTCCTGCTGTATTAGAGAATCTAGAAACAAGATCGTGCTTCTTGCTCTGAAGCAGAGTGTGATCCATGGATGAGAACTATGCTGTGTGTTTCCCTTCAGAAATGGAGTTAAATCCCAGGCTCTGAGTCTTCCTACAAGCAACACTTCATTTCAGGAAAGGGCTGTTACTTTACAGCTCAAACGAACTACATAGTTCCCGAAGCTCACACGTTTCTCATCTTAACTGACAAGCATCGGATGTTATATGACCAGTGCTTTGTATCATTTTCAGAAGCAGAGTTGGAATAGATATGGTCCGTATATGTAGGAAACACCGTTCATTTGTTTTTAGCACACTCACGTTTTCTGCTGTAGTAGAGAATCTAGAAAGCAAGAGCGTGCTTCTTGCTCTGAAGCAGAGTGTGATCCATGGATGAGAACTATACTGTGTGTTTCACTTCAGAAATGGAGTTAAATCCCAGGCTCTGAGTCTCCCTACAAACAAGACTTCGTTTCAGGTATGGGCAGTTACTTTACAGCTCAAACGAACTACATCGTTCCCAAAGCTCACTCGTTTCTCATCTTAAATGACAAACATTGGATGCTGAAGGACCTGTGCTTTGTATCAATTTCAGAGGCAGAGTTGGACTCGATATGGTCTGAATGTGTAAGAAACACCGTTCTTTTGTTCTCAGCACACTCACGTTTCCTGCTGTCTTAGAGACTCTATAAAGCTATAGCGTGCTTCTTGCTCTAAAGCAGAGTGTGATCAATGGATGAGAACTCTGCTGTGTGTTTCACTTCAGAAATGGAGTTAAATCCCAGGCTCTGAGTCTTCCTACAAACAAGACTTCGTTTTTGGAAGGGCAGTTACTTTCCAGCTCAAACGAACTACTTCGTTCACGAAGCTCACACGTTTCTCATCTTAAATGACAAGCATTGGATCCTGGAGGACCTGTGCTTTCTATCAATTTCAGAGGCAGAGTTGGACTCGATATGGTCCGAATGTGTAGGAAACACCGTTCATTTGTTCTTAGCACACTCACGTTTGCAGCTCTATTAGAGAATCTAGAAAGCAAGAGCGTGCTTCTTGCTCTAAAGCACAGTGTGATCAATGGATGAGAACTCTGCTGTGTGTTTCACTTCAGAAATGGAGTTAAATCCCAGGCTCTGAGTCTTCTACAAAAAAGACTTCGTTTCAGGTAAGGGCAGTTACTTTACAGCTCAAACGAACTACATCATTCACAAAGCTCACACGTTTCTCATCATAAATGACAAGCATTAGATGCTGGAGGACCTGTGCTTTGTATCAACTTCAGAGGCAGAGTTGGACTCGATATGGTCCGAATGTGTAAGAAACACCGTTCTTTTGCTCTCAGCACACTCATGTTTCCTGCTGTCTGAGGGACTCTAGAAAGCTAGAGCGTGCTTCTTGCTCTAAAGCAGAGTGTGATCAATGGATGAGAACTCTGCTGTGTGTTTCACTTCAGAAATGGAGTTAAATCCCAGGCTCTGAATCTTCCTACAAAAAAGACTTCGTTTCAGGTAAGGGCAGTTACTTTAAAGCTCAAATGAACTACATCGTACACAAAGCTCACACGTTTCTCATCATAACTGACAAGCATTGGATGTTAGTGGACCTGTGGTTTGTTTCAGTTCCACAAGCAGAGTAGGATTAGATATGGTCCGTATGTGTAGGAAACTCAGTTCTTTTTTTCTAAGCACAACCACGTTTCCTGCTGAATTAGAGAATCTAGAAACAAGAGCGTGCTTCTTGCTCTGAAGCAGAGTGTGATCCATGGATGAGAACTCTGCTGTGTGTTTCCCTTCAGAAATGGAGTTAAATCCCAGGCTCTGTGTCTTCCAGCACTCAAGACTTCGTTTCAGGTAAGGGCAGTCACTTTTCAGCTAAAACGAACTACATCGTTCACGAAGCTAACACGTTTCTGATCTTAACTGACAAGCATTGGATGTTAGAGGACCAGTGCTTTGTCTCAGTTTCAGAAGTAGAGATGGACTAGATATGGTCCGTATGTGTAGGAAACACCGTTCTTTTTTTCTCAGCACACTCACGTTTCCTGCTGTCTTAGAGACTCTAGAAAGCTAGAGCGTGCTTCTTGCTCTAAAGCAGAGTGTGATCTATATAGGAGAACTCTGCTGTGTTTTTTCCTTCACAAATGGAGTTAAATCCCAGGCTCTGAGTCTTCCTACAAGCAACACTTCCTTTCAGGAAAGAGCTGTTACTTTACAGCTCAAACGAACTACATCGTTCACGAAGCTCACACGTTTCTCATCTTAAATGACAAGCATTGGATCCTGGAAGGCCTGTGCTTTGTATCAATTTCAGAAGCAGAGTTGGACTCGATATGGTCCAAATGTGTAAGAAACACAGTTCTAGTGTTCTCAGCACACTCATGTTTCCTGCTGTCTTAGAGACTCTAGAAAGCAAGAGCGTGCTTCTTGCTCTAAAGCAGAGTGTGATCTATATATGAGAACTCTGCTGTGTGTTTCCCTTCAGAAATGGAGTTAAATCCCAGGCTCTGAGTCTTACGACAAGCAAGACTTCGACTCAGATAAGGGCAGTTACTTTACAGCTCAAACGAACTACATATTTCCCGAAGCTCACACGTTTCTCATCTTAACTGACAAGCATCGGATGTTATATGACCAGTGCTTTGTATGATTTTCAGAAGCAGAGTTGGAATAGATATGGTCCGTATATGTAGGAAACACCGTTCATTTGTTTTTAGCACACTCACGTTTGCTGATGTATTAGAGAATCTAGAAAGCAAGAGCGTGCTTCTTGCTATAAAGCAGAGTGTGATCAATGGATGAGAACTCTGCTGTGTGTTTCACTTCAGAAATGGAGTAAAATCCCAGGCTCTGAGTCTTCCTACAAAAAAGACTTCGTTTCAGGTAAGGGCAGTTACTTTACAGCTCAAATGAACTACATCGTTCCCGAAGCTCACACGTTTCTCATCATAAATGACAAGCATTGGATGCTGGAGGACCTGTGCTTTGTATCAATTTCAGAGGCAGAGTTGGACTAGATATGGTCCGTATGTGTAGGAAACACCGTTCTTTTGTTCTCAGCACACTCAAGTTTCCTGCTGTCTTAGAGACTCTAGAAAGCTAGAGCGTGCTTCTTGCTCTAAAGCAGAGTGTGATCAATGGATGAGAACTCTGCTGTGTGTTTCACTTCAGAAATGGAATTAAATCCCAGTCTCTGAGTCTTCCTACAAGCAACAGTTCGTTTCAGGGAAGGGCAGTTACTTTACAGCTCAAACGAACTACATCGTTCACGAAGCTAACACGTTTGTCATCTTAACTGACAAGCATTGGATGTTAGTGGACCTGTGGTTTGTTTCAGTTCCACAAGCAGAATTGGACTAGATATGGTCCGTATGTGTAGGAAACACAGTTTTTTTTTCCTAGCACAACCACGTTTCGTGCTGAATTAGAGAATCTAAAAAGCAGGATCGTGCTTCTTGCTCTGAAGCAAAGTGTGATCCATGGATGAGAACTATGCTGTGTGTTTCACTTCATAAATGGAGTTAAATCCCAGGCACTGAGTCTTCCTACAAACGAGACTTCGTTTCAGGTAAGGGCAGTTACTTTAGAGCTCAAACGAACTACATCGTTCCCGAAGCTCACACGTTTCTCATCTTAAATGACAAGCATTGGATGCTGGAGGACCTGTGCTTTGTATCAATTTCAGAGGCAGAGTTGGACTCGATATGGTCCGAATGTGTAAGAAACACCGTTCTTTTGTTCTCAGCACACTGACATTTGCTGCTGTATTAGAGAATCTATTAAGCAAGAGCGTGCTTTTTGCTCTAAAGCAGAGTGTGATCCATGGAAGAGAACTCTGCTGTGTGTTTCCCTTCAGAAATGGAGTTAAATCCCAGGCTCTGAGTCTTACGACAAGCAAGACTTCGACTCAGATAAGGGCAGTTACATTACAGCTCAAACGAACTACATCATTCACAAAGCTCACACGATTCTCATCTTAACTGACAAGCATCGGATAATAGAAGACCTGTGCATTGTATCAATTTCAGAGGCAGAGTTCAACAAGACATGGTCCGTATGTGTAGGAAACACCGTTCTTTTGTTCTCAGCACACTCACGTTTCCTGCTGTCTTAGAGACTCTATAAAGCTATAGCGTGCTTCTTGCTCTAAAGCAGAGTGTGATCAATGGATGAGAACTCTGCTGTGTGTTTCACTTCAGAAATGGAGTTAAATCCCAGGCTCTGAGTCTTCCTACAAACAAGACTTCGTTTTTGGAAGGGCAGTTACTTTCCAGCTCAAACGAACTACTTCGTTCACGAAGCTCACACGTTTCTCATCTTAAATGACAAGCATTGGATCCTGGAGGACCTGTGCTTTCTACCAATTTCAGAGTCAGAGTTGGACTCGATATGGTCCGAATGTGTAGGAAACACCCTTCATTTGTTCTTAGCACACTCACGTTTGCAGCTCTATTAGAGAATCTAGAAAGCAAGAGCGTGCTTCTTGCTCTAAAGCACAGTGTGATCAATGGATGAGAACTCTGCTGTGTGTTTCACTTCAGAAATGGAGTTAAATCCCAGGCTCTGAGTCTTCTACAAAAAAGACTTCGTTTCAGGTAAGGGCAGTTACTTTACAGCTCAAACGAACTACATCATTCACAAAGCTCACACGTTTCTCATCATAAATGACAAGCATTAGATGCTGGAGGACCTGTGCTTTGTATCAACTTCAGAGGCAGAGTTGGACTCGATATGGTCCGAATGTGTAAGAAACACCGTTCTTTTGCTCTCAGCACACTCATGTTTCCTGCTGTCTGAGGGACTCTAGAAAGCTAGAGCGTGCTTCTTGCTCTAAAGCAGAGTGTGATCAATGGATGAGAACTCTGCTGTGTGTTTCACTTCAGAAATGGAGTTAAATCCCAGGCTCTGAGTCTTCCTACAAAAAAGACTTCGTTTCAGGTAAGGGCAGTTACTTTACAGCTCAAACGAACTACATCATTCCCGAAGCTCACACGTTTCTCATCATAAATGACAAGCATTGGATGCTGGAGGACCTGTGCTTTGTATCAATTTCAGAGGCAGAGTTGGACTAGATATGGTCCGTATGTGTAGGAAACACCGTTCTTTTGTTCTCAGCACACTCAAGTTTCCTGCTGTCTTAGAGACTCTAGAAAGCTAGAGCGTGCTTCTTGCTCTAAAGCAGAGTGTGATCAATGGATGAGAACTCTGCTGTGTGTTTCACTTCAGAAATGGAGTTAAATCCCAGTCTCTGAGTCTTCCTACAAGCAACAGTTCGTTTCAGGGAAGGGCAGTTACTTTACAGCTCAAACGAACTACATCGTTCACGAAGCTAACACGTTTGTCATCTTAACTGACAAGCATTGGATGTTAGTGGACCTGTGGTTTGTTTCAGTTCCACAAGCAGAATTGGACTAGATATGGTCCGTATGTGTAGGAAACACAGTTTTTTTTTCCTAGCACAACCACGTTTCGTGCTGAATTAGAGAATCTAAAAAGCAGGATCGTGCTTCTTGCTCTGAAGCAAAGTGTGATCCATGGATGAGAACTATGCTGTGTGTTTCACTTCATAAATGGAGTTAAATCCCAGGCACTGAGTCTTCCTACAAACGAGACTTCGTTTCAGGTAAGGGCAGTTACTTTAGAGCTCAAACGAACTACATCGTTCCCGAAGCTCACACGTTTCTCATCTTAAATGACAAGCATTGGATGCTGGAGGACCTGTGCTTTGTATCAATTTCAGAGGCAGAGTTGGACTCGATATGGTCCGTATGTGTAAGAAACACCGTTCTTTTGTTCTCAGCACACTGACATTTGCTGCTGTATTAGAGAATCTATTAAGCAAGAGCGTGCTTTTTGCTCTAAAGCAGAGTGTGATCCATGGAAGAGAACTCTGCTGTGTGTTTCCCTTCAGAAATGGAGTTAAATCCCAGGCTCTGAGTCTTACGACAAGCAAGACTTCGACTCAGATAAGGGCAGTTACATTACAGCTCAAACGAACTACATCATTCACAAAGCTCACACGATTCTCATCTTAACTGACAAGCATCGGATAATAGAAGACCTGTGCACTGTATCAATTTCAGAGGCAGAGTTCAACAAGACATGGTCCGTATGTGTAGGAAACACCGTTCTTTTGTTCTCAGCACACTCACGTTTCCTGCTGTCTTAGAGAATCTAGAAAGCAAGAGAGTGCTTCTTGCTCTGAAGTAGAGTGTGATCCATGGATGAGAACTATGCTGTGTGTTTCCCTTCAGAAATGGAGTTAAATCCCAGGCTCTGAGTCTTCCTACAAGCAACACTTCGTTTCAGGAAAGGGCTGTTACTTTACAGCTCAAAAGAACTACATAGTTCCCAAAGCTCACACGTTTCTCATCTTAAATGACAAGCATCGGATGTTATATGACCAGTGCTTTGTATCATTTTCAGAAGCAGAGTTGGAATAGATATGGTCCATATGTGTAGGAAACACAGTTCTTTTGTTCTGAGCACAACAACGTTTCCTGCTGTATTAGAGAATCTAGAAACAAGAGCGAGCTTCTTGCTCTGAAGCATAGTGTGATCCATGGATGAGAACTATGCTGTGTGTTTCCCTTCAGAAATGGAGTTAAATCCCAGGCTCTGTGTCTTCCAACATTCAAAACTTCGTTTCAGGTAAAGGCAGTCACTTTTCAGCTCAAACGAACTACATCGTTCATGAAGCTAAAACGTTTCTCATCTTAACTGACAAGCATTGCATGTTAGAGGACCAGTGCTTTGTCTCAGTTTCAGAAGCAGAGATGGACTAGATATGGTCCGTATGTGTAGGAAACACCGTTCTTTTTTTCTCAGCACACTCACGTTTCCTGCTGTCTTAGAGACTTTAGAAAGCTAGAGCGTGCTTCTTGCTCTAAAGCAGAGTGTGATCTATATATGAGAACTCTGCTGTGTTTTTTACTTCACAAATGTAGTTAAATCCCAGGCTCTGAGTCTTCCTACAAGCAACACTTCCTTTCAGGAAAGAGCTGTTACTTTACAGCTCAAACGAACTACATCGTTCACGAAGCTCACACGTTTCTCATCTTAAATGACAAGCATTGGATCCTGGAGGGCCTGTGCTTTGTATCAATTTCAGAAGCAGAGTTGGACTCGATATGGTCCAAATGTGTAAGAAACACAGTTCTAGTGTTCTCAGCACACTCATGTTTCCTGCTGTCTTAGAGACTCTAGAAAGCTAGAGCGTGCTTCTTGCTCTAAAGCAGAGTGTGATCTATATATGAGAACTCTGCTGTGTGTTTCCCTTCAGAAATGGAGTTAAATCCCAGGCTCTGAGTCTTACGACAAGCAAGACTTCGACTCAGATAAGGGCAGTTACTTTACAGCTCAAACGAACTACATATTTCCCGAAGCTCACACGTTTCTCATCTTAACTGACAAGCATCGGATAATAGAAGACCTGTGCATTGTATCAATTTCAGAGGCAGAGTTCAACAAGACATGGTCCGTATGTGTAGGAAACACCGTTCTTTTGTTCTCAGCACACTCACGTTTCCTGCTGTCTTAGAGACTCTATAAAGCTATAGCGTGCTTCTTGCTCTAAAGCAGAGTGTGATCAATGGATGAGAACTCTGCTGTGTGTTTCACTTCAGAAATGGAGTTAAATCCCAGGCTCTGAGTCTTCTACAAAAAAGACTTCGTTTCAGGTAAGGGCAGTTATTTTACAGCTCAAACGAACTACATCATTCACAAAGCTCACACGTTTCTCATCATAAATGACAAGCATTAGATGCTGGAGGACCTGTGCTTTGTATCAACTTCAGAGGCAGAGTTGGACTCGATATGGTCCGAATGTGTAAGAAACACCGTTCTTTTGCTCTCAGCACACTCATGTTTCCTGCTGTCTGAGGGACTCTAGAAAGCTAGAGCGTGCTTCTTGCTCTAAAGCAGAGTGTGATCAATGGATGAGAACTCTGCTGTGTGTTTCACTTCAGAAATGGAGTAAAATCCCAGGCTCTGAGTCTTCCTACAAAAAAGACTTCGTTTCAGGTAAGGGCAGTTACTTTACAGCTCAAACGAACTACATCGTTCCCGAAGCTCACACGTTTCTCATCATAAATGACAAGCATTGGATGCTGGAGGACCTGTGCTTTGTATCAATTTCAGAGGCAGAGTTGGACTAGATATGGTCCGTATGTGTAGGAAACACCGTTCTTTTGTTCTCAGCACACTCAAGTTTCCTGCTGTCTTAGAGACTCTAGAAAGCTAGAGCGTGCTTCTTGCTCTAAAGCAGAGTGTGATCAATGGATGAGAACTCTGCTGTGTGTTTCACTTCAGAAATGGAGTTAAATCCCAGTCTCTGAGTCTTCCTACAAGCAACAGTTCGTTTCAGGGAAGGGCAGTTACTTTACAGCTCAAACGAACTACATCGTTCACGAAGCTAACACGTTTGTCATCTTAACTGACAAGCATTGGATGTTAGTGGACCTGTGGATTGTTTCAGTTCCACAAGCAGAATTGGACTAGATATGGTCCGTATGTGTAGGAAACACAGTTTTTTTTTCCTAGCACAACCACGTTTCGTGCTGAATTAGAGAATCTAAAAAGCAGGATCGTGCTTCTTGCTCTGAAGCAAAGTGTGATCCATGGATGAGAACTATGCTGTGTGTTTCACTTCATAAATGGAGTTAAATCCCAGGCACTGAGTCTTCCTACAAACGAGACTTCGTTTCAGGTAAGGGCAGTTACTTTAGAGCTCAAACGAACTACATCGTTCCCGAAGCTCACACGTTTCTCATCTTAAATGACAAGCATTGGATGCTGGAGGACCTGTGCTTTGTATCAATTTCAGAGGCAGAGTTGGACTCGATATGGTCCGTATGTGTAAGAAACACCGTTCTTTTGTTCTCAGCACACTGACATTTGCTGCTGTATTAGAGAATCTATTAAGCAAGAGCGTGCTTTTTGCTCTAAAGCAGAGTGTGATCCATGGAAGAGAACTCTGCTGTGTGTTTCCCTTCAGAAATGGAGTTAAATCCCAGGCTCTGAGTCTTACGACAAGCAAGACTTCGACTCAGATAAGGGCAGTTACATTACAGCTCAAACGAACTACATCATTCACAAAGCTCACACGATTCTCATCTTAACTGACAAGCATCGGATAATAGAAGACCTGTGCACTGTATCAATTTCAGAGGCAGAGTTCAACAAGACATGGTCCGTATGTGTAGGAAACACCGTTCTTTTGTTCTCAGCACACTCACGTTTCCTGCTGTCTTAGAGAATCTAGAAAGCAAGAGAGTGCTTCTTGCTCTGAAGTAGAGTGTGATCCATGGATGAGAACTATGCTGTGTGTTTCCCTTCAGAAATGGAGTTAAATCCCAGGCTCTGAGTCTTCCTACAAGCAACACTTCGTTTCAGGAAAGGGCTGTTACTTTACAGCTCAAAAGAACTACATAGTTCCCAAAGCTCACACGTTTCTCATCTTAAATGACAAGCATCGGATGTTATATGACCAGTGCTTTGTATCATTTTCAGAAGCAGAGTTGGAATAGATATGGTCCATATGTGTAGGAAACACAGTTCTTTTGTTCTGAGCACAACAACGTTTCCTGCTGTATTAGAGAATCTAGAAACAAGAGCGAGCTTCTTGCTCTGAAGCATAGTGTGATCCATGGATGAGAACTATGCTGTGTGTTTCCCTTCAGAAATGGAGTTAAATCCCAGGCTCTGTGTCTTCCAACATTCAAAACTTCGTTTCAGGTAAAGGCAGTCACTTTTCAGCTCAAACGAACTACATCGTTCATGAAGCTAAAACGTTTCTCATCTTAACTGACAAGCATTGCATGTTAGAGGACCAGTGCTTTGTCTCAGTTTCAGAAGCAGAGATGGACTAGATATGGTCCGTATGTGTAGGAAACACCGTTCTTTTTTTCTCAGCACACTCACGTTTCCTGCTGTCTTAGAGACTTTAGAAAGCTAGAGCGTGCTTCTTGCTCTAAAGCAGAGTGTGATCTATATATGAGAACTCTGCTGTGTTTTTTACTTCACAAATGTAGTTAAATCCCAGGCTCTGAGTCTTCCTACAAGCAACACTTCCTTTCAGGAAAGAGCTGTTACTTTACAGCTCAAACGAACTACATCGTTCACGAAGCTCACACGTTTCTCATCTTAAATGACAAGCATTGGATCCTGGAGGGCCTGTGCTTTGTATCAATTTCAGAAGCAGAGTTGGACTCGATATGGTCCAAATGTGTAAGAAACACAGTTCTAGTGTTCTCAGCACACTCATGTTTCCTGCTGTCTTAGAGACTCTAGAAAGCTAGAGCGTGCTTCTTGCTCTAAAGCAGAGTGTGATCTATATATGAGAACTCTGCTGTGTGTTTCCCTTCAGAAATGGAGTTAAATCCCAGGCTCTGAGTCTTACGACAAGCAAGACTTCGACTCAGATAAGGGCAGTTACTTTACAGCTCAAACGAACTACATATTTCCCGAAGCTCACACGTTTCTCATCTTAACTGACAAGCATCGGATAATAGAAGACCTGTGCATTGTATCAATTTCAGAGGCAGAGTTCAACAAGACATGGTCCGTATGTGTAGGAAACACCGTTCTTTTGTTCTCAGCACACTCACGTTTCCTGCTGTCTTAGAGACTCTATAAAGCTATAGCGTGCTTCTTGCTCTAAAGCAGAGTGTGATCAATGGATGAGAACTCTGCTGTGTGTTTCACTTCAGAAATGGAGTTAAATCCCAGGCTCTGAGTCTTCTACAAAAAAGACTTCGTTTCAGGTAAGGGCAGTTATTTTACAGCTCAAACGAACTACATCATTCACAAAGCTCACACGTTTCTCATCATAAATGACAAGCATTAGATGCTGGAGGACCTGTGCTTTGTATCAACTTCAGAGGCAGAGTTGGACTCGATATGGTCCGAATGTGTAAGAAACACCGTTCTTTTGCTCTCAGCACACTCATGTTTCCTGCTGTCTGAGGGACTCTAGAAAGCTAGAGCGTGCTTCTTGCTCTAAAGCAGAGTGTGATCAATGGATGAGAACTCTGCTGTGTGTTTCACTTCAGAAATGGAGTAAAATCCCAGGCTCTGAGTCTTCCTACAAAAAAGACTTCGTTTCAGGTAAGGGCAGTTACTTTACAGCTCAAACGAACTACATCGTTCCCGAAGCTCACACGTTTCTCATCATAAATGACAAGCATTGGATGCTGGAGGACCTGTGCTTTGTATCAATTTCAGAGGCAGAGTTGGACTAGATATGGTCCGTATGTGTAGGAAACACCGTTCTTTTGTTCTCAGCACACTCAAGTTTCCTGCTGTCTTAGAGACTCTAGAAAGCTAGAGCGTGCTTCTTGCTCTAAAGCAGAGTGTGATCAATGGATGAGAACTCTGCTGTGTGTTTCACTTCAGAAATGGAGTTAAATCCCAGTCTCTGAGTCTTCCTACAAGCAACAGTTCGTTTCAGGGAAGGGCAGTTACTTTACAGCTCAAACGAACTACATCGTTCACGAAGCTAACACGTTTGTCATCTTAACTGACAAGCATTGGATGTTAGTGGACCTGTGGTTTGTTTCAGTTCCACAAGCAGAATTGGACTAGATATGGTCCGTATGTGTAGGAAACACAGTTTTTTTTTCCTAGCACAACCACGTTTCGTGCTGAATTAGAGAATCTAAAAAGCAGGATCGTGCTTCTTGCTCTGAAGCAAAGTGTGATCCATGGATGAGAACTATGCTGTGTGTTTCACTTCATAAATGGAGTTAAATCCCAGGCACTGAGTCTTCCTACAAACGAGACTTCGTTTCAGGTAAGGGCAGTTACTTTAGAGCTCAAACGAACTACATCGTTCCCGAAGCTCACACGTTTCTCATCTTAAATGACAAGCATTGGATGCTGGAGGACCTGTGCTTTGTATCAATTTCAGAGGCAGAGTTGGACTCGATATGGTCCGTATGTGTAAGAAACACCGTTCTTTTGTTCTCAGCACACTGACATTTGCTGCTGTATTAGAGAATCTATTAAGCAAGAGCGTGCTTTTTGCTCTAAAGCAGAGTGTGATCCATGGAAGAGAACTCTGCTGTGTGTTTCCCTTCAGAAATGGAGTTAAATCCCAGGCTCTGAGTCTTACGACAAGCAAGACTTCGACTCAGATAAGGGCAGTTACATTACAGCTCAAACGAACTACATCATTCACAAAGCTCACACGATTCTCATCTTAACTGACAAGCATTGGATAATAGAAGACCTGTGCACTGTATCAATTTCAGAGGCAGAGTTCAACAAGACATGGTCCGTATGTGTAGGAAACACCGTTCTTTTGTTCTCAGCACACTCACGTTTCCTGCTGTCTTAGAGAATCTAGAAAGCAAGAGAGTGCTTCTTGCTCTGAAGTAGAGTGTGATCCATGGATGAGAACTATGCTGTGTGTTTCCCTTCAGAAATGGAGTTAAATCCCAGGCTCTGAGTCTTCCTACAAGCAACACTTCGTTTCAGGAAAGGGCTGTTACTTTACAGCTCAAAAGAACTACATAGTTCCCAAAGCTCACACGTTTCTCATCTTAAATGACAAGCATCGGATGTTATATGACCAGTGCTTTGTATCATTTTCAGAAGCAGAGTTGGAATAGATATGGTCCATATGTGTAGGAAACACAGTTCTTTTGTTCTGAGCACAACAACGTTTCCTGCTGTATTAGAGAATCTAGAAACAAGAGCGAGCTTCTTGCTCTGAAGCATAGTGTGATCCATGGATGAGAACTATGCTGTGTGTTTCCCTTCAGAAATGGAGTTAAATCCCAGGCTCTGTGTCTTCCAACATTCAAAACTTCGTTTCAGGTAAAGGCAGTCACTTTTCAGCTCAAACGAACTACATCGTTCATGAAGCTAAAACGTTTCTCATCTTAACTGACAAGCATTGCATGTTAGAGGACCAGTGCTTTGTCTCAGTTTCAGAAGCAGAGATGGACTAGATATGGTCCGTATGTGTAGGAAACACCGTTCTTTTTTTCTCAGCACACTCACGTTTCCTGCTGTCTTAGAGACTTTAGAAAGCTAGAGCGTGCTTCTTGCTCTAAAGCAGAGTGTGATCTATATATGAGAACTCTGCTGTGTTTTTTACTTCACAAATGTAGTTAAATCCCAGGCTCTGAGTCTTCCTACAAGCAACACTTCCTTTCAGGAAAGAGCTGTTACTTTACAGCTCAAACGAACTACATCGTTCACGAAGCTCACACGTTTCTCATCTTAAATGACAAGCATTGGATCCTGGAGGGCCTGTGCTTTGTATCAATTTCAGAAGCAGAGTTGGACTCGATATGGTCCAAATGTGTAAGAAACACAGTTCTAGTGTTCTCAGCACACTCATGTTTCCTGCTGTCTTAGAGACTCTAGAAAGCTAGAGCGTGCTTCTTGCTCTAAAGCAGAGTGTGATCTATATATGAGAACTCTGCTGTGTGTTTCCCTTCAGAAATGGAGTTAAATCCCAGGCTCTGAGTCTTACGACAAGCAAGACTTCGACTCAGATAAGGGCAGTTACTTTACAGCTCAAACGAACTACATATTTCCCGAAGCTCACACGTTTCTCATCTTAACTGACAAGCATCGGATGTTATATGACCAGTGCTTTGTATGATTTTCAGAAGCAGAGTTGGAATAGATATGGTCCGTATATGTAGGAAACACCGTTCATTTGTTTTTAGCACACTCACGTTTGCTGATGTATTAGAGAATCTAGAAAGCAAGAGCATGCTTCTTGCTCTAATGCAGAGTGTGATCAATGGATGAGAACTCTGCTGTGTGTTTCACTTCAGAAATGGAGTAAAATCCCAGGCTCTGAGTCTTCCTACAAAAAAGACTTCGTTTCAGGTAAGGGCAGTTACTTTACAGCTCAAACGAACTACATCGTTCCCGAAGCTCACACGTTTCTCATCATAAATGACAAGCATTGGATGCTGGAGGACCTGTGCTTTGTATCAATTTCAGAGGCAGAGTTGGACTAGATATGGTCCGTATGTGTAGGAAACACCGTTCTTTGTTCTCAGCACACTCAAGTTTCCTGCTGTCTTAGAGACTCTAGAAAGCTAGAGCGTGCTTCTTGCTCTAAAGCAGAGTGTGATCAATGGATGAGAACTCTGCTGTGTGTTTCACTTCAGAAATGGAGTTAAATCCCAGTCTCTGAGTCTTCCTACAAGCAACAGTTCGTTTCAGGGAAGGGCAGTTACTTTACAGCTCAAACGAACTACATCGTTCACGAAGCTAACACGTTTGTCATCTTAACTGACAAGCATTGGATGTTAGTGGACCTGTGGTTTGTTTCAGTTCCACAAGCAGAATTGGACTAGATATGGTCCGTATGTGTAGGAAACACAGTTTTTTTTTCCTAGCACAACCACGTTTCGTGCTGAATTAGAGAATCTAAAAAGCAGGATCGTGCTTCTTGCTCTGAAGCAAAGTGTGATCCATGGATGAGAACTATGCTGTGTGTTTCACTTCATAAATGGAGTTAAATCCCAGGCACTGAGTCTTCCTACAAACGAGACTTCGTTTCAGGTAAGGGCAGTTACTTTAGAGCTCAAACGAACTACATCGTTCCCGAAGCTCACACGTTTCTCATCTTAAATGACAAGCATTGGATGCTGGAGGACCTGTGCTTTGTATCAATTTCAGAGGCAGAGTTGGACTCGATATGGTCCGAATGTGTAAGAAACACCGTTCTTTTGTTCTCAGCACACTGACATTTGCTGCTGTATTAGGGAATCTATTAAGCAAGAGCATGCTTTTTGCTCTAAAGCAGAGTGTGATCCATGGAAGAGAACTCTGCTGTGTGTTTCCCTTCAGAAATGGAGTTAAATCCCAGGCTCTGAGTCTTACGACAAGCAAGACTTCGACTCAGATAAGGGCAGTTACATTACAGCTCAAACGAACTACATCATTCACAAAGCTCACACGATTCTCATCTTAACTGACAAGCATCGGATAATAGAAGACCTGTGCATTGTATCAATTTCAGAGGCAGAGTTCAACAAGACATGGTCCGTATGTGTAGGAAACACCGTTCTTTTGTTCTCAGCACACTCACGTTTCCTGCTGTCTTAGAGAATCTAGAAAGCAAGAGAGTGCTTCTTGCTCTGAAGCAGAGTGTGATCCATGGATGAGAACTATGCTGTGTGTTTCCCTTCAGAAATGGAGTTAAATCCCAGGCTCTGAGTCTCCCTACAAGCAACACTTCGTTTCAGGAAAGGGCTGTTACTTTACACCTCAAAAGAACTACATAGTTCCCAAAGCTCACACGTTTCTCATCTTAAATGACAAGCATCGGATGTTATATGACCAGTGCTTTGTATCATTTTCAGAAGCAGAGTTGGAATAGATATGGTCCATATGTGTAGGAAACACAGTTCTTTTGTTCTGAGCACAACAACGTTTCCTGCTGTATTAGAGAATCTAGAAACAAGAGCGAGCTTCTTGCTCTGAAGCATAGTGTGATCCATGGATGAGAACTATGCTGTGTGTTTCCCTTCAGAAATGGAGTTAAATCCCAGGCTCTGAGTCTTCCTACAAGCAACACTTCTTTTCAGGTAAGGGCAGTTACTTAACACCTCAAAGGAACTGCATCGTTCCCTAAGCTCACACGTTTCACATCTTAACTGACAAGCATTGGATGCTGGAGGACCTATACTTTGTATGAGTTTCAGAAGCAGAGTTGGAATAGATATGGTCCATATGTGTAGGAAACACCGTTCTTTTGTTCTGAGCACACTAGTTTCCTGCAGTCTTAGGGACTCTAGAAAGCTAAAGCGTGCTTCTTGCTCTAAAGCAGAGTGTGATCAATGGATGAGAACTCTGCTGTGTGTTTCACTTCAGAAATGGAGGTAAATCCCAGGCTCTGAGTCTTCCTACAATCAAGACTTCGTTTCAGGTAAGGGCATTTACTTTACAGCTCAAATGAACTACATTGTTCACGAAGCTAATACGTTTATCATCTTAGCTGTCAAGCATTGGATGTTAGAGGACCAGTGCTTTGTTTCAGTTTCACAAGCAGAGTTGGACTAGATCTCATCCGTATGTGTAGGAAACACAGTTCTTTTGTTCTGAGCACAACAACGTTTCCTGCTGTATTAGAGAATCTAGAAACAAGAGCGTGCTTCTTGCTCTGAAGCAGAGTGTGATCCATGGATGAGAACTATGCTGTGTGTTTCCCTTCAGAAATGGAGTTAAATCCCAGGCTCTGTGTCTTCCAACATTCAAAACTTCGTTTCAGGTATAGGCAGTCACTTTTCAGCTCAAACGAACTACATCGTTCATGAAGCTAAAACTTTTCTCATCTTAACTGACAAGCATTGGATGTTAGAGGACCAGTGCTTTGTCTCAGTTTCAGAAGCAGAGATGGACTAGATATGGTCCGTATGTGTAGGAAACACCGTTCTTTTTTTCTCAGCAAACTCACGTTTCCTGCTGTCTTAGAGACTTTAGAAAGCTAGAGCGTGCTTCTTGCTCTAAAGCAGAGTGTGATCAATGGATGAGAACTCTGCTGTGTGTTTCACTTCAGAAATGGAGTTAAATCCCAGGCTCTGACTCTTCCTACAAACAAGACTTCGTTTCAGGTAAGGGCAGTTTCTTTACAGCTCAAACGAACTACATCCTTCGAGAAGCTCACACGTTTCTCATCTTAAATGACAAGCATTGGATGCTGGAGGACCTGTGCTTTGTATCAATTTCAGAGGCAGAGTTGGACTCGATATGGCCCGAATGTGTAAGAAACACCGTTCTTTTGTTCTCAGCACACTCACATTTGCTGCTGTATTAGAGAATCTATTAAGCAAGAGCTTGCTTTTTGCTCTAAAGCAGAGTGTGATCCATGGAAGAGAACTCCACTGTGTGTTTCCCTTCAGAAATGGAGTTAAATGCCAGGCTCTGAGTCTACCTACAAGCAAGACTTCGAATCAGGTAAGGGCAGTTACATTACAGCTCAAAGGAACTACATCGTTCCCGAAGCTCACACGTTTCTCATCTTAAATGACAAGCTTTGGATGCTGGAGGACCTGTGCTTTGTATCCATTTCAGAGGGAGCGTTGGACTAGATATGGTCCGTATGTGTAGGAAACACCATTCTTGTGTTCTCAGCACACTCATGTTTCCTGCTGTCTTAGAGACACTAGAAAGCAAGAGCATGCTTCTTGCTCTAAAGCAGAGTGTGATCTATATATGAGAACTCTGCTGTGTGTTTCATTTCAGGAATGGAGTTAAACCCCAGGATCTGAGTCTTCCTACAAGCAACACTTCTTTTCAGGTAAGGGCAGTTACTTAACACCTCAAAGGAACTGCATCGTTCCCTAAGCTCACACGTTTCTCATCTTAACTGACAAGCATTGGATGCTGGAGGACCTGTATTTTGTATGAGTTTCAGAAGCAGAGTTGGAATAGATATGGTCCATATGTGTAGGAAACACCGTTCTTTTGTTCTGAGCACACTCGTTTCCTGCAGTCTTAGGGACTCTAGAAAGCTAAAGCGTGCTTCTTGCTCTAAAGCAGAGTGTGATCAATGGATGAGAACTCTGCTGTGTGTTTCACTTCAGAAATGGAGGTAAATCCCAGGCTCAGAGTCTTCCTACAAACAAGACTTCGTTTCAGGTAAGGGCATTTACTTTACAGCTCAAATGAACTACATTGTTCACGAAGCTAATACGTTTATCATCTTAGCTGTCAAGCATTGGATGTTAGAGGACCAGTGCTTTGTTTCAGTTTCACAAGCAGAGTTGGACTAGATCTGGTCCGTATGTGTAGGAAACACAGTTCTTTTGTTCTGAGCACAACAACGTTTCCTGCTGTATTAGAGAATCTAGAAACAAGAGCGTGCTTCTTGCTCTGAAGCAGAGTGTGATCCATGGATGAGAACTATGCTGTGTGTTTCCCTTCAGAAATGGAGTTAAATCCCAGGCTCTGTGTCTTCCAACATTCAAAACTTCGTTTCAGGTAAAGGCAGTCACTTTTCAGCTCAAACGAACTACATCGTTCATGAAGCTAAAACGTTTCTCATCTTAACTGACAAGCATTGCATGTTAGAGGACCAGTGCTTTGTCTCAGTTTCAGAAGCAGAGATGGACTAGATATGGTCCGTATGTGTAGGAAACACAGTTCTTTTGTACTCAGCAAACTCACGTTTCCTGCTGTCTTAGAGACTTTAGAAAGCTAGAGCGTGCTTCTTGCTCTAAAGCAGAGTGTGATCAATGGATGAGAACTCTGCTGTGTGTTTCACTTCAGAAATGGAGTTAAATCCCAGGCTCTGAGTCTTCCTACAAACAAGACTTCGTTTCAGGTAAGGGCAGTTTCTTTACAGCTCAAACGAACTACATCCTTCGAGAAGCTCACACGTTTCTCATCTTAAATGACAAGCATTGGATGCTGGAGGAACTGTGCTTTGTATCAATTTCAGAGGCAGAGTTGGACTCGATATGGTCCGAATGTGTAAGAAACACCATTCTTTTGTTCTCAGCACACTCACATTTGCTGCTTTATTAGAGAATCTATTAAGCAAGAGCTTGCTTTATGCTCTAAAGCAGAGTGTGATCCATGGAAGAGAACTCTGCTGTGTGTTTCCCTTCAGAAATGGAGTTAAATGCCAGGCTCTGAGTCTACCTACAAGCAAGACTTCGAATCAGGTAAGGGCAGTTACATTACAGCTCAAACGAACTACATCGTTCCCGAAGCTCACACGTTTGTCATCTTAAATGACAAGCATTGGATGCTGGAGGACCTGTGCTTTGTATCAATTTCAGAGGGAGAGTTGGACTAGATATGGTCCGTATGTGTAGGAAACACCATTCTTGTGTTCTCAGCACACTCATGTTTCCTGCTGTCTTAGAGACTCTAGAAAGCAAGAGCATGCTTCTTGCTCTAAAGCAGAGTGTGATCTATATATGAGAACTCTGCTGTGTGTTTCATTTCAGGAATGGAGTAAAACCCCAGGCTCTGAGTCTTCCTACAAGCAACACTTCTTTTCAGGTAAGGGCAGTTACTTAACAGCTCAAAGGAACTACATCGTTCCCGAAGCTCACACGTTTCTCATCTTAACTGACAAGCATTGGTTGCTGGAGGACCTGTGCTTTGTATGAGTTTCAGAAGCAGAGTTGGAATAGATATGGTCCATATGTGTAGGAAACACCGTTCTTTTGTTCTCAGCACACTCGTTTCCTGCAGTCTTAGGGACTCTAGAAAGCTAGAGCGTGCTTCTTGCTCTAAAGCAGAGTGTGATCAATGGATGAGAACTCTGCTGTGTGTTTCACTTCAGAAATGGAGTTAAATCCCAGGCTCTGAGTCTTCCTACAAAAAAGACTTCGTTTCAGGTAAGGGCAGTTACTTTAAAGCTAAAACGAACTACATCATTCACGAAGCTAACACGTTTATCATCTTAACTGACAAGCGTTGGATGTTAGTGGACCTGTGGTTTGTTTCAGTTCCACAAGCAGAGTTGGACTAGATATGGTCCATATGAGTAGGAAACACAGTTCTTTTTTTCTGAGCACAACCACGTTTCCTGCTGAAGTAGAGAATCTAGAAAGCAAGAGCGTGTTTCTTCCTCTGAAGCAGAGTGTGATCCATGGATGAGACCTATGCTGTGTGTTTCACTTCAGAAATGGAGTTAAATCCCAGGCTCTGAGTCTTCCTACAAACAAGACTTCGTTTCAGGTAAGGGCAGTTACTTTACAGCTCAAACGAACTACATCGATCCCGAAGCTCACACATTTCTCCTCTTAAATGACAAGTATTGGATGCTGGAGGACCTGTGCTCTGTATCAATTTCAGAGGCAGAGTTGGACTTGATATGGTCCGAATGTGTAAGAAACACCGTTCTTTTGTTCTCAGCACACTGACATTTGCTGCTGTATTAGAGATTCTATTAAGCAAGAGCGTGCTTTTTGCTCTAAAGCAGAGTGTGATCCATGGAAGAGAACTCTGCTGTGTGTTTCACTTCAGAAATGGAGTTAAATCCCAGGCTCTGAGTCTTACGACAAGCAAGACTTCGACTCAGATAAGGGCAGTTACTTTACAGCTCAAACGAACTACATATTTCCCGAAGCTCACACGTTTCTCATCTTAACTGACAAGCATCGGATGTTATATGACCAGTGCTTTGTATGATTTTCAGAAGCAGAGTTGGAATAGATATGGTCCGTATATGTAGGAAACACCGTTCATTTGTTTTTAGCACACTCACGTTTGCTGATGTATTAGAGAATCTAGAAAGCAAGAGCATGCTTCTTGCTCTAAAGCAGAGTGTGATCAATGGATGAGAACTCTGCTGTGTGTTTCACTTCAGAAATGGAGTAAAATCCCAGGCTCTGAGTCTTCCTACAAAAAAGACTTCGTTTCAGGTAAGGGCAGTTACTTTACAGCTCAAACGAACTACATCGTTCCCGAAGCTCACACGTTTCTCATCATAAATGACAAGCATTGGATGCTGGAGGACCTGTGCTTTGTATCAATTTCAGAGGCAGAGTTGGACTAGATATGGTCCGTATGTGTAGGAAACACCGTTCTTTTGTTCTCAGCACACTCAAGTTTCCTGCTGTCTTAGAGACTCTAGAAAGCTAGAGCGTGCTTCTTGCTCTAAAGCAGAGTGTGATCAATGGATGAGAACTCTGCTGTGTGTTTCACTTCAGAAATGGAGTTAAATCCCAGTCTCTGAGTCTTCCTACAAGCAACAGTTCGTTTCAGGGAAGGGCAGTTACTTTACAGCTCAAACGAACTATATCGTTCACGAAGCTAACACGTTTGTCATCTTAGCTGACAAGCATTGGATGTTAGTGGACCTGTGGTTTTTTTCAGTTCCACAAGCAGAATTGGACTAGATATTGTCCGTATGTGTAGGAAACACAGTTTTTTTTTTCCTAGCACAACCAGGTTTCGTGCTGAATTAGAGAATCTAAAAAGCAGGAGCGTGCTTCTTGCTCTGAAGCAAAGTGTGATCCATGGATGAGAACTATGCTGTGTGTTTCACTTCAGAAATGGAGTTAAATCCCAGGCACTGAGTCTTCCTACAAACGAGACATCGTTTCAGGTAAGGGCAGTTACTTTAGAGCTCAAACGAACTACATTATTCCCGAAGCTCACACGTTTCTCATCTTAAATGACAAGCATTGGATGCTGGAGGACCTGTGCTTTGTATCAATTTCAGAGGCAGAGTTGGACTCGATATGGTCCGAATGTGTAAGAAACACCGTTCTTTTGTTCTCAGCACACTGACATTTGCTGCTGTATTAGAGAATCTATTAAGCAAGAGCGTGCTTTTTGCTCTAAAGCAGAGTGTGATCCATGGAAGAGAACTCTGCTGTGTGTTTCCCTTCAGAAATGGAGTTAAATCCCAGGCTCTGAGTCTTACGACAAGCAAGACTTCGACTCAGATAAGGGCAGTTACATTACAGCTCAAACGAACTACATCATTCACAAAGCTCACACGATTCTCATCTTAACTGATAAGCATCGGATAATAGAAGACCTGTGCATTGTATCAATTTCAGAGGCAGAGTTCAACAAGACATGGTCCGTATGTGTAGGAAACACCGTTCTTTTGTTCTCAGCACACTCACATTTGCTGCTGTATTAGAGAATCTATTAAGCAAGAGCTTGCTTTTTGCTCTAAAGCAGAGTGTGATCCATGGAAGAGACTCCGCTGTGTGTTTCCCTTCAGAAATGGAGTTAAATGCCAGGCTCTGAGTCTACCTACAAGCAAGACTTCGAATCAGGTAAGGGCAGTTACATTACAGCTCACACGAACTACATTGTTCCCGAAGCTCACACGTTTCTCATCTTAAATGACAAGCTTTGGATGCTGGAGGACCTGTGCTTTGTATCCATTTCAGAGGGAGCGTTGGACTAGATATGGTCCGTATGTGTAGGAAACACCATTCTTGTGTTCTCAGCACACTCATGTTTCCTGCTGTCTTAGAGACACTAGAAAGCAAGAGCATGCTTCTTGCTCTAAAGCAGAGTGTGATCTATATATGAGAACTCTGCTGTGTGTTTCATTTCAGGAATGGAGTTAAACCCCAGGCTCTGAGTCTTCCTACAAGCAACACTTCTTTTCAGGTAAGGGCAGTTACTTAACACCTCAAAGGAACTGCATCGTTCCCTAAGCTCACACGTTTCTCATCTTAACTGACAAGCATTGGATGCTGGAGGACCTGTACTTTGTATGAGTTTCAGAAGCAGAGTTGGAATAGATATGGTCCATATGTGTAGGAAACACCGTTCTTTTGTTCTGAGCACACTCGTTTCCTGCAGTCTTAGGGACTCTAGAAAGCTAAAGCGTGCTTCTTGCTCTAAAGCAGAGTGTGATCAATGGATGAGAACTCTGCTGTGTGTTTCACTTCAGAAATGGAGTTAAATCCCAGGCTCTGAGTCTTACGACAAGCAAGACTTCGACTCAGATAAGGGCAGTTACTTTACAGCTCAAATGAACTACATTGTTCACGAAGCTAATACGTTTATCATCTTAGCTGTCAAGCATTGGATGTTAGAGGACCAGTGCTTTGTTTCAGTTTCACAAGCAGAGTTGGACTAGATCTGGTCCGTATGTGTAGGAAACACAGTTCTTTTGTTCTGAGCACAACAACGTTTCCTGCTGTATTAGAGAATCTAGAAACAAGAGCGTGCTTCTTGCTCTGAAGCAGAGTGTGATCCATGGATGAGAACTATGCTGTGTGTTTCCCTTCAGAAATGGAGTTAAATCCCAGGCTCTGTGTCTTCCAACATTCAAAACTTCGTTTCAGGTAAAGGCAGTCACTTTTCAGCTCAAACGAACTACATCGTTCATGAAGCTAAAACGTTTCTCATCTTAACTGACAAGCATTGCATGTTAGAGGACCAGTGCTTTGTCTCAGTTTCAGAAGCAGAGATGGACTAGATATGGTCTGTATGTGTAGGAAACACAGTTCTTTTGTTCTCAGCAAACTCAGGTTTCCTGATGTCTTAGAAACTTTAGAAAGCTAGAGCGTGCTTCTTGCTCTAAAGCAGAGTGTGATCAATGGATGAGAACTCTGCTGTGTGTTTCACTTCAGAAATGGAGTTAAATCCCAGGCTCTGAGTCTTCCTACGAACAAGACTTCGTTTCAGGTAAGGGCAGTTTCTTTATAGCTCAAACGAACTACATCCTTCGAGAAGCTCACACGTTTCTCATCTTAAATGACAAGCATTGGATGCTGGAGGAACTGTGCTTTGTATCAATTTCAGAGGCAGAGTTGGACTCGATATGGTCTGAATGTGTAAGAAACACCATTCTTTTGTTCTCAGCACACTCACATTTGCTGCTTTATTAGAGAATCTATTAAGCAAGAGCTTGCTTTTTGCTCTAAAGCAGAGTGTGATCCATGGAAGAGAACTCTGCGGTGTTTTTCCCTTCAGAAATGGAGTTAAATGCCAGGCTCTGAGTCTACCTACAAGCAAGACTTCGAATCAGGTAAGGGCAGTTACATTACAGCTCAAACGAACTACATCGTTCCCGAAGCTCACACGTTTCTCATCTTAAATGACAAGCATTGGATGCTGGAGGACCTGTGCTTTGTATCAATTTCAGAGGGAGAGTTGGACTAGATATGGTCCGTATGTGTAGGAAACACCATTCTTGTGTTCTCAGCACACTCATGTTTCCTGCTGTCTTAGAGACTCTAGAAAGCAAGAGCATGCTTCTTGCTCTAAAGCAGAGTGTGATCTATATATGAGAACTCTGCTGTGTGTTTCATTTCAGGAATGGAGTAAAACCCCAGGCTCTGAGTCTTCCTACAAGCAACACTTCTTTTCAGGTAAGGGCAGTTACTTAACAGCTCAAAGGAACTACATCGTTCCCGAAGCTCACACGTTTCTCATCTTAACTGACAAGCATTGGTTGCTGGAGGACCTGTGCTTTGTATGAGTTTCAGAAGCAGAGTTGGAATAGATATGGTCCATATGTGTAGGAAACACCGTTCTTTTGTTCTCAGCACACTCGTTTCCTGCAGTCTTAGGGACTCTAGAAAGCTAGAGCGTGCTTCTTGCTCTAAAGCAGAGTGTGAGCAATGGATGAGAACTCTGCTGTGTGTTTCACTTCAGAAATGGAGTTAAATCCCAGGCTCTGAGTCTTCCTACAAAAAAGACTTCGTTTCAGGTAAGGGCAGTTACTTTAAAGCTAAAACGAACTACATCATTCACGAAGCTAACACGTTTATCATCTTAACTGACAAGCGTTGGATGTTAGTGGACCTGTGGTTTGTTTCAGTTCCACAAGCAGAGTTGGACTAGATATGGTCCATATGAGTAGGAAACACAGTTCTTTTTTTCTGAGCACAACCACGTTTCCTGCTGAAGTAGAGAATCTAGAAAGCAAGAGCGTGTTTCTTCCTCTGAAGCAGAGTGTGATCCATGGATGAGACCTATGCTGTGTGTTTCACTTCAGAAATGGAGTTAAATCCCAGGCTCTGAGTCTTCCTACAAACAAGACTTCGTTTCAGGTAAGGGCAGTTACTTTACAGCTCAAACGAACTACATCGATCCCGAAGCTCACACGTTTCTCCTCTTAAATGACAAGTATTGGATGCTGGAGGACCTGTGCTCTGTATCAATTTCAGAGGCAGAGTTGGACTCGATATGGTCCGAGTGTGTAAGAAACACCGTTCTTTTGTTCTCAGCACACTGACATTTGCTGCTGTATTAGAGATTCTATTAAGCAAGAGCGTGCTTTTTGCTCTAAAGCAGAGTGTGATCCATGGAAGAGAACTCTGCTGTGTGTTTCACTTCAGAAATGGAGTTAAATCCCAGGCTCTGAGTCTTACGACAAGCAAGACTTCGACTCAGATAAGGGGAGTTACTTTACAGCTCAAACGAACTACATATTTCCCGAAGCTCACACGTTTCTCATCTTAACTGACAAGCATCGGATGTTATATGACCAGTGCTTTGTATGATTTTCAGAAGCAGAGTTGGAATAGATATGGTCCGTATATGTAGGAAACACCGTTCATTTGTTTTTAGCACACTCACGTTTGCTGATGTATTAGAGAATCTAGAAAGCAAGAGCGTGCTTCTTGCTCTAAAGCAGAGTGTGATCAATGGATGAGAACTCTGCTGTGTGTTTCACTTCAGAAATGGAGTAAAATCCCAGGCTCTGAGTCTTCCTACAAAAAAGACTTCGTTTCAGGTAAGGGCAGTTACTTTACAGCTCAAACGAACTACATCGTTCCCGAAGCTCACACGTTTCTCATCATAAATGACAAGCATTGGATGCTGGAGGACCTGTGCTTTGTATCAATTTCAGAGGCAGAGTTGGACTAGATATGGTCCGTATGTGTAGGAAACACCGTTCTTTTGTTCTCAGCACACTCAAGTTTCCTGCTGTCTTAGAGACTCTAGAAAGCTAGAGCGTGCTTCTTGCTCTAAAGCAGAGTGTGATCAATGGATGAGAACTCTGCTGTGTGTTTCACTTCAGAAATGGAGTTAAATCCCAGTCTCTGAGTCTTCCTACAAGCAACAGTTCGTTTCAGGGAAGGGCAGTTACTTTACAGCTCAAACGAACTATATCGTTCACGAAGCTAACACGTTTGTCATCTTAGCTGACAAGCATTGGATGTTAGTGGACCTGTGGTTTTTTTCAGTTCCACAAGCAGAATTGGACTAGATATTGTCCGTATGTGTAGGAAACACAGTTTTTTTTTCCTAGCACAACCACGTTTCGTGCTGAATTAGAGAATCTAAAAAGCAGGAGCGTGCTTCTTGCTCTGAAGCAAAGTGTGATCCATGGATGAGAACTATGCTGTGTGTTTCACTTCAGAAATGGAGTTAAATCCCAGGCACTGAGTCTTCCTACAAACGAGACTTCGTTTCAGGTAAGGGCAGTTACTTTAGAGCTCAAACGAACTACATCGTTCCCGAAGCTCACACGTTTCTCATCTTAAATGACAAGCATTGGATGCTGGAGGACCTGTGCTTTGTATCAATTTCAGAGGCAGAGTTGGACTCGATATGGTCCGAATGTGTAAGAAACACCGTTCTTTTGTTCTCAGCACACTGACATTTGCTGCTGTATTAGAGAATCTATTAAGCAAGAGCGTGCTTTTTGCTCTAAAGCAGAGTGTGGTCAATGGAAGAGAACTCTGCTGTGTGTTTCCCTTCAGAAATGGAGTTAAATCCCAGGCTCTGAGTCTTACGACAAGCAAGACTTCGACTCAGATAAGGGCAGTTACATTACAGCTCAAACGAACTACATCATTCACAAAGCTCACACGATTCTCATCTTAACTGACAAGCATCGGATAATAGAAGACCTGTGCATTGTATCAATTTCAGAGGCATAGTTCAACAAGACATGGTCCGTATGTGTAGGAAACACCGTTCTTTTGTTCTCAGCACACTCACGTTTCCTGCTGTCTTAGAGAATCTAGAAAGCAAGAGAGTGCTTCTTGCTCTGAAGCAGAGTGTGATCCATGGATGAGAACTATGCTGTGTGTTTCC
This sequence comes from Onychomys leucogaster, assembly GCA_949786385.1. Lineage (NCBI taxonomy): Eukaryota > Metazoa > Chordata > Mammalia > Rodentia > Cricetidae > Onychomys > Onychomys leucogaster. The sequence goes on along the minus strand of CATKUP010000132.1, from coordinate 352,897 downwards.
CTTCAGAAATGGAGTTAAATCCCAGGTTCTGAGTCTTCCTACAAGCAACACTTCGTTTCAGGAAAGGGCTGTTACTTTACAGCTCAAAAGAACTACATAGTTCCCAAAGCTCACACGTTTCTCATCTTAAATGACAAGCATCGGATGTTATATGACCAGTGCTTTGTATCATTTTCAGAAGCAGAGTTGGAATAGATATGGTCCATATGTGTAGGAAACACCGTTCTTTTGTTCTCAGCACGCTCGTTTCCTGCAGTCTTAGGGACTCTAGAAAGCTGGGGCGTGCTTCTGGCTCTAAAGCAGAGTGTGATCAATGGATGAGAACTCTGCTGTGTGTTTCCCTTCTGAAATGGAGTTAAATCCCAGGCTCTGTGTCTTCCAACATTCAAAACTTCGTTTCAGGTAAAGGCAGTCACTTTTCAGCTCAAACGAACTACATCGTTCATGAAGCTAAAACGTTTCTCATCTTAACTGACAAGCATTGCATGTTAGAGGACCAGTGCTTTGTCTCAGTTTCAGAAGCAGAGATGGACTAGATATGGTCCGTATGTGTAGGAAACACCGTTCTTTTGTTCTCAGCAAACTCACGTTTCCTGCTGTCTTAGAGACTTTAGAAAGCTAGAGCGTGCTTCTTGCTCTAATGCAGAGTGTGATCAATGGATGAGAACTCTGCTGTGTGTTTCACTTCAGAAATGGAGTTAAATCCCAGGCTCTGAGTCTTCCTACAAACAAGACTTCGTTTCAGGTAAGGGCAGTTTCTTTATAGCTCAAAGGAACTACATCCTTCGAGAAGCTCACACGTTTCTCATCTTAAATGACAAGCATTGGATGCTGGAGGACCTGTGCTTTGTATCAATTTCAGAGGCAGAGTTGGACTCGATATGGTCCGAATGTGTAAGAAACACCGTTCTTTTGTTCTCAGCACACTCACATTTGCTGCTGTATTAGAGAATCTATTAAGCAAGAGCTTGCTTTTTGCTCTAAAGCAGAGTGTGATCCATGGAAGAGAACTCTGCTGTGTGTTTCCCTTCAAAAATGGAGTTAAATGCCAGGCTCTGTGTCTACCTACAAGCAAGATTTCGAATCAGGTAAGGGCAGTTACATTACAGCTCAAACGAACTACATCGTTCCCGAAGCTCACACGTTTCTCATCTTAAATGACAAGCATTGGATGCTGGAGGACCTGTGCTTTGTATCAATTTCAGAGGGAGAGTTGGACTAGATATGGTCCGTATGTGTAGGAAACACCATTCTTGTGTTCTCAGCACACTCATGTTTCCTGCTGTCTTAGAGATTCTAGAAAGCAAGAGCATGCTTCTTGCTCTAAAGCAGAGTGTGATCTATATATGAGAACTCTGCTGTGTGTTTCATTTCAGGAATGGAGTAAAACCCCAGGCTCTGAGTCTTCCTACAAGCAACACTTCTTTTCAGGTAAGGGCAGTTACTTAACAGCTCAAAGGAACTACATCGTTCCCGAAGCTCACACGTTTCTCATCTTAACTGACAAGCATTGGTTGCTGGAGGACCTGTGCTTTGTATGAGTTTCAGACGCAGAGTTGGAATAGATATGGTCCATATGTGTAGGAAACACCGTTCTTTTGTTCTCAGCACACTCGTTTCCTGCAGTCTTAGGGACTCTAGAAAGCTAGAGCGTGCTTCTTGCTCTAAAGCAGAGTGTGAGCAATGGATGAGAACTCTGCTGTGTGTTTCACTTCAGAAATGGAGTTAAATCCCAGGCTCTGAGTCTTCCTACAAAAAAGACTTCGTTTCAGGTAAGGGCAGTTACTTTAAAGCTAAAACGAACTACATCATTCACGAAGCTAACACGTTTATCATCTTAACTGACAAGCGTTGGATGTTAGTGGACCTGTGGTTTGTTTCAGTTCCACAAGCAGAGTTGGACTAGATATGGTCCATATGAGTAGGAAACACAGTTCTTTTTTTCTGAGCACAACCACGTTTCCTGCTGAAGTAGAGAATCTAGAAAGCAAGAGCGTGTTTCTTCCTCTGAAGCAGAGTGTGATCCATGGATGAGACCTATGCTGTGTGTTTCACTTCAGAAATGGAGTTAAATCCCAGGCTCTGAGTCTTCCTACAAACAAGACTTCGTTTCAGGTAAGGGCAGTTACTTTACAGCTCAAACGAACTACATCGATCCCGAAGCTCACACGTTTCTCCTCTTAAATGACAAGTATTGGATGCTGGAGGACCTGTGCTCTGTATCAATTTCAGAGGCAGAGTTGGACTCGATATGGTCCGAGTGTGTAAGAAACACCGTTCTTTTGTTCTCAGCACACTGACATTTGCTGCTGTATTAGAGATTCTATTAAGCAAGAGCGTGCTTTTTGCTCTAAAGCAGAGTGTGATCCATGGAAGAGAACTCTGCTGTGTGTTTCACTTCAGAAATGGAGTTAAATCCCAGGCTCTGAGTCTTACGACAAGCAAGACTTCGACTCAGATAAGGGCAGTTACTTTACAGCTCAAACGAACTACATATTTCCCGAAGCTCACACGTTTCTCATCTTAACTGACAAGCATCGGATGTTATATGACCAGTGCTTTGTATGATTTTCAGAAGCAGAGTTGGAATAGATATGGTCCGTATATGTAGGAAACACCGTTCATTTGTTTTTAGCACACTCACGTTTGCTGATGTATTAGAGAATCTAGAAAGCAAGAGCGTGCTTCTTGCTCTAAAGCAGAGTGTGATCAATGGATGAGAACTCTGCTGTGTGTTTCACTTCAGAAATGGAGTAAAATCCCAGGCTCTGAGTCTTCCTACAAAAAAGACTTCGTTTCAGGTAAGGGCAGTTACTTTACAGCTCAAACGAACTACATCGTTCCCGAAGCTCACACGTTTCTCATCATAAATGACAAGCATTGGATGCTGGAGGACCTGTGCTTTGTATCAATTTCAGAGGCAGAGTTGGACTAGATATGGTCCGTATGTGTAGGAAACACTGTTCTTTTGTTCTCAGCACACTCAAGTTTCCTGCTGTCTTAGAGACTCTAGAAAGCTAGAGCGTGCTTCTTGCTCTAAAGCAGAGTGTGATCAATGGATGAGAACTCTGCTGTGTGTTTCACTTCAGAAATGGAGTTAAATCCCAGTCTCTGAGTCTTCCTACAAGCAACAGTTCGTTTCAGGGAAGGGCAGTTACTTTACAGCTCAAACGAACTATATCGTTCACGAAGCTAACACGTTTGTCATCTTAGCTGACAAGCATTGGATGTTAGTGGACCTGTGGTTTTTTTCAGTTCCACAAGCAGAATTGGACTAGATATTGTCCGTATGTGTAGGAAACACAGTTTTTTTTTCCTAGCACAACCACGTTTCGTGCTGAATTAGAGAATCTAAAAAGCAGGAGCGTGCTTCTTGCTCTGACGCAAAGTGTGATCCATGGATGAGAACTATGCTGTGTGTTTCACTTCAGAAATGGAGTTAAATCCCAGGCACTGAGTCTTCCTACAAACGAGACTTCGTTTCAGGTAAGGGCAGTTACTTTAGAGCTCAAACGAACTACATCGTTCCCGAAGCTCACACGTTTCTCATCATAAATGACAAGCATTGGATGCTGGAGGACCTGTGCTTTGTATCAATTTCAGAGGCAGAGTTGGACTAGATATGGTCCGTATGTGTAGGAAACACCGTTCTTTTGTTCTCAGCACACTCAAGTTTCCTGCTGTCTTAGAGACTCTAGAAAGCTAGAGCGTGCTTCTTGCTCTAAAGCAGAGTGTGATCAATGGATGAGAACTCTGCTGTGTGTTTCACTTCAGAAATGGAGTTAAATCCCAGTCTCTGAGTCTTCCTACAAGCAACAGTTCGTTTCAGGGAAGGGCAGTTACTTTACAGCTCAAACGAACTATATCGTTCACGAAGCTAACACGTTTGTCATCTTAGCTGACAAGCATTGGATGTTAGTGGACCTGTGGTTTTTTTCAGTTCCACAAGCAGAATTGGACTAGATATTGTCCGTATGTGTAGGAAACACAGTTTTTTTTTCCTAGCACAACCACGTTTCGTGCTGAATTAGAGAATCTAAAAAGCAGGAGCGTGCTTCTTGCTCTGAAGCAAAGTGTGATCCATGGATGAGAACTATGCTGTGTGTTTCACTTCAGAAATGGAGTTAAATCCCAGGCACTGAGTCTTCCTACAAACGAGACTTCGTTTCAGGTAAGGGCAGTTACTTTAGAGCTCAAACGAACTACATCGTTCCCGAAGCTCACACGTTTCTCATCTTAAATGACAAGCATTGGATGCTGGAGGACCTGTGCTTTGTATCAATTTCAGAGGCAGAGTTGGACTCGATATGGTCCGAATGTGTAAGAAACACCGTTCTTTTGTTCTCAGCACACTGACATTTGCTGCTGTATTAGAGAATCTATTAAGCAAGAGCGTGCTTTTTGCTCTAAAGCAGAGTGTGGTCAATGGAAGAGAACTCTGCTGTGTGTTTCCCTTCAGAAATGGAGTTAAATCCCAGGCTCTGAGTCTTACGACAAGCAAGACTTCGACTCAGATAAGGGCAGTTACATTACAGCTCAAACGAACTACATCATTCACAAAGCTCACACGATTCTCATCTTAACTGACAAGCATCGGATAATAGAAGACCTGTGCATTGTATCAATTTCAGAGGCATAGTTCAACAAGACATGGTCCGTATGTGTAGGAAACACCGTTCTTTTGTTCTCAGCACACTCACGTTTCCTGCTGTCTTAGAGAATCTAGAAAGCAAGAGAGTGCTTCTTGCTCTGAAGCAGAGTGTGATCCATGGATGAGAACTATGCTGTGTGTTTCCCTTCAGAAATGGAGTTAAATCCCAGGTTCTGAGTCTTCCTACAAGCAACACTTCGTTTCAGGAAAGGGCTGTTACTTTACAGCTCAAAAGAACTACATAGTTCCCAAAGCTCACACGTTTCTCATCTTAAATGACAAGCATCGGATGTTATATGACCAGTGCTTTGTATCATTTTCAGAAGCAGAGTTGGAATAGATATGGTCCATATGTGTAGGAAACACCGTTCTTTTGTTCTCAGCACGCTCGTTTCCTGCAGTCTTAGGGACTCTAGAAAGCTGGGGCGTGCTTCTGGCTCTAAAGCAGAGTGTGATCAATGGATGAGAACTCTGCTGTGTGTTTCCCTTCTGAAATGGAGTTAAATCCCAGGCTCTGTGTCTTCCAACATTCAAAACTTCGTTTCAGGTAAAGGCAGTCACTTTTCAGCTCAAACGAACTACATCGTTCATGAAGCTAAAACGTTTCTCATCTTAACTGACAAGCATTGCATGTTAGAGGACCAGTGCTTTGTCTCAGTTTCAGAAGCAGAGATGGACTAGATATGGTCCGTATGTGTAGGAAACACCGTTCTTTTGTTCTCAGCAAACTCACGTTTCCTGCTGTCTTAGAGACTTTAGAAAGCTAGAGCGTGCTTCTTGCTCTAATGCAGAGTGTGATCAATGGATGAGAACTCTGCTGTGTGTTTCACTTCAGAAATGGAGTTAAATCCCAGGCTCTGAGTCTTCCTACAAACAAGACTTCGTTTCAGGTAAGGGCAGTTTCTTTATAGCTCAAAGGAACTACATCCTTCGAGAAGCTCACACGTTTCTCATCTTAAATGACAAGCATTGGATGCTGGAGGACCTGTGCTTTGTATCAATTTCAGAGGCAGAGTTGGACTCGATATGGTCCGAATGTGTAAGAAACACCGTTCTTTTGTTCTCAGCACACTCACATTTGCTGCTGTATTAGAGAATCTATTAAGCAAGAGCTTGCTTTTTGCTCTAAAGCAGAGTGTGATCCATGGAAGAGAACTCTGCTGTGTGTTTCCCTTCAAAAATGGAGTTAAATGCCAGGCTCTGTGTCTACCTACAAGCAAGATTTCGAATCAGGTAAGGGCAGTTACATTACAGCTCAAACGAACTACATCGTTCCCGAAGCTCACACGTTTCTCATCTTAAATGACAAGCATTGGATGCTGGAGGACCTGTGCTTTGTATCAATTTTAGAGGGAGAGTTGGACTAGATATGGTCTGTATGTGTAGGAAACACCATTCTTGTGTTCTCAGCACACTCATGTTTCCTGCTGTCTTAGAGACTCTAGAAAGCAAGAGCATGCTTCTTGCTCTAAAGCAGAGTGTGATCTATATATGAGAACTCTGCTGTGTGTTTCATTTCAGGAATGGAGTAAAACCCCAGGCTCTGAGTCTTCCTACAAGCAACACTTCTTTTCAGGTAAGGGCAGTTACTTAACAGCTCAAAGGAACTACATCGTTCCCGAAGCTCACACGTTTCTCATCTTAACTGACAAGCATTGGATGCTGGAGGACCTGTGCTTTGTATGAGTTTCAGAAGCAGAGTTGGAATAGATATGGTCCATATGTGTAGGAAACACCGTTCTTTTGTTCTCAGCACACTCGTTTCCTGCAGTCTTAGGGACTCTAGAAAGCTGGAGCGTGCTTCTGGCTCTAAAGCAGAGTGTGATCAATGGATGAGAACTCTGCTGTGTGTTTCCCTTCAGAAATGGAGTTAAATCCCAGGCTCTGTGTCTTCCAACATTCAAAACTTCGTTTCAGGTAAAGGCAGTCACTTTTCAGCTCAAACGAACTACATCGTTCATGAAGCTAAAACGTTTCTCATCTTAACTGACAAGCATTGCATGTTAGAGGACCAGTGCTTTGTCTCAGTTTCAGAAGCAGAGATGGACTAGATATGGTCCGTATGTGTAGGAAACACCGTTCTTTTGTTCTCAGCAAACTCACGTTTCCTGTTGTCTTAGAGACTTTAGAAAGCTAGAGTGTGCTTCTTGCTCTAAAGCAGAGTGTGATCAATGGATGAGAACTCTGCTGTGTGTTTCACTTCAGAAATGGAGTTAAATCCCAGGCTCTGAGTCTTCCTACAAACAAGACTTCGTTTCAGGTAAGGGATGTTTCTTTATAGCTCAAACGAACTACATCCTTCGAGAAGCTCACACGTTTCTCATCTTAAATGACAATCATTGGATGCTGGAGGACCTGTGCTTTGTATCAATTTCAGAGGCAGAGTTGGACTCGATATGGTCCGAATGTGTAAGAAACACCGTTCTTTTGTTCTCAGCACACTCACATTTGCTGCTGTATTAGAGAATCTATTAAGCAAGAGCTTGCTTTTTGCTCTAAAGCAGAGTGTGATCCATGGAAGAGAACTCTGCTGTGTGTTTCCCTTCAAAAATGGAGTTAAATGCCAGGCTCTGAGTCTACCTACAAGCAAGACTTCGAATCAGGTAAGGGCAGTTACATTACAGCTCAAACGAACTACATCGTTCCCGAAGCTCACACGTTTCTCATCTTAAATGACAAGCATTGGATGCTGGAGGACCTGTGCTTTGTATCAATATCAGAGGGAGAGTTGGACTAGATATGGTCCGTATGTGTAGGAAACACCATTCTTGTGTTCTCAGCACACTCATGTTTCCTGCTGTCTTAGAGACTCTAGAAAGCAAGAGCATGCTTCTTGCTCTAAAGCAGAGTGTGATCTATATATGAGAACTCTGCTGTGTGTTTCATTTCAGGAATGGAGTAAAACCCCAGGCTCTGAGTCTTCCTACAAGCAACACTTCTTTTCAGGTAAGGGCAGTTACTTAACAGCTCAAAGGAACTACATCGTTCCCGAAGCTCACACGTTTCTCATCTTAACTGACAAGCATTGGTTGCTGGAGGACCTGTGCTTTGTATGAGTTTCAGAAGCAGAGTTGGAATAGATATGGTCCATATGTGTAGGAAACACCGTTCTTTTGTTCTCAGCACACTCGTTTCCTGCAGTCTTAGGGACTCTAGAAAGCTAGAGCGTGCTTCTTGCTCTAAAGCAGAGTGTGATCAATGGATGAGAACTCTGCTGTGTGTTTCACTTCAGAAATGGAGGTAAATCCCAGGCTCTGAGTCTTCCTACAAACAAGACTTCGTTTCAGGTAAGGGCATTTACTTTACAGCTCAAATGAACTACATTGTTCACGAAGCTAATACGTTTAACATCTTAGCTGTCAAGCATTGGATGTTAGAGGACCAGTGCTTTGTTTCAGTTTCACAAGCAGAGTTGGACTAGATCTGGTCCGTATATGTAGGAAACACCGTTCATTTGTTTTTAGCACACTCACGTTTGCTGATGTATTAGAGAATCTAGAAAGCAAGAGCATGCTTCTTGCTCTAAAGCAGAGTGTGATCAATGGATGAGAACTCTGCTGTGTGTTTCACTTCAGAAATGGAGTAAAATCCCAGGCTCTGAGTCTTCCTACAAAAAAGACTTCGTTTCAGGTAAGGGCAGTTACTTTACAGCTCAAACGAACTACATCGTTCCCGAAGCTCACACGTTTCTCATCATAAATGACAAGCATTGGATGCTGGAGGACCTGTGCTTTGTATCAATTTCAGAGGCAGAGTTGGACTAGATATGGTCCGTATGTGTAGGAAACACCGTTCTTTTGTTCTCAGCACACTCAAGTTTCCTGCTGTCTTAGAGACTCTAGAAAGCTAGAGCGTGCTTCTTGCTCTAAAGCAGAGTGTGATCAATGGATGAGAACTCTGCTGTGTGTTTCACTTCAGAAATGGAGTTAAATCCCAGTCTCTGAGTCTTCCTACAAGCAACAGTTCGTTTCAGGGAAGGGCAGTTACTTTACAGCTCAAACGAACTATATCGTTCACGAAGCTAACACGTTTGTCATCTTAGCTGACAAGCATTGGATGTTAGTGGACCTGTGGTTTTTTTCAGTTCCACAAGCAGAATTGGACTAGATATTGTCCGTATGTGTAGGAAACACAGTTTTTTTTTCCTAGCACAACCACGTTTCGTGCTGAATTAGAGAATCTAAAAAGCAGGAGCGTGCTTCTTGCTCTGAAGCAAAGTGTGATCCATGGATGAGAACTATGCTGTGTGTTTCACTTCAGAAATGGAGTTAAATCCCAGGCACTGAGTCTTCCTACAAACGAGACTTCGTTTCAGGTAAGGGCAGTTACTTTAGAGCTCAAACGAACTACATCGTTCCCGAAGCTCACACGTTTCTCATCTTAAATGACAAGCATTGGATGCTGGAGGACCTGTGCTTTGTATCAATTTCAGAGGCAGAGTTGGACTCGATATGGTCCGAATGTGTAAGAAACACCGTTCTTTTGTTCTCAGCACACTGACATTTGCTGCTGTATTAGAGAATCTATTAAGCAAGAGCGTGCTTTTTGCTCTAAAGCAGAGTGTGGTCAATGGAAGAGAACTCTGCTGTGTGTTTCCCTTCAGAAATGGAGTTAAATCCCAGGCTCTGAGTCTTACGACAAGCAAGACTTCGACTCAGATAAGGGCAGTTACATTACAGCTCAAACGAACTACATCATTCACAAAGCTCACACGATTCTCATCTTAACTGACAAGCATCGGATAATAGAAGACCTGTGCATTGTATCAATTTCAGAGGCATAGTTCAACAAGACATGGTCCGTATGTGTAGGAAACACCGTTCTTTTGTTCTCAGCACACTCACGTTTCCTGCTGTCTTAGAGAATCTAGAAAGCAAGAGAGTGCTTCTTGCTCTGAAGCAGAGTGTGATCCATGGATGAGAACTATGCTGTGTGTTTCCCTTCAGAAATGGAGTTAAATCCCAGGTTCTGAGTCTTCCTACAAGCAACACTTCGTTTCAGGAAAGGGCTGTTACTTTACAGCTCAAAAGAACTACATAGTTCCCAAAGCTCACACGTTTCTCATCTTAAATGACAAGCATCGGATGTTATATGACCAGTGCTTTGTATCATTTTCAGAAGCAGAGTTGGAATAGATATGGTCCATATGTGTAGGAAACACCGTTCTTTTGTTCTCAGCACGCTCGTTTCCTGCAGTCTTAGGGACTCTAGAAAGCTGGGGCGTGCTTCTGGCTCTAAAGCAGAGTGTGATCAATGGATGAGAACTCTGCTGTGTGTTTCCCTTCTGAAATGGAGTTAAATCCCAGGCTCTGTGTCTTCCAACATTCAAAACTTCGTTTCAGGTAAAGGCAGTCACTTTTCAGCTCAAACGAACTACATCGTTCATGAAGCTAAAACGTTTCTCATCTTAACTGACAAGCATTGCATGTTAGAGGACCAGTGCTTTGTCTCAGTTTCAGAAGCAGAGATGGACTAGATATGGTCCGTATGTGTAGGAAACACCGTTCTTTTGTTCTCAGCAAACTCACGTTTCCTGCTGTCTTAGAGACTTTAGAAAGCTAGAGCGTGCTTCTTGCTCTAATGCAGAGTGTGATCAATGGATGAGAACTCTGCTGTGTGTTTCACTTCAGAAATGGAGTTAAATCCCAGGCTCTGAGTCTTCCTACAAACAAGACTTCGTTTCAGGTAAGGGCAGTTTCTTTATAGCTCAAAGGAACTACATCCTTCGAGAAGCTCACACGTTTCTCATCTTAAATGACAAGCATTGGATGCTGGAGGACCTGTGCTTTGTATCAATTTCAGAGGCAGAGTTGGACTCGATATGGTCCGAATGTGTAAGAAACACCGTTCTTTTGTTCTCAGCACACTCACATTTGCTGCTGTATTAGAGAATCTATTAAGCAAGAGCTTGCTTTTTGCTCTAAAGCAGAGTGTGATCCATGGAAGAGAACTCTGCTGTGTGTTTCCCTTCAAAAATGGAGTTAAATGCCAGGCTCTGTGTCTACCTACAAGCAAGATTTCGAATCAGGTAAGGGCAGTTACATTACAGCTCAAACGAACTACATCGTTCCCGAAGCTCACACGTTTCTCATCTTAAATGACAAGCATTGGATGCTGGAGGACCTGTGCTTTGTATCAATTTTAGAGGGAGAGTTGGACTAGATATGGTCTGTATGTGTAGGAAACACCATTCTTGTGTTCTCAGCACACTCATGTTTCCTGCTGTCTTAGAGACTCTAGAAAGCAAGAGCATGCTTCTTGCTCTAAAGCAGAGTGTGATCTATATATGAGAACTCTGCTGTGTGTTTCATTTCAGGAATGGAGTAAAACCCCAGGCTCTGAGTCTTCCTACAAGCAACACTTCTTTTCAGGTAAGGGCAGTTACTTAACAGCTCAAAGGAACTACATCGTTCCCGAAGCTCACACGTTTCTCATCTTAACTGACAAGCATTGGATGCTGGAGGACCTGTGCTTTGTATGAGTTTCAGAAGCAGAGTTGGAATAGATATGGTCCATATGTGTAGGAAACACCGTTCTTTTGTTCTCAGCACACTCGTTTCCTGCAGTCTTAGGGACTCTAGAAAGCTGGAGCGTGCTTCTGGCTCTAAAGCAGAGTGTGATCAATGGATGAGAACTCTGCTGTGTGTTTCCCTTCAGAAATGGAGTTAAATCCCAGGCTCTGTGTCTTCCAACATTCAAAACTTCGTTTCAGGTAAAGGCAGTCACTTTTCAGCTCAAACGAACTACATCGTTCATGAAGCTAAAACGTTTCTCATCTTAACTGACAAGCATTGCATGTTAGAGGACCAGTGCTTTGTCTCAGTTTCAGAAGCAGAGATGGACTAGATATGGTCCGTATGTGTAGGAAACACCGTTCTTTTGTTCTCAGCAAACTCACGTTTCCTGTTGTCTTAGAGACTTTAGAAAGCTAGAGTGTGCTTCTTGCTCTAAAGCAGAGTGTGATCAATGGATGAGAACTCTGCTGTGTGTTTCACTTCAGAAATGGAGTTAAATCCCAGGCTCTGAGTCTTCCTACAAACAAGACTTCGTTTCAGGTAAGGGATGTTTCTTTATAGCTCAAACGAACTACATCCTTCGAGAAGCTCACACGTTTCTCATCTTAAATGACAATCATTGGATGCTGGAGGACCTGTGCTTTGTATCAATTTCAGAGGCAGAGTTGGACTCGATATGGTCCGAATGTGTAAGAAACACCGTTCTTTTGTTCTCAGCACACTCACATTTGCTGCTGTATTAGAGAATCTATTAAGCAAGAGCTTGCTTTTTGCTCTAAAGCAGAGTGTGATCCATGGAAGAGAACTCTGCTGTGTGTTTCCCTTCAAAAATGGAGTTAAATGCCAGGCTCTGAGTCTACCTACAAGCAAGACTTCGAATCAGGTAAGGGCAGTTACATTACAGCTCAAACGAACTACATCGTTCCCGAAGCTCACACGTTTCTCATCTTAAATGACAAGCATTGGATGCTGGAGGACCTGTGCTTTGTATCAATATCAGAGGGAGAGTTGGACTAGATATGGTCCGTATGTGTAGGAAACACCATTCTTGTGTTCTCAGCACACTCATGTTTCCTGCTGTCTTAGAGACTCTAGAAAGCAAGAGCATGCTTCTTGCTCTAAAGCAGAGTGTGATCTATATATGAGAACTCTGCTGTGTGTTTCATTTCAGGAATGGAGTAAAACCCCAGGCTCTGAGTCTTCCTACAAGCAACACTTCTTTTCAGGTAAGGGCAGTTACTTAACAGCTCAAAGGAACTACATCGTTCCCGAAGCTCACACGTTTCTCATCTTAACTGACAAGCATTGGTTGCTGGAGGACCTGTGCTTTGTATGAGTTTCAGAAGCAGAGTTGGAATAGATATGGTCCATATGTGTAGGAAACACCGTTCTTTTGTTCTCAGCACACTCGTTTCCTGCAGTCTTAGGGACTCTAGAAAGCTAGAGCGTGCTTCTTGCTCTAAAGCAGAGTGTGATCAATGGATGAGAACTCTGCTGTGTGTTTCACTTCAGAAATGGAGGTAAATCCCAGGCTCTGAGTCTTCCTACAAACAAGACTTCGTTTCAGGTAAGGGCATTTACTTTACAGCTCAAATGAACTACATTGTTCACGAAGCTAATACGTTTAACATCTTAGCTGTCAAGCATTGGATGTTAGAGGACCAGTGCTTTGTTTCAGTTTCACAAGCAGAGTTGGACTAGATCTGGTCCGTATGTGTAGGAAACACAGTTCTTTTGTTCTGAGCACAACAACGTTTCCTGCTGTATTAGAGAATCTAGAAACAAGAGCGTGCTTCTTGCTCTGAAGCAGAGTGTGATCCATGGATGAGAACTATGCTGTGTGTTTCCCTTCAGAAATGGAGTTAAATCCCAGGCTCTGTGTCTTCCAACATTCAAAACTTCGTTTCAGGTAAAGGCAGTCACTTTTCAGCTCAAACGAACTACATCGTTCATGAAGCTAAAACGTTTCTCATCTTAACTGACAAGCATTGCATGTTAGAGGACCAGTGCTTTGTCTCAGTTTCAGAAGCAGAGATGGACTAGATATGGTCCGTATGTGTAGGAAACACCGTTCTTTTGTTCTCAGCAAACTCACGTTTCCTGCTGTCTTAGAGACTTTAGAAAGCTAGAGCGTGCTTCTTGCTCTAAAGCAGAGTGTGATCAATGGATGAGAACTCTGCTGTGTGTTTCACTTCAGAAATGGAGTTAAATCCCAGGCTCTGAGTCTTCCTACAAACAAGACTTCGTTTCAGGTAAGGGCAGTTTCTTTACAGCTCAAACGAACTACATCCTTCGAGAAGCTCACACGTTTCTCATCTTAAATGACAAGCATTGGATGCTGGAGGACCTGTGCTTTGTATCAATTTCAGAGGCAGAGTTGGACTCGATATGGTCCGAATGTGTAAGAAACACCGTTCTTTTGTTCTCAGCACACTCACATTTGCTGCTGTATTAGAGAATCTATTAAGCAAGAGCTTGCTTTTTGCTCTAAAGCAGAGTGTGATCCATGGAAGAGAACTCTGCTGTGTGTTTCCCTTCAGAAATGGAGTTAAATGCCAGGCTCTGAGTCTACCTACAAGCAAGACTTCGAATCAGGTAAGGGCAGTTACATTACAGCTCAAACGAACTACATCGTTCCCGAAGCTCACACGTTTCTCATCTTAAATGACAAGCATTGGATGCTGGAGGACCTGTGCTTTGTATCAATTTCAGAGGGAGAGTTGGACTAGATATGGTCCGTATGTGTAGGAAACACCATTCTTGTGTTCTCAGCACACTCATGTTTCCTGCTGTCTTAGAGACTCTAGAAAGCAAGAGCATGCTTCTTGCTCTAAAGCAGAGTGTGATCTATATATGAGAACTCTGCTGTGTGTTTCATTTCAGGAATGGAGTAAAACCCCAGGCTCTGAGTCTTCCTACAAGCAACACTTCTTTTCAGGTAAGGGCAGTTACTTAACAGCTCAAAGGAACTACATCGTTCCCGAAGCTCACACGTTTCTCATCTTAACTGACAAGCATTGGTTGCTGGAGGACCTGTGCTTTGTATGAGTTTCAGAAGCAGAGTTGGAATAGATATGGTCCATATGTGTAGGAAACACCGTTCTTTTGTTCTCAGCACACTCGTTTCCTGCAGTCTTAGGGACTCTAGAAAGCTAGAGCGTGCTTCTTGCTCTAAAGCAGAGTGTGATCAATGGATGAGAACTCTGCTGTGTGTTTCACTTCAGAAATGGAGGTAAATCCCAGGCTCTGAGTCTTCCTACAAACAAGACTTCGTTTCAGGTAAGGGCATTTACTTTACAGCTCAAATGAACTACATTGTTCACGAAGCTAATACGTTTAACATCTTAGCTGTCAAGCATTGGATGTTAGAGGACCAGTGCTTTGTTTCAGTTTCACAAGCAGAGTTGGACTAGATCTGGTCCGTATGTGTAGGAAACACAGTTCTTTTGTTCTGAGCACAACAACGTTTCCTGCTGTATTAGAGAATCTAGAAACAAGAGCGTGCTTCTTGCTCTGAAGCAGAGTGTGATCCATGGATGAGAACTATGCTGTGTGTTTCCCTTCAGAAATGGAGTTAAATCCCAGGCTCTGTGTCTTCCAACATTCAAAACTTCGTTTCAGGTAAAGGCAGTCACTTTTCAGCTCAAACGAACTACATCGTTCATGAAGCTAAAACGTTTCTCATCTTAACTGACAAGCATTGCATGTTAGAGGACCAGTGCTTTGTCTCAGTTTCAGAAGCAGAGATGGACTAGATATGGTCCGTATGTGTAGGAAACACCGTTCTTTTGTTCTCAGCAAACTCACGTTTCCTGCTGTCTTAGAGACTTTAGAAAGCTAGAGCGTGCTTCTTGCTCTAAAGCAGAGTGTGATCAATGGATGAGAACTCTGCTGTGTGTTTCACTTCAGAAATGGAGTTAAATCCCAGGCTCTGAGTCTTCCTACAAACAAGACTTCGTTTCAGGTAAGGGCAGTTTCTTTACAGCTCAAACGAACTACATCCTTCGAGAAGCTCACACGTTTCTCATCTTAAATGACAAGCATTGGATGCTGGAGGACCTGTGCTTTGTATCAATTTCAGAGGCAGAGTTGGACTCGATATGGTCCGAATGTGTAAGAAACACCGTTCTTTTGTTCTCAGCACACTCACATTTGCTGCTGTATTAGAGAATCTATTAAGCAAGAGCTTGCTTTTTGCTCTAAAGCAGAGTGTGATCCATGGAAGAGAACTCTGCTGTGTGTTTCCCTTCAGAAATGGAGTTAAATGCCAGGCTCTGAGTCTACCTACAAGCAAGACTTCGAATCAGGTAAGGGCAGTTACATTACACCTCAAACGAACTACATCGTTCCCGAAGCTCACACGTTTCTCATCTTAAATGACAAGCATTGGATGCTGGAGGACCTGTGCTTTGTATCAATTTCAGAGGGAGAGTTGGACTAGATATGGTCCGTATGTGTAGGAAACACCATTCTTGTGTTCTCAGCACACTCATGTTTCCTGCTGTCTTAGAGACTCTAGAAAGCAAGAGCATGCTTCTTGCTCTAAAGCAGAGTGTGATCTATATATGAGAACTCTGCTGTGTGTTTCATTTCAGGAATGGAGTAAAACCCCAGGCTCTGAGTCTTCCTACAAGCAACACTTCTTTTCAGGTAAGGGCAGTTACTTAACAGCTCAAAGGAACTACATCATTCCCGAAGCTCACACGTTTCTCATCTTAACTGACAAGCATTGGTTGCTGGAGGACCTGTGCTTTGTATGAGTTTCAGAAGCAGAGTTGGAATAGATATGGTCCATATGTGTAGGAAACACCGTTCTTTTGTTCTCAGCACACTCGTTTCCTGCAGTCTTAGGGACTCTAGAAAGCTAGAGCGTGCTTCTTGCTCTAAAGCAGAGTGTGATCAATGGATGAGAACTCTGCTGTGTGTTTCACTTCAGAAATGGAGTTAAATCCCAGGCTCTGAGTCTTCCTACAAACAAGACTTCGTTTCAGGTAAGGGCATTTACTTTACAGCTCAAATGAACTACATTGTTCACGAAGCTAACACGTTTATCATCTTAGCTGTCAAGCATTGGATGTTAGAGGACCAGTGCTTTGTTTCAGTTTCACAAGCAGAGTTGGACTAGATCTGGTCCGTATGTGTAGGAAACACAGTTCTTTTGTTCTGAGCACAACAACGTTTCCTGCTGTATTAGAGAATCTAGAAACAAGAGTGTGCTTCTTGCTCTGAAGCAGAGTGTGATCCATGGATGAGAACTATGCTGTGTGTTACCCTTCAGAAATGGAGTTAAATCCCAGGCTCTGTGTCTTCCAACATTCAAAACTTCGTTTCAGGTAAAGGCAGTCACTTTTCAGCTCAAACAAACTACATCGTTCATGAAGCTAAAACGTTTCTCATCTTAACTGACAAGCATTGCATGTTAGAGGACCAGTGCTTTGTCTCAGTTTCAGAAGCAGAGATGGACTAGATATGGTCCGTATGTGTAGGAAACACCGTTCTTTTGTTCTCAGCAAACTCACGTTTCCTGCTGTCTTAGAGACTTTAGAAAGCTAGAGCGTGCTTCTTGCTCTAAAGCAGAGTGTGATCAATGGATGAGAACTCTGCTGTGTGTTTCACTTCAGAAATGGAGTTAAATCCCAGGCTCTGAGTCTTCCTACAAACAAGACTTCGTTTCAGGTAAGGGCAGTTTCTTTACAGCTCAAACGAACTACAACCTTCGAGAAGCTCACACGTTTCTCATCTTAAATGACAATCATTGGATGCTGGAGGACCTGTGCTTTGTATCAATTTCAGAGGCAGAGTTGGACTCGATATGGTCCGAATGTGTAAGAAACACCGTTCTTTTGTTCTCAGCACACTCACATTTGCTGCTGTATTAGAGAATCTATTAAGCAAGAGCTTGCTTTTTGCTCTAAAGCAGAGTGTGATCCATGGAAGAGAACTCTGCTGTGTGTTTCCCTTCAGAAATGGAGTTAAATGCCAGGCTCTGAGTCTACCTACAAGCAAGACTTCGAATCAGGTAAGGGCAGTTTCCTTACAGCTTAAACGTACTACATCGTTCCCGAAGCTCACACGTTTCTCATCTTAAATGACAAGCATTGGATGCTGGAGGACCTGTGCTTTGTATCAATTTCAGAGGGAGAGTTGGACTAGATATGGTCCGTATGTGTAGGAAACACCATTCTTGTGTTCTCAGCACACTCATGTTTCCTGCTGTCTTAGAGACTCTAGAAAGCAAGAGCATGCTTCTTGCTCTAAAGCAGAGTGTGATCTATATATGAGAACTCTGCTGTGTGTTTCATTTCAGGAATGGAGTAAAACCCCAGGCTCTGAGTCTTCCTACAAGCAACACTTCTTTTCAGGTAAGGGCAGTTACTTAACAGCTCAAAGGAACTACATCGTTCCCGAAGCTCACACGTTTCTCATCTTAACTGACAAGCATTGGTTGCTGGAGGACCTGTGCTTTGTATGAGTTTCAGAAGCAGAGTTGGAATAGATATGGTCCATATGTGTAGGAAACACCGTTCTTTTGTTCTCAGCACACTCGTTTCCTGCAGTCTTAGGGACTCTAGAAAGCTAGAGCGTGCTTCTTGCTCTAAAGCAGAGTGTGATCAATGGATGAGAACTCTGCTGTGTGTTTCACTTCAGAAATGGAGGTAAATCCCAGGCTCTGAGTCTTCCTACAAACAAGACTTCGTTTCAGGTAAGGGCATTTACTTTACAGCTCAAATGAACTACATTGTTCATGAAGCTAATACGTTTATCATCTTAGCTGTCAAGCATTGGATGTTAGAGGACCAGTGCTTTGTTTCAGTTTCACAAGCAGAGTTGGACTAGATCTGGTCCGTATGTGTAGGAAACACAGTTCTTTTGTTCTGAGCACAACAACGTTTCCTGCTGTATTAGAGAATCTAGAAACAAGAGCGTGCTTCTTGCTCTGAAGCAGAGTGTGATCCATGGATGAGAACTATGCTGTGTGTTTCCCTTCAGAAATGGAGTTAAATCCCAGGCTCTGTGTCTTCCAACATTCAAAACTTCGTTTCAGGTAAAGGCAGTCACTTTTCAACTGAAACGAACTACATCGTTCATGAAGCTAAAACGTTTCTCATCTTAACTGACAAGCATTGCATGTTAGAGGACCAGTGCTTTGTCTCAGTTTCAGAAGCAGAGATGGACTAGATATGGTCCATATGTGTAGGAAACACCGTTCTTTTGTTCTCAGCAAACTCACGTTTCCTGCTGTCTTAGAGACTTTAGAAAGCTAGAGCGTGCTTCTTGCTCTAAAGCAGAGTGTGATCAATGGATGAGAACTCTGCTGTGTGTTTCACTTCAGAAATGGAGTTAAATCCCAGGCTCTGAGTCTTCCTACAAACAAGACTTCGTTTCAGGTAAGGGCAGTTTCTTTACAGCTCAAACGAACTACATCCTTCGAGAAGCTCACACGTTTCTCATCTTAAATGACAAGCATTGGATGCTGGAGGACCTGTGCTTTGTATCAATTTCAGAGGCAGAGTTGGACTCGATATGGTCCGAATGTGTAAGAAACACCGTTCTTTTGTTCTCAGCACACTCACATTTGCTGCTGTATTAGAGAATCTATTAAGCAAGAGCTTGCTTTTTGCTCTAAAGCAGAGTGTGATCCATGGAAGAGAACTCTGCTGTGTGTTTCCCTTCAGAAATGGAGTTAAATGCCAGGCTCAGAGTCTACCTACAAGCAAGACTTCGAATCAGGTAAGGGCAGTTACATTACAGCTCAAACGAACTACATCGTTCCTGAAGCTCACACGTTTCTCATCTTAAATGACAAGCATTGGATGCTGGAGGACCTGTGCTTTGTATCAATTTCAGAGGGAGAGTTGGACTAGATATGGTCCGTATGTGTAGGAAACACCATTCTTGTGTTCTCAGCACACTCATGTTTCCTGCTGTCTTAGAGACTCTAGAAAGCAAGAGCATGCTTCTTGCTCTAAAGCAGAGTGTGATCTATATATGAGAACTCTGCTGTGTGTTTCATTTCAGGAATGGAGTAAAACCCCAGGCTCTGAGTCTTCCTACAAGCAACACTTCTTTTCAGGTAAGGGCAGTTACTTAACAGCTCAAAGGAACTACATCGTTCCCGAAGCTCACACGATTCTCATCTTAACTGACAAGCATTGGATGCTGGAGGACCTGTGCTTTGTATGAGTTTCAGAAGCAGAGTTGGAATAGATATGGTCCTTATGTGTAGGAAACACCGTTCCTTTGTTCTCAGCACCCTCGTTTCCTGCAGTCTTAGGGACTCTAGAAATCTACAGCGTGCTTCTTGCTCTAAAGCAGTTTGTGATCAATGGATGAGAACTCTGCTGTGTGTTTCACTTCAGAAATGGAGGTAAATCCCAGGCTCTGAGTCTTCCTACAAACAAGACTTCATTTCAGGTAAGGGCATTTACTTTACAGCTCAAATGAACTACATTGTTCATGAAGCTAATACGTTTATCATCTTAGCTGTCAAGCATTGGACATTAGAGGACCAGTGCTTTGTTTCAGTTTCACAAGCAGAGTTGGACTAGATCTGGTCCGTATGTGTAGGAAACACAGTTCTTTTGTTCTGAGCACAACAACGTTTCCTGCTGTATTAGAGAATCTAGAAACAAGAGCGTGCTTCTTGCTCTGAAGCAGAGTGTGATCCATGGATGAGAACTATGCTGTGTGTTTCCCTTCAGAAATGGAGTTAAATCCCAGGCTCTGTGTCTTCCAACATTCAAAACTTCGTTTCAGGTAAAGGCAGTCACTTTTCAGCTCAAACGAACTACATCGTTCATGAAGCTAAAACGTTTCTCATCTTAACTGACAAGCATTGGATGTTAGAGGACCAGTGCTTTGTCTCAGTTTCAGAAGCAGAGATGGACTAGATATGGTCCGTATGTGTAGGAAACTCCGTTCATTTGTTCTCAGCAAACTCACGTTTCCTGCTGTCTTAGAGACTTTAGAAAGCTAGAGCGTGCTTCTTGCTCTAAAGCAGAGTGTGATCAATGGATGAGAACTCTGCTGTGTGTTTCACTTCAGAAATGGAGTTAAATCCCAGGCTCTGTGTCTTCCAACATTCAAAACTTCGTTTCAGGTAAAGGCAGTCACTTTTCAGCTCAAACGAACTACATCGTTCATGAAGCTAAAACGTTTCTCATCTTAACTGACAAGCATTGCATGTTAGAGGACCAGTGCTTTGTCTCAGTTTCAGAAGCAGAGATGGACTAGATATGGTCCGTATGTGTAGGAAACACCGTTCTTTTGTTCTCAGCAAACTCACGTTTCCTGCTGTCTTAGAGACTTTAGAAAGCTAGAGCGTGCTTCTTGCTCTAAAGCAGAGTGTGATCAATGGATGAGAACTCTGCTGTGTGTTTCACTTCAGAAATGGAGTTAAATCCCAGGCTCTGAGTCTTCCTACAAACAAGACTTCGTTTCAGGTAAGGGCAGTTTCTTTACAGCTCAAACGAACTACATCCTTCGAGAAGCTCACACGTTTCTCATCTTAAATGACAAGCATTGGATGCTGGAGGACCTGTGCTTTGTATCAATTTCAGAGGCAGAGTTGGACTCGATATGGTCCGAATGTGTAAGAAACACCGTTCTTTTGTTCTCAGCACACTCACATTTGCTGCTGTATTAGAGAATCTATTAAGCAAGAGCTTGCTTTTTGCTCTAAAGCAGAGTGTGATCCATGGAAGAGAACTCTGCTGTGTGTTTCCCTTCAGAAATGGAGTTAAATGCCAGGCTCAGAGTCTACCTACAAGCAAGACTTCGAATCAGGTAAGGGCAGTTACATTACAGCTCAAACGAACTACATCGTTCCTGAAGCTCACACGTTTCTCATCTTAAATGACAAGCATTGGATGCTGGAGGACCTGTGCTTTGTATCAATTTCAGAGGGAGAGTTGGACTAGATATGGTCCGTATGTGTAGGAAACACCATTCTTGTGTTCTCAGCACACTCATGTTTCCTGCTGTCTTAGAGACTCTAGAAAGCAAGAGCATGCTTCTTGCTCTAAAGCAGAGTGTGATCTATATATGAGAACTCTGCTGTGTGTTTCATTTCAGGAATGGAGTAAAACCCCAGGCTCTGAGTCTTCCTACAAGCAACACTTCTTTTCAGGTAAGGGCAGTTACTTAACAGCTCAAAGGAACTACATCGTTCCCGAAGCTCACACGATTCTCATCTTAACTGATAAGCATTGGATGCTGGAGGACCTGTGCTTTGTATGAGTTTCAGAAGCAGAGTTGGAATAGATATGGTCCTTATGTGTAGGAAACACCGTTCTTTTGTTCTCAGCACCCTCGTTTCCTGCAGTCTTAGGGACTCTAGAAAGCTAGAGCGTGCTTCTTGCTCTAAAGCAGTTTGTGATCAATGGATGAGAACTCTGCTGTGTGTGTCACTTCAGAAATGGAGGTAAATCCCAGGCTCTGAGTCTTCCTACAAACAAGACTTCATTTCAGGTAAGGGCATTTACTTTACAGCTCAAATGAACTACATTGTTCATGAAGCTAATACGTTTATCATCTTAGCTGTCAAGCATTGGACATTAGAGGACCAGTGCTTTGTTTCAGTTTCACAAGCAGAGTTGGACTAGATCTGGTCCGTATGTGTAGGAAACACAGTTCTTTTGTTCTGAGCACAACAACGTTTCCTGCTGTATTAGAGAATCTAGAAACAAGAGCGTGCTTCTTGCTCTGAAGCAGAGTGTGATCCATGGATGAGAACTATGCTGTGTGTTTCCCTTCAGAAATGGAGTTAAATCCCAGGCTCTGTGTCTTCCAACATTCAAAACTTCGTTTCAGGTAAAGGCAGTCACTTTTCAGCTCAAACGAACTACATCGTTCATGAAGCTAAAACGTTTCTCATCTTAACTGACAAGCATTGGATGTTAGAGGACCAGTGCTTTGTCTCAGTTTCAGAAGCAGAGATGGACTAGATATGGTCCGTATGTGTAGGAAACTCCGTTCATTTGTTCTCAGCAAACTCACGTTTCCTGCTGTCTTAGAGACTTTAGAAAGCTAGAGCGTGCTTCTTGCTCTAAAGCAGAGTGTGATCAATGGATGAGAACTCTGCTGTGTGTTTCACTTCAGAAATGGAGTTAAATCCCAGGCTCTGAGTCTTCCTACAAACAAGACTTCGTTTCAGGTAAGGGCAGTTTCTTTACAGCTCAAACGAACTACATCCTTCGAGAAGCTCACACGTTTCTCATCTTAAATGACAAGCATTGGATGCTGGAGGACCTGTGCTTTGTATCAATTTCAGAGGCAGAGTTGGACTCGATATGGTCCGAATGTGTAAGAAACACCGTTCTATTGTTCTCAGCACATTCACATTTGCTGCTGTATTAGAGAATCTATTAAGCAAGAGCTTGCTTTTTGCTCTAAAGCAGAGTGTGATCCATGGAAGAGAACTCTGCTGTGTGTTTCCCTTCAGAAATGGAGTTAAATGCCAGGCTCTGAGTCTACCTACAAGCAAGACTTCGAATCAGGTAAGGGCAGTTACATTACAGCTCAAACGAACTACATCGTTCCCGAAGCTCACACGTTTCTCATCTTAAATGACAAGCATTGGATGCTGGAGGACCTGTGCTTTGTATCAATTTCAGAGGGAGAGTTGGACTAGATATGGTCCGTATGTGTAGGAAACACCATTCTTGTGTTCTCAGCACACTCATGTTTCCTGCTGTCTTAGAGACTCTAGAAAGCAAGAGCATGCTTCTTGCTCTAAAGCAGAGTGTGATCTATATATGAGAACTCTGCTGTGTGTTTCATTTCAGGAATGGAGTAAAACCCCAGGCTCTGAGTCTTCCTACAAGCAACACTTCTTTTCAGGTAAGGGCAGTTACTTAACAGCTCAAAGGAACTACATCGTTCCCGAAGCTCACACGTTTCTCATCTTAACTGACAAGCATTGGTTGCTGGAGGACCTGTGCTTTGTATGAGTTTCAGAAGCAGAGTTGGAATAGATATGGTCCATATGTGTAGGAAACACCGTTCTTTTGTTCTCAGCACACTCGTTTCCTGCAGTCTTAGGGACTCTAGAAAGCTAGAGCGTGCTTCTTGCTCTAAAGCAGAGTGTGATCAATGGATGAGAACTCTGCTGTGTGTTTCACTTCAGAAATGGAGGTAAATCCCAGGCTCTGAGTCTTCCTACAAACAAGACTTCGTTTCAGGTAAGGGCATTTACTTTACAGCTCAAATGAACTACATTGTTCACGAAGCTAATACGTTTATCATCTTAGCAGTCAAGCATTGGATGTTAGAGGACCAGTGCTTTGTTTCAGTTTCACAAGCAGAGTTGGACTAGATCTGGTCCGTATGTGTAGGAAACACAGTTCTTTTGTTCTGAGCACAACAACGTTTCCTGCTGTATTAGAGAATCTAGAAACAAGAGCGTGCTTCTTGCTCTGAAGCAGAGTGTGATCCATGGATGAGAACTATGCTGTGTGTTTCCCTTCAGAAATGGAGTTAAATCCCAGGCTCTGTGTCTTCCAACATTCAAAACTTCGTTTCAGGTAAAGGCAGTCACTTTTCAGCTCAAACGAACTACATCGTTCATGAAGCTAAAACGTTTCTCATCTTAACTGACAAGCATTGCATGTTAGAGGACCAGTGCTTTGTCTCAGTTTCAGAAGCAGAGATGGACTAGATATGGTCCGTATGTGTAGGAAACACCGTTCTTTTGTTCTCAGCAAACTCACGTTTCCTGCTGTCTTAGAGACTTTAGAAAGCTAGAGCGTGCTTCTTGCTCTAAAGCAGAGTGTGATCAATGGATGAGAACTCTGCTGTGTGTTTCACTTCAGAAATGGAGTTAAATCCCAGGCTCTGAGTCTTCCTACAAACAAGACTTCGTTTCAGGTAAGGGCAGTTTCTTTACAGCTCAAACGAACTACATCCTTCGAGAAGCTCACACGTTTCTCATCTTAAATGACAAGCATTGGATGCTGGAGGACCTGTGCTTTGTATCAATTTCAGAGGCAGAGTTGGACTCGATATGGTCCGAATGTGTAAGAAACACCGTTCTTTTGTTCTCAGCACACTCACATTTGCTGCTGTATTAGAGAATCTATTAAGCAAGAGCTTGCTTTTTGCTCTAAAGCAGAGTGTGATCCATGGAAGAGAACTCTGCTGTGTGTTTCCCTTCAGAAATGGAGTTAAATGCCAGGCTCAGAGTCTACCTACAAGCAAGACTTCGAATCAGGTAAGGGCAGTTACATTACAGCTCAAACGAACTACATCGTTCCTGAAGCTCACACGTTTCTCATCTTAAATGACAAGCATTGGATGCTGGAGGACCTGTGCTTTGTATCAATTTCAGAGGGAGAGTTGGACTAGATATGGTCCGTATGTGTAGGAAACACCATTCTTGTGTTCTCAGCACACTCATGTTTCCTGCTGTCTTAGAGACTCTAGAAAGCAAGAGCATGCTTCTTGCTCTAAAGCAGAGTGTGATCTATATATGAGAACTCTGCTGTGTGTTTCATTTCAGGAATGGAGTAAAACCCCAGGCTCTGAGTCTTCCTACAAGCAACACTTCTTTTCAGGTAAGGGCAGTTACTTTACAGCTCAAAGGAACTACATCGTTCCCGAAGCTCACACGTTTCTCATCTTAACTGACAAGCATTGGATGCTGGAGGACCTGTGCTTTGTATGAGTTTCAGAAGCAGAGTTGGAATAGATATGGTCCATATGTGTAGGAAACACCGTTCTTTTGTTCTCAGCACTCTCGTTTCCTGCAGTCTTAGGGACTCTAGAAAGCTAGAGCGTGCTTCTTGCTCTAAAGCAGAGTGTGATCAATGGATGAGAACTCTGCTGTGTGTTTCACTTCAGAAATGGAGGTAAATCCCAGGCTCTGAGTCTTCCTACAAACAAGACTTCGTTTCAGGTAAGGGCATTTACTTTACAGCTCAAATGAACTACATTGTTCACGAAGCTAATACGTTTATCATCTTAGCTGTCAAGCATTGGATGTTAGAGGACCAGTGCTTTGTTTCAGTTTCACAAGCAGAGTTGGACTAGATCTGGTCCGTATGTGTAGGAAACACAGTTCTTTTGTTCTGAGCACAACAACGTTTCCTGCTGTATTAGAGAATCTAGAAACAAGAGCGTGCTTCTTGCTCTGAAGCAGAGTGTGATCCATGGATGAGAACTATGCTGTGTGTTTCCCTTCAGAAATGGAGTTAAATCCCAGGCTCTGTGTCTTCCAACATTCAAAACTTCGTTTCAGGTAAAGGCAGTCACTTTTCAGCTCAAACGAACTACATCGTTCATGAAGCTAAAACGTTTCTCATCTTAACTGACAAGCATTGCATGTTAGAGGACCAGTGCTTTGTCTCAGTTTCAGAAGCAGAGATGGACTAGATATGGTCCGTATGTGTAGGAAACACCGTTCTTTTGTTCTCAGCAAACTCACGTTTCCTGCTGTCTTAGAGACTTTAGAAAGCTAGAGCGTGCTTCTTGCTCTAAAGCAGAGTGTGATCAATGGATGAGAACTCTGCTGTGTGTTTCACTTCAGAAATGGAGTTAAATCCCAGGCTCTGAGTCTTCCTACAAACAAGACTTCGTTTCAGGTAAGGGCAGTTTCTTTACAGCTCAAAAGAACTACATCCTTCGAGAAGCTCACACGTTTCTCATCTTAAATGACAAGCATTGGATGCTGGAGGACCTGTGCTTTGTATCAATTTCAGAGGCAGAGTTGGACTCGATATGGTCCGAATGTGTAAGAAACACCGTTCTTTTGTTCTCAGCACACTCACATTTGCTGCTGTATTAGAGAATCTATTAAGCAAGAGCTTGCTTTTTGCTCTAAAGCAGAGTGTGATCCATGGAAGAGAACTCTGCTGTGTGTTTCCCTTCAGAAATGGAGTTAAATGCCAGGCTCAGAGTCTACCTACAAGCAAGACTTCGAATCAGGTAAGGGCAGTTACATTACAGCTCAAACGAACTACATCGTTCCTGAAGCTCACACGTTTCTCATCTTAAATGACAAGCATTGGATGCTGGAGGACCTGTGCTTTGTATCAATTTCAGAGGGAGAGTTGGACTAGATATGGTCCGTATGTGTAGGAAACACCATTCTTGTGTTCTCAGCACACTCATGTTTCCTGCTGTCTTAGAGACTCTAGAAAGCAAGAGCATGCTTCTTGCTCTAAAGCAGAGTGTGATCTATATATGAGAACTCTGCTGTGTGTTTCATTTCAGGAATGGAGTAAAACCCCAGGCTCTGAGTCTTCCTACAAGCAACACTTCTTTTCAGGTAAGGGCAGTTACTTTACAGCTCAAAGGAACTACATCGTTCCCGAAGCTCACACGTTTCTCATCTTAACTGACAAGCATTGGATGCTGGAGGACCTGTGCTTTGTATGAGTTTCAGAAGCAGAGTTGGAATAGATATGGTCCATATGTGTAGGAAACACCGTTCTTTTGTTCTCAGCACTCTCGTTTCCTGCAGTCTTAGGGACTCTAGAAAGCTAGAGCGTGCTTCTTGCTCTAAAGCAGAGTGTGATCAATGGATGAGAACTCTGCTGTGTGTTTCACTTCAGAAATGGAGGTAAATCCCAGGCTCTGAGTCTTCCTACAAACAAGACTTCGTTTCAGGTAAGGGCATTTACTTTACAGCTCAAATGAACTACATTGTTCACGAAGCTAATACGTTTATCATCTTAGCTGTCAAGCATTGGATGTTAGAGGACCAGTGCTTTGTTTCAGTTTCACAAGCAGAGTTGGACTAGATCTGGTCCGTATGTGTAGGAAACACAGTTCTTTTGTTCTGAGCACAACAACGTTTCCTGCTGTATTAGAGAATCTAGAAACAAGAGCGTGCTTCTTGCTCTGAAGCAGAGTGTGATCCATGGATGAGAACTATGCTGTGTGTTTCCCTTCAGAAATGGAGTTAAATCCCAGGCTCTGTGTCTTCCAACATTCAAAACTTCGTTTCAGGTAAAGGCAGTCACTTTTCAGCTCAAACGAACTACATCGTTCATGAAGCTAAAACGTTTCTCATCTTAACTGACAAGCATTGCATGTTAGAGGACCAGTGCTTTGTCTCAGTTTCAGAAGCAGAGATGGACTAGATATGGTCCGTATGTGTAGGAAACACCGTTCTTTTGTTCTCAGCAAACTCACGTTTCCTGCTGTCTTAGAGACTTTAGAAAGCTAGAGCGTGCTTCTTGCTCTAAAGCAGAGTGTGATCAATGGATGAGAACTCTGCTGTGTGTTTCACTTCAGAAATGGAGTTAAATCCCAGGCTCTGAGTCTTCCTACAAACAAGACTTCGTTTCAGGTAAGGGCAGTTTCTTTACAGCTCAAACGAACTACATCCTTCGAGAAGCTCACACGTTTCTCATCTTAAATGACAAGCATTGGATGCTGGAGGACCTGTGCTTTGTATCAATTTCAGAGGCAGAGTTGGACTCGATATGGTCCGAATGTGTAAGAAACACCGTTCTTTTGTTCTCAGCACACTCACATTTGCTGCTGTATTAGAGAATCTATTAAGCAAGAGCTTGCTTTTTGCTCTAAAGCAGAGTGTGATCCATGGAAGAGAACTCTGCTGTGTGTTTCCCTTCAGAAATGGAGTTAAATGCCAGGCTCAGAGTCTACCTACAAGCAAGACTTCGAATCAGGTAAGGGCAGTTACATTACAGCTCAAACGAACTACATCGTTCCTGAAGCTCACACGTTTCTCATCTTAAATGACAAGCATTGGATGCTGGAGGACCTGTGCTTTGTATCAATTTCAGAGGGAGAGTTGGACTAGATATGGTCCGTATGTGTAGGAAACACCATTCTTGTGTTCTCAGCACACTCATGTTTCCTGCTGTCTTAGAGACTCTAGAAAGCAAGAGCATGCTTCTTGCTCTAAAGCAGAGTGTGATCTATATATGAGAACTCTGCTGTGTGTTTCATTTCAGGAATGGAGTAAAACCCCAGGCTCTGAGTCTTCCTACAAGCAACACTTCTTTTCAGGTAAGGGCAGTTACTTAACAGCTCAAAGGAACTACATCGTTCCCGAAGCTCACACGATTCTCATCTTAACTGACAAGCATTGGATGCTGGAGGACCTGTGCTTTGTATGAGTTTCAGAAGCAGAGTTGGAATAGATATGGTCCTTATGTGTAGGAAACACCGTTCTTTTGTTCTCAGCACCCTCGTTTCCTGCAGTCTTAGGGACTCTAGAAAGCTAGAGCGTGCTTCTTGCTCTAAAGCAGTTTGTGATCAATGGATGAGAACTCTGCTGTGTGTTTCACTTCATAAATGGAGGTAAATCCCAGGCTCTGAGTCTTCCTACAAACAAGACTTCATTTCAGGTAAGGGCATTTACTTTACAGCTCAAATGAACTACATTGTTCATGAAGCTAATACGTTTATCATCTTAGCTGTCAAGCATTTGGACATTAGAGGACCAGTGCTTTGTTTCAGTTTCACAAGCAGAGTTGGACTAGATCTGGTCCGTATGTGTAGGAAACACAGTTCTTTTGTTCTGAGCACAACAACGTTTCCTGCTGTATTAGAGAATCTAGAAACAAGAGCGTGCTTCTTGCTCTGAAGCAGAGTGTGATCCATGGATGAGAACTATGCTGTGTGTTTCCCTTCAGAAATGGAGTTAAATCCCAGGCTCTATGTCTTCCAACATTCAAAACTTCGTTTCAGGTAAAGGCAGTCACTTTTCAGCTCAAACGAACTACATCGTTCATGAAGCTAAAACGTTTCTCATCTTAACTGACAAGCATTGGATGTTAGAGGACCAGTGCTTTGTCTCAGTTTCAGAAGCAGAGATGGACTAGATATGGTCCGTATGTGTAGGAAACTCCGTTCATTTGTTCTCAGCAAACTCACGTTTCCTGCTGTCTTAGAGACTTTAGAAAGCTAGAGCGTGCTTCTTGCTCTAAAGCAGAGTGTGATCAATGGATGAGAACTCTGCTGTGTGTTTCACTTCAGAAATGGAGTTAAATCCCAGGCTCTGAGTCTTCCTACAAACAAGACTTCGTTTCAGGTAAGGGCAGTTTCTTTACAGCTCAAACGAACTACATCCTTCGAGAAGCTCACACGTTTCTCATGTTAAATGACAAGCATTGGATGCTGGAGGACCTGTGCTTTTTATCAATTTCAGAGGCAGAGTTGGACTCGATATGGTCCGAATGTGTAAGAAACACCGTTCTATTGTTCTCAGCACACTCACATTTGCTGCTGTATTAGAGAATCTATTAAGCAAGAGCTTGCTTTTTGCTCTAAAGCAGAGTGTGATCCATGGAAGAGAACTCTGCTGTGTGTTTCCCTTCAGAAATGGAGTTAAATGCCAGGCTCTGAGTCTACCTACAAGCAAGACTTCGAATCAGGTAAGGGCAGTTACATTACAGCTCAAACGAACTACATCGTTCCCGAAGCTCACACGTTTCTCATCTTAAATGACAAGCATTGGATGCTGGAGGACCTGTGCTTTGTATCAATTTCAGAGGGAGAGTTGGACTAGATATGGTCCGTATGTGTAGGAAACACCATTCTTGTGTTCTCAGCACACTCATGTTTCCTGCTGTCTTAGAGACTCTAGAAAGCAAGAGCATGCTTCTTGCTCTAAAGCAGAGTGTGATCTATATATGAGAACTCTGCTGTGTGTTTCATTTCAGGAATGGAGTAAAACCCCAGGCTCTGAGTCTTCCTACAAGCAACACTTCTTTTCAGGTAAGGGCAGTTACTTAACATCTCAAAGGAACTACATCGTTCCCGAAGCTCACATGTTTCTCATCTTAACTGACAAGCATTGGTTGCTGGAGGACCTGTGCTTTGTATGAGTTTCAGAAGCAGAGTTGGAATAGATATGGTCCATATGTGTAGGAAACACCGTTCTTTTGTTCTCAGCACACTCGTTTCCTGCAGTCTTAGGGACTCTAGAAAGCTAGAGCGTGCTTCTTGCTCTAAAGCAGAGTGTGATCAATGGATGAGAACTCTGCTGTGTGTTTCACTTCAGAAATGGAGGTAAATCCCAGGCTCTGAGTCTTCCTACAAACAAGACTTTGTTTCAGGTAAGGGCATTTACTTTACAGCTCAAATGAACTACATTGTTCACGAAGCTAATACGTTTATCATCTTAGCTGTCAAGCACTGGATGTTAGAGGACCAGTGCTTTGTTTCAGTTTCACAAGCAGAGTTGGACTAGATCTGGTCCGTATGTGTAGGAAACACAGTTCTTTTGTTCTGAGCACAACAACGTTTCCTGCTGTATTAGAGAATCTAGAAACAAGAGCGTGCTTCTTGCTCTGAAGCAGAGTGTGATCCATGGATGAGAACTATGCTGTGTGTTTCCCTTCAGAAATGGAGTTAAATCCCAGGCTCTGTGTCTTCCAACATTCAAAACTTCGTTTCAGGTAAAGGCAGTCACTTTTCAGCTCAAACGAACTACATCGTTCATGAAGCTAAAACGTTTCTCATCTTAACTGACAAGCATTGGATGTTAGAGGACCAGTGCTTTGTCTCAGTTTCAGAAGCTGAGATGGACTAGATATGGTCCGTATGTGTAGGAAACACCGTTCATTTGTTCTCAGCAAACTCACGTTTCCTGCTGTCTTAGAGACTTTAGAAAGCTAGAGCGTGCTTCTTGCCCTAAAGCAGAGTGTGATCAATGGATGAGAACTCTGCTGTGTGTTTCACTTCAGAAATGGAGTTAAATCCCAGGCTCTGAGTCTTCCTACAAACAAGACTTCGTTTCAGGTAAGGGCAGTTTCTTTACAGCTCAAACGAACTACAACCTTCGAGAAGCTCACACGTTTCTCATCTTAAATGACAAGCATTGGATGCTGGAGGACCTGTGCTTTGTATCAATTTCAGAGGCAGAGTTGGACTCGATATGGTCCGAATGTGTAAGAAACACCGTTCTTTTGTTCTCAGCACACTCACATTTGCTGCTGTATTAGAGAATCTATTAAGCAAGAGCTTGCTTTTTGCTCTAAAGCAGAGTGTGATCCATGGAAGAGAACTCTGCTGTGTGTTTCCCTTCAGAAATGGAGTTAAATGCCAGGCTCTGAGTCTACCTACAAGCAAGACTTCGAATCAGGTAAGGGCAGTTACATTACAGCTCAAACGAACTACATCGTTCCCGAAGCTCACACGTTTCTCATCTTAAATGACAAGCATTGGATGCTGGAGGACCTGTGCTTTGTATCAATTTCAGAGGGAGAGTTGGACTAGATATGGTCCGTATGTGTAGGAAACACCATTCTTGTGTTCTCAGCACACTCATGTTTCCTGCTGTCTTAGAGACTCTAGAAAGCAAGAGCATGCTTCTTGCTCTAAAGCAGAGTGTGATCTATATATGAGAACTCTGCTGTGTGTTTCATTTCAGGAATGGAGTAAAACCCCAGGCTCTGAGTCTTCCTACAAGCAACACTTCTTTTCAGGTAAGGGCAGTTACTTAACAGCTCAAAGGAACTACATCGTTCCCGAAGCTCACACGTTTCTCATCTTAACTGACAAGCATTGGTTGCTGGAGGACCTGTGCTTTGTATGAGTTTCAGAAGCAGAGTTGGAATAGATATGGTCCATATGTGTAGGAAACACCGTTCTTTTGTTCTCAGCACACTCGTTTCCTGCAGTCTTAGGGACTCTAGAAAGCTAGAGCGTGCTTCTTGCTCTAAAGCAGTTTGTGATCAATGGATGAGAACTCTGCTGTGTGTTTCACTTCAGAAATGGAGGTAAATCCCAGGCTCTGAGTCTTCCTACAAACAAGACTTTGTTTCAGGTAAGGGCATTTACTTTACAGCTCAAATGAACTACATTGTTCACGAAGCTAATACGTTTATCATCTTAGCTGTCAAGCACTGGATGTTAGAGGACCAGTGCTTTGTTTCAGTTTCACAAGCAGAGTTGGACTAGATCTGGTCCGTATGTGTAGGAAACACAGTTCTTTTGTTCTGAGCACAACAACGTTTCCTGCTGTATTAGAGAATCTAGAAACAAGAGCGTGCTTCTTGCTCTGAAGCAGAGTGTGATCCATGGATGAGAACTATGCTGTGTGTTTCCCTTCAGAAATGGAGTTAAATCCCAGGCTCTGTGTCTTCCAACATTCAAAACTTCGTTTCAGGTAAAGGCAGTCACTTTTCAGCTCAAACGAACTACATCGTTCCTGAAGCTAAAACGTTTCTCATCTTAACTGACAAGCATTGGATGTTAGAGGACCAGTGCTTTGTCTCAGTTTCAGAAGCTGAGATGGACTAGATATGGTCCGTATGTGTAGGAAACACCGTTCATTTGTTCTCAGCAAACTCACGTTTCCTGCTGTCTTAGAGACTTAGAAAGCTAGAGCGTGCTTCTTGCCCTAAAGCAGAGTGTGATCAATGGATGAGAACTCTGCTGTGTGTTTCACTTCAGAAATGGAGTTAAATCCCAGGCTCTGAGTCTTCCTACAAACAAGACTTCGTTTCAGGTAAGGGCAGTTTCTTTACAGCTCAAACGAACTACAACCTTCGAGAAGCTCACACGTTTCTCATCTTAAATGACAAGCATTGGATGCTGGAGGACCTGTGCTTTTTATCAATTTCAGAGGCAGAGTTGGACTCGATATGGTCCGAATGTGTAAGAAACACCGTTCTTTTGTTCTCAGCACACTCACATTTGCTGCTGTATTAGAGAATCTATTAAGCAAGAGCTTGCTTTTTGCTCTAAAGCAGAGTGTGATCCATGGAAGAGAACTCTGCTGTGTGTTTCCCTTCAGAAATGGAGTTAAATGCCAGGCTCAGAGTCTATCTACAAGCAAGACTTCGAATCAGGTAAGGGCAGTTACATTACAGCTCAAACGAACTACATCGTTCCCGAAGCTCACACGTTTCTCATCTTAAATGACAAGCATTGGATGCTGGAGGACCTGTGCTTTGTATCAATTTCAGAGGGAGAGTTGGACTAGATATGGTCCGTATGTGTAGGAAACACCATTCTTGTTTTCTCAGCACACTCATGTTTCCTGCTGTCTATGAGACTCTAGAAAGCAAGAGCATGCTTCTTGCTCTAAAGCAGAGTGTGATCTATATATGAGAACTCTGCTGTGTGTTTCATTTCAGGAATGGAGTAAAACCCCAGGCTCTGAGTCTTCCTACAAGCAACACTTCTTTTCAGGTAAGGGCAGTTACTTAACAGCTCAAAGGAACTACATCGTTCCCGAAGCTCACACGTTTCTCATCTTAACTGACAAGCATTGGTTGCTGGAGGACCTGTGCTTTGTATGAGTTTCAGAAGCAGAGTTGGAATAGATATGGTCCATATGTGTAGGAAACACCGTTCTTTTGTTCTCAGCACACTCGTTTCCTGCAGTCTTAGGGACTCTAGAAAGCTAGAGCGTGCTTCTTGCTCTAAAGCAGAGTGTGATCAATGGATGAGAACTCTGCTGTGTGTTTCACTTCAGAAATGGAGGTAAATCCCAGGCTCTGAGTCTTCCTACAAACAAGACTTCGTTTCAGGTAAGGGCATTTACTTTACAGCTCAAATGAACTACATTGTTCACGAAGCTAATACGTTTATCATCTTAGCTGTCAAGCATTGGATGTTAGAGGACCAGTGCTTTGTTTCAGTTTCACAAGCAGAGTTGGACTAGATCTGGTCCGTATGTGTAGGAAACACAGTTCTTTTGTTCTGAGCACAACAACGTTTCCTGCTGTATTAGAGAATCTAGAAACAAGAGCGTGCTTCTTGCTCTGAAGCAGAGTGTGATCCATGGATGAGAACTATGCTGTGTGTTTCCCTTCAGAAATGGAGTTAAATCCCAGGCTCTGTGTCTTCCAACATTCCAAACTTCGTTTCAGGTAAAGGCAGTCACTTTTCAGCTCAAACGAACTACATCGTTCATGAAGCTAAAACGTTTCTCATCTTAACTGACAAGCATTGCATGTTAGAGGACCAGTGCTTTGTCTCAGTTTCAGAAGCAGAGATGGACTAGATATGGTCCGTATGTGTAGGAAACACCGTTCTTTTGTTCTCAGCAAACTCACGTTTCCTGCTGTCTTAGAGACTTTAGAAAGCTAGAGCGTGCTTCTTGCTCTAAAGCAGAGTGTGATCAATGGATGAGAACTCTGCTGTGTGTTTCACTTCAGAAATGGAGTTAAATCCCAGGCTCTGAGTCTTCCTACAAACAAGACTTCGTTTCAGGTAAGGGCAGTTTCTTTACAGCTCAAACGAACTACATCCTTCGAGAAGCTCACACGTTTCTCATCTTAAATGACAAGCATTGGATGCTGGAGGACCTGTGCTTTGTATCAATTTCAGAGGCAGAGTTGGACTCGATATGGTCCGAATGTGTAAGAAACACCGTTCTTTTGTTCTCAGCACACTCACATTTGCTGCTGTATTAGAGAATCTATTAAGCAAGAGCTTGCTTTTTGCTCTAAAGCAGAGTGTGATCCATGGAAGAGAACTCTGCTGTGTGTTTCCCTTCAGAAATGGAGTTAAATGCCAGGCTCTGAGTCTACCTACAAGCAAGACTTCGAATCAGGTAAGGGCAGTTACATTACAGCTCAAACGAACTACATCTTTCCCGAAGCTCACACGTTTCTCATCTTAAATGACAAGCATTGGATGCTGGAGGACCTGTGCTTTGTATCAATTTCAGAGGCAGAGTTGGACTAGATATGGTCCGTATGTGTAGGAAACACCATTCTTGTGTTCTCAGCACACTCATGTTTCCTGCTGTCTTAGAGACTCTAGAAAGCAAGAGCATGCTTCTTGCTCTAAAGCAGAGTGTGATCTATATATGAGAACTCTGCTGTGTGTTTCATTTCAGGAATGGAGTAAAACCCCAGGCTCTGAGTCTTCCTACAAGCAACACTTCTTTTCAGGTAAGGGCAGTTACTTAACAGCTCAAAGGAACTACATCGTTCCCGAAGCTCACACGTTTCTCATCTTAACTGACAAGCATTGGATGCTGGAGGACCTGTGCTTTGTATGAGTTTCAGAAGCAGAGTTGGAATAGATATGGTCCTTATGTGTAGGAAACACCGTTCTTTTGTTCTCAGCACCCTCGTTTCCTGCAGTCTTAGGGACTCTAGAAAGCTAGAGCGTGCTTCTTGCTCTAAAGCAGTTTGTGATCAATGGATGAGAACTCTGCTGTGTGTTTCACTTAAGAAATGGAGTTAAATCCCAGGCTCTGAGTCT
Source organism: Onychomys leucogaster (assembly GCA_949786385.1). NCBI lineage: Eukaryota > Metazoa > Chordata > Mammalia > Rodentia > Cricetidae > Onychomys > Onychomys leucogaster. The sequence goes on along the minus strand of CATKUP010000132.1, from coordinate 317,590 downwards.
TCCTACAAACAAGACTTCGTTTCAGGTAAGGGCAGTTTCTTTACAGCTCAAACGAACTACATCCTTCCAGAAGCTCACACGTTTCTCGTCTTAAATGACAAGCATTGGAAGCTGGAGGACCTGTGCTTTGTATCAATTTCAGAGGGAGAGTTGGACTAGATATGGTCCGTATGTGTAGGAAACACCATTCTTGTGTTCTCAGCACACTCATGTTTCCTGCTGTCTTAGAGACTTTAGAAAGCTAGAGCGTGCTTCTTGCTCTAAAGCAGAGTGTGATCAATGGATGAGAACTCTGCTGTGTGTTTCACTTCAGAAATGGAGGTAAATCCCAGGCTCTGAGTCTTCCTACAAACAAGACTTCGTTTCAGGTAAGGGCATTTACTTTACAGCTCAAATGAACTACATTGTTCACGAAGCTAATACGTTTATCATCTTAGTTGTCAAGCATTGGATGTTAGAGGACCAGTGCTTTGTTTCAGTTTCACAAGCAGAGTTGGACTAGATCTGGTCCGTATGTGTAGGAAACACAGTTCTTTTGTTCTGAGCACAACAACGTTTCCTGCTGTATTAGAGAATCTAGAAACAAGAGCGTGCTTCTTGCTCTGAAGCAGAGTGTGATCCATGGAAGAGAACTCTGCTGTGTGTTTCCCTTCAGAAATGGAGTTAAATGCCAGGCTCTGAGTCTACCTACAAGCAAGACTTCGAATCAGGTAAGGGCAGTTACATTACAGCTCAAACGAACTACATCGTTCCCGAAGCTCACACGTTTCTCATCTTAAATGACAAGCATTGGATGCTGGAGGACCTGTGCTTTGTATCAATTTCAGAGGGAGAGTTGGACTAGATATGGTCCGTATGTGTAGGAAACACCATTCTTGTGTTCTCAGCACACTCATGTTTCCTGCTGTCTTAGAGACTCTAGAAAGCAAGAGCATGCTTCTTGCTCTAAAGCAGAGTGTGATCTATATATGAGAACTCTGCTGTGTGTTTCATTTCAGGAATGGAGTAAAACCCCAGGCTCTGAGTCTTCCTACAAGCAACACTTCTTTTCAGGTAAGGGCAGTTACTTAACAGCTCAAAGGAACTACATCGTTCCCGAAGCTCACACGTTTCTCATCTTAACTGACAAGCATTGGTGGCTGGAGGACCTGTGCTTTGTATGAGTTTCAGAAGCAGAGTTGGAATAGATATGGTCCATATGTGTAGGAAACACCGTTCTTTTGTTCTCAGCACACTCGTTTCCTGCAGTCTTAGGGACTCTAGAAAGCTAGAGCGTGCTTCTTGCTCTAAAGCAGTTTGTGATCAATGGATGAGAACTCTGCTGTGTGTTTCACTTCAGAAATGGAGGTAAATCCCAGGCTCTGAGTCTTCCTACAAACAAGACTTTGTTTCAGGTAAGGGCATTTACTTTACAGCTCAAATGAACTACATTGTTCACGAAGCTAATACGTTTATCATCTTAGCTGTCAAGCACTGGATGTTAGAGGACCAGTGCTTTGTTTCAGTTTCACAAGCAGAGTTGGACTAGATCTGGTCCGTATGTGTAGGAAACACAGTTCTTTTGTTCTGAGCACAACAACGTTTCCTGCTGTATTAGAGAATCTAGAAACAAGAGCGTGCTTCTTGCTCTGAAGCAGAGTGTGATCCATGGATGAGAACTATGCTGTGTGTTTCCCTTCAGAAATGGAGTTAAATCCCAGGCTCTGTGTCTTCCAACATTCAAAACTTCGTTTCAGGTAAAGGCAGTCACTTTTCAGCTCAAACGAACTACATCGTTCCTGAAGCTAAAACGTTTCTCATCTTAACTGACAAGCATTGGATGTTAGAGGACCAGTGCTTTGTCTCAGTTTCAGAAGCTGAGATGGACTAGATATGGTCCGTATGTGTAGGAAACACCGTTCATTTGTTCTCAGCAAACTCACGTTTCCTGCTGTCTTAGAGACTTAGAAAGCTAGAGCGTGCTTCTTGCCCTAAAGCAGAGTGTGATCAATGGATGAGAACTCTGCTGTGTGTTTCACTTCAGAAATGGAGTTAAATCCCAGGCTCTGAGTCTTCCTACAAACAAGACTTCGTTTCAGGTAAGGGCAGTTTCTTTACAGCTCAAACGAACTACAACCTTCGAGAAGCTCACACGTTTCTCATCTTAAATGACAAGCATTGGATGCTGGAGGACCTGTGCTTTTTATCAATTTCAGAGGCAGAGTTGGACTCGATATGGTCCGAATGTGTAAGAAACACCGTTCTTTTGTTCTCAGCACACTCACATTTGCTGCTGTATTAGAGAATCTATTAAGCAAGAGCTTGCTTTTTGCTCTAAAGCAGAGTGTGATCCATGGAAGAGAACTCTGCTGTGTGTTTCCCTTCAGAAATGGAGTTAAATGCCAGGCTCTGAGTCTACCTACAAGCAAGACTTCGAATCAGGTAAGGGCAGTTACATTACAGCTCAAACGAACTACATCGTTCCCGAAGCTCACACGTTTCTCATCTTAAATGACAAGCATTGGATGCTGGAGGACCTGTGCTTTGTATCAATTTCAGAGGGAGAGTTGGACTAGATATGGTCCGTATGTGTAGGAAACACCATTCTTGTTTTCTCAGCACACTCATGTTTCCTGCTGTCTATGAGACTCTAGAAAGCAAGAGCATGCTTCTTGCTCTAAAGCAGAGTGTGATCTATATATGAGAACTCTGCTGTGTGTTTCATTTCAGGAATGGAGTAAAACCCCAGGCTCTGAGTCTTCCTACAAGCAACACTTCTTTTCAGGTAAGGGCAGTTACTTAACAGCTCAAAGGAACTACATCGTTCCCGAAGCTCACACGTTTCTCATCTTAACTGACAAGCATTGGTTGCTGGAGGACCTGTGCTTTGTATGAGTTTCAGAAGCAGAGTTGGAATAGATATGGTCCATATGTGTAGGAAACACCGTTCTTTTGTTCTCAGCACACTCGTTTCCTGCAGTCTTAGGGACTCTAGAAAGCTAGAGCGTGCTTCTTGCTCTAAAGCAGAGTGTGATCAATGGATGAGAACTCTGCTGTGTGTTTCACTTCAGAAATGGAGGTAAATCCCAGGCTCTGAGTCTTCCTACAAACAAGACTTCGTTTCAGGTAAGGGCATTTACTTTACAGCTCAAATGAACTACATTGTTCACGAAGCTAATACGTTTATCATCTTAGCTGTCAAGCATTGGATGTTAGAGGACCAGTGCTTTGTTTCAGTTTCACAAGCAGAGTTGGACTAGATCTGGTCCGTATGTGTAGGAAACACAGTTCTTTTGTTCTGAGCACAACAACGTTTCCTGCTGTATTAGAGAATCTAGAAACAAGAGCGTGCTTCTTGCTCTGAAGCAGAGTGTGATCCATGGATGAGAACTATGCTGTGTGTTTCCCTTCAGAAATGGAGTTAAATCCCAGGCTCTGTGTCTTCCAACATTCCAAACTTCGTTTCAGGTAAAGGCAGTCACTTTTCAGCTCAAACGAACTACATCGTTCATGAAGCTAAAACGTTTCTCATCTTAACTGACAAGCATTGCATGTTAGAGGACCAGTGCTTTGTCTCAGTTTCAGAAGCAGAGATGGACTAGATATGGTCCGTATGTGTAGGAAACACCGTTCTTTTGTTCTCAGCAAACTCACGTTTCCTGCTGTCTTAGAGACTTTAGAAAGCTAGAGCGTGCTTCTTGCTCTAAAGCAGAGTGTGATCAATGGATGAGAACTCTGCTGTGTGTTTCACTTCAGAAATGGAGTTAAATCCCAGGCTCTGAGTCTTCCTACAAACAAGACTTCGTTTCAGGTAAGGGCAGTTTCTTTACAGCTCAAACGAACTACATCCTTCGAGAAGCTCACACGTTTCTCATCTTAAATGACAAGCATTGGATGCTGGAGGACCTGTGCTTTGTATCAATTTCAGAGGCAGAGTTGGACTCGATATGGTCCGAATGTGTAAGAAACACCGTTCTTTTGTTCTCAGCACACTCACATTTGCTGCTGTATTAGAGAATCTATTAAGCAAGAGCTTGCTTTTTGCTCTAAAGCAGAGTGTGATCCATGGAAGAGAACTCTGCTGTGTGTTTCCCTTCAGAAATGGAGTTAAATGCCAGGCTCTGAGTCTACCTACAAGCAAGACTTCGAATCAGGTAAGGGCAGTTACATTACAGCTCAAACGAACTACATCTTTCCCGAAGCTCACACGTTTCTCATCTTAAATGACAAGCATTGGATGCTGGAGGACCTGTGCTTTGTATCAATTTCAGAGGCAGAGTTGGACTAGATATGGTCCGTATGTGTAGGAAACACCATTCTTGTGTTCTCAGCACACTCATGTTTCCTGCTGTCTTAGAGACTCTAGAAAGCAAGAGCATGCTTCTTGCTCTAAAGCAGAGTGTGATCTATATATGAGAACTCTGCTGTGTGTTTCATTTCAGGAATGGAGTAAAACCCCAGGCTCTGAGTCTTCCTACAAGCAACACTTCTTTTCAGGTAAGGGCAGTTACTTAACAGCTCAAAGGAACTACATCGTTCCCGAAGCTCACACGTTTCTCATCTTAACTGACAAGCATTGGATGCTGGAGGACCTGTGCTTTGTATGAGTTTCAGAAGCAGAGTTGGAATAGATATGGTCCTTATGTGTAGGAAACACCGTTCTTTTGTTCTCAGCACCCTCGTTTCCTGCAGTCTTAGGGACTCTAGAAAGCTAGAGCGTGCTTCTTGCTCTAAAGCAGTTTGTGATCAATGGATGAGAACTCTGCTGTGTGTTTCACTTAAGAAATGGAGTTAAATCCCAGGGTCTGAGTCTTCCTACAAACAAGACTTCGTTTCAGGTAAGGGCAGTTTCTTTACAGCTCAAACGAACTACATCCTTCCAGAAGCTCACACGTTTCTCGTCTTAAATGACAAGCATTGGAAGCTGGAGGACCTGTGCTTTGTATCAATTTCAGAGGGAGAGTTGGACTAGATATGGTCCGTATGTGTAGGAAACACCATTCTTGTGTTCTCAGCACACTCATGTTTCCTGCTGTCTTAGAGACTTTAGAAAGCTAGAGCGTGCTTCTTGCTCTAAAGCAGAGTGTGATCAATGGATGAGAACTCTGCTGTGTGTTTCACTTCAGAAATGGAGGTAAATCCCAGGCTCTGAGTCTTCCTACAAACAAGACTTCGTTTCAGGTAAGGGCATTTACTTTACAGCTCAAATGAACTACATTGTTCACGAAGCTAATACGTTTATCATCTTAGTTGTCAAGCATTGGATGTTAGAGGACCAGTGCTTTGTTTCAGTTTCACAAGCAGAGTTGGACTAGATCTGGTCCGTATGTGTAGGAAACACAGTTCTTTTGTTCTGAGCACAACAACGTTTCCTGCTGTATTAGAGAATCTAGAAACAAGAGCGTGCTTCTTGCTCTGAAGCAGAGTGTGATCCATGGATGAGAACTATGCTGTGTGTTTCCCTTCAGAAATGGAGTTAAATCCCAGGCTCTGTGTCTTCCAACATTCAAAACTTCGTTTCAGGTAAAGGCAGTCACTTTTCAGCTCAAACGAACTACATCGTTCATGAAGCTAAAACGTTTCTCATCTTAACTGACAAGCATTGCATGTTAGAGGACCAGTGCTTTGTCTCAGTTTCAGAAGCAGAGATGGACTAGATATGGTCCGTATGTGTAGGAAACACCGTTCTTTTGTTCTCAGCAAACTCACGTTTCCTGCTGTCTTAGAGACTTTAGAAAGCTAGAGCGTGCTTCTTGCTCTAAAGCAGAGTGTGATCAATGGATGAGAACTCTGCTGTGTGTTTCACTTCAGAAATGGAGTTAAATCCCAGGCTCTGAGTCTTCCTACAAACAAGACTTCGTTTCAGGTAAGGGCAGTTTCTTTACAGCTCAAACGAACTACATCCTTCGAGAAGCTCACACGTTTCTCATCTTAAATGACAAGCATTGGATGCTGGAGGACCTGTGCTTTGTATCAATTTCAGAGGCAGAGTTGGACTCGATATGGTCCGAATGTGTAAGAAACACCGTTCTTTTGTTCTCAGCACACTCACATTTGCTGCTGTATTAGAGAATCTATTAAGCAAGAGCTTGCTTTTTGCTCTAAAGCAGAGTGTGATCCATGGAAGAGAACTCTGCTGTGTGTTTCCCTTCAGAAATGGAGTTAAATGCCAGGCTCTGAGTCTACCTACAAGCAAGACTTCGAATCAGGTAAGGGCAGTTACATTACAGCTCAAACGAACTACATCTTTCCCGAAGCTCACACGTTTCTCATCTTAAATGACAAGCATTGGATGCTGGAGGACCTGTGCTTTGTATCAATTTCAGAGGGAGAGTTGGACTAGATATGGTCCGTATGTGTAGGAAACACCATTCTTGTGTTCTCAGCACACTCATGTTTCCTGCTGTCTTAGAGACTCTAGAAAGCAAGAGCATGCTTCTTGCTCTAAAGCAGAGTGTGATCTATATATGAGAACTCTGCTGTGTGTTTCATTTCAGGAATGGAGTAAAACCCCAGGCTCTGAGTCTTCCTACAAGCAACACTTCTTTTCAGGTAAGGGCAGTTACTTAACAGCTCAAAGGAACTACATCGTTCCCGAAGCTCACACGTTTCTCATCTTAACTGACAAGCATTGGATGCTGGAGGACCTGTGCTTTGTATGAGTTTCAGAAGCAGAGTTGGAATAGATATGGTCCATATGTGTAGGAAACACCGTTCTTTTGTTCTCAGCACCCTCGTTTCCTGCAGTCTTAGGGACTCTAGAAAGCTAGAGCGTGCTTCTTGCTCTAAAGCAGTTTGTGATCAATGGATGAGAACTCTGCTGTGTGTTTCACTTCAGAAATGGAGGTAAATCCCAGGCTCTGAGTCTTCCTACAAACAAGACTTCATTTCAGGTAAGGGCATTTACTTTACAGCTCAAATGAACTACATTGTTCACGAAGCTAATACGTTTATCATCTTAGCTGTCAAGCATTGGACGTTAGAGGACCAGTGCTTTGTTTCAGTTTCACAAGCAGAGTTGGACTAGATCTGGTCCGTATGTGTAGGAAACACAGTTCTTTTGTTCTGAGCACAACAACGTTTCCTGCTGTATTAGAGAATCTAGAAACAAGAGCGTGCTTCTTGCTCTGAAGCAGAGTGTGATCCATGGATGAGAACTATGCTGTGTGTTTCCCTTCAGAAATGGAGTTAAATCCCAGGCTCTGTGTCTTCCAACATTCAAAACTTCGTTTCAGGTAAAGGCAGTCACTTTTCAGCTCAAACAAACTACATCGTTCATGAAGCTAAAACGTTTCTCATCTTAACTGACAAGCATTGCATGTTAGAGGACCAGTGCTTTGTCTCAGTTTCAGAAGCAGAGATGGACTAGATATGGTCCGTATGTGTAGGAAACACCGTTCTTTTGTTCTCAGCAAACTCACGTTTCCTGCTGTCTTAGAGACTTTAGAAAGCTAGAGCGTGCTTCTTGCTCTAAAGCAGAGTGTGATCAATGGATGAGAACTCTGCTGTGTGTTTCACTTCAGAAATGGAGTTAAATCCCAGGCTCTGAGTCTTCCTACAAACAAGACTTCGTTTCAGGTAAAGGCAGTTTCTTTACAGCTCAAACGAACTACAACCTTCGAGAAGCTCACACGTTTCTCATCTTAAATGACAATCATTGGATGCTGGAGGACCTGTGCTTTGTATCAATTTCAGAGGCAGAGTTGGACTCGATATGGTCCGAATGTGTAAGAAACACCGTTCTTTTGTTCTCAGCACACTCACATTTGCTGCTGTATTAGAGAATCTATTAAGCAAGAGCTTGCTTTTTGCTCTAAAGCAGAGTGTGATCCATGGAAGAGAACTCTGCTGTGTGTTTCCCTTCAGAAATGGAGTTAAATGCCAGGCTCTGAGTCTACCTACAAGCAAGACTTCGAATCAGGTAAGGGCAGTTACATTACAGCTCAAAGGAACTACATCGTTCCCGAAGCTCACACGTTTCTCATCTTAACTGACAAGCATTGGTTGCTGGAGGACCTGTGCTTTGTATCAATTTCAGAGGGAGAGTTGGACTAGATATGGTCCGTATGTGTAGGAAACACCATTCTTGTGTTCTCAGCACACTCATGTTTCCTGCTGTCTTAGAGACTCTAGAAAGCAAGAGCATGCTACTTGCTCTAAAGCAGAGTGTGATATATATATGAGAACTCTGCTGTGTGTTTCATTTCAGGAATGGAGTAAAACCCCAGGCTCTGAGTCTTCCTACAAGCAACACTTCTTTTCAGGTAAGGGCAGGTACTTAACAGCTCAAAGGAACTATATCGTTCCCGAAGCTCACACGTTTCTCATCTTAACTAACAAGCATTGGATGCTGGAGGACCTGTGCTTTGTATGAGTTTCAGAAGCAGAGTTGGAATAGATATGGTCCTTATGTGTAGGAAACACCGTTCTTTTGTTCTCAGCACCCTCGTTTCCTGCAGTCTTAGGGACTCTAGAAAGCTAGAGCGTGCTTCTTGCTCTAAAGCAGTTTGTGATCAATGGATGAGAACTCTGCTGTGTGTTTCACTTCAGAAATGGAGGTAAATCCCAGGCTCTGAGTCTTCCTACAAACAAGACTTCATTTCAGGTAAGGGCATTTACTTTACAGCTCAAATGAACTACATTGTTCACGAAGCTAATACGTTTATCATCTTAGCTGTCAAGCATTGGACGTTAGAGGACCAGTGCTTTGTTTCAGTTTCACAAGCAGAGTTGGACTAGATCTGGTCCGTATGTGTAGGAAACACAGTTCTTTTGTTCTGAGCACAACAACGTTTCCTGCTGTATTAGAGAATCTAGAAACAAGAGCGTGCTTCTTGCTCTGAAGCAGAGTGTGATCCATGGATGAGAACTATGCTGTGTGTTTCCCTTCAGAAATGGAGTTAAATCCCAGGCTCTGTGTCTTCCAACATTCAAAACTTCGTTTCAGGTAAAGGCAGTCACTTTTCAGCTCAAACAAACTACATCGTTCATGAAGCTAAAACGTTTCTAATCTTAACTGACAAGCATTGCATGTTAGAGGACCAGTGCTTTGTCTCAGTTTCAGAAGCAGAGATGGACTAGATATGGTCCGTATGTGTAGGAAACACCGTTCTTTTGTTCTCAGCAAACTCACGTTTCCTGCTGTCTTATAGACTTTAGAAAGTTAGAGCGTGCTTCTTGCTCTAAAGCAGAGTGTGATCAATGGATGAGAACTCTGCTGTGTGTTTCACTTCAGAAATGGAGTTAAATCCCAGGCTCTGAGTCTTCCTACAAACAAGACTTCGTTTCAGGTAAGGGCAGTTTCTTTACAGCTCAAACGAACTACAACCTTCGAGAAGCTCACACGTTTCTCATCTTAAATGACAATCATTGGATGCTGGAGGACCTGTGCTTTGTATCAATTTCAGAGGCAGAGTTGGACTCGATATGGTCCGAATGTGTAAGAAACACCGTTCTTTTGTTCTCAGCACACTCACATTTGCTGCTGTATTAGAGAATCTATTAAGCAAGAGCTTGCTTTTTGCTCTAAAGCAGAGTGTGATCCATGGAAGAGAACTCTGCTGTGTGTTTCCCTTCAGAAATGGAGTTAAATGCCAGGCTCTGAGTCTACCTACAAGCAAGACTTCGAATCAGGTAAGGGCAGTTACATTACACCTCAAACGAACTACATCGTTCCCGAAGCTCACACGTTTCTCATCTTAAATGACAAGCATTGGATGCTGGAGGACCTGTGCTTTGTATCAATTTCAGAGGGAGAGTTGGACTAGATATGGTCCGTATGTGTAGGAAACACCATTCTTGTGTTCTCAGCACACTCATGTTTCCTGCTGTCTTAGAGACTCTAGAAAGCAAGAGCATGCTTCTTGCTCTAAAGCAGAGTGTGATCTATATATGAGAACTCTGCTGTGTGTTTCATTTCAGGAATGGAGTAAAACCCCAGGCTCTGAGTCTTCCTACAAGCAACACTTCTTTTCAGGTAAGGGCAGGTACTTAACAGCTCAAAGGAACTACATCGTTCCCGAAGCTCATACGTTTCTCATCTTAACTGACAAGCATTGGATGCTTGAGGACCTGTGCTTTGTATGAGTTTCAGAAGCAGAGTTGGAATAGATATGGTCCTTATGTGTAGGAAACACCGTTCTTTTGTTCTCAGCACCCTCGTTTCCTGCAGTCTTAGGGACTCTAGAAAGCTAGAGCGTGCTTCTTGCTCTAAAGCAGTTTGTGATCAATGGATGAGAACTGTGCTGTGTGTTTCACTTCAGAAATGGAGGTAAATCCCAGGCTCTGAGTCTTCCTACAAACAAGACTTCATTTCAGGTAAGGGCATTTACTTTACAGCTCAAATGAACTACATTGTTCATGAAGCTAATACGTTTATCATCTTAGCTGTCAAGCATTGGACGTTAGAGGACCAGTGCTTTGTTTCAGTTTCACAAGCAGAGTTGGACTAGATCTGGTCCGTATGTGTAGGAAACACAGTTCTTTTGTTCTGAGCACAACAACGTTTCCTGCTGTATTAGAGAATCTAGAAACAAGAGCGTGCTTCTTGCTCTGAAGCAGAGTGTGATCCATGGATGAGAACTATGCTGTGTGTTTCCCTTCAGAAATGGAGTTAAATCCCAGGCTCTGTGTCTTCCAACATTCAAAACTTCGTTTCAGGTAAAGGCAGTCACTTTTCAGCTCAAACGAACTACATCGTTCATGAAGCTAAAACGTTTCTCATCTTAACTGACAAGCATTGGATGTTAGAGGACCAGTGCTTTGTCTCAGTTTCAGAAGCAGAGATGGACTAGATATGGTCCGTATGTGTAGGAAACTCCGTTCATTTGTTCTCAGCAAACTCACGTTTCCTGCTGTCTTAGAGACTTTAGAAAGCTAGAGCGTGCTTCTTGCTCTAAAGCAGAGTGTGATCAATGGATGAGAACTCTGCTGTGTGTTTCACTTCAGAAATGGAGTTAAATCCCAGGCTCTGAGTCTTCCTACAAACAAGACTTCGTTTCAGGTAAGGGCAGTTTCTTTACAGCTCAAACGAACTACATCCTTCGAGAAGCTCACACGTTTCTCATCTTAAATGACAAGCATTGGATGCTGGAGGACCTGTGCTTTGTATCAATTTCAGAGGCAGAGTTGGACTCGATATGGTCCGAATGTGTAAGAAACACCGTTCTTTTGTTCTCAGCACACTCACATTTGCTGCTGTATTAGAGAATCTATTAAGCAAGAGCTTGCTTTTTGCTCTAAAGCAGAGTGTGATCCATGGAAGAGAACTCTGCTGTGTGTTTCCCTTCAGAAATGGAGTTAAATGCCAGGCTCTGAGTCTACCTACAAGCAAGACTTCGAATCAGGTAAGGGCAGTTACATTACAGCTCAAAGGAACTACATCGTTCCCGAAGCTCACACGTTTCTCATCTTAACTGACAAGCATTGGTTGCTGGAGGACCTGTGCTTTGTATCAATTTCAGAGGGAGAGTTGGACTAGATATGGTCCGTATGTGTAGGAAACACCATTCTTGTGTTCTCAGCACACTCATGTTTCCTGCTGTCTTAGAGACTCTAGAAAGCAAGAGCATGCTACTTGCTCTAAAGCAGAGTGTGATATATATATGAGAACTCTGCTGTGTGTTTCATTTCAGGAATGGAGTAAAACCCCAGGCTCTGAGTCTTCCTACAAGCAACACTTCTTTTCAGGTAAGGGCAGGTACTTAACAGCTCAAAGGAACTATATCGTTCCCGAAGCTCACACGTTTCTCATCTTAACTAACAAGCATTGGATGCTGGAGGACCTGTGCTTTGTATGAGTTTCAGAAGCAGAGTTGGAATAGATATGGTCCTTATGTGTAGGAAACACCGTTCTTTTGTTCTCAGCACCCTCGTTTCCTGCAGTCTTAGGGACTCTAGAAAGCTAGAGCGTGCTTCTTGCTCTAAAGCAGTTTGTGATCAATGGATGAGAACTCTGCTGTGTGTTTCACTTCAGAAATGGAGGTAAATCCCAGGCTCTGAGTCTTCCTACAAACAAGACTTCATTTCAGGTAAGGGCATTTACTTTACAGCTCAAATGAACTACATTGTTCACGAAGCTAATACGTTTATCATCTTAGCTGTCAAGCATTGGACGTTAGAGGACCAGTGCTTTGTTTCAGTTTCACAAGCAGAGTTGGACTAGATCTGGTCCGTATGTGTAGGAAACACAGTTCTTTTGTTCTGAGCACAACAACGTTTCCTGCTGTATTAGAGAATCTAGAAACAAGAGCGTGCTTCTTGCTCTGAAGCAGAGTGTGATCCATGGATGAGAACTATGCTGTGTGTTTCCCTTCAGAAATGGAGTTAAATCCCAGGCTCTGTGTCTTCCAACATTCAAAACTTCGTTTCAGGTAAAGGCAGTCACTTTTCAGCTCAAACAAACTACATCGTTCATGAAGCTAAAACGTTTCTAATCTTAACTGACAAGCATTGCATGTTAGAGGACCAGTGCTTTGTCTCAGTTTCAGAAGCAGAGATGGACTAGATATGGTCCGTATGTGTAGGAAACACCGTTCTTTTGTTCTCAGCAAACTCACGTTTCCTGCTGTCTTATAGACTTTAGAAAGTTAGAGCGTGCTTCTTGCTCTAAAGCAGAGTGTGATCAATGGATGAGAACTCTGCTGTGTGTTTCACTTCAGAAATGGAGTTAAATCCCAGGCTCTGAGTCTTCCTACAAACAAGACTTCGTTTCAGGTAAGGGCAGTTTCTTTACAGCTCAAACGAACTACAACCTTCGAGAAGCTCACACGTTTCTCATCTTAAATGACAATCATTGGATGCTGGAGGACCTGTGCTTTGTATCAATTTCAGAGGCAGAGTTGGACTCGATATGGTCCGAATGTGTAAGAAACACCGTTCTTTTGTTCTCAGCACACTCACATTTGCTGCTGTATTAGAGAATCTATTAAGCAAGAGCTTGCTTTTTGCTCTAAAGCAGAGTGTGATCCATGGAAGAGAACTCTGCTGTGTGTTTCCCTTCAGAAATGGAGTTAAATGCCAGGCTCTGAGTCTACCTACAAGCAAGACTTCGAATCAGGTAAGGGCAGTTACATTACACCTCAAACGAACTACATCGTTCCCGAAGCTCACACGTTTCTCATCTTAAATGACAAGCATTGGATGCTGGAGGACCTGTGCTTTGTATCAATTTCAGAGGGAGAGTTGGACTAGATATGGTCCGTATGTGTAGGAAACACCATTCTTGTGTTCTCAGCACACTCATGTTTCCTGCTGTCTTAGAGACTCTAGAAAGCAAGAGCATGCTTCTTGCTCTAAAGCAGAGTGTGATCTATATATGAGAACTCTGCTGTGTGTTTCATTTCAGGAATGGAGTAAAACCCCAGGCTCTGAGTCTTCCTACAAGCAACACTTCTTTTCAGGTAAGGGCAGGTACTTAACAGCTCAAAGGAACTACATCGTTCCCGAAGCTCATACGTTTCTCATCTTAACTGACAAGCATTGGATGCTTGAGGACCTGTGCTTTGTATGAGTTTCAGAAGCAGAGTTGGAATAGATATGGTCCTTATGTGTAGGAAACACCGTTCTTTTGTTCTCAGCACCCTCGTTTCCTGCAGTCTTAGGGACTCTAGAAAGCTAGAGCGTGCTTCTTGCTCTAAAGCAGTTTGTGATCAATGGATGAGAACTGTGCTGTGTGTTTCACTTCAGAAATGGAGGTAAATCCCAGGCTCTGAGTCTTCCTACAAACAAGACTTCATTTCAGGTAAGGGCATTTACTTTACAGCTCAAATGAACTACATTGTTCATGAAGCTAATACGTTTATCATCTTAGCTGTCAAGCATTGGACGTTAGAGGACCAGTGCTTTGTTTCAGTTTCACAAGCAGAGTTGGACTAGATCTGGTCCGTATGTGTAGGAAACACAGTTCTTTTGTTCTGAGCACAACAACGTTTCCTGCTGTATTAGAGAATCTAGAAACAAGAGCGTGCTTCTTGCTCTGAAGCAGAGTGTGATCCATGGATGAGAACTATGCTGTGTGTTTCCCTTCAGAAATGGAGTTAAATCCCAGGCTCTGTGTCTTCCAACATTCAAAACTTCGTTTCAGGTAAAGGCAGTCACTTTTCAGCTCAAACGAACTACATCGTTCATGAAGCTAAAACGTTTCTCATCTTAACTGACAAGCATTGGATGTTAGAGGACCAGTGCTTTGTCTCAGTTTCAGAAGCAGAGATGGACTAGATATGGTCCGTATGTGTAGGAAACTCCGTTCATTTGTTCTCAGCAAACTCACGTTTCCTGCTGTCTTAGAGACTTTAGAAAGCTAGAGCGTGCTTCTTGCTCTAAAGCAGAGTGTGATCAATGGATGAGAACTCTGCTGTGTGTTTCACTTCAGAAATGGAGTTAAATCCCAGGCTCTGAGTCTTCCTACAAACAAGACTTCGTTTCAGGTAAGGGCAGTTTCTTTACAGCTCAAACGAACTACATCCTTCGAGAAGCTCACACGTTTCTCATCTTAAATGACAAGCATTGGATGCTGGAGGACCTGTGCTTTGTATCAATTTCAGAGGCAGAGTTGGACTCGATATGGTCCGAATGTGTAAGAAACACCGTTCTTTTGTTCTCAGCACACTCACATTTGCTGCTGTATTAGAGAATCTATTAAGCAAGAGCTTGCTTTTTGCTCTAAAGCAGAGTGTGATCCATGGAAGAGAACTCTGCTGTGTGTTTCCCTTCAGAAATGGAGTTAAATGCCAGGCTCTGAGTCTACCTACAAGCAAGACTTCGAATCAGGTAAGGGCAGTTACATTACAGCTCAAACGAACTACATCGTTCCCGAAGCTCACACGTTTCTCATCTTAAATGACAAGCATTGGATGCTGGAGGACCTGTGCTTTGTATCAATTTCAGAGGGAGAGTTGGACTAGATATGGTCCGTATGTGTAGGAAACACCATTCTTTTGTTCTCAGCACACTCATGTTTCCTGCTGTCTTAGAGACTCTAGAAAGCAAGAGCATGCTTCTTGCTCTAAAGCAGAGTGTGATCTATATATGAGAACTCTGCTGTGTGTTTCATTTCAGGAATGGAGTAAAACCCCAGGCTCTGAGTCTTCCTACAAGCAACACTTCTTTTCAGGTAAGGGCAGTTACTTAACATCTCAAAGGAACTACATCGTTCCCGAAGCTCACACGTTTCTAATCTTAACTGACAAGCATTGGTTGCTGGAGGACCTGTGCTTTGTATGAGTTTCAGAAGCAGAGTTGGAATAGATATGGTCCATATGTGTAGGAAACACCGTTCTTTTGTTCTCAGCACACTCGTTTCCTGCAGTCTTAGGGACGCTAGAAAGCTAGAGCGTGCTTCTTGCTCTAAAGCAGAGTGTGATCAATGGAAGAGAACTCTGCAGTGTGTTTCACTTCAGAAATGGAGGTAAATCCCAGGCTCTGAGTCTTCCTACAAACAAGACTTTGTTGCAGGTAAGGGCATTTACTTTACAGCTCAAATGAACTACATTGTTCACGAAGCTAACACGTTTATCATCTTAGCTGTCAAGCACTGGATGTTAGAGGACCAGTGCTTTGTTTCAGTTTCACAAGCAGAGTTGGACTAGATCTGGTCCGTATGTGTAGGAAACACAGTTCTTTTGTTCTGAGCACAACAACGTTTCCTGCTGTATTAGAGAATCTAGAAACAAGAGCGTGCTTCTTGCTCTGAAGCAGAGTGTGATCCATGGATGAGAACTATGCTGTGTGTTTCCCTTCAGAAATGGAGTTAAATCCCAGGCTCTGTGTCTTCCAACATTCAAAACTTCGTTTCAGGTAAAGGCAGTCACTTTTCAGCTCAAACGAACTACATCGTTCATGAAGCTAAAACGTTTCTCATCTTAACTGACAAGCATTGGATGTTAGAGGACCAGTGCTTTGTCTCAGTTTCAGAAGCTGAGATGGACTAGATATGGTCCGTATGTGTAGGAAACACCGTTCATTTGTTCTCAGCAAACTCACGTTTCCTGCTGTCTTAGAGACTTTAGAAAGCTAGAGCGTGCTTCTTGCTCTAAAGCAGAGTGTGATCAATGGATGAGAACTCTGCTGTGTGTTTCACTTCAGAAATGGAGTTAAATCCCAGGCTTTGAGTCTTCCTACAAACAATACTTCGTTTCAGGTAAGGGCAGTTTCTTTACAGCTCAAACGAACTACAACCTTCGAGAAGCTCACACGTTTCTCATCTTAAATGACAAGCATTGGATGCTGGAGGACCTGTGCTTTGTATCAATTTCAGAGGCAGAGTTGGACTCGATATGGTCCGAATGTGTAAGAAACACCGTTCTTTTGTTCTCAGCACACTCACATTTGCTGCTGTATTAGAGAATCTATTAAGCAAGAGCTTGCTTTTTGCTCTAAAGCAGATTGTGATCCATGGAAGAGAACTCTGCTGTGTGTTTCCCTTCAGAAATGGAGTTAAATGCCAGGCTCTGAGTCTACCTACAAGCAAGACTTCGAATCAGGTAAGGGCAGTTACATTACAGCTCAAAGGAACTACATCGTTCCCGAAGCTCACACGTTTCTCATCTTAACTGACAAGCATTGGTTGCTGGAGGACCTGTGCTTTGTATCAATTTCAGAGGGAGAGTTGGACTAGATATGGTCCGTATGTGTAGGAAACACCATTCTTGTGTTCTCAGCACACTCATGTTTCCTGCTGTCTTAGAGACTCTAGAAAGCAAGAGCATGCTACTTGCTCTAAAGCAGAGTGTGATCTATATATGAGAACTCTGCTGTGTGTTTTATTTCAGGAATGGTGTAAAACCCCAGGCTCTGAGTCTTCCTACAAGCAACACTTCTTTTCAGGTAAGGGCAGTTACTTAACAGCTCAAAGGAACTACATCGTTCCCGAAGCTCACACGTTTCTCATCTTAACTGACAAGCATTGGTTGCTGGAGGACCTGTGCTTTGTATGAGTTTCAGAAGCAGAGTTGGAATAGATATGGTCCATATGTGTAGGAAACACCGTTCTTTTGTTCTCAGCACACTCGTTTCCTGCAGTCTTAGGGACTCTAGAAAGCTAGAGCGTGCTTCTTGCTCTAAAGCAGAGTGTGATCAATGGATGAGAACTCTGCTGTGTGTTTCACTTCAGAAATGGAGGTAAATCCCAGGCTCTGAGTCTTCCTACAAACAAGACTTCGTTTCAGGTAAGGGCATTTACTTTACAGCTCAAATGAACTACATTGTTCACGAAGCTAATACGTTTATCATCTTAGCTGTCAAGCATTGGATGTTAGAGGACCAGTGCTTTGTTTCAGTTTCACAAGCAGAGTTGGACTAGATCTGGTCCGTATGTGTAGGAAACACAGTTCTTTTGTTCTGAGCACAACAACGTTTCCTGCTGTATTAGAGAATCTAGATACAAGAGCATGCTTCTTGCTCTGACGCAGAGTGTGATCCATGGATGAGAACTATGCTGTGTGTTTCCCTTCAGAAATGGAGTTAAATCCCAGGCTCTGTGTCTTCCAACATTCAAAACTTCGTTTCAGGTAAAGGCAGTCACTTTTCAGCTCAAACGAACTACATCGTTCATGAAGCTAAAACGTTTCTCATCTTAACTGACAAGCATTGCATGTTAGAGGACCAGTGCTTTGTCTCAGTTTCAGAAGCAGAGATGGACTAGATATGGTCCGTATGTGTAGGAAACACCGTTCTTTTGTTCTCAGCAAACTCACGTTTCCTGCTGTCTTAGAGACTTTAGAAAGCTAGAGCGTGCTTCTTGCTCTAAAGCAGAGTGTGATCAATGGATGAGAACTCTGCTGTGTGTTTCACTTCAGAAATGGAGTTAAATCCCAGGCTCTGAGTCTTCCTACAAACAAGACTTCGTTTCAGGTAAGGGCAGTTTCTTTACAGCTCAAACGAACTACATCCTTCGAGAAGCTCACACGTTTCTCATCTTAAATGACAAGCATTGGATGCTGGAGGACCTGTGCTTTGTATCAATTTCAGAGGCAGAGTTGGACTTGATATGGTCCGAATGTGTAAGAAACACCGTTCTTTTGTTCTCAGCACACTCACATTTGCTGCTGTATTAGAGAATCTATTAAGCAAGAGCTTGCTTTTTGCTCTAAAGCAGAGTGTGATCCATGGAAGAGAACTCTGCTGTGTGTTTCCCTTCAGAAATGGAGTTAAATGCCAGGCTCTGAGTCTACCTACAAGCAAGACTTCGAATCAGGTAAGGGCAGTTACATTACAGCTCAAACGAACTACATCTTTCCCGAAGCTCACACGTTTCTCATCTTAAATGACAAGCATTGGATGCTGGAGGACCTGTGCTTTGTATCAATTTCAGAGGGAGAGTTGGACTAGATATGGTCCGTATGTGTAGGAAACACCATTCATGTGTTCTCAGCACACTCATGTTTCCTGCTGTCTTAGAGACTCTAGAAAGCAAGAGCATGCTTCTTGCTCTAAAGCAGAGTGTGATCTATATATGAGAACTCTGCTGTGTGTTTCATTTCAGGAATGGAGTAAAACCCCAGGCTCTGAGTCTTCCTACAAGCAACACTTCTTTTCAGGTAAGGGCAGTTACTTAACAGCTCAAAGGAACTACATCGTTCCCGAAGCTCACACGTTTCTCATCTTAACTGACAAGCATTGGTTGCTGGCGGACCTGTGCGTTGTATGAGTTTCAGAAGCAGAGTTGGAATAGATATGGTCCATATGTGTAGGAAACACCGTTCTTTTGTTCTCAGCACACTCGTTTCCTGCAGTCTTAGGGACTCTAGAAAGCTAGAGCGTGCTTCTTGCTCTAAAGCAGAGTGTGATCAATGGATGAGAACTCTGCTGTGTGTTTCACTTCAGAAATGGAGGTAAATCCCAGGCTCTGAGTCTTCCTACAAACAAGACTTCGTTTCAGGTAAGGGCATTTACTTTACAGCTCAAATGAACTACATTGTTCACGAAGCTAATACGTTTATCATCTTAGCTGTCAAGCATTGGATGTTAGAGGACCAGTGCTTTGTTTCAGTTTCACAAGCAGAGTTGGACTAGATCTGGTCCGTATGTGTAGGAAACACAGTTCTTTTGTTCTGAGCACAACAACGTTTCCTGCTGTATTAGAGAATCTAGATACAAGAGCATGCTTCTTGCTCTGACGCAGAGTGTGATCCATGGATGAGAACTATGCTGTGTGTTTCCCTTCAGAAATGGAGTTAAATCCCAGGCTCTGTGTCTTCCAACATTCAAAACTTCGTTTCAGGTAAAGGCAGTCACTTTTCAGCTCAAACGAACTACATCGTTCATGAAGCTAAAACGTTTCTCATCTTAACTGACAAGCATTGCATGTTAGAGGACCAGTGCTTTGTCTCAGTTTCAGAAGCAGAGATGGACTAGATATGGTCCGTATGTGTAGGAAACACCGTTCTTTTGTTCTCAGCAAACTCACGTTTCCTGCTGTCTTAGAGACTTTAGAAAGCTAGAGCGTGCTTCTTGCTCTAAAGCAGAGTGTGATCAATGGATGAGAACTCTGCTGTGTGTTTCACTTCAGAAATGGAGTTAAATCCCAGGCTCTGAGTCTTCCTACAAACAAGACTTCGTTTCAGGTAAGGGCAGTTTCTTTACAGCTCAAACGAACTACATCCTTCGAGAAGCTCACACGTTTCTCATCTTAAATGACAAGCATTGGATGCTGGAGGACCTGTGCTTTGTATCAATTTCAGAGGCAGAGTTGGACTTGATATGGTCCGAATGTGTAAGAAACACCGTTCTTTTGTTCTCAGCACACTCACATTTGCTGCTGTATTAGAGAATCTATTAAGCAAGAGCTTGCTTTTTGCTCTAAAGCAGAGTGTGATCCATGGAAGAGAACTCTGCTGTGTGTTTCCCTTCAGAAATGGAGTTAAATGCCAGGCTCTGAGTCTACCTACAAGCAAGACTTCGAATCAGGTAAGGGCAGTTACATTACAGCTCAAACGAACTACATCTTTCCCGAAGCTCACACGTTTCTCATCTTAAATGACAAGCATTGGATGCTGGAGGACCTGTGCTTTGTATCAATTTCAGAGGGAGAGTTGGACTAGATATGGTCCGTATGTGTAGGAAACACCATTCATGTGTTCTCAGCACACTCATGTTTCCTGCTGTCTTAGAGACTCTAGAAAGCAAGAGCATGCTTCTTGCTCTAAAGCAGAGTGTGATCTATATATGAGAACTCTGCTGTGTGTTTCATTTCAGGAATGGAGTAAAACCCCAGGCTCTGAGTCTTCCTACAAGCAACACTTCTTTTCAGGTAAGGGCAGTTACTTAACAGCTCAAAGGAACTACATCGTTCCCGAAGCTCACACGTTTCTCATCTTAACTGACAAGCATTGGTTGCTGGCGGACCTGTGCGTTGTATGAGTTTCAGAAGCAGAGTTGGAATAGATATGGTCCATATGTGTAGGAAACACCGTTCTTTTGTTCTCAGCACACTCGTTTCCTGCAGTCGTAGGGACTCTAGAAAGCTAGAGCGTGCTTCTTGCTCTAAAGCAGAGTGTGATCAATGGATGAGAACTCTGCTGTGTGTTTCACTTCAGAAATGGAGGTAAATCCCAGGCTCTGAGTCTTCCTACAAACAAGACTTCGTTTCAGGTAAGGGCATTTACTTTACAGCTCAAATGAACTACATTGTTCACGAAGCTAATACGTTTATCATCTTAGCTGTCAAGCATTGGATGTTAGAGGACCAGTGCTTTGTTTCAGTTTCACAAGCAGAGTTGGACTAGATCTGGTCCGTATGTGTAGGAAACACAGTTCTTTTGTTCTGAGCACAACAACGTTTCCTGCTGTATTAGAGAATCTAGAAACAAGAGCGTGCTTCTTGCTCTGAAGCAGAGTGTGATCCATGGATGAGAACTATGCTGTGTGTTTCCCTTCAGAAATGGAGTTAAATCCCAGGCTCTGTGTCTTCCAACATTCAAAACTTCGTTTCAGGTAAAGGCAGTCACTTTTCAGCTCAAACGAACTACATCGTTCATGAAGCTAAAACGTTTCTCATCTTAACTGACAAGCATTGCATGTTAGAGGACCAGTGCTTTGTCTCAGTTTCAGAAGCAGAGATGGACTAGATATGGTCCGTATGTGTAGGAAACACCGTTCTTTTGTTCTCAGCAAACTCACGTTTCCTGCTGTCTTAGAGACTTTAGAAAGCTAGAGCGTGCTTCTTGCTCTAAAGCAGAGTGTGATCAATGGATGAGAACTCTGCTGTGTGTTTCACTTCAGAAATGGAGTTAAATCCCAGGCTCTGAGTCTTCCTACAAACAAGACTTCGTTTCAGGTAAGGGCAGTTTCTTTACAGCTCAAACGAACTACATCCTTCGAGAAGCTCACACGTTTCTCATCTTAAATGACAAGCATTGGATGCTGGAGGACCTGTGCTTTGTATCAATTTCAGAGGCAGAGTTGGACTCGATATGGTCCGAATGTGTAAGAAACACCGTTCTTTTGTTCTCAGCACACTCACATTTGCTGCTGTATTAGAGAATCTATTAAGCAAGAGCTTGCTTTTTGCTCTAAAGCAGAGTGTGATCCATGGAAGAGAACTCTGCTGTGTGTTTCCCTTCAGAAATGGAGTTAAATGCCAGGCTCTGAGTCTACCTACAAGCAAGACTTCGAATCAGGTAAGGGCAGTTACATTACAGCTCAAACGAACTACATCTTTCCCGAAGCTCACACGTTTCTCATCTTAAATGACAAGCATTGGATGCTGGAGGACCTGTGCTTTGTATCAATTTCAGAGGGAGAGTTGGACTAGATATGGTCCGTATGTGTAGGAAACACCATTCTTGTGTTCTCAGCACACTCATGTTTCCTGCTGTCTTAGAGACTCTAGAAAGCAAGAGCATGCTTCTTGCTCTAAAGCAGAGTGTGATCTATATATGAGAACTCTGCTGTGTGTTTCATTTCAGGAATGGAGTAAAACCCCAGGCTCTGAGTCTTCCTACAAGCAACACTTCTTTTCAGGTAAGGGCAGTTACTTAACAGCTCAAAGGAACTACATCGTTCCCGAAGCTCACACGTTTCTCATCTTAACTGACAAGCATTGGATGCTGGAGGACCTGTGCTTTGTATGAGTTTCAGAAGCAGAGTTGGAATAGATATGGTCCTTATGTGTAGGAAACACCGTTCTTTTGTTCTCAGCACCCTCGTTTCCTGCAGTCTTAGGGACTCTAGAAAGCTAGAGCGTGCTTCTTGCTCTAAAGCAGTTTGTGATCAATGGATGAGAACTCTGCTGTGTGTTTCACTTCAGAAATGGAGGTAAATCCCAGGCTCTGAGTCTTCCTACAAACAAGACTTCATTTCAGGTAAGGGCATTTACTTTACAGCTCAAATGAACTACATTGTTCACGAAGCTAATACGTTTATCATCTTAGCTGTCAAGCATTGGACGTTAGAGGACCAGTGCTTTGTTTCAGTTTCACAAGCAGAGTTGGACTAGATCTGGTCCGTATGTGTAGGAAACACAGTTCTTTTGTTCTGAGCACAACAACGTTTCCTGCTGTATTAGAGAATCTAGAAACAAGAGCGTGCTTCTTGCTCTGAAGCAGAGTGTGATCCATGGATGAGAACTATGCTGTGTGTTTCCCTTCAGAAATGGAGTTAAATCCCAGGCTCTGTGTCTTCCAACATTCAAAACTTCGTTTCAGGTAAAGGCAGTCACTTTTCAGCTCAAACGAACTACATCGTTCATGAAGCTAAAACGTTTCTCATCTTAACTGACAAGCATTGGATGTTAGAGGACCAGTGCTTTGTCTCAGTTTCAGAAGCAGAGATGGACTAGATATGGTCCGTATGTGTAGGAAACACCGTTCATTTGTTCTCAGCAAACTCACGTTTCCTGCTGTCTTAGAGACTTTAGAAAGCTAGAGCGTGCTTCTTGCTCTAAAGCAGAGTGTGATCAATGGATGAGAACTCTGCTGTGTGTTTCACTTCAGAAATGGAGTTAAATCCCAGGCTCTGAGTCTTCCTACAAACAAGACTTCGTTTCAGGTAAGGGCAGTTTCTTTACAGCTCAAACGAACTACATCCTTCGAGAAGCTCACACGTTTCTCATCTTAAATGACAAGCATTGGATGCTGGAGGACCTGTGCTTTGTATCAATTTCAGAGGCAGAGTTGGACTCGATATGGTCCGAATGTGTAAGAAACACCGTTCTTTTGTTCTCAGCACACTCACATTTGCTGCTGTATTAGAGAATCTATTAAGCAAGAGCTTGCTTTTTGCTCTAAAGCAGAGTGTGTTCCATGGAAGAGAACTCTGCTGTGTGTTTCCCTTCAGAAATGGAGTTAAATGCCAGGCTCTGAGTCTACCTACAAGCAAGACTTCGAATCAGGTAAGGGCAGTTACATTACAGCTCAAACGAACTACATCGTTCCCGAAGCTCACACGTTTCTCATCTTAAATGACAAGCATTGGATGCTGGAGGACCTGTGCTTTGTATGAGTTTCAGAAGCAGAGTTGGAATAGATATGGTCCATATGTGTAGGAAACACCGTTCTTTTGTTCTCAGCACACTCGTTTCCTGCAGTCTTAGGGACTCTAGAAAGCTAGAGCGTGCTTCTTGCTCTAAAGCAGAGTGTGATCAATGGATGAGAACTCTGCTGTGTGTTTCCCTTCAGAAATGGAGGTAAATCCCAGGCTCTGAGTCTTCCTACAAACAAGACTTCGTTTCAGGTAAGGGCATTTACTTTACAGCTCAATTGAACTACATTGTTCACGAAGCTAACACGTTTATCATCTTAGCTGTCAAGCATTGGATGTTAGAGGACCAGTGCTTTGTTTCAGTTTCACAAGCAGAGTTGGACTAGATCTGGTCCGTATGTGTAGGAAACACAATTCTTTTGTTCTGAGCACAACAACGTTTCCTGCTGTATTAGAGAATCTAGAAACAAGAGCGTGCTTCTTGCTCTGAAGCAGAGTGTGATCCATGGATGAGAACTATGCTGTGTGTTTCCCTTCAGAAATGGAGTTAAATCCCAGGCTCTGTGTCTTCCAACATTCAAAACTTCGTTTCAGGTAAAGGCAGTCACTTTTCAGCTCAAACGAACTACATCGTTCATGAAGCTAAAACGTTTCTCATCTTAACTGACAAGCATTGGATGTTAGAGGACCAGTGCTTTGTCTCAGTTTCAGAAGCAGAGATGGACTAGATATGGTCCGTATGTGTAGGAAACACCGTTCATTTGTTCTCAGCAAACTCACGTTTCCTGCTGTCTTAGAGACTTTAGAAAGCTAGAGCGTGCTTCTTGCTCTAAAGCAGAGTGTGATCAATGGATGAGAACTCTGCTGTGTGTTTCACTTCAGAAATGGAGTTAAATCCCAGGCTCTGAGTCTTCCTACAAACAAGACTTCGTTTCAGGTAAGGGCAGTTTCTTTACAGCTCAAACGAACTACATCCTTCGAGAAGCTCACACGTTTCTCATCTTAAATGACAAGCATTGGATGCTGGAGGACCTGTGCTTTGTATCAATTTCAGAGGCAGAGTTGGACTCGATATGGTCCGAATGTGTAAGAAACACCGTTCTTTTGTTCTCAGCACACTCACATTTGCTGCTGTATTAGAGAATCTATTAAGCAAGAGCTTGCTTTTTGCTCTAAAGCAGAGTGTGATCCATGGAAGAGAACTCTGCTGTGTGTTTCCCTTCAGAAATGGAGTTAAATGCCAGGCTCTGAGTCTACCTACAAGCAAGACTTCGAATCAGGTAAGGGCAGTTACATTACAGCTCAAACGAACTACATCTTTCCCGAAGCTCACACGTTTCTCATCTTAAATGACAAGCATTGGATGCTGGAGGACCTGTGCTTTGTATGAGTTTCAGAAGCAGAGTTGGAATAGATATGGTCCATATGTGTAGGAAACACCGTTCTTTTGTTCTCAGCACACTCGTTTCCTGCAGTCTTAGGGACTCTAGAAAGCTAGAGCGTGCTTCTTGCTCTAAAGCAGAGTGTGATCAATGGATGAGAACTCTGCTGTGTGTTTCACTTCAGAAATGGAGTTAAATCCCAGGCTCTGAGTCTTCCTACAAACAAGACTTCGTTTCAGGTAAGGGCAGTTTCTTTACAGCTCAAACGAACTACATCCTTCGAGAAGCTCACACGTTTCTCATCTTAAATGACAAGCATTGGATGCTGGAGGACCTGTGCTTTGTATCAATTTCAGAGGCAGAGTTGGACTCGATATGGTCCGAATGTGTAAGAAACACCGTTCTTTTGTTCTCAGCACACTCACATTTGCTGCTGTATTAGAGAATCTATTAAGCAAGAGCTTGCTTTTTGCTCTAAAGCAGAGTGTGATCCATGGAAGAGAACTCTGCTGTGTGTTTCCCTTCAGAAATGGAGTTAAATGCCAGGCTCTGAGTCTACCTACAAGCAAGACTTCGACTCAGGTAAGGGCAGTTACATTACAGCTCAAACGAACTACATCGTTCCCGAAGCTCACACGTTTCTCATCTTAAATGACAAGCATTAGATGCTGGAGGACCTGTGCTTTGTATCAATTTCAGAGGGAGAGTTGGACTAGATATGGTCCGTATGTGTAGGAAACACCATTCTTGTGTTCTCAGCACACTCATGTTTCCTGCTGTCTTAGAGACTCTAGAAAGCAAGAGCATGCTTCTTGCTCTAAAGCAGAGTGTGATCTATATATGAGAACTCTGCTGTGTGTTTCATTTCAGGAATGGAGTAAAACCCCAGGCTCTGAGTCTTCCTACAAGCAACACTTCTTTTCAGGTAAGGGCAGTTACTTAACAGCTCAAAGGAACTATATCGTTCCCGAAGCTCACACGTTTCTCATCTTAACTGACAAGCATTGGATGCTGGAGGACCTGTGCTTTGTATGAGTTTCAGAAGCAGAGTTGGAATAGATATGGTCCTTATGTGTAGGAAACACCGTTCTTTTGTTCTCAGCACCCTCGTTTCCTGCAGTCTTAGGGACTCTAGAAAGCTAGAGCGTGCTTCTTGCTCTAAAGCAGTTTGTGATCAATGGATGAGAACTCTGCTGTGTGTTTCACTTCAGAAATGGAGGTAAATCCCAGGCTCTGAGTCTTCCTACAAACAAGACTTCATTTCAGGTAAGGGCATTTACTTTACAGCTCAAATGAACTACATTGTTCACGAAGCTAATACGTTTATCATCTTAGCTGTCAAGCATTGGACGTTAGAGGACCAGTGCTTTGTTTCAGTTTCACAAGCAGAGTTGGACTAGATCTGGTCCGTCTGTGTAGGAAACACAGTTCTTTTGTTCTGAGCACAACAACGTTTCCTGCTGTATTAGAGAATCTAGAAACAAGAGCGTGCTTCTTGCTCTGAAGCAGAGTGTGATCCATGGATGAGAACTATGCTGTGTGTTTCCCTTCAGAAATGGAGTTAAATACCAGGCTCTGTGTCTTCCAACATTCAAAACTTCGTTTCAGGTAAAGGCAGTCACTTTTCAGCTCAAACGAACTACAGCGTTCATGAAGCTAAAACGTTTCTCATCTTAACTGACAAGCATTGGATGTTAGAGGACCAGTGCTTTGTCTCAGTTTCAGAAGCAGAGATGGACTAGATATGGTCCGTATGTGTAGGAAACACCGTTCATTTGTTCTCAGCAAACTCACGTTTCCTGCTGTCTTAGAGACTTTAGAAAGCTAGAGCGTGCTTCTTGCTCTAAAGCAGAGTGTGATCAATGGATGAGAACTCTGCTGTGTGTTTCACTTCAGAAATGGAGTTAAATCCCAGGCTCTGAGTCTTCCTACAAACAAGACTTCGTTTCAGGTAAGGGCAGTTTCTTTACAGCTCAAACGAACTACATCCTTCGAGAAGCTCACACGTTTCTCATCTTAAATGACAAGCATTGGATGCTGGAGGACCTGTGCTTTGTATCAATTTCAGAGGCAGAGTTGGACTCGATATGGTCCGAATGTGTAAGAAACACCGTTCTTTTGTTCTCAGCACACTCACATTTGCTGCTGTATTAGAGAATCTATTAAGCAAGAGCTTGCTTTTTGCTCTAAAGCAGAGTGTGTTCCATGGAAGAGAACTCTGCTGTGTGTTTCCCTTCAGAAATGGAGTTAAATGCCAGGCTCTGAGTCTACCTACAAGCAAGACTTCGAATCAGGTAAGGGCAGTTACATTACAGCTCAAACGAACTACATCGTTCCCGAAGCTCACACGTTTCTCATCTTAAATGACAAGCATTGGATGCTGGAGGACCTGTGCTTTGTATGAGTTTCAGAAGCAGAGTTGGAATAGATATGGTCCATATGTGTAGGAAACACCGTTCTTTTGTTCTCAGCACACTCGTTTCCTGCAGTCTTAGGGACTCTAGAAAGCTAGAGCGTGCTTCTTGCTCTAAAGCAGAGTGTGATCAATGGATGAGAACTCTGCTGTGTGTTTCCCTTCAGAAATGGAGGTAAATCCCAGGCTCTGAGTCTTCCTACAAACAAGACTTCGTTTCAGGTAAGGGCATTTACTTTACAGCTCAATTGAACTACATTGTTCACGAAGCTAACACGTTTATCATCTTAGCTGTCAAGCATTGGATGTTAGAGGACCAGTGCTTTGTTTCAGTTTCACAAGCAGAGTTGGACTAGATCTGGTCCGTATGTGTAGGAAACACAATTCTTTTGTTCTGAGCACAACAACGTTTCCTGCTGTATTAGAGAATCTAGAAACAAGAGCGTGCTTCTTGCTCTGAAGCAGAGTGTGATCCATGGATGAGAACTATGCTGTGTGTTTCCCTTCAGAAATGGAGTTAAATCCCAGGCTCTGTGTCTTCCAACATTCAAAACTTCGTTTCAGGTAAAGGCAGTCACTTTTCAGCTCAAACGAACTACATCGTTCATGAAGCTAAAACGTTTCTCATCTTAACTGACAAGCATTGGATGTTAGAGGACCAGTGCTTTGTCTCAGTTTCAGAAGCAGAGATGGACTAGATATGGTCCGTATGTGTAGGAAACACCGTTCATTTGTTCTCAGCAAACTCACGTTTCCTGCTGTCTTAGAGACTTTAGAAAGCTAGAGCGTGCTTCTTGCTCTAAAGCAGAGTGTGATCAATGGATGAGAACTCTGCTGTGTGTTTCACTTCAGAAATGGAGTTAAATCCCAGGCTCTGAGTCTTCCTACAAACAAGACTTCGTTTCAGGTAAGGGCAGTTTCTTTACAGCTCAAACGAACTACATCCTTCGAGAAGCTCACACGTTTCTCATCTTAAATGACAAGCATTGGATGCTGGAGGACCTGTGCTTTGTATCAATTTCAGAGGCAGAGTTGGACTCGATATGGTCCGAATGTGTAAGAAACACCGTTCTTTTGTTCTCAGCACACTCACATTTGCTGCTGTATTAGAGAATCTATTAAGCAAGAGCTTGCTTTTTGCTCTAAAGCAGAGTGTGATCCATGGAAGAGAACTCTGCTGTGTGTTTCCCTTCAGAAATGGAGTTAAATGCCAGGCTCTGAGTCTACCTACAAGCAAGACTTCGAATCAGGTAAGGGCAGTTACATTACAGCTCAAACGAACTACATCTTTCCCGAAGCTCACACGTTTCTCATCTTAAATGACAAGCATTGGATGCTGGAGGACCTGTGCTTTGTATGAGTTTCAGAAGCAGAGTTGGAATAGATATGGTCCATATGTGTAGGAAACACCGTTCTTTTGTTCTCAGCACACTCGTTTCCTGCAGTCTTAGGGACTCTAGAAAGCTAGAGCGTGCTTCTTGCTCTAAAGCAGAGTGTGATCAATGGATGAGAACTCTGCTGTGTGTTTCACTTCAGAAATGGAGTTAAATCCCAGGCTCTGAGTCTTCCTACAAACAAGACTTCGTTTCAGGTAAGGGCAGTTTCTTTACAGCTCAAACGAACTACATCCTTCGAGAAGCTCACACGTTTCTCATCTTAAATGACAAGCATTGGATGCTGGAGGACCTGTGCTTTGTATCAATTTCAGAGGCAGAGTTGGACTCGATATGGTCCGAATGTGTAAGAAACACCGTTCTTTTGTTCTCAGCACACTCACATTTGCTGCTGTATTAGAGAATCTATTAAGCAAGAGCTTGCTTTTTGCTCTAAAGCAGAGTGTGATCCATGGAAGAGAACTCTGCTGTGTGTTTCCCTTCAGAAATGGAGTTAAATGCCAGGCTCTGAGTCTACCTACAAGCAAGACTTCGACTCAGGTAAGGGCAGTTACATTACAGCTCAAACGAACTACATCGTTCCCGAAGCTCACACTTTTCTCATCTTAAATGACAAGCATTAGATGCTGGAGGACCTGTGCTTTGTATCAATTTCAGAGGGAGAGTTGGACTAGATATGGTCCGTATGTGTAGGAAACACCATTCTTGTGTTCTCAGCACACTCATGTTTCCTGCTGTCTTAGAGACTCTAGAAAGCAAGAGCATGCTTCTTGCTCTAAAGCAGAGTGTGATCTATATATGAGAACTCTGCTGTGTGTTTCATTTCAGGAATGGAGTAAAACCCCAGGCTCTGAGTCTTCCTACAAGCAACACTTCTTTTCAGGTAAGGGCAGTTACTTAACAGCTCAAAGGAACTATATCGTTCCCGAAGCTCACACGTTTCTCATCTTAACTGACAAGCATTGGATGCTGGAGGACCTGTGCTTTGTATGAGTTTCAGAAGCAGAGTTGGAATAGATATGGTCCTTATGTGTAGGAAACACCGTTCTTTTGTTCTCAGCACCCTCGTTTCCTGCAGTCTTAGGGACTCTAGAAAGCTAGAGCGTGCTTCTTGCTCTAAAGCAGTTTGTGATCAATGGATGAGAACTCTGCTGTGTGTTTCACTTCAGAAATGGAGGTAAATCCCAGGCTCTGAGTCTTCCTACAAACAAGACTTCATTTCAGGTAAGGGCATTTACTTTACAGCTCAAATGAACTACATTGTTCACGAAGCTAATACGTTTATCATCTTAGCTGTCAAGCATTGGACGTTAGAGGACCAGTGCTTTGTTTCAGTTTCACAAGCAGAGTTGGACTAGATCTGGTCCGTCTGTGTAGGAAACACAGTTCTTTTGTTCTGAGCACAACAACGTTTCCTGCTGTATTAGAGAATCTAGAAACAAGAGCGTGCTTCTTGCTCTGAAGCAGAGTGTGATCCATGGATGAGAACTATGCTGTGTGTTTCCCTTCAGAAATGGAGTTAAATACCAGGCTCTGTGTCTTCCAACATTCAAAACTTCGTTTCAGGTAAAGGCAGTCACTTTTCAGCTCAAACGAACTACAGCGTTCATGAAGCTAAAACGTTTCTCATCTTAACTGACAAGCATTGGATGTTAGAGGACCAGTGCTTTGTCTCAGTTTCAGAAGCAGAGATGGACTAGATATGGTCCGTATGTGTAGGAAACACCGTTCATTTGTTCTCAGCAAACTCACGTTTCCTGCTGTCTTAGAGACTTTAGAAAGCTAGAGCGTGCTTCTTGCTCTAAAGCAGAGTGTGATCAATGGATGAGAACTCTGCTGTGTGTTTCACTTCAGAAATGGAGTTAAATCCCAGGCTCTGAGTCTTCCTACAAACAAGACTTCGTTTCAGGTAAGGGCAGTTTCTTTACAGCTCAAACGAACTACATCCTTCGAGAAGCTCACACGTTTCTCATCTTAAATGACAAGCATTGGATGCTGGAGGACCTGTGCTTTGTATCAATTTCAGAGGCAGAGTTGGACTCGATATGGTCCGAATGTGTAAGAAACACCGTTCTTTTGTTCTCAGCACACTCACATTTGCTGCTGTATTAGAGAATCTATTAAGCAAGAGCTTGCTTTTTGCTCTAAAGCAGAGTTTGTTCCATGGAAGAGAACTCTGCTGTGTGTTTCCCTTCAGATATGGAGTTAAATGCCAGGCTCTGAGTCTACCTACAAGCAAGACTTCGAATCAGGTAAGGGCAGTTACATTACAGCTCAAACGAACTACATCGTTCCCGAAGCTCACACGTTTCTCATCTTAAATGACAAGCATTGGATGCTGGAGAACCTGTGCTTTGTATGAGTTTCAGAAGCAGAGTTGGAATAGATATGGTGCATATGTGTAGGAAACACCGTTCTTTTGTTCTCAGCACACTCGTTTCCTGCAGTCTTAGGGACTCTAGAAAGCTAGAGCGTGCTTCTTGCTCTAAAGCAGAGTGTGATCAATGGATGAGAACTCTGCTGTGTGTTTCCCTTCAGAAATGGAGGTAAATCCCAGGCTCTGAGTCTTCCTACAAACAAGACTTCGTTTCAGGTAAGGGCATTTACTTTACAGCTCAATTGAACTACATTGTTCACGAAGCTAACACGTTTATCATCTTAGCTGTCAAGCATTGGATGTTAGAGGACCAGTGCTTTGTTTCAGTTTCACAAGCAGAGTTGGACTAGATCTGGTCCGTATGTGTAGGAAACACAGTTCTTTTGTTCTGAGCACAACAACGTTTCCTGCTGTATTAGAGAATCTAGAAACAAGAGCGTGCTTCTTGCTCTGAAGCAGAGTGTGATCCATGGATGAGAACTATGCTGTGTGTTTCCCTTCAGAAATGGAGTTAAATCCCAGGCTCTGTGTCTTCCAACATTCAAAACTTCGTTTCAGGTAAAGGCAGTCACTTTTCAGCTCAAACGAACTACATCGATCATGAAGCTAAAACGTTTCTCATCTTAACTGACAAGCATTGGATGTTAGAGGACCAGTGCTTTGTCTCAGTTTCAGAAGCAGAGATGGACTAGATATGGTCCGTATGTGTAGGAAACACCGTTCATTTGTTCTCAGCAAACTCACGTTTCCTGCTGTCTTAGAGACTTTAGAAAGCTAGAGCGTGCTTCTTGCTCTAAAGCAGAGTGTGATCAATGGATGAGAACTCTGCTGTGTGTTTCACTTCAGAAATGGAGTTAAATCCCAGGCTCTGAGTCTTCCTACAAACAAGACTTCGTTTCAGGTAAGGGCAGTTTCTTTACAGCTCAAACGAACTACATCCTTCGAGAAGCTCACACGTTTCTCATCTTAAATGACAAGCATTGGATGCTGGAGGACCTGTGCTTTGTATCAATTTCAGAGGCAGAGTTGGACTCGATATGGTCCGAATGTGTAAGAAACACCGTTCTTTTGTTCTCAGCACACTCACATTTGCTGCTGTATTAGAGAATCTATTAAGCAAGAGCTTGCTTTTTGCTCTAAAGCAGAGTGTGATCCATGGAAGAGAACTCTGCTGTGTGTTTCCCTTCAGAAATGGAGTTAAATGCCAGGCTCTGAGTCTACCTACAAGCAAGACTTCGAATCAGGTAAGGGCAGTTCCATTACAGCTCAAACGAACTACATCTTTCCCGAAGCTCACACGTTTCTCATCTTAAATGACAAGCATTGGATGCTGGAGGACCTGTGCTTTGTATGAGTTTCAGAAGCAGACTTGGAATAGATATGGTCCATATGTGTAGGAAACACCGTTCTTTTGTTCTCAGCACACTCGTTTCCTGCAGTCTTAGGGACTCTAGAAAGCTAGAGCGTGCTTCTTGCTCTAAAGCAGAGTGTGATCAATGGATGAGAACTCTGCTGTGTGTTTCACTTCAGAAATGGAGTTAAATCCCAGGCTCTGAGTCTTCCTACAAACAAGACTTCGTTTCAGGTAAGGGCAGTTTCTTTACAGCTCAAACGAACTACATCCTTCGAGAAGCTCACACGTTTCTCATCTTAAATGACAAGCATTGGATGCTGGAGGACCTGTGCTTTGTATCAATTTCAGAGGCAGAGTTGGACTCGATATGGTCCGAATGTGTAAGAAACACCGTTCTTTTGTTCTCAGCACACTCACATTTGCTGCTGTATTAGAGAATCTATTAAGCAAGAGCTTGCTTTTTGCTCTAAAGCAGAGTGTGATCCATGGAAGAGAACTCTGCTGTGTGTTTCCCTTCAGAAATGGAGTTAAATGCCAGGCTCTGAGTCTACCTACAAGCAAGACTTCGACTCAGGTAAGGGCAGTTACATTACAGCTCAAACGAACTACATCGTTCCCGAAGCTCACACGTTTCTCATCTTAAATGACAAGCATTAGATGCTGGAGGACCTGTGCTTTGTATCAATTTCAGAGGGAGAGTTGGACTAGATATGGTCCGTATGTGTAGGAAACACCATTCTTGTGTTCTCAGCACACTCATGTTTCCTGCTGTCTTAGAGACTCTAGAAAGCAAGAGCATGCTTCTTGCTCTAAAGCAGAGTGTGATCTATATATGAGAACTCTGCTGTGTGTTTCATTTCAGGAATGGAGTAAAACCCCAGGCTCTGAGTCTTCCTACAAGCAACACTTCTTTTCAGGTAAGGGCAGTTACTTAACAGCTCAAAGGAACTATATCGTTCCCGAAGCTCACACGTTTCTCATCTTAACTGACAAGCATTGGATGCTGGAGGACCTGTGCTTTGTATGAGTTTCAGAAGCAGAGTTGGAATAGATATTGTCCTTATGTTTAGGAAACACCGTTCTTTTGTTCTCAGCACCCTCGTTTCCTGCAGTCTTAGGGACTCTAGAAAGCTAGAGCGTGCTTCTTGCTCTAAAGCAGTTTGTGATCAATGGATGAGAACTCTGCTGTGTGTTTCACTTCAGAAATGGAGGTAAATCCCAGGCTCTGAGTCTTCCTACAAACAAGACTTCATTTCAGGTAAGGGCATTTACTTTACAGCTCAAATGAACTATATTGTTCACGAAGCTAATACGTTTATCATCTTAGCTGTCAAGCATTGGACGTTAGAGGACCAGTGCTTTGTTTCAGTTTCACAAGCAGAGTTGGACTAGATCTGGTCCGTATGTGTAGGAAACACAGTTCTTTTGTTCTGAGCACAACAACGTTTCCTGCTGTATTAGAGAATCTAGAAACAAGAGCGTGCTTCTTGCTCTGAAGCAGAGTGTGATCCATGGATGAGAACTATGCTGTGTGTTTCCCTTCAGAAATGGAGTTAAATCCCAGGCTCTGTGTCTTCCAACATTCAAAACTTCGTTTCAGGTAAAGGCAGTCACTTTTCAGCTCAAACGAACTACATCGTTCATGAAGCTAAAACGTTTCTCATCTTAACTGACAAGCATTGGATGTTAGAGGACCAGTGCTTTGTCTCAGTTTCAGAAGCAGAGATGGACTAGATATGGTCCGTATGTGTAGGAAACACCGTTCATTTGTTCTCAGCAAACTCACGTTTCCTGCTGTCTTAGAGACTTTAGAAAGCTAGAGCGTGCTTCTTGCTCTAAAGCAGAGTGTGATCAATGGATGAGAACTCTGCTGTGTGTTTCACTTCAGAAATGGAGTTAAATCCCAGGCTCTGAGTCTTCCTACAAACAAGAATTCGTTTCAGGTAAGGGCAGTTTCTTTACAGCTCAAACGAACTACATCC
This sequence comes from Onychomys leucogaster, assembly GCA_949786385.1. NCBI lineage: Eukaryota > Metazoa > Chordata > Mammalia > Rodentia > Cricetidae > Onychomys > Onychomys leucogaster. Next base: position 283,291 of record CATKUP010000132.1, on the reverse strand, counting down.
TTCGAGAAGCTCACACGTTTCTCATCTTAAATGACAAGCATTGTATGCTGGAGGACCTGTGCTTTGTATCAATTTCAGAGGCAGAGTTGGACTCGATATGGTCCGAATGTGTAAGATACACCGTTCTATTGTTCTCAGCACACTCACATTTGCTGCTGTATTAGAGAATCTATTAAGCAAGAGCTTGCTTTTTGCTCTAAAGCAGAGTGTGATCCATGGAAGAGAACTCTGCTGTGTGTTTCCCTTCAGAAATGGAGTTAAATGCCAGGCTCTGAGTCTACCTACAAGCAAGACTTCGAATCAGGTAAGGGCAGTTACATTACAGCTCAAACGAACTACATCGTTCCCGAAGCTCACACGTTTCTCATCTTAAATGACAAGCATTGGATGCTGGAGGACCTGTGCTTTGTATCAATTTCAGAGGGAGAGTTGGACTAGATATGGTCCGTATGTGTAGGAAACACCATTCTTGTGTTCTCAGCACACTCATGTTTCCTGCTGTCTTAGAGACTCTAGAAAGCAAGAGCATGCTTCTTGCTCTAAAGCAGAGTGTGATCTATATATGAGAACTCTGCTGTGTGTTTCATTTCAGGAATGGAGTAAAACCCCAGGCTCTGAGTCTTCCTACAAGCAACACTTCTTTTCAGGTAAGGGCAGTTACTTAACAGCTCAAAGGAACTACATCGTTCCCGAAGCTCACACGTTTCTCATCTTAACTGACAAGCATTGGTTGCTGGAGGACCTGTGCGTTGTATGAGTTTCAGAAGCAGAGTTGGAATAGATATGGTCCATATGTGTAGGAAACACCGTTCTTTTGTTCTCAGCACACTCGTTTCCTGCAGTCTTAGGGACTCTAGAAAGCTAGAGCGTGCTTCTTGCTCTAAAGCAGAGTGTGATCAATGGATGAGAACTCTGCTGTGTGTTTCACTTCAGAAATGGAGGTAAATCCCAGGCTCTGAGTCTTCCTACAAACAAGACTTCGTTTCAGGTAAGGGCATTTACTTTACAGCTCAAATGAACTACATTGTTCACGAAGCTAATACGTTTATCATCTTAGCTGTCAAGCATTGGATGTTAGAGGACCAGTGCTTTGTTTCAGTTTCACAAGCAGAGTTGGACTAGATCTGGTCCGTATGTGTAGGAAACACAGTTCTTTTGTTCTGAGCACAACAACGTTTCCTGCTGTATTAGAGAATCTAGAAACAAGAGCGTGCTTCTTGCTCTGAAGCAGAGTGTGATCCATGGATGAGAACTATGCTGTGTGTTTCCCTTCAGAAATGGAGTTAAATCCCAGGCTCTGTGTCTTCCAACATTCAAAACTTCGTTTCAGGTAAAGGCAGTCACTTTTCAGCTCAAACGAACTACATCGTTCATGAAGCTAAAACGTTTCTCATCTTAACTGACAAGCATTGCATGTTAGAGGACCAGTGCTTTGTCTCAGTTTCAGAAGCAGAGATGGACTAGATATGGTCCGTATGTGTAGGAAACACCGTTCTTTTGTTCTCAGCAAACTCACGTTTCCTGCTGTCTTAGAGACTTTAGAAAGCTAGAGCGTGCTTCTTGCTCTAAAGCAGAGTGTGATCAATGGATGAGAACTCTGCTGTGTGTTTCACTTCAGAAATGGAGTTAAATCCCAGGCTCTGAGTCTTCCTACAAACAAGACTTCGTTTCAGGTAAGGGCAGTTTCTTTACAGCTCAAACGAACTACATCCTTCGAGAAGCTCACACGTTTCTCATCTTAAATGACAAGCATTGGATGCTGGAGGACCTGTGCTTTGTATCAATTTCAGAGGCAGAGTTGGACTCGATATGGTCCGAATGTGTAAGAAACACCGTTCTTTTGTTCTCAGCACACTCACATTTGCTGCTGTATTAGAGAATCTATTAAGCAAGAGCTTGCTTTTTGCTCTAAAGCAGAGTGTGATCCATGGAAGAGAACTCTGCTGTGTGTTTCCCTTCAGAAATGGAGTTAAATGCCAGGCTCTGAGTCTACCTACAAGCAAGACTTCGAATCAGGTAAGGGCAGTTACATTACAGCTCAAACGAACTACATCTTTCCCAAAGCTCACACGTTTCTCATCTTAAATGACAAGCATTGGATGCTGGAGGACCTGTGCTTTGTATCAATTTCAGAGGGAGAGTTGGACTAGATATGGTCCGTATGTGTAGGAAACACCATTCTTGTGTTCTCAGCACACTCATGTTTCCTGCTGTCTTAGAGACTCTAGAAAGCAAGAGCATGCTTCTTGCTCTAAAGCAGAGTGTGATCTATATATGAGAACTCTGCTGTGTGTTTCATTTCAGGAATGGAGTAAAACCCCAGGCTCTGAGTCTTCCTACAAGCAACACTTCTTTTCAGGTAAGGGCAGTTACTTAACAGCTCAAAGGAACTATATCGTTCCCGAAGCTCACACGTTTCTCATCTTAACTGACAAGCATTGGATGCTGGAGGACCTGTGCTTTGTATGAGTTTCAGAAGCAGAGTTGGACTAGATCTGGTCCATATGTGTAGGAAACACCGTTCTTTTGTTCTCAGCACCCTCGTTTCCTGCAGTCTTAGGGACTCTAGAAAGCTAGAGCGTGCTTCTTGCTCTAAAGCAGTTTGTGATCAATGGATGAGAACTCTGCTGTGTGTTTCACTTCAGAAATGGAGGTAAATCCCAGGCTCTGAGTCTTCCTACAAACAAGACTTCATTTCAGGTAAGGGCATTTACTTTACAGCTCAAATGAACTACATTGTTCACGAAGCTAATACGTTTATCATCTTAGCTGTCAAGCATTGGACGTTAGAGGACCAGTGCTTTGTTTCAGTTTCACAAGCAGAGTTGGACTAGATCTGGTCCGTATGTGTAGGAAACACAGTTCTTTTGTTCTGAGCACAACAACGTTTCCTGCTGTATTAGAGAATCTAGAAACAAGAGCGTGCTTCTTGCTCTGAAGCAGAGTGTGATCCATGGATGAGAACTATGCTGTGTGTTTCCCTTCAGAAATGGAGTTAAATACCAGGCTCTGTGTCTTCCAACATTCAAAACTTCGTTTCAGGTAAAGGCAGTCACTTTTCAGCTCAAACGAACTACATCGTTCATGAAGCTAAAACGTTTCTCATCTTAACTGACAAGCATTGGATGTTAGAGGACCAGTGCTTTGTCTCAGTTTCAGAAGCAGAGATGGACTAGATATGGTCCTTATGTGTAGGAAACACCGTTCATTTGTTCTCAGCAAACTCACGTTTCCTGCTGTCTTAGAGACTTTAGAAAGCTAGAGCGTGCTTCTTGCTCTAAAGCAGAGTGTGATCAATGGATGAGAACTCTGCTGTGTGTTTCACTTCAGAAATGGAGTTAAATCCCAGGCTCTGAGTCTTCCTACAAACAAGACTTCGTTTCAGGTAAGGGCAGTTTCTTTACAGCTCAAACGAACTACATCCTTTGAGAAGCTCACACGTTTCTCATCTTAAATGACAAGCATTGGATGCTGGAGGACCTGTGCTTTGTATCAATTTCAGAGGCAGAGTTGGACTCGATATGGTCCGAATGTGTAAGAAACACCGTTCTTTTGTTCTCAGCACACTCACATTTGCTGCTGTATTAGAGAATCTATTAAGCAAGAGCTTGCTTTTTGCTCGAAAGCAGAGTGTGTTCCATGGAAGAGAACTCTGCTGTGTGTTTCCCTTCAGAAATGGAGTTAAATGCCAGGCTCTGAGTCTACCTAAAAGCAAGACTTCGAATCAGGTAAGGGCAGTTACATTACAGCTCAAACGAACTACATCGTTCCCGAAGCTCACACGTTTCTCATCTTAAATGACAAGCATTGGATGCTGGAGGACCTGTGCTTTGTATGAGTTTCAGAAGCAGAGTTGGAATAGATATGGTCCATATGTGTAGGAAACACCGTTCTTTTGTTCTCAGCACACTCGTTTCCTGCAGTCTTAGGGACTCTAGAAAGCTAGAGCGTGCTTCTTGCTCTAAAGCAGAGTGTGATCAATGGATGAGAACTCTGCTGTGTGTTTCACTTCAGAAATGGAGGTAAATCCCAGGCTCTGAGTCTTCCTACAAACAAGACTTCGTTTCAGGTAAGGGCATTTACTTTACAGCTCAATTGAACTACATTGTTCACGAAGCTAACACGTTTATCATCTTAGCTGTCAAGCATTGGATGTTAGAGGACCAGTGCTTTGTTTCAGTTTCACAAGCAGAGTTGGACTAGATCTGGTCCATATGTGTAGGAAACACAGTTCTTTTGTTCTGAGCACAACAACGTTTCCTGCTGTATTAGAGAATCTAGAAACAAGAGCGTGCTTCTTGCTCTGAAGCAGAGTGTGATCCATGGATGAGAACTATGCTGTGTGTTTCCCTTCAGAAATGGAGTTAAATCCCAGGCTCTGTGTCTTCCAACATTCAAAACTTCGTTTCAGGTAAAGGCAGTCACTTTTCAGCTCAAACGAACTACATCGTTCATGAAGCTAAAACGTTTCTCATCTTAACTGACAAGCATTGCATGTTAGAGGACCAGTGCTTTGTCTCAGTTTCAGAAGCAGAGATGGACTAGATATGGTCCGTATGTGTAGGAAACACCGTTCATTTGTTCTCAGCAAACTCACGTTTCCTGCTGTCTTAGAGACTTTAGAAAGCTAGAGCGTGCTTCTTGCTCTAAAGCAGAGTGTGATCAATGGATGAGAACTCTGCTGTGTGTTTCACTTCAGAAATGGAGTTAAATCCCAGGCTCTGAGTCTTCCTACAAACAAGACTTCGTTTCAGGTAAGGGCAGTTTCTTTACAGCTCAAACGAACTACATCCTTCGAGAAGCTCACACGTTTCTCATCTTAAATGACAAGCATTGGATGCTGGAGGACCTGTGCTTTGTATCAATTTCAGAGGCAGAGTTGGACTCGATATGGTCCGAATGTGTAAGAAACACCGTTCTTTTGTTCTCAGCACACTCACATTTGCTGCTGTATTAGAGAATCTATTAAGCAAGAGCTTGCTTTTTGCTCTAAAGCAGAGTGTGATCCATGGAAGAGAACTCTGCTGTGTGTTTCCCTTCAGAAATGGAGTTAAATGCCAGGCTCTGAGTCTACCTACAAGCAAGACTTCGAATCAGGTAAGGGCAGTTACATTACAGCTCAAACGAACTACATCGTTCCCGAAGCTCACACGTTTCTCATCTTAAATGACAAGCATTGGATGCTGGAGGACCTGTGCTTTGTATGAGTTTCAGAAGCAGAGTTGGAATAGATATGGTCCATATGTGTAGGAAACACCGTTCTTTTGTTCTCAGCACACTCGTTTCCTGCAGTCTTAGGGACTCTAGAAAGCTAGAGCGTGCTTCTTGCTCTAAAGCAGAGTGTGATCAATGGATGAGAACTCTGCTGTGTGTTTCACTTCAGAAATGGAGGTAAATCCCAGGCTCTGAGTCTTCCTACAAACAAGACTTCGTTTCAGGTAAGGGCATTTACTTTACAGCTCAATTGAACTACATTGTTCACGAAGCTAACACGTTTATCATCTTAGCTGTCAAGCATTGGATGTTAGAGGACCAGGGCTTTGTTTCAGTTTCACAAGCAGAGTTGGACTAGATCTGGTCCGTATGTGTAGGAAACACAGTTCTTTTGTTCTGAGCACAACAACGTTTCCTGCTGTATTAGAGAATCTAGAAACAAGAGCGTGCTTCTTGCTCTGAAGCAGAGTGTGATCCATGGATGAGAACTATGCTGTGTGTTTCCCTTCAGAAATGGAGTTAAATCCCAGGCTCTGTGTCTTCCAACATTCAAAACTTCGTTTCAGGTAAAGGCAGTCACTTTTCAGCTCAAACGAACTACATCGTTCATGAAGCTAAAACGTTTCTCATCTTAACTGACAAGCGTTGGATGTTAGAGGACCAGTGATTTGTCTCAGTTTCAGAAGCAGAGATGGACTAGATATGGTCCGTATGTGTAGGAAACACCGTTCATTTGTTCTCAGCAAACTCACGTTTCCTGCTGTCTTAGAGACTTTAGAAAGCTAGAGCGTGCTTCTTGCTCTAAAGCAGAGTGTGATCAATGGATGAGAACTCTGCTGTGTGTTTCACTTCAGAAATGGAGTTAAATCCCAGGCTCTGAGTCTTCCTACAAACAAGACTTCGTTTCAGGTAAGGGCAGTTTCTTTACAGCTCAAACGAACTACATCCTTCGAGAAGCTCACACGTTTCTCATCTTAAATGACAAGCATTGGATGCTGGAGGACCTGTGCTTTGTATCAATTTCAGAGGCAGAGTTGGACTCGATATGGTCCGAATGTGTAAGAAACACCGTTCTTTTGTTCTCAGCACACTCACATTTGCTGCTGTATTAGAGAATCTATTAAGCAAGAGCTTGCTTTTTGCTCTAAAGCAGAGTGTGATCCATGGAAGAGAACTCTGCTGTGTGTTTCACTTCAGAAATGGAGTTAAATGCCAGGCTCTGAGTCTACCTACAAGCAAGACTTCGAATCAGGTAAGGGCAGTTACATTACAGCTCAAACGAACTACATCGTTCCCGAAGCTCACACGTTTCTCATCTTAAATGACAAGCATTAGATGCTGGAGGACCTGTGCTTTGTATCAATTTCAGAGGGAGAGTTGGACTAGATATGGTCCGTATGTGTAGGAAACACCATTCTTGTGTTCTCAGCACACTCATGTTTCCTGCTGTCTTAGAGACTCTAGAAAGCAAGAGCATGCTTCTTGCTCTAAAGCAGAGTGTGATCTATATATGAGAACTCTGCTGTGTGTTTCATTTCAGGAATGGAGTAAAACCCCAGGCTCTGAGTCTTCCTACAAGCAACACTTCTTTTCAGGTAAGGGCAGTTACTTAACAGCTCAAAGGAACTACATCGTTCCCGAAGCTCACTCGTTTCTCATCTTAACTGACAAGCATTGGTTGCTGGAGGACCTGTGCTTTGTATGAGTTTCAGAAGCAGAGTTGGAATAGATATGGTCCATATGTGTAGGAAACACCATTCTTTTGTTCTCAGCACACTCGTTTCCTGCAGTCTTAGGGACTCTAGAAAGCTAGAGCGTGCTTCTTGCTCTAAAGCAGAGTGTGATCAATGGATGAGAACTCTGCTGTGTGTTTCACTTCAGAAATGGAGTTAAATCCCAGGCTCTGAGTCTTCCTACAAACAAGACTTCGTTTCAGGTAAGGGCAGTTTCTTTACAGCTCAAACGAACTACATCCTTCGAGAAGCTCACACGTTTCTCATCTTAAATGACAAGCATTGGATGCTGGAGGACCTGTGCTTTGTATCAATTTCAGAGGCAGAGTTGGACTCGATATGGTCCGAATGTGTAAGAAACACCGTTCTTTTGTTCTCAGCACACTCACATTTGCTGCTGTATTAGAGAATCTATTAAGCAAGAGCTTGCTTTTTGCTCTAAAGCAGAGTGTGATCCATGGAAGAGAACTCTGCTGTGTGTTTCCCTTCAGAAATGGAGTTAAATGCCAGGCTCTGAGTCAACCTACAAGCAAGACTTCGAATCAGGTAAGGGCAGTTACATTACAGCTCAAACGAACTACATCGTTCCCGAAGCTCACACGTTTCTCATCTTAAATGACAAGCATTGGATGCTGGAGGACCTGTGCTTTGTATCAATTTCAGAGGGAGAGTTGGACTAGATATGGTCCGTATGTGTAGGAAACACCATTCTTGTGTTCTCAGCACACTCATGTTTCCTGCTGTCTTAGAGACTCTAGAAAGCAAGAGCATGCTTCTTGCTCTAAAACAGAGTGGGATCTATATATGAGAACTCTGTTGTGTGTTTCATTTCAGGAATGGAGTAAAACCCCAGGCTCTGAGTCTTCCTACAAGCAACTCTTCTTTTCAGGTAAGGGCAGTTACTTAACAGCTCAAAGGAACTAAAGCGTTCCCGAAGCTCACACGTTTCTCTTCTTAACTGACAAGCATTGGTTGCTAGAGGACCTGTGCTTTGTATGAGTTTCAGAAGCAGAGTTGGAATAGATATGGTCCATATGTGTAGGAAACACCATTCTTTTGTTCTCAGCACACTCGTTTCCTGCAGTCTTAGGGACTCTAGAAAGCTAGAGCGTGCTTCTTGCTCTAAAGCAGAGTGTGATCAATGGATGAGATCTCTGCTGTGTGTTTCACTTCAGAAATGGAGGTAAATCCCATGCTCTGAGTCTTCCTACAAACAAGACTTCGTTTCAGGTAAGGGCATTTACTTTACAGGTCAAATGAACTACATTGTTCACGAAGCTAATACGTTTATCATCTTAGCTGTCAAGCATTGGATGTTAGAGGACCAGTGCTTTGTTTCAGTTTCACAAGCAGAGTTGGACTAGATCTGGTCCGTATGTGTAGGAAACACAGTTCTTTTGTTCTGAGCACAACAACGTTTCCTGCTGTATTAGAGAATCTAGAAACAAGAGCGTGCTTCTTGCCCTGAAGCAGAGTGTGATCCATGGATGAGAACTATGCTGTGTGTTTCCCTTCAGAAATGGAGTTAAATCCCAGGCTCTGTGTCTTCCAACATTCAAAACTTCGTTTCAGGTAAAGGTAGTCACTTTTTAGCTCAAACGAACTACATCGTTCATGAAGCTAAAACGTTTCTCATCTTAACTGACAAGCATTGCATGTTAGAGGACCAGTGCTTTGTCTCAGTTTCAGAAGCAGAGATGGAGTAGATATGGTCCGTATGTGTAGGAAACACCGTTCTTTTGTTCTCAGCAAACTCACGTTTCCTGCTGTCTTAGAGACTTTAGAAAGCTAGAGCGTGCTTCTTGCTCTAAAGCAGAGTGTGATCAATGGATGAGAACTCTGCTGTGTGTTTCACTTCCGAAATGGAGTTAAATCCCAGGCTCTGAGTCTTCCTACAAACAAGACTTCGTTTCAGGTAAGGGCAGTTTCTTTACAGCTCAAACGAACTACATCCTTCGAGAAGCTCACACGTTTCTCATCTTAAATGACAAGCATTGGATGCTGGAGGACCTGTGCTTTGTATCAATTTCAGAGGCAGAGTTGGACTCGATATGGTCCGAGTGTGTAAGAAACACCATTCATTTGTTCTCAGCACACTCACATTTGCTGCTGTATTAGAGAATCTATTAAGCAAGAGCTTGCTTTTTGCTCTAAAGCAGAGTGTGATCCATGGAAGAGAACTCTGCTGTGTGTTTCCCTTCAGAAATGGAGTTAAATGCCAGGCTCTGAGTCTACCTACAAGCAAGACTTCGAATCAGGTAAGGGCAGTTACATTACAGCTCAAACGAACTACATCGTTCCCGAAGCTCACACGTTTCTCATCTTAAATGACAAGCATTGGATGCTGGAGGACCTGTGCTTTGTATCAATTTCAGAGGGAGAGTTGGACTAGATATGGTCCGTATGTGTAGGAAACACCATTCTTGTGTTCTCAGCACACTCATGTTTCCTGCTGTCTTAGAGACTCTAGAAAGCAAGAGCATGCTTCTTGCTCTAAAACAGAGTGGGATCTATATATGAGAACTCTGTTGTGTGTTTCATTTCAGGAATGGAGTAAAACCCCAGGCTCTGAGTCTTCCTACAAGCAACTCTTCTTTTCAGGTAAGGGCAGTTACTTAACAGCTCAAAGGAACTAAAGCGTTCCCGAAGCTCACACGTTTCTCTTCTTAACTGACAAGCATTGGTTGCTAGAGGACCTGTGCTTTGTATGAGTTTCAGAAGCAGAGTTGGAATAGATATGGTCCATATGTGTAGGAAACACCATTCTTTTGTTCTCAGCACACTCGTTTCCTGCAGTCTTAGGGACTCTAGAAAGCTAGAGCGTGCTTCTTGCTCTAAAGCAGAGTGTGATCAATGGATGAGATCTCTGCTGTGTGTTTCACTTCAGAAATGGAGGTAAATCCCATGCTCTGAGTCTTCCTACAAACAAGACTTCGTTTCAGGTAAGGGCATTTACTTTACAGGTCAAATGAACTACATTGTTCACGAAGCTAATACGTTTATCATCTTAGCTGTCAAGCATTGGATGTTAGAGGACCAGTGCTTTGTTTCAGTTTCACAAGCAGAGTTGGACTAGATCTGGTCCGTATGTGTAGGAAACACAGTTCTTTTGTTCTGAGCACAACAACGTTTCCTGCTGTATTAGAGAATCTAGAAACAAGAGCGTGCTTCTTGCCCTGAAGCAGAGTGTGATCCATGGATGAGAACTATGCTGTGTGTTTCCCTTCAGAAATGGAGTTAAATCCCAGGCTCTGTGTCTTCCAACATTCAAAACTTCGTTTCAGGTAAAGGTAGTCACTTTTTAGCTCAAACGAACTACATCGTTCATGAAGCTAAAACGTTTCTCATCTTAACTGACAAGCATTGCATGTTAGAGGACCAGTGCTTTGTCTCAGTTTCAGAAGCAGAGATGGAGTAGATATGGTCCGTATGTGTAGGAAACACCGTTCTTTTGTTCTCAGCAAACTCACGTTTCCTGCTGTCTTAGAGACTTTAGAAAGCTAGAGCGTGCTTCTTGCTCTAAAGCAGAGTGTGATCAATGGATGAGAACTCTGCTGTGTGTTTCACTTCCGAAATGGAGTTAAATCCCAGGCTCTGAGTCTTCCTACAAACAAGACTTCGTTTCAGGTAAGGGCAGTTTCTTTACAGCTCAAACGAACTACATCCTTCGAGAAGCTCACACGTTTCTCATCTTAAATGACAAGCATTGGATGCTGGAGGACCTGTGCTTTGTATCAATTTCAGAGGCAGAGTTGGACTCGATATGGTCCGAGTGTGTAAGAAACACCATTCATTTGTTCTCAGCACACTCACATTTGCTGCTGTATTAGAGAATCTATTAAGCAAGAGCTTGCTTTTTGCTCTAAAGCAGAGTGTGATCCATGGAAGAGAACTCTGCTGTGTGTTTCCCTTCAGAAATGGAGTTAAATGCCAGGCTCTGAGTCTACCTACAAGCAAGACTTCGAATCAGGTAAGGGCAGTTACATTACACCTCAAACGAACTACATCTTTCCCAAAGCTCACACGTTTCTCATCTTAAATGACAAGCATTGGATGCTGGAGGACCTGTGCTTTGTATCAATTTCAGAGGGAGAGTTGGACTAGATATGGTCCGTATGTGTAGGAAACACCATTCTTGTGTTCTCAGCACACTCATGTTTCCTGCTGTCTTAGAGACTCTAGAAAGCAAGAGCATGCTTCTTGCTCTAAAGCAGAGTGTGATCTATATATGAGAACTCTGCTGTGTGTTTCATTTCAGGAATGGAGTAAAACCCCAGGCTCTGAGTCTTCCTACAAGCAACACTTCTTTTCAGGTAAGGGCAGTTACTTAACAGCTCAAAGGAACTACATCGTTCCCGAAGCTCACACGTTTCTCATCTTAACTGACAAGCATTGGATGCTGGAGGACCTGTGCTTTGTATGAGTTTCAGAAGCAGAGTTGGAATAGATATGGTCCTTATGTGTAGGAAACACCGTTCTTTTGTTCTCAGCACCCTCGTTTCCTGCAGTCTTAGGGACTCTAGAAAGCTAGAGCGTGCTTCTTGCTCTAAAGCAGTTTGTGATCAATGGATGAGAACTCTGCTGTGTGTTTCACTTCAGAAATGGAGGTAAATCCCAGGCTCTGAGTCTTCCTACAAACAAGACTTCATTTCAGGTAAGGGCATTTACTTTACAGCTCAAATGAACTACATTGTTCACGAAGCTAATACGTTTATCATCTTAGCTGTCAAGCATTGGACGTTAGAGGACCAGTGCTTTGTTTCAGTTTCACAAGCAGAGTTGGACTAGATCTGGTCCGTATGTGTAGGAAACACAGTTCTTTTGTTCTGAGCACAACAACGTTTCCTGCTGTATTAGAGAATCTAGAAACAAGAGCGTGCTTCTTGCTCTGAAGCAGAGTGTGATCCATGGATGAGAACTATGCTGTGTGTTTCCCTTCAGAAATGGAGTTAAATCCCAGGCTCTGTGTCTTCCAACATTCAAAACTTCGTTTCAGGTAAAGGCAGTCACTTTTCAGCTCAAACGAACTACATCGTTCATGAAGCTAAAACGTTTCTCATCTTAACTGACAAGCATTGGATGTTAGAGGACCAGTGCTTTGTCTCAGTTTCAGAAGCAGAGATGGACTAGATATGGTCCGTATGTGTAGGAAACACCGTTCATTTGTTCTCAGCAAACTCACGTTTCCTGCTGTCTTAGAGACTTTAGAAAGCTAGAGGGTGCTTCTTGCTCTAAAGCAGAGTGTGATCAATGGATGAGAACTCTGCTGTGTGTTTCACTTCAGAAATGGAGTTAAATCCCAGGCTCTGAGTCTTCCTACAAACAAGACTTCCTTTCAGGTAAGGGCAGTTTCTTTACAGCTCAAACGAACTACATCCTTCGAGAAGCTCACACGTTTCTCATCTTAAATGACAAGCATTGGATGCTGGAGGACCTGTGCTTTGTATCAATTTCAGAGGCAGAGTTGGACTCGATATGGTCCGAATGTGTAAGAAACACCGTTCTTTTGTTCTCAGCACACTCACATTTGCTGCTGTATTAGAGAATCTATTAAGCAAGAGCTTGCTTTTTGCTCTAAAGCAGAGTGTGTTCCATGGAAGAGAACTCTGCTGTGTGTTTCCCTTCAGAAATGGAGTTAAATGCCAGGCTCTGAGTCTACCTACAAGCAAGACTTCGAATCAGGTAAGGGCAGTTACATTACAGCTCAAACGAACTACATCGTTCCCGAAGCTCACACGTTTCTCATCTGAAATGACAAGCATTGGATGCTGGAGGACCTGTGCTTTGTATGAGTTTCAGAAGCAGAGTTGGAATAGATATGGTCCATATGTGTAGGAAACACCGTTCTTTTGTTCTCAGCACACTCGTTTCCTGCAGTCTTAGGGACTCTAGAAAGCTAGAGCGTGCTTCTTGCTCTAAAGCAGAGTGTGATCAATGGATGAGAACTCTGCTGTGTGTTTCACTTCAGAAATGGAGGTAAATCCCAGGCTCTGAGTCTTCCTACAAACAAGACTTCGTTTCAGGTAAGGGCATTTACTTTACAGCTCAATTGAACTACATTGTTCACGAAGCTAACACGTTTATCATCTTAGCTGTCAAGCATTGGATGTTAGAGGACCAGTGCTTTGTTTCAGTTTCACAAGCAGAGTTGGACTAGATCTGGTCCGTATGTGTAGGAAACACAGTTCTTTTGTTCTGAGCACAACAACGTTTCCTGCTGTATTAGAGAATCTAGAAACAAGAGCGTGCTTCTTGCTCTGAAGCAGAGTGTGATCCATGGATGAGAACTATGCTGTGTGTTTCCCTTCAGAAATGGAGTTAAATCCCAGGCTCTGTGTCTTCCAACATTCAAAACTTCGTTTCAGGTAAAGGCAGTCACTTTTCAGCTCAAACGAACTACATCGTTCATGAAGCTAAAACGTTTCTCATCTTAACTGACAAGCATTGCATGTTAGAGGACCAGTGCTTTGTCTCAGTTTCAGAAGCAGAGATGGACTAGATATGGTCCGTATGTGTAGGAAACACCGTTCATTTGTTCTCAGCAAACTCACGTTTCCTGCTGTCTTAGAGACTTTAGAAAGCTAGAGCGTGCTTCTTGCTCTAAAGCAGAGTGTGATCAATGGATGAGAACTCTGCTGTGTGTTTCACTTCAGAAATGGAGTTAAATCCCAGGCTCTGAGTCTTCCTACAAACAAGACTTCGTTTCAGGTAAGGGCAGTTTCTTTACAGCTCAAACGAACTACATCCTTCGAGAAGCTCACACGTTTCTCATCTTAAATGACAAGCATTGGATGCTGGAGGACCTGTGCTTTGTATCAATTTCAGAGGCAGAGTTGGACTCGATATGGTCCGAATGTGTAAGAAACACCGTTCTTTTGTTCTCAGCACACTCACATTTGCTGCTGTATTAGAGAATCTATTAAGCAAGAGCTTGCTTTTTGCTCTAAAGCAGAGTGTGATCCATGGAAGAGAACTCTGCTGTGTGTTTCCCTTCAGAAATGGAGTTAAATCCCAGGCTCTGAGTCTACCTACAAGCAAGACTTCGAATCAGGTAAGGGCAGTTACATTACAGCTCAAAGGAACTACATCGTTCCCGAAGCTCACACGTTTCTCATCTTAAATGACAAGCATTGGATGCTGGAGGACCTGTGCTTTGTATGAGTTTCAGAAGCAGAGTTGGAATAGATATGGTCCATATGTGTAGGAAACACCGTTCTTTTGTTCTCAGCACACTCGTTTCCTGCAGTCTTAGGGACTCTAGAAAGCTAGAGCGTGCTTCTTGCTCTAAAGCAGAGTGTGATCAATGGATGAGAACTCTGCTGTGTGTTTTACTTCAGAAATGGAGGTAAATCCCAGGCTCTGAGTCTTCCTACAAACAAGACTTCGTTTCAGGTAAGGGCATTTACTTTACAGCTCAATTGAACTACATTGTTCACGAAGCTAACACGTTTATCATCTTAGCTGTCAAGCATTGGATGTTAGAGGACCAGTGCTTTGTTTCAGTTTCACAAGCAGAGTTGGACTAGATCTGGTCCGTATGTGTAGGAAACACAGTTCTTTTGTTCTGAGCACAACAACGTTTCCTGCTGTATTAGAGAATCTAGAAACAAGAGCGTGCTTCTTGCTCTGAAGCAGAGTGTGATCCATGGATGAGAACTATGCTGTGTGTTTCCCTTCAGAAATGGAGTTAAATCCCAGGCTCTGTGTCTTCCAACATTCAAAACTTCGTTTCAGGTAAAGGCAGTCACTTTTCAGCTCAAACGAACTACATCGTTCATGAAGCTAAAACGTTTCTCATCTTAACTGACAAGCATTGGATGTTAGAGGACCAGTGATTTGTCTCAGTTTCAGAAGCAGAGATGGACTAGATATGGTCCGTATGTGTAGGAAACACCGTTCATTTGTTCTCAGCAAACTCACGTTTCCTGCTGTCTTAGAGACTTTAGAAAGCTAGAGCGTGCTTCTTGCTCTAAAGCAGAGTGTGATCAATGGATGAGAACTCTGCTGTGTGTTTCACTTCAGAAATGGAGTTAAATCCCAGGCTCTGAGTCTTCCTACAAACAAGACTTCGTTTCAGGTAAGGGCAGTTTCTTTACAGCTCAAACGAACTACATCCTTCGAGAAGCTCACACGTTTCTCATCTTAAATGACAAGCATTGGATGCTGGAGGACCTGTGCTTTGTATCAATTTCAGAGGCAGAGTTGGACTCGATATGGTCCGAATGTGTAAGAAACACCGTTCTTTTGTTCTCAGCACACTCACATTTGCTGCTGTATTAGAGAATCTATTAAGCAAGAGCTTGCTTTTTGCTCTAAAGCAGAGTGTGATCCATGGAAGAGAACTCTGCTGTGTGTTTCCCTTCAGAAATGGAGTTAAATGCCAGGCTCTGAGTCTACCTACAAGCAAGACTTCGAATCAGGTAAGGGCAGTTACATTACAGCTCAAACGAACTACATCGTTCCCGAAGCTCACACGTTTCTCATCTTAAATGACAAGCATTAGATGCTGGAGGACCTGTGCTTTGTATCAATTTCAGAGGGAGAGTTGGACTAGATATGGTCCGTATGTGTAGGAAACACCATTCTTGTGTTCTCAGCACACTCATGTTTCCTGCTGTCTTAGAGACTCTAGAAAGCAAGAGCATGCTTCTTGCTCTAAAGCAGAGTGTGATCTATATATGAGAACTCTGCTGTGTGTTTCATTTCAGGAATGGAGTAAAACCCCAGGCTCTGAGTCTTCCTACAAGCAACACTTCTTTTCAGGTAAGGGCAGTTACTTAACAGCTCAAAGGAACTATATCGTTCCCGAAGCTCACACGTTTCTCATCTTAACTGACAAGCATTGGATGCTGGAGGACCTGTGCTTTGTATGAGTTTCAGAAGCAGAGTTGGAATAGATATGGTCCTTATGTGTAGGAAACACCGTTCTTTTGTTCTCAGCACCCTCGTTTCCTGCAGTCTTAGGGACTCTAGAAAGCTAGAGCGTGCTTCTTGCTCTAAAGCAGTTTGTGATCAATGGATGAGAACTCTGCTGTGTGTTTCACTTCAGAAATGGAGGTAAATCCCAGGCTCTGAGTCTTCCTACAAACAAGACTTCATTTCAGGTAAGGGCATTTACTTTACAGCTCAAATGAACTACATTGTTCACGAAGCTAATACGTTTATCATCTTAGCTGTCAAGCATTGGACGTTAGAGGACCAGTGCTTTGTTTCAGTTTCACAAGCAGAGTTGGACTAGATCTGGTCCGTATGTGTAGGAAACACAGTTCTTTTGTTCTGAGCACAACAACGTTTCTTGCTGTATTAGAGAATCTAGAAACAAGAGCGTGCTTCTTGCTCTGAAGCAGAGTGTGATCCATGGATGAGAACTATGCTGTGTGTTTCCCTTCAGAAATGGAGTTAAATCCCAGGCTCTGTGTCTTCCAACATTCAAAACTTCGTTTCAGGTAAAGGCAGTCACTTTTCAGCTCAAACGAACTACATCGTTCATGAAGCTAAAACGTTTCTCATCTTAACTGACAAGCATTGGATGTTAGAGGACCAGTGCTTTGTCTCAGTTTCAGAAGCAGAGATGGACTAGATATGGTCCGTATGTGTAGGAAACACCGTTCATTTGTTCTCAGCAAACTCACGTTTCCTGCTGTCTTAGAGACTTTAGAAAGCTAGAGCGTGCTTCTTGCTCTAAAGCAGAGTGTGATCAATGGATGAGAACTCTGCTGTGTGTTTCACTTCAGAAATGGAGTTAAATCCCAGGCTCTGAGTCTTCCTACAAACAAGAATTCGTTTCAGGTAAGGGCAGTTTCTTTACAGTCAAACGAACTACATCCTTCGAGAAGCTCACACGTTTCTCATCTTAAATGACAAGCATTGGATGCTGGAGGACCTGTGCTTTGTATCAATTTCAGAGGCAGAGTTGGACTCGATATGGTCCGAATGTGTAAGATACACCGTTCTATTGTTCTCAGCACACTCACATTTGCTGCTGTATTAGAGAATCTATTAAGCAAGAGCTTGCTTTTTGCTCTAAAGCAGAGTGTGATCCATGGAAGAGAACTCTGCTGTGTGTTTCCCTTCAGAAATGGAGTTAAATGCCAGGCTCTGAGTCTACCTACAAGCAAGACTTCGAATCAGGTAAGGGCAGTTACATTACAGCTCAAACGAACTACATCGTTCCCGAAGCTCACACGTTTCTCATCTTAAATGACAAGCATTGGATGCTGGAGGACCTGTGCTTTGTATCAATTTCAGAGGGAGAGTTGGACTAGATATGGTCCGTATGTGTAGGAAACACCATTCTTGTGTTCTCAGCACACTCATGTTTCCTGCTGTCTTAGAGACTCTAGAAAGCAAGAGCATGCTTCTTGCTCTAAAGCAGAGTGTGATCTATATATGAGAACTCTGCTGTGTGTTTCATTTCAGGAATGGAGTAAAACCCCAGGCTCTGAGTCTTCCTACAAGCAACACTTCTTTTCAGGTAAGGGCAGTTACTTAACAGCTCAAAGGAACTACATCGTTCCCGAAGCTCACACGTTTCTCATCTTAACTGACAAGCATTGGTTGCTGGAGTACCTGTGCGTTGTATGAGTTTCAGAAGCAGAGTTGGAATAGATATGGTCCATATGTGTAGGAAACACCATTCTTTTGTTCTCAGCACACTCGTTTCCTGCAGTCTTAGGGACTCTAGAAAGCTAGAGCGTGCTTCTTGCTCTAAAGCAGAGTGTGATCAATGGATGAGAACTCTGCTGTGTGTTTCACTTCAGAAATGGAGGTAAATCCCAGGCTCTGAGTCTTCCTACAAACAAGACTTCGTTTCAGGTAAGGGCATTTACTTTACAGCTCAAATGAACTACATTGTTCACGAAGCTAATACGTTTATCATCTTAGCTGTCAAGCATTGGATGTTAGAGGACCATTGCTTTGTTTCAGTTTCACAAGCAGAGTTGGACTAGATCTGGTCCGTATGTGTAGGAAACACAGTTCTTTTGTTCTGAGCACAACAACGTTTCCTGCTGTATTAGAGAATCTAGAAACAAGAGCGTGCTTCTTGCTCTGAAGCAGAGTGTGATCCATGGATGAGAACTATGCTGTGTGTTTCCCTTCAGAAATGGAGTTAAATCCCAGGCTCTGTGTCTTCCAACATTCAAAACTTCGTTTCAGGTAAAGGCAGTCACTTTTCAGCTCAAACGAACTACATCGTTCATGAAGCTAAAACGTTTCTCATCTTAACTGACAAGCATTGCATGTTAGAGGACCAGTGCTTTGTCTCAGTTTCAGAAGCAGAGATGGACTAGATATGGTCCGTATGTGTAGGAAACACCGTTCTTTTGTTCTCAGCAAACTCACGTTTCCTGCTGTCTTAGAGACTTTAGAAAGCTAGAGCGTGCTTCTTGCTCTAAAGCAGAGTGTGATCAATGGATGAGAACTCTGCTGTGTGTTTCACTTCAGAAATGGAGTTAAATCCCAGGCTCTGAGTCTTCCTACAAACAAGACTTCGTTTCAGGTAAGGGCAGTTTCTTTACAGCTCAAACGAACTACATCCTTCGAGAAGCTCACACGTTTCTCATCTTAAATGACAAGCATTGGATGCTGGAGGACCTGTGCTTTGTATCAATTTCAGAGGCAGAGTTGGACTCGATATGGTCCGAATGTGTAAGAAACACCGTTCTTTTGTTCTCAGCACACTCACATTTGCTGCTGTATTAGAGAATCTATTAAGCAAGAGCTTGCTTTTTGCTCTAAAGCAGAGTGTGATCCATGGAAGAGAACTCTGCTGTGTGTTTCCCTTCAGAAATGGAGTTAAATGCCAGGCTCTGAGTCTACCTACAAGCAAGACTTCGAATCAGGTAAGGGCAGTTACATTACAGCTCAAACGAACTACATCTTTCCCAAAGCTCACACGTTTCTCATCTTAAATGACAAGCATTGGATGCTGGAGGACCTGTGCTTTGTATCAATTTCAGAAGCAGAGTTGGAATAGATATGGTCCATATGTGTAGGAAACACCGTTCTTTTGTTCTCAGCACACTCGTTTCCTGCAGTCTTAGGGACTCTAGAAAGCTAGAGCGTGCTTCTTGCTCTAAAGCAGAGTGTGATCAATGGATGAGAACTCTGCTGTGTGTTTCACTTCAGAAATGGAGGTAAATCCCAGGCTCTGAGTCTTCCTACAAACAAGACTTCGTTTCAGGTAAGGGCATTTACTTTACAGCTCAATTGAACTACATTGTTCACGAAGCTAACACGTTTATCATCTTAGCTGTCAAGCATTGGACGTTAGAGGACCAGTGCTTTGTTTCAGTTTCACAAGCAGAGTTGGACTAGATCTGGTCCGTATGTGTAGGAAACACAGTTCTTTTGTTCTGAGCACAACAACGTTTCTTGCTGTATTAGAGAATCTAGAAACAAGAGCGTGCTTCTTGCTCTGAAGCAGAGTGTGATCCATGGATGAGAACTATGCTGTGTGTTTCCCTTCAGAAATGGAGTTAAATCCCAGGCTCTGTGTCTTCCAACATTCAAAACTTCGTTTCAGGTAAAGGCAGTCACTTTTCAGCTCAAACGAACTACATCGTTCATGAAGCTAAAACGTTTCTCATCTTAACTGACAAGCATTGGATGTTAGAGGACCAGTGCTTTGTCTCAGTTTCAGAAGCAGAGATGGACTAGATATGGTCCGTATGTGTAGGAAACACCGTTCATTTGTTCTCAGCAAACTCACGTTTCCTGCTGTCTTAGAGACTTTAGAAAGCTAGAGCGTGCTTCTTGCTCTAAAGCAGAGTGTGATCAATGGATGAGAACTCTGCTGTGTGTTTCACTTCAGAAATGGAGTTAAATCCCAGGCTCTGAGTCTTCCTACAAACAAGAATTCGTTTCAGGTAAGGGCAGTTTCTTTACAGTCAAACGAACTACATCCTTCGAGAAGCTCACACGTTTCTCATCTTAAATGACAAGCATTGGATGCTGGAGGACCTGTGCTTTGTATCAATTTCAGAGGCAGAGTTGGACTCGATATGGTCCGAATGTGTAAGATACACCGTTCTATTGTTCTCAGCACACTCACATTTGCTGCTGTATTAGAGAATCTATTAAGCAAGAGCTTGCTTTTTGCTCTAAAGCAGAGTGTGATCCATGGAAGAGAACTCTGCTGTGTGTTTCCCTTCAGAAATGGAGTTAAATGCCAGGCTCTGAGTCTACCTACAAGCAAGACTTCGAATCAGGTAAGGGCAGTTACATTACAGCTCAAACGAACTACATCGTTCCCGAAGCTCACACGTTTCTCATCTTAAATGACAAGCATTGGATGCTGGAGGACCTGTGCTTTGTATCAATTTCAGAGGGAGAGTTGGACTAGATATGGTCCGTATGTGTAGGAAACACCATTCTTGTGTTCTCAGCACACTCATGTTTCCTGCTGTCTTAGAGACTCTAGAAAGCAAGAGCATGCTTCTTGCTCTAAAGCAGAGTGTGATCTATATATGAGAACTCTGCTGTGTGTTTCATTTCAGGAATGGAGTAAAACCCCAGGCTCTGAGTCTTCCTACAAGCAACACTTCTTTTCAGGTAAGGGCAGTTACTTAACAGCTCAAAGGAACTACATCGTTCCCGAAGCTCACACGTTTCTCATCTTAACTGACAAGCATTGGTTGCTGGAGTACCTGTGCGTTGTATGAGTTTCAGAAGCAGAGTTGGAATAGATATGGTCCATATGTGTAGGAAACACCATTCTTTTGTTCTCAGCACACTCGTTTCCTGCAGTCTTAGGGACTCTAGAAAGCTAGAGCGTGCTTCTTGCTCTAAAGCAGAGTGTGATCAATGGATGAGAACTCTGCTGTGTGTTTCACTTCAGAAATGGAGGTAAATCCCAGGCTCTGAGTCTTCCTACAAACAAGACTTCGTTTCAGGTAAGGGCATTTACTTTACAGCTCAAATGAACTACATTGTTCACGAAGCTAATACGTTTATCATCTTAGCTGTCAAGCATTGGATGTTAGAGGACCATTGCTTTGTTTCAGTTTCACAAGCAGAGTTGGACTAGATCTGGTCCGTATGTGTAGGAAACACAGTTCTTTTGTTCTGAGCACAACAACGTTTCCTGCTGTATTAGAGAATCTAGAAACAAGAGCGTGCTTCTTGCTCTGAAGCAGAGTGTGATCCATGGATGAGAACTATGCTGTGTGTTTCCCTTCAGAAATGGAGTTAAATCCCAGGCTCTGTGTCTTCCAACATTCAAAACTTCGTTTCAGGTAAAGGCAGTCACTTTTCAGCTCAAACGAACTACATCGTTCATGAAGCTAAAACGTTTCTCATCTTAACTGACAAGCATTGCATGTTAGAGGACCAGTGCTTTGTCTCAGTTTCAGAAGCAGAGATGGACTAGATATGGTCCGTATGTGTAGGAAACACCGTTCTTTTGTTCTCAGCAAACTCACGTTTCCTGCTGTCTTAGAGACTTTAGAAAGCTAGAGCGTGCTTCTTGCTCTAAAGCAGAGTGTGATCAATGGATGAGAACTCTGCTGTGTGTTTCACTTCAGAAATGGAGTTAAATCCCAGGCTCTGAGTCTTCCTACAAACAAGACTTCGTTTCAGGTAAGGGCAGTTTCTTTACAGCTCAAACGAACTACATCCTTCGAGAAGCTCACACGTTTCTCATCTTAAATGACAAGCATTGGATGCTGGAGGACCTGTGCTTTGTATCAATTTCAGAGGCAGAGTTGGACTCGATATGATCCGAATGTGTAAGAAACACCGTTCTTTTGTTCTCAGCACACTCACATTTGCTGCTGTATTAGAGAATCTATTAAGCAAGAGCTTGCTTTTTGCTCTAAAGCAGAGTGTGATCCATGGAAGAGAACTCTGCTGTGTGTTTCCCTTCAGAAATGGAGTTAAATGCCAGGCTCTGAGTCTACCTACAAGCAAGACTTCGAATCAGGTAAGGGCAGTTACATTACAGCTCAAACGAACTACATCTTTCCCAAAGCTCACACGTTTCTCATCTTAAATGACAAGCATTGGATGCTGGAGGACCTGTGCTTTGTATCAATTTCAGAAGCAGAGTTGGAATAGATATGGTCCATATGTGTAGGAAACACCGTTCTTTTGTTCTCAGCACACTCGTTTCCTGCAGTCTTAGGGACTCTAGAAAGCTAGAGCGTGCTTCTTGCTCTAAAGCAGAGTGTGATCAATGGATGAGAACTCTGCTGTGTGTTTCACTTCAGAAATGGAGGTAAATCCCAGGCTCTGAGTCTTCCTACAAACAAGACTTCGTTTCAGGTAAGGGCATTTACTTTACAGCTCAATTGAACTACATTGTTCACGAAGCTAACACGTTTATCATCTTAGCTGTCAAGCATTGGATGTTAGAGGACCAGGGCTTTGTTTCAGTTTCACAAGCAGAGTTGGACTAGATCTGGTCCGTATGTGTAGGAAACACAGTTCTTTTGTTCTGAGCACAACAACGTTTCCTGCTGTATTAGAGAATCTAGAAACAAGAGCGTGCTTCTTGCTCTGAAGCAGAGTGTGATCCATGGATGAGAACTATGCTGTGTGTTTCCCTTCAGAAATGGAGTTAAATCCCAGGCTCTGTGTCTTCCAACATTCAAAACTTCGTTTCAGGTAAAGGCAGTCACTTTTCAGCTCAAACGAACTACATCGTTCATGAAGCTAAAACGTTTCTCATCTTAACTGACAAGCATTGGATGTTAGAGGACCAGTGATTTGTCTCAGTTTCAGAAGCAGAGATGGACTAGATATGGTCCGTATGTGTAGGAAACACCGTTCATTTGTTCTCAGCAAACTCACGTTTCCTGCTGTCTTAGAGACTTTAGAAAGCTAGAGCGTGCTTCTTGCTCTAAAGCAGAGTGTGATCAATGGATGAGAACTCTGCTGTGTGTTTCACTTCAGAAATGGAGTTAAATCCCAGGCTCTGAGTCTTCCTACAAACAAGACTTCGTTTCAGGTAAGGGCAGTTTCTTTACAGCTCAAACGAACTACATCCTTCGAGAAGCTCACACGTTTCTCATCTTAAATGACAAGCATTGGATGCTGGAGGACCTGTGCTTTGTATCAATTTCAGAGGCAGAGTTGGACTCGATATGGTCCGAATGTGTAAGAAACACCGTTCTTTTGTTCTCAGCACACTCACATTTGCTGCTGTATTAGAGAATCTATTAAGCAAGAGCTTGCTTTTTGCTCTAAAGCAGAGTGTGATCCATGGAAGAGAACTCTGCTGTATGTTTCCCTTCAGAAATGGAGTTAAATGCCAGGCTCTGAGTCTACCTACAAGCAAGACTTCGAATCAGGTAAGGGCAGTTACATTACAGCTCAAACGAACTACATCGTTCCCTAAGCTCACACGTTTCTCATCTTAAATGACAAGCATTAGATGCTGGAGGACCTGTGCTTTGTATCAATTTCAGAGGGAGAGTTGGACTAGATATGGTCCGTATGTGTAGGAAACACCATTCTTGTGTTCTCAGCACACTCATGTTTCCTGCTGTCTTAGAGACTCTAGAAAGCAAGAGCATGCTTCTTGCTCTAAAGCAGAGTGTGATCTATATATGAGAACTCTGCTGTGTGTTTCATTTCAGGAATGGAGTAAAACCCCAGGCTCTGAGTCTTCCTACAAGCAACACTTCTTTTCAGGTAAGGGCAGTTACTTAACAGCTCAAAGGAACTACATCGTTCCCGAAGCTCACTCGTTTCTCATCTTAACTGACAAGCATTGGTTGCTGGAGGACCTGTGCTTTGTATGAGTTTCAGAAGCAGAGTTGGAATAGATATGGTCCATATGTGTAGGAAACACCGTTCTTTTGTTCTCAGCACACTCGTTTCCTGCAGTCTTAGGGACTCTAGAAAGCTAGAGCGTGCTTCTTGCTCTAAAGCAGAGTGTGATCAATGGATGAGAACTCTGCTGTGTGTTTCACTTCAGAAATGGAGGTAAATCCCAGGCTCTGAGTCTTCCTACAAACAAGACTTCGTTTCAGGTAAGGGCATTTACTTTACAGCTCAAATGAACTACATTGTTCACGAAGCTAATACGTTTATCTTCTTAGCTGTCAAGCATTGGATGTTAGAGGACCAGTGCTTTGTTTCAGTTTCACAAGCAGAGTTGGACTAGATCTGGTCCGTATGTGTAGGAAACACAGTTCTTTTGTTCTGAGCACAACAACGTTTCCTGCTGTATTAGAGAATCTAGAAACAAGAGCGTGCTTCTTGCTCTGAAGCAGAGTGTGATCCATGGATGAGAACTATGCTGTGTGTTTCCCTTCAGAAATGGAGTTAAATCCCAGGCTCTGTGTCTTCCAACATTCAAAACTTCGTTTCAGGTAAAGGCAGTCACTTTTCAGCTCAAACGAACTACATCGTTCATGAAGCTAAAACGTTTCTCATCTTAACTGACAAGCATTGGATGTTAGAGGACCAGTGCTTTGTCTCAGTTTCAGAAGCAGAGATGGACTAGATATGGTCCGTATGTGTAGGAAACACCGTTCATTTGTTCTCAGCATACTCACGTTTCCTGCTGTCTTAGAGACTTTAGAAAGCTAGAGCGTGCTTCTTGCTCTAAAGCAGAGTGTGATCAATGGATGAGAACTCTGCTGTGTGTTTCACTTCAGAAATGGAGT
This sequence comes from Onychomys leucogaster, assembly GCA_949786385.1. Lineage (NCBI taxonomy): Eukaryota > Metazoa > Chordata > Mammalia > Rodentia > Cricetidae > Onychomys > Onychomys leucogaster. The sequence goes on along the minus strand of CATKUP010000132.1, from coordinate 258,729 downwards.
TAAATCCCAGGCTCTGAGTCTTCCTACAAACAAGACTTCGTTTCAGGTAAGGGCAGTTTCTTTACAACTCAAACGAACTACATCCTTCGAGAAGCTCACACGTTTCTCATCTTAAATGACAAGCATTGGATGCTGGAGGACCTGTGCTTTGTATCAATTTCAGAGGCAGAGTTGGACTCGATATGGTCCGAATGTGTAAGAAACACCGTTCTTTTGTTCTCAGCACACTCACATTTGCTGCTGTATTAGAGAATCTATTAAGCAAGAGCTTGCTTTTTGCTCTAAAGCAGAGTGTGATCCATGGAAGAGAACTCTGCTGTGTGTTTCCCTTCAGAAATGGAGTTAAATGCCAGGCTCTGAGTCTACCTACAAGCAAGACTTCGAATCAGGTAAGGGCAGTTACATTACAGCTCAAACGAACTACATCTTTCCCAAAGCTCACACGTTTCTCATCTTAAATGACAAGCATTGGATGCTGGAGGACCTGTGCTTTGTATCAATTTCAGAGGGAGAGTTGGAATAGATATGGTCCATATGTGTAGGAAACACCGTTCTTTTGTTCTCAGCACACTCGTTTCCTGCAGTCTTAGGGACTCTAGAAAGCTAGAGCGTGCTTCTTGCTCTAAAGCAGAGTGTGATCAATGGATGAGAACTCTGCTGTTTGTTTCACTTCAGAAATGGAGGTAAATCCCAGGCTCTGAGTCTTCCTACAAACAAGACTTCGTTTCAGGTAAGGGCATTTACTTTACAGCTCAATTGAACTACATTGTTCACGAAGCTAACACGTTTATCATCTTAGCTGTCAAGCATTGGATGTTAGAGGACCAGTGCTTTGTTTCAGTTTCACAAGCAGAGTTGGACTAGATCTGGTCCGTATGTGTAGGAAACACAGTTCTTTTGTTCTGAGCACAACAACGTTTCCTGCTGTATTAGAGAATCTAGAAACAAGAGCGTGCTTCTTGCTCTGAAGCAGAGTGTGATCCATGGATGAGAACTATGCTGTGTGTTTCCCTTCAGAAATGGAGTTAAATCCCAGGCTCTGTGTCTTCCAACATTCAAAACTTCGTTTCAGGTAAAGGCAGTCACTTTTCAGCTCAAACGAACTACATCGTTCATGAAGCTAAAACGTTTCTCATCTTAACTGACAAGCATTGGATGTTAGAGGACCAGTGCTTTGTCTCAGTTTCAGAAGCAGAGATGGACTAGATATGGTCCGTATGTGTAGGAAACACCGTTCATTTGTTCTCAGCAAACTCACGTTTCCTGCTGTCTTAGAGACTTTAGAAAGCTAGAGCGTGCTTCTTGCTCTAAAGCAGAGTGTGATCAATGGATGAGAACTCTGCTGTGTGTTTCACTTCAGAAATGGAGTTAAATCCCAGGCTCTGAGTCTTCCTACAAACAAGACTTCCTTTCAGGTAAGGGCAGTTTCTTTACAGCTCAAACGAACTACATCCTTCGAGAAGCTCACACGTTTCTCATCTTAAATGACAAGCATTGGATGCTGGAGGACCTGTGCTTTGTATCAATTTCAGAGGCAGAGTTGGACTCGATATGGTCCGAATGTGTAAGAAACACCGTTCTTTTGTTCTCAGCACACTCACATTTGCTGCTGTATTAGAGAATCTATTAAGCAAGAGCTTGCTTTTTGCTCTAAAGCAGAGTGTGATCCATGGAAGAGAACTCTGCTGTGTGTTTCCCTTCAGAAATGGAGTTAAATGCCAGGCTCTGAGTCTACCTACAAGCAAGATTTCGAATCAGGTAAGGGCAGTTATATTACAGCTCAAACGAACTACATCGTTCCCGAAGCTCACACGTTTCTCATCTTAAATGACAAGCATTGGATGCTGGAGGACCTGTGCTTTGTATGAGTTTCAGAAGCAGAGTTGGAATAGATATGGTCCATATGTGTAGGAAACACCGTTCTTTTGTTCTCAGCACACTCGTTTCCTGCAGTCTTAGGGACTCTAGAAAGCTAGAGCGTGCTTCTTGCTCTAAAGCAGAGTGTGATCAATGGATGAGAACTCTGCTGTGTGTTTCACTTCAGAAATGGAGGTAAATCCCAGGCTCTGAGTCTTCCTACAAACAAGACTTCGTTTCAGGTAAGGGCATTTACTTTACAGCTCAATTGAACTACATTGTTCACGAAGCTAACACGTTTATCATCTTAGCTGTCAAGCATTGGATGTTAGAGGACCAGGGCTTTGTTTCAGTTTCACAAGCAGAGTTGGACTAGATCTGGTCCGTATGTGTAGGAAACACAGTTCTTTTGTTCTGAGCACAACAACGTTTCCTGCTGTATTAGAGAATCTAGAAACAAGAGCGTGCTTCTTGCTCTGAAGCAGAGTGTGATCCATGGATGAGAACTATGCTGTGTGTTTCCCTTCAGAAATGGAGTTAAATCCCAGGCTCTGTGTCTTCCAACATTCAAAACTTCGTTTCAGGTAAAGGCAGTCACTTTTCAGCTCAAACGAACTACATCGTTCATGAAGCTAAAACGTTTCTCATCTTAACTGACAAGCATTGGATGTTAGAGGACCAGTGATTTGTCTCAGTTTCAGAAGCAGAGATGGACTAGATATGGTCCGTATGTGTAGGAAACACCGTTCATTTGTTCTCAGCAAACTCACGTTTCCTGCTGTCTTAGAGACTTTAGAAAGCTAGAGCGTGCTTCTTGCTCTAAAGCAGAGTGTGATCAATGGATGAGAACTCTGCTGTGTGTTTCACTTCAGAAATGGAGTTAAATCCCAGGCTCTGAGTCTTCCTACAAACAAGACTTCGTTTCAGGTAAGGGCAGTTTCTTTACAGCTCAAACGAACTACATCCTTCGAGAAGCTCACACGTTTCTCATCTTAAATGACAAGCATTGGATGCTGGAGGACCTGTGCTTTGTATCAATTTCAGAGGCAGAGTTGGACTCGATATGGTCCGAATGTGTAAGAAACACCGTTCTTTTGTTCTCAGCAAACTCACATTTGCTGCTGTATTAGAGAATCTATTAAGCAAGAGCTTGCTTTTTGCTCTAAAGCAGAGTGTGATCCATGGAAGAGAACTCTGCTGTGTGTTTCCCTTCAGAAATGGAGTTAAATGCCAGGCTCTGAGTCTACCTACAAGCAAGACTTCGAATCAGGTAAGGGCAGTTACATTACAGCTCAAACGAACTACATCGTTCCCGAAGCTCACACGTTTCTCATCTTAAATGACAAGCATTAGATGCTGGAGGACCTGTGCTTTGTATCAATTTCAGAGGGAGAGTTGGACTAGATATGGTCCGTATGTGTAGGAAACACCATTCTTGTGTTCTCAGCACACTCATGTTTCCTGCTGTCTTAGAGACTCTAGAAAGCAAGAGCATGCTTCTTGCTCTAAAGCAGAGTGTGATCTATATATGAGAACTCTGCTGTGTGTTTCATTTCAGGAATGGAGTAAAACCCCAGGCTCTGAGTCTTCCCACAAGCAACACTTCTTTTCAGGTAAGGGCAGTTACTTAACAGCTCAAAGGAACTACATCGTTCCCGAAGCTCACTCGTTTCTCATCTTAACTGACAAGCATTGGTTGCTGGAGGACCTGTGCTTTGTATGAGTTTCAGAAGCAGAGTTGGAATAGATATGGTCCATATGTGTAGGAAACACCGTTCTTTTGTTCTCAGCACACTCGTTTCCTGCAGTCTTAGGGACTCTAGAAAGCTAGAGCGTGCTTCTTGCTCTAAAGCAGAGTGTGATCAATGGATGAGAACTCTGCTGTGTGTTTCACTTCAGAAATGGAGGTAAATCCCAGGCTCTGAGTCTTCCTACAAACAAGACTTCGTTTCAGGTAAGGGCATTTACTTTACAGCTCAAATGAAGTACATTGTTCACGAAGCTAATACGTTTATCTTCTTAGCTGTCAAGCATTGGATGTTTGAGGACCAGTGCTTTGTTTCAGTTTCAAAAGCAGAGTTGGACTAGATCTGGTCCGTATGTGTAGGAAACACAGTTCTTTTGTTCTGAGCACAACAACGTTTCCTGCTGTATTAGAGAATCTAGAAACAAGAGCGTGCTTCTTGCTCTGAAGCAGAGTGTGATCCATGGATGAGAACTCTGCTGTGTGTTTCCCTTCAGAAATGGAGTTAAATCCCAGGCTCTGTGTCTTCCAACATTCAAAACTTCGTTTCAGGTAAAGGCAGTCACTTTTCAGCTCAAACGAACTACATCGTTCATGAAGCTAAAACGTTTCTCATCTTAACTGACAAGCATTGGATGTTAGAGGACCAGTGCTTTGTATCAGTTTCAGAAGCAGAGATGGACTAGATATGGTCCGTATGTGTAGGAAACACCGTTCATTTGTTCTCAGCATACTCACGTTTCCTGCTGTCTTAGAGACTTTAGAAAGCTAGAGCGTGCTTCTTGCTCTAAAGCAGAGTGTGATCAATGGATGAGAACTCTGCTGTGTGTTTCACTTCAGAAATGGAGTTAAATCCCAGGCTCTGAGTCTTCTTACAAACAAGACTTCGTTTCAGGTAAGGGCAGTTTCTTTACAGCTCAAACCAACTACATCCTTCGAGAAGCTCACACGTTTCTCATCTTAAATGACAAGCATTGGATGCTGGAGGACCTGTGCTTTGTATCAATTTCAGAGGCAGAGTTGGACTCGATATGGTCCGAATGTGTAAGAAACACCGTTCTTTTGTTCTCAGCACACTCACATTTGCTGCTGTATTAGAGAATCTATTAAGCAAGAGCTTGCTTTTTGCTCTAAAGCAGAGTGTGATCCATGGAAGAGAACTCTGCTGTGTGTTTCCCTTCAGAAATGGAGTTAAATGCCAGGCTCTGAGTCAACCTACAAGCAAGACTTCGAATCAGGTAAGGGCAGTTACATTACAGCTCAAACGAACTACATCGTTCCCGAAGCTCACACGTTTCTCATCTTAAATGACAAGCATTTGATGCTGGAGGACCTGTGCTTTGTATCAATTTCAGAGGGAGAGTTGGACTAGATATGGTCCGTATGTGTAGGAAACACCATTCTTGTGTTCTCAGCACACTCATGTTTCCTGCTGTCTTAGAGACTCTAGAAAGCAAGAGCATGCTTCTTGCTCTAAAACAGAGTGGGATCTATATATGAGAACTCTGTTGTGTGTTTCATTTCAGGAATGGAGTAAAACCCCAGGCTCTGAGTCTCCCTACAAGCAACTCTTCTTTTCAGGTAAGGGCAGTTACTTAACAGCTCAAAGGAACTAAAGCGTTCCCGAAGCTCACACGTTTCTCTTCTTAACTGACAAGCATTGGTTGCTGGAGGACCTGTGCTTTGTATGAGTTTCAGAAGCAGAGTTGGAATAGATATGGTCCATATGTGTAGGAAACACCGTTCTTTTGTTCTCAGCACACTCGTTTCCTGCAGTCTTAGGGACTCTAGAAAGCTAGAGCGTGCTTCTTGCTCTAAAGCAGAGTGTGATCAATGGATGAGATCTCTGCTGTGTGTTTCACTTCAGAAATGGAGGTAAATCCCATGCTCTGAGTCTTCCTACAAACAAAACTTCATTTCAGGTAAGGGCATTTACTTTACAGCTCAAATGAACTACATTGTTCACGAAGCTAATACGTTTATCATCTTAGCTGTCAAGCATTGGATGTTAGAGGACCAGTGCTTTGTTTCAGTTTCACAAGCAGAGTTGGACTAGATCTGGTCCGTATGTGTAGGAAACACAGTTCTTTTGTTCTGAGCACAACAACGTTTCCTGCTGTATTAGAGAATCTAGAAACAAGAGCGTGCTTCTTGCCCTGAAGCAGAGTGTGATCCATGGATGAGAACTATGCTGTGTGTTTCCCTTCAGAAATGGAGTTAAATCCCAGGCTCTGTGTCTTCCAACATTCAAAACTTCGTTTCAGGTAAAGGTAGTCACTTTTCAGCTCAAACGAACTACATCGTTCATGAAGCTAAAACGTTTCTCATCTTAACTGACAAGCATTGCATGTTAGAGGACCAGTGCTTTGTCTCAGTTTCAGAAGCAGAGATGGAGTAGATACGGTCCGTATGTGTAGGAAACACCGTTCTTTTGTTCTCAGCAAACTCACGTTTCCTGCTGTCTTAGAGACTTTAGAAAGCTAGAGCGTGCTTCTTGCTCTAAAGCAGAGTGTGATCAATGGATGAGAACTCTGCTGTGTGTTTCACTTCCGAAATGGAGTTAAATCCCAGGCTCTGTGTCTTCCAACATTCAAAACTTCGTTTCAGGTAAAGGCAGTCACTTTTCAGCTCAAACGAACTACATCGTTCCCGAAGCTCACACGTTTCTCATCTTAAATGACAAGCATTGGATGCTGGAGGACCTGTGCTTTGTATGAGTTTCAGAAGCAGAGTTGGAATAGATATGGTCCTTATGTGTAGGAAACACCGTTCTTTTGTTCTCAGCACACTCCTTTCCTGCAGTCTTAGGTACTCTAGAAAGCTAGAGCGTGCTTCTTGCTCTAAAGCAGTTTGTGATCAATGGATGAGAACTCTGCTGTGTGTTTCACTTCAGAAATGGAGGTAAATCCCAGGCTCTGAGTCTTCCTACAAACAAGACTTCATTTCAGGTAAGGGCATTTACTTTCCAGCTCAAATGAACTACATTGTTCACGAAGCTAATACGTTTATCATCTTAGCTGTCAAGCATTGGACGTTAGAGGACCAGTGCTTTGTTTCAGTTTCACAAGCAGAGTTAGACTAGATCTGGTCCGTATGTGTAGGAAACACAGTTCTTTTGTTCTGAGCACAACAACGTTTCCTGCTGTATTAGAGAATCTAGAAACAAGAGCGTGCTTCTTGCTCTGAAGCAGAGTGTGATCCATGGATGAGAACTATGCTGTGTGTTTCCCTTCAGAAATGGAGTTAAATCCCAGGCTCTGTGTCTTCCAACATTCAAAACTTCGTTTCAGGTAAAGGCAGTCACTTTTCAGCTCAAACGAACTACATCGTTCATGAAGCTAAAACGTTTCTCATCTTAACTGACAAGCATTGCATGTTAGAGGACCAGTGCTTTGTCTCAGTTTCAGAAGCAGAGATGGACTAGATATGGTCCGTATGTGTAGGAAACACCGTTCTTTTGTTCTCAGCAAACTCACGTTTCCTGCTGTCTTAGAGACTTTAGAAAGCTAGAGCGTGCTTCTTGCTCTAAAGCAGAGTGTGATCAATGGATGAGAACTCTGCTGTGTGTTTCACTTCCGAAATGGAGTTAAATCCCAGTCTCTGAGTCTTCCTACAAACAAGACTTCGTTTCAGGTAAGGGCAGTTTCTTTACAGCTCAAACGAACTACATCCTTCGAGAAGCTCACACGTTTCTCATCTTAAATGACAAGCATTGGATGCTGGAGGACCTGTGCTTTGTATCAATTTCAGAGGCAGAGTTGGACTCGATATGGTCCGAGTGTGTAAGAAACACCATTCTTTTGTTCTCAGCACACTCACATTTGCTGCTGTATTAGAGAATCTATTAAGCAAGAGCTTGCTTTTTGCTCTAAAGCAGAGTGTGATCCATGGAAGAGAACTCTGCTGTGTGTTTCCCTTCAGAAATGGAGTTAAATGCCAGGCTCTGAGTCTACCTACAAGCAAGACTTCGAATCAGGTAAGGGCAGTTACATTACACCTCAAACGAACTACATCGTTCCCGAAGCTAAAACGTTTCTCATCTTAACTGACAAGCATTGGATGTTAGAGGACTAGTGCTTTTTCTCAGTTTCAGAAGCAGAGATGGACTAGATATGGTCCGTAGGTGTAGGAAACACCATTCTTTTGCTCTCATCAAACTCACGTTTCCTGCTGTCTTAGAGACTCTAGAAAGCTAGAGCGTGCTTCTTGCTCTAAAGCAGAGTGTGATCAATGGATGAGACCTCTGCTGTGTGTTTCCCTTCAGAAATGGAGTTAAATGCCAGGCTCTGAGTCTACCTACAAGCAAGACTTCGAATCAGGTAAGGGCAGTTACATTACAGCTCAAACGAACTACATCGTTCCCGAAGCTCACACGTTTCTCATCTTAAATGACAAGCATTGGATGCTGGAGGACCTGTGCTTTGTATCAATTTCAGAGGCAGAGTTGGACTAGATATGGTCCGTATGTGTAAAAAACACTATTCTTGCGTTCTCAGCACACTCATGTTTCCTGCTGTCTTAGAGACTCTAGAAAGCAAGAGCATGCTTGCTGTTCTAAAGCAGAGTGTGATCAATTGATGAGAACTCTGCTGTGTGTTTCACTTCAGAAATGGAGTTAAATCCCAGGCTCTGAGTCTTCCTACAAACAGGAATTCGTTTCAGGTAAGTGCAGTTACTTTACAGCTCAAACGAACTACATTGTTCACGAAGCTAACACGTTTATCATCTTAATTGACAAGCATTGGATGTTAGAGGACCAGTGCTTTGTTTCAGTTTCACAAGCAGAGTTGGACTAGATATGGTCCGTATGTGTAGGAAACACAGTTCTTTTGTTCTGAGCACAACAACGTTTCCTGCTGTATTAGAGAATCTAGAAACAAGAGCGTGCTTCTTGCTCTGAAGCAGAGTGTGATCCATGGATGAGAACTATGCTGTGTGTTTCCCTTCAGAAATGGAGTTAAATCCCAGGCTCTGTGTCTTCCAACATTCAAAACCTCGTTTCAGGTAAAGGCAGTCACTTTTCAGCTCAAACGAACTACATCGTTCATGAAGCTAAAACGTTTCTCATCTTAACTGACAAGCATTGCATGTTAGAGGACCAGTGCTTTGTCTCAGTTTCAGAAGCAGAGATGGACTAGATATGGTCCGTATGTGTAGGAAACTCCGTTCTTTTGTTCTCAGCAAACTCACGTTTCCTGCTGTCTTAGAGACTTTAGAAAGCTAGAGCGTGCTTCTTGCTCTAAAGAAGAGTGTGATCAATGGAAGAGAACTCTGCTGTGTGTTTCACTTCAGAAATGGAGTTAAATCCCAGGCTCTGAGTCTTCCTACAAACAAGACTTCGTTTCAGGTAAGGGCAGTTTCTTTATAGCTCAAACGAACTACATCCTTCGAGAAGCTCACACGTTTCTCATCTTAAATGACAAGCATTGGATGCTGGAGGACCTGTGCTTTGTATCAATTTCAGAGGCAGAGTTGGACTCGATATGGTCCGAATATATAAGAAACACCGTTCTTTTGTTCTCAGCACACTCACATTTGCTGCTGTATTAGAGAATCTATTAAGCAAGAGCTTGCTTTTTGCTCTAAAGCAGAGTGTGATCCATGGAAGAGAACTCTGCTGTGTGTTTCCCTTCAGAAATGGAGTTAAATGCCAGGCTCTGAGTCAACCTACAAGCAAGACTTCGAATCAGGTAAGGGCAGTTACATTACAGCTCAAACGAACTACATTGTTCCCGAAGCTCACACGTTTCTCATCTTAAATGACAAGCATTGGATGCTGGAGGACCTGTGCTTTGTATCAATTTCAGAGGGAGAGTTGGACTAGATATGGTCCGTATGTGTAGGAAACACCATTCTTGTGTTCTCAGCACACTCATGTTTCCTGCTGTCTTAGAGACTCTAGAAAGCAAGAGCATGCTTCTTGCTCTAAAGCAGAGTGTGATCTATATATGAGAACTCTGCTGTGTGTTTCATTTCAGGAATGGAGTAAAACCCCAGGCTCTGAGTCTTCCTACAAGCAACACTTCTTTTCAGGTAAGGGCAGTTACTTAACAGCTCAAAGGAACTACATTGTTCCCGAAGCTCACACGTTTCTCATCTTAACTGACAAGCATTGGATGCTGGATGACCTGTGCTTTGTATGAGTTTCAGAAGCAGAGTTGGAATAGATATGGTCCTTATGTGTAGGAAACACCGTTCTTTTGTTCTCAGCACACTCCTTTCCTGCAGTCTTAGGTACTCTAGAAAGCTAGAGCGTGCTTCTTGCTTTAAAGCAGTTTGTGATCAATGGATGAGAACTCTGCTGTGTGTTTCACTTCAGAAATGGAGGTAAATCCCAGGCTCTGAGTCTTCCTACAAACAAGACTTCATTTCAGGTAAGGGCATTTACTTTCCAGCTCAAATGAACTACATTGTTCACGAAGCTAATACGTTTATCATCTTAGCTGTCAAGCATTGGACGTTAGAGGACCAGTGCTTTGTTTCAGTTTCACAAGCAGAGTTAGACTAGATCTGGTCCGTATGTGTAGGAAACACAGTTCTTTTGTTCTGAGCACAACAACGTTTCCTGCTGTATTAGAGAATCTAGAAACAAGAGCGTACTTCTTGCTCTGAAGCAGAGTGTGATCCATGGATGAGAACTATGCTGTGTGTTTCCCTTCAGAAATGGAGTTAAATCCCAGGCTCTGTGTCTTCCAACATTCAAAACTTCGTTTCAGGTAAAGGCAGTCACTTTTCAGCTCAAACGAACTACATCGTTCATGAAGCTAAAACGTTTCTCATCTTAACTGACAAGCATTGCATGTTAGAGGACCAGTGCTTTGTCTCAGTTTCAGAAGCAGAGATGGACTAGATATGGTCCGTATGGGTAGGAAACACCGTTCATTTGTTCTCAGCATACTCACGTTTCCTGCTGTCTTAGAGACTTTAGAAAGCTAGAGCGTGCTTCTTGCTCTAAAGCAGAGTGTGATCAATGGATGAGAACTCTGCTGTGTGTTTCACTTCAGAAATGGAGTTAAATCCCAGGCTCTGAGTCTTCCTACAAACAAGACCTCGTTTCAGGTAAGGGCAGTTTCTTTATAGCTCAAACGAACTACATCCTTCGAGAAGCTCACACGTTTCTCATCTTAAATGACAAGCATTGGATGCTGGAGGACCTGTGCTTTGTATCAATTTCAGAGGCAGAGTTGGACTCGATATGGTCCGAATGTGTAAGAAACACCGTTCTTTTGTTCTCAGCACACTCACATTTGCTGCTGTATTAGAGAATCTATTAAGCAAGAGCTTGCTTTTTGCTCTAAAGCAGAGTGTGATCCATGGAAGAGAACTCTGCTGTGTGTTTCCCTTCAGAAATGGAGTTAAATGCCAGGCTCTGAGTCAACCTACAAGCAAGACTTCGAATCAGGTAAGGGCAGTTACATTACAGCTCAAACGAACTACATCGTTCCCGAAGCTCACACGTTTCTCATCTTAAATGACAAGCATTGGATGCTGGAGGACCTGTGCTTTGTATCAATTTCAGAGGGAGAGTTGGACTAGATATGGTCCGTATGTGTAGGAAACACCATTCTTGTGTTCTCAGCACACTCATGTTTCCTGCTGTCTTAGAGACTCTAGAAAGCAAGAGCATGCTTCTTGCTCTAAAGCAGAGTGTGATCTATATATGAGAACTCTGTTGTGTGTTTCATTTCAGGAATGGAGTAAAACCCCAGGCTCTGAGTCTTCCTACAAGCAACACTTCTTTTCAGGTAAGGGCAGTTACTTAACAGCTCAAAGGAACTAAAGCGTTCCCAAAGCTCACACGTTTCTCATCTTAACTGACAAGCATTGGATGCTGGAGGACCTGTGCTTTGTATCAATTTCAGAGGCAGAGTTGGACTCGATATGGTCCGAGTGTGTAAGAAACACCGTTCTTTTGTTCTCAGCACACTCACATTTGCTGCTGTATTAGAGAATCTATTAAGCAAGAGCTTGCTTTTTGCTCTAAAGCAGAGTGTGATCCATGGAAGAGAACTCTGCTGTGTGTTTCCCTTCAGAAATGGAGTTAAATGCCAGGCTCTGAGTCTACCTACAAGCAAGACTTCGAATCAGGTAAGGGCAGTTACATTACAGCTCAAACGAACTACATTGTTCCCGAAGCTAAAACGTTTCTCATCTTAACTGACAAGCATTGGATGTTCGAGGACTAGTGCTTTTTCTCAGTTTCAGAACCAGAGATGGACTAGATATGGTCCGTATGTGTAGGAAACACCATTCTTTTGCTCTCATCAAACTCACGTTTCCTGCTGTCTTAGAGACCCTAGAAAGCAAGAGCGTGCTTGGTGTTCTAAAGCAGAGTGTGATCAATTGATGAGAACTCTGCTGTGTGTTTCACTTCAGAAATGGAGTTAAATGCCAGGCTCTGAGTCTACCTACAAGCAAGACTTCGAATCAGGTAAGGGCAGTTACATTACAGCTCAAACGAACTACATCGTTCCCGAAGCTCACACGTTTCTCATCTTAAATGACAAGCATTGGATGCTGGAGGACCTGTGCTTTGTATCAATTTCAGAGGCAGAGTTGGACTAGATATGGTCCGTATGTGTAATAAACACTATTCTTGCGTACTCAGCACACTCATGTTTCCTGCTGTCTTAGAGACTCTAGAAAGCAAGAGCGTGCTTGGTGTTCTAAAGCAGAGTGTGATCAATTGATGAGAACTCTGCTGTGTGTTTCACTTCAGAAATGGAGTTAAATCCCAGGCTCTGAGTCTTCCTACAAACAAGAATTCGTTTCAGGTAAGGGCAGTTACTTTACAGCTCAAACGAACTACATTGTTCACGAAGCTAACACGTTTATCATCTTAATTGACAAGCATTGGATGTTAGAGGACCAGTGCTTTGTTTCAGTTTCAGAAGCAGAGATGGACTAGATATGGTCCGTATGTGTAGGAAACACCGTTCTTTTGTTCTCAGCAAACTCACGGTTACTGCTGTCTTAGAGACTTTAGAAAGCTAGAGCGTGCTTCTTGCTCTAAAGAAGAGTGTGATCAATGGATGAGAACTCTGCTGTGTGTTTCACTTCAGAAATGGAGTTAAATCCCAGGCTCTGAGTCTTCCTACAAACAAGACTTCGTTTCAGGTAAGGGCAGTTTTTTTATAGCTCAAACGAACTACATCCTTCGAGAAGCTCACACGTTTCTCATCTTAAATGACAAGCATTGGATGCTGGAGGACCTGTGCTTTGTATCAATTTCAGAGGCAGAGTTGGACTCGATATGGTCCGAATATGTAAGAAACACCGTTCTTTTGTTCTCAGCACACTCACATTTGCTGCTGTATTAGAGAATCTATTAAGCAAGAGCTTGCTTTTTGCTCTAAAGCAGAGTGTGATCCATGGAAGAGAACTCTGCTGTGTGTTTCCCTTCAGAAATGGAGTTAAATGCCAGGCTCTGAGTCAACCTACAAGCAAGACTTCGAATCAGGTAAGGGCAGTTACATTACAGCTCAAACGAACTACATTGTTCCCGAAGCTCACACGTTTCTCATCTTAAATGACAAGCATTGGATGCTGGAGGACCTGTGCTTTGTATCAATTTCAGAGGGAGAGTTGGACTAGATATGGTCCGTATGTGTAGGAAACACCATTCTTGTGTTCTCAGCACACTCATGTTTCCTGCTGTCTTAGAGACTCTAGAAAGCAAGAGCATGCTTCTTGCTCTAAAGCAGAGTGTGATCTATATATGAGAACTCTGCTGTGTGTTTCATTTCAGGAATGGAGTAAAACCCCAGGCTCTGAGTCTTCCTACAAGCAACACTTCTTTTCAGGTAAGGGCAGTTACTTAACAGCTCAAAGGAACTACATCGTTCCCGAAGCTCACACGTTTCTCATCTTAACTGACAAGCATTGGATGCTGGAGGACCTGTGCTTTGTATGAGTTTCAGAAGCAGAGTTGGAATAGATATGGTCCTTATGTGTAGGAAACACCGTTCTTTTGTTCTCAGCACACTCCTTTCCTGCAGTCTTAGGTACTCTAGAAAGCTAGAGCGTGCTTCTTGCTCTAAAGCAGTTTGTGATCAATGGATGAGAACTCTGCTGTGTGTTTCACTTCAGAAATGGAGGTAAATCCCAGGCTCTGAGTCTTCCTACAAACAAGACTTCATTTCAGGTAAGGGCATTTACTTTCCAGCTCAAATGAACTACATTGTTCACGAAGCTAATACGTTTATCATCTTAGCTGTCAAGCATTGGACGTTAGAGGACCAGTGCTTTGTTTCAGTTTCACAAGCAGAGTTAGACTAGATCTGGTCCGTATGTGTAGGAAACACAGTTCTTTTGTTCTGAGCACAACAACGTTTCCTGCTGTATTAGAGAATCTAGAAACAAGAGCGTGCTTCTTGCTCTGAAGCAGAGTGTGATCCATGGATGAGAACTATGCTGTGTGTTTCCCTTCAGAAATGGAGTTAAATCCCAGGCTCTGTGTCTTCCAACATTCAAAACTTCGTTTCAGGTAAAGGCAGTCACTTTTCAGCTCAAACGAACTACATCGTTCATGAAGCTAAAACGTTTCTCATCTTAACTGACAAGCATTGCATGTTAGAGGACCAGTGCTTTGTCTCAGTTTCAGAAGCAGAGATGGACTAGATATGGTCCGTATGTGTAGGAAACACCGTTCTTTTGTTCTCAGCAAACTCACGTTTCCTGCTGTCTTAGAGACTTTAGAAAGCTAGAGCGTGCTTCTTGCTCTAAAGCAGAGTGTGATCAATGGATGAGAACTCTGCTGTGTGTTTCACTTCCGAAATGGAGTTAAATCCCAGTCTCTGAGTCTTCCTACAAACAAGACTTCGTTTCAGGTAAGGGCAGTTTCTTTACAGCTCAAACGAACTACATCCTTCGAGAAGCTCACACGTTTCTCATCTTAAATGACAAGCATTGGATGCTGGAGGACCTGTGCTTTGTATCAATTTCAGAGGCAGAGTTGGACTCGATATGGTCCGAGTGTGTAAGAAACACCATTCTTTTGTTCTCAGCACACTCACATTTGCTGCTGTATTAGAGAATCTATTAAGCAAGAGCTTGCTTTTTGCTCTAAAGCAGAGTGTGATCCATGGAAGAGAACTCTGCTGTGTGTTTCCCTTCAGAAATGGAGTTAAATGCCAGGCTCTGAGTCTACCTACAAGCAAGACTTCGAATCAGGTAAGGGCAGTTACATTACACCTCAAACGAACTACATCGTTCCCGAAGCTAAAACGTTTCTCATCTTAACTGACAAGCATTGGATGTTAGAGGACTAGTGCTTTTTCTCAGTTTCAGAAGCAGAGATGGACTAGATATGGTCCGTAGGTGTAGGAAACACCATTCTTTTGCTCTCATCAAACTCACGTTTCCTGCTGTCTTAGAGACTCTAGAAAGCTAGAGCGTGCTTCTTGCTCTAAAGCAGAGTGTGATCAATGGATGAGACCTCTGCTGTGTGTTTCCCTTCAGAAATGGAGTTAAATGCCAGGCTCTGAGTCTACCTACAAGCAAGACTTCGAATCAGGTAAGGGCAGTTACATTACAGCTCAAACGAACTACATCGTTCCCGAAGCTCACACGTTTCTCATCTTAAATGACAAGCATTGGATGCTGGAGGACCTGTGCTTTGTATCAATTTCAGAGGCAGAGTTGGACTAGATATGGTCCGTATGTGTAAAAAACACTATTCTTGCGTTCTCAGCACACTCACGTTTCCTGCTGTCTTAGAGACTCTAGAAAGCAAGAGCATGCTTGGTGTTCTAAAGCAGAGTGTGATCAATTGATGAGAACTCTGCTGTGTGTTTCACTTCAGAAATGGAGTTAAATCCCAGGCTCTGAGTCTTCCTACAAACAGGAATTCGTTTCAGGTAAGTGCAGTTACTTTACAGCTCAAACGAACTACATTGTTCACGAAGCTAACACGTTTATCATCTTAATTGACAAGCATTGGATGTTAGAGGACCAGTGCTTTGTTTCAGTTTCACAAGCAGAGTTGGACTAGATATGGTCCGTATGTGTAGGAAACACAGTTCTTTTGTTCTGAGCACAACAACGTTTCCTGCTGTATTAGAGAATCTAGAAACAAGAGCGTGCTTCTTGCTCTGAAGCAGAGTGTGATCCATGGATGAGAACTATGCTGTGTGTTTCCCTTCAGAAATGGAGTTAAATCCCAGGCTCTGTGTCTTCCAACATTCAAAACCTCGTTTCAGGTAAAGGCAGTCACTTTTCAGCTCAAACGAACTACATCGTTCATGAAGCTAAAACGTTTCTCATCTTAACTGACAAGCATTGCATGTTAGAGGACCAGTGCTTTGTCTCAGTTTCAGAAGCAGAGATGGACTAGATATGGTCCGTATGTGTAGGAAACTCCGTTCTTTTGTTCTCAGCAAACTCACGTTTCCTGCTGTCTTAGAGACTTTAGAAAGCTAGAGCGTGCTTCTTGCTCTAAAGAAGAGTGTGATCAATGGAAGAGAACTCTGCTGTGTGTTTCACTTCAGAAATGGAGTTAAATCCCAGGCTCTGAGTCTTCCTACAAACAAGACTTCGTTTCAGGTAAGGGCAGTTTCTTTATAGCTCAAACGAACTACATCCTTCGAGAAGCTCACACGTTTCTCATCTTAAATGACAAGCATTGGATGCTGGAGGACCTGTGCTTTGTATCAATTTCAGAGGCAGAGTTGGACTCGATATGGTCCGAATATATAAGAAACACCGTTCTTTTGTTCTCAGCACACTCACATTTGCTGCTGTATTAGAGAATCTATTAAGCAAGAGCTTGCTTTTTGCTCTAAAGCAGAGTGTGATCCATGGAAGAGAACTCTGCTGTGTGTTTCCCTTCAGAAATGGAGTTAAATGCCAGGCTCTGAGTCAACCTACAAGCAAGACTTCGAATCAGGTAAGGGCAGTTACATTACAGCTCAAACGAACTACATTGTTCCCGAAGCTCACACGTTTCTCATCTTAAATGACAAGCATTGGATGCTGGAGGACCTGTGCTTTGTATCAATTTCAGAGGGAGAGTTGGACTAGATATGGTCCGTATGTGTAGGAAACACCATTCTTGTGTTCTCAGCACACTCATGTTTCCTGCTGTCTTAGAGACTCTAGAAAGCAAGAGCATGCTTCTTGCTCTAAAGCAGAGTGTGATCTATATATGAGAACTCTGCTGTGTGTTTCATTTCAGGAATGGAGTAAAACCCCAGGCTCTGAGTCTTCCTACAAGCAACACTTCTTTTCAGGTAAGGGCAGTTACTTAACAGCTCAAAGGAACTACATCGTTCCCGAAGCTCACACGTTTCTCATCTTAACTGACAAGCATTGGATGCTGGATGACCTGTGCTTTGTATGAGTTTCAGAAGCAGAGTTGGAATAGATATGGTCCTTATGTGTAGGAAACACCGTTCTTTTGTTCTCAGCACACTCCTTTCCTGCAGTCTTAGGTACTCTAGAAAGCTAGAGCGTGCTTCTTGCTCTAAAGCAGTTTGTGATCAATGGATGAGAACTCTGCTGTGTGTTTCACTTCAGAAATGGAGGTAAATCCCAGGCTCTGAGTCTTCCTACAAACAAGACTTCATTTCAGGTAAGGGCATTTACTTTCCAGCTCAAATGAACTACATTGTTCACGAAGCTAATACGTTTATCATCTTAGCTGTCAAGCATTGGACGTTAGAGGACCAGTGCTTTGTTTCAGTTTCACAAGCAGAGTTAGACTAGATCTGGTCCGTATGTGTAGGAAACACAGTTCTTTTGTTCTGAGCACAACAACGTTTCCTGCTGTATTAGAGAATCTAGAAACAAGAGCGTACTTCTTGCTCTGAAGCAGAGTGTGATCCATGGATGAGAACTATGCTGTGTGTTTCCCTTCAGAAATGGAGTTAAATCCCAGGCTCTGTGTCTTCCAACATTCAAAACTTCGTTTCAGGTAAAGGCAGTCACTTTTCAGCTCAAACGAACTACATTGTTCATGAAGCTAAAACGTTTCTCATCTTAACTGACAAGCATTGCATGTTAGAGGACCAGTGCTTTGTCTCAGTTTCAGAAGCAGAGATGGACTAGATATGGTCCGTATGGGTAGGAAACACCGTTCATTTGTTCTCAGCATACTCACGTTTCCTGCTGTCTTAGAGACTTTAGAAAGCTAGAGCGTGCTTCTTGCTCTAAAGCAGAGTGTGATCAATGGATGAGAACTCTGCTGTGTGTTTCACTTCAGAAATGGAGTTAAATCCCAGGCTCTGAGTCTTCCTACAAACAAGACCTCGTTTCAGGTAAGGGCAGTTTCTTTATAGCTCAAACGAACTACATCCTTCGAGAAGCTCACACGTTTCTCATCTTAAATGACAAGCATTGGATGCTGGAGGACCTGTGCTTTGTATCAATTTCAGAGGCAGAGTTGGACTCGATATGGTCCGAGTGTGTAAGAAACACCGTTCTTTTGTTCTCAGCACACTCACATTTGCTGCTGTATTAGAGAATCTATTAAGCAAGAGCTTGCTTTTTGCTCTAAAGCAGAGTGTGATCCATGGAAGAGAACTCTGCTGTGTGTTTCCCTTCAGAAATGGAGTTAAATGCCAGGCTCTGAGTCTACCTACAAGCAAGACTTCGAATCAGGTAAGGGCAGTTACATTACAGCTCAAACGAACTACATCATTCCCGAAGCTCACACGTTTCTCATCTTAAATGACAAGCATTGGATGCTGGAGGACCTGTGCTTTGTATCAATTTCAGAGGGAGAGTTGGACTAGATATGGTCCGTATGTGTAGGAAACACCATTCTTGTGTTCTCAGCCCACTCATGTTTCCTGCTGTCTTAGAGACTCTAGAAAGCAAGAGCATGCTTCTTGCTCTAAAGCAGAGTGTGATCTATATATGAGAACTCTGTTGTGTGTTTCATTTCAGGAATGGAGTAAAACCCCAGGCTCTGAGTCTTCCTACAAGCAACACTTCTTTTCAGGTAAGGGCAGTTACTTAACAGCTCAAAGGAACTAAAGCGTTCCCAAAGCTCACACGTTTCTCATCTTAACTGACAAGCATTGGATGCTGGAGGACCTGTGCTTTGTATCAATTTCAGAGGCAGAGTTGGACTCGATATGGTCCGAGTGTGTAAGAAACACCGTTCTTTTGTTCTCAGCACACTCACATTTGCTGCTGTATTAGAGAATCTATTAAGCAAGAGCTTGCTTTTTGCTCTAAAGCAGAGTGTGATCCATGGAAGAGAACTCTGCTGTGTGTTTCCCTTCAGAAATGGAGTTAAATGCCAGGCTCTGAGTCTACCTACAAGCAAGACTTCGAATCAGGTAAGGGCAGTTACATTACAGCTCAAACGAACTACATTGTTCCCGAAGCTAAAACGTTTCTCATCTTAACTGACAAGCATTGGATGTTCGAGGACTAGTGCTTTTTCTCAGTTTCAGAACCAGAGATGGACTAGATATGGTCCGTATGTGTAGGAAACACCATTCTTTTGCTCTCATCAAACTCACGTTTCCTGCTGTCTTAGAGACTCTAGAAAGCAAGAGCGTGCTTGGTGTTCTAAAGCAGAGTGTGATCAATTGATGAGAACTCTGCTGTGTGTTTCACTTCAGAAATGGAGTTAAATGCCAGGCTCTGAGTCTACCTACAAGCAAGACTTCGAATCAGGTAAGGGCAGTTACATTACAGCTCAAACGAACTACATCGTTCCCGAAGCTCACACGTTTCTCATCTTAAATGACAAGCATTGGATGCTGGAGGACCTGTGCTTTGTATCAATTTCAGAGGCAGAGTTGGACTAGATATGGTCCGTATGTGTAATAAACACTATTCTTGCGTACTCAGCACACTCATGTTTCCTGCTGTCTTAGAGACTCTAGAAAGCAAGAGCGTGCTTGGTGTTCTAAAGCAGAGTGTGATCAATTGATGAGAACTCTGCTGTGTGTTTCACTTCAGAAATGGAGTTAAATCCCAGGCTCTGAGTCTTCCTACAAACAAGAATTCGTTTCAGGTAAGGGCAGTTACTTTACAGCTCAAACGAACTACATTGTTCACGAAGCTAACACGTTTATCATCTTAATTGACAAGCATTGGATGTTAGAGGACCAGTGCTTTGTTTCAGTTTCAGAAGCAGAGATGGACTAGATATGGTCCGTATGTGTAGGAAACACCGTTCTTTTGTTCTCAGCAAACTCACGGTTCCTGCTGTCTTAGAGACTTTAGAAAGCTAGAGCGTGCTTCTTGCTCTAAAGAAGAGTGTGATCAATGGATGAGAACTCTGCTGTGTGTTTCACTTCAGAAATGGAGTTAAATCCCAGGCTCTGAGTCTTCCTACAAACAAGACTTCGTTTCAGGTAAGGGCAGTTTTTTTATAGCTCAAACGAACTACATCCTTCGAGAAGCTCACACGTTTCTCATCTTAAATGACAAGCATTGGATGCTGGAGGACCTGTGCTTTGTATCAATTTCAGAGGCAGAGTTGGACTCGATATGGTCCGAATATGTAAGAAACACCGTTCTTTTGTTCTCAGCACACTCACATTTGCTGCTGTATTAGAGAATCTATTAAGCAAGAGCTTGCTTTTTGCTCTAAAGCAGAGTGTGATCCATGGAAGAGAACTCTGCTGTGTGTTTCCCTTCAGAAATGGAGTTAAATGCCAGGCTCTGAGTCTACCTACAAGCAAGACTTCGAATCAGGTAAGGGCAGTTACATTACAGCTCAAACGAACTACATCGTTCCCGAAGCTCACACGTTTCTCATCTTAAATGACAAGCATTGGATGCTGGAGGACCTGTGCTTTGTATCAATTTGAGAGGCAGAGTTGGACTAGATATGGTCCGTATGTGTAAAAAACACTATTCTTGCGTTCTCAGCACACTCATGTTTCCTGCTGTCTTAGAGACTCTAGAAAGCAAGAGCGTGCTTGGTGTTCTAAAGCAGAGTGTGATCAATTGATGAGAACTCTGCTGTGTGTTTCACTTCAGAAATGGAGTTAAATCCCAGGCTCTGAGTCTTCCTACAAACAAGAATTCGTTTCAGGTAAGGGCAGTTACTTTACAGCTCAAACGAACTACATTGTTCACGAAGCTAACACGTTTATCATCTTAATTGACAAGCATTGGATGTTAGAGGACCAGTGCTTTGTTTCAGTTTCACAAGCAGAGTTGGACTAGATATGGTCCGTATGTGTAGGAAACACAGTTCTTTTGTTCTGAGCACAACAACGTTTCCTGCTGTATTAGAGAATCTAGAAACAAGAGCGTGCTTCTTGCTCTGAAGCAGAGTGTGATCCATGGATGAGAACTATGCTGTGTGTTTCCCTTCAGAAATGGAGTTAAATCCCAGGCTCTGTGTCTTCCAACATTCAAAACTTCGTTTCAGGTAAAGGCAGTCACTTTTCAGCTCAAACGAACTACATCGTTCATGAAGCTAAAACGTTTCTCATCTTAACTGACAAGCATTGCATGTTAGAGGACCAGTGCTTTGTCTCAGTTTCAGAAGCAGAGATGGACTAGATATGGTCCGTATGTGTAGGAAACACCGTTCTTTTGTTCTCAGCAAACTCACGTTTCCTGCTGTCTTAGAGACTTTAGAAAGCTAGAGCGTGCTTCTTGCTCTAAAGAAGAGTGTGATCAATGGAAGAGAACTCTGCTGTGTGTTTCACTTCAGAAATGGAGTTAAATCCCAGGCTCTGAGTCTTCCTACAAACAAGACTTCGTTTCAGGTAAGGGCAGTTTCTTTATAGCTCAAACGAACTACATCCTTCGAGAAGCTCACACGTTTCTCATCTTAAATGACAAGCATTGGATGCTGGAGGACCTGTGCTTTGTATCAATTTCAGAGGCAGAGTTGGACTCGATATGGTCCGAATATATAAGAAACACCGTTCTTTTGTTCTCAGCACACTCACATTTGCTGCTGTATTAGAGAATCTATTAAGCAAGAGCTTGCTTTTTGCTCTAAAGCAGAGTGTGATCCATGGAAGAGAACTCTGCTGTGTGTTTCCCTTCAGAAATGGAGTTAAATGCCAGGCTCTGAGTCAACCTACAAGCAAGACTTCGAATCAGGTAAGGGCAGTTACATTACAGCTCAAACGAACTACATTGTTCCCGAAGCTCACACGTTTCTCATCTTAAATGACAAGCATTGGATGCTGGAGGACCTGTGCTTTGTATCAATTTCAGAGGGAGAGTTGGACTAGATATGGTCCGTATGTGTAGGAAACACCATTCTTGTGTTCTCAGCACACTCATGTTTCCTGCTGTCTTAGAGACTCTAGAAAGCAAGAGCATGCTTCTTGCTCTAAAGCAGAGTGTGATCTATATATGAGAACTCTGCTGTGTGTTTCATTTCAGGAATGGAGTAAAACCCCAGGCTCTGAGTCTTCCTACAAGCAACACTTCTTTTCAGGTAAGGGCAGTTACTTAACAGCTCAAAGGAACTACATCGTTCCCGAAGCTCACACGTTTCTCATCTTAACTGACAAGCATTGGATGCTGGAGGACCTGTGCTTTGTATGAGTTTCAGAAGCAGAGTTGGAATAGATATGGTCCTTATGTGTAGGAAACACCGTTCTTTTGTTCTCAGCACACTCCTTTCCTGCAGTCTTAGGTACTCTAGAAAGCTAGAGCGTGCTTCTTGCTCTAAAGCAGTTTGTGATCAATGGATGAGAACTCTGCTGTGTGTTTCACTTCAGAAATGGAGGTAAATCCCAGGCTCTGAGTCTTCCTACAAACAAGACTTCATTTCAGGTAAGGGCATTTACTTTCCAGCTCAAATGAACTACATTGTTCACGAAGCTAATACGTTTATCATCTTAGCTGTCAAGCATTGGACGTTAGAGGACCAGTGCTTTGTTTCAGTTTCACAAGCAGAGTTAGACTAGATCTGGTCCGTATGTGTAGGAAACACAGTTCTTTTGTTCTGAGCACAACAACGTTTCCTGCTGTATTAGAGAATCTAGAAACAAGAGCGTGCTTCTTGCTCTGAAGCAGAGTGTGATCCATGGATGAGAACTATGCTGTGTGTTTCCCTTCAGAAATGGAGTTAAATCCCAGGCTCTGTGTCTTCCAACATTCAAAACTTCGTTTCAGGTAAAGGCAGTCACTTTTCAGCTCAAACGAACTACATCGTTCATGAAGCTAAAACGTTTCTCATCTTAACTGACAAGCATTGCATGTTAGAGGACCAGTGCTTTGTCTCAGTTTCAGAAGCAGAGATGGACTAGATATGGTCCGTATGTGTAGGAAACACCGTTCTTTTGTTCTCAGCAAACTCACGTTTCCTGCTGTCTTAGAGACTTTAGAAAGCTAGAGCGTGCTTCTTGCTCTAAAGCAGAGTGTGATCAATGGATGAGAACTCTGCTGTGTGTTTCACTTCCGAAATGGAGTTAAATCCCAGTCTCTGAGTCTTCCTACAAACAAGACTTCGTTTCAGGTAAGGGCAGTTTCTTTACAGCTCAAACGAACTACATCCTTCGAGAAGCTCACACGTTTCTCATCTTAAATGACAAGCATTGGATGCTGGAGGACCTGTGCTTTGTATCAATTTCAGCGGCAGAGTTGGACTCGATATGGTCCGAGTGTGTAAGAAACACCATTCTTTTGTTCTCAGCACACTCACATTTGCTGCTGTATTAGAGAATCTATTAAGCAAGAGCTTGCTTTTTGCTCTAAAGCAGAGTGTGATCCATGGAAGAGAACTCTGCTGTGTGTCTCCCTTCAGAAATGGAGTTAAATGCCAGGCTCTGAGTCTACCTACAAGCAAGACTTTGAATCAGGTAAGGGCAGTTACATTACAGCTCAAACGAACTACATCGTTCCCGAAGCTCACACGTTTCTCATCTTAAATGACAAGCATTGGATGCTGGAGGACCTGTGCTTTGTATCAATTTCAGAGGCAGAGTTGGACTAGATATGGTCCGTATGTGTAAAAAACACTATTCTTGCGTTCTCAGCACACTCATGTTTCCTGCTGTCTTAGAGACTCTAGAAAGCAAGAGCGTGCTTGGTGTTCTAAAGCAGAGTGTGATCAATTGATGAGAACTCTGCTGTGTGTTTCACTTCAGAAATGGAGTTAAATCCCAGGCTCTGAGTCTTCCTACAAACAAGAATTCGTTTCAGGTAAGGGCAGTTACTTTACAGCTCAAACGAACTACATTGTTCACGAAGCTAACACGTTTATCATCTTAATTGACAAGCATTGGATGTTAGAGGACCAGTGCTTTGTTTCAGTTTCACAAGCAGAGTTGGACTAGATATGGTCCGTATGTGTAGGAAACACAGTTCTTTTGTTCTGAGCACAACAACGTTTCCTGCTGTATTAGAGAATCTAGAAACAAGAGCGTGCTTCTTGCTCTGAAGCAGAGTGTGATCCATGGATGAGAACTATGCTGTGTGTTTCCCTTCAGAAATGGAGTTAAATCCCAGGCTCTGTGTCTTCCAACATTCAAAACTTCGTTTCAGGTAAAGGCAGTCACTTTTCAGCTCAAACGAACTACATCGTTCATGAAGCTAAAACGTTTCTCATCTTAACTGACAAGCATTGCATGTTAGAGGACCAGTGCTTTGTCTCAGTTTCAGAAGCAGAGATGGACTAGATATGGTCCGTATGTGTAGGAAACACCGTTCTTTTGTTCTCAGCAAACTCACGTTTCCTGCTGTCTTAGAGACTTTAGAAAGCTAGAGCGTGCTTCTTGCTCTAAAGAAGAGTGTGATCAATGGAAGAGAACTCTGCTGTGTGTTTCACTTCAGAAATGGAGTTAAATCCCAGGCTCTGAGTCTTCCTACAAACAAGACTTCGTTTCAGGTAAGGGCAGTTTCTTTATAGCTCAAACGAACTACATCCTTCGAGAAGCTCACACGTTTCTCATCTTAAATGACAAGCATTGGATGCTGGAGGACCTGTGCTTTGTATCAATTTCAGAGGCAGAGTTGGACTCGATATGGTCCGAATATATAAGAAACACCGTTCTTTTGTTCTCAGCACACTCACATTTGCTGCTGTATTAGAGAATCTATTAAGCAAGAGCTTGCTTTTTGCTCTAAAGCAGAGTGTGATCCATGGAAGAGAACTCTGCTGTGTGTTTCCCTTCAGAAATGGAGTTAAATGCCAGGCTCTGAGTCAACCTACAAGCAAGACTTCGAATCAGGTAAGGGCAGTTACATTACAGCTCAAACGAACTACATTGTTCCCGAAGCTCACACGTTTCTCATCTTAAATGACAAGCATTGGATGCTGGAGGACCTGTGCTTTGTATCAATTTCAGAGGGAGAGTTGGACTAGATATGGTCCGTATGTGTAGGAAACACCATTCTTGTGTTCTCAGCACACTCATGTTTCCTGCTGTCTTTGAGACTCTAGAAAGCAAGAGCATGCTTCTTGCTCTAAAGCAGAGTGTGATCTATATATGAGAACTCTGCTGTGTGTTTCATTTCAGGAATGGAGTAAAACCCCAGGCTCTGAGTCTTCCTACAAGCAACACTTCTTTTCAGGTAAGGGCAGTTACTTAACAGCTCAAAGGAACTACATCGTTCCCGAAGCTCACACGTTTCTCATCTTAACTGACAAGCATTGGATGCTGGAGGACCTGTGCTTTGTATGAGTTTCAGAAGCAGAGTTGGAATAGATATGGTCCTTATGTGTAGGAAACACCGTTCTTTTGTTCTCAGCACACTCCTTTCCTGCAGTCTTAGGTACTCTAGAAAGCTAGAGCGTGCTTCTTGCTTTAAAGCAGTTTGTGATCAATGGATGAGAACTCTGCTGTGTGTTTCACTTCAGAAATGGAGGTAAATCCCAGGCTCTGAGTCTTCCTACAAACAAGACTTCATTTCAGGTAAGGGCATTTACTTTCCAGCTCAAATGAACTACATTGTTCACGAAGCTAATACGTTTATCATCTTAGCTGTCAAGCATTGGACGTTAGAGGACCAGTGCTTTGTTTCAGTTTCACAAGCAGAGTTAGACTAGATCTGGTCTGTATGTGTAGGAAACACAGTTCTTTTGTTCTGAGCACAACAACGTTTCCTGCTGTATTAGAGAATCTAGAAACAAGAGCGTACTTCTTGCTCTGAAGCAGAGTGTGATCCATGGATGAGAACTATGCTGTGTGTTTCCCTTCAGAAATGGAGTTAAATCCCAGGCTCTGTGTCTTCCAACATTCAAAACTTCGTTTCAGGTAAAGGCAGTCACTTTTCAGCTCAAACGAACTACATCGTTCATGAAGCTAAAACGTTTCTCATCTTAACTGACAAGCATTGCATGTTAGAGGACCAGTGCTTTGTCTCAGTTTCAGAAGCAGAGATGGACTAGATATGGTCCGTATGTGTAGGAAACACCGTTCTTTTGTTCTCAGCAAACTCACGTTTCCTGCTGTCTTAGAGACTTTAGAAAGCTAGAGCGTGCTTCTTGCTCTAAAGAAGAGTGTGATCAATGGAAGAGAACTCTGCTGTGTGTTTCACTTCAGAAATGGAGGTAAATCCCAGGCTCTGAGTCTTCCTACAAACAAGACTTCATTTCAGGTAAGGGCATTTACTTTCCAGCTCAAATGATCTACATTGTTCACGAAGCTAATACGTTTATCATCTTAGCTGTCAAGCATTGGACGTTAGAGGACCAGTGCTTTGTTTCAGTTTCACAAGCAGAGTTAGACTAGATCTGGTCCGTATGTGTAGGAAACACAGTTCTTTTGTTCTGAGCACAACAACGTTTCCTGCTGTATTAGAGAATCTAGAAACAAGAGCGTGCTTCTTGCTCTGAAGCAGAGTGTGATCCATGGATGAGAACTATGCTGTGTGTTTCCCTTCAGAAATGGAGTTAAATCCCAGGCTCTGTGTCTTCCAACATTCAAAACTTCGTTTCAGGTAAAGGCAGTCACTTTTCAGCTCAAACGAACTACATCGTTCATGAAGCTAAAACGTTTCTCATCTTAACTGACAAGCATTGCATGTTAGAGGACCAGTGCTTTGTCTCAGTTTCAGAAGCAGAGATGGACTAGATATGGTCCGTATGTGTAGGAAACACCGTTCTTTTGTTCTCAGCAAACTCACGTTTCCTGCTGTCTTAGAGACTTTAGAAAGCTAGAGCGTGCTTCTTGCTCTAAAGCAGAGTGTGATCAATGGATGAGAACTCTGCTGTGTGTTTCACTTCCGAAATGGAGTTAAATCCCAGTCTCTGAGTCTTCCTACAAACAAGACTTCGTTTCAGGTAAGGGCAGTTTCTTTACAGCTCAAACGAACTACATCCTTCGAGAAGCTCACACGTTTCTCATCTTAAATGACAAGCATTGGATGCTGGAGGACCTGTGCTTTGTATCAATTTCAGAGGCAGAGTTGGACTAGATATGGTCCGTATGTGTAAAAAACACTATTCTTGCGTTCTCAGCACACTCATGTTTCCTGCTGTCTTAGAGACTCTAGAAAGCAAGAGCGTGCTTGGTGTTCTAAAGCAGAGTGTGATCAATTGATGAGAACTCTGCTGTGTGTTTCACTTCAGAAATGGAGTTAAATCCCAGGCTCTGAGTCTTCCTACAAACAAGAATTCGTTTCAGGTAAGGGCAGTTACTTTACAGCTCAAACGAACTACATTGTTCACGAAGCTAACACGTTTATCATCTTAATTGACAAGCATTGGATGTTAGAGGACCAGTGCTTTGTTTCAGTTTCACAAGCAGAGTTGGACTAGATATGGTCCGTATGTGTAGGAAACACAGTTCTTTTGTTCTGAGCACAACAACGTTTCCTGCTGTATTAGAGAATCTAGAAACAAGAGCGTGCTTCTTGCTCTGAAGCAGAGTGTGATCCATGGATGAGAACTATGCTGTGTGTTTCCCTTCAGAAATGGAGTTAAATCCCAGGCTCTGTGTCTTCCAACATTCAAAACTTCGTTTCAGGTAAAGGCAGTCACTTTTCAGCTCAAACGAACTACATCGTTCATGAAGCTAAAACGTTTCTCATCTTAACTGACAAGCATTGCATGTTAGAGGACCAGTGCTTTGTCTCAGTTTCAGAAGCAGAGATGGACTAGATATGGTCCGTATGTGTAGGAAACACCGTTCTTTTGTTCTCAGCAAACTCACGTTTCCTGCTGTCTTAGAGACTTTAGAAAGCTAGAGCGTGCTTCTTGCTCTAAAGAAGAGTGTGATCAATGGAAGAGAACTCTGCTGTGTGTTTCACTTCAGAAATGGAGTTAAATCCCAGGCTCTGAGTCTTCCTACAAACAAGACTTCGTTTCAGGTAAGGGCAGTTTCTTTATAGCTCAAACGAACTACATCCTTCGAGAAGCTCACACGTTTCTCATCTTAAATGACAAGCATTGGATGCTGGAGGACCTGTGCTTTGTATCAATTTCAGAGGCAGAGTTGGACTCGATATGGTCCGAATATATAAGAAACACCGTTCTTTTGTTCTCAGCACACTCACATTTGCTGCTGTATTAGAGAATCTATTAAGCAAGAGCTTGCTTTTTGCTCTAAAGCAGAGTGTGATCCATGGAAGAGAACTCTGCTGTGTGTTTCCCTTCAGAAATGGAGTTAAATGCCAGGCTCTGAGTCAACCTACAAGCAAGACTTCGAATCAGGTAAGGGCAGTTACATTACAGCTCAAACGAACTACATTGTTCCCGAAGCTCACACGTTTCTCATCTTAAATGACAAGCATTGGATGCTGGAGGACCTGTGCTTTGTATCAATTTCAGAGGGAGAGTTGGACTAGATATGGTCCGTATGTGTAGGAAACACCATTCTTGTGTTCTCAGCACACTCATGTTTCCTGCTGTCTTAGAGACTCTAGAAAGCAAGAGCATGCTTCTTGCTCTAAAGCAGAGTGTGATCTATATATGAGAACTCTGCTGTGTGTTTCATTTCAGGAATGGAGTAAAACCCCAGGCTCTGAGTCTTCCTACAAGCAACACTTCTTTTCAGGTAAGGGCAGTTACTTAACAGCTCAAAGGAACTACATCGTTCCCGAAGCTCACACGTTTCTCATCTTAACTGACAAGCATTGGATGCTGGAGGACCTGTGCTTTGTATGAGTTTCAGAAGCAGAGTTGGAATAGATATGG
Source organism: Onychomys leucogaster (assembly GCA_949786385.1). Taxonomy (NCBI): domain Eukaryota; kingdom Metazoa; phylum Chordata; class Mammalia; order Rodentia; family Cricetidae; genus Onychomys; species Onychomys leucogaster. The sequence goes on along the minus strand of CATKUP010000132.1, from coordinate 230,110 downwards.
TCCTTATGTGTAGGAAACACCGTTCTTTTGTTCTCAGCACACTCCTTTCCTGCAGTCTTAGGTACTCTAGAAAGCTAGAGCGTGCTTCTTGCTTTAAAGCAGTTTGTGATCAATGGATGAGAACTCTGCTGTGTGTTTCACTTCAGAAATGGAGGTAAATCCCAGGCTCTGAGTCTTCCTACAAACAAGACTTCATTTCAGGTAAGGGCATTTACTTTCCAGCTCAAATGAACTACATTGTTCACGAAGCTAATACGTTTATCATCTTAGCTGTCAAGCATTGGACGTTAGAGGACCAGTGCTTTGTTTCAGTTTCACAAGCAGAGTTAGACTAGATCTGGTCTGTATGTGTAGGAAACACAGTTCTTTTGTTCTGAGCACAACAACGTTTCCTGCTGTATTAGAGAATCTAGAAACAAGAGCGTACTTCTTGCTCTGAAGCAGAGTGTGATCCATGGATGAGAACTATGCTGTGTGTTTCCCTTCAGAAATGGAGTTAAATCCCAGGCTCTGTGTCTTCCAACATTCAAAACTTCGTTTCAGGTAAAGGCAGTCACTTTTCAGCTCAAACGAACTACATCGTTCATGAAGCTAAAACGTTTCTCATCTTAACTGACAAGCATTGCATGTTAGAGGACCAGTGCTTTGTCTCAGTTTCAGAAGCAGAGATGGACTAGATATGGTCCGTATGTGTAGGAAACACCGTTCTTTTGTTCTCAGCAAACTCACGTTTCCTGCTGTCTTAGAGACTTTAGAAAGCTAGAGCGTGCTTCTTGCTCTAAAGAAGAGTGTGATCAATGGAAGAGAACTCTGCTGTGTGTTTCACTTCAGAAATGGAGTTAAATCCCAGGCTCTGAGTCTTCCTACAAACAAGACTTCGTTTCAGGTAAGGGCAGTTTCTTTATAGCTCAAACGAACTACATCCTTCGAGAAGCTCACACGTTTCTCATCTTAAATGACAAGCATTGGATGCTGGAGGACCTGTGCTTTGTATCAATTTCAGAGGCAGAGTTGGACTCGATATGGTCCGAATATATAAGAAACACCGTTCTTTTGTTCTCAGCACACTCACATTTGCTGCTGTATTAGAGAATCTATTAAGCAAGAGCTTGCTTTTTGCTCTAAAGCAGAGTGTGATCCATGGAAGAGAACTCTGCTGTGTGTTTCCCTTCAGAAATGGAGTTAAATGCCAGGCTCTGAGTCAACCTACAAGCAAGACTTCGAATCAGGTAAGGGCAGTTACATTACAGCTCAAACGAACTACATTGTTCCCGAAGCTCACACGTTTCTCATCTTAAATGACAAGCATTGGATGCTGGAGGACCTGTGCTTTGTATCAATTTCAGAGGGAGAGTTGGACTAGATATGGTCCGTATGTGTAGGAAACACCATTCTTGTGTTCTCAGCACACTCATGTTTCCTGCTGTCTTAGAGACTCTAGAAAGCAAGAGCATGCTTCTTGCTCTAAAGCAGAGTGTGATCTATATATGAGAACTCTGCTGTGTGTTTCATTTCAGGAATGGAGTAAAACCCCAGGCTCTGAGTCTTCCTACAAGCAACACTTCTTTTCAGGTAAGGGCAGTTACTTAACAGCTCAAAGGAACTACATCGTTCCCGAAGCTCACACGTTTCTCATCTTAACTGACAAGCATTGGATGCTGGAGGACCTGTGCTTTGTATGAGTTTCAGAAGCAGAGTTGGAATAGATATGGTCCTTATGTGTAGGAAACACCGTTCTTTTGTTCTCAGCACACTCCTTTCCTGCAGTCTTAGGTACTCTAGAAAGCTAGAGCGTGCTTCTTGCTTTAAAGCAGTTTGTGATCAATGGATGAGAACTCTGCTGTGTGTTTCACTTCAGAAATGGAGGTAAATCCCAGGCTCTGAGTCTTCCTACAAACAAGACTTCATTTCAGGTAAGGGCATTTACTTTCCAGCTCAAATGAACTACATTGTTCACGAAGCTAATACGTTTATCATCTTAGCTGTCAAGCATTGGACGTTAGAGGACCAGTGCTTTGTTTCAGTTTCACAAGCAGAGTTAGACTAGATCTGGTCTGTATGTGTAGGAAACACAGTTCTTTTGTTCTGAGCACAACAACGTTTCCTGCTGTATTAGAGAATCTAGAAACAAGAGCGTACTTCTTGCTCTGAAGCAGAGTGTGATCCATGGATGAGAACTATGCTGTGTGTTTCCCTTCAGAAATGGAGTTAAATCCCAGGCTCTGTGTCTTCCAACATTCAAAACTTCGTTTCAGGTAAAGGCAGTCACTTTTCAGCTCAAACGAACTACATCGTTCATGAAGCTAAAACGTTTCTCATCTTAACTGACAAGCATTGCATGTTAGAGGACCAGTGCTTTGTCTCAGTTTCAGAAGCAGAGATGGAGTAGATATGGTCCGTATGTGTAGGAAACACCGTTCTTTTGTTCTCAGCAAACTCACGTTTCCTGCTGTCTTAGAGACTTTAGAAAGCTAGAGCGTGCTTCTTGCTCTAAAGCAGAGTGTGATCAATGGATGAGAACTCTGCTGTGTGTTTCACTTCAGAAATGGAGGTAAATCCCAGGCTCTGAGTCTTCCTACAAACAAGACTTCGTTTCAGGTAAGGGCATTTACTTTACAGCTCAAATGAACTACATTGTTCACGAAGCTAATACGTTTATCATCTTAGCTGTCAAGCATTGGATGTTGGAGGACCAGTGCTTTGTTTCAGTTTCACAAGCAGAGTTGGACTAGATCTGGTCCGTATGTGTAGGAAACACAGTTCTTTTGTTCTGAGCACAACAACGTTTCCTGCTGTATTAGAGAATCTAGAAACAAGAGCGTGCTTCTTGCTCTGAAGCAGAGTGTGATCCATGGATGAGAACTATGCTGTGTGTTTCCCTTCAGAAATGGAGTTAAATCCCAGGCTCTGTGTCTTCCACATTCAAAACTTCGTTTCAGGTAAAGGCAGTCACTTTTCAGCTCAAACGAACTACATCGTTCATGAAGCTAAAACGTTTCTCATCTTAACTGACAAGCATTGCATGTTAGAGGACCAGTGCTTTGTCTCAGTTTCAGAAGCAGAGATGGACTAGATATGGTCCGTATGTGTAGGAAACACCGTTCTTTTGTTCTCAGCAAACTCACGTTTCCTGCTGTCTTAGAGACTTTAGAAAGCTAGAGCGTGCTTCTTGCTCTAAAGAAGAGTGTGATCAATGGAAGAGAACTCTGCTGTGTGTTTCACTTCAGAAATGGAGTTAAATCCCAGGCTCTGAGTCTTCCTACAAACAAGACTTCGTTTCAGGTAAGGGCAGTTTCTTTATAGCTCAAACGAACTACATCCTTCGAGAAGCTCACACGTTTCTCATCTTAAATGACAAGCATTGGATGCTGGAGGACCTGTGCTTTGTATCAATTTCAGAGGCAGAGTTGGACTCGATATGGTCCGAATATATAAGAAACACCGTTCTTTTGTTCTCAGCACACTCACATTTGCTGCTGTATTAGAGAATCTATTAAGCAAGAGCTTGCTTTTTGCTCTAAAGCAGAGTGTGATCCATGGAAGAGAACTCTGCTGTGTGTTTCCCTTCAGAAATGGAGTTAAATGCCAGGCTCTGAGTCAACCTACAAGCAAGACTTCGAATCAGGTAAGGGCAGTTACATTACAGCTCAAACGAACTACATTGTTCCCGAAGCTCACACGTTTCTCATCTTAAATGACAAGCATTGGATGCTGGAGGACCTGTGCTTTGTATCAATTTCAGAGGGAGAGTTGGACTAGATATGGTCCGTATGTGTAGGAAACACCATTCTTGTGTTCTCAGCACACTCATGTTTCCTGCTGTCTTAGAGACTCTAGAAAGCAAGAGCATGCTTCTTGCTCTAAAGCAGAGTGTGATCTATATATGAGAACTCTGCTGTGTGTTTCATTTCAGGAATGGAGTAAAACCCCAGGCTCTGAGTCTTCCTACAAGCAACACTTCTTTTCAGGTAAGGGCAGTTACTTAACAGCTCAAAGGAACTACATCGTTCCCGAAGCTCACACGTTTCTCATCTTAACTGACAAGCATTGGATGCTGGAGGACCTGTGCTTTGTATGAGTTTCAGAAGCAGAGTTGGAATAGATATGGTCCTTATGTGTAGGAAACACCGTTCTTTTGTTCTCAGCACACTCCTTTCCTGCAGTCTTAGGTACTCTAGAAAGCTAGAGCGTGCTTCTTGCTTTAAAGCAGTTTGTGATCAATGGATGAGAACTCTGCTGTGTGTTTCACTTCAGAAATGGAGGTAAATCCCAGGCTCTGAGTCTTCCTACAAACAAGACTTCATTTCAGGTAAGGGCATTTACTTTCCAGCTCAAATGAACTACATTGTTCACGAAGCTAATACGTTTATCATCTTAGCTGTCAAGCATTGGACGTTAGAGGACCAGTGCTTTGTTTCAGTTTCACAAGCAGAGTTAGACTAGATCTGGTCTGTATGTGTAGGAAACACAGTTCTTTTGTTCTGAGCACAACAACGTTTCCTGCTGTATTAGAGAATCTAGAAACAAGAGCGTACTTCTTGCTCTGAAGCAGAGTGTGATCCATGGATGAGAACTATGCTGTGTGTTTCCCTTCAGAAATGGAGTTAAATCCCAGGCTCTGTGTCTTCCAACATTCAAAACTTCGTTTCAGGTAAAGGCAGTCACTTTTCAGCTCAAACGAACTACATCGTTCATGAAGCTAAAACGTTTCTCATCTTAACTGACAAGCATTGCATGTTAGAGGACCAGTGCTTTGTCTCAGTTTCAGAAGCAGAGATGGACTAGATATGGTCCGTATGTGTAGGAAACACCGTTCTTTTGTTCTCAGCAAACTCACGTTTCCTGCTGTCTTAGAGACTTTAGAAAGCTAGAGCGTGCTTCTTGCTCTAAAGAAGAGTGTGATCAATGGAAGAGAACTCTGCTGTGTGTTTCACTTCAGAAATGGAGTTAAATCCCAGGCTCTGAGTCTTCCTACAAACAAGACTTCGTTTCAGGTAAGGGCAGTTTCTTTATAGCTCAAACGAACTACATCCTTCGAGAAGCTCACACGTTTCTCATCTTAAATGACAAGCATTGGATGCTGGAGGACCTGTGCTTTGTATCAATTTCAGAGGCAGAGTTGGACTCGATATGGTCCGAATATATAAGAAACACCGTTCTTTTGTTCTCAGCACACTCACATTTGCTGCTGTATTAGAGAATCTATTAAGCAAGAGCTTGCTTTTTGCTCTAAAGCAGAGTGTGATCCATGGAAGAGAACTCTGCTGTGTGTTTCCCTTCAGAAATGGAGTTAAATGCCAGGCTCTGAGTCAACCTACAAGCAAGACTTCGAATCAGGTAAGGGCAGTTACATTACAGCTCAAACGAACTACATTGTTCCCGAAGCTCACACGTTTCTCATCTTAAATGACAAGCATTGGATGCTGGAGGACCTGTGCTTTGTATCAATTTCAGAGGGAGAGTTGGACTAGATATGGTCCGTATGTGTAGGAAACACCATTCTTGTGTTCTCAGCACACTCATGTTTCCTGCTGTCTTAGAGACTCTAGAAAGCAAGAGCATGCTTCTTGCTCTAAAGCAGAGTGTGATCTATATATGAGAACTCTGCTGTGTGTTTCATTTCAGGAATGGAGTAAAACCCCAGGCTCTGAGTCTTCCTACAAGCAACACTTCTTTTCAGGTAAGGGCAGTTACTTAACAGCTCAAAGGAACTACATCGTTCCCGAAGCTCACACGTTTCTCATCTTAACTGACAAGCATTGGATGCTGGAGGACCTGTGCTTTGTATGAGTTTCAGAAGCAGAGTTGGAATAGATATGGTCCTTATGTGTAGGAAACACCGTTCTTTTGTTCTCAGCACACTCCTTTCCTGCAGTCTTAGGTACTCTAGAAAGCTAGAGCGTGCTTCTTGCTTTAAAGCAGTTTGTGATCAATGGATGAGAACTCTGCTGTGTGTTTCACTTCAGAAATGGAGGTAAATCCCAGGCTCTGAGTCTTCCTACAAACAAGACTTCATTTCAGGTAAGGGCATTTACTTTCCAGCTCAAATGAACTACATTGTTCACGAAGCTAATACGTTTATCATCTTAGCTGTCAAGCATTGGACGTTAGAGGACCAGTGCTTTGTTTCAGTTTCACAAGCAGAGTTAGACTAGATCTGGTCTGTATGTGTAGGAAACACAGTTCTTTTGTTCTGAGCACAACAACGTTTCCTGCTGTATTAGAGAATCTAGAAACAAGAGCGTACTTCTTGCTCTGAAGCAGAGTGTGATCCATGGATGAGAACTATGCTGTGTGTTTCCCTTCAGAAATGGAGTTAAATCCCAGGCTCTGTGTCTTCCAACATTCAAAACTTCGTTTCAGGTAAAGGCAGTCACTTTTCAGCTCAAACGAACTACATCGTTCATGAAGCTAAAACGTTTCTCATCTTAACTGACAAGCATTGCATGTTAGAGGACCAGTGCTTTGTCTCAGTTTCAGAAGCAGAGATGGAGTAGATATGGTCCGTATGTGTAGGAAACACCGTTCTTTTGTTCTCAGCAAACTCACGTTTCCTGCTGTCTTAGAGACTTTAGAAAGCTAGAGCGTGCTTCTTGCTCTAAAGCAGAGTGTGATCAATGGATGAGAACTCTGCTGTGTGTTTCACTTCAGAAATGGAGGTAAATCCCAGGCTCTGAGTCTTCCTACAAACAAGACTTCGTTTCAGGTAAGGGCATTTACTTTACAGCTCAAATGAACTACATTGTTCACGAAGCTAATACGTTTATCATCTTAGCTGTCAAGCATTGGATGTTGGAGGACCAGTGCTTTGTTTCAGTTTCACAAGCAGAGTTGGACTAGATCTGGTCCGTATGTGTAGGAAACACAGTTCTTTTGTTCTGAGCACAACAACGTTTCCTGCTGTATTAGAGAATCTAGAAACAAGAGCGTGCTTCTTGCTCTGAAGCAGAGTGTGATCCATGGATGAGAACTATGCTGTGTGTTTCCCTTCAGAAATGGAGTTAAATCCCAGGCTCTGTGTCTTCCACATTCAAAACTTCGTTTCAGGTAAAGGCAGTCACTTTTCAGCTCAAACGAACTACATCGTTCATGAAGCTAAAACGTTTCTCATCTTAACTGACAAGCATTGCATGTTAGAGGACCAGTGCTTTGTCTCAGTTTCAGAAGAAGAGATGGACTAGATATGGTCCGTATGTGTAGGAAACACCGTTCTTTTGTTCTCAGCAAACTCACGTTTCCTGCTGTCTTAGAGACTTTAGAAAACTAGAGCGTGCTTCTTGCTCTAAAGCAGAGTGTGATCAATGGATGAGAACTCTGCTGTGTGTTTCACTTTAGAAATGGAGGTAAATCCCAGGCTCTGAGTCTTCCTACAAACAAGACTTTGTTTCAGGTAAGGGCAGTTTCTTTACTGCTCAAACGAACTACATCCTTCGAGAAGCTCACACGTTTCTCATCTTAAATGACAAGCATTGGATGCTGGAGGACCTGTGCTTTGTATCAATTTCAGAGGCAGAGTTGGACTCGATATGGTCCGAATGTGTAAGAAACACCGTTCTTTTGTTCTCAGCACACTCACATTTGCTGCTGTATTAGAGAATCTATTAAGCAAGATCTTGCTTTTTGCTCTAAAGCAGAGTGTGATCCATGGAAGAGAACTCTGCTGTGTGTTTCCCTTCCGAAATGGAGTTAAATGCCAGGCTCTGAGTCTACCTACAAGCAAGACTTCGAATCAGGTAAGGGCAGTTACATTACAGCTCAAACGAACTACATTGTTCCCGAAGCTCACACGTTTCTCATCTTAAATGACAAGCATTGGATGCTGGAGGACCTGTGCTTTGTATCAATTTCAGAGGGAGAGTTGGACTAGATATGGTCCGTATGTGTAGGAAACACCATTCTTGTGTTCTCAGCACACTCATGTTTCCTGCTGTCTTAGAGACTCTAGAAAGCAAGAGCATGCTTCTTGCTCTAAAGCAGAGTGTGATCTATATATGAGAACTCTGCTGTGTGTTTCATTTCAGGAATGGAGTAAAACCCCAGGCTCTGAGTCTTCCTACAAGCAACACTTCTTTTCAGGTAAGGGCAGTTACTTAACAGCTCAAAGGAACTACATCGTTCCCGAAGCTCACACGTTTCTCATCTTAACTGACAAGCATTGGATGCTGGAGGACCTGTGCTTTGTATGAGTTTCAGAAGCAGAGTTGGAATAGATATGGTCCTTATGTGTAGGAAACACCGTTCTTTTGTTCTCAGCACACTCCTTTCCTGCAGTCTTAGGTACTCTAGAAAGCTAGAGCGTGCTTCTTGCTTTAAAGCAGTTTGTGATCAATGGATGAGAACTCTGCTGTGTGTTTCACTTCAGAAATGGAGGTAAATCCCAGGCTCTGAGTCTTCCTACAAACAAGACTTCATTTCAGGTAAGGGCATTTACTTTCCAGCTCAAATGAACTACATTGTTCACGAAGCTAATACGTTTATCATCTTAGCTGTCAAGCATTGGACGTTAGAGGACCAGTGCTTTGTTTCAGTTTCACAAGCAGAGTTAGACTAGATCTGGTCTGTATGTGTAGGAAACACAGTTCTTTTGTTCTGAGCACAACAACGTTTCCTGCTGTATTAGAGAATCTAGAAACAAGAGCGTACTTCTTGCTCTGAAGCAGAGTGTGATCCATGGATGAGAACTATGCTGTGTGTTTCCCTTCAGAAATGGAGTTAAATCCCAGGCTCTGTGTCTTCCAACATTCAAAACTTCGTTTCAGGTAAAGGCAGTCACTTTTCAGCTCAAACGAACTACATCGTTCATGAAGCTAAAACGTTTCTCATCTTAACTGACAAGCATTGCATGTTAGAGGACCAGTGCTTTGTCTCAGTTTCAGAAGCAGAGATGGACTAGATATGGTCCGTATGTGTAGGAAACACCGTTCTTTTGTTCTCAGCAAACTCACGTTTCCTGCTGTCTTAGAGACTTTAGAAAGCTAGAGCGTGCTTCTTGCTCTAAAGAAGAGTGTGATCAATGGAAGAGAACTCTGCTGTGTGTTTCACTTCAGAAATGGAGTTAAATCCCAGGCTCTGAGTCTTCCTACAAACAAGACTTCGTTTCAGGTAAGGGCAGTTTCTTTATAGCTCAAACGAACTACATCCTTCGAGAAGCTCACACGTTTCTCATCTTAAATGACAAGCATTGGATGCTGGAGGACCTGTGCTTTGTATCAATTTCAGAGGCAGAGTTGGACTCGATATGGTCCGAATATATAAGAAACACCGTTCTTTTGTTCTCAGCACACTCACATTTGCTGCTGTATTAGAGAATCTATTAAGCAAGAGCTTGCTTTTTGCTCTAAAGCAGAGTGTGATCCATGGAAGAGAACTCTGCTGTGTGTTTCCCTTCAGAAATGGAGTTAAATGCCAGGCTCTGAGTCAACCTACAAGCAAGACTTCGAATCAGGTAAGGGCAGTTACATTACAGCTCAAACGAACTACATTGTTCCCGAAGCTCACACGTTTCTCATCTTAAATGACAAGCATTGGATGCTGGAGGACCTGTGCTTTGTATCAATTTCAGAGGGAGAGTTGGACTAGATATGGTCCGTATGTGTAGGAAACACCATTCTTGTGTTCTCAGCACACTCATGTTTCCTGCTGTCTTAGAGACTCTAGAAAGCAAGAGCATGCTTCTTGCTCTAAAGCAGAGTGTGATCTATATATGAGAACTCTGCTGTGTGTTTCATTTCAGGAATGGAGTAAAACCCCAGGCTCTGAGTCTTCCTACAAGCAACACTTCTTTTCAGGTAAGGGCAGTTACTTAACAGCTCAAAGGAACTACATCGTTCCCGAAGCTCACACGTTTCTCATCTTAACTGACAAGCATTGGATGCTGGAGGACCTGTGCTTTGTATGAGTTTCAGAAGCAGAGTTGGAATAGATATGGTCCTTATGTGTAGGAAACACCGTTCTTTTGTTCTCAGCACACTCCTTTCCTGCAGTCTTAGGTACTCTAGAAAGCTAGAGCGTGCTTCTTGCTTTAAAGCAGTTTGTGATCAATGGATGAGAACTCTGCTGTGTGTTTCACTTCAGAAATGGAGGTAAATCCCAGGCTCTGAGTCTTCCTACAAACAAGACTTCATTTCAGGTAAGGGCATTTACTTTCCAGCTCAAATGAACTACATTGTTCACGAAGCTAATACGTTTATCATCTTAGCTGTCAAGCATTGGACGTTAGAGGACCAGTGCTTTGTTTCAGTTTCACAAGCAGAGTTAGACTAGATCTGGTCTGTATGTGTAGGAAACACAGTTCTTTTGTTCTGAGCACAACAACGTTTCCTGCTGTATTAGAGAATCTAGAAACAAGAGCGTACTTCTTGCTCTGAAGCAGAGTGTGATCCATGGATGAGAACTATGCTGTGTGTTTCCCTTCAGAAATGGAGTTAAATCCCAGGCTCTGTGTCTTCCAACATTCAAAACTTCGTTTCAGGTAAAGGCAGTCACTTTTCAGCTCAAACGAACTACATCGTTCATGAAGCTAAAACGTTTCTCATCTTAACTGACAAGCATTGCATGTTAGAGGACCAGTGCTTTGTCTCAGTTTCAGAAGCAGAGATGGAGTAGATATGGTCCGTATGTGTAGGAAACACCGTTCTTTTGTTCTCAGCAAACTCACGTTTCCTGCTGTCTTAGAGACTTTAGAAAGCTAGAGCGTGCTTCTTGCTCTAAAGCAGAGTGTGATCAATGGATGAGAACTCTGCTGTGTGTTTCACTTCAGAAATGGAGGTAAATCCCAGGCTCTGAGTCTTCCTACAAACAAGACTTCGTTTCAGGTAAGGGCATTTACTTTACAGCTCAAATGAACTACATTGTTCACGAAGCTAATACGTTTATCATCTTAGCTGTCAAGCATTGGATGTTGGAGGACCAGTGCTTTGTTTCAGTTTCACAAGCAGAGTTGGACTAGATCTGGTCCGTATGTGTAGGAAACACAGTTCTTTTGTTCTGAGCACAACAACGTTTCCTGCTGTATTAGAGAATCTAGAAACAAGAGCGTGCTTCTTGCTCTGAAGCAGAGTGTGATCCATGGATGAGAACTATGCTGTGTGTTTCCCTTCAGAAATGGAGTTAAATCCCAGGCTCTGTGTCTTCCACATTCAAAACTTCGTTTCAGGTAAAGGCAGTCACTTTTCAGCTCAAACGAACTACATCGTTCATGAAGCTAAAACGTTTCTCATCTTAACTGACAAGCATTGCATGTTAGAGGACCAGTGCTTTGTCTCAGTTTCAGAAGCAGAGATGGACTAGATATGGTCCGTATGTGTAGGAAACACCGTTCTTTTGTTCTCAGCAAACTCACGTTTCCTGCTGTCTTAGAGACTTTAGAAAGCTAGAGCGTGCTTCTTGCTCTAAAGAAGAGTGTGATCAATGGAAGAGAACTCTGCTGTGTGTTTCACTTCAGAAATGGAGTTAAATCCCAGGCTCTGAGTCTTCCTACAAACAAGACTTCGTTTCAGGTAAGGGCAGTTTCTTTATAGCTCAAACGAACTACATCCTTCGAGAAGCTCACACGTTTCTCATCTTAAATGACAAGCATTGGATGCTGGAGGACCTGTGCTTTGTATCAATTTCAGAGGCAGAGTTGGACTCGATATGGTCCGAATATATAAGAAACACCGTTCTTTTGTTCTCAGCACACTCACATTTGCTGCTGTATTAGAGAATCTATTAAGCAAGAGCTTGCTTTTTGCTCTAAAGCAGAGTGTGATCCATGGAAGAGAACTCTGCTGTGTGTTTCCCTTCAGAAATGGAGTTAAATGCCAGGCTCTGAGTCAACCTACAAGCAAGACTTCGAATCAGGTAAGGGCAGTTACATTACAGCTCAAACGAACTACATTGTTCCCGAAGCTCACACGTTTCTCATCTTAAATGACAAGCATTGGATGCTGGAGGACCTGTGCTTTGTATCAATTTCAGAGGGAGAGTTGGACTAGATATGGTCCGTATGTGTAGGAAACACCATTCTTGTGTTCTCAGCACACTCATGTTTCCTGCTGTCTTAGAGACTCTAGAAAGCAAGAGCATGCTTCTTGCTCTAAAGCAGAGTGTGATCTATATATGAGAACTCTGCTGTGTGTTTCATTTCAGGAATGGAGTAAAACCCCAGGCTCTGAGTCTTCCTACAAGCAACACTTCTTTTCAGGTAAGGGCAGTTACTTAACAGCTCAAAGGAACTACATCGTTCCCGAAGCTCACACGTTTCTCATCTTAACTGACAAGCATTGGATGCTGGAGGACCTGTGCTTTGTATGAGTTTCAGAAGCAGAGTTGGAATAGATATGGTCCTTATGTGTAGGAAACACCGTTCTTTTGTTCTCAGCACACTCCTTTCCTGCAGTCTTAGGTACTCTAGAAAGCTAGAGCGTGCTTCTTGCTTTAAAGCAGTTTGTGATCAATGGATGAGAACTCTGCTGTGTGTTTCACTTCAGAAATGGAGGTAAATCCCAGGCTCTGAGTCTTCCTACAAACAAGACTTCATTTCAGGTAAGGGCATTTACTTTCCAGCTCAAATGAACTACATTGTTCACGAAGCTAATACGTTTATCATCTTAGCTGTCAAGCATTGGACGTTAGAGGACCAGTGCTTTGTTTCAGTTTCACAAGCAGAGTTAGACTAGATCTGGTCTGTATGTGTAGGAAACACAGTTCTTTTGTTCTGAGCACAACAACGTTTCCTGCTGTATTAGAGAATCTAGAAACAAGAGCGTACTTCTTGCTCTGAAGCAGAGTGTGATCCATGGATGAGAACTATGCTGTGTGTTTCCCTTCAGAAATGGAGTTAAATCCCAGGCTCTGTGTCTTCCAACATTCAAAACTTCGTTTCAGGTAAAGGCAGTCACTTTTCAGCTCAAACGAACTACATCGTTCATGAAGCTAAAACGTTTCTCATCTTAACTGACAAGCATTGCATGTTAGAGGACCAGTGCTTTGTCTCAGTTTCAGAAGCAGAGATGGACTAGATATGGTCCGTATGTGTAGGAAACACCGTTCTTTTGTTCTCAGCAAACTCACGTTTCCTGCTGTCTTAGAGACTTTAGAAAGCTAGAGCGTGCTTCTTGCTCTAAAGAAGAGTGTGATCAATGGAAGAGAACTCTGCTGTGTGTTTCACTTCAGAAATGGAGTTAAATCCCAGGCTCTGAGTCTTCCTACAAACAAGACTTCGTTTCAGGTAAGGGCAGTTTCTTTATAGCTCAAACGAACTACATCCTTCGAGAAGCTCACACGTTTCTCATCTTAAATGACAAGCATTGGATGCTGGAGGACCTGTGCTTTGTATCAATTTCAGAGGCAGAGTTGGACTCGATATGGTCCGAATATATAAGAAACACCGTTCTTTTGTTCTCAGCACACTCACATTTGCTGCTGTATTAGAGAATCTATTAAGCAAGAGCTTGCTTTTTGCTCTAAAGCAGAGTGTGATCCATGGAAGAGAACTCTGCTGTGTGTTTCCCTTCAGAAATGGAGTTAAATGCCAGGCTCTGAGTCAACCTACAAGCAAGACTTCGAATCAGGTAAGGGCAGTTACATTACAGCTCAAACGAACTACATTGTTCCCGAAGCTCACACGTTTCTCATCTTAAATGACAAGCATTGGATGCTGGAGGACCTGTGCTTTGTATCAATTTCAGAGGGAGAGTTGGACTAGATATGGTCCGTATGTGTAGGAAACACCATTCTTGTGTTCTCAGCACACTCATGTTTCCTGCTGTCTTAGAGACTCTAGAAAGCAAGAGCATGCTTCTTGCTCTAAAGCAGAGTGTGATCTATATATGAGAACTCTGCTGTGTGTTTCATTTCAGGAATGGAGTAAAACCCCAGGCTCTGAGTCTTCCTACAAGCAACACTTCTTTTCAGGTAAGGGCAGTTACTTAACAGCTCAAAGGAACTACATCGTTCCCGAAGCTCACACGTTTCTCATCTTAACTGACAAGCATTGGATGCTGGAGGACCTGTGCTTTGTATGAGTTTCAGAAGCAGAGTTGGAATAGATATGGTCCTTATGTGTAGGAAACACCGTTCTTTTGTTCTCAGCACACTCCTTTCCTGCAGTCTTAGGTACTCTAGAAAGCTAGAGCGTGCTTCTTGCTTTAAAGCAGTTTGTGATCAATGGATGAGAACTCTGCTGTGTGTTTCACTTCAGAAATGGAGGTAAATCCCAGGCTCTGAGTCTTCCTACAAACAAGACTTCATTTCAGGTAAGGGCATTTACTTTCCAGCTCAAATGAACTACATTGTTCACGAAGCTAATACGTTTATCATCTTAGCTGTCAAGCATTGGACGTTAGAGGACCAGTGCTTTGTTTCAGTTTCACAAGCAGAGTTAGACTAGATCTGGTCTGTATGTGTAGGAAACACAGTTCTTTTGTTCTGAGCACAACAACGTTTCCTGCTGTATTAGAGAATCTAGAAACAAGAGCGTACTTCTTGCTCTGAAGCAGAGTGTGATCCATGGATGAGAACTATGCTGTGTGTTTCCCTTCAGAAATGGAGTTAAATCCCAGGCTCTGTGTCTTCCAACATTCAAAACTTCGTTTCAGGTAAAGGCAGTCACTTTTCAGCTCAAACGAACTACATCGTTCATGAAGCTAAAACGTTTCTCATCTTAACTGACAAGCATTGCATGTTAGAGGACCAGTGCTTTGTCTCAGTTTCAGAAGCAGAGATGGAGTAGATATGGTCCGTATGTGTAGGAAACACCGTTCTTTTGTTCTCAGCAAACTCACGTTTCCTGCTGTCTTAGAGACTTTAGAAAGCTAGAGCGTGCTTCTTGCTCTAAAGCAGAGTGTGATCAATGGATGAGAACTCTGCTGTGTGTTTCACTTCAGAAATGGAGGTAAATCCCAGGCTCTGAGTCTTCCTACAAACAAGACTTCGTTTCAGGTAAGGGCATTTACTTTACAGCTCAAATGAACTACATTGTTCACGAAGCTAATACGTTTATCATCTTAGCTGTCAAGCATTGGATGTTGGAGGACCAGTGCTTTGTTTCAGTTTCACAAGCAGAGTTGGACTAGATCTGGTCCGTATGTGTAGGAAACACAGTTCTTTTGTTCTGAGCACAACAACGTTTCCTGCTGTATTAGAGAATCTAGAAACAAGAGCGTGCTTCTTGCTCTGAAGCAGAGTGTGATCCATGGATGAGAACTATGCTGTGTGTTTCCCTTCAGAAATGGAGTTAAATCCCAGGCTCTGTGTCTTCCACATTCAAAACTTCGTTTCAGGTAAAGGCAGTCACTTTTCAGCTCAAACGAACTACATCGTTCATGAAGCTAAAACGTTTCTCATCTTAACTGACAAGCATTGCATGTTAGAGGACCAGTGCTTTGTCTCAGTTTCAGAAGAAGAGATGGACTAGATATGGTCCGTATGTGTAGGAAACACCGTTCTTTTGTTCTCAGCAAACTCACGTTTCCTGCTGTCTTAGAGACTTTAGAAAACTAGAGCGTGCTTCTTGCTCTAAAGCAGAGTGTGATCAATGGATGAGAACTCTGCTGTGTGTTTCACTTTAGAAATGGAGGTAAATCCCAGGCTCTGAGTCTTCCTACAAACAAGACTTTGTTTCAGGTAAGGGCAGTTTCTTTACTGCTCAAACGAACTACATCCTTCGAGAAGCTCACACGTTTCTCATCTTAAATGACAAGCATTGGATGCTGGAGGACCTGTGCTTTGTATCAATTTCAGAGGCAGAGTTGGACTCGATATGGTCCGAATGTGTAAGAAACACCGTTCTTTTGTTCTCAGCACACTCACATTTGCTGCTGTATTAGAGAATCTATTAAGCAAGATCTTGCTTTTTGCTCTAAAGCAGAGTGTGATCCATGGAAGAGAACTCTGCTGTGTGTTTCCCTTCCGAAATGGAGTTAAATGCCAGGCTCTGAGTCTACCTACAAGCAAGACTTCGAATCAGGTAAGGGCAGTTACATTACAGCTCAAACGAACTACATCGTTCCCGAAGCTCACACGTTTCTCATCTTAAATGACAAGCATTGGATGCTGGAGGACCTGTGCTTTGTATCAATTTCAGAGGGAGAGTTGGACTAGATATGGTCCGTATGTGTAGGAAACACCATTCTTGTGTTCTCAGCACACTCATGTTTCCTGCTGTCTTAGAGACTCTAGAAACAAGAGCGTGCTTCTTGCTCTGAAGCAGAGTGTGATCCATGGATGAGAACTCTGCTGTGTTTTTCACTTCAGAAATGGAGTTAAATCCCAGGCTCTGAGTCTTCCTACAAACAAGAATTCGTTTCAGGTAAGGGCAGTTACTTTACAGCTCAAACGAACTACATTGTTCACGAAGCTAACACGTTTATCATCTTAATTGACAAGCATTGGATGTTAGAGGACCAGTGCTTTGTTTCAGTTTCACAAGCAGAGTTGGACTAGATATGGTCCATATGTGTAGGAAACACCATTCTTGTGTTCTCAGCACACTCATGTTTCCTGCTGTCTTAGAGACTCTAGAAACAAGAGCGTGCTTCTTGCTCTGAAGCAGAGTGTGATCCATGGATGAGAACTATGCTGTGTGTTTCCCTTCAGAAATGGAGTTAAATCCCAGGATCTGTGTCTTCCAACATTCAAAACTTCGTTTCAGGTAAAGCAAGTCACTTTTCAGCTCAAACGAACTACATCGTTCCCGAAGCTAAAACGTTTCTCATCTTAACTGACAAGCATTGGATGTTAGAGGACCAGTGCTTTGTCTCAGTTTCAGAAGCAGAGATGGACTAGATATGGTCCGTATGTGTAGGAAACACCATTCTTTTGCTCTCATCAAACTCACGTTTCCTGCTGTCTTAGAGACTCTAGAAAGCTAGAGCGTGCTTCTTGCTCTAAAGCAGAGTGTGATCAATTGATGAGAACTCTGCTGTGTGTTTCCCTTCAGAAATCAGTTAAATGCCAGGCTCTGAGTCTACCTACAAGCAAGACTTCGAATCAGGTAAGGGCAGTTACATTACAGCTCAAACGAACTACACCGTTCCCGAAGCTCACACCTTTCTCATCTTAAATGACAAGCATTGGATGCTGGAGGACCTGTGCTTTGTATCAATTTCAGAGGCAGAGTTGGACTAGATATGGTCCGTATGTGTTAAAAACACCATTCTTGTGTTCTCAGCACACTCATGTTTCCTGCTGTCTTAGAGACTCTAGAAAGCTAGAGCGTGCTTCTTGCTCTAAAGCAGAGTGTGATCAATGGATGAGAACTCTGCTGTGTTTTTCACTTCAGAAATGGAGTTAAATCCCAGGCTCTGAGTCTTCCTACAAACAAGAATTCGTTTCAGGTAA
This sequence comes from Onychomys leucogaster, assembly GCA_949786385.1. Lineage (NCBI taxonomy): Eukaryota > Metazoa > Chordata > Mammalia > Rodentia > Cricetidae > Onychomys > Onychomys leucogaster. The sequence continues at coordinate 212,788 of CATKUP010000132.1, read as the reverse complement.
GGGCAGTTACTTTACAGCTCAAACGAACTACATCCTTCCAGAAGCTCACACGTTTCTCATCTTAAATGACAAGCATTGGAAGCTGGAGGACCTGTGCTTTGAATCAATTTCAGAGGCAGAGTTGGACTCGATATGGTCCGAATGTGTAAGAAACACCGTTCTTTTGTTCTCAGCACACTCACATTTGCTGCTGTATTAGAGAATCTATTAAGCAAGAGCTTGCTTTTTGCTCTAAAGCAGAGGGTGATCCATGGATGAGAACTCTGCTGTGTGTTTCCCTTCAGAAATGGAGTTAAATCCCAGGATCTGAGTCTTCCTACAAACAAGAATTCGTTTCAGGGAAGGGCAGTTACTTTACAGCTCAAACGAACTACTTCGTTCACGAAGCTCACACGTTTCTCATCTTAAATGACAAGCATTGGATGCTGGAGGACCTGTGCTTTGTATCAATTTCAGAGGCAGAGTTGGACTAGATATGGTCCGTATGTTTAGGAAACACCATTCTTGTGTTCTCAGCACACTCATGTTTCCTGTTGTCTTAGACACTCTAGAAAGCTAGAGCGTGCTTGGTGTTCTAAAGCAGAGTGTGATCAATTGATGAGAACTCTGCTGTGTGTTTCACTTCAGAAATGGAGTTAAATCCCAGGCTGTGAGTCTTCCTACCTACAAGAATTCGTTTCAGGTAAGGGCATTACTTTACAGCTCAAACGAACTACATTGTTCACGAAGCTAATACGTTTATCATCTTAACTGACAAGCATTGGACGTTAGAGGACCAGTGCTTTGTTTCAGTTTCACAAGCAGTGTTGGACTAGATCTGGTCCGTATGTGTAGGATACACAGTTCTTTTGTTCTGAGCACAACAACGTTTCCTGCTGTATTAGAGAATCTAGAAACAAGAGCGTGCTTCTTGCGCTGAAGCATAGTGTGATCCATGGATGAGAACTATGCTGTGTGTTTCCCTTCAGAAATGGAGTTAAATGCCAGGCTCTGAGTCTACCTACAAGCAAGACTTCGAATCAGGTAAGGGCAGTTACATTACAGCTCAAAGGAACTACATTGTTCCCGAAGCTCACACGTTTCTCATCTTAAATGACAAGTATTGGATGCTGAAGGACCTGTACTTTGTATCAATTTCAGAGGCAGAGTTGGACTAGATATGGTCCATATGTGTAAAAATCACCATTCTTGTGTTCTCAGCACACTCATGTTTCCTGCTGTCTTAGAGACTCTAGAAAGCAAGAGCGTGCTTGGTGTTCTAAAGCAGAGTGTGATCAATTGATGAGAACTCTGCTGTGTGTTTCACTTCAGAAATGGAGTTAAATCCCAGGCTCTGTGTCTTCCAACATTCAAAACTTCGTTTCAGGTAAAGGCAGTCACTTTTCAGGTCAAACGAACTACATCGTTCCCGAAGCTCACACGTTTCTCATCTTAAATGACAAGCATTGGATGCTGGATGACCTGTGCTTTGTATATGTTTCAGAAGCAGAGATGGACTAGATATGGTCCGTATGTGTAGGAAACACCGTTCTTTTGTTCTCAGCAAACTCACGTTTCCTGCTGTCTTAGAGACTCTAGAAAGCTAGAGCGTGCTTCTTGCTCTAAAGCAGAGTGTGATCAATGGATGAGAACTCTGCTGTTTTTTTCACTTCAGAAATGGAGTTAAATCCCAGGCTCTGAGTCTTCCTACAAACAAGAATTCGTTTCAGGTAAGGGCAGTTACATTACAGCTCAAACGAACTACATCCTTCCAGAAGCTCACACGTTTCTCATCTTAAATGACAAGCATTGGATGCTGGAGGACCTGTGCTTTGTATCAATTTCATGGGCAGAGTTGGACTCGATATGGTCCGAATGTGTAAGAAACACCGTTCTTTTGTTCTCAGCACACTCACATTTGCTGCTGTATTAGAGAATCTATTAAGCAAGAGCTTGCTTTTTGCTCCAAAGCAGAGTGTGATCCATGGAAGAGAACTCTGCTGTGTGTTTCCCTTCAGAAATGGAGTTAAATCCCAGGATCTGAGTCTTCCTACAAACAAGAATTCGTTTCAGGGAAGGGCAGTTACTTTACAGCTCAAGCGAACTACTTCGTTCACGAAGCTCACACGTTTCTCATCTTAAATGACAAGCATTGGATGCTGGAGGACCTGTGCTTTGCATCAATTTCAGAGGCAGAGTTGGACTAGATATGGTCCGTATGTGTAGGAAACACCGTTCTTTTGTTCTCAGCATACTCATGTTTCCTGCTGTCTTAGAGACTTTAGAAAGCTAGAGCGTGCTTCTTGCTCTAAAGCAGAGTGTGATCAATGGATGAGAACTCTGCTGTGTGTTTCACTTCAGAAATGGAGTTAAATCCCAGGCTCTGAGTCTTCCTACAAACAAGAATTCGTTTCATGGAAGGGCAGTTACTTTACAGCTCAAACGAACTACTTCGTTCACAAAGCTCACACGTTTCTCATCTTAAATTACAAGCATTGGATGCTGGAGGACCTGTGCTTTGTATCAATTTCAGAGGCAGAGTTGGACTCGATATGGTCCGTATGTTTAGGAAACACCATTCTTGTGTTCTCAGCACACTCATGTTTCCTGCTGTCTTAGAGACTCTAGAAAGCTAGAGCGTGCTTCTTGTTCTAAACCAGAGTGTGATCAATTGATGAGAACTCTGCTGTGTGTTTCACTTCAGAAATGGAGTTAAATCCCAGGCTCTGTGGCTTCCTACAAACAAGAATTCGTTTCAGTTAAGGGCATTTACTTTACAGCTCAAACGAACTACATTGTTCACGAAGCTAATATGTTTATCATCTTAACTGACAAGCATTGGACGTTAGAGGACCAGTGCTTTGTTTCAGTTTCACAAGCAGAGTTGGACTAGATCTGGTCCGTATGTGTAGGAAACACAGTTCTTTTGTTCTGAGCACAACAACGTTTCCTGCTGTATTAGAGAATCTCGAAACAAGAGCGTGCTTCTTGCGCTGAAGCATAGTGTGATCCATGGATGAGAACTATGCTGTGTGTTTCCCTTCAGAAATGGAGTTAAATCCCAGGCTCTGTGTCTTCCAACATTCAAAACTTCGTTTCAGGTAAAGGCAGTCACTTTTCAGCTCAAACGAACTACATCGTTCCCGAAGCTCACACGTTTCTCATCTTAAATGACAAGCATTGGATGCTGGAGGACCTGTGCTTTGTATCAGTTTCAGAAGCAGAGATGGACTAGATATGGTCCGTATGTGTAGGAAACACCGTTCTTTTGTTCTCAGCAAACTCACGTTTCCTGCTGTCTTAGAGACTCTAGAAAGCTAGAGCGTGCTTCTTGCTCTAAAGCAGAGTGTGATCAATGGATGAGAACTCTGCTGTGTGTTTCACTTCAGAAATGGAGTTAAATCCCAGGATCTGAGTCTTCCTACCTACAAGAATTCGTTTCAGGTAAGGGCATTACTTTACAGCTCAAACGAACTACATTGTTCACAAAGCTAATACGTTTATCATCTTAACTGACAAGCATTGGACGTTAGAGGACCAGTGCTTTGTTTCAGTTTCACAAGCAGAGTTGGACTAGATCTGGTCCGTATGTGTAGGAAACACAGTTCTTTTGTTCTGAGCACAACAACGTTTCCTGCTGTATTAGAGAATCTAGAAACAAGAGCGTGCTTCTTGCTCTGAAGCATAGTGTGATCCATGGATGAGAACTATGCTGTGTGTTTCCCTTCAGAAATGGAGTTAAATCCCAGGCTCTGTGTCTTCCAACATTCAAAACTTCGTTTCAGGGAAAGGCAGTCACTTTTCAGCTCAAACGAACTACATCGTTCACGAAGCTAAAACGTTTCTCATCTTAACTGACAAGCATTGGATGTTAGAGGACCAGTGCTTTGTCTCAGTTTCAGAAGCAGAGATGGACTAGATATGGTCCGTATGTGTAGGAAACACCGTTCTTTTGTTCTCAGCATACTCATGTTTCCTGCTGTCTTAGAGACTTTAGAAAGCTAGAGCGTGCTTCTTGCTCTAAAGCAGAGTGTGATCAATGGATGAGAACTCTGCTGTGTGTTTCACTTCAGAAATGGAGTTAAATCCCAGGCTCTGTGGCTTCCTACAAACAAGAATTTGGTTCAGTTAATGGCATTTACTTTACAGCTCAAACGAACTACATTGTTCACGAAGCTAATATGTTTATCATCTTAACTGACAAGCATTGGACGTTAGAGGACCAGTGCTTGTTTCAGTTTCACAAGCAGAGTTGGACTAGATATGGTCCGTATGTTCAGGAAACACCATTCTTGTGTTCTCAGCACACTCATGTTTCCTGCTGTCTTAGAGACTCTAGAAAGCTAGAGCGTGCTTCTTGTTCTAAACCAGAGTGTGATCAATTGATGAGAACTCTGCTGTGTGTTTCACTTCAGAAATGGAGTTAAATCCCAGGCTCTGTGGCTTCCTACAAACAAGAATTCGTTTCAGTTAAGGGCATTTACTTTACAGCTCAAACGAACTACATTGTTCACGAAGCTAATATGTTTATCATCTTAACTGACAAGCATTGGACGTTAGAGGACCAGTGCTTTGTTTCAGTTTCACAAGCAGAGTTGGACTAGATCTGGTCCGTATGTGTAGGAAACACAGTTCTTTTGTTCTGAGCACAACAACGTTTCCTGCTGTATTAGAGAATCTCGAAACAAGAGCGTGCTTCTTGCGCTGAAGCATAGTGTGATCCATGGATGAGAACTATGCTGTGTGTTTCCCTTCAGAAATGGAGTTAAATCCCAGGCTCTGTGTCTTCCAACATTCAAAACTTCGTTTCAGGGAAAGGCAGTCACTTTTCAGCTCAAACGAACTACATCGTTCCCGAAGCTCACACGTTTCTCATCTTAAATGACAAGCATTGGATGCTGGAGGACCTGTGGTTTGTATCAGTTTCAGAAGCAGAGATGGACTAGATATGGTCCGTATGTGTAGGAAACACCGTTCTTTTGTTCTCAGCAAACTCACGTTTCCTGCTGTCTTAGAGACTCTAGAAAGCTAGAGCGTGCTTCTTGCTCTAAAGCAGAGTGTGATCAATGGATGAGAACTCTGCTGTGTGTTTCACTTCAGAAATGGAGTTAAATCCCAGGATCTGAGTCTTCCTACCTACAAGAATTCGTTTCAGGTAAGGGCATTACTTTACAGCTCAAACGAACTACATTGTTCACGAAGCTAATACGTTTATCATCTTAACTGACAAGCATTGGACGTTAGAGGACCAGTGCTTTGTTTCAGTTTCACAAGCAGAGTTGGACTAGATCTGGTCCGTATGTGTAGGAAACACAGTTCTTTTGTTCTGAGCACAACAACGTTTCCTGCTGTATTAGAGAATCTAGAAACAAGAGCGTGCTTCTTGCTCTGAAGCATAGTGTGATCCATGGATGAGAACTATGCTGTGTGTTTCCCTTCAGAAATGGAGTTAAATCCCAGGCTCTGTGTCTTCCAACATTCAAAACTTCGTTTCAGGGAAAGGCAGTCACTTTTCAGCTCAAACGAACTACATCGTTCACGAAGCTAAAACGTTTCTCATCTTAACTGACAAGCATTGGATGTTAGAGGACCAGTGCTTTGTCTCAGTTTCAGAAGCAGAGATGGACTAGATATGGTCCGTATGTGTAGGAAACACCGTTCTTTTGTTCTCAGCAAACTCACGTTTCCTGCTGTCTTAGAGACTTTAGAAAGCTAGAGCGTGCTTCTTGCTCTAAAGCAGAGTGTGATCAATGGATGAGAACTCTGCTGTGTGTTTCACTTCAGAAATGGAGGTAAATCCCAGGCTCTGAGTCTTCCTACAAACAAGACTTCTTTTCAGGTAAGGGCAGTTTCTTTACAGCTCAAATGAACTACATCCTTCCAGAAGCTCACACGTTTCTCATCTTAAATGACAAGCATTGGATGCTGGAGGACCTGTGCTTTGTATCAATTTCAAAGGCAGAGTTGGACTCGATATGGTCCGAATGTGTAAGAAACACCGTTCTTTTGTTCTCAGCACACTCACATTTGCTGCTGTATTAGAGAATCTATTAAGCAAGAGCTTGCTTTTTGCTCTAAAGCAGAGTGTGATCCATGGAAGAGAACTCTGCTGTGTGTTTCCCTTCAGAAATGGAGTTAAATGCCAGGCTCTGAGTCTACCTACAAGCAAGACTTCGAATCAGGTAAGGGCAGTTACATTACAGCTCAAACGAACTACTTCGTTCACAAAGCTCACACGTTTCTCATCTTAAATTACAAGCATTGGATGCTGGAGGACCTGTGCTTTGTATCAATTTCAGAGGCAGAGTTGGACTCGATATTGTCCGTATGTTTAGGAAACACCATTCTTGTGTTCTCAGCACACTCATGTTTCCTGCTGTCTTAGAGACTCTAGAAAGCTAGAGCGTGCTTCTTGTTCTAAACCAGAGTGTGATCAATTGATGAGAACTCTGCTGTGTGTTTCACTTCAGAAATGGAGTTAAATCCCAGGCTCTGTGGCTTCCTACAAACAAGAATTCGTTTCAGTTAAGGGCATTTACTTTACAGCTCAAACGAACTACATTGTTCACGAAGCTAATATGTTTATCATCTTAACTGACAAGCATTGGACGTTAGAGGACCAGTGCTTTGTTTCAGTTTCACAAGCAGAGTTGGACTAGATCTGGTCCGTATGTGTAGGAAACACAGTTCTTTTGTTCTGAGCACAACAACGTTTCCTGCTGTATTAGAGAATCTCGAAACAAGAGCGTGCTTCTTGCGCTGAAGCATAGTGTGATCCATGGATGAGAACTATGCTGTGTGTTTCCCTTCAGAAATGGAGTTAAATCCCAGGCTCTGTGTCTTCCAACATTCAAAACTTCGTTTCAGGTAAAGGCAGTCACTTTTCAGCTCAAACGAACTACATTGTTCCCGAAGCTCACACGTTTCTCATCTTAAATGACAAGCATTGGATGCTGGAGGACCTGTGGTTTGTATCAGTTTCAGAAGCAGAGATGGACTAGATATGGTCCGTATGTGTAGGAAACACCGTTCTTTTGTTCTCAGCAAACTCACGTTTCCTGCTGTCTTAGAGACTCTAGAAAGCTAGAGCGTGCTTCTTGCTCTAAAGCAGAGTGTGATCAATGGATGAGAACTCTGCTGTGTGTTTCACTTCAGAAATGGAGTTAAATCCCAGGATCTGAGTCTTCCTACCTACAAGAATTCGTTTCAGGTAAGGGCATTACTTTACAGCTCAAACGAACTACATTGTTCACGAAGCTAATACGTTTATCATCTTAACTGACAAGCATTGGACGTTAGAGGACCGGTGCTTTGTTTCAGTTTCACAAGCAGAGTTGGACTAGATCTGGTCCGTATGTGTAGGAAACACAGTTCTTTTGTTCTGAGCACAACAACGTTTCCTGCTGTATTAGAGAATCTAGAAACAAGAGCGTGCTTCTTGCTCTGAAGCATAGTGTGATCCATGGATGAGAACTATGCTGTGTGTTTCCCTTCAGAAATGGAGTTAAATCCCAGGCTCTGTGTCTTCCAACATTCAAAACTTCGTTTCAGGGAAAGGCAGTCACTTTTCAGCTCAAACGAACTACATCGTTCACGAAGCTAAAACGTTTCTCATCTTAACTGACAAGCATTGGATGTTAGAGGACCAGTGCTTTGTCTCAGTTTCAGAAGCAGAGATGGACTAGATATGGTCCGTATGTGTAGGAAACACCGTTCTTTTGTTCTCAGCAAACTCACGTTTCCTGCTGTCTTAGAGACTTTAGAAAGCTAGAGCGTGCTTCTTGCTCTAAAGCAGAGTGTGATCAATGGATGAGAACTCTGCTGTGTGTTTCACTTCAGAAATGGAGGTAAATCCCAGGCTCTGAGTCTTCCTACAAACAAGACTTCTTTTCAGGTAAGGGCAGTTTCTTTACAGCTCAAATGAACTACATCCTTCCAGAAGCTCACACGTTTCTCATCTTAAATGACAAGCATTGGATGCTGGAGGACCTGTGCTTTGTATCAATTTCAAAGGCAGAGTTGGACTCGATATGGTCCGTATGTGTAAGAAACACCGTTCTTTTGTTCTCAGCACACTCACATTTGCTGCTGTATTAGAGAATCTATTAAGCAAGAGCTTGCTTTTTGCTCTAAAGCAGAGTGTGATCCATGGAAGAGAACTCTGCTGTGTGTTTCCCTTCAGAAATGGAGTTAAATGCCAGGCTCTGAGTCTACCTACAAGCAAGACTTCGAATCAGGTAAGGGCAGTTACATTACAGCTCAAACGAACTACTTCGTTCACAAAGCTCACACGTTTCTCATCTTAAATTACAAGCATTGGATGCTGGAGGACCTGTGCTTTGTATCAATTTCAGAGGCAGAGTTGGACTCGATATTGTCCGTATGTTTAGGAAACACCATTCTTGTGTTCTCAGCACACTCATGTTTCCTGCTGTCTTAGAGACTCTAGAAAGCTAGAGCGTGCTTCTTGTTCTAAACCAGAGTGTGATCAATTGATGAGAACTCTGCTGTGTGTTTCACTTCAGAAATGGAGTTAAATCCCAGGCTCTGTGGCTTCCTACAAACAAGAATTCGTTTCAGTTAAGGGCATTTACTTTACAGCTCAAACGAACTACATTGTTCACGAAGCTAATATGTTTATCATCTTAACTGACAAGCATTGGACGTTAGAGGACCAGTGCTTTGTTTCAGTTTCACAAGCAGAGTTGGACTAGATCTGGTCCGTATGTGTAGGAAACACAGTTCTTTTGTTCTGAGCACAACAACGTTTCCTGCTGTATTAGAGAATCTCGAAACAAGAGCGTGCTTCTTGCGCTGAAGCATAGTGTGATCCATGGATGAGAACTATGCTGTGTGTTTCCCTTCAGAAATGGAGTTAAATCCCAGGCTCTGTGTCTTCCAACATTCAAAACTTCGTTTCAGGTAAAGGCAGTCACTTTTCAGCTCAAACGAACTACATCGTTCCCGAAGCTCACACGTTTCTCATCTTAAATGACAAGCATTGGATGCTGGAGGACCTGTGGTTTGTATCAGTTTCAGAAGCAGAGATGGACTAGATATGGTCCGTATGTGTAGGAAACACCGTTCTTTTGTTCTCAGCAAACTCACGTTTCCTGCTGTCTTAGAGACTCTAGAAAGCTAGAGCGTGCTTCTTGCTCTAAAGCAGAGTGTGATCAATGGATGAGAACTCTGCTGTGTGTTTCACTTCAGAAATGGAGTTAAATCCCAGGATCTGAGTCTTCCTACCTACAAGAATTCGTTTCAGGTAAGGGCATTACTTTACAGCTCAAACGAACTACATTGTTCACGAAGCTAATACGTTTATCATCTTAACTGACAAGCATTGGACGTTAGAGGACCGGTGCTTTGTTTCAGTTTCACAAGCAGAGTTGGACTAGATCTGGTCCGTATGTGTAGGAAACACAGTTCTTTTGTTCTGAGCACAACAACGTTTCCTGCTGTATTAGAGAATCTAGAAACAAGAGCGTGCTTCTTGCTCTGAAGCATAGTGTGATCCATGGATGAGAACTATGCTGTGTGTTTCCCTTCAGAAATGGAGTTAAATCCCAGGCTCTGTGTCTTCCAACATTCAAAACTTCGTTTCAGGGAAAGGCAGTCACTTTTCAGCTCAAACGAACTACATCGTTCACGAAGCTAAAACGTTTCTCATCTTAACTGACAAGCATTGGATGTTAGAGGACCAGTGCTTTGTCTCAGTTTCAGAAGCAGAGATGGACTAGATATGGTCCGTATGTGTAGGAAACACCGTTCTTTTGTTCTCAGCAAACTCACGTTTCCTGCTGTCTTAGAGACTTTAGAAAGCTAGAGCGTGCTTCTTGCTCTAAAGCAGAGTGTGATCAATGGATGAGAACTCTGCTGTGTGTTTCACTTCAGAAATGGAGGTAAATCCCAGGCTCTGAGTCTTCCTACAAACAAGACTTCTTTTCAGGTAAGGGCAGTTTCTTTACAGCTCAAATGAACTACATCCTTCCAGAAGCTCACACGTTTCTCATCTTAAATGACAAGCATTGGATGCTGGAGGACCTGTGCTTTGTATCAATTTCAAAGGCAGAGTTGGACTCGATATGGTCCGAATGTGTAAGAAACACCGTTCTTTTGTTCTCAGCACACTCACATTTGCTGCTGTATTAGAGAATCTATTAAGCAAGAGCTTGCTTTTTGCTCTAAAGCAGAGTGTGATCCATGGAAGAGAACTCTGCTGTGTGTTTCCCTTCAGAAATGGAGTTAAATGCCAGGCTCTGAGTCTACCTACAAGCAAGACTTCGAATCAGGTAAGGGCAGTTACATTACAGCTCAAACGAACTACTTCGTTCACAAAGCTCACACGTTTCTCATCTTAAATTACAAGCATTGGATGCTGGAGGACCTGTGCTTTGTATCAATTTCAGAGGCAGAGTTGGACTCGATATTGTCCGTATGTCTAGGAAACACCATTCTTGTGTTCTCAGCACACTCATGTTTCCTGCTGTCTTAGAGACTCTAGAAAGCTAGAGCGTGCTTCTTGTTCTAAACCAGAGTGTGATCAATTGATGAGAACTCTGCTGTGTGTTTCACTTCAGAAATGGAGTTAAATCCCAGGCTCTGTGGCTTCCTACAAACAAGAATTCGTTTCAGTTAAGGGCATTTACTTTACAGCTCAAACGAACTACATTGTTCACGAAGCTAATATGTTTATCATCTTAACTGACAAGCATTGGACGTTAGAGGACCAGTGCTTTGTTTCAGTTTCACAAGCAGAGTTGGACTAGATCTGGTCCGTATGTGTAGGAAACACAGTTCTTTTGTTCTGAGCACAACAACGTTTCCTGCTGTATTAGAGAATCTAGAAACAAGAGCGTGCTTCTTGCTCTGAAGCATAGTGTGATCCATGGATGAGAACTATGCTGTGTGTTTCCCTTCAGAAATGGAGTTAAATCCCAGGCTCTGTGTCTTCCAACATTCAAAACTTCGTTTCAGGGAAAGGCAGTCACTTTTCAGCTCAAACGAACTACATCGTTCACGAAGCTAAAACGTTTCTCATCTTAACTGACAAGCATTGGATGTTAGAGGACCAGTGCTTTGTCTCAGTTTCAGAAGCAGAGATGGACTAGATATGGTCCGTATGTGTAGGAAACACCGTTCTTTTGTTCTCAGCATACTCATGTTTCCTGCTGTCTTAGAGACTTTAGAAAGCTAGAGCGTGCTTCTTGCTCTAAAGCAGAGTGTGATCAATGGATGAGAACTCTGCTGTGTGTTTCACTTCAGAAATGGAGTTAAATCCCAGGCTCTGTGGCTTCCTACAAACAAGAATTTGGTTCAGTTAAGGGCATTTACTTTACAGCTCAAACGAACTACATTGTTCACGAAGCTAATATGTTTATCATCTTAACTGACAAGCATTGGACGTTAGAGGACCAGTGCTTGTTTCAGTTTCACAAGCAGAGTTGGACTAGATATGGTCCGTATGTTTAGGAAACACCATTCTTGTGTTCTCAGCACACTCATGTTTCCTGCTGTCTTAGAGACTCTAGAAAGCTAGAGCGTGCTTCTTGTTCTAAACCAGAGTGTGATCAATTGATGAGAACTCTGCTGTGTGTTTCACTTCAGAAATGGAGTTAAATCCCAGGCTCTGTGGCTTCCTACAAACAAGAATTCGTTTCAGTTAAGGGCATTTACTTTACAGCTCAAACGAACTACATTGTTCACGAAGCTAATATGTTTATCATCTTAACTGACAAGCATTGGACGTTAGAGGACCAGTGCTTTGTTTCAGTTTCACAAGCAGAGTTGGACTAGATCTGGTCCGTATGTGTAGGAAACACAGTTCTTTTGTTCTGAGCACAACAACGTTTCCTGCTGTATTAGAGAATCTCGAAACAAGAGCGTGCTTCTTGCGCTGAAGCATAGTGTGATCCATGGATGAGAACTATGCTGTGTGTTTCCCTTCAGAAATGGAGTTAAATCCCAGGCTCTGTGTCTTCCAACATTCAAAACTTCGTTTCAGGTAAAGGCAGTCACTTTTCAGCTCAAACGAACTACATCGTTCCCGAAGCTCACACGTTTCTCATCTTAAATGACAAGCATTGGATGCTGGAGGACCTGTGGTTTGTATCAGTTTCAGAAGCAGAGATGGACTAGATATGGTCCGTATGTGTAGGAAACACCGTTCTTTTGTTCTCAGCAAACTCACGTTTCCTGCTGTCTTAGAGACTCTAGAAAGCTAGAGCGTGCTTCTTGCTCTAAAGCAGAGTGTGATCAATGGATGAGAACTCTGCTGTGTGTTTCACTTCAGAAATGGAGTTAAATCCCAGGATCTGAGTCTTCCTACCTACAAGAATTCGTTTCAGGTAAGGGCATTACTTTACAGCTCAAACGAACTACATTGTTCACGAAGCTAATACGTTTATCATCTTAACTGACAAGCATTGGACGTTAGAGGACCAGTGCTTTGTTTCAGTTTCACAAGCAGAGTTGGACTAGATCTGGTCCGTATGTGTAGGAAACACAGTTCTTTTGTTCTGAGCACAACAACGTTTCCTGCTGTATTAGAGAATCTAGAAACAAGAGCGTGCTTCTTGCTCTGAAGCATAGTGTGATCCATGGATGAGAACTATGCTGTGTGTTTCCCTTCAGAAATGGAGTTAAATCCCAGGCTCTGTGTCTTCCAACATTCAAAACTTCGTTTCAGGGAAAGGCAGTCACTTTTCAGCTCAAACGAACTACATCGTTCACGAAGCTAAAACGTTTCTCATCTTAACTGACAAGCATTGGATGTTAGAGGACCAGTGCTTTGTCTCAGTTTCAGAAGCAGAGATGGACTAGATATGGTCCGTATGTGTAGGAAACACCGTTCTTTTGTTCTCAGCAAACTCACGTTTCCTGCTGTCTTAGAGACTTTAGAAAGCTAGAGCGTGCTTCTTGCTCTAAAGCAGAGTGTGATCAATGGATGAGAACTCTGCTGTGTGTTTCACTTCAGAAATGGAGGTAAATCCCAGGCTCTGAGTCTTCCTACAAACAAGACTTCTTTTCAGGTAAGGGCAGTTTCTTTACAGCTCAAATGAACTACATCCTTCCAGAAGCTCACACGTTTCTCATCTTAAATGACAAGCATTGGATGCTGGAGGACCTGTGCTTTGTATCAATTTCAAAGGCAGAGTTGGACTCGATATGGTCCGAATGTGTAAGAAACACCGTTCTTTTGTTCTCAGCACACTCACATTTGCTGCTGTATTAGAGAATCTATTAAGCAAGAGCTTGCTTTTTGCTCTAAAGCAGAGTGTGATCCATGGAAGAGAACTCTGCTGTGTGTTTCCCTTCAGAAATGGAGTTAAATGCCAGGCTCTGAGTCTACCTACAAGCAAGACTTCGAATCAGGTAAGGGCAGTTACATTACAGCTCAAACGAACTACTTCGTTCACAAAGCTCACACGTTTCTCATCTTAAATTACAAGCATTGGATGCTGGAGGACCTGTGCTTTGTATCAATTTCAGAGGCAGAGTTGGACTCGATATGGTCCGTATGTGTAGGAAACACCATTCTTGTGTTCTCAGCACACTCATGTTTCCTGCTGTCTTAGAGACTCTAGAAAGCTAGAGCGTGCTTCTTGTTCTAAACCAGAGTGTGATCAATTGATGAGAACTCTGCTGTGTGTTTCACTTCAGAAATGGAGTTAAATCCCAGGCTCTGTGGCTTCCTACAAACAAGAATTTGTTTCAGTTAAGGGCATTTACTTTACAGCTCAAACGAACTACATTGTTCACGAAGCTAATATGTTTATCATCTTAACTGACAAGCATTGGACGTTAGAGGACCAGTGCTTTGTTTCAGTTTCACAAGCAGAGTTGGACTAGATCTGGTCCGTATGTGTAGGAAACACAGTTCTTTTGTTCTGAGCACAACAACGTTTCCTGCTGTATTAGAGAATCTCGAAACAAGAGCGTGCTTCTTGCGCTGAAGCATAGTGTGATCCATGGATGAGAACTATGCTGTGTGTTTCCCTTCAGAAATGGAGTTAAATCCCAGGCTCTGTGTCTTCCAACATTCAAAACTTCGTTTCAGGTAAAGGCAGTCACTTTTCAGCTCAAACGAACTACATCGTTCCCGAAGCTCACACGTTTCTCATCTTAAATGACAAGCATTGGATGCTGGAGGACCTGTGGTTTGTATCAGTTTCAGAAGCAGAGATGGACTAGATATGGTCCGTATGTGTAGGAAACACCGTTCTTTTGTTCTCAGCAAACTCACGTTTCCTGCTGTCTTAGAGACTCTAGAAAGCTAGAGCGTGCTTCTTGCTCTAAAGCAGAGTGTGATCAATGGATGAGAACTCTGCTGTGTGTTTCACTTCAGAAATGGAGTTAAATCCCAGGATCTGAGTCTTCCTACCTACAAGAATTCGTTTCAGGTAAGGGCATTACTTTACAGCTCAAACGAACTACATTGTTCACGAAGCTAATACGTTTATCATCTTAACTGACAAGCATTGGACGTTAGAGGACCAGTGCTTTGTTTCAGTTTCACAAGCAGAGTTGGACTAGATCTGGTCCATATGTGTAGGAAACACAGTTCTTTTGTTCTGAGCACAACAACGTTTCCTGCTGTATTAGAGAATCTAGAAACAAGAGCGTGCTTCTTGCTCTGAAGCATAGTGTGATCCATGGATGAGAACTATGCTGTGTGTTTCCCTTCAGAAATGGAGTTAAATCCCAGGCTCTGTGTCTTCCAACATTCAAAACTTCGTTTCTGGTAAAGGCTGTCACTTTTCAGCTCAAACGAACTACATCGTTCACGAAGCTAAAACGTTTCTCATCTTAACTGACAAGCATTGGATGTTAGAGGACCAGTGCTTTGTCTCAGTTTCAGAAGCAGAGATGGACTAGATATGGTCCGTATGTGTAGGAAACACCGTTCTTTTGTTCTCAGCAAACTCACGTTTCCTGCTGTCTTAGAGACTTTAGAAAGCTAGAGCGTGCTTCTTGCTCTAAAGCAGAGTGTGATCAATGGATGAGAACTCTGCTGTGTGTTTCACGTCAGAAATGGAGGTAAATCCCAGGCTCTGAGTCTTCCTACAAACAAGACTTCTTTTCAGGTAAGGGCAGTTTCTTTACAGCTCAAATGAACTACATCCTTCCAGAAGCTCACACGTTTCTCATCTTAAATGACAAGCATTGGATGCTGGAGGACCTGTGCTTTGTATCAATTTCAAAGGCAGAGTTGGACTCGATATGGTCCGAATGTGTAAGAAACACCGTTCTTTTGTTCTCAGCACACTCACATTTGCTGCTGTATTAGAGAATCTATTAAGCAAGAGCTTGCTTTTTGCTCTAAAGCAGAGTGTGATCCATGGAAGAGAACTCTGCTGTGTGTTTCCCTTCAGAAATGGAGTTAAATGCCAGGGTCTGAGTCTACCTACAAGCAAGACTTCGAATCAGGTAAGGGCAGTTACATTACAGCTCAAACGAACTACATCGTTCCCGAAGCTCACACGTTTCTCATCTTAAATGACAAGCATTGGAAGCTGGAGGACCTGTGCTTTGTATCAATTTCAGAGGCAGATTTGGACTAGATATGGTCCCTATGTGTAGGAAACACCATTCTTGTGTTCTCAGCACACTCATGTTTCCTGCTGTCTTAGAGAATTTAGAAAGCTAGAGCGTGCTTGGTGTTCTAAAGCAGAGTGTGATCAATTGATGAGAACTCTGCTGTGTGTTTCACTTCAGAAATGGAGTTAGATCCCAGGCTCTGAGTCTTCCTACCTACAAGAATTCGTTTCAGGTAAGGGCATTACTTTACAGCTCAAACGAACTTCATTGTTCACGAAGCTAATACGTTTATCATCTTAACTGACAAGCATTGGACGTTAGAGGACCAGTGCTTTGTTCCCTTTCACAAGCAGAGTTGGACTAGATCTGGTCCGTATGTGTAGGAAACACAGTTCTTTTGTTCTGAGCACAACAACGTTTCCTGCTGTATTAGAGAATCTAGAAACAAGAGCGTGCTTCTTGCTCTGAAGCAGAGTGTGATCCATGGATGAGAACTATGCTGTGTGTTTCCCTTCAGAAATGGAGTTAAATCCCAGGCTCTGTGTCTTCCAACATTCAAAACTTCGTTTCAGGTAAAGGCAGTCACTTTTCAGCTCAAACGAACTACATCGTTCACGAAGCTAAAACGTTTCTCATCTTAACTGACAAGCATTGGATGTTAGAGGACCAGTGCTTTGTCTCAGTTTCAGAAGCAGAGATGGACTAGATATGGTCCGTATGTGTAGGAAACACCATTCTTGTGTTCTCAGCACACTCATGTTTCCTGCTGTCTTAGAGACTTTAGAAAGCTAGAGCGTGCTTCTTGCTCTAAAGCAGAGTGTGATCAATGGATGAGAACTCTGCTGTGTGTTTCACTTCAGAAATGGAGTTAAATCCCAGGCTCTGAGTCTTCCTACAAACAAGAATTCGTTTCAGGGAAGGGCAGTTACTTTACAGCTCAATCGAACTACTTTGTACACAAAGCTCACACGTTTCTCATCTTAAATTACAAGAATTGGATGCTCGAGGACCTGTGCTTTGTATCAATTTCAGAGGCAGAGTTGGACTCGATATGGTCCGTATGTGTAGGAAACACCATTCTTGTGTTCTCAGCACACTCATGTTTCCTGCTGTCTTAGAGACTCTAGAAAGCTAGAGCATGCTTCTTGTTCTAAACCAGAGTGTGATCAATTGATGAGAACTCTGCTGTGTGTTTCACTTCAGAAATGGAGTTCAACCCCGGCTCTGAGTCTTCCTACAAACAAGACTTCATTTCAGGTAAGGGCAGTTTCTTTACAGCTCAAACGAACTACATCCTTCCAGAAGCTCACACGTTTCTCATCTTAAATGACAAGCATTGGACGCTGGAGGACCTGTGTTTTGTATCAATTTCAGAGGCAGAGTTGGACTCGATATGGTCCGAATGTGTAAGAAACACCGTTCTTTTGTTCTCAGCACACTCACATTTGCTGCTGTATTAGAGAATCTATTAAGCAAGAGCTTGCTTTTTGCTCTAAAGCAGAGTGTGATCCATGGAAGAGAACTCTGCTGTGTGTTTCACTTCAGAAATGGAGTTAAATCCCAGGCTCTGAGTCTACCTACAAGCAAGACTTCGAATCAGGTAAGGGCAGTTACATTACAGCTCAAACGAACTACATCGTTCCCGAAGCTCACACGTTTCTCATCTTAAATGACAAGCATTGGATGCTGGAGGACCTGTGCTTTGTATCAATTTCAGAGGCAGAGTTGGACTAGATATGTTCCGTATGTGTAAGAAACACCATTCTTGTGTTCTCAGCACACTCATGTTTCCTGCTGTCTTAGAGACTCTAGAAAGCAAGAGCATGCTTTTTGCTCTAAAGCAGAGTGTGATCTATATATGAGAACTCTGCTGTGTGTTTCATTTCAGAAATGGAGGTAAACCCCAGGCTCTGAGTCTTCCTACAAGCAACACTTCTTTTCAGGTAAGGGCAGTTACTTAACAGCTCAAAGGAACTGCATCGTTCCCGAAGCTCACACGTTTCTCATCTTAACTGACAAGCATTGGATGCTGGAGGACCTGTGCTTTGTATCAGTTTCAGAAGCAGAGTTGGAATTGATATGGTCCATATGTGTAGGAAACACCGTTCTTTTGTTCTCAGCACACTCCTTTCCTGCAATCTTAGGGACTCTAGAAAGCTAGAGCGTGATTCTTGCTCTAAAGCAGAGTGTGATCAATGGATGAGAACTCTGCTGTATGTTTCACTTCATAAATGGAGGTAAATCCCAGGCTTTGAGTCTTCCTACAAACAAGACTTCGTTTCAGGTAAGGGCATTTACTTTACAGCTCAAATGAACTACATTGTTCACGAAGCTAATACGTTTATCATCTTAACTGTCAAGCATTGGATGTGAGAGGGCCAGTGCTTTGTTTCAGTTTCACAAGCAGAGTTGGACTAGATCTGGTCCGTATGTGTAGGAAACACAGTTCTTTTGTTCTGAGCACAACAACCTTTCCTGCTCTATCAGAGAATCTAGAAACAGGAGCGTGCTTCTTGCTCTGAAGCAGAGTGTGATCCATGGATGAGAACTATGCTGTGTGTTTCCCTTCAGAAATGGAGTTAAATCCCAGGCTCTGTGTCTTCCAACATTCAAAACTTCGTTTCAGGTAAAGGCAGTCACTTTTCAGCTCAAACGAACTACATCGTTCACGAAGCTAAAACGTTTCTCATCTTAACTGACAAGCATTGGTTGTTAGAGGACCAGTGCTTTGTCTCAGTTTCAGAAGCAGAGATGGACTAGATATTGTCCGTATGTGTAGGAAACACCATTCTTTTGTTCTCAGCAAACTCACGTTTCCAGCTGTCTTAGAAACTCTAGAAAGCTAGAGCGTGCTTCTTGCTCTAAAGCTGAGTGTGATCAATGGATGAGAACTCTGCTGTGTGTTTCACTTTAGAAATGGAGGTAAATCCCAGGCTCTGAGTCTTCCTACAAAGAAGACTTCGTTTCAGGTAAGGGCAGTTTCTTTACAGCTCAAACGAACTACATCCTTCCAGAAGCTCAAACGTTTCTCATCTTAAATGACAAGCATTGGAAGCTGGAGGACCTGTGCTTTGTATCAATTTCAGAGGCAGAGTTGGACTCAATATGGTCCGAATGTGTAAGAAACACCGTTCTTTTGTTCTCAGCACACTCACATTTGCTGCTGTATTAGAGAATCTATTAAGCAAGAGCTTGCTTTTTGCTCTAAAGCAGAGTGTGATCCATGGAAGAGAACTCTTCTGTGTGTTTCCCTTCAGAAATGGAGTTAAATCCCAGGGTCTGAGTCTTCCTACAAACAAGAATTCGTTTCAGGGATGGGCAGTTACTTTACAGCTCAAACGAACTACTTCGTTTACAAAGCTCACACATTTCTCATCTTAAATGACAAGCATTGGATGATGGAGGTCCTGTGCTTTGTATCAATTTCAGAGGCATAGTTGGACTAGATATGGTCCGTATGTGTAGGAAACACCATTCTTGTGTTCTCAGCACACTCATGTTTCCTGCTGTCTTAGAGACTCTAGAATGCTAGAGCGTGCTTGGTGTTCTAAACCAGAGTGTGATCAATTGATGAGAACTCTGCTGTGTGTTTCACTTCAGAAATGGAGTTAAACCCCAGGCTCTGAGTCTCCCTACAAGCAACACTTCTTTTCAGGTAAGGGCAGTTACTTAACAGCTCAAATGAACTACATCCTTCCAGAAGCTCACACGTTTCTCATCTTAAATGAGAAGCATTGGATGCTGGAGGACCTGTGCTTTGTATCAATTTCAGAGGCAGAGTTGGACTCGATATGGTCCGAATGTGTAAGAAACACCGTTCCTTTGGTCTCAGCACACTCACATTTGCTGCTGTATTAGAGAATCTATTAAGCAAGAGCGTGCTTTTTGCTCTAAAGCAGAGTGTGGTCCATGGAAGAGAACTCTGCTGTGTGTTTCCCTTCAGAAATGGAGTTAAATCCCAGGCTCTGAGTCTACCTACAAGCAAGACTTCGAATCAGGTAAGGGCAGTTACATTACAGCTCAAACAAACTACATCGTTCACCAAGCTAAAATGATTCTCATCTTAACTGACAAGCATCGGATGATAGAGGACCTGTGCTTTGTATCAATTTCAGAGGCAGAGTTCAACAAGACATGGTCCGTATGTGTAAGAAACACCGTTCTTTTGTTCTCAGCACACTCGTTTCCTGCAGTATTAGGGACTCTAGAAAGCTAGAGCGTGCTTCTTGCTCTAAAGCAGAGTGTGATCAATGGATGAGAACTCTGCTGTGTGTTTCACTTCAGAAATGGAGGTAAATCCCAGGCTCTGAGTCTTCCTACAAACAAGACTTCATTTCAGGTAAGGGCAATTACTTTACAGCTCAAACGAACTACATCGTTCACGAAGCTAAAACGTTTCTCATCTTAACTGACAAGCATTGGATGTTAGAGGACCAGTGCTTTGTCTCAGTTTCAGAAGCAGAGATGGACTAGATATGGTCCGTATGTGTAGGAAACACCGTTCTTTTGTTCTGATCACAACAACGTTTCCTGCTCTATTAGAGAATCTAGAAACAAGAGCGTGCTTCTTGCTCTGAAGCAGTGTGTGATCCATGGATGAGAACTATGCTGTGTGTTTCCCTTCAGAAATGGAGTTAAATCCCAGGCTCTGTGTCTTCCAACATTCAAAACTTCGTTTCAGGTAAAGGCAGTCACTTTTCAGCTCAAACGAACTACATCGTTCACGAAGCTAAAACGTTTCTCATCTTAACTGACAAGCATTGGATGTTAGAGGACCAGTGCTTTGTCTCAGTTTCAGAAGCAGAGTTGGACTCGATATGGTCCGAATGTGTAAGAAACACCGTTCTTTTGTTCTCAGCACACTCACATTTGCTGCTGTATTAGAGAATCTATTAAGCAAGAGCTTGCTTTTTGCTCTAAAGCAGAGTGTGATCCATGGAAGAGAACTCTGCTGTGTGTTTCCCTTCAGAAATGGAGTTAAATGCCAGGCTCTGAGTCTACCTACAAGCAAGACTTCGAATCAGGTAAGGGCAGTACATTACACCTCAAACGAACTACATCGTTCCCGAAGCTCACACGTTTCTCATCTTAAATGACAAGCATTGGATGCTGGAGGACCTGTGCTTTGTATCAATTTCAGAGGGAGAGTTGGACTAGATATGGTCCGTATGTGTAAGAAACACCATTCTTGTGTTCTCAGCACACTCATGTTTCCTGCTGTCTTAGAGACTCTAGAAAGCAAGAGCGTGCTTGGTGTTCTAAAGCAGAGTGTGATCAATTGATGAGAACTCTGCTGTGTGTTTCACTTCAGAAATGGAGTTAAATCCCAGGTCAGAGTCTTCATACAAACAAGATTCTTTTCAGGGAAGGGCAGTTACTTTACAGCTCAAACGAACTACTTCGTTCACGAAGCTCACACGTTTCTCATCTTAAATGACAAGCATTGGATCCTGGAGGACCTGTGCTTTGTATCAATTTCAGAGGCAGAGTTGGACTCGATATGGTCCGAATGTGTAATAAACACCGTTCTTGTGTTCTCAGCACATTCATGTTTCCTGCTGTCTTAGAGACTCTAGAAAACAAGAGTGTGCTTCTTGCTCTAAAGCAGAGTGTGATTTATATATGAGAACTCTGCTGTGTGTTTCACTTCAGAAATGGAGTTAAACCCCAGGCTCTGAGTCTCCCTACAAGCAACACTTCTTTTCAGGTAAGGGCAGTTACTTAACAGCTCAAATGAACTACATCCTTCCAAAAGCTCACACGTTTCTCATCTTAAATGAGAAGCATTGGATGCTGGAGGACCTGTGCTTTGTATCAATTTCAGAGGCAGAGTTGGACTTGATATGGTCCGAATGTGTAAGAAACACTGTTCCTTTGTTCTCAGCACACTCACATTTGCTGCTGTATTAGAGAATCTATTAAGCAAGAGCGTGCTTTTTGCTCTAAAGCAGAGTGTGGTCCATGGAAGAGAACTCTGCTGTGTGTTTCCCTTCAGAAATGGAGTTAAATCCCAGGCTCTGAGTCTACCTACAAGCAAGACTTCAAATCAGGTAAGGGCAGTTACATTACAGCTCAAACAAACTATATCGTTCACGAAGCTAAAACGATTCTCATCTTAACTGACAAGCATCGGATGATAGAGGATCTGTGCTTTGTATCAATTTGAGAGGCAGAGTTCAACAAGACATGGTCCGTATGTGTAGGAAACACCGTTCTTTTGTTCTCAGCACACTCGTTTCCTGCAGTCTTAGGGACTCTAGAAAGCTAGAGCGTGCTTCTTGCTCTAAAGCAGAGTGTGATCAATGGATGAGAACTCTGCTGTGTGATTCACTTCAGAAATGGAGGTAAATCCCAGGCTCTGAGTCTTCCTACAAACAAGACTTCATTTCAGGTAAGGGCATTTACTTTACAGCTCAAATGAACTACATTGTTCACGAAGCTAATACGTTTATCATCTTAACTGTCAAGCATTGCATGTTAGAGGACCAGTGCTTTGTTTCAGTTTCACAAGCAGAGTTGGACTAGATCTGGTCCGTATGTGTAGGAAACTCAGTTCTTTTGTTCTAAGCACAACAACGTTTCCTGCTGTATTAGAGAATCTAGAAACAAGAGCGTGCTTCTTGCTCTGAAGCAGAGTGTGATCCATGGATGAGAACTATGCTGTGTGTTTCCCTTCAGAAATGGAGTTAAATCCCAGGCTCTGTGTCTTCCAACATTCAAAACTTCGTTTCAGGTAAAGGCAGTCACTTTTCAGCTGAAACGAACTACATCGTTCACGAAGCTAAAACGTTTCTCATCTTAACTGACAAGCATTGGATGTTAGAGGACCAGTGCATTGTCTCAGTTTCAGAAGCAGAGATGGACTAGATATGGTCCGTATGTGTAGGAAACACCGTTCTTTTGTTCTCAGCAAACTCACGTTTCCTGCTGTCTTAGAGACTCTAGAAAGCTAGAGCGTGCTTCTTGCTCTAAAGCAGAGTGTGATCAATGGATGAGAACTTAGCTGTGTGTTTCACTTTAGAAATGGAGGTAAATCCCAGGCTCTGAGTCTTCCTACAAAGAAAACTTCGTTTCAGGTAAGGGCAGTTTCTTTACAGCTCAAACGAACTACATCCTTCCAGAAGCTCACACGTTTCTCATCTGAAATGACAAGCATTGGAAGCTGGAGGACCTGTGCTTTGTATCAATTTCAGAGGCAGAGTTGGACTCGATATGGTCCGAATGTGTAAGAAACACCGTTCTTTTGTTCTCAGCACACTCACATTTGCTGCTGTATTAGAGAATCTATTAAGCAAGAGCTTGCTTTTTGCTCTAAAGCAGAGTGTGATCCATGGAAGAGAACTCTGCTGTGTGTTTCCCTTCAGAAATGGAGTTAAATCTCAGGCTCTGAGTCTTCCTACAAACAAGACTTCGTTTCAGGTAAGGGCAGTTTCTTTACAGCTCAAAGGAACTACATCGTTCCCGAAGCTCACACGTTTCTCATCTTAACTTACAAGCATTGGATGATGGAGGACCTGTGCTTTGTATCAGTTTCAGAAGCAGAGTTGGAATAGATATGGTCCATATGTGTAGGAAACACCGTTCTTTTGTTCTCAGCACACTACTTTCCTGCAGTCTTAGGGACTCTAGAAAGCTAGAGCGTGATTCTTGCTCTAAAGCAGAGTGTGATCAATGGATGAGAACTCTGCTGTGTGTTTCACTTCAGAAATGGAGGTAAATCCCAGGCTCTGAGTCTTCCTACAAACAAGACTTCGTTTCAGGTAAGGGCATTTACTTTACAGCTCAAATGAACTACATTGTTCACAAAGCTAATACGTTTATCTTCTTAACTGTCAAGCATTGGATGTTAGAGGACCAGTGCTTTGTTTCAGTTTCACAAGCAGAGTTGGACTAGATCTGGTCCGTATGGGTAGGAAACACACTTCTTTTGTTCTGAGCACAACAACGTTTCCTGCTCTATTAGAGATTCTAGAAACAAGAGCGTGCTTCTTGCTCTGAAGCAGAGTTTGATCCATGGATGAGAACTATGCTGTGTGTTTCCCTTCAGAAATGGAGTTAAATCCCAGGCTCTGTGTCTCCAACATTCAAAACTTCGTTTCAGGTAAAGGCAGTCACTTTTCAGCTCAAATGAACTACATCGTTCACGAAGCTAAAACGTTTCTCATCTTAACTGACAAGCATTGGATGTTAGAGGACCAGTGCTTTGTCTCAGTTTCAGAAGCAGAGTTGGACTCGATATGGTCCGAATGTGTAAGAAACACCGTTCTTTTGTTCTCAGCACACTCACATTTGCTGCTGTATTAGAGAATCTATTAAGCAAGAGCTTGCTTTTTGCTCTAAAGCAGAGTGTGATCCATGGAAGAGAACTCTGCTGTGTGTTTCCCTTCAGAAATGGAGTTAAATGCCAGGCTCTGAGTCTACCTACAAGCAAGACTTTGAATCAGGTAAGGGCAGTTACATTACAGCTCAAAAGAACTACATCGTTCCCGAAGCTCACACGTTTCTCATCTTAAATGACAAGCATTGGATGCTGGAGGACCTGTGCTTTGTATCAATTTCAGAGGCAGAGTTGGACTAGATATGGTCCGTATGTGTAAGAAACACCATTCTTGTGTTCTCAGCACACTCATGTTTCCTGCTGTCTTAGAGACTCTAGAAAGCAAGAGCGTGCTTGGTGTTCTAAAGCAGAGTGTGATCAATTGATGAGAACTCTGCTGTGTGTTTCACTTCAGAAATGGAGTTAAATCCCAGGCTCTGAGTCTTCCTACAAACAAGAATTCGTTTCAGGTAAGGGCATTACTTTACAGCTCAAACGAACTACATTGTTCACGAAGCTAATACGTTTATCATCTTAACTGACAAGCATTGGACGTTAGAGGACCAGTGCCTTGTTTCAGTTTCACAAGCAGAGTTGGACTAGATCTGGTCCGTATGTGTAGGAAACACAGTTCTTTTGTTCTGAGCACAACAACGTTTCCTGCTGTATTAGAGAATCTAGAAACAAGGGCGTGTTTCTTGCTCTGAAGCAGAGTGTGATCCATGGATGAGAACTATGCTGTGTGTTTCACTTCAGAAATGGAGTTAAATCCCAGGTCTGAGTCTTTCTACAAACAAGATTCTTTTCAGGGAAGGGCAGCTACTTTACAGCTCAAACGAACTACTTCGTTCACGAAGCTCACACGTTTCTCATCTTAAATGACAAGCATTGGATCCTGGATGACCTGTGCTTTGTATCAATTTCAGAGGCAGAGTTGGACTCGATATGGTCCGAATGTGTAATAAACACTGTTCTTGTGTTCTCAGCACATTCATGTTTCCTGCTGTCTTAGAGACTCTAGAAAGCAAGAGTGTGCTTCTTGCTCTAAAGCAGAGTGTGATTTATATATGAGAACTCTGCTGTGTGTTTCACTTCAGAAATGGAGTTAAACCCCAGGCTCTGAGTCTCCCTACAAGCAACAATTCTTTTCAGGTAAGGGCAGTTACTTAACAGCTCAAATGAACTACATCCTTCCAGAAGCTCACACGTTTCTCATCTTAAATGAGAAGCATTGGATGCTGGAGGACCTGTGCTTTGTATCAATTTCAGAGGCAGAGTTCAACAAGACATGGTCCGTATGTGTAGGAAACACCGTTCTTTTGTTCTCAGCACACACGTTTCCTGCAGTCTTAGGGACTCTAGAAAGCTAGAGCGTGCTTCTTGCTCTAAAGCAGAGTGTGATCAATGGATGAGAACTCTGCTGTGTGTTTCACTTCAGAAATGGAGGTAAATCCCAGGCTCTGAGTCTTCCTACAAACAAGACTTCATTTCAGGTAAGGGCAATTACTTTACAGCTCAAATGAACTACATTGTTCACGAAGCTAATACGTTTGTCATCTTAACTCTCAAGCATTGGATGTTAGAGGACCAGTGCTTTGTTTCAGTTTCACAAGCAGAGTTGGACTAGATCTGGTCCGTATGTGTAGGAAACACAGTTCTTTTGTTCTGAGCACAACAACGTTTCCTGCTGTATTAGAGAATCTAGAAACAAGAGCGTGCTTCTTGCTCTGAAGCAGAGTGTGATCCATGGATGAGAACTATGCTGTGTGTTTCCCTTCAGAAATGGAGTTAAATCCCAGGCTCTGTGTCTTCCAACATTCAAAACTTCGTTTCAGGTAAAGGCAGTCACTTTTCAGCTCAAACCAACTACATCGTTCACGAAGCTAAAACGTTTCTCATCTTAACTGAGAAGCATAGGATATTAGAGGACCAGTGCTTTGTCTCAGTTTCAGAAGCAGAGATGGACTAGATATGGTCCGTATGTGTAGGAAACACCGTTCTTTTGTTCTCAGCAAACTCACGTTTCCTGCTGTCTTAGAGACTCTAGAAAGCTAGAGCGTGCTTCTTGCTCTAAAGCAGAGTGTGATCAATGGATGAGAACTCTGCTGTGTGTTTCACCTTAGAAATGGAGGTAAATCCCAGGCTCTGAGTCTTCCTACAAAGAAGACTTCGTTTCAGGGAAGGGCAGTTACTTTACAGCTCAAACGAACTACATCCTTCCAGAAGCTCACACGTTTCTCATCTTAAATGACAAGCATTGGAAGCTGGAGGACCTGTGCTTTGTATCAATTTCAGAGGCAGAGTTGGACTCGATATGGTCCGAATGTGTAAGAAACACCGTTCTTTTGTTCTCAGCACACTCGTTTCCTGCAGTCTTAGGGACTCTAGAAAGCTAGAGCGTGCTTCTTGCTCTAAAGCAGTTTGTGATCAATGGATGAGAACTCTGCTGTGTGTTTCACTTCAGAAATGGAGGTAAATCCCAGGTCTGAGTCTTCCTACAAACAAGATTCTTTTCAGGGAAGGGCAGTTACTTTACAGCTCAAAAGAACTACATCCTTCCAGAAGCTCAGACGTTTCTCATCTTAAATGAGAAGCATTGGATGCTGGAGGACCTGTGCTTTGTATCAATTTCAGAGGCAGAGTTGGACTCGATATGGTCCGAATGTGTAAGAAACACCGTTCCTTTGTTCTCAGCACACTCACATTTGCTGCTGTATTAGAGAATCTATTAAGCAAGAGCGTACTTTTTGCTCTAAAGCAGAGTATGGTCCATGGAAGAGAACTCTGCTGTGTGTTTCCCTTCAGAAATGGAGTTAAATCCCAGGCTCAGAGTCTACCTACAAGCAAGACTTCGAATCAGGTAAGGGCAGTTACATTACAGCTCAAACAAACTACATCGTTCACGAAGCTCACACGTTTCTCATCTTAACTGACAAGCATTAGATGTTATAGGACCAGTGCTTTGTATCAGTTTCAGAAGCAGAGTTGGAATAGATGTGGTCTGTATGTGTAGGAAACACCATTCTTTTGTTCTCAGCACACTCACGTTTCCTGCTCTTTTAGAGACTCTAGAGAGCTACAGCGTGCTTCTTGCCCTAAAGCAGAGTGTGATCAATGGATGAGAACTCTGCTGTGTGTTTCACTTCAGAAATGGAGGTAAATCCCAGGCTCTGAGTCTTCCTACAAACAAGACTTCATTTCAGGTAAGGGCATTTACTTTACAGCTCAAATGAACTACATTGTTCACGAAGCTAATACGTTTGTCATCTTAACTGTCAAGCATTGGATGTTAGAGGACCAGTGCTTTGTTTCAGTTTCACAAGCAGAGTTGGACTAGATCTGGTCTGTATGTGTAGGAAACACAGTTCTCTGTTCTAAGCACAACAACGTTTCCTGCTGTATTAGAGAATATAGAAACAAGAGCGTGCTTCTTGCTCTGAAGCAGAGTGTGATCCATGGATGAGAACTATGCTGTGTGTTTCCCTTCAGAAATGGAGTTAAATCCCAGGCTCTGTGTCTTCCAACATTCAAAACTTCGTTTCTGGTAAAGGCAGTCACTTTTCAGCTCAAACGAACTACATCGTTCACGAAGCTAAAACGTTTCTCATCTTAACTGACAAGCATTGGATGTTAGAGGACCAGTGCTTTGTCTCAGTTTCAGAAGCAGAGATGGACTAGATACGGTCCATATGTGTAGGAAACACCGTTCTTTTGTTCTCAGCACACTCACATTTGCTGCTGTATTAGAGAATCTATTAAGCAAGAGCTTGCTTTTTGCTCTAAAGCAGAGTGTGATCCATGGAAGAGAACTCTGCTGTGTGTTTCCCTTCAGAAATGGAGTTAAATCCTAGGATCTGAGTCTTCCTACAAACAAGAATTCGTTTCAGGGAAGGGCAGTTACTTTACAGCTCAAACGAACTACTTCGTTCACAAAGCTCACACGTTTCTCATCTTAAATGACAAGCATTGGATGCTGGAGGACCTGTGCTTTGTATCAATTTCAGAGGCAGAGTTGGACTAGATATGGTCCGTATGTGTAGGAAACACCATTCTTGTGTTCTCAGCACACTCATGTTTCCTACTGTCTTAGAGACTCTAGAAAGCTAGAGCATGCTTCTTGTTCTGAACCAGATTGTGATAAAGTGATGAGAACTCTGCTGTGTGTTTCACTACAGAAATTGAGTTAAATCCCACGCTCTGAGGCTTCCTACAAACAAGAATTCGTTTCAGGTAAGGGCATTTACTTTACAGCTCAAACGAACTACATTGTTCACGAAGCTAATATGTTTATCATCTTAACTGACAAGCATTGGACTTTAGAGGACCAGTGCTTTGTTTCAGTTTCAAAAGCAGAGTTGGACTAGATCTGGTCCGTATTTGTAGGAAACACAGTTCTTTTGTTCTGAGCACAACAACGTTTCCTACTGTATTAGAGAATCTAGAAACAAGAGCGTGCTTCTTGCTCTAAAGCAGAGTGTGATCCATGGATGAGAACTGTGCTGTGGGTTTCCCTTCAGAAATGGAGTTAAATCCCAGGCTCTGTGTCTTCCAACATTCAAAACTTTGTTTCAGGTAAAGGCAGTCTCTTTTCAGCTCAAACGAACTACATCGTTCACGAAGCTAAAACGTTTCTCATCTTAACTGACAAGCATTGGATGTTAGAGGACCAGTGCTTTGTCTCAGTTTCAGAAGCAGAGATGGACTAGATATGGTCCATATGTGTAGGAAACACAGTTCTTTTGTTCTCAGCAAACTCACGTTTCCTGCTGTCTTAGAGACTTTAGAAAGCTAGAGCGTGCTTCTTGCTCTAAAGCAGAGTGTGATCAATGGATGAGAACTCTGCTGTGTGTTTCACTTCAGAAATGGAGTTAAATCCCAGGCTCTGAGTCTTCCTACAAACAAGACTTCGTTTCAGGTAAGGGCAGTTTCTTTACAGCTCAAACGAACTACATCCTTCCAGAAGCTCACACGTTTCTCATCTTAAATGACAAGCATTGGATGCTGGAGGACCTGTGCTTTGTATCAATTTCAGAGGCAGAGTTGGACTCGATATGGTCCGAATGTGTAAGAAACACCGTTCTTTTGTTCTCAGCACACTCACATTTGCTGCTGTATTAGAGAATCTATTAAGCAAGAGCTTGCTTTTTGCTCTAAAGCAGAGTGTGATCCATGGAAGAGAACTCTGCTGTGTGTTTCACTTCAGAAATGGAGTTAAATCCTAGGCTCTGAGTCTACCTACAAGCAAGACTTCGAATCAGGTAAGGGCAGTTACATTACAGCTCAAACGAACTACATCGTTCCCGAAGCTCACACGTTTCTCATCTTAAATGACAAGCATTGGATGCTGGAGGACCTGTGCTTTGTATCAATTTCAGAGGCAGAGTTGGACTAGATATGGTCCGTATGTGTAGGAAACACCATCCTTGTGTTCTCAGCACACTCATGTTTCCTCCTGTCTTAGAGACTCTAGAAAGCAAGAGCATGCTTCTTGCTCTAAAGCAGAGTGTGATCTATATATGAGAACTCTGCTGTGTGTTTCATTTCAGAAATGGAGTTAAACCCCAGGCTCTGAGTCTTCCTACAAGCAACACTTCTTTTCAGGTAAGGGCAGTTACTTAACAGCTCAAAGGAACTACATCGTTCCCGAAGCTCACACGTTTCTCATCTTAACTGACAAGCATTGGATGCTGGAGGACCTGTGCTTTGTATCAGTTTCAGAAGCAGAGTTGGAATAGATATGGTCCATATGTGTAGGAAACACCGTTCTATTGTTCTCAGCACACTACTTTCCTGCAGTCTTAGGGACTCTAGAAAGCTAGAGCGTGCTTCTTCCTCTGAAGCACAGTGTGGTCAATGGATGAGAACTCTGTTGTGTGTTTCACTTCAGAAATGGAGTTAAATCCCAGGCTCTGAGGCTTCCTACAAACAAGAATTCGTTTCAGGTAAGGGCATTTACTTTACACCTCAAACGAACTACATTGTTCACGAAGCTAATATGTTTATCATCTTAACTGACAAGCATTGGACGTTAGAGGACCAGTGCTTTGTTTCAGTTTCACAAGCAGAGTTGGACTAGATCTGGTCCGTATGTGTAGGAAACACAGTTCTTTTGTTCTGAGCACAACAACGTTTCCTGCTGTATTAGAGAATCTAGAAACAAGAGCGTGCTTCTTGCTCTGAAGCAGAGTGTGATCCATGGATGAGAACTATGCTGTGGGTTTCCCTTCAGAAATGGAGTTAAATCCCAGGCTCTGTGTCTTCCAACATTCAAAACTTCGTTTGAGGTAAAGGCACTCACTTTTCAGCTCAAACGAACTACATCGTTCACGAAGCTAAAACGTTTCTCATCTTAACTGACAAGCATTGGATGTTAGAGGACCAGTGCTTTGTCTCAGTTTCAGAAGCAGAGATGGACTAGATATGGTCCGTATGTGTAGGAAACACCGTTCTTTTGTTCTCAGCAAACTCACGTTTCCTGCTGTCTTAGAGACTTTAGAAAGCTAGAGCGTGCTTCTTGCTCTAAAGCAGAGTGTGATCAATGGATGAGAACTCTGCTGTGTGTTTCCCTTCAGAAATGGAGTTAAATCCCAGGCTCTGTGTCTTCCAACATTCAAAACTTCGTTTCAGGTAAAGGCAGTCACTTTTCAGCTCAAACCAACTACATCGTTCACGAAGCTAAAACGTTTCTCATCTTAACTGAGAAGCATAGGATGTTAGAGGACCAGTGCTTTGTCTCAGTTTCAGAAGCAGAGATGGACTAGATATGGTCCGTATGTGTAGGAAACACCGTTCTTTTGTTCTCAGCAAACTCACGTTTCCTGCTGTCTTAGAGACTCTAGAAAGCTAGAGCGTGCTTCTTGCTCTAAAGCAGAGTGTGATCAATGGATGAGAACTCTGCTGTGTGTTTCACCTTAGAAATGGAGGTAAATCCCAGGCTCTGAGTCTTCCTACAAAGAAGACTTCGTTTCAGGGAAGGGCAGTTACTTTACAGCTCAAACGAACTACATCCTTCCAGAAGCTCACACGTTTCTCATCTTAAATGACAAGCATTGGAAGCTGGAGGACCTGTGCTTTGTATCAATTTCAGAGGCAGAGTTGGACTCGATATGGTCCGAATGTGTAAGAAACACCGTTCTTTTGTTCTCAGCACACTCGTTTCCTGCAGTCTTAGGGACTCTAGAAAGCTAGAGCGTGCTTCTTGCTCTAAAGCAGTTTGTGATCAATGGATGAGAACTCTGCTGTGTGTTTCACTTCAGAAATGGAGGTAAATCCCAGGTCTGAGTCTTCCTACAAACAAGATTCTTTTCAGGGAAGGGCAGTTACTTTACAGCTCAAAAGAACTACATCCTTCCAGAAGCTCAGACGTTTCTCATCTTAAATGAGAAGCATTGGATGCTGGAGGACCTGTGCTTTGTATCAATTTCAGAGGCAGAGTTGGACTCGATATGGTCCGAATGTGTAAGAAACACCGTTCCTTTGTTCTCAGCACACTCACATTTGCTGCTGTATTAGAGAATCTATTAAGCAAGAGCGTACTTTTTGCTCTAAAGCAGAGTATGGTCCATGGAAGAGAACTCTGCTGTGTGTTTCCCTTCAGAAATGGAGTTAAATCCCAGGCTCAGAGTCTACCTACAAGCAAGACTTCGAATCAGGTAAGGGCAGTTACATTACAGCTCAAACAAACTACATCGTTCACGAAGCTCACACGTTTCTCATCTTAACTGACAAGCATTAGATGTTATAGGACCAGTGCTTTGTATCAGTTTCAGAAGCAGAGTTGGAATAGATGTGGTCTGTATGTGTAGGAAACACCATTCTTTTGTTCTCAGCACACTCACGTTTCCTGCTCTTTTAGAGACTCTAGAGAGCTACAGCGTGCTTCTTGCCCTAAAGCAGAGTGTGATCAATGGATGAGAACTCTGCTGTGTGTTTCACTTCAGAAATGGAGGTAAATCCCAGGCTCTGAGTCTTCCTACAAACAAGACTTCATTTCAGGTAAGGGCATTTACTTTACAGCTCAAATGAACTACATTGTTCACGAAGCTAATACGTTTGTCATCTTAACTGTCAAGCATTGGATGTTAGAGGACCAGTGCTTTGTTTCAGTTTCACAAGCAGAGTTGGACTAGATCTGGTCTGTATGTGTAGGAAACACAGTTCTCTGTTCTAAGCACAACAACGTTTCCTGCTGTATTAGAGAATATAGAAACAAGAGCGTGCTTCTTGCTCTGAAGCAGAGTGTGATCCATGGATGAGAACTATGCTGTGTGTTTCCCTTCAGAAATGGAGTTAAATCCCAGGCTCTGTGTCTTCCAACATTCAAAACTTCGTTTCTGGTAAAGGCAGTCACTTTTCAGCTCAAACGAACTACATCGTTCACGAAGCTAAAACGTTTCTCATCTTAACTGACAAGCATTGGATGTTAGAGGACCAGTGCTTTGTCTCAGTTTCAGAAGCAGAGATGGACTAGATACGGTCCATATGTGTAGGAAACACCGTTCTTTTGTTCTCAGCACACTCACATTTGCTGCTGTATTAGAGAATCTATTAAGCAAGAGCTTGCTTTTTGCTCTAAAGCAGAGTGTGATCCATGGAAGAGAACTCTGCTGTGTGTTTCCCTTCAGAAATGGAGTTAAATCCTAGGATCTGAGTCTTCCTACAAACAAGAATTCGTTTCAGGGAAGGGCAGTTACTTTACAGCTCAAACGAACTACTTCGTTCACAAAGCTCACACGTTTCTCATCTTAAATGACAAGCATTGGATGCTGGAGGACCTGTGCTTTGTATCAATTTCAGAGGCAGAGTTGGACTAGATATGGTCCGTATGTGTAGGAAACACCATTCTTGTGTTCTCAGCACACTCATGTTTCCTACTGTCTTAGAGACTCTAGAAAGCTAGAGCATGCTTCTTGTTCTGAACCAGATTGTGATAAAGTGATGAGAACTCTGCTGTGTGTTTCACTACAGAAATTGAGTTAAATCCCACGCTCTGAGGCTTCCTACAAACAAGAATTCGTTTCAGGTAAGGGCATTTACTTTACAGCTCAAACGAACTACATTGTTCACGAAGCTAATATGTTTATCATCTTAACTGACAAGCATTGGACTTTAGAGGACCAGTGCTTTGTTTCAGTTTCAAAAGCAGAGTTGGACTAGATCTGGTCCGTATTTGTAGGAAACACAGTTCTTTTGTTCTGAGCACAACAACGTTTCCTACTGTATTAGAGAATCTAGAAACAAGAGCGTGCTTCTTGCTCTAAAGCAGAGTGTGATCCATGGATGAGAACTGTGCTGTGGGTTTCCCTTCAGAAATGGAGTTAAATCCCAGGCTCTGTGTCTTCCAACATTCAAAACTTTGTTTCAGGTAAAGGCAGTCTCTTTTCAGCTCAAACGAACTACATCGTTCACGAAGCTAAAACGTTTCTCATCTTAACTGACAAGCATTGGATGTTAGAGGACCAGTGCTTTGTCTCAGTTTCAGAAGCAGAGATGGACTAGATATGGTCCATATGTGTAGGAAACACAGTTCTTTTGTTCTCAGCAAACTCACGTTTCCTGCTGTCTTAGAGACTTTAGAAAGCTAGAGCGTGCTTCTTGCTCTAAAGCAGAGTGTGATCAATGGATGAGAACTCTGCTGTGTGTTTCACTTCAGAAATGGAGTTAAATCCCAGGCTCTGAGTCTTCCTACAAACAAGACTTCGTTTCAGGTAAGGGCAGTTTCTTTACAGCTCAAACGAACTACATCCTTCCAGAAGCTCACACGTTTCTCATCTTAAATGACAAGCATTGGATGCTGGAGGACCTGTGCTTTGTATCAATTTCAGAGGCAGAGTTGGACTCGATATGATCCGAATGTGTAAGAAACACCGTTCTTTTGTTCTCAGCACACTCACATTTGCTGCTGTATTAGAGAATCTATTAAGCAAGAGCTTGCTTTTTGCTCTAAAGCAGAGTGTGATCCATGGAAGAGAACTCTGCTGTGTGTTTCACTTCAGAAATGGAGTTAAATCCTAGGCTCTGAGTCTACCTACAAGCAAGACTTCGAATCAGGTAAGGGCAGTTACATTACAGCTCAAACGAACTACATCGTTCCCGAAGCTCACACGTTTCTCATCTTAAATGACAAGCATTGGATGCTGGAGGACCTGTGCTTTGTATCAATTTCAGAGGCAGAGTTGGACTAGATATGGTCCGTATGTGTAGGAAACACCATCCTTGTGTTCTCAGCACACTCATGTTTCCTCCTGTCTTAGAGACTCTAGAAAGCAAGAGCATGCTTCTTGCTCTAAAGCAGAGTGTGATCTATATATGAGAACTCTGCTGTGTGTTTCATTTCAGAAATGGAGTTAAACCCCAGGCTCTGAGTCTTCCTACAAGCAACACTTCTTTTCAGGTAAGGGCAGTTACTTAACAGCTCAAAGGAACTACATCGTTCCCGAAGCTCACACGTTTCTCATCTTAACTGACAAGCATTGGATGCTGGAGGACCTGTGCTTTGTATCAGTTTCAGAAGCAGAGTTGGAATAGATATGGTCCATATGTGTAGGAAACACCGTTCTATTGTTCTCAGCACACTACTTTCCTGCAGTCTTAGGGACTCTAGAAAGCTAGAGCGTGCTTCTTCCTCTGAAGCACAGTGTGGTCAATGGATGAGAACTCTGTTGTGTGTTTCACTTCAGAAATGGAGTTAAATCCCAGGCTCTGAGGCTTCCTACAAACAAGAATTCGTTTCAGGTAAGGGCATTTACTTTACACCTCAAACGAACTACATTGTTCACGAAGCTAATATGTTTATCATCTTAACTGACAAGCATTGGACGTTAGAGGACCAGTGCTTTGTTTCAGTTTCACAAGCAGAGTTGGACTAGATCTGGTCCGTATGTGTAGGAAACACAGTTCTTTTGTTCTGAGCACAACAACGTTTCCTGCTGTATTAGAGAATCTAGAAACAAGAGCGTGCTTCTTGCTCTGAAGCAGAGTGTGATCCATGGATGAGAACTATGCTGTGGGTTTCCCTTCAGAAATGGAGTTAAATCCCAGGCTCTGTGTCTTCCAACATTCAAAACTTCGTTTGAGGTAAAGGCACTCACTTTTCAGCTCAAACGAACTACATCGTTCACGAAGCTAAAACGTTTCTCATCTTAACTGACAAGCATTGGATGTTAGAGGACCAGTGCTTTGTCTCAGTTTCAGAAGCAGAGATGGACTAGATATGGTCCGTATGTGTAGGAAACACCGTTCTTTTGTTCTCAGCAAACTCACGTTTCCTGCTGTCTTAGAGACTTTAGAAAGCTAGAGCGTGCTTCTTGCTCTAAAGCAGAGTGTGATCAATGGATGAGAACTCTGCTGTGTGTTTCACTTCAGAAATGGAGTTAAACCCCAGGCTCTGAGTCTTCCTACAAAAAAGACTTCGTATCAGGTAAGGGCAGTTACTTTACAGCTCAAACGAATTACATCGTTCCCGAAGCTCACACGTTTCTCATCTTAAATGACAAGTATTGGATGCTGGAGGACCTGTGCTTTGTATCAATTTCAGAGGCAGAATTGGACTAGATATGGTCCGTATGTGTAGGAAACACCGTTCTTGTGTTCTCAGCACACTCATGTTTCCTGCTGTCTTAGAGACTCTAGAAAGCAAGAGCGTGCTTCTTGCTCTAAAGCAGAATGTGATCTATATATGAGAACTCTGCTGTGTGTTTCCCTTCAGAAATGGAGTTAAATCCCAGGCTCTGTGTCTTCCAACATTCAAAACTTCGTTTCAGGTAAGGGCAGTTACTTTACAACTCAAAGGAACTACATCGTTCACGAAGCTAAAACGTTTCTCATCTTAACTGACAAGCATTGGATGTTAGAGGACCAGTGCTTTGTCTCAGTTTCAAAAGCAGAGATGGACTAGATATGGTCCGTATGTGTAGGAAACACCGTTCTTTTGTTCTCAGCAAACTCAAGTTTCCTGCTGTCTTAGAGACTCTAGAAAGCTAGAGCGTGCTTCTTGCTCTAGAGCAGAGTGTGATCAATGGATGAGAACTCTGCTGTGTGTTTCACTTCAGAAATGGAGTTAAATCCCAGGCTCTGAGTCTTCCTACAAACAAGACTTCGTTTCAGGTAAGGGCAGTTACTTTACAGCTCAAACGAACTACATCCTTCCAGAAGCTCACACGTTTCTCATCTTAAATGACAAGCATTGGATGCTGGAGGACCTGTGCTTTGTATCAATTTCAGAGGCAGAGTTGGACTCGATATGGTCCGAATGTGTAAGAAACACCGTTCCTTTGTTCTCAGCACACTCACGTTTGCTGCTGTATTAGAGAATCTATTAAGCAAGAGCGTGCTTTTTGCTCTAAAGCAGAGTGTGGTCCATGGAAGAGAACTCTGCTGTGTGTTTCCCTTCAGAAATGGAGTTAAATCCCAGGCTCTGAGTCTACCTACAAGCAAGACTTCAAATCAGGTAAGGGCAGTTACATTACAGCTCAAAGGAACTACATCGTTCACGAAGCTAAAACGATTCTCATCTTAACTGACAAGCATCGGATGATAGAGGACCTGTGCTTTGTATCTACTTCAGAGGCAGAGTTCAACAAGACATGGTCCGTATGTGTAGGAAACACTGTTCTTTTGTTCTCAGCACACTCGTTTCCTGCTGTCTTAGGGACTCTATGAAGCTAGAGCGTGTTTCTTGCTCTAAAGCAGAGTGTGATCAATGGATGAGAACTCTGCTGTGTGTTTCACTTCAGAAATGGAGTTAAACCCCAGGCTCTGAGTCTTCCTACAAAAAAGACTTCGTATCAGGTAAGGGCAGTTACTTTACAGCTCAAACGAATTACATCGTTCCCGAAGCTCACACGTTTCTCATCTTAAATGATAAGTATTGGATGCTGGAGGACCTGTGCTTTGTATCAATTTCAGAGGCAGAATTGGACTAGATATGGTCCGTATGTGTAGGAAACACCGTTCTTGTGTTCTCAGCACACTCATGTTTCCTGCTGTCTTAGAGACTCTAGAAAGCAAGAGCGTGCTTCTTGCTCTAAAGCAGAGTGTGATCTATATATGAGAACTCTGCTGTGTGTTTCCCTTCAGAAATGGAGTTAAATCCCAGGCTCTGTGTCTTCCAACATTCAAAACTTCGTTTCAGGTAAGGGCAGTTACTTTACAACTCAAAGGAACTACATCGTTCACGAAGCTAAAACGTTTCTCATCTTAACTGACAAGCATTGGATGTTAGAGGACCAGTGCTTTGTCTCAGTTTCAAAAGCAGAGATGGACTAGATATGGTCCGTATGTGTAGGAAACACCGTTCTTTTGTTCTCAGCAAACTCAAGTTTCCTGCTGTCTTAGAGACTCTATTAAGCAAGAGCTTGCTTTTTGCTCTAAAGCAGAGTGTGATCCATGGAAGAGAACTCTGCTGTGTGTTTCCCTTCAGAAATCGAGTTAAATCCCAGGCTCTGAGTCTACCTACAAGCAAGACTTCGAATCAGGTAAGGGCAGTTACATTACAGCTCAAACGAACTACATCGTCCACGAAGCTCACAAGATTCTCATCTTAACTGACAAGCATCGGATGTTATAGGACCAGTGCTTTGTATCAGTTTCAGAAGCAAAGTTGGAATAGATATGGTCCGTTTGTGTAGGAAACACTGTTCTTTTGTTCTCAGCACACACACGTTTCCTGCTGTCTTAGAGACTCTAGAAAGCTAGAGCGTGCTTCGTGTTCTAAACCAGAGTGTGATCAATTGAGGATAACTCTGCTGTGTGTTTCACTTCAGAAATGGAGTTAAATCCCAGGCTCTGAGTCTTCCTACAAACAAGAATTCGTTTCAGGTAAGGGCAGTTACTTTACAGCTCAAACGAACTACATTGTTCACGAAGCTAACACGTTTATCATCTTAACTGACAAGCATTGGATGTTAGAGGACCAGTGCTTTGTTTCAGTTTCACAAGCAGAGTTGGACTAGATATGGTCTGTATGTTTAGGAAACACAGTTCTTTTGTTCGGAGCACAACCACGTTTCCTGCTGTCTTAGAGACTCTAGAAAGCTAGAGCGTGCTGCTTGCTCTAAAGCCGAGTGTGATCAATGGATGAGAACTCTGCTGTGTGTTTCAGTTCAGAAATGGAGTTAAATCCCAGGCTCTGAGTCTTCCTACAAACAAGACTTCGTTTCAGGTAAGGGCAGTTACTTTACAGCTCAAACGAACTACATCCATCCAGAAGCTCACACTTTTCGCATCTTAAATGACAAGCATTGGATGCTGGAGGACCTGTGCTTTGTATCAATTTCAGAGGCAGAGTTGGACTCGATATGGTCCGAATGTGTAAGAAACACCGTTCTTTTGTTCTCAGCACACTCACATTTGCTGCTGTATTAGAGAATCAATTAAGCAAGAGCGTGCTTTTTGCTCTAAAGCAGAGTGTGGTCCATGGAAGAGAACTCTGCTGTTTGTTTCCCTTCAGAAATGGAGTTAAATCCCAGGCTCTGAGTCTACCTACAAGCAAGATTTCGAATCAGGTAAGGGCAGTTACATTACAGCTCAAACGAACTTCATCGTTCCCGAAGCTCACACGTTTCTCATCTTAAATGACAAGCATTGGGTGCTGGAGGACCTGTGCTTTGTATCAATTTCAGAGGCAGAGTTGGACTAGATATGGTCCGTATGTGTAGGAAACACCATTCTTGCGTTCTCAGCACAATCATGTTTCCTGTTGTCTTAGAGACTCTAGAAAGCTAGAGCGTGCTTCTTGTTCTATACCAGAGTGTGATCAATTGATGAGAACTCTGCTGTGTGTTTCACTTCAGAAATGGAGTTAAATCCCAGGCTCTGAGGCTTGCTACAAACAAGAATTCATTTCAGGTAAGGGCATTTACTTTACACCTCACACGAACTACATTGTTCACGAAGCTAATATGTTTATCATCTTAACTGACAAGCATTGGACGTTAGAGGACAAGTGCTTTGTTTCAGTTTCACAAGCAGAGTTCGACTAGATCTGGTCCGTATGTGTAGGAAACACCGTTCTTGTGTTCTCAGAACACTCATGTTTCCTGCTGTCTTAGAGACTCTAGAAAGCAAGAGCGTGCTTCTTGCTCTAAAGCAGAGTGTGATCTATATATGAGAACTCTGCTGTGTGTTTCCCTTCAGAAATGGAGTTAAATCCCAGGCTCTGTGTCTTCCAACATTCAAAACTTCGTTTCAGGTAAGGGCAGTTACTTTACAACTCAAAGGAACTACATCGTTCACGAAGCTAAAACGTTTCTCATCTTAACTGACAAGCATTGGATATTAGAGAACCAGTGCTTTGTCTCAGTTTCAAAAGCAGAGATGGACTAGATATGGTCCGTATGTGTAGGAAACACCGTTCTTTTGTTCTCAGCAAACACAAGTTTCCTGCTGTCTTAGAGACTCTATTAAGCAAGAGCTTGCTTTTTGCTCTAAAGCAGAGTGTGATCCATGGAAGAGAACTCTGCTGTGTGTTTCCCTTCAGAAATCGAGTTAAATCCCAGGCTCTGAGTCTACCTACAAGCAAGACTTCGAATCAGGTAAGGGCAGTTACATTACAGCTCAAAGGAACTACATCGTCCACGAAGCTCACAAGATTCTCATCTTAACTGACAAGCATCGGATGTTATAGGACCAGTGC
Organism: Onychomys leucogaster; assembly: GCA_949786385.1. Lineage (NCBI taxonomy): Eukaryota > Metazoa > Chordata > Mammalia > Rodentia > Cricetidae > Onychomys > Onychomys leucogaster. Next base: position 173,318 of record CATKUP010000132.1, on the reverse strand, counting down.
TTTGTATCAGTTTCAGAAGCAAAGTTAGAATAGATATGGTCCGTTTGTGTAGGAAACACTGTTCTTTTGTTCTCAGCACACACACGTTTCCTGCTGTCTTAGAGACTCTAGAAAGCTAGAGCGTGCTTCGTGTTCTAAAGCAGAGTGTGATCAATTGATGAGAACTCTGCTGTGTGTTTCACTTCAGAAATGGAGTTAAATCCCAGGCTCTGAGTCTTCCTACAAACAAGAATTCGTTTCAGGTAAGGGCAGTTACTTTACAGCTCAAACGAACTACATTGTTCACGAAGCTAACACGTTTATCATCTTAACTGACAAGCATTGGATGTTAGAGGACCAGTGCTTTGTTTCAGTTTCACAAGCAGAGTTGGACTAGATATGGTCTGTATGTTTAGGAAACACAGTTCTTTTGTTCGGAGCACAACCACGTTTCCTGCTTTCTTAGAGACTCTAGAAAGCTAGAGCGTGCTGCTTGCTCTAAAGCCGAGTGTGATCAATGGATGAGAACTCTGCTGTGTGTTTCAGTTCAGAAATGGAGTTAAATCCCAGGCTCTGAGTCTTCCTACAAACAAGACTTCGTTTCAGGTAAGGGCAGTTACTTTACAGCTCAAACGAACTACATCCTTCCAGAAGCTCACACTTTTCGCATCTTAAATGACAAGCATTGGATGCTGGAGGACCTGTGCTTTGTATCAATTTCAGAGGCAGAGTTGGACTCGATATGGTCCGAATGTGTAAGAAACACCGTTCTTTTGTTCTCAGCACACTCACATTTGCTGCTGTATTAGAGAATCAATTAAGCAAGAGCGTGCTTTTTGCTCTAAAGCAGAGTGTGGTCCATGGAAGAGAACTCTGCTGTTTGTTTCCCTTCAGAAATGGAGTTAAATCCCAGGCTCTGAGTCTACCTACAAGCAAGATTTCGAATCAGGTAAGGGCAGTTACATTACAGCTCAAACGAACTTCATCGTTCCCGAAGCTCACACGTTTCTCATCTTAAATGACAAGCATTGGGTGCTGGAGGACCTGTGCTTTGTATCAATTTCAGAGGCAGAGTTGGACTAGATATGGTCCGTATGTGTAGGAAACACCATTCTTGCGTTCTCAGCACACTCATGTTTCCTGTTGTCTTAGAGACTCTAGAAAGCTAGAGCGTGCTTCTTGTTCTATACCAGAGTGTGATCAATTGATGAGAACTCTGCTGTGTGTTTCACTTCAGAAATGGAGTTAAATCCCAGGCTCTGAGGCTTGCCACAAACAAGAATTCATTTCAGGTAAGGGCATTTACTTTACACCTCACACGAACTACATTGTTCACGAAGCTAATATGTTTATCATCTTAACTGACAAGCATTGGACGTTAGAGGACAAGTGCTTTGTTTCAGTTTCACAAGCAGAGTTGGACTAGATCTGGTCCGTATGTGTAGGAAACACAGTTCTTTTGTTCTGAGCACAACAACGTTTCCTGCTGTATTAGAGAATTTAGAAACAAGAGCGTGCTTCTTGCTCTGAAGCAGAGTGTGATCCATGGATGAGAACTATGCTGTGTGTTTCCCTTCAGAAATGGAGTTAAATCCCAGGCTCTGTGTCTTCCAACATTCAAAACTTCGTTTCAGGTAAAGGCACTCACTTTTCAGCTCAAACGAACTACATCGTTCACGAAGCTAAAACGTTTCTCATCTTAACTGACAAGCATTGGATGTTAGAGGACCAGTGCTTTGTCTCAGTTTCAAGGGCAGAGATGGACTAGATATGGTCCGTATGTGTAGGAAACACCGTTCTTTTGTTCTCAGCAAACTCACGTTTCCTGCTGTCTTAGAGACTTTAGAAAGCTAGAGCGTGCTTCTTGCTCTAAACCAGAGTGTGATCAATGGATGAGAACTCTGCTGTGTGTTTCACGTCAGAAATGGAGTTAAATCCCAGGCTCTGACTCTTCCTACAAACAAGACTTCGTTTCAGGTAAGGGCAGTTTCTTTACAGCTCAAACGAACTACATCCTTCAAGAAGCTCACACGTTTCTCATCTTAAATGACAAGCATTGGATGCTGGAGGACATGTGCTTTGTATCAATTTCAGAGGCAGAGTTGGACTCGATATGGTCCGAATGTGTAAGAAACACCGTTCTTTTGTTCTCAGCACACTCACATTTGCTGCTGTATTAGAGAATCTATTAAGCAAGAGCTTGCTTTTTGCTCTAAAGCAGAGTGTGATACATGGAAGAGAACTCTGCTGTGTGTTTCCCTTCAGAAATCGAGTTAAATCCCAGGCTCTGAGTCTACCTACAAGCAAGACTTCCAATCAGTTAAGGGCAGTTACATTACAGCTCAAAGGAACTACATCGTCCACGAAGCTCACAAGATTCTCATCTTAACTGACAAGCATCGGATGTTATAGGACCAGTGCTTTGTATCAGTTTCAGAAGCAAAGTTGGAATAGATATGGTCCGTTTGTGTTGGAAACACTGTTCTTTTGTTCTCAGCACACACACGTTTCATGCTGTCTTAGAGACTCTAGAAAGCTAGAGCGTGCTTCGTGTTCTAAAGCAGAGTGTGATCAATTGATGAGAACTCTGCTGTGTGTTTCACTTCAGAAATGTAGTAAAATCCCAGGCTCTGAGTCTTCCTACAAACAAGAATTCGTTTCAGGTAAGGGCAGTTACTTTACAGCTCAAACGAACTACATTGTTCACGAAGCTAACACGTTTATCATCTTAACTGACAAGCATTGGATGTTAGAGGACCAGTGCTTTGTTTCAGTTTCACAAGCAGAGTTGGACTAGATATGGTCTGTATGTTTAGGAAACACAGTTCTTTTGTTCTGAGCACAACCACGTTTCCTGCTGTCTTAGAGACTCTAGAAAGCTAGAGCGTGCTGCTTGCTCTAAAGCCGAGTGTGATCAATGGATGAGAACTCTGCTGTGTGTTTCAGTTCAGAAATGGAGTTAAATCCCAGGCTCTGAGTCTTCCTACAAACAAGACTTCGTTTCAGGTAAGGGCAGTTACTTTACTGCTCAAACGAACTACATCCTTCCAGGAGCTCACACTTTTCTCATCTTAAATGACAAGCATTGGATGCTGGAGGACCTGTGCTTTGTATCAATTTCAGAGGCAGAGTTGGAATCGATATGGTCCGAATGTGTAAGAAACACCGTTCTTTTGTTCTCAGCACACTCACATTTGCTGCTGTATTAGAGAATCAATTAAGCAAGAGCGTGCTTTTTGCTGTAAAGCAGAGTGTGGTCCATGGAAGAGAACTCTGCTGTTTGTTTCCCTTCAGAAATGGAGTTAAATCCCAGGCTCTGAGTCTACCTACAAGCAAGATTTCGAATCAGGTAAGGGCAGTTACATTACAGCTCAAACGAACTTCATCGTTCCCGAAGCTCACACGTTTCTCATCTTAAATGACAAGCATTGGGTGCTGGAGGACCTGTGCTTTGTATCAATTTCAGAGGCAGAGTTGGACTAGATATGGTCCGTATGTGTAGGAAACACCATTCTTGTGTTCTCAGCACACTCATGTTTCCTGCTGTCTTAGAGACTCTAGAAAGCTAGAGCGTGCTTCTTGTTCTATACCAGAGTGTGATCATTTGATGAGAACTCTGCTGTGTGTTTCACTTCAGAAATGGAGTTAAATCCCAGGCTCTGAGGCTTGCTACAAACAAGAATTCGTTTCAGGTAAGGGCATTTACTTTACACCTCAAAGGAACTACATTGTTCACGAAGCTCATATGTTTATCATCTTAACTGACAAGCATTGGACGTTAGAGGACCAGTGCTTTGTTTCAGTTTCACAAGCAGAGTTGGACTAGATCTGGTCCGTATGTGTAGGAAACACAGTTCTTTTGTTCTGAGCACAACAACGTTTCCTGCTGTATTAGAGAATCTAGAAACAAGAGCGTGCTTCTTGCTCTGAAGCAGAGTGTGATCCATGGATGAGAACTATGCTGTGTGTTTCCCTTCAGAAATGGAGTTAAATCCCAGGCTCTGTGTCTTCCAACATTCAAAACTTCGTTTCAGGTAAAGGCACTCACTTTTCAGCTGAAACGAACTACATCGTTCACGAAGCTAAAACGTTTCTCATCTTAACTGACAAGCATTGGATGTTAGAGGACCAGTGCTTTGTCTCAGTTTCAGAAGCAGAGATGGACTAGATATGGTCCGTATGTGTAGGAAACACCGTTCTTTTGTTCTCAGCAAACTCACGTTTCCTGCTGTCTTAGAGACTTTAGAAAGCTAGAGCGTGCTTCTTGCTCTAAACCAGAGTGTGATCAATGGATGAGAACTCTGCTGTGTGTTTCACGTCAGAAATGGAGTTAAATCCCAGGCTCCGACTCTTCCTACAAACAAGACTTCGTTTCAGGTAAGGGCAGTTTCTTTACAGCTCAAACGAACTACATCCTTCGAGAAGCTCACACGTTTCTCATCTTAAATGACAAGCATTGGATGCTGGAGGACATGTGCTTTGTATCAATTTCAGAGGCAGAGTTGGACTCGATGTGGTCCGAATGTGTAAGAAACACCGTTCTTTTGTTCTCAGCACACTCACATTTGCTGCTGTATTAGAGAATCTATTAAGCAAGAGCTTGCTTTTTGCTCTAAAGCAGAGTGTGATACATGGAAGAGAACTCTGCTGTGTGTTTCCCTTTAGAAATCGAGTTAAATCCCAGGCTCTGAGTCTACCTACAAGCAAGACTTCCAATCAGTTAAGGGCAGTTACATTACAGCTCAAAGGAACTACATCGTCCACGAAGCTCACAAGATTCTCATCTTAACTGACAAGCATCGGATGTTATAGGACCAGTGCTTTGTATCAGTTTCAGAAGCAAAGTTGGAATAGATATGGTCCGTTTGTGTTGGAAACACTGTTCTTTTGTTCTCAGCACACACACGTTTCATGCTGTCTTAGAGACTCTAGAAAGCTAGAGCGTGCTTCGTGTTCTAAAGCAGAGTGTGATCAATTGATGAGAACTCTGCTGTGTGTTTCACTTCAGAAATGTAGTTAAATCCCAGGCTCTGAGTCTTCCTACAAACAAGAATTCGTTTCAGGTAAGGGCAGTTACTTTACAGCTCAAACGAACTACATTGTTCACGAAGCTAACACGTTTATCATCTTAACTGACAAGCATTGGATGTTAGAGGACCAGTGCTTTGTTTCAGTTTCACAAGCAGAGTTGGACTAGATATGGTCTGTATGTTTAGGAAACACAGTTCTTTTGTTCTGAGCACAACCACGTTTCCTGCTGTCTTAGAGACTCTAGAAAGCTAGAGCGTGCTGCTTGCTCTAAAGCCGAGTGTGATCAATGGATGAGAACTCTGCTGTGTGTTTCACTTCAGAAATGGAGTTAAATCCCAGGCTCTGAGTCTTCCTACAAACAAGACTTCGTTTCAGGTAAGGGCAGTTACTTTACTGCTCAAACGAACTACATCCTTCCAGAAGCTCACACTTTTCTCATCTTAAATGACAAGCATTGGATGCTGGAGGACCTGTGCTTTGTATCAATTTCAGAGGCAGAGTTGGAATCGATATGGTCCGAATGTGTAAGAAACACCGTTCTTTTGTTCTCAGCACACTCACATTTGCTGCTGTATTAGAGAATCAATTAAGCAAGAGCGTGCTTTTTGCTGTAAAGCAGAGTGTGGTCCATGGAAGAGAACTCTGCTGTTTGTTTCCCTTCAGAAATGGAGTTAAATCCCAGGCTCTGAGTCTACCTACAAGCAAGATTTCGAATCAGGTAAGGGCAGTTACATTACAGCTCAAACGAACTTCATCGTTCCGGAAGCTCACACGTTTCTCATCTTAAATGACAAGCATTGGGTGCTGGAGGACCTGTGCTTTGTATCAATTTCAGAGGCAGAGTTGGACTAGATATGGTCCGTATGTGTAGGAAACACCATTCTTGTGTTCTCAGCACACTCATGTTTCCTGCTGTCTTAGAGACTCTAGAAAGCTAGAGCGTGCTTCTTGTTCTATACCAGAGTGTGATCATTTGATGAGAACTCTGTGTGTTTCACTTCAGAAATGGAGTTAAATCCCAGGCTCTGAGGCTTGCTACAAACAAGAATTCGTTTCAGGTAAGGGCATTTACTTTACACCTCAAAGGAACTACATTGTTCACGAAGCTCATATGTTTATCATCTTAACTGACAAGCATTGGACGTTAGAGGACCAGTGCTTTGTTTCAGTTTCACAAGCAGAGTTGGACTAGATCTGGTCCGTATGTGTAGGAAACACAGTTCTTTTGTTCTGAGCACAACAACGTTTCCTGCTGTATTAGAGAATCTAGAAACAAGAGCGTGCTTCTTGCTCTGAAGCAGAGTGTGATCCATGGATGAGAACTATGCTGTGTGTTTCCCTTCAGAAATGGAGTTAAATCCCAGGCTCTGTGTCTTCCAACATTCAAAACTTCGTTTCAGGTAAAGGCACTCACTTTTCAGCTCAAACGAACTACATCGTTCACGAAGCTAAAACGTTTCTCATCTTAACTGACAAGCATTGGATGTTAGAGGACCAGTGCTTTGTCTCAGTTTCAGAAGCAGAGATGGACTAGATATGGTCCGTATGTGTAGGAAACACCGTTCTTTTGTTCTCAGCAAACTCACGTTTCCTGTTGTCTTAGAGACTTTAGAAAGCTAGAGCGTGCTTCTTGCTCTAAAGCAGAGTGTGATCAATGGATGACAACTCTGCTGTGTGTTTCACGTCAGAAATGGAGTTAAATCCCAGGCTCCGAGTCTTCCTACAAACAAGACTTCGTTTCAGGTAAGGGCAGTATCTTTACAGCTCTAACGAACTACATCCTTCCAGAAGCTCACACGTTTCTCATCTTAAATGACAAGCATTGGATGCTGGAGGACCTGTGCTTTGTATCAATTTCAGAGGCAGAGTTGGACTCGATATGGTCCGAATGTGTAAGAAACACCGTTCTTTTGTTCTCAGCACACTCACATTTGCTGCTGTATTAGAGAATCTATTAAGCAAGGGCTTGGTTTTTGCTCTAAAGCAGAGTGTGATCCATCGAAGAGAACTCTGCTGTGTGTTTCACTTCAGAAATGGAGTTAAATCCCAGGCTCTGAGTCTACCTACAAGCAAGATTTCGAATCAGGTAAGGGCAGTTATATTACAGCTCAAACGAACTTCATCGTTCCCGAAGCTCACACGTTTCTCATCTTAAATGACAAGCATTGGGTGCTGGAGGACCTGTGCTTTGTATCAATTTCAGAGGCAGAGTTGGACTAGATATGGTCCGTATGTGTAGGAAACACCATTCTTGTGTTCTCAGCACACTCATGTTTCCTGTTGTCTTAGAGACTCTAGAAAGCTAGAGCGTGCTTCTTGTTCTATACCAGAGTGTGATCAATTGATGAGAACTCTGCTGTGTGTTTCACTTCAGAAATGGAGTTAAATCCCAGGCTCTGAGGCTTGCTACAAACAAGAATTCGTTTCAGGTAAGGGCAGTTACTTACAGCTCAAACGAACTACATTGTTCACGAAGCTAACACGTTTATCATCTTAACTGACAAGCATTGGATGTTAGAGGACCAGTGCTTTGTTTCAGTTTCACAAGCAGAGTTGGACTAGATATGGTCTGTATGTTTAGGAAACACAGTTCTTTTGTTCTGAGCACAACCACGTTTCCTGCTGTCTTAGAGACTCTAGAAAGCTAGAGCGTGCTGCTTGCTCTAAAGCCGAGTGTGATCAATGGATGAGAACTCTGCTGTGTGTTTCAGTTCAGAAATGGAGTTAAATCCCAGGCTCTGAGTCTTCCTACAAACAAGACTTCGTTTCAGGTAAGGGCAGTTACTTTACTGCTCAAACGAACTACATCCATCCAGAAGCTCACACTTTTCTCATCTTAAATGACAAGCATTGGATGCTGGAGGACCTGTGCTTTGTATCAATTTCAGAGGCAGAGTTGGAATCGATATGGTCCGAATGTGTAAGAAACACCGTTCTTTTGTTCTCAGCACACTCACATTTGCTGCTGTATTAGAGAATCAATTAAGCAAGAGCGTGCTTTTTGCTGTAAAGCAGAGTGTGGTCCATGGAAGAGAACTCTGCTGTTTGTTTCCCTTCAGAAATGGAGTTAAATCCCAGGCTCTGAGTCTACCTACAAGCAAGATTTCGAATCAGGTAAGGGCAGTTACATTACAGCTCAAACGAACTTCATCGTTCCCGAAGCTCACACGTTTCTCATCTTAAATGACAAGCATTGGGTGCTGGAGGACCTGTGCTTTGTATCAATTTCAGAGGCAGAGTTGGACTAGATATGGTCCGTATGTGTAGGAAACACCATTCTTGTGTTCTCAGCACACTCATGTTTCCTGCTGTCTTAGAGACTCTAGAAAGCTAGAGCGTGCTTCTTGTTCTATACCAGAGTGTGATCATTTGATGAGAACTCTGCTGTGTGTTTCACTTCAGAAATGGAGTTAAATCCCAGGCTCTGAGGCTTGCTACAAACAAGAATTCGTTTCAGGTAAGGGCATTTACTTTACACCTCAAACGAACTACATTGTTCACGAAGCTCATATGTTTATCATCTTAACTGACAAGCATTGGACGTTAGAGGACCAGTGCTTTGTTTCAGTTTCACAAGCAGAGTTGGACTAGATCTGGTCCGTATGTGTAGGAAACACAGTTCTTTTGTTCTGAGCACAACAACGTTTCCTGCTGTATTAGAGAATCTAGAAACAAGAGCGTGCTTCTTGCTCTGAAGCAGAGTGTGATCCATGGATGAGAACTATGCTGTGTGTTTCCCTTCAGAAATGGAGTTAAATCCCAGGCTCTGTGTCTTCCAACATTCAAAACTTCGTTTCAGGTAAAGGCACTCACTTTTCAGCTCAAACGAACTACATCGTTCACGAAGCTAAAACGTTTCTCATCTTAACTGACAAGCATTGGATGTTAGAGGACCAGTGCTTTGTCTCAGTTTCACAAGCAGAGATGGACTAGATATGGTCCGTATGTGTAGGAAACACCGTTCTTTTGTTCTCAGCAAACTCACGTTTCCTGCTGTCTTAGAGACTTTAGAAAGCTAGAGCGTGCTTCTTGCTCTAAAGCAGAGTGTGATCAATGGATGAGAACTCTGCTGTGTGTTTCACGTCAGAAATGGAGTTAAATCCCAGGCTCCGAGTCTTCCTACAAACAAGACTTCGTTTCAGGTAAGGGCAGTATCTTTACAGCTCTAACGAACTACATCCTTCCAGAAGCTCACACGTTTCTCATCTTAAATGACAAGCATTGGATGCTGGAGGACCTGTGCTTTGTATCAATTTCAGAGGCAGAGTTGGACTCGATATGGTCCGAATGTGTAAGAAACACCGTTCTTTTGTTCTCAGCACACTCACATTTGCTGCTGTATTAGAGAATCTATTAAGCAAGGGCTTGCTTTTTGCTCTAAAGCAGAGTGTGATCCATGGAAGAGAACTCTGCTGTGTGTTTCACTTCAGAAATGGAGTTAAATCCCAGGCTCTGAGTCTACCTACAAGCAAGATTTCGAATCAGGTAAGGGCAGTTACATTACAGCTCAAACGAACATCATCGTTCCCGAAGCTCACACGTTTCTCATCTTAAATGACAAGCATTGGGTGCTGGAGGACCTGTGCTTTGTATCAATTTCAGAGGCAGAGTTGGACTAGATATGGTCCGTATGTGTAGGAAACACCATTCTTGTGTTCTCAGCACACTCATGTTTCCTCTTGTCTTAGAGACTCTAGAAAGCTAGAGCGTGCTTCTTGTTCTATACCAGAGTGTGATCAATTGATGAGAACTCTGCTGTGTGTTTCACTTCAGAAATGGAGTTAAATCCCAGGCTCTGAGGCTTGCTACAAACAAGAATTCATTTCAGGTAAGGGCATTTACTTTATACCTCACACGAACTACATTGTTCACGAAGCTAATATGTTTATCATCTTAACTGACAAGCATTGGACGTTAGAGGACCAGTGCTTTGTTTCAGTTTCACAAGCAGAGTGGGACTAGATCTGGTCCGTATGTGTAGGAAACACAGTTCTTTTGTTCTGAGCACAACAACGTTTCCTGCTGTATTAGAGAATCTAGAAACAAGAGCGTGCTTCTTGCTCTGAAGCAGAGTGTGATCCATGGATGAGAACTATGCTGTGTGTTTCCCTTCAGAAATGGAGTTAAATCCCAGGCTCTGTGTCTTCCAACATTCAAAACTTCGTTTCAGGTAAAGGCACTCACTTTTCAGCTCAAACGAACTACATCGTTCACGAAGCTAAAACGTTTCTCATCTTAACTGACAAGCATTGGATGTTACAGGACCAGTGCTTTGTCTCAGTTTCAGAAGCAGAGATGGACTAGATACGGTCCGTATGTGTAGGAAACACCGTTCTTTTGTTCTCAGCACACTCACGTTTCCTGCTGTCTTAGGGACTCTAGAAAGCTAGAGCGTGCTTCTTGCTCAAAAGCAGAGTGTGGTCAATGGATGAGAACTCTGCTGTGTGTTTCACGTCAGAAATGGAGTTAAATCCCAGGCTCCGACTCTTCCTACAAACAAGACTTCGTTTCAGGTAAGGGCAGTTTCTTTACAGCTCAAACGAACTACATACTTCGAGAAGCTCACACGTTTCTCATCTTAAATGACAAGCATTGGATGCTGGAGGACATGTGCTTTGTATCAATTTCAGAGGCAGAGTTGGACTCGATATGGTCCGAATGTGTAAGAAACACCGTTCTTTTGTTCTCAGCACACTCACATTTGCTGCTGTATTAGAGAATCTATTAAGCAAGAGCTTGCTTTTTGCTCTAAAGCAGAGTGTGATACATGGAAGAGAACTCTGCTGTGTGTTTCCCTTCAGAAATCGAGTTAAATCCCAGGCTCTGAGTCTACCTACAAGCAAGACTTCGAATCAGGTAAGGGCAGTTACATTACAGCTCAAAGGAACTAAATCGTCCACGAAGCTCACAAGATTCTCATCTTAACTGACAAGCATCGGATGTTATAGGACCAGTGCTTTGTATCAGTTTCAGAAGCAAAGTTGGAATAGATATGGTCCGTTTGTGTTGGAAACACTGTTCTTTTGTTCTCAGCACACACACGTTTCCTGCTGTCTTAGAGACTCTAGAAAGCTAGAGCGTGCTTCGTGTTCTAAAGCAGAGTGTGATCAATTGATGAGAACTCTGCTGTGTGTTTCACTTCAGAAATGTAGTTAAATCCCAGGCTCTGAGTCTTCCTACAAACAAGAATTCGTTTCAGGTAAGGGCAGTTACTTTACAGCTCAAACGAACTACATTGTTCACGAAGCTAACACGTTTATCATCTTAACTGACAAGCATTGGATGTTAGAGGACCAGTGCTTTGTTTCAATTTCACAAGCAGAGTTGGACTAGATATGGTCTGTATGTTTAGGAAACACAGTTCTTTTGTTCTGAGCACAACCACGTTTCCTGCTGTCTTCGAGACTCTAGAAAGCTAGAGCGTGCTGCTTGCTCTAAAGCCGAGTGTGATCAATGGATGAGAACTCTGCTGTGTGTTTCAGTTCAGAAATGGAGTTAAATCCCAGGCTCTGAGTCTTCCTACAAACAAGACTTCGTTTCAGGTAAGGGCAGTTACTTTACTGCTCAAACGAACTACATCCTTCCAGAAGCTCACACTTTTCTCATCTTAAATGACAAGCATTGGATGCTGGAGGACCTGTGCTTTGTATCAATTTCAGAGGCAGAGTTGGAATCGATATGGTCCGAATGTGTAAGAAACACCGTTCTTTTGTTCTCAGCACACTCACATTTGCTGCTGTATTAGAGAATCAATTAAGCAAGAGCGTGCTTTTTGCTGTAAAGCAGAGTGTGGTCCATGGAAGAGAACTCTGCTGTTTGTTTCCCTTCAGAAATGAGTTAAATCCCAGGCTCTGAGTCTACCTACAAGCAAGATTTCGAATCAGGTAAGGGCAGTTACATTACAGCTCAAACGAACTTCATCGTTCCCGAAGCTCACACGTTTCTCATCTTAAATGACAAGCATTGGGTGCTGGAGGACCTGTGCTTTGTATCAATTTCAGAGGCAGAGTTGGACTAGATATGGTCCGTATGTGTAGGAAACACCATTCTTGTGTTCTCAGCACACTCATGTTTCCTGCTGTCTTAGAGACTCTAGAAAGCTAGAGCGTGCTTCTTGTTCTATACCAGAGTGTGATCATTTGATGAGAACTCTGCTGTGTGTTTCACTTCAGAAATGGAGTTAAATCCCAGGCTCTGAGGCTTGCTACAAACAAGAATTCGTTTCAGGTAAGGGCATTTACTTTACACCTCAAACGAACTACATTGTTCACGAAGCTAATATGTTTATCATCTTAACTGACAAGCATTGGACGTTAGAGGACCAGTGCTTTGTTTCAGTTTCACAAGCAGAGTTGGACTAGTTCTGGTCCGTATGTGTAGGAAACACAGTTCTTTTGTTCTGAGCACAACAACGTTTCCTGCTGTATTAGAGAATCTAGAAACAAGAGCGTGCTTCTTGCTCTGAAGCAGAGTGTGATCCATGGATGAGAACTATGCTGTGTGTTTCCCTTCAGAAATGGAGTTAAATCCCAGGCTCTGTGTCTTCCAACATTCAAAACTTCGTTTCAGGTAAAGGCACTCACTTTTCAGCTCAAACGAACTACATCATTCACGAAGCTAAAACGTTTCTCATCTTAACTGACAAGCATTGGATGTTACAGGACCAGTGCTTTGTCTCAGTTTCAGAAGCAGAGATGGACTAGATATGGTCCGTATGTGTAGGAAACACCGTTCTTTTGTTCTCAGCAAACTCACGTTTCCTGCTGTCTTAGAGACTTTAGAAAGCTAGAGCGTGCTTCTTGCTCTAAAGCAGAGTGTGATCAATGGATGAGAACTCTGCTGTGTGTTTCACGTCAGAAATGGAGTTAAATCCCAGGCTCCGACTCTTCCTACAAACAAGACTTCGTTTCAGGTAAGGGCAGTTTCTTTACAGCTCAAACGAACTACATCCTTCGAGAAGCTCACACGTTTCTCATCTTAAATGACAAGCATTGGATGCTGGAGGACATGTGCTTTGTATCAATTTCAGAGGCAGAGTTGGACTCGATATGGTCCGAATGTGTAAGAAACACCGTTCTTTTGTTCTCAGCACACTCACATTTGCTGCTGTATTAGAGAATCTATTAAGAAAGAGCTTGCTTTTTGCTCTAAAGCAGAGTGTGATCCATGGAAGAGAACTCTGCTGTGTGTTTCCCTTCAGAAATCGAGTTAAATCCCAGGCTCTGAGTCTACCTACAAGCAAGACTTCGAATCAGGTAAGGGCAGTTACATTACAGCTCAAAGGAACTAAATCGTCCACGAAGCTCACAAGATTCTCATCTTAACTGACAAGCATCGGATGTTATAGGACCAGTGCTTTGTATCAGTTTCAGAAGCAAAGTTGGGATAGATATGGTCCGTTTGTGTTGGAAACACTGTTCTTTTGTTCTCAGCACACACACGTTTCCTGCTGTCTTAGAGACTCTAGAAAGCTAGAGCGTGCTTCGTGTTCTAAAGCAGAGTGTGATCAATTGATGAGAACTCTGCTGTGTGTTTCACTTCAGAAATGTAGTTAAATCCCAGGCTCTGAGTCTTCCTACAAACAAGAATTCGTTTCAGGTAAGGGCAGTTACTTTACAGCTCAAACGAACTACATTGTTCACGAAGCTAACACGTTTATCATCTTAACTGACAAGCATTGGATGTTAGAGGACCAGTGCTTTGTTTCAATTTCACAAGCAGAGTTGGACTAGATATGGTCTGTATGTTTAGGAAACACAGTTCTTTTGTTCTGAGCACAACCACGTTTCCTGCTGTCTTCGAGACTCTAGAAAGCTAGAGCGTGCTGCTTGCTCTAAAGCCGAGTGTGATCAATGGATGAGAACTCTGCTGTGTGTTTCAGTTCAGAAATGGAGTTAAATCCCAGGCTCTGAGTCTTCCTACAAACAAGACTTCGTTTCAGGTAAGGGCAGTTACTTTACTGCTCAAACGAACTACATCCTTCCAGAAGCTCACACTTTTCTCATCTTAAATGACAAGCATTGGATGCTGGAGGACCTGTGCTTTGTATCAATTTCAGAGGCAGAGTTGGAATCGATATGGTCCGAATGTGTAAGAAACACCGTTCTTTTGTTCTCAGCACACTCACATTTGCTGCTGTATTAGAGAATCAATTAAGCAAGAGCGTGCTTTTTGCTGTAAAGCAGAGTGTGGTCCATGGAAGAGAACTCTGCTGTTTGTTTCCCTTCAGAAATGGAGTTAAATCCCAGGCTCTGAGTCTACCTACAAGCAAGATTTCGAATCAGGTAAGGGCAGTTACATTACAGCTCAAACGAACTTCATCGTTCCCGAAGCTCACACGTTTCTCATCTTAAATGACAAGCATTGGGTGCTGGAGGACCTGTGCTTTGTATCAATTTCAGAGGCAGAGTTGGACTAGATATGGTCCGTATGTGTAGGAAACACCATTCTTGTGTTCTCAGCACACTCATGTTTCCTGCTGTCTTAGAGACTCTAGAAAGCTAGAGCGTGCTTCTTGTTCTATACCAGAGTGTGATCATTTGATGAGAACTCTGCTGTGTGTTTCACTTCAGAAATGGAGTTAAATCCCAGGCTCTGAGGCTTGCTACAAACAAGAATTCGTTTCAGGTAAGGGCATTTACTTTACACCTCAAACGAACTACATTGTTCACGAAGCTAATATGTTTATCATCTTAACTGACAAGCATTGGACGTTAGAGGACCAGTGCTTTGTTTCAGTTTCACAAGCAGAGTTGGACTAGTTCTGGTCCGTATGTGTAGGAAACACAGTTCTTTTGTTCTGAGCACAACAACGTTTCCTGCTGTATTAGAGAATCTAGAAACAAGAGCGTGCTTCTTGCTCTGAAGCAGAGTGTGATCCATGGATGAGAACTATGCTGTGTGTTTCCCTTCAGAAATGGAGTTAAATCCCAGGCTCTGTGTCTTCCAACATTCAAAACTTCGTTTCAGGTAAAGGCACTCACTTTTCAGCTCAAACGAACTACATCGTTCACGAAGCTAAAACGTTTCTCATCTTAACTGACAAGCATTGGATGTTACAGGACCAGTGCTTTGTCTCAGTTTCAGAAGCAGAGATGGACTAGATATGGTCCGTATGTGTAGGAAACACCGTTCTTTTGTTCTCAGCAAACTCACGTTTCCTGCTGTCTTAGAGACTTTAGAAAGCTTGAGCGTGCTTCTTGCTCTAAAGCAGAGTGTGATCAATGGATGAGAACTCTGCTGTGTGTTTCACGTCAGAAATGGAGTTAAATCCCAGGCTCCGACTCTTCCTACAAACAAGACTTCGTTTCAGGTAAGGGCAGTTTCTTTACAGCTCAAACGAACTACATCCTTCGAGAAGCTCACACGTTTCTCATCTTAAATGACAAGCATTGGATGCTGGAGGACATGTGCTTTGTATCAATTTCAGAGGCAGATTTGGACTCGATATGGTCCGAATGTGTAAGAAACACCGTTCTTTTGTTCTCAGCACACTCACATTTGCTGCTGTATTAGAGAATCTATTAAGAAAGAGCTTGCTTTTTGCTCTAAAGCAGAGTGTGATCCATGGAAGAGAACTCTGCTGTGTGTTTCCCTTCAGAAATCGAGTTAAATCCCAGGCTCTGAGTCTACCTACAAGCAAGACTTCGAATCAGGTAAGGGCAGTTACATTACAGCTCAAAGGAACTAAATCGTCCACGAAGCTCACAAGATTCTCATCTTAACTGACAAGCATCGGATGTTATAGGACCAGTGCTTTGTATCAGTTTCAGAAGCAAAGTTGGAATAGATATGGTCCGTTTGTGTTGGAAACACTGTTCTTTTGTTCTCAGCACACACACGTTTCCTGCTGTCTTAGAGACTCTAGAAAGCTAGAGCGTGCTTCGTGTTCTAAAGCAGAGTGTGATCAATTGATGAGAACTCTGCTGTGTGTTTCACTTCAGAAATGTAGTTAAATCCCAGGCTCTGAGTCTTCCTACAAACAAGAATTCGTTTCAGGTAAGGGCAGTTACTTTACAGCTCAAACGAACTACATTGTTCACGAAGCTAACACGTTTATCATCTTAATTGACAAGCATTGGATGTTAGAGGACCAGTGCTTTGTTTCAATTTCACAAGCAGAGTTGGACTAGATATGGTCTGTATGTTTAGGAAACACAGTTCTTTTGTTCTGAGCACAACCACGTTTCCTGCTGTCTTCGAGACTCTAGAAAGCTAGAGCGTGCTGCTTGCTCTAAAGCCGAGTGTGATCAATGGACGAGAACTCTGCTGTGTGTTTCAGTTCAGAAATGGAGTTAAATCCCAGGCTCTGAGTCTTCCTACAAACAAGACTTCGTTTCAGGTAAGGGCAGTTACTTTACTGCTCAAACGAACTACATCCTTCCAGAAGCTCACACTTTTCTCATCTTAAATGACAAGCATTGGATGCTGGAGGACCTGTGCTTTGTATCAATTTCAGAGGCAGAGTTGGAATCGATATGGTCCGAATGTGTAAGAAACACCGTTCTTTTGTTCTCAGCACACTCACATTTGCTGCTGTATTAGAGAATCAATTAAGCAAGAGCGTGCTTTTTGCTGTAAAGCAGAGTGTGGTCCATGGAAGAGAACTCTGCTGTTTGTTTCCCTTCAGAAATGGAGTTAAATCCCAGGCTCTGAGTCTACCTACAAGCAAGATTTCGAATCAGGTAAGGGCAGTTACATTACAGCTCAAACGAACTTCATCGTTCCCGAAGCTCACACGTTTCTCATCTTAAATGACAAGCATTGGGTGCTGGAGGACCTGTGCTTTGTATCAATTTCAGAGGCAGAGTTGGACTAGATATGGTCCGTATGTGTAGGAAACACCATTCTTGTGTTCTCAGCACACTCATGTTTCCTGCTGTCTTAGAGACTCTAGAAAGCTAGAGCGTGCTTCTTGTTCTATACCAGAGTGTGATCAATTGATGAGAACTCTGCTGTGTGTTTCACTTCAGAAATGGAGTTAAATCCCAGCCTCTGAGGCTTGCTACAAACAAGAATTCGTTTCAGGTAAGGGCATTTACTTTACACCTCAAACGAACTACATTGTTCACGAAGCTAATATGTTTATCATCTTAACTGACAAGCATTGCACGTTAGAGGACCAGTGCTTTGTTTCAGTTTCACAAGCAGATTTGGACTAGATCTGGTCCGTATGTGTAGGAAACACAGTTCTTTTGTTCTGAGCACAACAACGTTTCCTGCTGTATTAGAGAATCTAGAAACAAGAGCGTGCTTCTTGCTCTGAAGCAGAGTGTGATCCATGGATGAGAACTATGCTGTGTGTTTCCCTTCAGAAATGGAGTTAAATCCCAGGCTCTGTGTCTTCCAACATTCAAAACTTCGTTTCAGGTAAAGGCACTCACTTTTCAGCTCAAACGAACTACATCGTTCACGAAGCTAAAACGTTTCTCATCTTAACTGACAAGCATTGGATGTTAGAGGACCAGTGCTTTGTCTCAGTTTCAGAAGCAGAGATGGACTAGATATGGTCCGTATGTGTAGGAAACACCGTTCTTTTGTTCTCAGCAAACTCACGTTTCCTGCTGTCTTAGAGACTTTAGAAAGCTAGAGCGTGCTTCTTGCTCTAAAGCAGAGTGTGATCAATGGATGAGAACTCTGCTGTGTGTTTCATGTCAGAAATGGAGTTAAATCCCAGGCTCCGACTCTTCCTACAAACAAGACTTCGTTTCAGGTAAGGGCAGTTTCTTTACAGCTCAAACGAACTACATCCTTCGAGAAGCTCACACGTTTCTCATCTTAAATGACAAGCATTGGATGCTGGAGGACCTGTGCTTTGTATCAATTTCAGAGGCAGAGTTGGACTCGATATGGTCCGAATGTGTAAGAAACACCGTTCTTTTGTTCTCAGCACACTCACATTTGCTGCTGTATTAGAGAATCTATTAAGCAAGAGCTTGCTTTTTGCTCTAAAGCAGAGTGTGATACATGGAAGAGAACTCTGCTGTGTGTTTCCCTTCAGAAATCGAGTTAAATCCCAGGCTCTGAGTCTACCTACAAGCAAGACTTCGAATCAGGTAAGGGCAGTTACATTACAGCTCAAAGGAACTACATCGTCCACGAAGCTCACAAGATTCTCATCTTAACTGACAAGCATCGGATGTTATAGGACCAGTGCCTTGTATCAGTTTCAGAAGAAAAGTTGGAATAGATATGGTCCGTTTGTGTTGGAAACACTGTTCTTTTGTTCTCAGCACACACACGTTTCCTGCTGTCTTAGAGACTCTAGAAAGCCAGAGCGTGCTTCGTGTTCTAAAGCAGAGTGTGATCAATTGATGAGAACTCTGCTGTGTGTTTCACTTCAGAAATGGAGTTAAATCCCAGGCTCTGAGTCTTCCTACAAACAAGAATTCGTTTCAGGTAAGGGCAGTTACTTTACAGCGCAAACGAACTACATTGTTCACGAAGCTAACACGTTTATCATCTTAACTGACAAGCATTGGATGTTAGAGGACCAGTTCTTTGTTTCAGTTTCACAAGCAGAGTTGGACTAGATATGGTCTGTATGTTTAGGAAACACAGTTCTTTTGTTCTGAGCACAACCACGTTTCCTGCTGTCTTCGAGACTCTAGAAAGCTAGAGCGTGCTGCTTGCTCTAAACCCGAGTGTGATCAATGGATGAGAACTCTGCTTTGTGTTTCAGTTCAGAAATGGAGTTAAATCCCAGGCTCTGAGTCTACCTACAAGCAAGATTTCGAATCAGGTAAGGGCAGTTACATTACAGCTCAAACGAACTTCATCGTTCCCGAAGCTCACACGTTTCTCATCTTAAATGACAAGCATTGGGTGCTGGAGGACCTGTGCTTTGTATCAATTTCAGAGGCAGAGTTGGACTAGATATGGTCCGTATGTGTAGGAAACACCATTCTTGTGTTCTCAGCACACTCATGTTTCCTGCTGTCTTAGAGACTCTAGAAAGCTAGAGCGTGCTTCTTGTTCTATACCAGAGTGTGATCAATTGATGAGAACTCTGCTGTGTGTTTCACTTCAGAAATGGAGTTAAATCCCAGCCTCTGAGGCTTGCTACAAACAAGAATTCGTTTCAGGTAAGGGCATTTACTTTACACCTCAAACGAACTACATTGTTCACGAAGCTAATATGTTTATCATCTTAACTGACAAGCATTGCACGTTAGAGGACCAGTGCTTTGTTTCAGTTTCACAAGCAGATTTGGACTAGATCTGGTCCGTATGTGTAGGAAACACAGTTCTTTTGTTCTGAGCACAACAACGTTTCCTGCTGTATTAGAGAATCTAGAAACAAGAGCGTGCTTCTTGCTCTGAAGCAGAGTGTGATCCATGGATGAGAACTATGCTGTGTGTTTCCCTTCAGAAATGGAGTTAAATCCCAGGCTCTGTGTCTTCCAACATTCAAAACTTCGTTTCAGGTAAAGGCACTCACTTTTCAGCTCAAACGAACTACATCGTTCACGAAGCTAAAACGTTTCTCATCTTAACTGACAAGCATTGGATGTTAGAGGACCAGTGCTTTGTCTCAGTTTCAGAAGGAGAGATGGACTAGATATGGTCCGTATGTGTAGGAAACACCGTTCTTTTGTTCTCAGCAAACTCACGTTTCCTGCTGTCTTAGAGACTTTAGAAAGCTAGAGCGTGCTTCTTGCTCTAAAGCAGAGTGTGATCAATGGATGAGAACTCTGCTGTGTGTTTCACGTCAGAAATGGAGTTAAATCCCAGGCTCCGACTCTTCCTACAAACAAGACTTCGTTTCAGGTAAGGGCAGTTTCTTTACAGCTCAAACGAACTACATCCTTCGAGAAGCTCACACGTTTCTCATCTTAAATGACAAGCATTGGATGCTGGAGGACCTGTGCTTTGTATCAATTTCAGAGGCAGAGTTGGACTCGATATGGTCCGAATGTGTAAGAAACACCGTTCTTTTGTTCTCAGCACACTCACATTTGCTGCTGTATTAGAGAATCTATTAAGCAAGAGCTTGCTTTTTGCTCTAAAGCAGAGTGTGATACATGGAAGAGAACTCTGCTGTGTGTTTCCCTTCAGAAATCGAGTTAAATCCCAGGCTCTGAGTCTACCTACAAGCAAGACTTCGAATCAGGTAAGGGCAGTTACATTACAGCTCAAAGGAACTACATCGTCCACGAAGCTCACAAGATTCTCATCTTAACTGACAAGCATCGGATGTTATAGGACCAGTGCCTTGTATCAGTTTCATAAGAAAAGTTGGAATAGATATGGTCCGTTTGTGTTGGAAACACTGTTCTTTTGTTCTCAGCACACACACGTTTCCTGCTGTCTTAGAGACTCTAGAAAGCCAGAGCGTGCTTCGTGTTCTAAAGCAGAGTGTGATCAATTGATGAGAACTCTGCTGTGTGTTTCACTTCAGAAATGTAGTTAAATCCCAGGCTCTGAGTCTTCCTACAAACAAGAATTCGTTTCAGGTAAGGGCAGTTACTTTACAGCTCAAACGAACTACATTGTTCACGAAGCTAACACGTTTATCATCTTAACTGACAAGCACTGGATGTTAGAGGACCAGTGCTTTGTTTCAGTTTCACAAGCAGAGTTGGACTAGATATGGTCTGTATGTGTAGGAAACACAGTTCTTTTGTTCTGAGCACAACCACGTTTCCTGCTGTCTTAGAGACTCTAGAAAGCTAGAGCATGCTGCTTGCTCTAAACCCAAGTGTGATCAATGGATGAGAACTCTGCTTTGTGTTTCAGTTCAGAAATGGAGTTAAAGCCCAGGCTCTGAGTCTTCCTACAAACAAGACTTCATTTCAGGTAAGGGCAGTTACTTTACAGCTCAAACGAACTACATCCTTCCAGAAGCTCACACTTTTCTCATCTTAAATGACAAGCATTGGATGCTGGAGGACCTGTGCTTTGTATCAATTTCAGAGGCAGAGTTGGAATCGATATGGTCCGAATGTGTAAGAAACACCGTTCTTTTGTTCTCAGCACACTCACATTTGCTGCTGTATTAGAGAATCAATTAAGCAAGAGCGTGCTTTTTGCTGTAAAGCAGAGTGTGGTCCATGGAAGAGAACTCTGCTGTTTGTTTCCCTTCAGAAATGGAGTTAAATCCCAGGCTCTGAGTCTACCTACAAGCAAGATTTCGAATCAGGTAAGGGCAGTTACATTACAGCTCAAACGAACTTCATCGTTCCCGAAGCTCACACGTTTCTCATCTTAAATGACAAGCATTGGGTGCTGGAGGACCTGTGCTTTGTATCAATTTCAGAGGCAGAGTTGGACTAGATATGGTCCGTATGTGTAGGAAACACCATTCTTGTGTTCTCAGCACACTCATGTTTCCTGCTGTCTTAGAGACTCTAGAAAGCTAGAGCGTGCTTCTTGTTCTATACCAGAGTGTGATCAATTGATGAGAACTCTGCTGTGTGTTTCACTTCAGAAATGGAGTTAAATCCCAGCCTCTGAGGCTTGCTACAAACAAGAATTCGTTTCAGGTAAGGGCATTTACTTTACACCTCAAACGAACTACATTGTTCACGAAGCTAATATGTTTATCATCTTAACTGACAAGCATTGCACGTTAGAGGACCAGTGCTTTGTTTCAGTTTCACAAGCAGATTTGGACTAGATCTGGTCCGTATGTGTAGGAAACACAGTTCTTTTGTTCTGAGCACAACAACGTTTCCTGCTGTATTAGAGAATCTAGAAACAAGAGCGTGCTTCTTGCTCTGAAGCAGAGTGTGATCCATGGATGAGAACTATGCTGTGTGTTTCCCTTCAGAAATGGAGTTAAATCCCAGGCTCTGTGTCTTCCAACATTCAAAACTTCGTTTCAGGTAAAGGCACTCACTTTTCAGCTCAAACGAACTACATCGTTCACGAAGCTAAAACGTTTCTCATCTTAACTGACAAGCATTGGATGTTAGAGGACCAGTGCTTTGTCTCAGTTTCAGAAGCAGAGATGGACTAGATATGGTCCGTATGTGTAGGAAACACCGTTCTTTTGTTCTCAGCAAACTCACGTTTCCTGCTGTCTTAGAGACTTTAGAAAGCTAGAGCGTGCTTCTTGCTCTAAAGCAGAGTGTGATCAATGGATGAGAACTCTGCTGTGTGTTTCACGTCAGAAATGGAGTTAAATCCCAGGCTCCGACTCTTCCTACAAACAAGACTTCGTTTCAGGTAAGGGCAGTTTCTTTACAGCTCAAACGAACTACATCCTTCGAGAAGCTCACACGTTTCTCATCTTAAATGACAAGCATTGGATGCTGGAGGACCTGTGCTTTGTATCAATTTCAGAGGCAGAGTTGGACTCGATATGGTCCGAATGTGTAAGAAACACCGTTCTTTTGTTCTCAGCACACTCACATTTGCTGCTGTATTAGAGAATCTATTAAGCAAGAGCTTGCTTTTTGCTCTAAAGCAGAGTGTGATACATGGAAGAGAACTCTGCTGTGTGTTTCCCTTCAGAAATCGAGTTAAATCCCAGGCTCTGAGTCTACCTACAAGCAAGACTTCGAATCAGGTAAGGGCAGTTACATTACAGCTCAAAGGAACTACATCGTCCACGAAGCTCACAAGATTCTCATCTTAACTGACAAGCATCGGATGTTATAGGACCAGTGCCTTGTATCAGTTTCATAAGAAAAGTTGGAATAGATATGGTCCGTTTGTGTTGGAAACACTGTTCTTTTGTTCTCAGCACACACACGTTTCCTGCTGTCTTAGAGACTCTAGAAAGCCAGAGCGTGCTTCGTGTTCTAAAGCAGAGTGTGATCAATTGATGAGAACTCTGCTGTGTGTTTCACTTCAGAAATGTAGTTAAATCCCAGGCTCTGAGTCTTCCTACAAACAAGAATTCGTTTCAGGTAAGGGCAGTTACTTTACAGCTCAAACGAACTACATTGTTCACGAAGCTAACACGTTTATCATCTTAACTGACAAGCACTGGATGTTAGAGGACCAGTGCTTTGTTTCAGTTTCACAAGCAGAGTTGGACTAGATATGGTCTGTATGTGTAGGAAACACAGTTCTTTTGTTCTGAGCACAACCACGTTTCCTGCTGTCTTAGAGACTCTAGAAAGCTAGAGCATGCTGCTTGCTCTAAACCCAAGTGTGATCAATGGATGAGAACTCTGCTTTGTGTTTCAGTTCAGAAATGGAGTTAAAGCCCAGGCTCTGAGTCTTCCTACAAACAAGACTTCATTTCAGGTAAGGGCAGTTACTTTACAGCTCAAACGAACTACATCCTTCCAGAAGCTCACACTTTTCTCATCTTAAATGACAAGCATTGGATGCTGGAGGACCTGTGCTTTGTATCAATTTCAGAGGCAGAGTTGGAATCGATATGGTCCGAATGTGTAAGAAACACCGTTCTTTTGTTCTCAGCACACTCACATTTGCTGCTGTATTAGAGAATCAATTAAGCAAGAGCGTGCTTTTTGCTGTAAAGCAGAGTGTGGTCCATGGAAGAGAACTCTGCTGTTTGTTTCCCTTCAGAAATGGAGTTAAATCCCAGGCTCTGAGTCTACCTACAAGCAAGATTTCGAATCAGGTAAGGGCAGTTACATTACAGCTCAAACGAACTTCATCGTTCCCGAAGCTCACACGTTTCTCATCTTAAATGACAAGCATTGGGTGCTGGAGGACCTGTGCTTTGTATCAATTTCAGAGGCAGAGTTGGACTAGATATGGTCCGTATGTGTAGGAAACACCATTCTTGTGTTCTCAGCACACTCATGTTTCCTGCTGTCTTAGAGACTCTAGAAAGCTAGAGCGTGCTTCTTGTTCTATACCAGAGTGTGATCAATTGATGAGAACTCTGCTGTGTGTTTCACTTCAGAAATGGAGTTAAATCCCAGCCTCTGAGGCTTGCTACAAACAAGAATTCGTTTCAGGTAAGGGCATTTACTTTACACCTCAAACGAACTACATTGTTCACGAAGCTAATATGTTTATCATCTTAACTGACAAGCATTGCACGTTAGAGGACCAGTGCTTTGTTTCAGTTTCACAAGCAGATTTGGACTAGATCTGGTCCGTATGTGTAGGAAACACAGTTCTTTTGTTCTGAGCACAACAACGTTTCCTGCTGTATTAGAGAATCTAGAAACAAGAGCGTGCTTCTTGCTCTGAAGCAGAGTGTGATCCATGGATGAGAACTATGCTGTGTGTTTCCCTTCAGAAATGGAGTTAAATCCCAGGCTCTGTGTCTTCCAACATTCAAAACTTCGTTTCAGGTAAAGGCACTCACTTTTCAGCTCAAACGAA
Organism: Onychomys leucogaster; assembly: GCA_949786385.1. Taxonomy (NCBI): domain Eukaryota; kingdom Metazoa; phylum Chordata; class Mammalia; order Rodentia; family Cricetidae; genus Onychomys; species Onychomys leucogaster. The sequence goes on along the minus strand of CATKUP010000132.1, from coordinate 149,051 downwards.
CTACATCGTTCACGAAGCTAAAACGTTTCTCATCTTAACTGACAAGCATTGGATGTTAGAGGACCAGTGCTTTGTCTCAGTTTCAGAAGCAGAGATGGACTAGATATGGTCCGTATGTGTAGGAAACACCGTTCTTTTGTTCTCAGCAAACTCACGTTTCCTGCTGTCTTAGAGACTTTAGAAAGCTAGAGCGTGCTTCTTGCTCTAAAGCAGAGTGTGATCAATGGATGAGAACTCTGCTGTGTGTTTCATGTCAGAAATGGAGTTAAATCCCAGGCTCCGACTCTTCCTACAAACAAGACTTCGTTTCAGGTAAGGGCAGTTTCTTTACAGCTCAAACGAACTACATCCTTCGAGAAGCTCACACGTTTCTCATCTTAAATGACAAGCATTGGATGCTGGAGGACCTGTGCTTTGTATCAATTTCAGAGGCAGAGTTGGACTCGATATGGTCCGAATGTGTAAGAAACACCGTTCTTTTGTTCTCAGCACACTCACATTTGCTGCTGTATTAGAGAATCTATTAAGCAAGAGCTTGCTTTTTGCTCTAAAGCAGAGTGTGATACATGGAAGAGAACTCTGCTGTGTGTTTCCCTTCAGAAATCGAGTTAAATCCCAGGCTCTGAGTCTACCTACAAGCAAGACTTCGAATCAGGTAAGGGCAGTTACATTACAGCTCAAAGGAACTACATCGTCCACGAAGCTCACAAGATTCTCATCTTAACTGACAAGCATCGGATGTTATAGGACCAGTGCCTTGTATCAGTTTCAGAAGAAAAGTTGGAATAGATATGGTCCGTTTGTGTTGGAAACACTGTTCTTTTGTTCTCAGCACACACACGTTTCCTGCTGTCTTAGAGACTCTAGAAAGCCAGAGCGTGCTTCGTGTTCTAAAGCAGAGTGTGATCAATTGATGAGAACTCTGCTGTGTGTTTCACTTCAGAAATGGAGTTAAATCCCAGGCTCTGAGTCTTCCTACAAACAAGAATTCGTTTCAGGTAAGGGCAGTTACTTTACAGCGCAAACGAACTACATTGTTCACGAAGCTAACACGTTTATCATCTTAACTGACAAGCATTGGATGTTAGAGGACCAGTTCTTTGTTTCAGTTTCACAAGCAGAGTTGGACTAGATATGGTCTGTATGTTTAGGAAACACAGTTCTTTTGTTCTGAGCACAACCACGTTTCCTGCTGTCTTAGAGACTCTAGAAAGCTAGAGCGTGCTGCTTGCTCTAAACCCGAGTGTGATCAATGGATGAGAACTCTGCTTTGTGTTTCAGTTCAGAAATGGAGTTAAATCCCAGGCTCTGAGTCTACCTACAAGCAAGATTTCGAATCAGGTAAGGGCAGTTACATTACAGCTCAAACGAACTTCATCGTTCCCGAAGCTCACACGTTTCTCATCTTAAATGACAAGCATTGGGTGCTGGAGGACCTGTGCTTTGTATGAATTTCAGAGGCAGAGTTGGACTAGATATGGTCCGTATGTGTAGGAAACACCATTCTTGTGTTCTCAGCACACTCATGTTTCCTGCTGTCTTAGAGACTCTAGAAAGCTAGAGCGTGCTTCTTGTTCTATACCAGAGTGTGATCAATTGATGAGAACTCTGCTGTGTGTTTCAATTCAGAAATGGAGTTAAATCCCAGCCTCTGAGGCTTGCTACAAACAAGAATTCGTTTCAGGTAAGGGCATTTACTTTACACCTCAAACGAACTACATTGTTCACGAAGCTAATATGTTTATCATCTTAACTGACAAGCATTGCACGTTAGAGGACCAGTGCTTTGTTTCAATTTCACAAGCAGATTTGGACTAGATCTGGTCCGTATGTGTAGGAAACACAGTTCTTTTGTTCTGAGCACAACAACGTTTCCTGCTGTATTAGAGAATCTAGAAACAAGAGCGTGCTTCTTGCTCTGAAGCAGAGTGTGATCCATGGATGAGAACTATGCTGTGTGTTTCCCTTCAGAAATGGAGTTAAATCCCAGGCTCTGTGTCTTCCAACATTCAAAACTTCGTTTCAGGTAAAGGCACTCACTTTTCAGCTCAAACGAACTACATCGTTCACGAAGCTAAAACGTTTCTCATCTTAACTGACAAGCATTGGATGTTAGAGGACCAGTGCTTTGTCTCAGTTTCAGAAGGAGAGATGGACTAGATATGGTCCGTATGTGTAGGAAACACCGTTCTTTTGTTCTCAGCAAACTCACGTTTCCTGCTGTCTTAGAGACTTTAGAAAGCTAGAGCGTGCTTCTTGCTCTAAAGCAGAGTGTGATCAATGGATGAGAACTCTGCTGTGTGTTTCACGTCAGAAATGGAGTTAAATCCCAGGCTCCGACTCTTCCTACAAACAAGACTTCGTTTCAGGTAAGGGCAGTTTCTTTACAGCTCAAACGAACTACATCCTTCGAGAAGCTCACACGTTTCTCATCTTAAATGACAAGCATTGGATGCTGGAGGACCTGTGCTTTGTATCAATTTCAGAGGCAGAGTTGGACTCGATATGGTCCGAATGTGTAAGAAACACCGTTCTTTTGTTCTCAGCACACTCACATTTGCTGCTGTATTAGAGAATCTATTAAGCAAGAGCTTGCTTTTTGCTCTAAAGCAGAGTGTGATACATGGAAGAGAACTCTGCTGTGTGTTTCCCTTCAGAAATCGAGTTAAATCCCAGGCTCTGAGTCTACCTACAAGCAAGACTTCGAATCAGGTAAGGGCAGTTACATTACAGCTCAAAGGAACTACATCGTCCACGAAGCTCACAAGATTCTCATCTTAACTGACAAGCATCGGATGTTATAGGACCAGTGCCTTGTATCAGTTTCATAAGAAAAGTTGGAATAGATATGGTCCGTTTGTGTTGGAAACACTGTTCTTTTGTTCTCAGCACACACACGTTTCCTGCTGTCTTAGAGACTCTAGAAAGCCAGAGCGTGCTTCGTGTTCTAAAGCAGAGTGTGATCAATTGATGAGAACTCTGCTGTGTGTTTCACTTCAGAAATGTAGTTAAATCCCAGGCTCTGAGTCTTCCTACAAACAAGAATTCGTTTCAGGTAAGGGCAGTTACTTTACAGCTCAAACGAACTACATTGTTCACGAAGCTAACACGTTTATCATCTTAACTGACAAGCACTGGATGTTAGAGGACCAGTGCTTTGTTTCAGTTTCACAAGCAGAGTTGGACTAGATATGGTCTGTATGTGTAGGAAACACAGTTCTTTTGTTCTGAGCACAACCAAGTTTCCTGCTGTCTTAGAGACTCTAGAAAGCTAGAGCATGCTGCTTGCTCTAAACCCAAGTGTGATCAATGGATGAGAACTCTGCTTTGTGTTTCAGTTCAGAAATGGAGTTAAAGCCCAGGCTCTGAGTCTTCCTACAAACAAGACTTCATTTCAGGTAAGGGCAGTTACTTTACAGCTCAAACGAACTACATCCTTCCAGAAGCTCACACTTTTCTCATCTTAAATGACAAGCATTGGATGCTGGAGGACCTGTGCTTTGTATCAATTTCAGAGGCAGAGTTGGACTCGATATGGTCCGAATGTGTAAGAAACACCGTTCTTTTGTTCTCAGCACACTCACATTTGCTGCTGTATTAGAGAATCTATTAAGCAAGGGCTTGCTTTTTGCTCTAAAGCAGAGTGTGATCCATCGAAGAGAACTCTGCTGTGTGTTTCACTTCAGAAATGGAGTTAAATCCCAGGCTCTGAGTCTACCTACAAGCAAGATTTCGAATCAGGTAAGGGCAGTTACATTACAGCTCAAACGAACTTCATCGTTCCCGAAGCTCACACGTTTCTCATCTTAAATGACAAGCATTGGGTGCTGGAGGACCTGTGCTTTGTATCAATTTCAGAGGCAGAGTTGGACTAGATATGGTCCGTATGTGTAGGAAACACCATTCTTGTGTTCTCAGCACACTCATGTTTCCTGCTGTCTTAGAGACTCTAGAAAGCTAGAGCGTGCTTCTTGTTCTATACCAGAGTGTGATCAATTGATGAGAACTCTGCTGTGTGTTTCACTTCAGAAATGGAGTTAAATCCCAGCCTCTGAGGCTTGCTACAAACAAGAATTCGTTTCAGGTAAGGGCATTTACTTTACACCTCAAAAAACTACATTGTTCACGAAGCTAATATGTTTATCATCTTAACTGACAAGCATTGCACGTTAGAGGACCAGTGCTTTGTTTCAGTTTCACAAGCAGAGTTGGACTAGATCTGGTCCGTATGTGTAGGAAACACAGTTCTTTTGTTCTGAGCACAACAACGTTTCCTGCTGTATTAGAGAATCTAGAAACAAGAGCGTGCTTCTTGCTCTGAAGCAGAGTGTGATCCATGGATGAGAACTATGCTGTGTGTTTCCCTTCAGAAATGGAGTTAAATCCCAGGCTCTGTGTCTTCCAACATTCAAAACTTCGTTTCAGGGAAAGGCAGTCACTTTTCAGCTCAAACGAACTACATCGTTCACGAAGCTAAAACGTTTCTCATCTTAACTGACAAGCATTGGATGTTAGAGGACCAGTGCTTTGTCTCAGTTTCAGAAGCAGAGATGGACTAGATATGGTCCGTATGTGTAGGAAACACCGTTCTTTTGTTCTCAGCAAACTCACGTTTCCTGCTGTCTTAGAGACTTTAGAAAGCTAGAGCGTGCTTCTTGCTCTAAATCAGAGTGTGATCAATGGATGAGAACTCTCCTGTGTGTTTCACATCAGAAATGGAGTTAAATCCCAGGCTCCGAGTCTTCCTACAAACAAGACTTCGTTTCAGGTAAGGGCAGTTTCTTTACAGCTCAAACGAACTACATCCTTCGAGAAGCTCACACGTTTCTCATCTTAAATGACAAGCATTGGATGCTGGAGGACCTGTGCTTTGTATCAATTTCAGAGGCAGAGTTGGACTCGATATGGTCCGAATGTGTAAGAAACACCGTTCTTTTGTTCTCAGCACACTCACATTTACTGCTGTATTAGAGAATCTATTAAGCAAGGGCTTGCTTTTTGCTCTAAAGCAGAGTGTGATCCATGGAAGAGAACTCTGCTGTGTGTTTCACTTCAGAAATGGAGTTAAATCCCAGGCTCTGAGTTTACCTACAAGCAAGACTTCGAATCAGGTAAGGGCAGTTACATTACAGCTCAAACGAAATATACCATTCCCGAAGCTCACACGTTTCTCATCTTAAATGACAAGCATTGGATGCTGGAGTACCTGTGCTTTGTATCAATATCAGAGGCAGAGTTGGACTAGATATGGTCCGTATGTGTCGGAAACACCATTCTTGTGTTCTCAGCACACACATGTTTCCTGCTGTCTTAGAGACTCTAGAAAGCAAGAGCGTGCTTCTTGCTCTGAAGCAGAGTGTGATCTATATATGAGAACTCTGCTGTGTTTTTCACTTCAGAAATGGAGTTAAATCCCAGGCTCTGAGTCTTCCTACAAGCAACACTTCTTTTCAGGTAAGGGCAGTTACTTAACAGCTCAAAGGAACTACATCGTTCCCGAAGCTCACACGTTTCTCATCTTAACTGACAATCATCGGATGTTATAGGACCAGTGCTTTGTATCAGTTTCAGAAGCAGAGTTGGAATAGATATGGTCCGTATGTGTAGGAAACACCGTTCTTTTGTTCTCAGCACACTCAGGTTTCCTTCTGTCTTAGAGACTCTAGAAAGCTAGAGCGTGCTTCTTGCTCTAAAGCAGAGTGTGATCAATGGATGAGAACTCAGCTGTGTGTTTCACTTCAGAAATGGAGTTAAATCCCAGGCTCTGAGTCTTCCTACAAACAAGACTTCGTTTCAGGGAAGGGCAGTTAGTTTACAGCTCAAACGAACTACTTCGTTCACGAAGCTCACACGTTTCTCATCTAAAATGACAAGCATTGGATCCTGGAGGACCTGTGCTTTGTATCAATTTCAGAGGCAGAGTTGGACGATATGGTCCGAATGTGTAATAAACACCGTTCTTGTGTTCTCAGCACATTCATGTTTCCTGCTGTCTTAGAGACTCTAGAAAGCAAGAGTGTGCTTCTTGCTCTAAAGCAGAGTGTGATTTATATATGAGAACTCTGCTGTGTGTTTCACTTCAGAAATGGAGTTAAACCCCAGGCTCTGAGTCTCCCTACAAGCAACACTTCTTTTCAGGTAAGGGCAGTTTCTTTACAGCTCAAACGAACTACATCCTTCGAGAGCTCACACGTTTCTCATCTTAAATGAGAAGCATTGGATGCTGGAGGATCTGTGCTTTGTATCAATTTCAGAGGCAGAGTTGGACTCGATATGGTCCAAATGTGTAAGACACAGCGTTCCTTTGTTCTTAGCACACTCACATTTGCTGCTGTATTAGAGAATCTATTAAGCAAGAGCGTGCTTTTTGCTCTAAAGCAGAGTGTGGTCCATGGAAGAGAACTCTGCTGTGTGTTTCCCTTCAGAAATGGAGTTAAATCCCAGGCTCTGAGTCTACCTACAAGCAAGACTTCGAATCAGGTAAGGGCAGTTACATTACAGCTCAAACGAACTACATCGTTCACGAAGCTAAAACGTTTCTCATCTTAACTGACAAGCATTGGACGTTAGAGGAACAGTGCTTTGGCTCAGTTTCAAAAGCAGAGATGGACTAGATATGGTCCGTATGTGTAGGAAACACCGTTCTTTTGTACTCAGCAAACTCACGTTTCCTGCTGTCTTAGAGACTCTAGAAAGCTAGAGCGTGCTTCTTGCTCTAAAGCAGAGTGTGATCAATTGATGAGAACTCTGCTGTGTGTTTCACTTCAGAAATGGAGTTAAATCCCAGGCTCTGAGTCTTCCTACAAACAAGACTTTGTTTCAGGTAAGGGCAGTTTCTTTACAGCTCAAACGAACTACATCCTTCGAGAAGCTCACACGTTTCTCATCTTAAATGACAAGCATTGGATGCTGGAGGACCTGTGCTTTGTATCAATTTCAGAGGCAGAGTTGGACTCGATATGGTCCGAATGTGTAAGAAACACCGTTCTTTTGTTCTCAGCACACTCACATTTGCTGCTGTATTAGAGAATCTATTAAGCAAGAGCTTGCTTTATGCTCTAAAGCAGAGTGTGATCCATGGAAGAGAACTCTGCTGTGTGTTTCCCTTCAGAAATCGAGTTAAATCCCAGGCTCTGAGTCTACCTACAAGCAAGACTTCGAATCAGGTAAGGGCAGTTACATTACAGCTCAAAGGAACTACATCGTCCACGAAGCTCACAAGATTCTCATCTTAACTGACAAGCATCGGATGTTATAGGACCAGTGCTTTGTATCAGTTTCAGAAGCAAAGTTGGAATAGATATGGTCCGTTTGTGTAGGAAACACTGTTCTTTTGTTCTCAGCACACACACGTTTCCTGCTGTCTTAGAGAATCTAGAAAGCTAGAGCGTGCTGCTTGCTCTAAAGCCGAGTGTGATCAATGGATGAGAACTCTGCTGTGTGTTTCAGTTCAGAAATGGAGTTAAATCCCAGGCTCTGCGTCTTCCTACAAAAAAGACTTCGTTTCAGGTAAGGGCAGTTACTTTACAGCTCAAACGAAATACATCCTTCCAGAAGCTCACACTTTTCTCATCTTAAATGACAAGCATTGGATGCTGGAGGACCTGTGCTTTGTATCAATTTCAGAGGCAGAGTTGGACTAGATATAGTCCGTATGTGTAGGAAACACCATTCTTGTGTTCTCAGCACACTCATGTTTCCTGCTGTCTTAGAGACTCTAGAAAGCTAGAGCGTGCTTCTTGTTCTATACCAGAGTGTGATCAATTGATGAGAACTCTGCTGTGTGTTTCACTTCAGAAATGGAGTTAAATCCCAGGCTCTGAGGCTTGCTACAAACAAGAATTCATTTCAGGTAAGGGCATTTACTTTACACCTCACACGAACTACATTGTTCACGAAGCTAATATGTTTATCATCTTAACTGACAAGCATTGGACGTTAGAGGACCAGTGCTTTGTTTCAGTTTCACAAGCAGAGTTGGACTAGATCTGGTCCGTATGTGTAGGAAACACAGTTCTTTTGTTCTGAGCACAACAACGTTTCCTGCTGTATTAGAGAATCTAGAAACAAGAGCGTGCTTCTTGCTCTGAAGCATAGTGTGATCCATGGATGAGAACTATGCTGTGTGTTTCCCTTCAGAAATGGAGTTAAATCCCAGGCTCTGTGTCTTCCAACATTCAAAACTTCGTTTCAGGTAAGGGCAGTTACTTTACAACTCAAAGGAACTACATCGTTCACGAAGCTAAAACGTTTCTCATCTTAACTGACAAGCATTGGATGTTAGAGGACCAGTGCTTTGTTTCAGTTTCACAAGCAGAGTTGGACTAGATATGGTCTGTATATTTAGGAAACACAGTTCTTTTGTTCTGAGCACAACCACGTTTCCTGCTGTCTTAGAGACTCTAGAAAGCTAGAGCGTGCTGCTTGCTCTATAGCCGAGTGTGATCAATGGATGAGAACTCTGCTGTGTGTTTCACTTTAGAAATGGAGTTAAATCCCAGGCTCTGAGTCTTCCTACAAACTAGACTTCATTTCAGGTAAGGGCAGTTACTTTAGAGCTCAAACGAACTACATCCTTCCAGAAGCTCACACGTTTCTCATCTTAAATGACAAGCATTGGATGCTGGAGGACCTGTGCCTTGTATCAATTTCAGAGGCAGAGTTGGACTCGATATGTTCAGAATGTGTAAGAAACACCGTTCCTTTGTTCTCAGCACACTCACATTTGCTGCTGTATTAGAGAATCTATTAAGCAAGAGCGTGCTTTTTGCTCTAAAGCAGAGTGTGGTCCATGGAAGAGAACTCTGCTGTGTGTTTCCCTTCAGAAATGGAGTTAAATACCAGGCTTTGAGTCTACCTACAAGCAAGACTTCGAATCAGGAAAGGGCAGTTACATTACAGCTCAAACGAACTACATCGTTCACGAAGCTAAAACGATTCTCATCTTAACTGACAAGCATCGGATGATAGAGGACCTGTGCTTTGTATCAATTTCAGAGGCAGAATTCAACAGGACATGGTCCGTATGTGTAGGAAACACCATTCTTTTGTTCTCAGCACACTCGTTTCCTGCAGTCTTAGGGACTCTAGAAAGCTAGAGCGTGCTTCTTGCTCTAAAGCAGAGTGTGATCAATGGATGAGAACTCTGCTGTGTGTTTCACTTCAGAAATGGAGTTAAATCCCAGGCTCTGAGTCTTCCTACAAACAAGACTTCTTTTCAGGTAAGGGCAGTTTCTTTACAGCTCAAACGAACTACATCCTTCCAGAAGCTCACAAGTTTCTCATCTTAAATGACAAGCATTGGATGCTGGAGGACCTGTGCTTTGTATCAATTTCAGAGGCAGAATTGGACTCGATATGGTCCGAATGTGTAAGAAACACCGTTCTTTTGTTCTCAGCACACTCACATTTGCTGCTGTATTACAGAATCTATTAAGCAAGAGCTTGCTTTTTGCTCTAAAGCAGAGTGTGATCCATGAAAGAGAACTCTGCTGTGTGTTTCCCTTCAGAAATGGAGTTAAATGCCACGCTCTGAGTCTTCCTACAAACAAGAATTCGTTTCAGGTAAGGACAGTTACTTTACAGCTCAAACGAACTACATTGTTCACGAAGCTAACACGTTTATCATCTTAATTGACAAGCATTGGATGTTAGAGGACCAGTGCTTTGTTTCAGTTTCACAAGCAGAGTTGGACTAGATATGGTCCGTATGTGTAGGAAACACAGTTCTTTTGTTCTGAGCACAACCACGTTTCCTGCTGTCTTAGGGACTCTAGAAAGCTAGAGCGTGCTTCTTGCTCTAAAGCAGAGTGTGATCAATGGATGAGAACTCTGCTGTGTGTTTCACTTAGAAATGGAGTTAAACCCCAGGCTCTGAGTCTTCCTACAAAAAAGACTTCGTATCAGGTAAGGGCAGTTACTTTACAGCTTAAATGAACTACATCATTCCCGAAGCTCACACGTTTCTCATCTTAAATGACAAGCATTGGATGCTGGAGGACCTGTGCTTTGTATCAATTTCAGAGGCAGAATTGGACTAGATATGGTCCGTATGTGTAGGAAACACCGTTCTTGTGTTCTCAGCTCACTCATGTTTCCTGCTGTCTTAGAGACTCTAGAAAGCAACAGCGTGCTTCTTGCTCTAAAGCAGAGTGTGATCTATATATGAGAACTCTGCTGTGTGTTTCTCTTCAGAAATAGAGTTAAACCCCAGGCTCTGAGTCTTCCTACGAGCAACACTTCATTTCAGGTAAGGGCAGTTACTTTACAGCTCAAAGGAACTACATCATTCACAAAGCTCACACGTTTCTCATCTTAACTGACAAGCATCGGATGTTATAGGACCAGTGCTTTGTATCAGTTTCAGAAGCAAAGTTGGAATAGATATGGTCCGTTTGTGTAGGAAACACTGTTCTTTTGTTCTCAGCACACACACACGTTTCCTGCTGTCTTAGAGACTCTAGAAAGCTAGAGCGTGCTTCGTGTTCTAAAGCAGAGTGTGATCAATAGATGAGAACTCTGCTGTGTGTTTCACTTCAGAAATGGAGGTAAATTCCAGGCTCTGAGTCTTCCTACAAACAAGAATTCGTTTCAGGTCTGGGCAGTTACTTACAGCTCAAACGAACTACATTGTTCACGAAGTTAACACGTTTATCATCTTAACTGACAAGCATTTGATTTTAGAGGACCAGTGCTTTGTTGCAGTTTCACAAGCAGAGTTGGACTAGATATGGTCTGTATGTGTCGGAAACCCAGTTCTTTTGTTCTGAGCACAACCACTTTTCCTGCTGTCTTAGAGACTCTAGAAAGCTAGAGCGTGCTGCTTGCTGTAAAGCAGAGTGTGATCAATGGATGAGAACTCTGCTGTTTGTTTCACTTCAGAAACGGAGTTAAACCCCAGGCTCTGAGTCTTCCTACAAGCAACACTTCGTTTCAGGTAAGGGCAGTTACTTTACAGCTCAAACGAACTATTTCGTTCATGAAGCTCACACGTTTCTCATCGTAAATGAAAAGCATTGGATGCTGGAGGACCTGTGCTTTGTATCAATTTCAGAGGCAGAGTTGGACTCGATATGGTCCGAATGTGTAAGAAACACCGTTCTTTTGTTCTCAGCACACTCACATTTGCTGCTGTATTAGAGAATCTATTAAGCAAGAGCGTGCTTTTTGCTGTAAAGCAGAGTGTGGTCCATGGAAGAGAACTCTGCTTTGTGATTCCCTTCAGAAATCGAGTTAAATCCCAGGCTCTGAGTCTACCTACAAGCAAGACTTCGAATCAGGTAAGGGCAGTTACATTACAGCTCAAACGAACTACATCGTTCACGAAGCTAAAACGATTCTAAACTTAACTGACAAGCATTGGATGATAGAGGACCTGTGCTTTGTATCAATTTCAGAGGCAGAGTTCAACAAGACATGGTCCGTATGTGTAGGAAACACCGTTCTTTTGTTCTCAGCACACTGGTTTCCTGCTGTCTTAGGGACTCTAGAAAGCTAGAGCGTGCTTCTTGCTCTAAAGCAGAGTGTGATCAATGGATGAGAACTCTGCTGTGTGTTTCACTTCAGAAATGGAGTTAAATCCCAGGCTCTGAGTCTTCCTACAAACAAGACTTCGTTTCAGGTAAGGACAGTTTCTTTACAGCTCAAACGAACTACATCGTTCCCGAAGCTCACACGTTTCTCATCTTAAATGACAAGCATTGGATGCTGGAGGACATGTGCTTTGTATCAATTTCAGATGCAGAGTTGGGCTCGATATGGTCCGAATGTGTAAGAAACACCGTCTTTTGTCCTCAGCACACTCACATTTGCTGCTGTATTAGAGAATCTATTAAGCAAGAGCTTGCTTTTTGCTCTAAAGCAGAGTGTGATCCATGGAAGAGAACTCTGCTGTGTGTTTCCCTTCAGAAATGGAGTTAAATCCCAGGCTCTGAGTCTACCTACAGGCAAGACTTCGAATCAGGTAAGGGCAGTTACATTACAGCTCAAACGAACTACATCGTTCCCAAAGCTCACACGTTTCTCATCTTAAATGACAAGCATTGGATGCTGAAGGACCTGTGCTTTGTATCAATTTCAGAGGCAGAATTGGACTAGATATGGTCCGTATGTGTAGGAAACACCATTCTTGTGTTCTCAGCACACTCATGTTTCCTGCTGTCTTAGAGACTCTAGAAAGCTAGAGCGTGCTTCTTGTTCTATACCAGAGTGTGATCAATTGATGAGAACTCTGCTGTGTGTTTCACTTCAGAAATGGAGTTAAATCCCAGGCTCTGAGGCTTGCTACAAACAAGAATTCATTTCAGGTAAGGGCATTTACTTTACACCTCACACGAACTACATTGTTCACGAAGCTAATATGTTTATCATCTTAACTGACAAGCATTGGACGTTAGAGGACCAGTGCTTTGTTTCAGTTTCACAAGCAGAGTTGGACTAGATCTGGTCCGTATGTGTAGGAAACACAGTTCTTTTGTTCTGAGCACAACAACGTTTCCTGCTGTATTAGAGAATCTAGAAACAAGAGCGTGCTTCTTGCTCTGAAGCATAGTGTGATCCATGGATGAGAACTATGCTGTGTGTTTCCCTTCAGAAATGGAGTTAAATCCCAGGCTCTGTGTCTTCCAACATTCAAAACTTCGTTTCAGGTAAGGGCAGTTACTTTACAACTCAAAGGAACTACATCGTTCACGAAGCTAAAACGTTTCTCATCTTAACTGACAAGCATTGGATGTTAGAGGACCAGTGCTTTGTTTCAGTTTCACAAGCAGAGTTGGACTAGATATGGTCTGTATATTTAGGAAACACAGTTCTTTTGTTCTGAGCACAACCACGTTTCCTGCTGTCTTAGAGACTCTAGAAAGCTAGAGCGTGCTGCTTGCTCTATAGCCGAGTGTGATCAATGGATGAGAACTCTGCTGTGTGTTTCACTTTAGAAATGGAGTTAAATCCCAGGCTCTGAGTCTTCCTACAAACTAGACTTCATTTCAGGTAAGGGCAGTTACTTTAGAGCTCAAACGAACTACATCCTTCCAGAAGCTCACACGTTTCTCATCTTAAATGACAAGCATTGGATGCTGGAGGACCTGTGCCTTGTATCAATTTCAGAGGCAGAGTTGGACTCGATATGTTCAGAATGTGTAAGAAACACCGTTCCTTTGTTCTCAGCACACTCACATTTGCTGCTGTATTAGAGAATCTATTAAGCAAGAGCGTGCTTTTTGCTCTAAAGCAGAGTGTGGTCCATGGAAGAGAACTCTGCTGTGTGTTTCCCTTCAGAAATGGAGTTAAATACCAGGCTTTGAGTCTACCTACAAGCAAGACTTCGAATCAGGAAAGGGCAGTTACATTACAGCTCAAACGAACTACATCGTTCACGAAGCTAAAACGATTCTCATCTTAACTGACAAGCATCGGATGATAGAGGACCTGTGCTTTGTATCAATTTCAGAGGCAGAATTCAACAGGACATGGTCCGTATGTGTAGGAAACACCATTCTTTTGTTCTCAGCACACTCGTTTCCTGCAGTCTTAGGGACTCTAGAAAGCTAGAGCGTGCTTCTTGCTCTAAAGCAGAGTGTGATCAATGGATGAGAACTCTGCTGTGTGTTTCACTTCAGAAATGGAGTTAAATCCCAGGCTCTGAGTCTTCCTACAAACAAGACTTCTTTTCAGGTAAGGGCAGTTTCTTTACAGCTCAAACGAACTACATCCTTCCAGAAGCTCACAAGTTTCTCATCTTAAATGACAAGCATTGGATGCTGGAGGACCTGTGCTTTGTATCAATTTCAGAGGCAGAATTGGACTCGATATGGTCCGAATGTGTAAGAAACACCGTTCTTTTGTTCTCAGCACACTCACATTTGCTGCTGTATTACAGAATCTATTAAGCAAGAGCTTGCTTTTTGCTCTAAAGCAGAGTGTGATCCATGAAAGAGAACTCTGCTGTGTGTTTCCCTTCAGAAATGGAGTTAAATGCCACGCTCTGAGTCTTCCTACAAACAAGAATTCGTTTCAGGTAAGGACAGTTACTTTACAGCTCAAACGAACTACATTGTTCACGAAGCTAACACGTTTATCATCTTAATTGACAAGCATTGGATGTTAGAGGACCAGTGCTTTGTTTCAGTTTCACAAGCAGAGTTGGACTAGATATGGTCCGTATGTGTAGGAAACACAGTTCTTTTGTTCTGAGCACAACCACGTTTCCTGCTGTCTTAGGGACTCTAGAAAGCTAGAGCGTGCTTCTTGCTCTAAAGCAGAGTGTGATCAATGGATGAGAACTCTGCTGTGTGTTTCACTTAGAAATGGAGTTAAACCCCAGGCTCTGAGTCTTCCTACAAAAAAGACTTCGTATCAGGTAAGGGCAGTTACTTTACAGCTTAAATGAACTACATCATTCCCGAAGCTCACACGTTTCTCATCTTAAATGACAAGCATTGGATGCTGGAGGACCTGTGCTTTGTATCAATTTCAGAGGCAGAATTGGACTAGATATGGTCCGTATGTGTAGGAAACACCGTTCTTGTGTTCTCAGCTCACTCATGTTTCCTGCTGTCTTAGAGACTCTAGAAAGCAACAGCGTGCTTCTTGCTCTAAAGCAGAGTGTGATCTATATATGAGAACTCTGCTGTGTGTTTCTCTTCAGAAATAGAGTTAAACCCCAGGCTCTGAGTCTTCCTACGAGCAACACTTCATTTCAGGTAAGGGCAGTTACTTTACAGCTCAAAGGAACTACATCATTCACAAAGCTCACACGTTTCTCATCTTAACTGACAAGCATCGGATGTTATAGGACCAGTGCTTTGTATCAGTTTCAGAAGCAAAGTTGGAATAGATATGGTCCGTTTGTGTAGGAAACACTGTTCTTTTGTTCTCAGCACACACACACGTTTCCTGCTGTCTTAGAGACTCTAGAAAGCTAGAGCGTGCTTCGTGTTCTAAAGCAGAGTGTGATCAATAGATGAGAACTCTGCTGTGTGTTTCACTTCAGAAATGGAGGTAAATTCCAGGCTCTGAGTCTTCCTACAAACAAGAATTCGTTTCAGGTCTGGGCAGTTACTTACAGCTCAAACGAACTACATTGTTCACGAAGTTAACACGTTTATCATCTTAACTGACAAGCATTTGATTTTAGAGGACCAGTGCTTTGTTGCAGTTTCACAAGCAGAGTTGGACTAGATATGGTCTGTATGTGTCGGAAACCCAGTTCTTTTGTTCTGAGCACAACCACTTTTCCTGCTGTCTTAGAGACTCTAGAAAGCTAGAGCGTGCTGCTTGCTGTAAAGCAGAGTGTGATCAATGGATGAGAACTCTGCTGTTTGTTTCACTTCAGAAACGGAGTTAAACCCCAGGCTCTGAGTCTTCCTACAAGCAACACTTCGTTTCAGGTAAGGGCAGTTACTTTACAGCTCAAACGAACTATTTCGTTCATGAAGCTCACACGTTTCTCATCGTAAATGAAAAGCATTGGATGCTGGAGGACCTGTGCTTTGTATCAATTTCAGAGGCAGAGTTGGACTCGATATGGTCCGAATGTGTAAGAAACACCGTTCTTTTGTTCTCAGCACACTCACATTTGCTGCTGTATTAGAGAATCTATTAAGCAAGAGCGTGCTTTTTGCTGTAAAGCAGAGTGTGGTCCATGGAAGAGAACTCTGCTTTGTGATTCCCTTCAGAAATCGAGTTAAATCCCAGGCTCTGAGTCTACCTACAAGCAAGACTTCGAATCAGGTAAGGGCAGTTACATTACAGCTCAAACGAACTACATCGTTCACGAAGCTAAAACGATTCTAAACTTAACTGACAAGCATTGGATGATAGAGGACCTGTGCTTTGTATCAATTTCAGAGGCAGAGTTCAACAAGACATGGTCCGTATGTGTAGGAAACACCGTTCTTTTGTTCTCAGCACACTGGTTTCCTGCTGTCTTAGGGACTCTAGAAAGCTAGAGCGTGCTTCTTGCTCTAAAGCAGAGTGTGATCAATGGATGAGAACTCTGCTGTGTGTTTCACTTCAGAAATGGAGTTAAATCCCAGGCTCTGAGTCTTCCTACAAACAAGACTTCGTTTCAGGTAAGGACAGTTTCTTTACAGCTCAAACGAACTACATCGTTCCCGAAGCTCACACGTTTCTCATCTTAAATGACAAGCATTGGATGCTGGAGGACATGTGCTTTGTATCAATTTCAGATGCAGAGTTGGGCTCGATATGGTCCGAATGTGTAAGAAACACCGTCTTTTGTCCTCAGCACACTCACATTTGCTGCTGTATTAGAGAATCTATTAAGCAAGAGCTTGCTTTTTGCTCTAAAGCAGAGTGTGATCCATGGAAGAGAACTCTGCTGTGTGTTTCCCTTCAGAAATGGAGTTAAATCCCAGGCTCTGAGTCTACCTACAGGCAAGACTTCGAATCAGGTAAGGGCAGTTACATTACAGCTCAAACGAACTACATCGTTCCCAAAGCTCACACGTTTCTCATCTTAAATGACAAGCATTGGATGCTGAAGGACCTGTGCTTTGTATCAATTTCAGAGGCAGAATTGGACTAGATATGATCCGTATGTGTAGGAAACACCGTTCTTGTGTTCTCAGCACACTCATGTTTCCTGCGGTCTTAGAGACTCTAGAAAGCAAGAGCGTGCTTCTTGCTCTAAAGCAGAGTGTGATCTATATATGAGAACTCTGCTGTGTGTTTCTCTTCAGAAATAGAGTTAAACCCCAGGCTCTTAGTCTTCCTACAAGCAACACTTCATTTCAGGTAAGGGCAGTTACTTTACAGCTCAAAGGAACTACATCGTTCACGAAGCTCACACGTTTCTCATCTTAACTGACAAGCATCGGATGTTATAGGACCAGTGCTTTGTATCAGTTTCAGAAGCAAAGTTGGAATAGATATGGTCCGTTTGTGTAGGAAACACTGTTCTTTTGTTCTCAGCACACACACGTTTCCTGCTGTCTTAGAGACTCTAGAAAGCTAGAGCGTGCTTCGTGTTCTAAAGCAGAATGTGATCAATTGATGAGAACTCTGCTGTGTGTTTCACTTCAGAAATGGAGTTAAATCCCAGGCTCTGAGTCTTCCTACAAACAAGAATTCGTTTCAGGTAAGGGCAGTTACTTACAGCTCAAACGAACTACATTGTTCACGAAGCTAACACGTTTATCATCTTAACTGACAAGTATTTGATTTTAGAGGACCAGTGCTTTGTTTCAGTTTCACAAGCAGAGTTGGACTAGATATGGTCTGTATGTGTAGGAAACACAGTTCTTTTGTTCTGAGCACAACCACTTTTCCTGCTGTCTTAGAGACTCTAGAAAGCTAGAGCGTGCTGCTTGCTCTAAAGCCGAGTGTGATCAATGGATGAGAACTCTGCTGTGTGTTTCACTTCAGAAATGGAGTTAAATCCCAGGCTCTGAGTCTTCCTACAAACAAGACTTCGTTTCAGGTAAGGGCAGTTACTTAACAGCTCAAACAAACTACATCCTTCCAGAAGCTCACACGTTTCTCATCTTAAATGACAGGCATTGGATGTTGGAGGACCTGTGCTTTGTATCAATTTCAGAGGCAGAGTTGGACTCGATATGGTCCGAATGTGTAAGAAACACCGTTCTTTTGTTCTCCGCACACTCACATTTGCTTCTGTATTAGAGAATCTATTCAGCAAGAGCGTGCTTTTTGCTCTAAAGCAGAGTGTGGTCCATGGAAGAGAACTCTGCTGTGTGTTTCCTTTCAGAATTCGAGTTAAATCCCAGGCTCTGAGTCTACCTACAAGCAAGACTTCGAATCATGTAAGGGCTGTTACATTACAGCTCAAAGGAACTACATCGTTCACGAAGCTAAAACGATTCTCATCTTAACTGACAAGCATCTGATGGTAGAGGACCTGTGCTTTGTATCAATTTCAGAGGCAGAGTTGGACTAGATATGGTCCGTATGTGTAGGAAACACCATTCTTGTGTTCTCAGCACACTCATGTTTCCTGCTGTCTTAGAGACTCTAGAAAGCAAGAGCGTGCTTCTTGCTCTAAAGCAGAGTGTGATATATATATGAGAACTCTGCTGTGTGTTTCACTTCAGAAACGGAGTTAAACCCCAGGCTCTGAGTCTTCCTACAAGCAACACTTCGTTTCAGGTAAGGGCAGTTACTTTACAGGTCAAAGGAACTACATCCTTCCAGAAGCTCACACGTTTCTCATTTTAAATGACAAGCATTGGATGCTGGAGGACCTGTGCTTTGTATCAATTTCAGAGGCAGAGTTGGACTCGATATGGTCCGAATGTGTAAGAAACACCGTTCTTTTGTTCTCAGCACACTCACATTTGCTGCTCTATTAGAGAATCTATTAAGCAAGAGCGTGCTTTTTGCTCTAAAGCAGAGTGTGGTCCATGGAAGAGAACTCTGCTGTGTGTTTCCCTTCAGAAATGGAGTTAAATCCCAGGCTCTGAGTCTACCTACAAGCAAGACTTCGAATCAGGTAAGGGCAGTTACATTACAGCTCAAACGAACTACATCGTTCACGAAGCTAAAACGATTCTCATCTTAACTGACAAGCATTGGATGATAGAGGACCTGTGCTTTGTATCAATTTCAGAGGCAGAATTGGTCTCGATATGGTCCGAATGTGTAAGAAACACCGTTCTTTTGTTCTCAGCACACTCACATTTGCTGCTGTATTACAGAATCTATTAAGCAAGAGCTTGCTTTTTGCTCTAAAGTAGAGTGTGATCCATGGAAGAGAACTCTGCTGTGTGTTTCCCTTCAGAAATGGAGTTAAATGCCACGCTCTGAGTCTTCCTACAAACAAGAATTCGTTTCAGGTAAGGACAGTTACTTTACAGCTCAAACGAACTACATTGTTCACGAAGCTAACACGTTTATCATCTTAATTGACAAGCATTGGATGTTAGAGGACCAGTGCTTTGTTTCAGTTTCACAAGCAGAGTTGGACTAGATATGGTCCGTATGTGTAGGAAACACAGTTCTTTTGTTCTGAGCACAACCATGTTTCCTGCTGTCTTAGAGACTCTAGAAAGCTAGAGCGTGCTTCTTGCTCTAAAGCTGAGTGTGATCAATGGATGAGAACTCTGCTGTGTGTTTCACTTCAGAAATGAAGTTAAATCCCAGGCTCTGAGTCTTCCTACAAACAAGACTTCGTTTCAGATAAGGGCAGTTACTTTACAGCTCAAACGAACTACATCCTTCCAGAAGCTCACACGTTTCTCATTTTAAATGACAAGCATTGGATGCTGGAGGACCTGTGCATTGTATCAATTTCAGAGGCAGAGTTGGACTCGATATGGTCCGAATGTGTAAGAAACACCGTACTTTTGTTCTCAGCACACTCACATTTGCTGCTGTATTAGAGAATCTATTAAGCAAGAGCGTGCTTTTTGCTCTAAAGCAGAGTGTGGACCATGGAAGAGAACTCTGCTTTGTGATTCCCTTCAGAAATCGAGCTAAATCCCAGGCTCTGAGTCTACCTACAAGCAAGACTTCGAATCAGGTAAGGGCGGTTACATTACAGCTCAAACGAACTACATCGTTCACGAAGCTAAAACGATTCTCATCTTAACTGACAAGCATTGGATGATAGAGGACCTGTGCCTTGTATCAATTTCAGAGGCAGAGTTCAACAAGACATGGTCCGTATGTGTAGGAAACACCGTTCTTTTGTTCTCAGCACACTCGTTTCCTGCTGTCTTAGGGACTCTAGAAAGCTAGAGCGTGCTTCTTGCTCTAAAGCAGAGTGTGATCTATGGATGAGAACTCTGCTGTGTGTTTCACTTCAGAAATGGAGTTAAATCCCAGGCTCTGAGTCTTCCTACAAACAAGACTTCGTTTCAGGTAAGTACAGTTTCTTTACAGCTCAAACGAACTACATCCTTCCAGAAGCTCACACGTTTCTCATCTTAAATGACAAGCATTGGATGCTGGAGGACCTGTGCTTTGTATCAATTTCAGAGGCAGAGTTGGACTCGATATGGTCCGAATGTGTAAGAAACACCGTTCTTTTGTTCTCAGCACACTCACATTTGCTGCTGTATTAGAGAATCTATTAAGCAAGAGCTTGCTTTTTGCTCTAAAGCAGAGTGTGATCCATGGAAGAGAACTCTGCTGTGTGTTTCCCTTCAGAAATGGAGTTAAATCCCAGGCTCTGAGTCTACCTACAGGCAAGACTTCGAATCAGGTAAGGGCAGTTACATTACAGCTCAAACGAACTACATCGTTCCCAAAGCTCACACATTTCTCATCTTAAATGACAAGCATTGGATGCTGAAGGACCTGTGCTTTGTATCAATTTCAGAGGCAGAATTGGACTAGATATGATCCGTATGTGTAGGAAACACCGTTCTTGTGTTCTCAGCACACTCATGTTTCCTGCGGTCTTAGAGACTCTAGAAAGCAAGAGCGTGCTTCTTGCTCTAAAGCAGAGTGTGATCTATATATGAGAACTCTGCTGTGTGTTTCTCTTCAGAAATAGAGTTAAACCCCAGGCTCTTAGTCTTCCTACAAGCAACACTTCATTTCAGGTAAGGGCAGTTACTTTACAGCTCAAAGGAACTACATCGTTCACGAAGCTCACACGTTTCTCATCTTAACTGACAAGCATCGGATGTTATAGGACCAGTGCTTTGTATCAGTTTCAGAAGCAAAGTTGGAATAGATATGGTCCGTTTGTGTAGGAAACACTGTTCTTTTGTTCTCAGCACACACACGTTTCCTGCTGTCTTAGAGACTCTAGAAAGCTAGAGCGTGCTGCTTGCTCTAAAGCCGAGTGTGATCAATGGATGAGAACTCTGCTGTGTGTTTCACTTCAGAAATGGAGTTAAATCCCAGGCTCTGAGTCTTCCTACAAACAAGACTTCGTTTCAGGTAAGGGCAGTTACTTAACAGCTCAAACAAACTACATCCTTCCAGAAGCTCACACGTTTCTCATCTTAAATGACAGGCATTGGATGTTGGAGGACCTGTGCTTTGTATCAATTTCAGAGGCAGAGTTGGACTCGATATGGTCCGAATGTGTAAGAAACACCGTTCTTTTGTTCTCCGCACACTCACATTTGCTGCTGTATTAGAGAATCTATTCAGCAAGAGCGTGCTTTTTGCTCTAAAGCAGAGTGTGGTCCATGGAAGAGAACTCTGCTGTGTGTTTCCTTTCAGAATTCGAGTTAAATCCCAGGCTCTGAGTCTACCTACAAGCAAGACTTCGAATCATGTAAGGGCTGTTACATTACAGCTCAAAAGAACTACATCGTTCACGAAGCTAAAACGATTCTCATCTTAACTGACAAGCATCTGATGGTAGAGGACCTGTGCTTTGTATCAATTTCAGAGGCAGAGTTGGACTAGATATGGTCCGTATGTGTAGGAAACACCATTCTTGTGTTCTCAGCACACTCATGTTTCCTGCTGTCTTAGAGACTCTAGAAAGCAAGAGCGTGCTTCTTGCTCTAAAGCAGAGTGTGATATATATATGAGAACTCTGCTGTGTGTTTCACTTCAGAAACGGAGTTAAACCCCAGGCTCTGAGTCTTCCTAAAAGCAACACTTCGTTTCAGGTAAGGGCAGTTACTTTACAGGTCAAAGGAACTACATCCTTCCAGAAGCTCACACGTTTCTCATTTTAAATGACAAGCATTGGATGCTGGAGGACCTGTGCTTTGTATCAATTTCAGAGGCAGAGTTGGACTCGATATGGTCCGAATGTGTAAGAAACACCGTTCTTTTGTTCTCAGCACACTCACATTTGCTGCTGTATTAGAGAATCTATTAAGCAAGAGCGTGCTTTTTGCTCTAAAGCAGAGTGTGGTCCATGGAAGAGAACTCTGCTGTGTGTTTCCCTTCAGAAATGGAGTTAAATCCCAGGCTCTGAGTCTACCTAAAAGCAAGACTTCGAATCAGGTAAGGGCAGTTACATTACAGCTCAAACGAACTACATCGTTCACGAAGCTAAAACGATTCTCATCTTAACTGACAAGCATCGGATGATAGAGGACCTGTGCTTTGTATCAATTTCAGAGGCAGAGTTCAACAAGACATGGTCCGTATGTGTAGGAAACACCGTTCTTTTGTTCTCAGCACACTCGTTTCCTGCTGTCTTAGGGACTCTAGAAAGCTAGAGCGTGCTTCTTGCTCTAAAGCAGAGTGTGATCAATGGATGAGAACTCTGCTGTGTGTTTCACTTCAGAAACGGAGTTAAACCCCAGGCTCTGAGTCTTCCTACAAGCAACACTTCGTTTCAGGTAAGGGCAGTTACTTTACAGCTCAAACGAACTACTTCGTTCATGAAGCTCACACGTTTCTCATCTTAAATGACAAGCATTGGATGCTGGAGGACCTGTGCTTTGTATCAATTTCAGAGGCAGAGTTGGACTCGATATGGTCTGAATGTGTAAGAAACACCGTTCTTTTGTTCTCAGCACACTCACATTTGCTGCTGTATTAGAGAATCTATTAAGCAAGAGCGTGCTTTTTGCTCTAAAGCAGAGTGTGGACCATGGAAGAGAACTCTGCTTTGTGATTCCCTTCAGAAATCGAGCTAAATCCCAGGCTCTGAGTCTACCTACAAGCAAGACTTCGAATCAGGTAAGGGCGGTTACATTACAGCTCAAACGAACTACATCGTTCACGAAGCTAAAACGATTCTCATCTTAACTGACAAGCATTGGATGATAGAGGACCTGTGCTTTGTATCAATTTCAGAGGCAGAGTTCAACAAGACATGGTCCGTATGTGTAGGAAACTCCGTTCTTTTGTTCTCAGCACACTCGTTTCCTGCTGTCTTAGGGACTCTAGAAAGCTAGAGCGTGCTTCTTGCTCTAAAGCAGAGTGTGATCAATGGATGAGAACTCTGCTGTGTGTTTCACTTCAGAAATGGAGTTAAATCCCAGGCTCTGAGTCTTCCTACAAACAAGACTTCGTTTCAGGTAAGTACAGTTTCTTTACAGCTCAAACGAACTAAATCCTTCCAGAAGCTCACATGTTTCTCATCTTAAATGACAAGCATTGGATGCTGGAGGACCTGTGCTTTGTATCAATTTCAGAGGCAGAGTTGGACTCGATATGGTCCGAATGTGTAAGAAACACCGTTCTTTTGTTCTCAGCACACTCACATTTGCTGCTGTATTAGAGAATCTATTAAGCAAGAGCTTGCTTTTTGCTCTAAAGCAGAGTGTGATCCATGGAAGAGAACTCTGCTGTGTGTTTCCCTTCAGAAATGGAGTTAAATCCCAGGCTCTGAGTCTACCTACAGGCAAGACTTCGAATCAGGTAAGGGCAGTTACATTACAGCTCAAACGAACTACATCGTTCCCAAAGCTCACACGTTTCTCATCTTAAATGACAAGCATTGGATGCTGAAGGACCTGTGCTTTGTATCAATTTCAGAGGCAGAATTGGACTAGATATGATCCGTATGTGTAGGAAACACCGTTCTTGTGTTCTCAGCACACTCATGTTTCCTGCGGTCTTAGAGACTCTAGAAAGCAAGAGCGTGCTTCTTGCTCTAAAGCAGAGTGTGATCTATATATGAGAACTCTGCTGTGTGTTTCTCTTCAGAAATAGAGTTAAACCCCAGGCTCTTAGTCTTCCTACAAGCAACACTTCATTTCAGGTAAGGGCAGTTACTTTACAGCTCAAAGGAACTACATCGTTCACGAAGCTCACACGTTTCTCATCTTAACTGACAAGCATCGGATGTTATAGGACCAGTGCTTTGTATCAGTTTCAGAAGCAAAGTTGGAATAGATATGGTCCGTTTGTGTAGGAAACACTGTTCTTTTGTTCTCAGCACACACACGTTTCCTGCTGTCTTAGAGACTCTAGAAAGCTAGAGCGTGCTTCGTGTTCTAAAGCAGAATGTGATCAATTGATGAGAACTCTGCTGTGTGTTTCACTTCAGAAATGGAGTTAAATCCCAGGCTCTGAGTCTTCCTACAAACAAGAATTCGTTTCAGGTAAGGGCAGTTACTTACAGCTCAAACGAACTACATTGTTCACGAAGCTAACACGTTTATCATCTTAACTGACAAGTATTTGATTTTAGAGGACCAGTGCTTTGTTTCAGTTTCACAAGCAGAGTTGGACTAGATATGGTCTGTATGTGTAGGAAACACAGTTCTTTTGTTCTGAGCACAACCACTTTTCCTGCTGTCTTAGAGACTCTAGAAAGCTAGAGCGTGCTGCTTGCTCTAAAGCCGAGTGTGATCAATGGATGAGAACTCTGCTGTGTGTTTCACTTCAGAAATGGAGTTAAATCCCAGGCTCTGAGTCTTCCTACAAACAAGACTTCGTTTCAGGTAAGGGCAGTTACTTAACAGCTCAAACAAACTACATCCTTCCAGAAGCTCACACGTTTCTCATCTTAAATGACAGGCATTGGATGTTGGAGGACCTGTGCTTTGTATCAATTTCAGAGGCAGAGTTGGACTCGATATGGTCCGAATGTGTAAGAAACACCGTTCTTTTGTTCTCCGCACACTCACATTTGCTGCTGTATTAGAGAATCTATTCAGCAAGAGCGTGCTTTTTGCTCTAAAGCAGAGTGTGGTCCATGGAAGAGAACTCTGCTGTGTGTTTCCTTTCAGAATTCGAGTTAAATCCCAGGCTCTGAGTCTACCTACAAGCAAGACTTCGAATCATGTAAGGGCTGTTACATTACAGCTCAAACGAACTACATCGTTCACGAAGCTAAAACGATTCTCATCTTAACTGACAAGCATCTGATGGTAGAGGACCTGTGCTTTGTATCAATTTCAGAGGCAGAGTTGGACTAGATATGGTCCGTATGTGTAGGAAACACCATTCTTGTGTTCTCAGCACACTCATGTTTCCTGCTGTCTTAGAGACTCTAGAAAGCAAGAGCGTGCTTCTTGCTCTAAAGCAGAGTGTGATATATATATGAGAACTCTGCTGTGTGTTTCACTTCAGAAACGGAGTTAAACCCCAGGCTCTGAGTCTTCCTACAAGCAACACTTCGTTTCAGGTAAGGGCAGTTACTTTACAGGTCAAAGGAACTACATCCTTCCAGAAGCTCACACGTTTCTCATTTTAAATGACAAGCATTGGATGCTGGAGGACCTGTGCTTTGTATCAATTTCAGAGGCAGAGTTGGACTCGATATGGTCCGAATGTGTAAGAAACACCGTTCTTTTGTTCTCAGCACACTCACATTTGCTGCTCTATTAGAGAATCTATTAAGCAAGAGCGTGCTTTTTGCTCTAAAGCAGAGTGTGGTCCATGGAAGAGAACTCTGCTGTGTGTTTCCCTTCAGAAATGGAGTTAAATCCCAGGCTCTGAGTCTACCTACAAGCAAGACTTCGAATCAGGTAAGGGCAGTTACATTACAGCTCAAACGAACTACATCGTTCACGAAGCTAAAACGATTCTCATCTTAACTGACAAGCATCGGATGATAGAGGACCTGTGCTTTGTATCAATTTCAGAGGCAGAATTGGTCTCGATATGGTCCGAATGTGTAAGAAACACCGTTCTTTTGTTCTCAGCACACTCACATTTGCTGCTGTATTACAGAATCTATTAAGCAAGAGCTTGCTTTTTGCTCTAAAGTAGAGTGTGATCCATGGAAGAGAACTCTGCTGTGTGTTTCCCTTCAGAAATGGAGTTAAATGCCACGCTCTGAGTCTTCCTACAAACAAGAATTCGTTTCAGGTAAGGACAGTTACTTTACAGCTCAAACGAACTACATTGTTCACGAAGCTAACACGTTTATCATCTTAATTGACAAGCATTGGATGTTAGAGGACCAGTGCTTTGTTTCAGTTTCACAAGCAGAGTTGGACTAGATATGGTCCGTATGTGTAGGAAACACAGTTCTTTTGTTCTGAGCACAACCATGTTTCCTGCTGTCTTAGAGACTCTAGAAAGCTAGAGCGTGCTTCTTGCTCTAAAGCTGAGTGTGATCAATGGATGAGAACTCTGCTGTGTGTTTCACTTCAGAAATGAAGTTAAATCCCAGGCTCTGAGTCTTCCTACAAACAAGACTTCGTTTCAGATAAGGGCAGTTACTTTACAGCTCAAACGAACTACATCCTTCCAGAAGCTCACACGTTTCTCATTTTAAATGACAAGCATTGGATGCTGGAGGACCTGTGCATTGTATCAATTTCAGAGGCAGAGTTGGACTCGATATGGTCCGAATGTGTAAGAAACACCGTACTTTTGTTCTCAGCACACTCACATTTGCTGCTGTATTAGAGAATCTATTAAGCAAGAGCGTGCTTTTTGCTCTAAAGCAGAGTGTGGACCATGGAAGAGAACTCTGCTTTGTGATTCCCTTCAGAAATCGAGCTAAATCCCAGGCTCTGAGTCTACCTACAAGCAAGACTTCGAATCAGGTAAGGGCGGTTACATTACAGCTCAAACGAACTACATCGTTCACGAAGCTAAAACGATTCTCATCTTAACTGACAAGCATTGGATGATAGAGGACCTGTGCCTTGTATCAATTTCAGAGGCAGAGTTCAACAAGACATGGTCCGTATGTGTAGGAAACACCGTTCTTTTGTTCTCAGCACACTCGTTTCCTGCTGTCTTAGGGACTCTAGAAAGCTAGAGCGTGCTTCTTGCTCTAAAGCAGAGTGTGATCAATGGATGAGAACTCTGCTGTGTGTTTCACTTCAGAAATGGAGTTAAATCCCAGGCTCTGAGTCTTCCTACAAACAAGACTTCGTTTCAGGTAAGTACAGTTTCTTTACAGCTCAAACGAACTACATCCTTCCAGAAGCTCACACGTTTCTCATCTTAAATGACAAGCATTGGATGCTGGAGGACCTGTGCTTTGTATCAATTTCAGAGGCAGAGTTGGACTCGATATGGTCCGAATGTGTAAGAAACACCGTTCTTTTGTTCTCAGCACACTCACATTTGCTGCTGTATTAGAGAATCTATTAAGCAAGAGCTTGCTTTTTGCTCTAAAGCAGAGTGTGATCCATGGAAGAGAACTCTGCTGTGTGTTTCCCTTCAGAAATGGAGTTAAATCCCAGGCTCTGAGTCTACCTACAGGCAAGACTTCGAATCAGGTAAGGGCAGTTACATTACAGCTCAAACGAACTACATCGTTCCCAAAGCTCACACATTTCTCATCTTAAATGACAAGCATTGGATGCTGAAGGACCTGTGCTTTGTATCAATTTCAGAGGCAGAATTGGACTAGATATGATCCGTATGTGTAGGAAACACCGTTCTTGTGTTCTCAGCACACTCATGTTTCCTGCGGTCTTAGAGACTCTAGAAAGCAAGAGCGTGCTTCTTGCTCTAAAGCAGAGTGTGATCTATATATGAGAACTCTGCTGTGTGTTTCTCTTCAGAAATAGAGTTAAACCCCAGGCTCTTAGTCTTCCTACAAGCAACACTTCATTTCAGGTAAGGGCAGTTACTTTACAGCTCAAAGGAACTACATCGTTCACGAAGCTCACACGTTTCTCATCTTAACTGACAAGCATCGGATGTTATAGGACCAGTGCTTTGTATCAGTTTCAGAAGCAAAGTTGGAATAGATATGGTCCGTTTGTGTAGGAAACACTGTTCTTTTGTTCTCAGCACACACACGTTTCCTGCTGTCTTAGAGACTCTAGAAAGCTAGAGCGTGCTTCGTGTTCTAAAGCAGAATGTGATCAATTGATGAGAACTCTGCTGTGTGTTTCACTTCAGAAATGGAGTTAAATCCCAGGCTCTGAGTCTTCCTACAAACAAGAATTCGTTTCAGGTAAGGGCAGTTACTTACAGCTCAAACGAACTACATTGTTCACGAAGCTAACACGTTTATCATCTTAACTGACAAGTATTTGATTTTAGAGGACCAGTGCTTTGTTTCAGTTTCACAAGCAGAGTTGGACTAGATATGGTCTGTATGTGTAGGAAACACAGTTCTTTTGTTCTGAGCACAACCACTTTTCCTGCTGTCTTAGAGACTCTAGAAAGCTAGAGCGTGCTGCTTGCTCTAAAGCCGAGTGTGATCAATGGATGAGAACTCTGCTGTGTGTTTCACTTCAGAAATGGAGTTAAATCCCAGGCTCTGAGTCTTCCTACAAACAAGACTTCGTTTCAGGTAAGGGCAGTTACTTAACAGCTCAAACAAACTAC
The DNA here is from genome assembly GCA_949786385.1 of Onychomys leucogaster. Classification (NCBI taxonomy): domain Eukaryota; kingdom Metazoa; phylum Chordata; class Mammalia; order Rodentia; family Cricetidae; genus Onychomys; species Onychomys leucogaster. Next base: position 120,950 of record CATKUP010000132.1, on the reverse strand, counting down.
ATCCTTCCAGAAGCTCACACGTTTCTCATCTTAAATGACAGGCATTGGATGTTGGAGGACCTGTGCTTTGTATCAATTTCAGAGGCAGAGTTGGACTCGATATGGTCCGAATGTGTAAGAAACACCGTTCTTTTGTTCTCCGCACACTCACATTTGCTGCTGTATTAGAGAATCTATTCAGCAAGAGCGTGCTTTTTGCTCTAAAGCAGAGTGTGGTCCATGGAAGAGAACTCTGCTGTGTGTTTCCTTTCAGAATTCGAGTTAAATCCCAGGCTCTGAGTCTACCTACAAGCAAGACTTCGAATCATGTAAGGGCTGTTACATTACAGCTCAAACGAACTACATCGTTCACGAAGCTAAAACGATTCTCATCTTAACTGACAAGCATCTGATGGTAGAGGACCTGTGCTTTGTATCAATTTCAGAGGCAGAGTTGGACTAGATATGGTCCGTATGTGTAGGAAACACCATTCTTGTGTTCTCAGCACACTCATGTTTCCTGCTGTCTTAGAGACTCTAGAAAGCAAGAGCGTGCTTCTTGCTCTAAAGCAGAGTGTGATATATATATGAGAACTCTGCTGTGTGTTTCACTTCAGAAACGGAGTTAAACCCCAGGCTCTGAGTCTTCCTACAAGCAACACTTCGTTTCAGGTAAGGGCAGTTACTTTACAGGTCAAAGGAACTACATCCTTCCAGAAGCTCACACGTTTCTCATTTTAAATGACAAGCATTGGATGCTGGAGGACCTGTGCTTTGTATCAATTTCAGAGGCAGAGTTGGACTCGATATGGTCCGAATGTGTAAGAAACACCGTTCTTTTGTTCTCAGCACACTCACATTTGCTGCTCTATTAGAGAATCTATTAAGCAAGAGCATGCTTTTTGCTCTAAAGCAGAGTGTGGTCCATGGAAGAGAACTCTGCTGTGTGTTTCCCTTCAGAAATGGAGTTAAATCCCAGGCTCTGAGTCTACCTACAAGCAAGACTTCGAATCAGGTAAGGGCAGTTACATTACAGCTCAAACGAACTACATCGTTCACGAAGCTAAAACGATTCTCATCTTAACTGACAAGCATCGGATGATAGAGGACCTGTGCTTTGTATCAATTTCAGAGGCAGAGTTCAACAAGACATGGTCCGTATGTGTAGGAAACACCGTTCTTTTGTTCTCAGCACACTCGTTTCCTGCTGTCTTAGGGACTCTAGAAAGCTAGAGCGTGCTTCTTGCTCTAAAGCAGAGTGTGATCAATGGATGAGAACTCTGCTGTGTGTTTCACTTCAGAAATGGAGTTAAATCCCAGGCTCTGAGTCTTCCTACAAACAAGACTTCGTTTCAGGTAAGGACAGTTTCTTTACAGCTCAAACGAACTACATCCTTCCAGAAGCTCACACGTTTCTCATCTTAAATGACAAGCATTGGATGCTGGAGGACCTGTGCTTTGTATCAATTTCAGATGCAGAGTTGGGCTCGATATGGTCCGAATGTGTAAGAAACACCGTCTTTTGTCCTCAGCACACTCACATTTGCTGCTGTATTAGAGAATCTATTAAGCAAGAGCTTGCTTTTTGCTCTAAAGCAGAGTGTGATCCATGGAAGAGAACTCTGCTGTGTGTTTCCCTTCAGAAATGGAGTTAAATCCCAGGCTCTGAGTCTACCTACAGGCAAGACTTCGAATCAGGTAAGGGCAGTTACATTACAGCTCAAACGAACTACATCGTTCCCAAAGCTCACACGTTTCTCATCTTAAATGACAAGCATTGGATGCTGAAGGACCTGTGCTTTGTATCAATTTCAGAGGCAGAATTGGTCTCGATATGGTCCGAATGTGTAAGAAACACCGTTCTTTTGTTCTCAGCACACTCACATTTGCTGCTGTATTACAGAATCTATTAAGCAAGAGCTTGCTTTTTGCTCTAAAGTAGAGTGTGATCCATGGAAGAGAACTCTGCTGTGTGTTTCCCTTCAGAAATGGAGTTAAATGCCACGCTCTGAGTCTTCCTACAAACAAGAATTCGTTTCAGGTAAGGACAGTTACTTTACAGCTCAAACGAACTACATTGTTCACGAAGCTAACACGTTTATCATCTTAATTGACAAGCATTGGATGTTAGAGGACCAGTGCTTTGTTTCAGTTTCACAAGCAGAGTTGGACTAGATATGGTCCGTATGTGTAGGAAACACAGTTCTTTTGTTCTGAGCACAACCACGTTTCCTGCTGTCTTAGAGACTCTAGAAAGCTAGAGCGTGCTTCTTGCTCTAAAGCTGAGTGTGATCAATGGATGAGAACTCTGCTGTGTGTTTCACTTCAGAAATGAAGTTAAATCCCAGGCTCTGAGTCTTCCTACAAACAAGACTTCGTTTCAGATAAGGGCAGTTACTTTACAGCTCAAACGAACTACATCCTTCCAGAAGCTCACACGTTTCTCATTTTAAATGACAAGCATTGGATGCTGGAGGACCTGTGCATTGTATCAATTTCAGAGGCAGAGTTGGACTCGATATGGTCCGAATGTGTAAGAAACACCGTTCTTTTGTTCTCAGCACACTCACATTTGCTGCTGTATTAGAGAATCTATTAAGCAAGAGCGTGCTTTTTGCTCTAAAGCAGAGTGTGGTCCATGGAAGAGAACTCTGCTGTGTGTTTCCCTTCAGAAATGGAGTTAAATCCCAGGCTCTGAGTCTACCTAAAAGCAAGACTTCGAATCAGGTAAGGGCAGTTACATTACAGCTCAAACGAACTACATCGTTCACGAAGCTAAAACGATTCTCATCTTAACTGACAAGCATCGGATGATAGAGGACCTGTGCTTTGTATCAATTTCAGAGGCAGAGTTCAACAAGACATGGTCCGTATGTGTAGGAAACACCGTTCTTTTGTTCTCAGCACACTCGTTTCCTGCTGTCTTAGGGACTCTAGAAAGCTAGAGCGTGCTTCTTGCTCTAAAGCAGAGTGTGATCAATGGATGAGAACTCTGCTGTGTGTTTCACTTCAGAAACGGAGTTAAACCCCAGGCTCTGAGTCTTCCTACAAGCAACACTTCGTTTCAGGTAAGGGCAGTTACTTTACAGCTCAAACGAACTACTTCGTTCATGAAGCTCACACGTTTCTCATCTTAAATGACAAGCATTGGATGCTGGAGGACCTGTGCTTTGTATCAATTTCAGAGGCAGAGTTGGACTCGATATGGTCTGAATGTGTAAGAAACACCGTTCTTTTGTTCTCATCACACTCACATTTGCTGCTGTATTAGAGAATCTATTAAGCAAGAGCGTGCTTTTTGCTCTAAAGCAGAGTGTGGACCATGGAAGAGAACTCTGCTTTGTGATTCCCTTCAGAAATCGAGCTAAATCCCAGGCTCTGAGTCTACCTACAAGCAAGACTTCGAATCAGGTAAGGGCGGTTACATTACAGCTCAAACGAACTACATCGTTCACGAAGCTAAAACGATTCTCATCTTAACTGACAAGCATTGGATGATAGAGGACCTGTGCTTTGTATCAATTTCAGAGGCAGAGTTCAACAAGACATGGTCCGTATGTGTAGGAAACACCGTTCTTTTGTTCTCAGCACACTCGTTTCCTGCTGTCTTAGGGACTCTAGAAAGCTAGAGCGTGCTTCTTGCTCTAAAGCAGAGTGTGATCAATGGATGAGAACTCTGCTGTGTGTTTCACTTCAGAAATGGAGTTAAATCCCAGGCTCTGAGTCTTCCTACAAACAAGACTTCGTTTCAGGTAAGTACAGTTTCTTTACAGCTCAAACGAACTACATCCTTCCAGAAGCTCACACGTTTCTCATCTTAAATGACAAGCATTGGATGCTGGAGGACCTGTGCTTTGTATCAATTTCAGAGGCAGAGTTGGACTCGATATGGTCCGAATGTGTAAGAAACACCGTTCTTTTGTTCTCAGCACACTCACATTTGCTGCTGTATTAGAGAATCTATTAAGCAAGAGCTTGCTTTTTGCTCTAAAGCAGAGTGTGATCCATGGAAGAGAACTCTGCTGTGTGTTTCCCTTCAGAAATGGAGTTAAATCCCAGGCTCTGAGTCTACCTACAGGCAAGACTTCGAATCAGGTAAGGGCAGTTACATTACAGCTCAAACGAACTACATCGTTCCCAAAGCTCACACGTTTCTCATCTTAAATGACAAGCATTGGATGCTGAAGGACCTGTGCTTTGTATCAATTTCAGAGGCAGAATTGGACTAGATATGATCCGTATGTGTAGGAAACACCGTTCTTGTGTTCTCAGCACACTCATGTTTCCTGCGGTCTTAGAGACTCTAGAAAGCAAGAGCGTGCTTCTTGCTCTAAAGCAGAGTGTGATCTATATATGAGAACTCTGCTGTGTGTTTCTCTTCAGAAATAGAGTTAAACCCCAGGCTCTTAGTCTTCCTACAAGCAACACTTCATTTCAGGTAAGGGCAGTTACTTTACAGCTCAAAGGAACTACATCGTTCACGAAGCTCACACGTTTCTCATCTTAACTGACAAGCATCGGATGTTATAGGACCAGTGCTTTGTATCAGTTTCAGAAGCAAAGTTGGAATAGATATGGTCCGTTTGTGTAGGAAACACTGTTCTTTTGTTCTCAGCACACACACGTTTCCTGCTGTCTTAGAGACTCTAGAAAGCTAGAGCGTGCTTCGTGTTCTAAAGCAGAATGTGATCAATTGATGAGAACTCTGCTGTGTGTTTCACTTCAGAAATGGAGTTAAATCCCAGGCTCTGAGTCTTCCTACAAACAAGAATTCGTTTCAGGTAAGGGCAGTTACTTACAGCTCAAACGAACTACATTGTTCACGAAGCTAACACGTTTATCATCTTAACTGACAAGTATTTGATTTTAGAGGACCAGTGCTTTGTTTCAGTTTCACAAGCAGAGTTGGACTAGATATGGTCTGTATGTGTAGGAAACACAGTTCTTTTGTTCTGAGCACAACCACTTTTCCTGCTGTCTTAGAGACTCTAGAAAGCTAGAGCGTGCTGCTTGCTCTAAAGCCGAGTGTGATCAATGGATGAGAACTCTGCTGTGTGTTTCACTTCAGAAATGGAGTTAAATCCCAGGCTCTGAGTCTTCCTACAAACAAGACTTCGTTTCAGGTAAGGGCAGTTACTTAACAGCTCAAACAAACTACATCCTTCCAGAAGCTCACACGTTTCTCATCTTAAATGACAGGCATTGGATGTTGGAGGACCTGTGCTTTGTATCAATTTCAGAGGCAGAGTTGGACTCGATATGGTCCGAATGTGTAAGAAACACCGTTCTTTTGTTCTCCGCACACTCACATTTGCTGCTGTATTAGAGAATCTATTCAGCAAGAGCGTGCTTTTTGCTCTAAAGCAGAGTGTGGTCCATGGAAGAGAACTCTGCTGTGTGTTTCCTTTCAGAATTCGAGTTAAATCCCAGGCTCTGAGTCTACCTACAAGCAAGACTTCGAATCATGTAAGGGCTGTTACATTACAGCTCAAAGGAACTACATCGTTCACGAAGCTAAAACGATTCTCATCTTAACTGACAAGCATCTGATGGTAGAGGACCTGTGCTTTGTATCAATTTCAGAGGCAGAGTTGGACTAGATATGGTCCGTATGTGTAGGAAACACCATTCTTGTGTTCTCAGCACACTCATGTTTCCTGCTGTCTTAGAGACTCTAGAAAGCAAGAGCGTGCTTCTTGCTCTAAAGCAGAGTGTGATATATATATGAGAACTCTGCTGTGTGTTTCACTTCAGAAACGGAGTTAAACCCCAGGCTCTGAGTCTTCCTACAAGCAACACTTCGTTTCAGGTAAGGGCAGTTACTTTACAGGTCAAAGGAACTACATCCTTCCAGAAGCTCACACGTTTCTCATTTTAAATGACAAGCATTGGATGCTGGAGGACCTGTGCTTTGTATCAATTTCAGAGGCAGAGTTGGACTCGATATGGTCCGAATGTGTAAGAAACACCGTTCTTTTGTTCTCAGCACACTCACATTTGCTGCTCTATTAGAGAATCTATTAAGCAAGAGCGTGTTTTTTGCTCTAAAGCAGAGTGTGGTCCATGGAAGAGAACTCTGCTGTGTGTTTCCCTTCAGAAATGGAGTTAAATCCCAGGCTCTGAGTCTACCTACAAGCAAGACTTCGAATCAGGTAAGGGCAGTTACATTACAGCTCAAACGAACTACATCGTTCACGAAGCTAAAACGATTCTCATCTTAACTGACAAGCATCGGATGATAGAGGACCTGTGCTTTGTATCAATTTCAGAGGCAGAGTTCAACAAGACATGGTCCGTATGTGTAGGAAACACCGTTCTTTTGTTCTCAGCACACTCGTTTCCTGCTGTCTTAGGGACTCTAGAAAGCTAGAGCGTGCTTCTTGCTCTAAAGCAGAGTGTGATCAATGGATGAGAACTCTGCTGTGTGTTTCACTTCAGAAATGGAGTTAAATCCCAGGCTCTGAGTCTTCCTACAAACAAGACTTCGTTTCAGGTAAGGACAGTTTCTTTACAGCTCAAACGAACTACATCCTTCCAGAAGCTCACACGTTTCTCATCTTAAATGACAAGCATTGGATGCTGGAGGACCTGTGCTTTGTATCAATTTCAGATGCAGAGTTGGGCTCGATATGGTCCGAATGTGTAAGAAACACCGTCTTTTGTCCTCAGCACACTCACATTTGCTGCTGTATTAGAGAATCTATTAAGCAAGAGCTTGCTTTTTGCTCTAAAGCAGAGTGTGATCCATGGAAGAGAACTCTGCTGTGTGTTTCCCTTCAGAAATGGAGTTAAATCCCAGGCTCTGAGTCTACCTACAGGCAAGACTTCGAATCAGGTAAGGGCAGTTACATTACAGCTCAAACGAACTACATCGTTCCCAAAGCTCACACGTTTCTCATCTTAAATGACAAGCATTGGATGCTGAAGGACCTGTGCTTTGTATCAATTTCAGAGGCAGAATTGGTCTCGATATGGTCCGAATGTGTAAGAAACACCGTTCTTTTGTTCTCAGCACACTCACATTTGCTGCTGTATTACAGAATCTATTAAGCAAGAGCTTGCTTTTTGCTCTAAAGTAGAGTGTGATCCATGGAAGAGAACTCTGCTGTGTGTTTCCCTTCAGAAATGGAGTTAAATGCCACGCTCTGAGTCTTCCTACAAACAAGAATTCGTTTCAGGTAAGGACAGTTACTTTACAGCTCAAACGAACTACATTGTTCACGAAGCTAACACGTTTATCATCTTAATTGACAAGCATTGGATGTTAGAGGACCAGTGCTTTGTTTCAGTTTCACAAGCAGAGTTGGACTAGATATGGTCCGTATGTGTAGGAAACACAGTTCTTTTGTTCTGAGCACAACCACGTTTCCTGCTGTCTTAGAGACTCTAGAAAGCTAGAGCGTGCTTCTTGCTCTAAAGCTGAGTGTGATCAATGGATGAGAACTCTGCTGTGTGTTTCACTTCAGAAATGAAGTTAAATCCCAGGCTCTGAGTCTTCCTACAAACAAGACTTCGTTTCAGATAAGGGCAGTTACTTTACAGCTCAAACGAACTACATCCTTCCAGAAGCTCACACGTTTCTCATTTTAAATGACAAGCATTGGATGCTGGAGGACCTGTGCATTGTATCAATTTCAGAGGCAGAGTTGGACTCGATATGGTCCGAATGTGTAAGAAACACCGTTCTTTTGTTCTCAGCACACTCACATTTGCTGCTGTATTAGAGAATCTATTAAGCAAGAGCGTGCTTTTTGCTCTAAAGCAGAGTGTGGTCCATGGAAGAGAACTCTGCTGTGTGTTTCCCTTCAGAAATGGAGTTAAATCCCAGGCTCTGAGTCTACCTAAAAGCAAGACTTCGAATCAGGTAAGGGCAGTTACATTACAGCTCAAACGAACTACATCGTTCACGAAGCTAAAACGATTCTCATCTTAACTGACAAGCATCGGATGATAGAGGACCTGTGCTTTGTATCAATTTCAGAGGCAGAGTTCAACAAGACATGGTCCGTATGTGTAGGAAACACCGTTCTTTTGTTCTCAGCACACTCGTTTCCTGCTGTCTTAGGGACTCTAGAAAGCTAGAGCGTGCTTCTTGCTCTAAAGCAGAGTGTGATCAATGGATGAGAACTCTGCTGTGTGTTTCACTTCAGAAACGGAGTTAAACCCCAGGCTCTGAGTCTTCCTACAAGCAACACTTCGTTTCAGGTAAGGGCAGTTACTTTACAGCTCAAACGAACTACTTCGTTCATGAAGCTCACACGTTTCTCATCTTAAATGACAAGCATTGGATGCTGGAGGACCTGTGCTTTGTATCAATTTCAGAGGCAGAGTTGGACTCGATATGGTCTGAATGTGTAAGAAACACCGTTCTTTTGTTCTCAGCACACTCACATTTGCTGCTGTATTACAGAATCTATTAAGCAAGAGCGTGCTTTTTGCTCTAAAGCAGAGTGTGGACCATGGAAGAGAACTCTGCTTTGTGATTCCCTTCAGAAATCGAGCTAAATCCCAGGCTCTGAGTCTACCTACAAGCAAGACTTCGAATCAGGTAAGGGCGGTTACATTACAGCTCAAACGAACTACATCGTTCACGAAGCTAAAACGATTCTCATCTTAACTGACAAGCATTGGATGATAGAGGACCTGTGCTTTGTATCAATTTCAGAGGCAGAGTTCAACAAGACATGGTCCGTATGTGTAGGAAACACCGTTCTTTTGTTCTCAGCACACTCGTTTCCTGCTGTCTTAGGGACTCTAGAAAGCTAGAGCGTGCTTCTTGCTCTAAAGCAGAGTGTGATCAATGGATGAGAACTCTGCTGTGTGTTTCACTTCAGAAATGGAGTTAAATCCCAGGCTCTGAGTCTTCCTACAAACAAGACTTCGTTTCAGGTAAGTACAGTTTCTTTACAGCTCAAACGAACTACATCCTTCCAGAAGCTCACACGTTTCTCATCTTAAATGACAAGCATTGGATGCTGGAGGACCTGTGCTTTGTATCAATTTCAGAGGCAGAGTTGGACTCGATATGGTCCGAATGTGTAAGAAACACCGTTCTTTTGTTCTCAGCACACTCACATTTGCTGCTGTATTAGAGAATCTATTAAGCAAGAGCTTGCTTTTTGCTCTAAAGCAGAGTGTGATCCATGGAAGAGAACTCTGCTGTGTGTTTCCCTTCAGAAATGGAGTTAAATCCCAGGCTCTGAGTCTACCTACAGGCAAGACTTCGAATCAGGTAAGGGCAGTTACATTACAGCTCAAACGAATACATCGTTCCCAAAGCTCACACGTTTCTCATCTTAAATGACAAGCATTGGATGCTGAAGGACCTGTGCTTTGTATCAATTTCAGAGGCAGAATTGGACTAGATATGATCCGTATGTGTAGGAAACACCGTTCTTGTGTTCTCAGCACACTCATGTTTCCTGCGGTCTTAGAGACTCTAGAAAGCAAGAGCGTGCTTCTTGCTCTAAAGCAGAGTGTGATCTATATATGAGAACTCTGCTGTGTGTTTCTCTTCAGAAATAGAGTTAAACCCCAGGCTCTTAGTCTTCCTACAAGCAACACTTCATTTCAGGTAAGGGAAGTTACTTTACAGCTCAAAGGAACTACATCGTTCACGAAGCTCACACGTTTCTCATCTTAACTGACAAGCATCGGATGTTATAGGACCAGTGCTTTGTATCAGTTTCAGAAGCAAAGTTGGAATAGATATGGTCCGTTTGTGTAGGAAACACTGTTCTTTTGTTCTCAGCACACACACGTTTCCTGCTGTCTTAGAGACTCTAGAAAGCTAGAGCGTGCTTCGTGTTCTAAAGCAGAATGTGATCAATTGATGAGAACTCTGCTGTGTGTTTCACTTCAGAAATGGAGTTAAATCCCAGGCTCTGAGTCTTCCTACAAACAAGAATTCGTTTCAGGTAAGGGCAGTTACTTACAGCTCAAACGAACTACATTGTTCACGAAGCTAACACGTTTATCATCTTAACTGACAAGTATTTGATTTTAGAGGACCAGTGCTTTGTTTCAGTTTCACAAGCAGAGTTGGACTAGATATGGTCTGTATGTGTAGGAAACACAGTTCTTTTGTTCTGAGCACAACCACTTTTCCTGCTGTCTTAGAGACTCTAGAAAGCTAGAGCGTGCTGCTTGCTCTAAAGCCGAGTGTGATCAATGGATGAGAACTCTGCTGTGTGTTTCACTTCAGAAATGGAGTTAAATCCCAGGCTCTGAGTCTTCCTACAAACAAGACTTCGTTTCAGGTAAGGGCAGTTACTTAACAGCTCAAACAAACTACATCCTTCCAGAAGCTCACACGTTTCTCATCTTAAATGACAGGCATTGGATGTTGGAGGACCTGTGCTTTGTATCAATTTCAGAGGCAGAGTTGGACTCGATATGGTCCGAATGTGTAAGAAACACCGTTCTTTTGTTCTCCGCACACTCACATTTGCTGCTGTATTAGAGAATCTATTCAGCAAGAGCGTGCTTTTTGCTCTAAAGCAGAGTGTGGTCCATGGAAGAGAACTCTGCTGTGTGTTTCCTTTCAGAATTCGAGTTAAATCCCAGGCTCTGAGTCTACCTACAAGCAAGACTTCGAATCATGTAAGGGCTGTTACATTACAGCTCAAAGGAACTACATCGTTCACGAAGCTAAAACGATTCTCATCTTAACTGACAAGCATCTGATGGTAGAGGACCTGTGCTTTGTATCAATTTCAGAGGCAGAGTTGGACTAGATATGGTCCGTATGTGTAGTAAACACCATTCTTGTGTTCTCAGCACACTCATGTTTCCTGCTGTCTTAGAGACTCTAGAAAGCAAGAGCGTGCTTCTTGCTCTAAAGCAGAGTGTGATATATATATGAGAACTCTGCTGTGTGTTTCACTTCAGAAACGGAGTTAAACCCCAGGCTCTGAGTCTTCCTACAAGCAACACTTCGTTTCAGGTAAGGGCAGTTACTTTACAGGTCAAAGGAACTACATCGTTCACGAAGCTCACACGTTTATCATCTTAACTGACAAGCATTTGATTTTAGAGGACCAGTGCTTTGTTTTAGTTTCACAAGCAGAGTTGGACTAGATATGGTCTGTATGTGTCGGAAACCCAGTTCTTTTGTTCTGAGCACAACCACGTTTCCTGCTGTCTTAGAGACTCTAGAAAGCTAGAGCGTGCTGCTTGCTCTAAAGCCGAGTGTGATCAATGGATGAGAACTCTGCTGTGTGTTTCACTTCAGAAATGGAGTTAAATCCCAGGCTCTGAGTCTTCCTACAAACAAGACTTCGTTTCAGGTAAGGGCAGTTACTTAACAGCTCAAACGAACTACATCCTTCCTGAAGCTCACACGTTTCTCATCTTAAATGACAAGCATTGGATGTTGGAGGACCTGTGCTTTGTATCAATTTCAGAGGCAGAGTTGGACTCGATATGGTCCCAATGTGCAAGAAACTCCGTTCTTTTGTTCTCAGCACACTCACATTTGCTGCTGTATTAGAGAATCTATTCAGCAAGAGCGTGCTTTTTGCTGTAAAGCAGAGTGTGGTCCATGGAAGAGAACTCTGCTGTGTGTTTCCTTTCAGAATTCGAGTTAAATCCCAGGCTCTGAGTCTACCTACAAGCAAGACTTCGAATCATGTAAGGGCAGTTACATTACAGCTCAAACGAACTACATCGTTCAGGAAGCTAAAACGATTCTCATCTTAACTGAGAAGCATCGGATGGTAGAGGACCTGTGCTTTGTATCAATTTCAGAGGCAGAGTTGGACTAGATATGGTCCGTATGTGTAGGAAACACCATTCTTGTGTTCTCAGCACACTCATGTTTCCTGCTGTCTTAGAGACTCTAGAAAGCAAGAGCGTGCTTCTTGCTCTAAAGCAGAGTGTGATCTATATATGAGAACTCTGCTGTGTGTTTCACTTCAGAAACGGAGTTAAACCCCAGGCTCTGAGTCTTCCTACAAGCAACACTTCGTTTCAGGTAAGGGCAGTTACTTTACAGCTTAAACGAACTACTTCGTTCATGAAGCTCACACGTTTCTCATCTTAAATGACAAGCATTGGATGCTGGACGACCTGTGCTTTGTATCAAATTCTGAGGCAGAGTTGGACTCGATATGGTCCGAATGTGTAAGAAACACCGTTCTTTTGTTCTCAGCACACTCACATTTGCTGCTGTATTAGAGAATCTATTAAGCAAGAGCGTGCTTTTTGCTCTATAGCAGAGTGTGGACCATGGAAGAGAACTCTGCTTTGTGATTCCCTTCAGAAATCGAGTTAAATCCCAGGCTCTGAGTCTACCTACAAGCAAGTCTTCGAATCAGGTAAGGGCGGTTACATTACAGCTCAAATGAACTACATCGTTCACGAAGCTAAAACGATTCTCATCTTAACTGACAAGCATTGGATGATAGAGGACCTGTGCTTTGTATCAATTTCAGAGGCAGAGTTCAACAAGACATGGTCCGTATGTGTAGGAAACACCGTTCTTTTGTTCTCAGCACACTCGTTTCCTGCTGTCTTAGGGACTCTAGAAAGCTAGAGCGTGCTTCTTGCTCTAAAGCAGAGTGTGATCAATGGATGAGAACTCTGCTCTGTGTTTCACTTCAGAAATGGAGTTAAATCCCAGGCTCTGAGTCTTCCTACAAACAAGACTTCGTTTCAGGTAAGGACAGTTTCTTTACAGCTCAAACGAACTACATCCTTCCAGAAGCTCACACGTTTCTCATCTTAAATGACAAGCATTGGATGCTGGAGGACCTGTGCTTTGTATCAATTTCAGAGGCAGAGTTGGACTCGATATGGTCCGAATGTGTAAGAAACACCGTTCTTTTGTTCTCAGCACACTCACATTTGCTGCTGTATTAGAGAATCTATTAAGCAAGAGCTTGCTTTTTGCTCTAAAGCAGAGTGTGATCCATGGAAGAGAACTCTGCTGTGTGTTTCCCTTCAGAAATGGAGTTAAATCCCAGGCTCTGAGTCTACCTACAGGCAAGACTTCGAATCAGGTAAGGGCAGTTACATTACAGCTCAAACGAACTACATCGTTCCCAAAGCTCACACGTTTCTCATCTTAAATGACAAGCATTGGATGCTGAAGGACCTGTGCTTTGTATAAATTTCAGAGGCAGAATTGGACTAGATATGATCCGTATGTGTAGGAAACTCCGTTCTTGAGTTCTCAGCACACTCATGTTTCCTGCTGTCTTAGAGACTCTAGAAAGCAAGAGCGTGCTTCTTGCTCTAAAGCAGAGTGTGATCTATATATGAGAACTCTGCTGTGTGTTTCTCTTCAGAAATCGAGTTAAACCCCAGGCTCTTAGTCTTCCTACAAGCAACACTTCATTTCAGGTAAGGGCAGTTACTTTACAGCTCAAAGGAACTACATCGTTCACGAAGCTCACACGTTTCTCATCTTAACTGACAAGCATCGGATGTTATAGGACCAGTGCTTTGTATCAGTTTCAGAAGCAAAGTTGGAATAGATATGGTCCGTTTTTGTAGGAAACACTGTTCTTTTGTTCTCAGCACACACACGTTTCCTGCTGTCTTAGAGACTCTAGAAAGCTAGAGCGTGCTTCGTGTTCTAAAGCAGAGTGTGATCAATTGATGAGAACTCTGCTGTGTGTTTCACTTCAGAAATGGAGTTAAATCCCAGGCTCTGAATCTTCCTACAAACAAGAATTCGTTTCAGGTAAGGGCAGTTACTTACAGCTCAAACGAACTACATTGTTCACGAAGCTAACACGTTTATCATCTTAACTGACAAGTATTTGATTTTAGAGGACCAGTGCTTTGTTTCAGTTTAACAAGCAGAGTTGGACTAGATATGGTCTGTATGTGTAGGAAACACAGTTCTTTTGTTCTGAGCACAACCACTTTTCCTGCTGTCTTAGAGACTCTAGAAAGCTAGAGCGTGCTGCTTGCTCTAAAGTCGAGTGTGATCAATGGATGAGAACTCTGCTGTGTGTTTCACTTCAGAAATGGAGTTAAATCCCAGGCTCTGAGTCTTCCTACAAACAAGACTTCGTGTCAGGTAAGGGCAGTTACTTAACAGCTCAAACGAACTACATCCTTCCAGAAGCTCACACGTTTCTCATCTTAAATGACAAGCATTGGATGTTGGAGGACCTGTGCTTTGTATCAATTTCAGAGGCAGAGTTGGACTCGATATGGTCCGAATGTGTAAGAAACACCGTTCTTTTGTTCTCAGCACACTCACATTTGCTGCTGTATTAGAGAATCTATTCAGCAAGAGCGTGCTTTTTGATCTAAAGCAGAGTGTGGTCCATGGAAGAGAACTCTGCTGTGTGTTTCCTTTCAGAATTCGAGTTAAATCCCAGGCTCTGAGTCTACCTACAAGCAAGACTTCGAATCATGTAAGGGCAGTTACATTACAGCTCAAACGAACTACATCGTTCAGGAAGCTAAAACGATTCTCATCTTAACTGACAAGCATCTGATGGTAGAGGACCTGTGCTTTGTATCAATTTCAGAGGCAGAGTTGGACTAGATATGGTCCGTATGTGTAGGAAACACCATTCTTGTGTTCTCAGCACACTCATGTTTCCTGCTGTCTTAGAGACTCTAGAAAGCAAGAGCGTGCTTCTTGCTCTAAAGCAGAGTGTGATCTATATATGAGAACTCTGCTGTGTTTTTCACTTCAGAAACGGAGTTAAACCCCAGGCCCTGAGTCTTCCTACAAGCAACACTTCGTTTCAGGTAAGGGCAGTTACTTTACAGCTCAAACGAACTACTTCGTTCATGAAGCTCACACGTTTCTCATCTTAAATGACAAGCATTGGATGCTGGAGGACCTGTGCTTTGTATCAATTTCAGAGGCAGAGTTGGACTCGATATGGTCCGAATGTGTAAGAAACACCGTTCTTTTGTTCTCAGCACACTCACATTTGCTGCTGTATTAGAGAATCTATTAAGCAAGAGCGTGCTTTTTGCTCTAAAGCAGAGTGTGGACCATGGAAGAGAACTCTGCTTTGTGATTCCCTTCAGAAATCAAGTTAAATCCCAGGCTCTGAGTCTACCTACAAGCAAGTCTTCGAATCAGGTAAGGGCAGTTACATTACAGCTCAAACGAACTACATCGTTCACGAAGCTAAAACGATTCTCATCTTAACTGACAAGCATTGGATGATAGAGGACCTGTGCTTTGTATCAATTTCAGAGGCAGAGTTCAACAAGACATGGTCCGTATGTGTAGGAAACACCGTTCTTTTGTTCTCAGCACACTCGTTTCCTGCTGTCTTAGGGACTCTAGAAAGCTAGAGCGTGCTTCTTGCTCTAAAGCAGAGTGTGATCAATGGATGAGAACTCTGCTGTGTGTTTCACTTCAGAAATGGAGTTAAATCCCAGGCTCTGAGTCTTCCTACAAACAAGACTTCGTTTCAGGTAAGGACAGTTTCTTTACAGGTCAAACGAACTACATCCTTCCAGAAGCTCACACGTTTCTCATCTTAAATGACAAGCATTGGATGCTGGAGGACCTGTGCTTTGTATCAATTTCAGAGGCAGAGTTGGACTCGATATGGTCCGAATGTGTAAGAAACACCGTTCTTTTGTTCTCAGCACACTCACATTTGCTGCTGTATTAGAGAATCTATTAAGCAAGAGCTTGCTTTTTGCTCTAAAGCAGAGAGTGATCAATGGATGAGAACTCTGCTGTGTGTTTCACTTCAGAAATGGAGTTTAATCCCAGTTCTGAGTCTTCCTACAAACAAGACTTCGTTTCAGGTAAGGGCAGTCACTTTTCAGCTAAAATGAACTACATCGTTCACAAAGCTAACACGTTTCTCATCTTAATTGACAAGCATTGGATGTTAGAGGACCAAGCTTTGTCTCAGTTTCAGAAGCAGAGATGGACTAGATATGGTCCGTAAGTGTAGGAAACACCGTTCTTTTGTTCTCAGCAAACTCACGTTTCCTGCTGTCTTAGAGACTCTAGAAAGCTAGAGCGTGCTTCTTGCTCTAAAGCAGAGTGTGATCAATGGATGAGAACTCTGCTGTGTGTTTCACTTCAGAAATGGAGTTAAATCCCAGGCTCTGGGTCTTCCTACAAACAAGACTTCGTTTCAGGTAAGGACAGTTACTTTACAGCTCAAACGAACTAAATCCTTCCAGAAGCTCACACGTTTCTCATCTTAAATGACAAGCATTGGATGCTGGAGGACCTGTGCTTTGTATCAATTTCAGAGGCAGAGGTGGACTCGATATGGTCCGAATGTGTAAGAAACACCGTTCTTTTGTTCTCAGCACACACACGTTTGCTGCTGTATTAGAGAATCTATTAAGCAAGAGCTTACTTTTTGCTCTAAAGCAGAGTGTGATCCATGGAAGAGAACTCTGCTGTGTGTTTCCCTTCAGAAATGGAGTTAAATCGCAGGCTCGGAGTCTACCTACAAGCAAGACTTCGAATCAGGTAAAGGCAGTTACATTACAGCTCAAACAAACTACATCGTTCCCGAAGCTCACACGTTTCTCATCTTAAAAGACAAGCATTGGATGATGGAGGACCTGTGCTTTGTATCAATTACAGAGGCAGAGTTGTACTAGATATGGTCAGTATGTGTAGGAAACACCATTCTTGTTTCTCAGCACACTCATGTTTCCTGCTGTCTTAGAGACTCTAGAAAGAGAGAGCGTGCTTCTTGCTCTAAAGCAGAGTGTGATCTATATATGAGAACTCTGCTGTGTGTTTCACCTCAGACATGGAGTTAAATTCCAGGCTCTGTGTCTTCCAACATTCAATACTTCATTTCAGGTAAGGGCACTCACTTTTCAGCTCAAACGAACTACATCATTCACGAACCTAAAACGTTTCTCATCTTAACTGACAAGCATTGGATGCTAGAGGACCAGTGCTTTGTCTCAGTTTCAGAAGCAGAGATGGACTAGATATGGTCCGTATGTGTAGGAAACACCGTTCTTTTGTTCTCAGCAAACTCACGTTTCCTGCTGTCTTAGAGACTTTAGAAAGCCAGAGCGTGCTTCTTGCTCTAAAGCAGAGTGTGATCAATGGATGAGAACTCTGCTGTGTGTTTCACGTCAGAAATGGAGTTAAATCCCAGGCTCCGAGTCTTCCTACAAACAAGACTTCGTTTCAGGTAAGGGCAGTTTCTTTACAGCTCAAACGAACTACATCCTTCGAGAAGCTCACACGTTTCTCATCTTAAATGACAAGCATTGGATGCTGGAGGACCTGTGCCTTGTATCAATTTCAGAGGCAGAGTTGGACTCGATATGGTCCGAATGTGTAAGAAACACCGTTCTTTTGTTCTCAGCACACTCACATTTGCTGCTGTATTAGAGAATCTATTAAGCAAGAGCTTGCTTTATGCTCTAAAGCAGAGTGTGATCCATGGAAGAGAACTCTGCTGTGTGTTTCCCTTCAGAAATCGAGTTAAATCCCAGGCTCTGAGTCTACCTACAAGCAAGACTTCGAATCAGGTAAGGGCAGTTACATTACAGCTCAAAGGAACTACATCGTCCACGAAGCTCACAAGATTCTCATCTTAACTGACAAGCATCGGATGTTATAGGACCAGTGCTTTGTATCAGTTTCAGAAGCAAAGTTGGTATAGATATGGTCCGTTTGTGTAGGAAACACTGTTCTTTTGTTCTCAGCACACACATGTTTCCTGCTGTCTTAGAGAATCTAGAAAGCTAGAGCGTGCTGCTTGCTCTAAAGCCGAGTGTGATCAATGGATGAGAACTCTGCTGTGTGTTTCAGTTCAGAAATGGAGTTAAATCCCAGGCTCTGCGTCTTCCTACAAACAAGACTTCGTTTCAGGTAAGGGCAGTTACTTTACAGCTCAAACGAACTACATCCTTCCAGAAGCTCACACTTTTCTCATCTTAAATGACAAGCATTGGATGCTGGAGGACCTGTGCTTTGTATCAATTTCAGAGGCAGAGTTGGACTAGATATGGTCCGTATGTGTAGGAAACACCATTCTTGTGTTCTCAGCACACTCATGTTTCCTGCTGTCTTAGAGACTCTAGAATGCTAGAGCGTGCTTCTTGTTCTATACCAGAGTGTGATCAATTGATGAGAACTCTGCTGTGTGTTTCACTTCAGAAATGGAGTTAAATCCCAGGCTCTGAGGCTTGCTACAAACAAGAATTCGTTTCAGGTAAGGGCATTTACTTTACACCTCAAACGAACTACATTGTTCACGAAGCTAATATGTTTATCATCTTAACTGACAAGCATTGGACGTTAGAGGACCAGTGCTTTGTTTCAGTTTCACAAGCAGAGTTGGACTAGATCTGGTCCGTATGTGTAGGAAACACAGTTCTTTTGTTCTGAGCACAACAACGTTTCCTGCTGTATTAGAGAATCTAGAAACAAGAGCGTGCTTCTTGCTCTGAAGCATAGTGTGATCCATGGATGAGAACTATGCTGTGTGTTTCCCTTCAGAAATGGAGTTAAATCCCAGGCTCTGTGTCTTCCAACATTCAAAACTTCGTTTCAGGTAAAGGCAGTCACTTTTCAGCTCAAACGAACTACATCGTTCACGAAGCTAAAACGTTTCTCATCTTTACTGACAAGCATTGGATGCTAGAGGACCAGTGCTTTGTCTCAGTTTCAGAAGCAGAGATGGACTAGATATGGTCCGTATGTGTAGGAAACACCGTTCTTTTGTTCTCAGCAAACTCACGTTTCCTGCTGTCTTAGAGACTTTAGAAAGCTAGAGCGTGCTTCTTGCTCTAAAGCAGAGTGTGATCAATGGATGAGAACTCTGCTGTGTGTTTCATGTCAGAAATGGAGTTAAATCCCAGGCTCCGAGTCTTCCTACAAACAAGACTTCGTTTCAGGTAAGGGCAGTTTCTTTACAGCTCAAATGAACTACATCCTTCGAGAAGCTCACACGTTTCTCATCTTAAATGACAAGCTATGGATGCTGGAGGACCTGTGCTTTGTATCAATTTCAGAGGCAGAGTTGGACTCGATATGGTCCGAATGTGTAAGACACAGCATTCCTTTGTTCTCAGCACACTCACATTTGCTGCTGTATTAGAGAATCTATTAAGCAAGAGCGTGCTTTTTGCTCTAAAGCAGAGTGTGGTCCATGGAAGAGAACTCTGCTGTGTGTTTCCCTTCAGAAATGGAGTTAAATCCCAGGCTCTGAGTCTACCTACAAGCAAGACTTCGAATCAGGTAAGGGCAGTTACATTACAGCTCAAACGAACTACATCGTTCACGAAGCTAAAACGATTCTCATCTTAACTGACAAGCATTGGATGATAGAGGACCTGTGCTTTGTATCTATTTCAGAGGCAGAGTTCAACAAGACATGGTCCGTATGTGTAGGAAACACTGTTCTTTTGTTCTCAGCACACTGGTTTCCTGCTGTCTTAGGGACTCTAGAAAGCTAGAGCGTGCTTCTCGCTCTAAAGCAGAGTGTGATCAATGGATGAGAACTCTGCTGTGTGTTTCACTTCAGAAATGGAGTTAAACCCCAGGCTCTGAGTCTTCCTACAAAAAAGACTTCGCATCAGGTAAGGGCAGTTACTTTACAGCTCAAACGAACTACATCGTTCCCGAAGCTCACACGTTTCTCATCTTAAATGACAAGCATTGGATGCTGGAGGACCTGTGCTTTGTATCAATTTCAGAGGCAGAATTGGACTAGATATGGTCCGTATGTGTAGGAAACACCGTTCTTGTGTTCTCAGCACACTCATGTTTCCTGCTGTCTTAGAGACTCTAGAAAGCAAGAGCGTGCTTCTTGCTCTATAGCAGAGTGTAATCTATATATGAGAACTCTGCTGTGTGTTTCTCTTCAGAAATGGAGTTAAATCCCAGGCTCTGTGTCTTCCAACATTCAAAACTTCGTTTCAGGTAAGGGCAGTTACTTTACAACTCAAAGGAACTACATCGTTCACGAAGCTAAAACGTTTCTCATCCTAACTGACAAGCATTGGATGTTAGAGGACCAGTGCTTTGTCTCAGTTTCAAAAGCAGAGATGGACTAGATATGGTCCGTATGTGTAGGAAACACCGTTCTTTTGTTCTCAGCAAACTCACGTTTCCTGCTGTCTTAGAGACTCTAGAAAGCTAGAGCGTGCTTCTTGCTCTAAAGCAGAGTGTGATCAATGGATGAGAACTCTGCTGTGTGTTTCACTTCAGAAATGGAGTTAAATCCCAGGCTCTGAGTCTTCCTACAAACAAGACTTCGTTTCAGGTAAGGGCAGTTTCTTTACAGCTCAAATGAACTACATCCTTCCAGAAGCTCACACGTTTCTCATCTTAAATGACAAGCATTGGATGCTGGAAGACCTGTGTTTTGTATCAATTTCAGAGGCAGAGTTGGACTCGATATGGTCCGAATGTGTAAGAAACACCGTTCTTTTGTTCTCAGCACACTCACATTTGCTGCTGTATTAGAGAATCTATTAAGCAAGAGCTTGCTTTTTGCTCTAAAGCAGAGTGTGATCCATGGAAGAGAACTCTGCTGTGTGTTTCCCTTCAGAAATCGAGTTAAATCCCAGGCTCTGAGTCTACCTACAAGCAAGACTTCGAATCAGGTAAGGGCAGTTACATTACAGCTCAAAGGAACTACATCGTCCACGAAGCTCACAAGATTCTCATCTTAACTGACAAGCATCGGATGTTATAGGACCAGTGCTTTGTATCAGTTTCAGAAGCAAAGTTGGAATAGATATGGTCCGTTTGTGTAGGAAACACTGTTCTTTTGTTCTCAGCATACACACGTTTCCTGCTGTCTTAGAGACTCTAGAAAGCTAGAGCGTGCTTCGTGTTCTAAAGCAGAGTGTGATCAATTGATGAGAACTCTGCTGTGTGTTTCACTTCAGAAATGGAGTTAAATCCCAGGCTCTGAGTCTTCCTACAAACAAGAATTCGTTTCAGGTAAGGGCAGTTACTTTACAGCTCAAACGAACTACATTGTTCACGAAGCTAACACGTTTATCATCTTAACTGACAAGCATTGGATGTTAGAGGACCAGTTCTTTGTTTCAGTTTCACAAGCAGAGTTGGACTAGATATGGTCTGTATGTTTAGGAAACACAGTTCTTTTATTCTGAGCACAACCACGTTTCCTGCTGTCTTAGAGAATCTAGATAGCTAGAGCGTGCTGCTTGCTCTATAGCCGAGTGTGATCAATGGATGAGAACTCTGCTGTGTGTTTCACTTCAGAAATGGAGTTAAATCCCAGGCTCTGAGTGTTCCTACAAACTAGACTTCACTTCAGGTAAGGGCAGTTACTTTAGTTCTCAACGAACTACATCCTTCCAGAAGCCCACACGTTTCTCATCTTAAATGACAAGCATTGGATGCTGGAGGACCTGTGCTTTGTATCAATTTCAGAGGCAGAGTTGGACTCGATATGGTCAGAATGTGTAAGAAACACCGTTCCTTTGTTCTCAGCACACTCACATTTGCTGCTGTATTAGAGAATCTATTAAGCAAGAGCGTGCTTTTTGCTCTAAAGCAGAGTGTGGTCCATGGAAGAGAACTCTGCTGTTGCTTTCCCTTCAGAAATGGAGTTAAATCCCAGGCTCTGAGTCTACCTATAAGCAAGATTTCGAATCAGGTAAGGGCAGTTACATTACAGCTCAAATGAACTTCATCGTTCCCGAAGCTCACACGTTTCTCATCTTAAATGACAAGCATTGGGTGCTGGAGGACCTGTGCTTTGTATCAATTTCAGAGGCAGAGTTGGACTAGATATGGTCCGTATGTGTAGGAAACACCATTCTTGTGTTCTCAGCACACTCATGTTTCCTGCTGTCTTAGAGACTCTAGAAAGCTAGAGCGTGCTTCTTGTTCTATACCAGAGTGTGATCAATTGATGAGAACTCTGCTGTGTGTTTCACTTCAGAAATGGAGTTAAATCCCAGGCTCTGAGGCTTGCTACAAACAAGAATTCGTTTCAGGTAAGGGCATTTACTTTACACCTCAAACGAACTACATTGTTCACGAAGCTAATATGTTTATCATCTTAACTGACAAGCATTGGACGTTAGAGGACCAGTGCTTTGTTTCAGTTTCACAAGCAGAGTTGGACTAGATCTGGTCCGTATGTGTAGGAAACACAGTTCTTTTGTTCTGAGCACAACAACGTTTCCTGCTGTATTAGAGAATCTAGAAACAAGAGCGTGCTTCTTGCTCTGAAGCATAGTGTGATCCATGGATGAGAACTATGCTGTGTGTTTCCCTTCAGAAATGGAGTTAAATCACAGGCTCTGTGTCTTCCAACATTCAAAACTTCGTTTCAGGTAAGGGCAGTTACTTTACAACTCAAAGGAACTACATCGTTCACGAAGCTAAAACGTTTCTCATCTTAACTTACAAGCATTGGATGTTAGAGGACCAGTGCTTTGTTTCAGTTTCACAAGCAGAGTTGGACTAGATATGGTCTGTATGTTTAGGAAACACAGTTCTTTTGTTCTGAGCACAACCACGTTTCCTGCTGTCTTAGAGACTCTAGAAAGCTAGAGCGTGCTGCTTGCTCTATAGCCGAGTGTGATCAATGGATGAGAACTCTGCTGTGTGTTTCACTTTAGAAATGGAGTTAAATCCCAGGCTCTGAGTCTTCCTACAAACTAGACTTCATTTCAGGTAAGGGCAGTTACTTTAGAGCTCAAACGAACTACATCCTTCCAGAAGCTCACACGTTTCTCATCTTAAATGACAAGCATTGGATGCTGGAGGACCTGTGCTTTGTATCAATTTCAGAGGCAGAGTTGGACTCGATATGTTCAGAATGTTTAAGAAACACCGTTCCTTTGTTCTCAGCACACTCACATTTGCTGCTGTATTAGAGAATCTATTAAGCAAGAGCGTGCTTTTTGCTCTAAAGCAGAGTGTGGTCCATGGAAGAGAACTCTGCTGTGTGTTTCCCTTCAGAAATGGAGTTAAATACCAGGCTCTGAGTCTACCTACAAGCAAGACTTCGAATCAGGTAAGGGCAGTTACATTACAGCTCAAACGAACTACATCGTTCACGAAGCTAAAACGATTCTCATCTTAACTGACAAGCATCGGATGATAGAGGACCTGTGCTTTGTATCAATTTCAGAGGCAGAATTCAACAGGACATGGTCCGTATGTGTAGGAAACACCGTTCTTTTGTTCTCAGCACACTCGTTTCCTGCAGTCTTAGGGACTCTAGAAAGCTAGAGCGTGCTTCTTGCTCTAAAGCAGAGTGTGATCAATGGATGAGAACTCTGCTGTGTGTTTCACTTCAGAAATGGAGTTAAATCCCAGGCTCTGAGTCTTCCTACAAACAAGACTTCTTTTCAGGTAAGGGCAGTTTCTTTACAGCTCAAACGAACTACATCCTTCCAGAAGCTCACAAGTTTCTCATCTTAAATGACAAGCATTGGATGCTGGAGGACCTGTGCTTTGTATCAATTTCAGAGGCAGAATTGGACTCGATATGGTCCGAATGTGTAAGAAACACCGTTCTTTTGTTCTCAGCACACTCACATTTGCTGCTGTATTACAGAATCTATTAAGCAAGAGCTTTCTTTTTGCTCTAAAGCAGAGTGTGATCCATGAAAGAGAACTCTGCTGTGTGTTTCCCTTCAGAAATGGAGTTAAATGACACGCTCTGAGTCTTCCTACAAACAAGAATTCGTTTCAGGTAAGGACAGTTACTTTACAGCTCAAACGAACTACATTGTTCACGAAGCTAACACGTTTATCATCTTAATTGACAAGCATTGGATGTTAGAGGACCAGTGCTTTGTTTCAGTTTCACAAGCAGAGTTGGACTAGATATGGTCCGTATGTGTAGGAAACACAGTTCTTTTGTTCTGAGCACAACCACGTTTCCTGCTGTCTTAGAGACTCTAGAAAGCTAGAGCGTGCTGCTTGCTCTATAGCCGAGTGTGATCAATGGATGAGAACTCTGCTGTGTGTTTCACTTTAGAAATGGAGTTAAATCCCAGGCTCTGAGTCTTCCTACAAACTAGACTTCATTTCAGGTAAGGGCAGTCACTTTTCAGCTCAAACGAACTACATCGTTCACGAAGCTAAAACGTTTCTCATCTTAACTGACAAGCATTGGATGCTAGAGGACCAGTGCTTTGTCTCACTTTCAGAAGCAGAGATGGACTAGATATGGTCCGTATGTGTAGGAAACACCGTTCTTTTGTTCTCAGCAAACTCACGTTTCCTGCTGTCTTAGAGACTTTAGAAAGCTAGAGCGTGCTTCTTGCTCTAAAGCAGAGTGTGATCAATGGATGAGAACTCTGCTGTGTGTTTCACGTCAGAAATGGAGTTAAATCCCAGGCTCCGAGTCTTCCTACAAACAAGACTTCGTTTCAGGTAAGGGCAGTTTCTTTACAGCTCAAATGAACTACATCCTTCGAGAAGCTCACACGTTTCTCATCTTAAAGGACAAGCTATGGATGCTGGAGGACCTGTGCTTTGTATCAATTTCAGAGGCAGAGTTGGACTCGATATGGTCCGAATGTGTAAGACACAGCATTCCTTTGTTCTCAGCACACTCACATTTGCTGCTGTATTAGAGAATCTATTAAGCAAGAGCGTGCTTTTTGCTCTAAAGCAGAGTGTGGTCCATGGAAGAGAACTCTGCTGTGTGTTTCCCTTCAGAAATGGAGTTAAATCCCAGGCTCTGAGTCTACCTACAAGCAAGACTTCGAATCAGGTAAGGGCAGTTACATTACAGCTCAAACGAACTACATCGTTCACGAAGCTAAAACGATTCTCATCTTAACTGACAAGCATTGGATGATAGAGGACCTGTGCTTTGTATCTATTTCAGAGGCAGAGTTCAACAAGACATGGTCCGTATGTGTAGGAAACACTGTTCTTTTGTTCTCAGCACACTGGTTTCCTGCTGTCTTAGGGACTCTAGAAAGCTAGAGCGTGCTTCTCGCTCTAAAGCAGAGTGTGATCAATGGATGAGAACTCTGCTGTGTGTTTCACTTCAGAAATGGAGTTAAACCCCAGGCTCTGAGTCTTCCTACAAAAAAGACTTCGCATCAGGTAAGGGCAGTTACTTTACAGCTCAAACGAACTACATCGTTCCCGAAGCTCACACGTTTCTCATCTTAAATGACAAGCATTGGATGCTGGAGGACCTGTGCTTTGTATCAATTTCAGAGGCAGAATTGGACTAGATATGGTCCGTATGTGTAGGAAACACCGTTCTTGTGTTCTCAGCACACTCATGTTTCCTGCTGTCTTAGAGACTCTAGAAAGCAAGAGCGTGCTTCTTGCTCTATAGCAGAGTGTAATCTATATATGAGAACTCTGCTGTGTGTTTCTCTTCAGAAATGGAGTTAAATCCCAGGCTCTGTGTCTTCCAACATTCAAAACTTCGTTTCAGGTAAGGGCAGTTACTTTACAACTCAAAGGAACTACATCGTTCACGAAGCTAAAACGTTTCTCATCCTAACTGACAAGCATTGGATGTTAGAGGACCAGTGCTTTGTCTCAGTTTCAAAAGCAGAGATGGACTAGATATGGTCCGTATGTGTAGGAAACACCGTTCTTTTGTTCTCAGCAAACTCACGTTTCCTGCTGTCTTAGAGACTCTAGAAAGCTAGAGCGTGCTTCTTGCTCTAAAGCAGAGTGTGATCAATGGATGAGAACTCTGCTGTGTGTTTCACTTCAGAAATGGAGTTAAATCCCAGGCTCTGAGTCTTCCTACAAACAAGACTTCGTTTCAGGTAAGGGCAGTTTCTTTACAGCTCAAATGAACTACATCCTTCCAGAAGCTCACACGTTTCTCATCTTAAATGACAAGCATTGGATGCTGGAAGACCTGTGTTTTGTATCAATTTCAGAGGCAGAGTTGGACTCGATATGGTCCGAATGTGTAAGAAACACCGTTCTTTTGTTCTCAGCACACTCACATTTGCTGCTGTATTAGAGAATCTATTAAGCAAGAGCTTGCTTTTTGCTCTAAAGCAGAGTGTGATCCATGGAAGAGAACTCTGCTGTGTGTTTCCCTTCAGAAATCGAGTTAAATCCCAGGCTCTGAGTCTACCTACAAGCAAGACTTCGAATCAGGTAAGGGCAGTTACATTACAGCTCAAAGGAACTACATCGTCCACGAAGCTCACAAGATTCTCATCTTAACTGACAAGCATCGGATGTTATAGGACCAGTGCTTTGTATCAGTTTCAGAAGCAAACTTGGAATAGATATGGTCCGTTTGTGTAGGAAACACTGTTCTTTTGTTCTCAGCATACACACGTTTCCTGCTGTCTTAGAGACTCTAGAAAGCTAGAGCGTGCTTCGTGTTCTAAAGCAGAGTGTGATCAATTGATGAGAACTCTGCTGTGTGTTTCACTTCAGAAATGGAGTTAAATCCCAGGCTCTGAGTCTTCCTACAAACAAGAATTCGTTTCAGGTAAGGGCAGTTACTTTACAGCTCAAACGAACTACATTGTTCACGAAGCTAACACGTTTATCATCTTAACTGACAAGCATTGGATGTTAGAGGACCAGTTCTTTGTTTCAGTTTCACAAGCAGAGTTGGACTAGATATGGTCTGTATGTTTAGGAAACACAGTTCTTTTATTCTGAGCACAACCACGTTTCCTGCTGTCTTAGAGAATCTAGATAGCTAGAGCGTGCTGCTTGCTCTATAGCCGAGTGTGATCAATGGATGAGAACTCTGCTGTGTGTTTCACTTCAGAAATGGAGTTAAATCCCAGGCTCTGAGTGTTCCTACAAACTAGACTTCACTTCAGGTAAGGGCAGTTACTTTAGTTCTCAACGAACTACATCCTTCCAGAAGCCCACACGTTTCTCATCTTAAATGACAAGCATTGGATGCTGGAGGACCTGTGCTTTGTATCAATTTCAGAGGCAGAGTTGGACTCGATATGGTCAGAATGTGTAAGAAACACCGTTCCTTTGTTCTCAGCACACTCACATTTGCTGCTGTATTAGAGAATCTATTAAGCAAGAGCGTGCTTTTTGCTCTAAAGCAGAGTGTGGTCCATGGAAGAGAACTCTGCTGTGTGTTTCCCTTCAGAAATGGAGTTAAATACCAGGCTCTGTGTCTACCTACAAGCAAGACTTCGAATCAGGTAAGGGCAGTTACATTACAGCTCAAACGAACTACATCGTTCACGAAGCTAAAACGATTCTCATCTTAACTGACAAGCATCGGATGATAGAGGACCTGTGCTTTGTATCAATTTCAGAGGCAGAATTCAACAGGACATGGTCCGTATGTGTAGGAAACACCGTTCTTTTGTTCTCAGCACACTCGTTTCCTGCAGTCTTAGGGACTCTAGAAAGCTAGAGCGTGCTTCTTGCTCTAAAGCAGAGTGTGATCAATGGATGAGAACTCTGCTGTGTGTTTCACTTCAGAAATGGAGTTAAATCCCAGGCTCTGAGTCTTCCTACAAACAAGACTTCTTTTCAGGTAAGGGCAGTTTCTTTACAGCTCAAACGAACTACATCCTTCCAGAAGCTCACAAGTTTCTCATCTTAAATGACAAGCATTGGATGCTGGAGGACCTGTGCTTTGTATCAATTTCAGAGGCAGAATTGGACTCGATATGGTCCGAATGTGTAAGAAACACCGTTCTTTTGTTCTCAGCACACTCACATTTGCTGCTGTATTACAGAATCTATTAAGCAAGAGCTTTCTTTTTGCTCTAAAGCAGAGTGTGATCCATGAAAGAGAACTCTGCTGTGTGTTTCCCTTCAGAAATGGAGTTAAATGACACGCTCTGAGTCTTCCTACAAACAAGAATTCGTTTCAGGTAAGGACAGTTACTTTACAGCTCAAACGAACTACATTGTTCACGAAGCTAACACGTTTATCATCTTAATTGACAAGCATTGGATGTTAGAGGACCAGTGCTTTGTTTCAGTTTCACAAGCAGAGTTGGACTAGATATGGTCCGTATGTGTAGGAAACACAGTTCTTTTGTTCTGAGCACAACCACGTTTCCTGCTGTCTTAGAGACTCTAGAAAGCTAGAGCGTGCTTCTTGCTCTAAAGCTGAGTGTGATCAATGGATGAGAACTCTGCTGTGTGTTTCACTTCAGAAATGAAGTTAAATCCCAGGCTCTGAGTCTTCCTACAAACAAGACTTCGTTTCAGGTAAGCGCAGTTACTTTACAGCTCAAACGAACTACATCCTTCCAGAAGCTCACACGTTTCTCATTTTAAATGACAAGCATTGGATGCTGGAGTACCTGTGCATTGTATCAATTTCAGAGGCAGAGTTGGACTCGATATGGTCCAAATGTGTAAGAAACACCGTTCTTTTGTTCTCAGCACACTCACATTTGCTGCTGTATTAGAGAATCTATTAAGCAAGAGCGTGCTTTTTGCTCTAAAGCAGAGTGTGGTCCATGGAAGAGAACTCTGCTGTGTGTTTCCCTTCAGAAATGGAGTTAAATCCCAGGCTCTGAGTCTACCTACAAGCAAGACTTCGAATCAGGTAAGGGCAGTTACATTACAGCTCAAACGAACTACATCGTTCACGAAGCTAAAACGATTCTCATCTTAACTGACAAGCATTGGATGATAGAGGACCTGTGCTTTGTATCAATTTCAGAGGCAGAGTTCAACAAGTCATGGTCCGTATGTGTAGGAAACACCGTTCTTTTGTTCTCAGCACACTCGTTTCCTGCTGTCTTAGGGACTCTAGAAAGCTAGAGCGTGCTTCTTGCTCTAAAGCAGAGTGTGATCAATGGATGAGAACTCTGCTCTGTGTTTCACTTCAGAAATGGAGTTAAATCCCAGGCTCTGAGTCTTCCTACAAACAAGACTTCGTTTCAGGTAAGGACAGTTTCTTTACAGCTCAAACGAACTACATCCTTCCAGAAGCTCACACGTTTCTCATCTTAAATGACAAGCATTGGATGCTGGACGACCTGTGCTTTGTATCAATTTCAGAGGCAGAGTTGGACTCGATATGGTCCGAATGTGTAAGAAACATCGTTCTTTTGTTCTCAGCACACTCACATTTGCTGCTGTATTAGAGAATCTATTAAGCAAGAGCTTGCTTTTTGCTCTAAAGCAGAGTGTGGTCCATGGAAGAGAACTCTGCTGTGTGTTTCCTTTCAGAATTCGAGTTAAATCCCAGGCTCTGAGTCTACCTACAAGCAAGACTTCGAATCATGTAAGGGCTGTTACATTACAGCTCAAAGGAACTACATCGTTCACGAAGCTAAAACGATTCTCATCTTAACTGACAAGCATCTGATGGTAGAGGACCTGTGCTTTGTATCAATTTCAGAGGCAGAGTTGGACTAGATATGGTCCGTATGTGTAGGAAACACCATTCATGTGTTCTCAGCACACTCATGTTTCCTGCTGTCTTAGAGACTCTAGAAAGCAAGAGCGTGCTTCTTGCTCTAAAGCAGAGTGTGATCTATATATGAGAACTCTGCTGTGTGTTTCACTTCAGAAACGGAGTTAAACCCCAGGCTCTGAGTCTTCCTACAAGCAACACTTCGTTTCAGGTAAGGGCAGTTACTTTACAGCTCAAAGGAACTACATCGTTCACGAAGCTCACACGTTTCTCATCTTAACTGACAAGCATCGGATGTTATAGGACCAGTGCTTTGTATCAGTTTCAGAAGCAAAGTTGGAATAGATATGGTCCGTTTGTGTAGGAAACACTGTTCTTTTGTTCTCAGCACACACACGTTTCCTGCTGTCTTAGAGACTCTAGAAAGCTAGAGCGTGCTTCGTGTTCTAAAGCAGAGTGTGATCAATAGATGAGAACTCTGCTGTGTGTTTCACTTCAGAAATGGAGGTAAATCCCAGGCTCTGAGTCTTCCTACAAACAAGAATTCGTTTCAGATAAGGGCAGTTACTTACAGCTCAAACGAACTACATTGTTCACGAAGTTAACACGTTTATCATCTTAACTGACAAGCATTTGATTTTAGAGGACCAGTGCTTTGTTTCAGTTTCACAAGCAGAGTTGGACTAGATATGGTCCGTATGTGTCGGAACCCCAGTTCTTTTGTTCTGAGCACAACCACGTTTCCTGCTGTCTTAGAGACTCTAGAAAGCTAGAGCGTGCTGCTTGCTCTAAAGCCGAGTGTGATCAATGGATGAGAACTCTGCTGTGTGTTTCACTTCAGAAATGGAGTTAAATCCCAGGCTCTGAGTCTTCCTACAAGCAACACTTCGTTTCAGGTAAGGGCAGTTACTTTACAGCTCAAACGAACTACTTCGTTCATGAAGCTCACACGTTTCTCATCTTAAATGACAAGCATTGGATGCTGGAGGACCTGTGCTTTGTATCAATTTCAGAGGCAGAGTTGGACTCGATATGGTCCGAATGTGTAAGAAACACCGTTCTTTTGTTCTCAGCACACTCACATTTGCTGCTGTATTAGAGAATCTATTAAGCAAGAGCGTGCTTTTTGCTCTAAAGCAGAGTGTGGACCATGGAAGAGAACTCTGCTTTGTGATTCCCTTCAGAAATCGAGTTAAATGCCAGGCTCTGAGTCTACCTACAAGCAAGTCTTCGAATCAGGTAAGGGCGGTTACATTACAGCTCAAACGAACTACATCGTTCACGAAGCTAAAACGATTCTCATCTTAACTGACAAGCATTGGATGATAGAGGACCTGTGCTTTGTATCAATTTCAGAGGCAGAGTTCAACAAGACATGGTCCGTATGTGTAGGAAACACTGTTCTTTTGTTCTCAGCACACTCGTTTCCTGCTGTCTTAGGGACTCTAGAAAGCTAGAGCGTGCTTCTTGCTCTAAAGCAGAGTGTGATCAATGGATGAGAACTCTGCTGTGTGTTTCACTTAGAAATGGAGTTAAACCCCAGGCTCTGAGTCTTCCTACAAACAAGACTTCGTTTCAGGTAAGGACAGTTTCTTTACAGCTCAAACGAACTACATCCTTCCAGAAGCTCACACGTTTCTCATCTTAAATGACAAGCATTGGATGCTGGAGGACCTGTGCTTTGTATCAATTTCAGAGGCAGAGTTGGACTCGATATGGTCCGAATGTGTAAGAAACACCGTTCTTTTGTTCTCAGCACACTCACATTTGCTGCTGTATTAGAGAATCTATTCAGCAAGAGCGTGCTTTTTGCTCTAAAGCAGAGTGTGGTGCATGGAAGAGAACTCTGCTGTGTGTTTCCTTTCAGAATTCGAGTTAAATCCCAGGCTCTGAGTCTACCTACAAGCAAGACTTCGAATCATGTAAGGGCAGTTACATTACAGCTCAAACGAACTACATCGTTCAGGAAGCTAAAACGATTCTCATCTTAACTGACAAGCATCGGATGGTAGAAGACCTGTGCTTTGTATCAATTTCAGAGGCAGAGTTGGACTAGATATGGTCCGTATGTGTAGGAAACACCATTCTTGTGTTCTCAGCACACTCATGTTTCCTGCTGTCTTAGAGACTCTAGAAAGCAAGAGCGTGCTTCTTGCTCTAAAGCAGAGTCTGATCTATATATGAGAACTCTGCTGTGTGTTTCACTTCAGAAACGGAGTTAAACCCCAGGCTCTGAGTCTTCCTACAAGCAACACTTCGTTTCAGGTAAGGGCAGTTACTTTACAGCTCAAACGAACTACTTCGTTCATGAAGCTCACACGTTTCTCATCTTAAATGACAAGCATTGGATGCTGGAGGACCTGTGCTTTGTATCAATTTCAGAGGCAGAGTTGGACTCGATATGGTCCGAATGTGTAAGAAACACCGTTCTTTTGTTCTCAGCACACTCACATTTGCTGCTGTATTAGAGAATCTATTAAGCAAGAGCGTGCTTTTTGCTCTAAAGCAGAGTGTGGACCATGGAAGAGAACTCTGCTTTGTGATTCCCTTCAGAAATCGAGTTAAATCCCAGGCTCTGAGTCTACCTACAAGCAAGTCTTCGAATCAGGTAAGGGCGGTTACATTACAGCTCAAATGAACTACATCGTTCACGAAGCTAAAACGATTCTCATCTTAACTGACAAGCATTGGATGATAGAGGACCTGTGCTTTGTATCAATTTCAGAGGCAGAGTTCAACAAGACATGGTCCGTATGTGTAGGAAACACCGTTCTTTTGTTCTCAGCACACTCGTTTCCTGCTGTCTTAGGGACTCTAGAAAGCTAGAGCGTGCTTCTTGCTCTAAAGCAGAGTGTGATCAATGGATGAGAACTCTGCTGTGTGTTTCACTTCAGAAATGGAGTTAAATCCCAGGCTCTGAGTCTTCCTACAAACAAGACTTCGTTTCAGGTAAGGACAGTTTCTTTACAGAGCAAACGAACTACATCCTTCCAGAAGCTCACACGTTTCTCATCTTAAATGACAAGCATTGGATGCTGGAGGACCTGTGCTTTGTATCAATTTCAGAGGCAGAGTTGGACTCGATATGGTCCGAATGTGTAAGAAACACCGTTCTTTTGTTCTCCGCACACTCACATTTGCTGCTGTATTAGAGAATCTATTAAGCAAGAGCTTGCTTTTTGCTCTAAAGCAGAGTGTGATCCATGTAAGAGAACTCTGCTGTGTGTTTCCCTTCAGAAATGGAGTTAAATCCCAGGCTCTGAGTCTACCTACAGGCAAGACTTCGAATCAGGTAAGGGCAGTTACATTACAGCTCAAACGAACTACATCGTTCCCAAAGCTCACACGTTTCTCATCTTAAATGACAAGCATTGGATGCTGAAGGACCTGTGCTTTGTATCAATTTCAGAGGCAGAATTGGACTAGATATGATCCGTATGTGTAGGAAACACCGTTCTTGTGTTCTCAGCACACTCATGTTTCCTGCTGTCTTAGAGACTCTAGAAAGCAAGAGCGTGCTTCTTGCTCTAAAGCAGAGTGTGATCTATATATGAGAACTCTGCTGTGTGTTTCTCTTCAGAAATAGAGTTAAACCCCAGGCTCTTAGTCTTCCTACAAGCAACACTTCATTTCAGGTAAGGGCAGTTACTTTACAGCTCAAAGGAACTACATCGTTCACGAAGCTCACACGTTTCTCATCTTAACTGACAAGCATCGGATGTTATAGGACCAGTGCCTTGTATCAGTTTCAGAAGCAAAGTTGGAATAGATATGGTCCGTTTGTGTAGGAAACACTGTTCTTTTGTTCTCAGCACACACACGTTTCCTGCTGTCTTAGAGACTCTAGAAAGCTAGAGCGTGCTTCGTGTTCAAAAGCAGAGTGTGATCAATTGATGAGAACTCTGCTGTGTGTTTCACTTCAGAAATGGAGTTAAATCCCAGGCTCTGAGTCTTCCTACAAACAAGAATTCGTTTCAGGTAAGGGCAGTTACTTACAGCTCAAACGAACTACATTGTTCACGAAGCTAACACGTTTATCATCTTAACTGACAAGTATTTGATTTTAGAGGACCAGTGCTTTGTTTCAGTTTCACAAGCAGAGTTGGACTAGATATGGTCTGTATGTGTAGGAAACACAGTTCTTTTGTTCTGAGCACAACCACTTTTCCTGCTGTCTTAGAGACTCTAGAAAGCTAGAGCGTGCTGCTTGCTCTAAAGCCGAGTGTGATCAATGGATGAGAACTCTGCTGTGTGTTTCACTTCAGAAATGGAGTTAAATCCCAGGCTCTGAGTCTTCCTACAAACAAGACTTCGTTTCAGGTAAGGGCAGTTTCTTTACAGCTCAAACGAACTACATCCTTCCAGAAGCTCACACGTTTCTCATCTTAAATGACAGGCATTGGATGTTGGAGGACCTGTGCTTTGTATCAATTTCAGAGGCAGAGTTGGACTCGATATGGTCCGAATGTGTAAGAAACACCGTTCTTTTGTTCTCCGCACACTCACATTTGCTGCTGTATTAGAGAATCTATTCAGCAAGAGCGTGCTTTTTGCTCTAAAGCAGAGTGTGGTCCATGGAAGAGAACTCTGCTGTGTGTTTCCTTTCAGAATTCGAGTTAAATCCCAGGCTCTGAGTCTACCTACAAGCAAGACTTCGAATCATGTAAGGGCTGTTACATTACAGCTCAAAGGAACTACATCGTTCACGAAGCTAAAACGATTCTCATCTTAACTGACAAGCATCTGATGGTAGAGGACCTGTGCTTTGTATCAATTTCAGAGGCAGAGTTGGACTAGATATGGTCCGTATGTGTAGGAAACACCATTCTTGTGTTCTCAGCACACTCATGTTTCCTGCTGTCTTAGAGACTCTAGAAAGCAAGAGCGTGCTTCTTGCTCTAAAGCAGAGTGTGATCTATATATGAGAACTCTGCTGTGTGTTTCACTTCAGAAACGGAGTTAAACCCCAGGCTCTGAGTCTTCCTACAAGCAACACTTCGTTTCAGGTAAGGGCAGTTACTTTACAGCTCAAAGGAACTACATCGTTCACGAAGCTCACACGTTTCTCATCTTAACTGACAAGCATCGGATGTTATAGGACCAGTGCTTTGTATCAGTTTCAGAAGCAAAGTTGGAATAGATATGGTCCGTTTGTGTAGGAAACACTGTTCTTTTGTTCTCAGCACACACACGTTTCCTGCTGTCTTAGAGACTCTAGAAAGCTAGAGCGTGCTTCGTGTTCTAAAGCAGAGTGTGATCAATAGATGAGAACTCTGCTGTGTGTTTCACTTCAGAAATGGAGGTAAATCCCAGGCTCTGAGTCTTCCTACAAACAAGAATTCGTTTCAGATAAGGGCAGTTACTTACAGCTCAAACGAACTACATTGTTCACGAAGTTAACACGTTTATCATCTTAACTGACAAGCATTTGATTTTAGAGGACCAGTGCTTTGTTTCAGTTTCACAAGCAGAGTTGGACTAGATATGGTCCGTATGTGTCGGAACCCCAGTTCTTTTGTTCTGAGCACAACCACGTTTCCTGCTGTCTTAGAGACTCTAGAAAGCTAGAGCGTGCTGCTTGCTCTAAAGCTGAGTGTGATCAATGGATGAGAACTCTGCTGTGTGTTTCACTTCAGAAATGGAGTTAAATCCCAGGCTCTGAGTCTTCCTACAAGCAACACTTCGTTTCAGGTAAGGGCAGTTACTTTACAGCTCAAACGAACTACTTCGTTCGTGAAGCTCAAACGTTTCTCATCTTAAATGACAAGCATTGGATGCTGGAGGACCTGTGCTTTGTATCAATTTCAGAGGCAGAGTTGGACTCGATATGGTCCGAATGTGTAAGAAACACTGTTCTTTTGTTCTCAGCACACTCACATTTGCTGCTGTATTAGAGAATCTATTAAGCAAGAGCGTGCTTTTTGCTCTAAAGCAGAGTGTGGACCATGGAAGAGAACTCTGCTTTGTGATTCCCTTCAGAAATCGAGTTAAATCCCAGGCTCTGAGTCTACCTACAAGCAAGTCTTCGAATCAGGTAAGGGCGGTTACATTACAGCTCAAACGAACTACATCGTTCACGAAGCTAAAACGATTCTCATCTTAACTGACAAGCATTGGATGATAGAGGACCTGTGCTTTGTATCAATTTCAGAGGCAGAGTTCAACAAGACATGGTCCGTATGTGTAGGAAACACTGTTCTTTTGTTCTCAGCACACTCGTTTCCTGCTGTCTTAGGGACTCTAGAAAGCTAGAGCGTGCTTCTTGCTCTAAAGCAGAGTGTGATCAATGGATGAGAACTCTGCTGTGTGTTTCACTTAGAAATGGAGTTAAACCCCAGGCTCTGAGTCTTCCTACAAACAAGACTTCGTTTCAGGTAAGGACAGTTTCTTTACAGCTCAAACGAACTACATCCTTCCAGAAGCTCACACATTTCTCATCTTAAATGACAAGCATTGGATGCTGGAGGACCTGTGCTTTGTATCAATTTCAGAGGCAGAGTTGGACTCGATATGGTCCAAATGTGTAAGAAACACCGTTCTTTTGTTCTCAGCACACTCACATTTGCTGCTGTATTAGAGAATCTATTAAGCAAGAGCTTGCTTTTTGCTCTAAAGCAGAGAGTGATCAATGGATGAGAACTCTGCTGTGTGTTTCACTTCAGAAATGGAGTTTAATCCCAGTTCTGAGTCTTCCTACAAACAAGACTTCGTTTCAGGTAAGTGCAGTCACTTTTCAGCTAAAACGAACTACATCGTTCACAAAGCTAACACGTTTCTCATCTTAATTGACAAGCATTGGATGTTAGAGGACCAGGGCTTTGTCTCAGTTTCAGAAGCAGAGATGGACTAGATATGGTCTGTAAGTGTAGGAAACACCGTTCTTTTGTTCTCAGCAAACTCACGTTTCCTGCTGTCTTAGAGACTCTAGAAAGCTAGAGCGTGCTTCTTGCTCTAAAGCAGAGTGTGATCAATGGATGAGAACTCTGCTGTGTGTTTCACTTCAGAAATGGAGTTAAATCCCAGGCTCTGGGTCTTCCTACAAACAAGACTTCGTTTCAGGTAAGGACAGTTACTTTACAGCTCAAACGAACTAAATCCTTCCAGAAGCTCACACGTTTCTCATCTTAAATGACAAGCATTGGATGCTGGAGGACCTGTGCTTTGTATCAATTTCAGAGGCAGAGGTGGACTCGATATGGTCCGAATGTGTAAGAAACACCGTTCTTTTTTTCTCAGCACACACACGTTTGCTGCTGTATTAGAGAATCTATTAAGCAAGAGCTTACTTTTTGCTCTAAAGCAGAGTGTGATCCATGGAAGAGAACTCTGCTGTGTGTTTCACCTCAGACATGGAGTTAAATTCCAGGCTCTGTGTCTTCCAACATTCAATACTTCATTTCAGGTAAGGGCACTCACTTTTCAGGTCAAACGAACTACATCGTTCACGAAGCTCACACGATTCTCATCTTAAATGACAAGCATTGGATGTTAGAGGACCAGGGCTTTTTCTCAGTTTCAGAAGCAGAGATGGACTAGATATGGTCCGTAAGTGTAGGAAACACCGTTCTTTTGTTCTCAGCAAACTCATGTTTCCTGCTGTCTTAGAGAATCTAGAAAGCAAGAGCGTGCTTCTTGCTCTAAAGCAGAGTGTGATCAATGGATGAGAACTCTGCTGTGTGTTTCACCTCAGAAATGGAGTTAAACCCCAGGCTCTGAGTCTTCCTACAAGCAACACTTCTTTTCAGGTAAGGGCAGTTACTTTACACCTCAAAGGAACTACATCGTTCCCGAAGCTCACACGTTTCTCATCTGATCTGACAAGCATCGGATGTTATAGGACCAGTGCTTTGTATCAGTTTCAGAAGCAGAGTTGGAATAGATATGGTCCATATGTGTAGGAAACACCATTCTTTTGTTCTCAGCACACTCACATTTCCTTCTGTTTTAGAGACTCTAGAAAGCAAGAGCGTACTACTTGCTCTAAAGCAGAGTGTAACCAATGGATGAGAACTCTGCTGTGTGTTTCACCTCAGAAATGGAGTTAAATCCCAGGCTCTGAGTCTACCTACAAGCAAGACTTCGACTCAGGTAAAGGCAGTTACATTACAGCTCAAACAAACTACATCTTTCCCGAAGCTCACACGATTCTCATCTTAAATGACAAGCATTGGATGTTAGAGAACCAGGGCTTTTTCTCAGTTTCAGAAGCAGAGATGGACTAGATATGGTCCGTAAGTGTAGGAAACACCGTTCTTTTGTTCTCAGCAAACTCATGTTTCCTGCTGTCTTAGAGAATCTAGAAAGCAAGAGCGTGCTTCTTGCTCTAAAGCAGAGTGTGATCAATGGATGAGAACTCTGCTGTGTGTTTCACCTCAGAAATGGAGTTAAACCCCAGGCTCTGAGTCTTCCTACAAGCAACACTTCTTTTCAGGTAAGGGTAGTTACTTTACACCTCAAAGGAACTACATCGTTCCCGAAGCTCACACGTTTCTCCTCTTAAATGACAAGCATTGGATGCTGGATGACCTGTGCTTTGTATCAATTTCAGAGGCAGAGTTGGACTCGATATGGTCCGATTGTGTAAGATACAACGTTCTTGTGTTCTCAGCACATTCATGTTTCCTGCTGTCTTAGAGACTCTAGAAAGAGAGAGCGTGCTTCTTGCTCTAAAGCAGAGTGTGATCTATATATTAGAACTCTGCTGTGTGTTTCACTTCAGAAATGGAGTTAAACCCCAGGCTCTGAGTCTCATTACAGGCAACACTTCGTTTCAGGTAAGGGCAGTTACTTTACAGCTCAAAGGAACTACATCGTTCACGAAGCTCACACGATTCTCACCTTAACTGACAAGCATCGGGTGTTATAGGACCAGTGCTTTGTATCAGTTTCAGAAACAAAGTTGGAATAGATATGGTCCATATGTGTAGGAAACACAGTTCTTTTGTTCTGAGCACAACCACGTTTCCTGCTGTCTTAGAGACTCTAGAAAGCTAGAGCGTGCTTCTTGCTCTAAAGCCGAGTGTGATCAATGGATGAGAACTCTGCTGTGTGTTTCACTTCAGAAATGGAGTTAAATCCCAGGCTCTGAGTCTTCCTACAAACAAGACTTCGTTTGAGGTAAGGGCAGTTACTTTACAGCTCAAATGAACTACATCCTTCCAGAAGCTCACACGTTTCTCATCTTAAATGACAAGCATTGGATGCTGGAGGACCTGTGCTTTGTATCAATTTCAGAGGCAGAGTTGGACTCGATATGGTCCGAATGTGTAAGAAACACCGTTCTTTTGTTCTCAGCACACTCATATTTGCTGCTGTATTAGAGAATCTATTAAGCAAGTGCGTGCTTTTTGCTCTAAAGCAGAGTGTGGACCATGGAAGAGAACACTGCTGTGTGTTTCCCTTCAGAAATCGAGTTAAATCCCAGGCTCTACGTCTACCTACAAGCAAGACATCAAATCAGGTAAGGGCAGTTACATTACAGCTCAAACGAACTACATCGTTCCCGAAGCTCACACGTTTCTCATCTTAAATGACAAGCATTGGATGCTGGAGGACCTGTGCTTTGTATCAGTTTCAGAGGCAGAATTGGACTAGATATGGTCCGTATGTGTAGGAAACACCATTCTTGTGTTCTCAGCACACTCATGTTTCCTGCTGTCTTAGAGACTCTAGAAAGCAAGAGCGTGCTTCTTGCTCTAAAGCAGAGTGTGATGTATATAGGAGAACTCTGCTGTGTGTTTCACTTCAGAAATGGAGTTAAACCCCAGGCTCTGAGTCTTCCTACAAGCAACACTTCGTTTCAGGTAAGGGCAGTTACTTTACAGCTCAAAGGAACTACATCGTTCACGAAGCTCACACGTTTCTCATCTTAAATGACAAGCATTGGATGTTGGAGGACCTGTGCTTTGTATCAATTTCAGAGGCAGAGTTGGACTTGATATGGTCCGAATGTGTAAGAAACACCGTTCTTTTGTTCTCAGCACACTCACATTTGCTGCTGTATTAGAGAATCTATTAAGCAAGAGCGTGCTTTTTGCTCTAAAGCAGAGTGTGGTCCATGGAAGAGAACTCTGCTGTGTGTTT
Source organism: Onychomys leucogaster (assembly GCA_949786385.1). Classification (NCBI taxonomy): domain Eukaryota; kingdom Metazoa; phylum Chordata; class Mammalia; order Rodentia; family Cricetidae; genus Onychomys; species Onychomys leucogaster. Next base: position 81,654 of record CATKUP010000132.1, on the reverse strand, counting down.
CCTTTCAGAATTCGAGTTAAATCCCAGGCTCTGAGTCTACCTTCAAGCAAGACTTCGAATCATGTAAGGGCAGTTACATTACAGCTCAAACGAACTACATCGTTCACGAAGCTAAAACGATTCTCATCTTAAGTGACAAGCATCGGATGGTAGAGGACCTGTGCTTTGTATCAATTTCAGAGGCAGAGTTCAACAAGATATGGTCCGTATGTGTAGGAAACACCGTTCTTTTGTTCTCAGCACACTCACGTTTCCTGCTATCTTAGGGACTCTAGAAAGCAAGAGCGTGCTTCTTGCTCTAAAGCAGAGTGTGATCAATGGATGAGAACTCTGCTGTGTGTTTCACTTCAGAAATGGAGTTAAATTCCAGGCTCTGTGTCTTCCAACATTCAATACTTCGTTTCAGGTAAGGGCAGTCACTTTTCAGCTCAAACGAACTACATCGTTCACGAAGGTCACACGTTTCTCATCTTAAATGACAAGCATTGTATGTTAGAGGACCAGGGCTTTGTCTCAGTTTCAGAAGCAGAGATGGACTAGATATGGTCCGTAAGTGTAGGAAACACCGTTCTTTTGTTCTCCGCAAACTCACGTTTCCTGCTTTCTTAGAGACTCTAGAAAGCTAGAGCGTGCTTCTTGCTCTAAAGCAGAGTGTGATCAATGGATGAGAACTCTGCTGTGTGTTTCACTTCAGAAATGGAGTTAAATCCCAGGCTCTGGGTCTTCCTACAAACAAGACTTCGTTTCAGGTAAGGACAGTTACTTTACAGCTCAAACGAACTAAATCCTTCCAGAAGCTCACACGTTTCTCATCTTAAATGACAAGCATTGGATGCTGGAGGACCTGTGCTTTGTATCAATTTCAGAGGCAGAGTTGTACTAGATATGGTCAGTATGTGTAGGAAACACCATTCTTGTGTTCTCAGCACACTCATGTTTCCTGCTGTCTTAGAGACTCTAGAAAGCAAGAGCGTGCTTCTTGCTCTAAAGCAGAGTGTGATCTATATATGAGAACTCTGCTGTGTGTTTCACCTCAGAAATGGAGTTAAATTCCAGGCTCTGTGTCTTCCAACATTCAAGACATCGTTTCAGGTAAGGACAGTCACTTTTCAGCTCAAACGAACTACATCGTTCACAAAGCTAAAACGTTTCTCATGTTAACTGACAAGCATTGGATGTTAGAGGACCAGTGCTTTGTCTCAGTTTCCGAAGCAGAGATTGACTAGATATGTTCTGTATGTGTAGGAAACACCATTCTTTTGTTCTCAGCACACTCACGTTTCCTGCTGTCTTAGGGACTGTAGAAAGCTAGAGCGTGCTTCTTGCTCTAAAGCAGAGTGTGATCCATGGAAGAGAGCTCTGCTGTGTGTTTCCCTTCAGAAATGGAGTTAAATCCCAGGCTCTGAGTCTTCCTACAAACAAGACTTCGTTTCAGGTAAGGGCAGTTACTTTACAGCTCAAACGAACTACATCGTTCCCGAAGCTCACAAGTTTCTCATCTTAAATGTCAAGCATTCGAAGCTGGAGGACCGGTGCATTGTATCAATTTCAGAGGCAGAGTTGGACTCGATATGGTCCGAATGTGAAAGAAACACCGTTCTTTTGTTCTCAGCACACTCACATTTGCTGCTGTATTAGAGAATCTATTAAGCAAGAGCTTGCTTTTTGCTCTAAAGCAGAGTGTGATCCATGGAAGAGAACTCTGCTGTGTGTTTCCCTTCAGAAATGGAGTTAAATCCCAGGCTCTGAGTCTTCCAACATGCAAGACTTCGTTTCAGGGAAGGGCAGTCACTTTTCAGCTCAAACGAACCACATCGTTTACGAAGCTAACATGTTTCTCATCTTAAATGACAAGCATTGGATGTTAGAGGACCAGTGCTTTGTCTCAGTCTCAGAAGCAGAGATGGACTAGATATGGTTCGTATGTGTAGGAACACCGTTCTTTTGTTCTCAGCACACTCACGTTTCCTGCTGCCTTAGAGACTCTAGAAAACTAGGGCATGCTTCTTGCTCTAAAGCAGAGTGTGATCAATGGATGAGAACTCTGCTGTGTGTTTCACTTCAGAAATGGAGTTAAATCCCAGGCTCTGGGTCTTCCTACAAACAAGACTTCGTTTCAGGTAAGGACAGTTACTTTACAGCTCAAACGAACTAAATCCTTCCAGAAGCTCACACGTTTCTCATCTTAAATGACAAGCATTGGATGCTGGAGGACCTGTGCTTTGTATCAATTTCAGAGGCAGAGGTGGACTCGATATGGTCCGAATGTGTAAGAAACACCGTTCTTTTGTTCTCAGCACACACACGTTTGCTGCTGTATTAGAGAATCTATTAAGCAAGAGCTTACTTTTTGCTCTAAAGCAGAGTGTGATCCATGGAAGAGAACTCTGCTGTGTGTTTCACCTCAGACATGGAGTTAAATTCCAGGCTCTGTGTCTTCCAACATTCAATACTACATTTCAGGTAAGGGCACTCACTTTTCAGGTCAAACGAACTACATCGTTCACGAAGCTCACACGATTCTCATCTTAAATGACAAGCATTGGATGTTAGAGGACCAGGGCTTTTTCTCAGTTTCAGAAGCAGAGATGGACTAGATATGGTCCGTAAGTGTAGGAAACACCGTTCTTTTGTTCTCAGCAAACTCATGTTTCCTGCTGTCTTAGAGAATCTAGAAAGCAAGAGCGTGCTTCTTGCTCTAAAGCAGAGTGTGATCAATGGATGAGAACTCTGCTGTGTGTTTCACCTCAGAAATGGAGTTAAACCCCAGGCTCTGAGTCTTCCTACAAGCAACACTTCTTTTCAGGTAAGGGCAGTTACTTTACACCTCAAAGGAACTACATCGTTCCCGAAGCTCACACGTTTCTCATCTGATCTGACAAGCATCGGATGTTATAGGACCAGTGCTTTGTATCAGTTTCAGAAGCAGAGTTGGAATAGATATGGTCCATATGTGTAGGAAACACCATTCTTTTGTTCTCAGCACACTCACATTTCCTTCTGTTTTAGAGACTCTAGAAAGCAAGAGCGTACTACTTGCTCTAAAGCAGAGTGTAACCAATGGATGAGAACTCTGCTGTGTGTTTCCCGTCAGAAATGGAGTTAAATCCCAGGCTCTGAGTCTACCTACAAGCAAGACTTCGAATCAGGTAAAGGCAGTTACATTACAGCTCAAACAAACGACATCGTTCCCGAAGCTCACACGATTCTCATCTTAAATGACAAGCATTGGATGTTAGAGAACCAGGGCTTTTTCTCAGTTTCAGAAGCAGAGATGGACTAGATATGGTCCGTAAGTGTAGGAAACACCGTTCTTTTGTTCTCAGCAAACTCATGTTTCCTGCTGTCTTAGAGAATCTAGAAAGCAAGAGCGTGCTTCTTGCTCTAAAGCAGAGTGTGATCAATGGATGAGAACTCTGCTGTGTGTTTCACCTCAGAAATGGAGTTAAACCCCAGGCTCTGAGTCTTCCTACAAGCAACACTTCTTTTCAGGTAAGGGCAGTTACTTTACACCTCAAAGGAACTACATCGTTCCCGAAGCTCACACGTTTCTCCTCTTAAATGACAAGCATTGGATGCTGGATGACCTGTGCTTTGTATCAATTTCAGAGGCAGAGTTGGACTCGATATGGTCCGATTGTGTAAGATACAACGTTCTTGTGTTCTCAGCACATTCATGTTTCCTGCTGTCTTAGAGACTCTAGAAAGAGAGAGCGTGCTTCTTGCTCTAAAGCAGAGTGTGATCTATATATGAGAACTCTGCTGTGTGTTTCACTTCAGAAATGGAGTTAAACCCCAGGCTCTGAGTCTCATTACAGGCAACACTTCGTTTCAGGTAAGGGCAGTTACTTTACAGCTCAAAGGAACTACATCGTTCACGAAGCTCACACGATTCTCACCTTAACTGACAAGCATCGGATGTTATAGGACCAGTGCTTTGTATCAGTTTCAGAAACAAAGTTGGAATAGATATGGTCCATATGTGTAGGAAACACAGTTCTTTTGTTCTGAGCACAACCACGTTTCCTGCTGTCTTAGAGACTCTAGAAAGCTAGAGCGTGCTTCTTGCTCTAAAGCCGAGTGTGATCAATGGATGAGAACTCTGCTGTGTGTTTCACTTCAGAAATGGAGTTAAATCCCAGGCTCTGAGTCTTCCTACAAACAAGACTTCGTTTGAGGTAAGGCCAGTTACTTTACAGCTCAAACGAACTACATCGTTCACGAAGCTAAAACGATTCTCATCTTAACTGACAAGCATCTGATGGTAGAGGACCTGTGCTTTGTATCAATTTCAGAGGCAGAGTTGGACTAGATATGGTCCGTATGTGTAGGAAACACCATTCTTGTGTTCTCAGCACACTCATGTTTCCTGTTGTCTTAGAGACTCTAGAAAGCAAGAGCGTGCTTCTTGCTCTAAAGCAGAGTGTGATCTATATATGAGAACTCTGCTGTGTGTTTCACTTCAGAAACGGAGTTAAACCCCAGGCTCTGAGTCTTCGTACAAGCAACACTTCGTTTCAGGTAAGGGCAGTAACTTTACAGCTCAAAGGAACTACATCGTTCACGAAGCTCACACGTTTCTCATCTTAACTGACAAGCATCGGATGATATAGGAACAGTGCATTGTATCAGTTTCAGAAGCAAAGTTGGAATAGATATGGTCCGTTTGTGTAGGAAACACTGTTCTTTTGTTCTCAGCACACACACGTTTCCTGCTGTCTTAGAGACTCTAGAAAGCTAGAGCGTGCTTCGTGTTCTAAAGCAGAGTGTGATCAATAGATGAGAACTCTGCTGTGTGTTTCACTTCAGAAATGGAGGTAAATCCCAGGCTCTGAGTCTTCCTACAAACAAGAATTCGTTTCAGATAAGGGCAGTTACTTACAGCTCAAACGAACTACATTGTTCACGAAGTTAACACGTTTATCATCTTAACTGACAAGCATTTGATTTTAGAGGACCAGTGCTTTGTTTCAGTTTCACAAGCAGAGTTGGACTAGATATGGTCCATATGTGTCGGAACCCCAGTTCTTTTGTTCTGAGCACAACCACGTTTCCTGCTGTCTTAGAGACTCTAGAAAGCTAGAGCGTGCTGCTTGCTCTAAAGCCGAGTGTGATCAATGGATGAGAACTCTGCTGTGTGTTTCACTTCAGAAATGGAGTTAAATCCCAGGCTCTGAGTCTTCCTACAAGCAACACTTCGTTTCAGGTAAGGGCAGTTACTTTACAGCTCAAACGAACTACTTCGTTCATGAAGCTCACACGTTTCTCATCTTAAATGACAAGCATTGGATGCTGGAGGACCTGTGCTTTGTATCAAATTCAGAGGCAGAGTTGGACTCCATATGGTCCGAATGTGTAAGAAACACCGTTCTTTTGTTCTCAGCACACTCACATTTGCTGCTGTATTAGAGAATCTATTAAGCAAGAGCGTGCTTTTTGCTCTAAAGCAGAGTGTGGACCATGGAAGAGAACTCTGCTTTGTGATTCCCTTCAGAAATCGAGTTAAATCCCAGCCTCTGAGTCTACCTACAAGCAAGTCTTCGAATCAGGTAAGGGCGGTTACATTACAGCTCAAACGAACTACATCGTTCACGAAGCTAAAACGATTCTCATCTTAACTGAAAAGCATTGGATGATAGAGGACCTGTGCTTTGTATCAATTTCAGAGGCAGAGTTCAACAAGACATGGTCCGTATGTGTAGGAAACACTGTTCTTTTGTTCTCAGCACACTCGTTTCCTGCTATCTTAGGGACTCTAGAAAGCTAGAGCGTGCTTCTTGCTCTAAAGCAGAGTGTGATCAATGGATGAGAACTCTGCTGTGTGTTTCACTTAGAAATGGAGTTAAACCCCAGGCTCTGAGTCTTCCTACAAACAAGACTTCGTTTCAGGTAAGGACAGTTTCTTTACAGGTCAAACGATCTACATCCTTCCAGAAGCTCACACGTTTCTCATCTTAAATGACAAGCATTGGATGCTGGAGGACCTGTGCTTTGTATCAATTTCAGAGGCAGAGTTGGACTCGATATGGTCCGAATGTGTAAGAAACACCGTTCTTTTGTTCTCAGCACACTCACATTTGCTGCTGTATTAGAGAATCTATTAAGCAAGAGCTTGCTTTTTGCTCTAAAGCAGAGAGTGATCAATGGATGAGAACTCTCCTGTGTGTTTCACTTCAGAAATGGAGTTTAATCCCAGTTCTGAGTCTTCCTACAAACAAGACTTCGTTTCAGGTAAGTGCAGTCACTTTTCAGCTAAAACGAACTACATCGTTCACAAAGCTAACACGTTTCTCATCTTAATTGACAAGCATTGGATGTTAGAGGACCAGGGCTTTGTCTCAGTTTCAGAAGCAGAGATGGACTAGATATGGTCTGTAAGTGTAGGAAACACCGTTCTTTTGTTCTCAGCAAACTCACGTTTCCTGCTGTCTTAGAGACTCTAGAAAGCTAGAGCGTGCTTCTTGCTCTAAAGCAGAGTGTGATCAATGGATGAGAACTCTGCTGTGTGTTTCACTTCAGAAATGGAGTTAAATCCCAGGCTCTGGGTCTTCCTACAAACAAGACTTCGTTTCAGGTAAGGACAGTTACTTTACAGCTCAAACGAACTAAATCCTTCCAGAAGCTCACACGTTTCTCATCTTAAATGACAAGCATTGGATGCTGGAGGACCTGTGCTTTGTATCAATTTCAGAGGCAGAGGTGGACTCGATATGGTCCGAATGTGTAAGAAACACCGTTCTTTTGTTCTCAGCACAAACACGTTTGCTGCTGTATTAGAGAATCTATTAAGCAAGAGCTTACTTTTTGCTCTAAAGCAGAGTGTGATCCATGGAAGAGAACTCTGCTGTGTGTTTCACCTCAGACATGGAGTTAAATTCCAGGCTCTGTGTCTTCCAACATTCAATACTTCATTTCAGGTAAGGGCACTCACTTTTCAGGTCAAACGAACTACATCGTTCACGAAGCTCACACGATTCTCATCTTAAATGACAAGCATTGGATGTTAGAGGACCAGGGCTTTTTCTCAGTTTCAGAAGCAGAGATGGACTAGATATGGTCCGTAAGTGTAGGAAACACCGTTCTTTTGTTCTCAGCAAACTCATGTTTCCTGCTGTCTTAGAGAATCTAGAAAGCAAGAGCGTGCTTCTTGCTCTAAAGCAGAGTGTGATCAATGGATGAGAACTCTGCTGTGTGTTTCACCTCAGAAATGGAGTTAAACCCCAGGCTCTGAGTCTTCCTACAAGCAACACTTCTTTTCAAGTAAGGGCAGTTACTTTACACCTCAAAGGAACTACATCGTTCCCGAAGCTCACACGTTTCTCATCTGATCTGACAAGCATCGGATGTTATAGGACCAGTGCTTTGTATCAGTTTCAGAAGCAGAGTTGGAATAGATATGGTCCATATGTGTAGGAAACACCATTCTTTTGTTCTCAGCACACTCACATTTCCTTCTGTTTTAGAGACTCTAGAAAGCAAGAGCGTACTACTTGCTCTAAAGCAGAGTGTAACCAATGGATGAGAACTCTGCTGTGTGTTTCCCTTCAGAAATGGAGTTAAATCCCAGGCTCTGAGTCTACCTACAAGCAAGACTTCGAATCAGGTAAAGGCAGTTACATTACAGCTCAAACAAACGACATCGTTCCCGAAACTCACACGATTCTCATCTTAAATGACAAGCATTGGATGTTAGAGAACCAGGGCTTTTTCTCAGTTTCAGAAGCAGAGATGGACTAGATATGGTCCGTAAGTGTAGGAAACACCGTTCTTTTGTTCTCAGCAAACTCATGTTTCCTGCTGTCTTAGAGAATCTAGAAAGCAAGAGCGTGCTTCTTGCTCTAAAGCAGAGTGTGATCAATGGATGAGAACTCTGCTGTGTGTTTCACCTCAGAAATGGAGTTAAACCCCAGGCTCTGAGTCTTCCTACAAGCAACACTTCTTTTCAGGTAAGGGCAGTTACTTTACACCTCAAAGGAACTACATCGTTCCCGAAGCTCACACGTTTCTCCTCTTAAATGACAAGCATTGGATGCTGGATGACCTGTGCTTTGTATCAATTTCAGAGGCAGAGTTGGACTCGATATGGTCCGATTGTGTAAGATACAACGTTCTTGTGTTCTCAGCACATTCATGTTTCCTGCTGTCTTAGAGACTCTAGAAAGAGAGAGCGTGCTTCTTGCTCTAAAGCAGAGTGTGATCTATATATGAGAACTCTGCTGTGTGTTTCACTTCAGAAATGGAGTTAAACCCCAGGCTCTGAGTCTCATTACAGGCAACACTTCGTTTCAGGTAAGGGCAGTTACTTTACAGCTCAAAGGAACTACATCGTTCACGAAGCTCACACGATTCTCACCTTAACTGACAAGCATCGGATGTTATAGGACCAGTGCTTTGTATCAGTTTCAGAAACAAAGTTGGAATAGATATGGTCCATATGTGTAGGAAACCCAGTTCTTTTGTTCTGAGCACAACCACGTTTCCTGCTGTCTTAGAGACTCTAGAAAGCTAGAGCGTGCTTCTTGCTCTAAAGCCGAGTGTGATCAATGGATGAGAACTCTGCTGTGTGTTTCACTTCAGAAATGGAGTTAAATCCCAGGCTCTGAGTCTTCCTACAAACAAGACTTCGTTTGAGGTAAGGGCAGTTACTTTACAGCTCAAACGAACTACATCCTTCCAGAAGCTCACACGTTTCTCATCTTAAATGACAAGCATTGGATGCTGGAGGACCTGTGCTTTGTATCAATTTCAGAGGCAGAGTTGGACTCGATATCTTCCGAATGTGTAAGAAACACCGTTCTTTTGTTCTCAGCACACTCATATTTGCTGCTGTATTAGAGAATCTATTAAGCAAGTGCGTGCTTTTTGCTCTAAAGCAGAGTGTGGACCATGGAAGAGAACTCTGCTGTGTGTTTCCCTTCAGAAATCGAGTTAAATCCCAGGCTCTACGTCTACCTACAAGCAAGACATCGAATCAGGTAAGGGCAGTTACATTACAGCTCAAACGAACTACATCGTTCCCGAAGCTCACACGTTTCTCATCTTAAATGACAAGCATTGGATGCTGGAGGACCTGTGCTTTGTATCAATTTCAGAGGCAGAATTGGACTAGATATGGTCCGTATGTGTAGGAAACACCATTCTTGTGTTCTCAGCACACTCATGTTTCCTGCTGTCTTAGAGACTCTAGAAAGCAAGAGCGTGCTTCTTGCTCTAAAGCAGAGTGTGATCTATATATGAGAACTCTGCTGTGTGTTTCACTTCAGAAATGGAGTTAAACCCCAGGCTCTGAGTCTTCCTACAAGCAACACTTCCTTTCAGGTAAGGGCAGTTACTTTACAGCTCAAAGGAACTACATCGTTCACGAAGCTCACACGTTTCTCATCTTAAATGACAAGCATTGGATGTTGGAGGACCTGTGCTTTGTATCAATTTCAGAGGCAGAGTTGGACTCGATATGGTCCGAATGTGTAAGAAACACCGTTCTTTAGTTCTCAGCACACTCACATTTGCTGCTGTATTAGAGAATCTATTAAGCAAGAGCGTGCTTTTTGCTCTAAAGCAGAGTGTGGTCCATGGAAGAGAACTCTGCTGTGTGTTTCCTTTCAGAATTCGAGTTAAATCCCAGGCTCTGAGTCTACCTTCAAGCAAGACTTCGAATCATGTAAGGGCAGTTACATTACAGCTCAAACGAACTACATCGTTCACGAAGCTAAAACGATTCTCATCTTAAGTGACAAGCATCGGATGGTAGAGGACCTGTGCTTTGTATCAATTTCAGAGGCAGAGTTCAACAAGATATGGTCCGTATGTGTAGGAAACACCGTTCTTTTATTCTCAGCACACTCACGTTTCCTGCTATCTTAGGGACTCTAGAAAGCAAGAGCGTGCTTCTTGCTCTAAAGCAGAGTGTGATCTATATATGAGAACTCTGCTGTGTGTTTCACCTCAGAAATGGAGTTAAATTCCAGGCTCTGTGTCTTCCAACATTCAATACTTCGTTTCAGGTAAGGGCACTCACTTTTCAGGTCAAAGGAACTACATCATTCAGGAAGCTCACACGTTTCTCATCTTAAATGACAAGCATTGGATGTTAGAGGACCAGGGCTTTGTCTCAGTTTCAGAAGCAGAGATGGACTAGATATGGTCCGTAAGTGTAGGAAACACCGTTCTTTTGTTCTCAGCAAACTCACGATTCCTGCTGTCTTAGAGAATCTAGAAAGCCAGAGCGTGCTTCTTGCTCTAAAGCAGAGTGTGATCAATGGATGAGAACTCTGCTGTGTGTTTCACTTCAGAAATGGAGTTAAATTCCAGGCTCTGTGTCTTCCAACATTCAATACTTCGTTTCAGGTAAGGGCAGTCACTTTTCAGCTCAAACGAACTACATCGTTCACGAAGCTCACACGTTTCTCATCTTAAATGACAAGCATTGTATGTTAGAGGACCAGGGCTTTGTCTCAGTTTCAGAAGCAGAGATGGACTAGATATGGTCCATAAGTGTAGGAAACACCGTTCTTTTGTTCTCAGCAAACTCACGTTTCCTGCTTTCTTAGAGACTCTAGAAAGCTAGAGCGTGCTTCTTGCTCTAAAGCAGAGTGTGATCAATGGATGAGAACTCTGCTGTGTGTTTCACTTCAGAAATGGAGTTAAATCCCAGGCTCTGGGTCTTCCTACAAACAAGACTTCGTTTCAGGTAAGGACAGTTACTTTACAGCTCAAACGAACTAAATCCTTCCAGAAGCTCACACGTTTCTCATCTTAAATGACAAGCATTGGATGCTGGAGGACCTGTGCTTTGTATCAATTTCAGAGGCAGAGGTGGACTCGATATGGTACGAATGTGTAAGAAACACCGTTCTTTTGTTCTCAGCACACTCACGTTTGCTGCTGTATTAGAGAATCTATTAAGCAAGAGCTTGCTTTTTGCTCTAAAGCAGAGTGTGATCCATGGAAGAGAACTCTGTTGTGTGTTTCACTTCAGAAATGGAGTTAAATCCAAGGCTCTGAGTCTACATACAAGCAAGATTTCGAATCAGGTAAAGGCAGTTACATTACAGCTCAAACGAACTACATCGTTCCCAAAGCTCACACGTTTCTCATCTTAAATGACAAGCATTGGATGCTGGAGGACCTGTGCTTTGTATCAATTTCAGAGGCAGAGTTGTACTAGATATGGTCAGTATGTGTAGGAAACACCATTCTTGTGTTCTCAGCACACTCATGTTTCCTGCTGTCTTAGAGACTCTAGAAAGCAAGAGCGTGCTTCTTGCTCTAAAGCAGAGTGTGATCTATATATGAGAACTCTGCTGTGTGTTTCACCTCAGAAATGGAGTTAAATTCCAGGCTCTGTGTCTTCCAACATTCAAGACATCGTTTCAGGTAAGGACAGTCACTTTTCAGCTCAAACGAACTACATCGTTCACAAAGCTAAAACGTTTCTCATGTTAACTGACAAGCATTGGATGTTAGAGGACCAGTGCTTTGTCTCAGTTTACGAAGCAGAGATTGACTAGATATGTTCTGTATGTGTAGGAAACACCATTCTTTTGTTCTCAGCACACTCACGTTTCCTGCTGTCTTAGGGACTGTAGAAAGCTAGAGCGTGCTTCTTGCTCTAAAGCAGAGTGTGATCCATGGAAGAGAGCTCTGCTGTGTGTTTCCCTTCAGAAATGGAGTTAAATCCCAGGCTCTGAGTCTTCCTACAAACAAGACTTCGTTTCAGGTAAGGGCAGTTACTTTACAGCTCAAACGAACTACATCGTTCCCGAAGCTCACAAGTTTCTCATCTTAAATGTCAAGCATTCGAAGCTGGAGGACCGGTGCATTGTATCAATTTCAGAGGCAGAGTTGGACTCGATATGGTCCGAATGTGAAAGAAACACCGTTCTTTTGTTCTCAGCACACTCACATTTGCTGCTGTATTAGAGAATCTATTAAGCAAGAGCTTGCTTTTTGCTCTAAAGCAGAGTGTGATCCATGGAAGAGAACTCTGCTGTGTGTTTCCCTTCAGAAATGGAGTTAAATCCCAGGCTCTGAGTCTTCCAACATGCAAGACTTCGTTTCAGGGAAGGGCAGTCACTTTTCAGCTCAAACGAACCACATCGTTTACGAAGCTAACATGTTTCTCATCTTAAATGACAAGCATTGGATGTTAGAGGACCAGTGCTTTGTCTCAGTCTCAGAAGCAGAGATGGACTAGATATGGTTCGTATGTGTAGGAACACCGTTCTTTTGTTCTCAGCACACTCACGTTTCCTGCTGCCTTAGAGACTCTAGAAAACTAGGGCATGCTTCTTGCTCTAAAGCAGAGTGTGATCAATGGATGAGAACTCTGCTGTGTGTTTCACTTCAGAAATGGAGTTAAATCCCAGGCTCTGGGTCTTCCTACAAACAAGACTTCGTTTCAGGTAAGGACAGTTACTTTACAGCTCAAACGAACTAAATCCTTCCAGAAGCTCACACGTTTCTCATCTTAAATGACAAGCATTGGATGCTGGAGGACCTGTGCTTTGTATCAATTTCAGAGGCAGAGGTGGACTCGATATGGTCCGAATGTGTAAGAAACACCGTTCTTTTGTTCTCAGCACACACACGTTTGCTGCTGTATTAGAGAATCTATTAAGCAAGAGCTTACTTTTTGCTCTAAAGCAGAGTGTGATCCATGGAAGAGAACTCTGCTGTGTGTTTCACCTCAGACATGGAGTTAAATTCCAGGCTCTGTGTCTTCCAACATTCAATACTTCATTTCAGGTAAGGGCACTCACTTTTCAGGTCAAACGAACTACATCGTTCACGAAGCTCACACGATTCTCACATTAACTGACAAGCATCGGATGTTATAGGACCAGTGCTTTGTATCAGTTTCAGAAGCAGAGTTGGAATAGATATGGTCCATATGTGTAGGAAACACCATTCTTTTGTTCTCAGCACACTCACATTTCCTTCTGTTTTAGAGACTCTAGAAAGCAAGAGCGTACTACTTGCTCTAAAGCAGAGTGTAACCAATGGATGAGAACTCTGCTGTGTGTTTCCCTTCAGAAATGGAGTTAAATCCCAGGCTCTGAGTCTACTTACAAGCAAGACTTCGAATCAGGTAAAGGCAGTTACATTACAGCTCAAACAAACGACATCGTTCCCGAAGCTCACACGATTCTCATCTTAAATGACAAGCATTGGATGTTAGAGAACCAGGGCTTTTTCTCAGTTTCAGAAGCAGAGATGGACTAGATATGGTCCGTAAGTGTAGGAAACACCGTTCTTTTGTTCTCAGCACACTCACGTTTCCTGCTGTCTTAGAGACTGTAGAAAGCTAGAGCATGCTTCTTGTTCTAAAGCAGAGTGTGATCCATGGAAGAGAGCTCTGCTGTGTGTTTCCCTTCAGAAATGGAGTTAAATCCCAGGCTCTGAACCTTCCTACAAAAAAGAATTCGTTTCACGTAAGGGCACTTACTTTACAGCTCAAACGAACTACATCGTTCACGAAGCTCACAAGTTTCTCATCTTAAATGAAAAGCATTGGATGCTGGAGGACCTGTGCTTTGTATCAATTTCAGAGGCCGAGTTGGACTAGATGTGGTCCGTATGTGTAGGAAACACCGTTCATTTATTCTTAGCACACTCACGTGTGCTGATGTATTAGAGAATCTAGAAAGCAAGAGCGTGCTTCTTGCTCTAAAGCAGAGTGTGATCCATGGAAGAGAAATCTGCTGTGTGTTTCCCTTCAGAAATGGTGTTAAATTCCAGGCTCTGTGTCTTCCTACAAACAAGACTTCGAATCAGGTAATGGCAGTTACAATACAGATCAAACGAACTACATCGTTCACGAAGCTCACACGTTTCTCATCTTAAATGACAAGCATCGGATGCTGGAGGACCTGTGCTTTGTATCAATTTCAGAGGCAAAGGTCGACTAGATATGGTCTGTATGTGTAGGAAACACCGTTCTTTTGTTCTCAGTACACTCACGTTTCCTGCTGTTTTAGAGACTCTAGAAAGCTAGAGCGTGTTTCGTGTTCTAAAGCAGAGTGTGATCAATTGATGAGAACTCTGCTGTGTGTTTCACTTCAGAAATGGAGTTAAATCCCAGGCTATGAGTCTTCCTACAAACAAGAATTCGTTTCAGGTAAGGGCAGTTATTTTACAGCTCAAACGAACTACATTGGTCACGAAGCTAACACGTTTATCATCTTAACTGACAACATTGGATGTTAGAGGACCAGTGCTTTGTTTCAGTTTCACAAGCAGAGTTGGACTAGATATGGTCCGTATGTGTAGGAAACACAGTTCTATTGTTCTGAGCACAACCACGTTTCCTGCTGTCTTAGAGACTCTAGAAAGCTAGAGCGTGCTTCTTGCTGTAAAGCCTAGTGTGATCAATGGATGAGAACTCTGCTGTGTGTTTCACTTCAGAAATGGAGTTAAATCCCAGGCTCAGAATCATCCTACATACAAGACTTCGTTTCAAGTAAGGGCAGTTACTTTACAGCTCAAACGAACTACATCCTTCCAGAAGCTCACACGTTTCTCATCCTAAATGACAAGCATTGGATGCTGGAGGACCTGTGCTTTGTATCAATTTCAGAGGCAGAGTTGGACTCGATATGGTCCGAATGTGTAAGAAACACCGTTCTTTTTTTCTCAGCACACTCACATTTGCTGCTGTATTAGAGAATCTATTAAGCAAGACCGTGCTTTTTGCTCTAAAGCAGAGTGTGGTCCATGGAAGAGAACTCTGCTGTGTGTTTCCCTTCAGAAATGGAGTTAAATCCCAGGTTCTGAGTCTACCTACAAGCAAGAGTTCGAATCAGGTAAGGGCAATTACATTACAGTTCAAACGAACTACATCGTTCACGAAGCTAAAACGATTCTCTTCTTAACTGACAAGCATCGGATGATAGAGGACCTGTGCTTTGTATCAATTTCAGAGGAAGAGTTCAACAAGACATGGTCCGTAAGTGTAGGAAACACCGTTCTTTTGTTCTCAGCAAACTCACGTTTCCTGCTGTCTTAGAGACTCTAGAAAGCTAGAGCGTGCTTCTTGCTCTAAAGCAGAGTGTGATCAATGGATGAGAACTCTGCTGTGTGCTTCATCTCAGAAATGGAGTTAAACCCCAGGCTCTGAGTCTTCCTACAAGCAACACTTCTTTTCAGGTAAGGGCAGTTACTTTACACCTCAAAGGAACTACATCGTTCCCGAAGCTCACACGTTTCTCATCTGATCTGACAAGCATCGGATGTTATAGGACCAGTGCTTTGTATCAGTTTCAGAAGCAGAGTTGGAATAGATATGGTCCATATGTGTAGGAAACACCATTCTTTTGTTCTCAGCACACTCACATTTCCTTCTGTTTTAGAGATTCTAGAAAGCAAGAGCGTGCTTCTTGCTGTAAAGCAGAGTGTAACCAATGGATGAGAACTCTGCTTTGTGTTTCACTTCAGAAATGGAGTTAAATCCCAGGCTCTGGGTCTTCCTACAAACAAGACTTCGTTTCAGGGAATGGCAGTTACTTTACAGCTCAAACGAACTACTTCGTTCACGAAGCTCACACGTTTCTCCTCTTAAATGACAAGCATTGGATGCTGGATGACCTGTGCTTTGTATCAATTTCAGAGGCAGAGTTGGACTCGATATGGTCCGATTGCGTAAGATACAACGTTCTTGTGTTCTCAGCACATTCATGTTTCCTGCTGTCTTAGAGACTCTAGAAAGAGAGAGCGTGCTTCTTGCTCTAAAGCAGAGTGTGATCTATATATGAGAACTCTGCTGTGTGTTTCACTTCAGAAATGGAGTTAAACCCCAGGCTCTGAGTCTCATTACAGGCAACACTTCGTTTCAGGTAAGGGCAGTTACTTTACAGCTCAAAGGAACTACATCGTTCACGAAGCTCACACGATTCTCACCTTAACTGACAAGCATCGGATGTTATAGGACCAGTGCTTTGTATCAGTTTCAGAAACAAAGTTGGAATAGATATGGTCCATATGTGTAGGAAACACAGTTCTTTTGTTCTGAGCACAACCACGTTTCCTGCTGTCTTAGAGATTCTAGAATGCTAGAGCGTGCTTCTTGCTCTAAAGCCGAGTGTGATCAATGGATGAGAACTCTGCTGTGTGTTTCACTTCAGAAATGGAGTTAAATCCCAGGCTCTGAGTCTTCCTACAAACAAGACTTCGTTTGAGGTAAGGACAGTTACTTTACAGCTCAAATGAACTACATCCTTCCAGAAGCTCACACGTTTCTCATCTTAAATGACAAGCATTGGATGCTGGAGGACCTGTGCTTTGTATCAATTTCCGAGGCAGACTTGGACTCGATATGGTCCGAATGTGTAAGAAACACCGTTCTTTTGTTCTCAGCACACTCATATTTGCTGCTTTATTAGAGAATCTATTAAGCAAGTGCGTGCTTTTTGCTCTAAAGCAGAGTGTGGACCATGGAAGAGAACTCTGCTTTGTGTTTCCCTTCAGAAATGGAGTTAAATCCCAGGCTCTGAGTCTACCTACAAGCAAGACTTCGAATCAGGTAAAGGCAGTTACATTACAGCTCAAACGAACTACATCGTTACCAAAGCTCACACGTTTCTCATCTTAAATGACAAGCATTGGATGCTGGAGGACCTGTGCTTTGTATCAATTTCAGAGGCAGAGTTGTACTAGATATGGTCAGTATGTGTAGGAAACACATTCTTGTGTTCTCAGCACACTCATGTTTCCTGCTGTCTTAGAGACTCTAGAAAGCAAGAGCATGCTTCTTGCTCTAAAGCAGAGTGTGATCTATATATGAGAACTCTGCTGTGTGTTTCACCTCAGAAATGGAGTTAAATTCCAGGCTCTGTGTCTTCCAACATTCAATACTTCGTTTCAGGTAGGGGCACTCACTTTCCAGGTCAAGCGAACTACATCATTCACGAAGCTCACACGTTTCTCATCTTAAATGACAAGCATTGGATGTTAGAGGACCAGGGCTTTGTCTCAGTTTCAGAAGCAGAGATGGACTAGATATGGTCCGTAAGTGTAGGAAACACCGTTCTTTTGTTCTCAGCAAACTCACGTTTCCTGCTGTCTTAGAGAATCTAGAAAGCAAGAGCGTGCTTCTTGCTCTAAAGCAGAGTGTGATCTATATATGAGAACTCTGCTGTGTGTTTCACTTCAGAAATGGAGTTAAACCCAAGGCTCTGAGTCTTCCTACAAGCAACACTTCATTTCAGGTAAGGGCAGTTACTTTACAGCTCAAAGGAACTACATCGTTCACGAAGCTCACACGTTTCTCATCTTAAATGACAAGCATTGGATGTTGGAGGACCTGTGCTTTGTATTAATTTCAGAGGCAGAGTTGGACTCGATATGGTCCGAATGTGTAAGAAACACCGTTCTTTTGTTCTCAGCACACTCACATTTGCTGCTGTATTAGAGAATCTATTAAGCAAGAGCGTGCGTTTTGCTCTAAAGCAGAGTGTGCTCCATGGAAGAGAACTCTGCTGTGTCTTTCCTTTCAGAATTCGAGTTAAATCCCCGGCTCTGAGTCTACCTACAAGCAAGACTTCGAATCATGTAAGGGCAGTTACATTACAGCTCAAACGAACTACATCGTTCACGAAGCTAAAACGATTCTCATCTTAACTGACAAGCATCGGATGGTAGAGGACCTTTGCTTTGTATCAATTTCAGAGGCAGAGTTCAACAAGATATGGTCCGTATGTGTAGGAAACACCGTTCTTTTGTTCTCAGCACACTCACGTTTCCTGCTATCTTAGGGACTCTAGAAAGCTAGAGCGTGCTTCTTGCTCTAAAGCAGATTGAGATCAATGGATGAGAACTCTGCTGTGTGTTTCACCTCAGAAATGGAGTTAAATTCCAGGCTCTGTGTCTTCCAACATTCAATACTTCGTTTCAGGTAAGGGCAGTCACTTTTCAGCTCAAATGAACTACATCGTTCACAAAGCTCACACGTTTCTCATCTTAAATGACAAGCATTGTATGTTAGAGAACCAGGGCTTTGTCTCAGTTTCAGAAGCAGAGATGGACTAGATATGGTCCGTAAGTGTAGGAAACACCGTTCTTTTGTTCTCAGCAAACTCACGTTTCCTGCTGTCTTAGAGACTCTAGAAAGCTAGAGCGTGCTTTTTGCTCTAAAGCAGAGTGTGATCCTTGGAAGAGAACTCTGCTGTGTGTTTCACTTCAGAAATGGAGTTAAATCCCAGGCTCTGGGTCTTCCTACAAGCAAGACTTTGAATCAGGTAAAGGCAGTTACATTACAGCTCAAACGAACTACATCGTTCCCGAAGCTCACACGTTTCTCATCTTAAATGACAAGCATTGGATGCTGGAGGACCTGTGCTTTGTATCAATTTCAGAGGGAGAGTTGTACTAGATATGGTCAGTATGTGTAGGAAACACCATTCTTGTGTTCTCAGCACACTCATGTTTCCTGCTGTCTTAGAGACTCTAGAAAGCAAGAGCGTGCTTCTTGCTCTAAAGCAGAGTGTGATCTATATATGAGAACTCTGCTGTGTGTTTCACCTCAGAAATGGAGTTAAATTCCAGGCTCTGTGTCTTCCAACATTCAAGACATCGTTTCAGGTAAGGGCAGTCACTTTTCAGCTCAAACGAACTACATCGTTCACAAAGCTAAAACGTTTCTCATGTTAACTGACAAGCATTGGATGTTAGAGGACCAGTGCTTTGTCTCAGTTTCCGAAGCAGAGATTGACTAGATATGTTCTGTGTGTGTAGGAAACACCATTCTTTTGTTCTCAGCACACTCACGTTTCCTGCTGTCTTAGGGACTGTAGAAAGCTAGAGCGTGCTTCTTGCTCTAAAGCAGAGTGTGATCCATGGAAGAGAGCTCTGCTGTGTGTTTCCCTTCAGAAATGGAGTTAAATCCCAGGCTCTGAGTCTTCCTACAAACAAGACTTCGTTTCAGGTAAGGGCAGTTACTTTACAGCTCAAACGAACTACATCGTTCCCGAAGCTCACAAGTTTCTCATCTTAAATGTCAAGCATTCGAAGCTGGAGGACCGGTGCATTGTATTAATTTCAGAGGCAGAGTTGGACTCGATATGGTCCGAATGTGAAAGAAACACCGTTCTTTTGTTCTCAGCACACTGACATTTGCTGCTGTATTAGAGAATCTATTAAGCAAGAGCTTGCTTTTTGCTCTAAAGCAGAGTGTGATCCATGGAAGAGAACTCTGCTGTGTGTTTCCCTTCAGAAATGGAGTTAAATCCCAGGCTCTGAGTCTTCCAACATGCAAGACTTCGTTTCAGGGAAGGGCAGTCACTTTTCAGCTCAAACGAACCACATCGTTTACGAAGCTAACATGTTTCTCATCTTAAATGACAAGCATTGGATGTTAGAGGACCAGTGCTTTGTCTCAGTCTCAGAAGCAGAGATGGACTAGATATGGTTCGTATGTGTAGGAACACCGTTCTTTTGTTCTCAGCACACTCACGTTTCCTGCTGCCTTAGAGACTCTAGAAAACTAGGGCATGCTTCTTGCTCTAAATCAGAGTGTGATCAATGGATGAGAACTCTGCTGTGTGTTTCCCTTCAGAAATGGAGTTAAATCCCAGGCTCTGAGTCTTCCTACAAACAAGACGTCGTTTCAGGTAAGGGCAGTTACTTTACAGCTCAAATGAACTTCATCGTTCCCGAAGCTCACACGTTTCTCATCTTAAATGTCAAGTATTCGATGCTGGAGGACCGGTGCATTGTATCAATTTCAGAGGCAGAGTTGGATTCGATATGGTCTGAATGTGAAAGAAACACCGTTCTTTTGTTCTCAGCACATTCTCATTAGCTGCTGTATTAGAGAATCTATTAAGCAAGAGCGTGCTTTTTGCTCTAAAGCAGAGTGTGATCAATGGTAGAGAACTCTGCTGTGTGTTTCTCTTCAGAAATGGAGTTAAATCCCAGGCTCTGAATCTTCCTACAAAAAAGAATTCGTTTCACGTAACGGCAGTTACTTTACAGCTGAAACGAACTACATCGTTCACGAAGCTCTCACGTTTCTCAGCTTAAATGACAAGCATTGTATGCTGGAGGACCTGTTGTTTGTATCAATTTCAGAGGCAGAGTTAGACTCGATATGGTCAGAATGTGTAAGAAACACAGTTCTTTTGCTCTCAGCACACTCATGTTTCCTGCTCTCTTAGAGATTCTAGAAAGCAAGATCGTCCTTCTTGCTTTAAAGCAGAGTGTGATCAATGGATGAGAACTCTGCTGTGTGTTTCACTTCAGAAATGGGGTTTAATCCCAGTTCTGAGTCTTCCTACAAACAAGACTTCGTTTCAGGTAAGGGCAGTTACTTCAAAGCTCAAACGGACTACATCGTTCACAAAGCTCACACGTTTCTCATCTTAACTGACAAGCATTGGATGTTAGAGTACCTGTGCTTTGTCTCAGTTTCAGAAGCAGAGATGGACTAGATATGGTGCGTATGTGTAGGAAACACCGTTCTTTTGTTCTCAGCACACACACGTTTCCTGCTGTCTTAGGGACTGTAGAAAACTAGAGCGTGCTTCTTGCTCGAAAGCAGAATGTGATGTATATATGAGAACTCTGCTGTGTGTTTCCCTTCGGAAATGGAGTAAAATCGCAGGCTCTGAGTCTTCCTACAAGTAACACTTCGTTTCAGGTAAGGGCAGTTACTTTATAGCTCAAACGAACTACATCGTTCACGAAGTGACACGTTTCTCATCTTAACTGACAAGTATCGGATGTTATAGGACCAGTGCTTTGTATCAGTTTCAGAAGCAGAGTTGCACTAGATATAGTTCGTATGTGTAGGAACACCGTTCTTTTGTTCTCAGCACACTCACGTTTCCTGCTGCCTTAGAGACTCTAGAAATCTAGAGCATGCTTCTTGCTCTAAATCAGAGTGTGATCAATGGATGAGAACTCTGCTGTGTGTTTCCCTTCAGAAATGGAGTTAAATCCGAGGCTCTGAGTCTTCCTACAAACAAGACGTCGTTTCAGGTAAGGGCAGTTACTTTACAGGTCAAACGAACTTCATCGTTCCCGAAGCTCACACGTTTCTCATCTTAAAAGTCAAGTATTCGATGCTGGAGGACCGGTGCATTGTATCAATTTCAGAGGCAGAGTTGGATTCGATATGGTCTGAATGTGAAAGAAACACCGTTCTTTTGTTCTCAGCACATTCTCATTAGCTGCTGTATTAGAGAATCTATTAAGCAAGAGCGTGCTTTTTGCTCTAAAGCAGAGTGTGATCAATGGTAGAGAACTCTGCTGTGTGTTTCTCTTCAGAAATGGAGTTAAATCCCAGGCTCTGAATCTTCCTACAAAAAAGAATTCTTTTCACGTAAGGGCAGTTACTTTACAGCTCAAACGAACTACATCGTTCACGAAGCTCACACGTTTCTCATCTTAAATGAAAAGCATTGGATGCTGGAGGACCTGTGCTTTGTATCAATTTCAGAGGCAGAGTTGGACTAGATGTGTTCCGTATGTGTAGGAAACACCGTTCATTTATTCTTAGCACACTCACGTGTGCTGATGTATTAGAGAATCTAGAAAGCTAGAGCGTACTTCTTGCTCTAAAGCAGAGTGTGATCAATGGATGAGAACTCTGCTGTGTGTTTCACTTCAGAAATGGAGTTTAATCCCAGTTCTGAGTCTTCCTACAAGCAAGACTTCATTTCAGGTAAGGGCAGTTACTTTAAAGGTCAAACGAACTACATAGTTCACAAAGCTCACACGTTTCTCATCTTAAGTGACAAGCATTGGATGTTAGTGGACCTGTGGTTTGTTTCAGTTCCCCAACAGTCTTGGACTAGATATGGTCCGTATGTGTAGGAAACACAGTTCTTTTATTCTGAGCACAACCAGGTTTCCTGCGAAATTAGAGAATCTAGAAAGCAAAGGCGTGCTTCTTGCTCTGAAGCAGAGTGTGATCCATGGATGAGACCTATGCTGTGTGTTTCACTTCAGAAATGGAGTTAAATCCCAGGCTCTGAATCTTCCTACAAAAAAGAATTCGTTTCACGTAAGGGCAGTTACTTTACAGCTCAAACGAACTACATCGTTCCCGAAGCTCACACGTTTCTCATCTTAAATGAAAAGCATTGGATCCTGGAGGACCTGTGCTTTGTATCAATTTCAGAGGCAGAGTTGGACTCGATATGATCCGAATGTGTAAGAAACACCGTTCTTGTGTTCTTAGCACATTCATTTTTCCTGCTGTCTTAGAGACTCTAGAAAGCAAGAGCGTGCTTCTTGCTCTAAAGCAGAGTGTGATCTATATATGAGAACTCTGCTGTGTGTTTCACTTCAGAAATGGAGTTAAACCCCAGGCTCTGAGTCTCCCTACAAGCAACACTTCGTTTCAGGTAAGGGCAGTTACTTTACAGCACAAAGGAAATACATCTTTCAAGAAGCTCACACGATTCTCATCTTAACTGACAAGCATCGGATGTTATAGGACCAGTGCTTTGTATCAGTTTCAGAAGCAAAGTTGGAATAGATATGGTCAGTATGTGTAGGAAACACCGTTCTTTTGATCTCAGCACACTCACGTTTCCTGCTGTCTTAGAGACTCTAGAAAGCTAGAGCGTGTTTCGTGTTCTAAAGCAGAGTGTGATCAATTGATGAGAACTCTGCTGTGTGTTTCACTTCAGAAATGGAGTTAAATCCCAGGCTCTGAGTCTTCCTACAAACAAGAATTCGTTTCAGGTAAGGGCAGTTATTTTACAGCTCAAACGAACTACATTGGTCACGAAGCTAACACGTTTATCATCTTAACTGACAACATTGGATGTTAGAGGACCAGTGCTTTGTTTCAGTTTCACAAGCAGAGTTGGACTAGATATGGTCCGTATGTGTAGGAAACACAGTTCTATTGTTCTGAGCACAACCACGTTTCCTGCTGTCTTAGAGACTCTAGAAAGCTAGAGCGTGCTTCTTGCTGTAAAGCCTAGTGTGATCAGTGGATGAGAACTCTGCTGTGTGTTTCATCTCAGAAATGGAGTTAAATCCCAGGCTCAGAATCTTCCTACATACAAGACTTCGTTTCAGGTAAGGGCAGTTACTTTACAGCTCAAACGAACTACATCCTTCCAGAAGCTCACACGTTTCTCATCCTAAATGACAAGCATTGGATGCTGGAGGACCTGTGCTTTGTATCAATTTCAGAGGCAGAGTTGGACTCGATATGGTCAGAATGTGTAAGAAACACCGTTCTTTTTTTCTCAGCACACTCACATTTGCTGCTGTATTAGAGAATCTATTAAGCAAGAGCGTGCTTTTTGCTCTAAAGCAGAGTGTGGTCCATGGAAGAGAACTCTGCTGTGTGTTTCCCTTCAGAAATGGAGTTAAATCCCAGGCTCTGAGTCTACCTACAAGCAAGAGTTCGAATCAGGTAAGGGCAGTTACATTACAGCTCAAACGAACTACATCGTTCACGAAGCTAAAACGATTCTCTTCTTAACTGACAAGCATCGGATGATAGAGGACCTGTGCTTTGTATCAATTTCAGAGGAAGAGTTCAACAAGACATGGTCCGTATGTGTAGGAAACACCGTTCTTTTGTTCTCAGCACACTCATTTCCTGTTGTCTTAGGGACTCTAGAAAGCTAGAGCGTGCTTCTTGCTCTAAAGCAGAGTGTGATCAATGGATGAGAACTCTGCTGTGTGTTTCACTTCAGAAATGGAGTTAAATCCCAGGCTCTGAGTCTTCCTACAAACAAACTTCGTTTTAGGTAAGGGCAGTTTCTTTACAGCTCAAACGAACTACATCCTTCCAGAAGCTCACACGTTTCTCATCTTAAATGACAAGCATTGGATGCTGGAGGACCTGTGCTTTGTATCAATTTCAGAGGCAGAGTTGGACTCAATATGGTCCGAATGTGTAAGAAACACCGTTCTTTTGTCCTCAGCACACTCACATTTGCTGCTCTATTAGAGAATCTATTAAGCAAGAGCTTTCTTTTTGCTCTAAAGCAGAGTGTGATCCATGGAAGAGAACTCTGCTGTGTGTTTCACTTCAGAAAAGGAGTTAAATCCCAGGCTCTGAGTCTACCTACAAGCAAGACTTCGAATCAGGTAAGGGCAGTTACATTACAGCTCAAAGGAACTACATCGTTCCCGAAGCTCACACGTTTCTCATCCTAAATGACAAGCATTGGATGCTGGAGGACCTGTGCTTTATCAATTTCAGAGGCAGAGTTGGACTCGATATGGTCTGAATGTGTAAGAAACACCGTTCTTGTGTTCTCAGCACATTCATGTTTCCTGCTGTCTTAGAGACTCTAGAAAGCAAGAGCGTGCTTCTTGCTCTAAAGCAGAGGGTGATCTATATATGAGAACTCTGCTGTGTGTTTCACTTCAGAAATGGAGTTAAACCCCTGGGTCTGAGTCTCCCTACAAGCAACAATTCGTTTCAGGTAAGGGCAGTTACATTACAGCTCAAAGGAACTACATCGTTCACGAAGCTCACACGATTCTCATCTTAACTGACAAGCATCAGATGTTAGAGGACCAGTGCTTAGTATCAGTTTCAGAAGCAGAGTTGGAATAGATATGGTCCGTATGTGTAGGAAACACTGTTCTTTTGTTCTCAGCACACACACGTTTCCTGCTGTCTTAGAGACTCTAGAAAGCTACAGCGTGCTTCGTGTTCTAAAGCAGAGTGTGATCAATTGATGAGAACTCTGCTGTGTGTTTCACTTCAGAAATGGAGTTAAATCCCAGGCTCTGTGTCTTCCAACATTCAAGACTTCGTTTCCGGTAATGGCAGTCACTTTTCAGCTCAAACGAACTACATCGTTCACAATGCTAAATCTTTTCTCATCTTAACTGACAAGCACTGGATGTTAGAGGACCTGTGCTTTGTCTCAGTTTCAGAAGCAGAGATGGACTAGTAATGGTCCGTATGTGTAAGAAACACAGTTCTTGTGTTCTCAGCACACTCACGTTTCCTGCTGTCTTAGGGACTGTAGAAAGCAAGAGCGTGCTTCTTGCTCTAAAGCAGAGTGTGATCTATATATGAGAACTCTGCTGTGTGTTTCACTTCAGAAATGGAGTTAAATCCAGGCTCTGAGTCTCCCTACAAGCAACACTTCGTTTCAGGTAAGGCCAGTTACTTTACAGCTCAAAAGAACTACATCCTTCCAGAAGATCACACTTTTCTCATCTTAAATGACAAGCATTGGATGCTGGAGGACCTGTGCTTTGTATGAGTTTCAGAAGCAGAGTTGGAATAGATATGGTCCGTATGTGTAGGAAACACTGTTCTTTTGTTCTCAGCACACACACGTTTCCTGCTGTCTTAGAGACTCTAGAAAGCTACAGCGTGCTTCGTGTTCTAAAGCAGAGTGTGATCAATTGATGAGAACTCTGCTGTGTGTTTCACTTCAGAAATGGAGTTAAATCCCAGGCTCTGAGTCTTCCTACAAACAAGACTTCGTTTCAGGTAAGGGCAGTTACTTTACAGCTCAAACGAACTACATTGTTCACGAAGCTAACACGTTTATCATCTTAACTGACAAGCATTGGATGTTAGAGGACCAGTGCTTTGTTTCAGTTTCACAAGCAGAGTTGGACTAGATATGGTCCGTATGTGTAGGAAACACAGTTCTTTTGTTCTGAGCACAACCACGTTTCCTGCTGTCTTAGAGACTCTAGAAAGCTAGAGCGTGCTTCTTGCTCTAAAGCCGAGTGTGATCAATGGATGAGAACTCTGCTCTGTGTTTCACTTCAGAAATGGAGTTAAATCCCAGGCTGTGAGTCTTCCTACAAACAAGAGTTCGTTTCAGGTAAGGGCAGTTTCTTTACAGCTCAAACGAACTACATCGTTTCCGAAGCTCACACAATTCTCATCTTAAATGACAAGCATTGGATGCTGGACGACCTGTGCTTTGTATCAATTTCAGAGGCAGAGTTGGACTAGATATGGTCCGTATGTGTAGGAAACACCATTCTTGTGTTCTCAGCACACTCATGTTTCCTGCTGTCTTAGAGACTCTAGAAAGCAAGAGCGTGCTTCTTGCTCTAAAGCAGAGTGTGATCAATGGATGAGAATTCTGCTGTGTGTTTCACTTCAGAAATGGAGTTAAATCCCAGGCTCTGAGTCTTCCTACAAACAAGACTTCGTTTCAGGGAAGGGCACTTACTTTAAAGCTCAAAGGAACTACATCGTTCACGAAGTTAAAGGTTTCTCATCTTAACTAACAAGCATTGGATGTTAGAGTACCTGTGCTTTGTCTCAGTTTCAGAAGCAGAGATGGACTAGATATGGTGCGTATGTGTAGGAAACACCGTTCTTTTGTTCTCAGCACACACACGTTTCCTGCTGTCTTAGGGACTGTAGAAAACTATAGCGTGCTTCTTGCTCGAAAGCAGAATGTGATCTATATATGAGAACTCTGCTGTGTGTTTCCCTTCAGAAATGGAGTAAAATCGCAGGCTCTGAGTCTTCCTACAAGCAACACTTCGTTTCAGGTAAGGGCAGTTACTTTATAGCTCAAACGAACTACATCGTTCACGAAGTGACACGTTTCTCATCTTAACTGACAAGTATCGGATGTTATAGGACCAGTGCTTTGTATCAGTTTCAGAAGCAGAGTTGCACTAGATATGGTTCGTATGTGTAGGAACACCGTTCTTTTGTTCTCAGCACACTCACGTTTCCTGCTGCCTTAGAGACTCTAGAAATCTAGAGCATGCTGCTTGCTCTAAATCAGAGTGTGATCAATGGATGAGAACTCTGCTGTGTGTTTCCCTTCAGAAATGGAGTTAAATCTGAGGCTCTGAGTCTTCCTACAAACAAGACGTCGTTTCAGGTAAGGGCAGTTACTTTACAGCTCAAAAGAACTTCATCGTTCCCGAAGCTCACACGTTTCTCATCTTAAATGTCAAGTATTCGATGCTGGAGGACCGGTGCATTGTATCAATTTCAGAGGCAGAGTTGGATTCGATATGGTCTGAATGTGAAAGAAACACCGTTCTTTTGTTCTCAGCACATTCTCATTAGCTGCTGTATTAGAGAATCTATTAAGCAAGAGCGTGCTTTTTGCTCTAAAGCAGAGTGTGATCAATGGATGAGAACTCTGCTCTGTGTTTCACTTCAGAAATGGAGTTAAATCCCAGGCTCTGAGTCTTCCTACAAAAAAGACTTCGTTTCAGGTAAGGGCAGTTACTTTACAGCTCAAACGAACTACATCCTTCCAGAAGCTCACACGTTTCTCATCCTAAATGACAAGCATTGGATGCTGGAGGACCTGTGCTTTATCAATTTCAGAGGCAGAGTTGGACTCGATATGGTCTGAATGTGTAAGAAACACCGTTCTTGTGTTCTCAGCACATTCATGTTTCCTGCTGTCTTAGAGACTCTAGAAAGCAAGAGCGTGCTTCTTGCTCTAAAGCAGAGGGTGATCTATATATGAGAACTCTGCTGTGTGTTTCACTTCAGAAATGGAGTTAAACCCCTGGGTCTGAGTCTCCCTACAAGCAACAATTCGTTTCAGGTAAGGGCAGTTACTTTACAGCTCAAAGGAACTACATCGTTCACGAAGCTCACATGATTCTCATCTTAACTGACAAGCATCAGATGTTAGAGGACCAGTGCTTAGTATCAGTTTCAGAAGCAGAGTTGGAATAGATATGGTCCGTATGTGTAGGAAACACTGTTCTTTTGTTCTCAGCACACACACGTTTCCTGCTGTCTTAGAGACTCTAGAAAGCTAGAGCGTGCTTCGTGTTCTAAAGCAGAGTGTGATCAATTGATGAGAACTCTGCTGTGTGTTTCACTTCAGAAATGGAGTTAAATCCCAGGCTCTGTGTCTTCCAACATTCAAGACTTCGTTTCCAGTAATGGCAGTCACTTTTCAGCTCAAACGAACTACATCGTTCACAATGCTAAATCTTTTCTCATCTTAACTGACAAGCACTGGATGTTAGAGGACCTGTGCTTTGTCTCAGTTTCAGAAGCAGAGATGGACTAGTAATGGTCCGTATGTGTAAGAAACACAGTTCTTGTGTTCTCAGCACACTCACGTTTCCTGCTGTCTTAGGGACTGTAGAAAGCAAGAGCGTGCTTCTTGCTCTAAAGCAGAGTGTGATCTATATATGAGAACTCTGCTGTGTGTTTCACTTCAGAAATGGAGTTAAATCCAGGCTCTGAGTCTCCCTACAAGCAACACTTCGTTTCAGGTAAGGCCAGTTACTTTACAGCTCAAAAGAACTACATCCTTCCAGAAGATCACACTTTTCTCATCTTAAATGACAAGCATTGGATGCTGGAGGACCTGTGCTTTGTATGAGTTTCAGAAGCAGAGTTGGAATAGATATGGTCCGTATGTGTAGGAAACACTGTTCTTTTGTTCTCAGCACACACACGTTTCCTGCTGTCTTAGAGACTCTAGAAAGCTACAGCGTGCTTCGTGTTCTAAAGCAGAGTGTGATCAATTGATGAGAACTCTGCTGTGTGTTTCACTTCAGAAATGGAGTTAAATCCCAGGCTCTGAGTCTTCCTACAAACAAGACTTCGTTTCAGGTAAGGGCAGTTACTTTACAGCTCAAACGAACTACATTGTTCACGAAGCTAACACGTTTATCATCTTAACTGACAAGCATTGGATGTTAGAGGACCAGTGCTTTGTTTCAGTTTCACAAGCAGAGTTGGACTAGATATGGTCCGTATGTGTAGGAAACACAGTTCTTTTGTTCTGAGCACAACCACGTTTCCTGCTGTCTTAGAGACTCTAGAAAGCTAGAGCGTGCTTCTTGCTCTAAAGCCGAGTGTGATCAATGGATGAGAACTCTGCTCTGTGTTTCACTTCAGAAATGGAGTTAAATCCCAGGCTGTGAGTCTTCCTACAAACAAGAGTTCGTTTCAGGTAAGGGCAGTTTCTTTACAGCTCAAACGAAATACATCGTTTCCGAAGCTCACACAATTCTCATCTTAAATGACAAGCATTGGATGCTGGACGACCTGTGCTTTGTATCAATTTCAGAGGCAGAGTTGGACTAGATATGGTCCGTATGTGTAGGAAACACCATTCTTGTGTTCTCAGCACACTCATGTTTCCTGCTGTCTTAGAGACTCTAGAAAGCAAGAGCGTGCTTCTTGCTCTAAAGCAGAGTGTGATCAATGGATGAGAATTCTGCTGTGTGTTTCACTTCAGAAATGGAGTTAAATCCCAGGCTCTGAGTCTTCCTACAAACAAGACTTCGTTTCAGGGAAGGGCACTTACTTTAAAGCTCAAAGGAACTACATCGTTCACGAAGTTAAAGGTTTCTCATCTTAACTAACAAGCATTGGATGTTAGAGTACCTGTGCTTTGTCTCAGTTTCAGAAGCAGAGATGGACTAGATATGGTGCGTATGTGTAGGAAACACCGTTCTTTTGTTCTCAGCACACACACGTTTCCTGCTGTCTTAGGGACTGTAGAAAACTAGAGCGTGCTTCTTGCTCGAAAGCAGAATGTGATCTATATATGAGAACTCTCCTGTGTGTTTCCCTTCAGAAATGGAGTAAAATCGCAGGCTCTGAGTCTTCCTACAAGCAACACTTCGTTTCAGGTAAGGGCAGTTACTTTATAGCTCAAACGAACTACATCGTTCACGAAGTGACACGTTTCTCATCTTAACTGACAAGTATCGGATGTTATAGGACCAGTGCTTTGTATCAGTTTCAGAAGCAGAGTTGCACTAGATATGGTTCGTATGTGTAGGAACACCGTTCTTTTGTTCTCAGCACACTCACGTTTCCTGCTGCCTTAGAGACTCTAGAAATCTAGAGCATGCTGCTTGCTCTAAATCAGAGTGTGATCAATGGATGAGAACTCTGCTGTGTGTTTCCCTTCAGAAATGGAGTTAAATCTGAGGCTCTGAGTCTTCCTACAAACAAGACGTCGTTTCAGGTAAGGGCAGTTACTTTACAGCTCAAAAGAACTTCATCGTTCCCGAAGCTCACACGTTTCTCATCTTAAATGTCAAGTATTCGATGCTGGAGGACCGGTGCATTGTATCAATTTCAGAGGCAGAGTTGGATTCGATATGGTCTGAATGTGAAAGAAACACCGTTCTTTTGTTCTCAGCACATTCTCATTAGCTGCTGTATTAGAGAATCTATTAAGCAAGAGCGTGCTTTTTGCTCTAAAGCAGAGTGTGATCAATGGATGAGAACTCTGCTCTGTGTTTCACTTCAGAAATGGAGTTAAATCCCAGGCTCTGAGTCTTCCTACAAAAAAGACTTCGTTTCAGGTAAGGGCAGTTACTTTACAGCTCAAACGAACTACATCCTTCCAGAAGCTCACACGTTTCTCATCCTAAATGACAAGCATTGGATGCTGGAGGACCTGTGCTTTATCAATTTCAGAGGCAGAGTTGGACTCGATATGGTCTGAATGTGTAAGAAACACCGTTCTTGTGTTCTCAGCACATTCATGTTTCCTGCTGTCTTAGAGACTCTAGAAAGCAAGAGCGTGCTTCTTGCTCTAAAGCAGAGGGTGATCTATATATGAGAACTCTGCTGTGTGTTTCACTTCAGAAATGGAGTTAAACCCCTGGGTCTGAGTCTCCCTACAAGCAACAATTCGTTTCAGGTAAGGGCAGTTACTTTACAGCTCAAAGGAACTACATCGTTCACGAAGCTCACATGATTCTCATCTTAACTGACAAGCATCAGATGTTAGAGGACCAGTGCTTAGTATCAGTTTCAGAAGCAGAGTTGGAATAGATATGGTCCGTATGTGTAGGAAACACTGTTCTTTTGTTCTCAGCACACACACGTTTCCTGCTGTCTTAGAGACTCTAGAAAGCTAGAGCGTGCTTCGTGTTCTAAAGCAGAGTGTGATCAATTGATGAGAACTCTGCTGTGTGTTTCACTTCAGAAATGGAGTTAAATCCCAGGCTCTGTGTCTTCCAACATTCAAGACTTCGTTTCCGGTAATGGCAGTCACTTTTCAGCTCAAACGAACTACATCGTTCACAATGCTAAATCTTTTCTCATCTTAACTGACAAGCACTGGATGTTAGAGGACCTGTGCTTTGTCTCAGTTTCAGAAGCAGAGATGGACTAGTAATGGTCCGTATGTGTAAGAAACACAGTTCTTGTGTTCTCAGCACACTCACGTTTCCTGCTGTCTTAGGGACTGTAGAAAGCAAGAGCGTGCTTCTTGCTCTAAAGCAGAGTGTGATCTATATATGAGAACTCTGCTGTGTGTTTCACTTCAGAAATGGAGTTAAATCCAGGCTCTGAGTCTCCCTACAAGCAACACTTCGTTTCAGGTAAGGCCAGTTACTTTACAGCTCAAAAGAACTACATCCTTCCAGAAGATCACACTTTTCTCATCTTAAATGACAAGCATTGGATGCTGGAGGACCTGTGCTTTGTATGAGTTTCAGAAGCAGAGTTGGAATAGATATGGTCCGTATGTGTAGGAAACACTGTTCTTTTGTTCTCAGCACACACACGTTTCCTGCTGTCTTAGAGACTCTAGAAAGCTACAGCGTGCTTCGTGTTCTAAAGCAGAGTGTGATCAATTGATGAGAACTCTGCTGTGTGTTTCACTTCAGAAATGGAGTTAAATCCCAGGCTCTGAGTCTTCCTACAAACAAGACTTCGTTTCAGGTAAGGGCAGTTACTTTACAGCTCAAACGAACTACATTGTTCACGAAGCTAACACGTTTATCATCTTAACTGACAAGCATTGGATGTTAGAGGACCAGTGCTTTGTTTCAGTTTCACAAGCAGAGTTGGACTAGATATGGTCCGTATGTGTAGGAAACACAGTTCTTTTGTTCTGAGCACAACCACGTTTCCTGCTGTCT
This sequence comes from Onychomys leucogaster, assembly GCA_949786385.1. Lineage (NCBI taxonomy): Eukaryota > Metazoa > Chordata > Mammalia > Rodentia > Cricetidae > Onychomys > Onychomys leucogaster. Next base: position 49,869 of record CATKUP010000132.1, on the reverse strand, counting down.
TAGAGACTCTAGAAAGCTAGAGCGTGCTTCTTGCTCTAAAGCCGAGTGTGATCAATGGATGAGAACTCTGCTCTGTGTTTCACTTCAGAAATGGAGTTAAATCCCAGGCTGTGAGTCTTCCTACAAACAAGAGTTCGTTTCAGGTAAGGGCAGTTTCTTTACAGCTCAAACGAACTACATCGTTTCCGAAGCTCACACAATTCTCATCTTAAATGACAAGCATTGGATGCTGGACGACCTGTGCTTTGTATCAATTTCAGAGGCAGAGTTGGACTAGATATGGTCCGTATGTGTAGGAAACACCATTCTTGTGTTCTCAGCACACTCATGTTTCCTGCTGTCTTAGAGACTCTAGAAAGCAAGAGCGTGCTTCTTGCTCTAAAGCAGAGTGTGATCAATGGATGAGAATTCTGCTGTGTGTTTCACTTCAGAAATGGAGTTAAATCCCAGGCTCTGAGTCTTCCTACAAACAAGACTTCGTTTCAGGGAAGGGCACTTACTTTAAAGCTCAAAGGAACTACATCGTTCACGAAGTTAAAGGTTTCTCATCTTAACTAACAAGCATTGGATGTTAGAGTACCTGTGCTTTGTCTCAGTTTCAGAAGCAGAGATGGACTAGATATGGTGCGTATGTGTAGGAAACACCGTTCTTTTGTTCTCAGCACACACACGTTTCCTGCTGTCTTAGGGACTGTAGAAAACTAGAGCGTGCTTCTTGCTCGAAAGCAGAATGTGATCTATATATGAGAACTCTCCTGTGTGTTTCCCTTCAGAAATGGAGTAAAATCGCAGGCTCTGAGTCTTCCTACAAGCAACACTTCGTTTCAGGTAAGGGCAGTTACTTTATAGCTCAAACGAACTACATCGTTCACGAAGTGACACGTTTCTCATCTTAACTGACAAGTATCGGATGTTATAGGACCAGTGCTTTGTATCAGTTTCAGAAGCAGAGTTGCACTAGATATGGTTCGTATGTGTAGGAACACCGTTCTTTTGTTCTCAGCACACTCACGTTTCCTGCTGCCTTAGAGACTCTAGAAATCTAGAGCATGCTGCTTGCTCTAAATCAGAGTGTGATCAATGGATGAGAACTCTGCTGTGTGTTTCCCTTCAGAAATGGAGTTAAATCCGAGGCTCTGAGTCTTCCTACAAACAAGACGTCGTTTCAGGTAAGGGCAGTTACTTTACAGCTCAAAAGAACTTCATCATTCCCGAAGCTCACACGTTTCTCATCTTAAATGTCAAGTATTCGATGCTGGAGGACCGGTGCATTGTATCAATTTCAGAGGCAGAGTTGGATTCGATATGGTCTGAATGTGAAAGAAACACCGTTCTTTTGTTCTCAGCACATTCTCATTAGCTGCTGTATTAGAGAATCTATTAAGCAAGAGCGTGCTTTTTGCTCTAAAGCAGAGTGTGATCAATGGATGAGAACTCTGCTCTGTGTTTCACTTCAGAAATGGAGTTAAATCCCAGGCTCTGAGTCTTCCTACAAACAAGACTTCGTTTCAGGTAAGGGCAGTTACTTTACAGCTCAAACGAACTACATCCTTCCAGAAGCTCACACGTTTCTCATCCTAAATGACAAGCATTGGATGCTGGAGGACCTGTGCTTTATCAATTTCAGAGGCAGAGTTGGACTCGATATGGTCTGAATGTGTAAGAAACACCGTTCTTGTGTTCTCAGCACATTCATGTTTCCTGCTGTCTTAGAGACTCTAGAAAGCAAGAGCGTGCTTCTTGCTCTAAAGCAGAGGGTGATCTATATATGAGAACTCTGCTGTGTGTTTCACTTCAGAAATGGAGTTAAACCCCAGGGTCTGAGTCTCCCTACAAGCAACAATTCGTTTCAGGTAAGGGCAGTTACTTTACAGCTCAAAGGAACAACATCGTTCACGAAGCTCACACGATTCTCATCTTAACTGACAAGCATCAGATGTTAGAGGACCAGTGCTTAGTATCAGTTTCAGAAGCAGAGTTGGAATAGATATGGTCCGTATGTGTAGGAAACACTGTTCTTTTGTTCTCAGCACACACACGTTTCCTGCTGTCTTAGAGACTCTAGAAAGCTAGAGCGTGCTTCGTGTTCTAAAGCAGAGTGTGATCAATTGATGAGAACTCTGCTGTGTGTTTCTCTTCAGAAATGGAGTTAAATCCCAGGCTCTGTGTCTTCCAACATTCAAGACTTCGTTTCCGGTAATGGCAGTCACTTTTCAGCTCAAACGAACTACATCGTTCACAATGCTAAATCTTTTCTCATCTTAACTGACAAGCACTGGATGTTAGAGGACCTGTGCTTTGTCTCAGTTTCAGAAGCAGAGATGGACTAGTAATGGTCCGTATGTGTAAGAAACACAGTTCTTGTGTTCTCAGCACACTCACGTTTCCTGCTGTCTTAGGGACTGTAGAAAGCAAGAGCGTGCTTCTTGCTCTAAAGCAGAGTGTGATCTATATATGAGAACTCTGCTGTGTGTTTCACTTCAGAAATGGAGTAAAATCCAGGCTCTGAGTCTCCCTACAAGCAACACTTCGTTTCAGGTAAGGCCAGTTACTTTACAGCTCAAAAGAACTACATCCTTCCAGAAGATCACACTTTTCTCATCTTAAATGACAAGCATTGGATGCTGGAGGACCTGTGCTTTGTATGAGTTTCAGAAGCAGAGTTGGAATAGATATGGTCCCTATGTGTAGGAAACACTGTTCTTTTGTTCTCAGCACACACACGTTTCCTGCTGTCTTAGAGACTCTAGAAAGCTACAGCGTGCTTCGTGTTCTAAAGCAGAGTGTGATCAATTGATGAGAACTCTGCTGTGTGTTTCACTTCAGAAATGGAGTTAAATCCCAGGCTCTGAGTCTTCCTACAAACAAGACTTCGTTTCAGGTAAGGGCAGTTACTTTACAGCTCAAACGAACTACATTGTTCACGAAGCTAACACGTTTATCATCTTAACTGACAAGCATTGGATGTTAGAGGACCAGTGCTTTGTTTCAGTTTCACAAGCAGAGTTGGACTAGATATGGTCCGTATGTGTAGGAAACACAGTTCTTTTGTTCTGAGCACAACCACGTTTCCTGCTGTCTTAGAGACTCTAGAAAGCTAGAGCGTGCTTCTTGCTCTAAAGCCGAGTGTGATCAATGGATGAGAACTCTGCTCTGTGTTTCACTTCAGAAATGGAGTTAAATCCCAGGCTGTGAGTCTTCCTACAAACAAGAGTTCGTTTCAGGTAAGGGCAGTTTCTTTACAGCTCAAACGAACTACATCGTTTCCGAAGCTCACACAATTCTCATCTTAAATGACAAGCATTGGATGCTGGACGACCTGTGCTTTGTATCAATTTCAGAGGCAGAGTTGGACTAGATATGGTCCGTATGTGTAGGAAACACCATTCTTGTGTTCTCAGCACACTCATGTTTCCTGCTGTCTTAGAGACTCTAGAAAGCAAGAGCGTGCTTCTTGCTCTAAAGCAGAGTGTGATCAATGGATGAGAATTCTGCTGTGTGTTTCACTTCAGAAATGGAGTTAAATCCCAGGCTCTGAGTCTTCCTACAAACAAGACTTCGTTTCAGGGAAGGGCACTTACTTTAAAGCTCAAAGGAACTACATCGTTCACGAAGTTAAAGGTTTCTCATCTTAACTAACAAGCATTGGATGTTAGAGTACCTGTGCTTTGTCTCAGTTTCAGAAGCAGAGATGGACTAGATATGGTGCGTATGTGTAGGAAACACCGTTCTTTTGTTCTCAGCACACACACGTTTCCTGCTGTCTTAGGGACTGTAGAAAACTAGAGCGTGCTTCTTGCTCGAAAGCAGAATGTGATCTATATATGAGAACTCTCCTGTGTGTTTCCCTTCAGAAATGGAGTAAAATCGCAGGCTCTGAGTCTTCCTACAAGCAACACTTCGTTTCAGGTAAGGGCAGTTACTTTATAGCTCAAACGAACTACATCGTTCACGAAGTGACACGTTTCTCATCTTAACTGACAAGTATCGGATGTTATAGGACCAGTGCTTTGTATCAGTTTCAGAAGCAGAGTTGCACTAGATATGGTTCGTATGTGTAGGAACACCGTTCTTTTGTTCTCAGCACACTCACGTTTCCTGCTGCCTTAGAGACTCTAGAAATCTAGAGCATGCTGCTTGCTCTAAATCAGAGTGTGATCAATGGATGAGAACTCTGCTGTGTGTTTCCCTTCAGAAATGGAGTTAAATCCGAGGCTCTGAGTCTTCCTACAAACAAGACGTCGTTTCAGGTAAGGGCAGTTACTTTACAGCTCAAAAGAACTTCATCGTTCCCGAAGCTCACACGTTTCTCATCTTAAATGTCAAGTATTCGATGCTGGAGGACCGGTGCATTGTATCAATTTCAGAGGCAGAGTTGGATTCGATATGGTCTGAATGTGAAAGAAACACCGTTCTTTTGTTCTCAGCACATTCTCATTAGCTGCTGTATTAGAGAATCTATTAAGCAAGAGCGTGCTTTTTGCTCTAAAGCAGAGTGTGATCAATGGATGAGAACTCTGCTCTGTGTTTCACTTCAGAAATGGAGTTAAATCCCAGGCTCTGAGTCTTCCTACAAACAAGACTTCGTTTCAGGTAAGGGCAGTTACTTTACAGCTCAAACGAACTACATCCTTCCAGAAGCTCACACGTTTCTCATCCTAAATGACAAGCATTGGATGCTGGAGGACCTGTGCTTTATCAATTTCAGAGGCAGAGTTGGACTCGATATGGTCTGAATGTGTAAGAAACACCGTTCTTGTGTTCTCAGCACATTCATGTTTCCTGCTGTCTTAGAGACTCTAGAAAGCAAGAGCGTGCTTCTTGCTCTAAAGCAGAGGGTGATCTATATATGAGAACTCTGCTGTGTGTTTCACTTCAGAAATGGAGTTAAACCCCAGGGTCTGAGTCTCCCTACAAGCAACAATTCGTTTCAGGTAAGGGCAGTTACTTTACAGCTCAAAGGAACTACATCGTTCACGAAGCTCACACGATTCTCATCTTAACTGACAAGCATCAGATGTTAGAGGACCAGTGCTTAGTATCAGTTTCAGAAGCAGAGTTGGAATAGATATGGTCCGTATGTGTAGGAAACACTGTTCTTTTGTTCTCAGCACACACACGTTTCCTGCTGTCTTAGAGACTCTAGAAAGCTAGAGCGTGCTTCGTGTTCTAAAGCAGAGTGTGATCAATTGATGAGAACTCTGCTGTGTGTTTCTCTTCAGAAATGGAGTTAAATCCCAGGCTCTGTGTCTTCCAACATTCAAGACTTCGTTTCCGGTAATGGCAGTCACTTTTCAGCTCAAACGAACTACATCGTTCACAATGCTAAATCTTTTCTCATCTTAACTGACAAGCACTGGATGTTAGAGGACCTGTGCTTTGTCTCAGTTTCAGAAGCAGAGATGGACTAGTAATGGTCCGTATGTGTAAGAAACACAGTTCTTGTGTTCTCAGCACACTCACGTTTCCTGCTGTCTTAGGGACTGTAGAAAGCAAGAGCGTGCTTCTTGCTCTAAAGCAGAGTGTGATCTATATATGAGAACTCTGCTGTGTGTTTCACTTCAGAAATGGAGTAAAATCCAGGCTCTGAGTCTCCCTACAAGCAACACTTCGTTTCAGGTAAGGCCAGTTACTTTACAGCTCAAAAGAACTACATCCTTCCAGAAGATCACACTTTTCTCATCTTAAATGACAAGCATTGGATGCTGGAGGACCTGTGCTTTGTATGAGTTTCAGAAGCAGAGTTGGAATAGATATGGTCCGTATGTGTAGGAAACACTGTTCTTTTGTTCTCAGCACACACACGTTTCCTGCTGTCTTAGAGACTCTAGAAAGCTACAGCGTGCTTCGTGTTCTAAAGCAGAGTGTGATCAATTGATGAGAACTCTGCTGTGTGTTTCACTTCAGAAATGGAGTTAAATCCCAGGCTCTGAGTCTTCCTACAAACAAGACTTCGTTTCAGGTAAGGGCAGTTACTTTACAGCTCAAACGAACTACATTGTTCACGAAGCTAACACGTTTATCATCTTAACTGACAAGCATTGGATGTTAGAGGACCAGTGCTTTGTTTCAGTTTCACAAGCAGAGTTGGACTAGATATGGTCCGTATGTGTAGGAAACACAGTTCTTTTGTTCTGAGCACAACCACGTTTCCTGCTGTCTTAGAGACTCTAGAAAGCTAGAGCGTGCTTCTTGCTCTAAAGCCGAGTGTGATCAATGGATGAGAACTCTGCTCTGTGTTTCACTTCAGAAATGGAGTTAAATCCCAGGCTGTGAGTCTTCCTACAAACAAGAGTTCGTTTCAGGTAAGGGCAGTTTCTTTACAGCTCAAACGAACTACATCGTTTCCGAAGCTCACACAATTCTCATCTTAAATGACAAGCATTGGATGCTGGACGACCTGTGCTTTGTATCATTTTCAGAGGCAGAGTTGGACTAGATATGGTCCGTATGTGTAGGAAACACCATTCTTGTGTTCTCAGCACACTCATGTTTCCTGCTGTCTTAGAGACTCTAGAAAGCAAGAGCGTGCTTCTTGCTCTAAAGCAGAGTGTGATCAATGGATGAGAATTCTGCTGTGTGTTTCACTTCAGAAATGGAGTTAAATCCCAGGCTCTGAGTCTTCCTACAAACAAGACTTCGTTTCAGGGAAGGGCACTTACTTTAAAGCTCAAAGGAACTACATCGTTCACGAAGTTAAAGGTTTCTCATCTTAACTAACAAGCATTGGATGTTAGAGTACCTGTGCTTTGTCTCAGTTTCAGAAGCAGAGATGGACTAGATATGGTGCGTATGTGTAGGAAACACCGTTCTTTTGTTCTCAGCACACACACGTTTCCTGCTGTCTTAGGGACTGTAGAAAACTAGAGCGTGCTTCTTGCTCGAAAGCAGAATGTGATCTATATATGAGAACTCTCCTGTGTGTTTCCCTTCAGAAATGGAGTAAAATCGCAGGCTCTGAGTCTTCCTACAAGCAACACTTCGTTTCAGGTAAGGGCAGTTACTTTATAGCTCAAACGAACTACATCGTTCACGAAGTGACACGTTTCTCATCTTAACTGACAAGTATCGGATGTTATAGGACCAGTGCTTTGTATCAGTTTCAGAAGCAGAGTTGCACTAGATATGGTTCGTATGTGTAGGAACACCGTTCTTTTGTTCTCAGCACACTCACTTTTCCTGCTGCCTTAGAGACTCTAGAAATCTAGAGCATGCTGCTTGCTCTAAATCAGAGTGTGATCAATGGATGAGAACTCTGCTGTTTGTTTCCCTTCAGAAATGGAGTTAAATCCGAGGCTCTGAGTCTTCCTACAAACAAGACGTCGTTTCAGGTAAGGGCAGTTACTTTACAGCTCAAAAGAACTTCATCGTTCCCGAAGCTCACACGTTTCTCATCTTAAATGTCAAGTATTCGATGCTGGAGGACCGGTGCATTGTATCAATTTCAGAGGCAGAGTTGGATTCGATATGGTCTGAATGTGAAAGAAACACCGTTCTTTTGTTCTCAGCACATTCTCATTAGCTGCTGTATTAGAGAATCTATTAAGCAAGAGCGTGCTTTTTGCTCTAAAGCAGAGTGTGATCAATGGATGAGAACTCTGCTCTGTGTTTCACTTCAGAAATGGAGTTAAATCCCAGGCTCTGAGTCTTCCTACAAACAAGACTTCGTTTCAGGTAAGGGCAGTTACTTTACAGCTCAAACGAACTACATCCTTCCAGAAGCTCACACGTTTCTCATCTTAAATGACAAGCATTGGATGCTGGAGGACCTGTGCTTTGTATCTATTTCAGAGGCAGAGATGGACTCGATATGGTCCGAATGTATAAGAAACACCGTTCTTTTGTTCTCAGCACACTCACATTTGCTGCTGTATTAGAGAATCTATTGAGCAAGAGCGTGCTTTTTGCTCTAAAGCAGAGTGAGGTCCATGAAAGAGAACTCTGCTGTATGTTTCCCTTCAGAAATGGAGTTAAATCCCAGGCTCTGTGTCTACCTACAAGCAAGACTTCGAATCAGGTAAGGGCAGTTACATTACAACTCAAACGAACTACATCGTTCACGAAGCTAAAATAATTCTCATCTTAACTAACAAGCATCGGATGATAGAGGACCTGTGCTTTGTATCAATTTCAGAGGAAGAGTTCAACAAGACATGGTCCGTATGTGTAGGAAACGCCGTTCTTTTTTTCTCAGGACACTCGTTTCCTGCTGTCTTAGGGACTCTAGAAAGCTAGAGCGTGCTACTTGCTCCAAAGCAGAGTGTGATCAATGGATGAGAACTCTGCTGTGTGTTTCACTTCAGAAATGGAGTTAAATCCCATGCTCTGAGTCTTCCTACAAACAAGACTTCGTTTCAGGTAAGGGCAGTTTCTTTACAGCTCAAAAGAAATACATCGTTTCCGAAGCTCACACAATTCTCATCTTAAATGACAAGCATTGGATGCTGGAGGACCTGTGCTTTGTATCAATTTCAGAGGCAGAGTTGGACTAGATGTGGTCCGTATGTGTAGGAAACACCGTTCCTTTATTCTTAGCACACTCACGTGTGCTGATGTATTAGAGAATCTAGAAAGCAAGAGCGTGCTTCTTGCTCTAAAGCAGAGTGTGATCCATGGAAGAGAACTCTGCTGTGTGTTTCCCTTCAGAAATGGTGTTAAATTCCAGGCTCTGTGTCTTCCTACAAGCAAGACTTCGAATCAGGTAATGGCAGTTACAATACAGCTCAAACGAACTACATCGTTCATGAAGCTCACACGTTTCTCATCTTAAATGACAAGCATCGGATGATGGAGGACCTGTGCTTTGTATCAATTTCAGAGGCAAAGGTCGACTAGATATGGTCTGTATGTGTAGGAAACACCGTTCTTGTGTTCTTAGCACATTCATGTTTCCTGCTGTCTTAGAGACTCTAGAAAGCAAGAGCGTGCTTCTTGCTCTAAAGCAGAGTGTGATCTATATATGAGAACTCTGCTGTGTGTTTCACTTCAGAAATGGAGTTAAACCACCGGCTCTGAGTCTCCCTACAAGCAACAATTCGTTTCAGGTAAGGGCAGTTACTTTACATTACAAAGGAAATACATCTTTCAAGAAGCTCACACGATTCTCATCTTAACTGACAAGCATCGGATGTTATAGGACCAGTGCTTTGTATCAGTTTCAGAAACAAATTTGGAATAGATATGGTCAGTATGTGTAGGAAACAACGTTCTTTTGATATCAGCACACTCACGTTTCCTGCTGTCTTAGAGACTCTAGAAAGCTAGAGCGTGTTTCGTGTTCTAAAGCAGAGTGTGATCAATTGATGAGAACTCTGCTGTGTGTTTCACTTCAGAAATGGAGTTAAATCCCAGGCTCTGAGTCTTCCTACAAACAAGAATTCGTTTCAGGTAAGGGCAGTTATTTTACAGCTCAAACGAACTACATTGGTCACGAAGCTAACACGTTTATCATCTTAACTGACAACATTGGATGTTAGAGGACCAGTGCTTTGTTTCAGTTTCACAAGCAGAGTTGGACTAGATATGGTCCGTATGTGTAGGAAACACAGTTCTATTGTTCTGAGCACAACCACGTTTCCTGCAGTCTTAGAGACTCTAGAAAGGTAGAGCGTGCTTCTTGCTCTAAAGCCTAGTGTGATCCATGGAAGAGAAGTCTGCTGTGTGTTTCACTTCAGAAAAGGAGTTAAATCCCAGGCTCTGAGTCTACCTACAAGCAAGACTTCGAATCAGGTAAGGGCAGTTACATTACAGCTCAAACGAACTACAATCGTTCCCGAAGCTCACTCGTTTCTCATCCTAAATGACAAGCATTGGATGCTGGAGGACCTGTGCTTTGTATCAATTTCAGAGGCAGAGTTGGACTCGATATGGTCTGAATGTGTAAGAAACACCGTTCTTGTGTTCCCAGCACATTCATGTTTCCTGCTGTCTTAGATACTCTAGAAAGCAAGAGCGTGCTTCTTGCTCTAAAGCAGAGTGTGATCTATATATGAGAACTCTGCTGTGTGTTTCACTTCAGAAATGGAGTTCAACCCCAGGGTCTGAGTCTCCCTACAAGCAACAATTCGTTTCAGGTAAGGGCAGTTACTTTACAGCTCAAAGGAACTACATCGTTCACGAAGCTCACACGATTCTCATCTTAACTGACAAGCATCAGATGTTAGAGGACCAGTGCTTAGTATCAGTTTCAGAAGCAGAGTTGGACTAGATATGGTCCGTATGTGTAGGAAACACAGTTCTTTTGTTCTGTGCAAAACCACGTTTCCTGCTGTATTAGAGAATCTAGAAACAAGTGCGTGCTTCTTGCTGTGAAGCAGAGTGTGATGCATGGATGAGAACTATGCTGTGTGTTTCCCTTCAGAAATGGAGTTAAATCCCAGGCTCTGTGTCTTCCAACATTCAAGACTTCGTTTCAGGTAATGGCAGTCACTTTTCAGCTCAAACGAACTACATCTTTCACAATGCTAAATCTTTTCTCATCTTAACGGACAAGCACTGGATGTTAGAGGACCTGTGCTTTGTCTCAGTTTCAGAAGCAGAGATGGACTAGTAATGGTCCGTATGTGTAGGAAACACCGTTCTTTTTTTCTCAGGACACTCGTTTCCTGCTGTCTTAGGGACTCTAGAAAGCTAGAGCGTGCTTCTTGCTCTAAAGCAGAGTGTGATCAATGGATGAGAACTCTGCTGTGTGTTTCACTTCAGAAATGGAGTTAAATCCCATGCTCTGAGTCTTCCTACAAACAAGACTTCGTTTCAGGTAAGGGCAGTCACTTTTCAGCTAAAACGAACTACATCGTTCAAGAAGCTAACACGATTCTCATCTTAAATGACAAGCATTGGATGTTAGAGGACCAGTGCTTTGTCTCAGTTTCAGAAGCAGAGATGGACTAGATATGGTCCGTATGTGTAGGAAACACCGTTCTTTTGTTCTCAGCACACTCACGTTTCCTGCTGTCTTAGAGACTCTAGAAAGCTAGAGCGTGCTTCTTGCTCTAAAGCAGAGTGTGATCCATGGAAGAGAACTCTGCTGTGTGTTTCCCTTCAGAAATGGAGTTAAATCCCAAGCTCTGTGTCTTCCTACAAGCAAGACTTCGAATCAGTTAAGGGCAGTTACTTCAGAGCTCAAACGAACTACATCGTTCACGAAGCTCACACGTTTCTCATCTTAAATGACAGGCATCAGATGATATAGGACCAGTGCTTTGTTTCAGTTTCACAAGCAGAGTTGGACAAGATATGGTCCATATGTGTAGGAAACACAGTTCTTTTGTTCTGAGCACAACCACGTTTCCTGCTGTATTAGAGAATCTAGAAAAAAGAGCGTGCTTCTTGCTCTCAAGCAGAGTGCGATCCATGGACGAGAACTCTGCTGTGTGTTTCCCTTCAGAAATGGAGTTAAATCCCAGGCTCTGTGTCTTCCAACATGCAAGACTACGTTTCAGGGAAGGGCAGTCACTTTTCAGCTCAAACGAACTACATCGTTCACTAAGATCACACGTTTCTCATCTTAACTGACAAGCACTGGATGTTAGTGGACCTGTGGTTTGTTTCAGTTCAACAAGCAGAGTTGGATTAGATATGGTCCGTATGTGTAGGAATCACAGATCTTTTTTTCTGAGCACAACCACGTTTCCTGCTGTATTAGGGAATCTATAAAGCAAGAGTGTGCTTCTTGCTCTGAAGCAGAGTGTGATCCATGGATGAGAACTCTGCTGTGTGTTTTCATTCAGAAATGGAGTTAAATCCCAGGCTCTGAGTCTTCCTACAAAAAAGACTTCGTTTCAGGGAAGGGCACTTACTTTAATGCTCAAAGGAACTACATCGTTCACGAAGTTAAAGGTTTCTCATCTTAACTAACAAGCATTGGATGTTAGAGGACCTGTGCTTTGTCTCAGTTTCAGAAGCAGAGATGGAATAGATATGGTGCCTATGTGTAGGAAACACCGTTCTTTTGTTCTCAGCACATTCACGTTTGCTGCTGTATTATAGAATCTAGAAAGCAAGGACGTGCTTCTTGCTCTGAAGCAGAGTGTGGTCCAAGGATGAGAACTATGCTGTGTGTTTCCCTTCAGAAATGGAGTTAAATACCAGGCTCTGTGTCTTCCAACATTCAAGACTTCGTTTCAGGGAAGGGCAGTCACTTTTCAGCTCAAACGAACTACATCGTTCACGAGGTAACACGTTTCTCATCGTAACTGACAAGCAATGGATGTTAGAGGACCAGTGCTTTGTATCAGTTTCAGAAGCAGAGTTGGACTAGATATGATCCGTATATGTAGGAAACACTGTTCTTTTGTTCTCAGCACACTCACGGTTCCTGCTCTCTTAGAGACTCTAGAAAGCTAGAGCGTGCTTCTTGCTCTAAAGCAGAGTGTGATCAATGGATGAGAACTCTGCTGTGTGTTTCACTTCAGAAATGGACTTAAATCCCAGGCTCTGAGTCTTCCTATAAACAAGACTTCGTTTCAGGGAAGGGCAGTTACTTTACAGCTCAAATGAACTACTTCGTTCACGAAGCTCACGCGTTTATCATCTTAAATGACAAGCATTAGATGTTAGAGGACCAGTGCTTTGTTTCAGTTTCACAAGCAGAGTTGGACAAGATATGGTCCGTATGTGTAGGAAACACAGTTCTTTTGTTCTGAGCACAACCACGTTTCCTGCTGTATTAGAGAATCTAGAAACAAGAGCATGCTTCTTGCTCTGAAGCAGAGTGTGATCCAAGGATGAGAACTATGCTGTGTGTTTCCCTTCAGAAATGGAGTTAAATCCCAGGTTCTGTGTCTTCCAACACTCAAGATATCGTTTCAGGTAAGGGCAGTCACTTTTCAGCTCAAACGAACTACATCGTTCAAGAAGCTAACACGTTTCTCATCTTAAATGACAAGCATTGGATGTTAGGGGACCATTGCTTTGTCTCAGTTTCAGAAGCAGAGATGGACTAGATATGGTCCGTATGTGTAGGAAACACCGTTCTTTTGTTCTCAGCACACTCATGTTTCCTGCTGTCTTAGGGACTCTAGAAAGCTAGAGCGTGCTTCTTGTTCTAAAACAGAGTGTGATCAATGGATGAGAACTCTGCTGTGTGTTTCCCTTCAGAAATGGAGTTAAATTTCAGGTTCTGTGTCTTCCTACAAGCAAGACTTTGAATCAGGTAAGGGCAGTTACATTACAGCTCAAACAAACTGCATCGTTCACGAAGCTCACACGTTTCTCATCTTAACTGACAAGCATCGGATGTTATAGGACCAGTGCTTTGTATTAGTTTCAGAAGCAGAGTTGGAATAGATATGGTCCGTATGTGTAGGAAACACCGTTCATTTGTTCTCAGCACACTCACGTTTCCTGCTGTCTTAGAGACTCTATAAAGGTAGAGCGTGCTTCTTGCTCTAAAGCAGAGTGTGATCAATGGATGAGAACTCGGCTGTGTGTTTCACTTCAGAAATGGAGTTAAATCCCAGGATCTGAGTCTTCCTACAAGCAAGAATTCCTTTCAAGTATGGTCAGTCACTTTTCAGCTCAAAGGAACTACATCCTTCACGAAGCTCACACGTTTCTCATCTTAACTGACAAGCATTGGATGTTAGAGGACCAGTGCTTAGTATCAGTTTCAGAAGCAGAATTGGACTAGATATGGTCCATATGTGTAGGAAACACCGTTCATTTGTTCTTAGCACACTCACGTTTTCCTGCTGTATTAGAGAATCTAGAAAGCAAGAGCGTGCTTCTTGCTCTAAAGCAGAGTGTGATCCATGGAAGAGAACTCTGCTGTGTGTTTCCCTTCAGAAATGGAGTTAAATCCCAGGCTCTGTGTCTTCCTACAATAAAGACTTCGTTTCATGTAAGGGCAGTCACTTTTCAGCTCAAATGAACTTCATCCTTCACGAAGCTCACACGTTTCTCATCTTAAATTACAAGCATTGTATGTTAGAGGACCTGAGCTTTGTATCAATTTCAGAGGCAGAGTTGGACTCGATATGGTCCGAATGTGTAGGAAACTCCGTTCTTTTCCTCTCAGCACACTCATGTTTCCTGCTGTCTTAGAGATTCTAGAAAGCAAGAGCGTGCTTCTTGCTCTAAAGCAGAGTGTGATCAACGGATAAGAATTCTGCTGTGTGATTCACTACAGAAATGGAGTTAAATCCCAGGCTCTGAGTCTTCCTACAAACAAGCCTTCGTTTCAGGTAAGGGCTGTTACTTTACAGCTCAAACCAACTACATCGTGCACGAATTTCACACGTTTCTCATCTTTACTGACAAGCATTGGATGTTAGTGGACCTGTGGTTTGTTTCAGTTTCACAAGCCGAGTTGGACTAGATATATTTCGTATGTGTTGGAAACACAGTTCTTTTTTTCTGAACACAACCACGTGTCGTGCTGTATTAGAGAATATAGAAAGCAAGAGCATGCTTCTTGCTCTGAAGCAGAGTGTGATCCATGGATGAGTACTATGCTGTGTGTTTCCCTTCAGAAATTGAGTTAAATCCCAGGCTCTGTGTCTTCCAACATGCAAGTCTTCGTTTCAGGTAAGGGCAGTCAGTTTTCAGCTCAAAAGTACTACATCGTTCACGAAACTCACACGTTTCTCATCTTAACTGACAAGCATCGAATGTTATAGGACCAGTGATTTTTATCAGTTTCAGAAGCAGAGTTGGACTAGATATGGTCAGTATGTGTAGTAAACACCATTCTTTTGTCCTCAGCACACTCACATTTCCTGCTGTCTTAGAGAATCTAGAAAGCTAGAGCGTGCTTCTTCCTCTGAAGCAGAGTGTGATCCATGTATGAGAACTATGCTGTGTGTTTCCCTTCAGAAATGGAGTTAAATTCCATGCTCTGTGTCTTCCTACAAGCAACAATTCCTTACAAGTAATGGCAGTCACTTTTCAGCTCAAACGAACTACATCGTTCACGAATCTCACACGTTTCTCATCTTAAATGACAAGCATTGGAAGCTGGAGGACGTGTGCTTTGTATCACTTTCAGAAGCAGAGTTGGAATAGATATGGTCCGTATTTGTAGGAAACACCGTTCATTTGTTCTTGGCACACTCAAGTTTGCTGCTGTATTAGAGAATCTAGAAAGCAAGAGCGTGCTTCTTGCTCTCAAGCAGAGTGTGATCCATGGAAGAGAACTCTGCTGTGTGTTTCCCTTCAGAAATGGAGCTGAATCCCAGGCTCTGTGTCTTCCAATATGCAAGACTACGTTTCAGGGAAGGGCAGTCACTTTTCAGCTCAAACGAACTACATTGTTCACGAAGCTCACACGTTTCTCATCTTAACTGACAAGCATTGGATGTTAGTGGACCTGTGGTTTGTTTCAGTTCAACAAGCAAAGTTGGACTAGATATGGTCCGTATGTGTAGGAAACACCGTTCTTTTGTTCTCAGCACACTCACGTTTCCTGCTGTCTTAGAGATTCTAGAAAGCTAGGGCTTGCTTCTTGCTCAAAACAGAGTGTGATCAATGGATGAGAACTCTGCTGTGTGTTTCACTTTAGAAATGGAGTTAAATCCCAGGCTATCAGTCTTCCTACCTACAAGACTTCGTTTCAGGTAAGGGCAGTTACTTTAAAGCTCAAACAAATTACATCGTTCACAAAGCTCACACGTTTCTCATCTTAACTGACAAGCATGGGATGTTAGTGGACCTGTGTTTTGTTTCAGCTCCACAAGCAGAGTTGGACTAGATATGGTCCGTATGTGTAGGAAACACAGTTCTTTTTTTCTGAGCACAACCACATTTCCTGCTGTATTAGAGAATCTAGAAACAAGAGCGTGCTTCTTGCTCTAAAGCAGAGTGTGATCTATATATGAGAACTCTGCTGTGTGTTTCAGTTCAGAATTGGAGTTAAACCCCAGGCTCTGAGTCTTCCTACAAGCAACACTTCGTTTCAGGTATGGGCAGTCACTTTTCAGCTCAAACGAACTACATTGTTCACGAAGGGAACACGTTTCTCATCTTAACTGACAAGCATTGGATGTTAGAGGAGCAGAGCATTCTATCAGTTTCAGAAGCAGAGTTGGACTAGATATGGTCCCTATGTGTAGGAAACACCGTTCTTTTGTTCTCATCACAGTCAGGTTTTCTGCTGTCTTAGTGGCTCTGGAAAGCAAGAGCGTGCTTCTTGCTCTAAAGCAGAGTGTCATCAATGGATGAGAACTCTGATGTGTGTTTCACTTCAGAAATGGAGTTAAAACCCAGGCTCTGAGTCTTCCTACAAAAAAGACTTCGTTTCAGGTAAGGGCAGTTACTTTTCATCTCAAACGAACTACATAGTTCCCGAAGCTCACACGTTTCTCATCTTAAATGACAAGCATTGGACGCTGGAGGACCTGTGCTTTGTATCAATTTCAGAGGAAAAGTTCGACTAGATATAGTCCGTATGTGTAGGAAATACCGTTCTTTTGTTCTCAGCACACTCTCGTTTCCTGCTGTCTTAGAGACTCTAGAAAGCTAGAGCGTGCTTCTTGCTCTAAAGCAGAGTGTGATCAATGAATGAGAACTCTGCTGTGTGTTTCACTTCAGAAATGGAGTTAAATCCCAGGCTCTGAGTCTTCCTACAAACAAGACTTCGTTTCAGGGAAGGGCAGTCACTTTTCAACTCAAACGAACTACATCGATCAAGAAGCTCACACGTTTCTCATCTTAAATGACAAGCATTGGATCCTGGAGGACCTTTGCTTTGTATCAATTTCAGAGGCAGAGTTGGACTCGATATGGTCCGAATGTGTAAGAAACACCGTTCTTTTCTTCTCAGCACACTCATGTTTCCTGCAGTCTTAGGGACTCTAGAAAGCTAGAGCTTGCTTCTTGCTCTAAAGCAGAGTTTGATCAATGGATGAGAACTCTGCTGTGTGTTTCCCTTCAGAAATGGAGTTAAATCCCAGGCTCTCTGTCTTCCAACATGCAAGAATTCCTTTCAAGTAAGGGCAGTCACTTTTCAGCTCAAACGAACTACATCCATAACGAAGCTCACACATTTCTCATCTTAAATGACAAGCATTGGATGCTGGAGGACCTGTGCTTTGTATCAATTTCAGAGGCAGAGCTGGACTCGATATGGTCCGAATGTGTAAGAATCACCGTTCTTTTGTTCTCAGCACACTCATGTTTCCTGCTGTCCTAGAGACTCTAGAAAGCAAGAGCGTGCTTCTTGCTCTAAAGCAGAGTGTGATCTATATATGAGAACTCTGCTGTGTGTTTCACTTCAGAATTGGAGTTAAACCCCAGGCTCTGAGTCTTCCTACAAGCAACACTTCGTTTCAGGTAATGGCAGTTACTTTACAGCTCAAACGAACTACATCGTTCACGAAGCTCACACATTTATCATCTTAACTGACAAGCATTGGATGTTAGTGGACCTGTGGTTTGTTTCAGTTTCACAAGCGGAGTTGGACTAGATATGGTCCGTATGTGTAGGAAACGCAGTTCTTTTGTTCTGAGCACAACCACGTTTCCTGCTATATTAGAGAATCTAGAAAGCAAGAGCATGCTTCTTGCTCTGAAGCAGACTGTGATCCATGGATGTGAACTCTGATGTGTGTTTCCCTTCAGAAATGGAGTTAAATCCCAGGCTCTGAGTCTTCCTACATACAAGACTTCATTTCAGGGAAGGGAAGTTACTTTACAGCTCAAACGAACTACATCGTTCAAGAAGCTCACACGTTTCTCATCTTAAATGACAAGCATTGGATCCTGGAGGACCTGTGCTTTGTATCAATTTCAGAGGCAGAGTTGGACTCGATATGGTCCGAATGTGTAAGAAACACCGTTCTTTTCTTCTCAGCACACTCATGTTTCCTGCTGTCTTAGGGACTCTAGAAAGCTAGAGCGTGCTTCTTGCTCTAAAGCAGAGTTTGATCAATGGATGAGAACTCTGCTTTGTGTTTCCCTTCAAAAATGGAGTTAAATTCAAGGCTCTGTGTCTTCCTACAAGCAATAATTCCTTTCAAGTAAGGGCAGTCACTTTTCAGCTCAAAGGAACTACAGTGTTCAGGAAGCTCACACGTTTCTCATCTTAACTGACAAGCATTGGATGTTAGAGGACCAGTGCTTTGTATCAATTTCAGAGTCAGGGTTGGACTCGATATGGTCCGAATGTGTAAGAAACACCGTTCGTTTTTTCTCAGCACACTCATGTTTCCTGCTGGCTTAGGGACTCTGGAAAGCAAGAGTGTGCTTCTTGCTCTAAAGCAGAGTGTCATCAATGTATGAGAACACTGCTGTGTGTTTCACTTCAGAAATGGAGTTAAATCCCAAGCTCTGAGTCTACCTACTAGCAAGAATTCGTTTCAGGGAAGGGCAGTTAATTTACAGCTCAAAGGAACTACATCGTTCAAGAAGCTCACACGTTTCTCATCTTAAATGACAAGCATTGGATCTTGGAGGACCTGTGCTTTGTATCAATTTCAGAGGCAGAGTTGGACGCGATATGGTCTGAATGTGTAATAAACACCGTTCTTTTGTTCTCAGCCTACTCATGTTTCCTGCAGTCTTAGGGACTCTAGAAAGCTAGAGGGTGCTTCTTGCTCTAAAGCAGAGTGTGATCAATGGAAGAGAACTCTGCTGTGTGTTTCCCTTCAGAAATGGAGTTAAATCCCAGCCTCTGAGTCTTCCTACAAACAAGAATTCATTTCAGGTAAGGGCAGTTGCATTACAGCTCAAATGAACTATATTGTTCACTAAGCTCACACATTTATCATCTTAAGTGACAAGCATTGGATGTTAGTGGACCTGTGGTTTGTTTCAGTTTCACAAGCAGAGTTGGTCTAGATATGGTTCATATGTGTAGGAAACACAGTTGTTTTGTTGTGAGCACAACCACGTTTCATGCTGTATTAGAGAATCTAGAAAGCAAGAGCGTCCTTCTTGCTCTGAAGCAGAGTGTGAACCATGGATGAGAACTATGCTGTGTGTTTCCCTTAAGAAATGGAGTTAAATCCCGGGCTCTGTGTCTTCCAACATGCAAGACTTCCTTTCAGGGAAGGGCAGTCACTTTTCAGCTCAAACGAACTACATCGTTCACGAAGCTAACACGTTTCTCATCTTAACTGACAAGCATTGGATGTTAGAGGACCAGTGCTTTCTATCAGTTTCATAAGCTGAGTTGCACTAGATAAAGTCCGTATGTGTAGGAAACACCGTACTTTTGTTCTCAGCACACTCATGTTTCTTGCTGTCTTAGAGACTCTAGAAAGCTAGAGCGTGCTTCTTGCTCTAAAGCATAGTGTGATCAATGGAAGAGAACTCTGCTGTGTGTTTCCCTTCAGAAATGGAGTTAAATCCCAGCCTCTCAGTCTTCCTACCTACAAGACTTCGTTTCAGGTAAGGGCAGTTACTTTAAAGGTCAAACGAATTTCATCGTTCACAAAGCTCACACGTTTCTCATCTTAACTGACAAGCATGGGATGTTAGTGGACCTGTTTTTGTTTCAGCTCCACAAGCAGAGTTGGACTAGATATGGTCCATATGTGTAGGAAACACAGTTCTCTTTTTTTGAGCACAACCACGTTTCCTGCTGTATTAGAGAATCTAGAAACAAGAGCGTGCTTCTTGCTCTGAAGCAGAGTGTGATCCATGGATGAGAACTATGCTGTGTGTTTCCCTTCAGAAATGGAGTTAAATCCCAGGCTCTGTTTCTTCCAACATTCAAGACTTCGTTTCTGGTAAGGGCAGTCGCTTTTCAGCTCAAACAAACTACATCGTTCACGAAGCTAACACGTTTCTCATCTTAACGGACAAGCATTGGATGTTAGAGGAGCAGTGATTTGTCTCAGTTTCAGAAGCAGAGATGGAATAGATATGGTACGTATGTGTAGGAAACACCGTTTTTTTGTTCTCAGCACACTCATGTTTCCTGCTGTCTTAGTGAATCTAGAATGCTAGGGCGTGCTTCTTGCTCAAAGCAGAGTGTGATCAATGGATGAGAACTCTGCTGTGTGTTTCACTTCAGGTATGTGGTTAAATACCAGGCTCTGAGTCTTCCTACAAACAAGACTTCGTTTCAGGTAAGGGCACTTACTTTAAAGCTCAAACGAACTACATCGTTCATGAAGCTCACACGTTTATCATCTTAACTGACAAGCATTGGACGTTAGTGTACCTGTGGTTTGTTTAGATTCAAAGCAGAGTTGGACTAGATATGGTCCGTATGTGTAGGAAACACAGTTCTTTTGTTCTGAGCACAACCACGTTTCCTGCTATATTAGAGAATCTAGAAAGCAAGAGCGTGCTTCTTGCTCTGAAGCAGAGTGTGATCCATGGATGAGAACTATGCTGTGTGTTTCCCTTCAGAAATGGAGTTAAATGACAGGCTCTGTGTCTTCCAACATGCAAGACTTCGTTTCAGGTAAGGGCAGTCACTTTATAGCTCAAATGAACTACATCCTTCACGAAGCTCACACGTTTCCCATCCTAAATGACAAGCATTGGATGTTAGAGGACCTGTGCTTTGTATCAATTTCAGAGGCAGAGTTGGACTCGACATGGTCCGAATGTGTAAGTAACACAGTTCTTTTGCTCTCAGCACACTCAAGTTTTCTGCTGTCTTAGGGATTGTAGAAAGCAAGAGCGTCCTATTTGCTTTAAAGCAGAGTGTGATCAATGGATGAGAACACTGCTGTGTGTTTCACTTCAGAAATGGAGTTAAATCCCAGGCTCTGAGTCTACCTACAAACAAGACTTCGTTTCAGGTAAGGGCACTTACTTTAAAGCTCAAACGAACTACATCATTCACAAAGCTCACGCGTTTCTCATCTTAACTGACAAGCATGGGATGTTAGTGGGCCTGTGTTTTGTTTCAGCACCACAAGAAGAGTTGGACTAGATATGGTCCATATGTGTAGGAAACACAGTTCTTTTTTTCTGAGCACAACCACGTTTCCTGCTGTATTAGAGAATCTAGAAAGCAAGAGCGAGCTTCTTGCACTGAAGCAGAGTGTGATCCATGGATGAGAACTATGCTGTGTGTTTTCCGTTATAAATGGAGTTAAATCCCAGGCTCTGTTTCTTCCAACATTCAAGACTTCGTTTCTGGTAAGGGCAGTCACTTTTCACCTCAAACGATCTACATCGTTCACGAAGCTAACACGTTTCTCATCTTAACGGACAAGCATTGGATGTTAGAGGACCAGTGCTTTATGTCAGTTTCAGAAGCAGAGATGGAATAGAAATGGTCCGTATGTGTAGGAACCACCGCTCTTTTGTTCTCAGCACACTCACTTTTCCTGCTCTCTTACGGACTGTAGAAAGCTAGAGCGTTCTTCTTGCTCTAAAGCAGAGTGTGATCAATGGATGAGAACTCTGCTGTGTGTTTCCCTTCAGGTATGTGGTTAAATACCAGGCTCTGAGTCTTCCTACAAATAAGACTTCCTTTCAGGTAAGAGCAGTTACTTTAATGCTCAAACGAACTACATTGTTCACGAAGCTCACACGTTTCTCATGTAAAATGACAAGCATTGGATGCTGGAGGACCTGTGCTTTGTATCAATTTCAGAGGCAGATTTGGACTCGACATGGTCTGAATGTGTAAGAAACACCGTTCTTTTGTTCTCAGCACACGCATGTTTCCTGCTGTCCTAGAGACTCTAGAAAGGAAGAGCGTGCTTCTCGCTCTAAAGCAGAGTGTGATCTATATATGAGAACTCTGCTGTGTGTTTCACTTCAGAAATGGAGTTAAACCCCAGGCTCTGAGTCTTCCTACAAGCAACACTTCGTTTCAGGTAAGGGCAGTCACTTTTCAGCTCAAACGAACTACATCGTTCACGAAGCTAACACGTTTCTCATCTTAACGGACAATCATTGGATGTTAGTGGACCAGTGATTTGTCTCAGTTCCATAAGCAGAGATGGAATAGATATGGTATGTATGTGTAGGAAACACCGTTCTTTTGTTCTCAGCACTCTCATGTTTCCTGCTGTCTTAGAGAATCTAGAAAGCTAGGGCGTGCTTCTTGCTCAAAGCAGAGTTTGATCAATGGATGAGAACTCTGCTGTGTGTTTCACTTCAGGTATGTGGTTAAATCCCAGGCTCTGGGTCTTCCTACAAACAAGACTTCGTTTCAGGTAAGGGAGGTTACTTTAAAGCTCAAACGAACTACATCGTTCATGAAGCTCACACGTTTCTCATGTAAAATGACAAGCATTGGATGCTGGAGGACCTGTGCTTTGTATCAATTTCAGAGGCAGAGTTGGACTCAATATGGTCCGAATGTGTAAGAAACACCATTCTTGTGTTCTCAGCACACTCATGTTTCCTGCTGTCCTAGAGACTCTAGAAAACAAGAGCGTGCTTCTTGCTCTAAAGAAGAGTGTGATCTATATATGAGAACTCTGCTGTGTGTTTCCCTTCAGAAATGGAGTTAAATCCCAGGCTCCGAGACTTCCTACAAGCAACACTTCGTTTCAGGAGGGCTCTTACTTTACAGCTCAAACGAACTACATCGTTCACGAAGCTCACTCTTTTCTCATCTTAACTGACAAGCATCAGATGTTATAGGACCAGTGCTTTGTATCAGTTTCAGAAGCAGAGTTGAAATAGATATGGTCCTTATGTGTAGGAAACACCGTTCATTTGTTCTTAGCACATTCACGTTTGCTGCTGTAGTAGAGAATCTAGAAAGCAAGAGCATGCTTCTTGCTCTAAAGCAGAGTGTGATCCATGGAAGAGAACTCTGCTGTGTGTTTCCCTTCAGAAATAGAATTAAATCCCAGGCTCTGTGTCTTCCAACATGCAAGACTTCGTTTCAGGGAAGGGCAGTCACTTTTCAGCTCAAACGAACTACATCGTTCACGAAGCTAACAAGTTTCTCATCTTAACTGACAAGCATTGGATGTTAGAGTACCAGTGCTTTGTATCAGTTTCAGAAGCAGAGTTGGACTAGATATGGTCCATATGTGTACGAAACACCGTTCTTTTGTTCTCAGCACACTCACGTTTCCAGCTGTCTTAGAGAATCTAGAAAGCTAGAGCGTGCTTCTTGCTCTAACGCAGAGTGTGACCTATATATGAGAACTCTGCTGTGTGTTTCACTTCAGAAATGGAGTTAAACCACAGGCTCTGAGTCTTCCTACAGCAACACTTCGTTTCAGGTAAGGGCAGTTACTTTAAAGCTCAAACGTACTACATCGTTCACGAAGCTCACACGTTTATCATCTTAACTGACAAGCATTGGATGTTAGTGTACCTGTGGTTTGTTTAGTTTCAAAGCAGAGTTGGACTAGATATGGTCCGTATGTGTAGGAAACACAGTTCTTTTTTTCTGAGCACAACCACGTTTCCTGCTGTATTAGAGAATCTAGAAAGCAAGAGCGTGCTTCTTGCTCTGAAGCAGAGTGTGATCCATGGATGAGAACTATGCTGTGTGTTTCACTTAAGAAATGGAGTTAAATTACAGGCTCTGTGTCTTCCTACAAGCAAGAATTCCTTTCAAGTAAGGGCAGTCACTTTTCAGCTCAAACGAACTACATCCTTCAGGAAGCTCACACGTTTCTCGTCTTAAATGACAAGCATTGGATGCTGGAGGACCTGGCTTTTTATCAATTTCAGAGGCAGAGTTGGACTCGATATGGTCCGAATGTGTAAGAAACACCTTTCTTGTGTTCTCAGCACACTCATGTTTCCTGCTGTCTTAGAGATTCTAGAAAGCAAGAGCGTGCTTCTTGCTCTAAAGCAGAGTGTGATCTATATATGAGAACTCTGCTGTGTGTTTCCCTTCAGAAATGGAGTTAAATCCCAGGCTCTGAGTCTTCCTACAAGCAACACTTCGTTTTAGGAGGGCTGTTAATTTACAGCTCAAACGAACTACATCATTCACGAAGCTCACTCTTTTCTCATCTTACCTGACAAGCATCGGATGTTATAGGACCAGTGCTTTGTATCAGTTTCAGAAGCAGAGTTGAAATAGATATGGTCCGTATGTGTAGGAAACACTGTTCATTTGTTCTTAGCACACTCACATTTGCTGCTGTATTAGAGAATCTAGAAAGCAAGAGCATGCTTCTTGCTCTAAAGCAGAGT
The DNA here is from genome assembly GCA_949786385.1 of Onychomys leucogaster. Lineage (NCBI taxonomy): Eukaryota > Metazoa > Chordata > Mammalia > Rodentia > Cricetidae > Onychomys > Onychomys leucogaster. The sequence continues at coordinate 25,851 of CATKUP010000132.1, read as the reverse complement.
GTGATCCATGGAAGAGAACTCTGCTGTGTGTTTCCCTTCAGAAATGGAGTTAAATTCCAGGCTCTGAGTCTTCCTACAAACAACACTTCGTTTCAGGGAAGGGCAGTCACTTTTCATCTCAAACGAACTACATCATTCACGAAGCTCACACGTTTTTCATCTTAAATGACAAGCATTGAATGTTAGAGGACCTGTGCTTTGTATCAATTTCAGAGGCAGAGTTGGACTAGACATGGTCCATATGTGTAGGAAACACCGTTCTTTTGTTCTCAGCACACTCATGATTCCTGCTGTCTTAGAGAGTCTAGAAAGAAAGAGCGTGCTTCTTGCTCTGAAGCAGAGTGTGATCCATGGATGCGAACTGTGCTGTGTGTTTCACTTCAGAAATGGAGATAAATCCCAGGCTCTGAGTCTACCTACAAACAAGACTTCGTTTCAGGCAAGGGCACTTACTTTAAAGCTCAAACGAACTACATCGTTCACAAAGCTCACGCGTTTCTCATCTTAACTGACAAGCATGGGATGTTAGTGGACCTGTGTTTTGTTTCAGCTCCACAAGCAGAGTTGGACTAGATATGGTCCGTATGTGTAGGAACCACCGCTCTTTTTTTCTGAGCACAACCACGTTTCCTGCTGTATTAGAGAATCTAGAAACAAGAGCGTGCTTCTTGCTCTGAAGCAGAGTGTCATCCATGGATGGGAACTATGCTGTGTGTTTCCCTTCAGAAATGGTGTTAAATCCCAGGATCTGTTTCTTCCAACATTCAAGACTTCGTTTCTGGTAAAGGCAGTCACTTTTCAGCTCAAACGAACTACATCTTTCACGAAGCTAACACGTTTCTCATCTTAACGGACAAGCATTGGATGTTAGAGGACCAGTGATTTGTCTCAGTTTCAGAAGCAGAGATGGACTAGATATGGTCCGTATGTGTAGGAAACACTGTTCTTTTGTTCTCAGCACTCTCATGTTTCCTGCTGTCTTAGAGAATCTAGAAAGCTAGGGCGTGCTTCTTGCTCAAAGCAGAGTGTGATCAATGGATGAGAACTCTGCTGTGTGTTTCACTTCAGGTATGTGGTTAAATACCAGGCTCTGAGTCTTCCTACAAACAAGACTTCGTTTCTGGTAAGGGCAGTTACTTTAAAGCTCAAACGAACTGCAACGTTCACGAAGCTAACACGTTTCTCATGTAAAATGACAAGCATTGGATGTTAGAGGACCAGTGATTTGTCTCAGTTTCAGAAGCAGAGATGGACTAGATATGGTCCGTATGTGTAGGAAACACCGTTCTTTTGTTCTCAGCACACTCACGTTTCCAGCTGTCTTAGAGATTCTAGAAAGCTAGAGCGTGCTTCTTGCTCTAACGCAGAGTGTGACCTATATATGAGAACTCTGCTGTGTGTTTCACTTCAGAAATGGAGTTAAACCACAGGCTCTGAGTCTTCCTACAAGCAACACTTCGTTTCAGGTAAGGGCAGTTACTATAAAGCTCAAACGTACTACATTGTTCACGATGCTCACACGTTTATCATCTTAACTGACAAGCATTGGATGTTAGTGTACCTGTGGTTTGTTTAGTTTCAAAGCAGAGTTGGACTAGATATGGTCCGTATGTGTAGGAAACACAGTTCTTTTTTTCTGAGCACAACCACGTTTCCTGCTGTATTACAGAATCTAGAAAGCAAGAGTGTGCTTCTTGCTCTGAAGCAGAGTGTGATCCATGGATGAGAACTATGCTGTGTGTTTCACTTAAGAAATGGAGTTAAATTACAGGCTCTGTGTCTTCCTACAAGCAAGAATTCCTCTCAAGTAAGGGCAGTCACTTTTCAGCTCAAACGAACTACATCCTTCAGGAAGCTCACATGTTTCTCGTCTTAAATGACAAGCATTGGATGCTGGAGGACCTGGCTTTTTATCAATTTCAGAGGCAGAGTTAGACTCGATATGGTCCAAATGTGTAAGAAACACCTTTCTTGTGTTCTCAGCACACTCATGTTTCCTGCTATCTTAGAGATTCTAGAAAGCAAGAGCGTGCTTCTTGCTCTAAAGCAGAGTGTGATCTATATATGAGAACTCTGCTGTGTGTTTCCCTTCAGAAATGGAGTTAAATCCCAGGCTCTGAGTCTTCCTACAAGCAACACTTCGTTTCAGGAGGGCTGTTAATTTACAGCTCAAACGAACTACATCATTCACGAAGCTCACTCTTTTCTCATCTTACCTGACAAGCATCGGATGTTATAGGACCAGTGCTTTGTATCAGTTTCAGAAGCAGAGTTGAAATAGATATGGTCCGTATGTGTAGGAAACACTGTTCATTTGTTCTTAACACACTCACATTTGCTGCTGTATTAGAGAATCTAGAAAGCAAGAGCATGCTTCTTGCTCTAAATCAGAGTGTGATCCATGGAAGAGAACTCTGCTGTGTGTTTTCCTTCAGAAATGGAGTTAAATTCCAGGCTCTGAGTCTTCCTACAAACAAGACTTCGTTTCAGGGAAGGGCAGTCACTTTTCATCTCAAACGAACTACATCGTTCACAAAGCTCACACGTTTTTCATCTTAAATGACAAGCATTGAATGTTAGAGGACCTGTGCTTTGTATCAATTTCAGAGGCAGAGTTGGACTAGACATGATCCGTATGTGTAGGAACACCGTTTATTTGTTTTTAGCACACTCACTTTTTCTACTGTATTAGAGAATCTAGAAAGCAAGAGCGTGCTTCTTGCTCTGAAGCAGAGTGTGATCCAAGGATGCGAACTATGCTGTGTGTTTCTCTTCAGAAATGGAGTTAAATGCCAGGCTCTGTGTCTTCCAACATGCAAGACTTCGTTTCAGGTAAGGGCAGTCACTTTACAGCTCAAATGAACTACATCCTTCACGAAGCTCACACGTTTCTCATCCTAAATGACAAGCATTGGATGTTAGAGGACCCGTGCTTTGTATCAATTTCAGAGGCAGAGTTGGACTCGACATGGTCCGAATGTGTAAGAAACACCGTTCTTTTGCTCTCAGCACACTCATGTTTCCTGCTGTCTTAGAGATTCTAGAAAGCAAGAGCGTCCTTCTTGCATTAAAGCAGAGTGTGATCAATGGATGAGAACACTGCTGTGTGTTTCACTTCAGAAATGGAGTTAAATCCCAGGCTCTGAGTCTACCTACAAACAAGACTTCGTTTCAGGTAAGGGCACTTACTTTAAAGCTCAAACGAACTACATCGTTCACAAAGCTCACGCGTTTCTCATCTTAACTGACAAGCATGGGATGTTAGTGGACCTGTGTTTTGTTTCAGCTCCACAAGCAAAGTTGGAATAGATATGGTCCGTATTTGTAGGAAGCACAGTTCTTTTTTTCTGAGCACAACTACGTTTCCTGCTGTATTAGAGAATCTAGAAAGCAAGAGCGTGCTTCTTGCTCTGAAGCAGAGTGTGATCCATGGATGAGAACTATGCTGTGTGTTTCCCTTCGTAAATGGAGTTAAATCCCAGGCTCTGTGTCTTCCAACATTCAAGACGTCGTTTCTGGTAAGGGCAGTCACTTTTCTGCTCAAACGATCTACATCGTTCACAAAGCTAACACGTTTCTCATCTTAACGGACAAGCATTGGATGTTAGAGGACCAGTGCTTTATGTCAGTTTCAGAAGCAGAGATGGAATAGAAATGGTCCGTATGTGTAGGAACCACCGCTCTTTTGTTCTCAGCACACTCACTTTTCCTGCTCTCTTACGGACTGTAGAAAGCTAGAGCGTTCTTCTTGCTCTAAAGCAGAGTGTGATCAATGGATGAGAACTCTGCTGTGTGTTTCCCTTCAGGTATGTGGTTAAATACCAGGCTCTGTTTCTTCCAACATTCAAGACTTCGTTTCTGGTAAAGGCAGTCACTTTTCAGCTCAAACGAACTACATCGTTCACGAAGCTAACACGTTTCTCATCTTAACGGACAAGCATTGGATGTTAGAGGACCAGTGATTTGTCTCAGTTTCAGAAGCAGAGATGGACTAGATATGGTCCGTATGTGTAGGAAACACCGTTCTTTTGTTCTCAGCACTCTCATGTTTCCTGCTGTCTTAGAGAATCTAGAAAGCTAGGGCGTGCTTCTTGCTCAAAGCAGAGTGTGATCAATGGATGAGAACTCTGCTGTGTGTTTCACTTCAGGTATGTGGTTAAATACCAGGCTCTGAGTCTTCCTACCAACAAGACTTCGTTTCTGGTAAGGGCAGTTACTTTAAAGCTCAAACGAACTGCATCATTCACGAAGCTAACACGTTTCTCATGTAAAATGACAAGCATTGGATGTTAGAGGACCTGTGCTTTGTATCAATTTAAGAGGCAGAGTTGGACTCGATATGGTCCGAATGTGTAAGAAGCACCATTCTTTTTTTCTCAGCACACTCATGTTTCCTGCTGTCTTAGAGATTCTAGAAAGCAAGAGCGTGCTTCTTGCTCTAAAGCAGAGTGTGATCTATATATGAGAACTCTGCTGTGTGTTTCCCTTCAGAAATGGAGTTAAATCCCAGGCTCTGAGTCTTCCTACAAGCAACACTTCGTTTCAGGAGGGCTGTTAATTTACAGCTCAAACGAACTACATCATTCACGAAGCTCACTCTTTTCTCATCTTACATGACAAGCATCGGATGTTATAGGACCAGTGCTTTGTATCAGTTTCAGAAGCAGAGTTGAAATAGATATGGTCCGAATGTGTAGGAAACACTGTTGATTTGTTCTTAGCACACTCGCATTTGCTGCTGTATTAGAGAATCTAGAAAGCAAGAGCATGCTTCTTGCTCTAAAGAAGAGTGTGATCCATGGAAGAGAACTCTGCTGTGTGTTTTCCTTCAGAAATGGAGTTAAATTCCAGGCTCTGAGTCTTCCTACAAACAAGACTTCGTTTCAGGGAAGGGCAGTCACTTTTCAGCTCAAACGAACTACATCGTTCACGAAGCTAACACGTTTCTCATCTTAACGGACAAGCATTGGATGTTAGAGGACCAGTGCTTTCTCTCAGTTTCAGAAGCAGAGATGGAATAGAAATGGTCCGTATGTGTAGGAACCACCGCTCTTTTGTTCTCAGCACACTCACTTTTCCTGCTCTCTTACGGACTGTAGAAAGCTAGAGCGTTCTTCTTGCTCTAAAGCAGAGTGTGATCAAAGGATGAGAACTCTGCTGTGTGTTTCCCTTCAGACAAGGAGTTAAATTCCAGGCTCTGAGTCTTCCTACAAAAAAGACTTCGTTTCAGGTAAGGGCACTTACTTTAAAGCTCAAACGAATTACATTGTTCACAAACCTCACACGTTTCTCATCTTAACTGACAAGCATGGGATGTTAGTGGACCTGTGTTTTGTTTCAGCTCCACAAGCAGAGTTGGACTAGATATGGTCCGTATGTGTAGGAACCACCGCTCTTTTTTTCTGAGCACAACCACGTTTCCTGCTGTATTAGAGAATCTAGAAACAAGAGCGTGCTTCTTGCTCTGAAGCAGAGTGTCATCCATGGATGGGAACTATGCTGTGTGTTTCCCTTCAGAAATGGAGTTAAATCCCAGGCTCTGTTTCTTCCAACATTCAAGACTTCGTTTCTGGTAAAGGCAGTCACTTTTCAGCTCAAACGAACTACATCATTCACGAAGCTAACACGTTTCTCATCTTAACGGACAAGCATTGGATGTTAGAGGACCAGTGATTTGTCTCAGTTTCAGAAGCAGAGATGGACTAGATATGGTCCGTATGTGTAGGAAACACCGTTCTTTTGTTCTCAGCACTCTCATGTTTCCTGCTGTCTTAGAGAATCTAGAAAGCTAGGGCGTGCTTCTTGCTCAAAGCAGAGTGTGATCAATGGATGAGAACTCTGCTGTGTGTTTCACTTCAGGTATGTGGTTAAATACCAGGCTCTGAGTCTTCCTACAAACAAGACTTCGTTTCTGGTAAGGGCAGTTACTTTAAAGCTCAAACGAAGTGCATCGTTCACGAAGCTCACACGTTTATCATCTTAACTGACAAGCATTGGATGTTAGTGTACCTGTGGTTTGTTTAGTTTCAAAGCAGAGTTGGACTAGATATGGTCCGTATGTGTAGGAAACACAGTTCTTTTTTTCTGAGCACAACCACGTTTCCTGCTGTATTAGAGAATCTAGAAAGCAAGAGCGTGCTTCTTGCTCTGAAGCAGAGTGTGATCCATGGATGAGAACTATGCTGTGTGTTTCACTTAAGAAATGGAGTTAAATTACAGGCTCTGTGTCTTCCTACAAGCAAGAATTCCTTTCAAGTAAGGGCAGTCACTTTTCAGCTCAAACGAACTACATCCTTCAGGAAGCTCACACGTTTCTCGTCTTAAATGACAAGCATTGGATGCTGGAGGACCTGGCTTTTTATCAATTTCAGAGGCAGAGTTGGACTCGATATGGTCCGAATGTGTAAGAAACACCTTTCTTGTGTTCTCAGCACACTCATGTTTCCTGCTGTCTTAGAGATTCTAGAAAGCAAGAGCGTGCTTCTTGCTCTAAAGCAGAGTGTGATCTATATATGAGAACTCTGCTGTGTGTTTCCCTTCAGAAATGGAGTTAAATCCCAGGCTCTGAGTCTTCCTACAAGCAACACTTCGTTTCAGGAGGGCTGTTAATTTACAGCTCAAACGAACTACATCATTCACGAAGCTCACTCTTTTCTCATCTTACATGACAAGCATCGGATGTTATAGGACCAGTGCTTTGTATCAGTTTCAGAAGCAGAGTTGAAATAGATATGGTCCGTATGTGTAGGAAACACTTTTCATTTGTTCTTAGCACACTCACATTTGCTGCTGTATTAGAGAATCTAGAAAGCAAGAGCATGCTTCTTGCTATAAAGCAGAGTGTGATCCATGGAAAAGAACTCTGCTGTGTGTTTTCCTTCAGAAATGGAGTTAAATTCCAGGCTCTGAGTCTTCCTACAAACAAGACTTCGTTTCAGGGAAGGGCAGTCACTTTTCAGCTCAAACGAACTACATCGTTCACAAAGCTCACACGTTTTTCATCTTAAATGACAAGCATTGAATGTTAGAGGACCTGTGCTTTGTATCAATTTCAGAGGCAGAGTTGGACTAGACATGATCCGTATGTGTAGGAACACCGTTTATTTGTTTTTAGCACACTCACGTTTTCTACTGTATTAGAGAATCTAGAAAGCAAGAGCGTGCTTCTTGCTCTGAAGCAGAGTGTGATCCATGGATGCGAACTATGCTGTGTGTTTCTCTTCAGAAATGGAGTTAAATGCCAGGCTCTGTGTCTTCCAACATGCAAGACTTCGTTTCAGGTAAGGGCAGTCACTTTACAGCTCAAATGAACTACATCCTTCACGAAGCTCACACGTTTCTCATCCTAAATGACAAGCATTGGATGTTAGAGGACCTGTGCTTTGTATCAATTTCAGAGGCAGAGTTGGACTCGACATGGTCCGAATGTGTAAGAAACACCGTTCTTTTGCTCTCAGCACACTCATGTTTCCTGCTGTCTTAGAGATTCTAGAAAGCAAGAGCGTCCTTCTTGCATTAAAGCAGAGTGTGATCAATGGATGAGAACACTGCTGTGTGTTTCACTTCAGAAATGGAGTTAAATCCCAGGCTCTGAGTCTACCTACAAACAAGACTTCGTTTCAGGTAAGGGCACTTACTTTAAAGCTCAAACGAACTACATCGTTCACAAAGCTCACGCGTTTCTCATCTTAACTGACAAGCATGGGATGTTAGTGGACCTGTGTTTTGTTTCAGCTCCACAAGCAAAGTTGGACTAGATATGGTCCGTATGTGTAGGAAGCACAGTTCTTTTTTTCTGAGCACAACCACTTTTCCTGCTGTATTAGAGAATCTAGAAAGCCAGAGCGTGCTTCTTGCTCTGAAGCAGAGTGTGATCCATGGATGAGAACTATGCTGTGTGTTTCCCTTCGTAAATGGAGTTAAATCCCAGGCTCTGTGTCTTCCAACATTCAAGACGTCGTTTCTGGTAAGGGCAGTCACTTTTCAGCTCAAACGATCTACATCGTTCACGAAGCTAACACGTTTCTCATCTTAACGGACAAGCATTGGATGTTAGAGGACCAGTGCTTTCTCTCAGTTTCAGAAGCAGAGATGGAATAGAAATGGTCCGTATGTGTAGGAACCACCGCTCTTTTGTTCTCAGCACACTCACTTTTCTTGCTCTCTTACGGACTGTAGAAAGCTAGAGCGTTCTTCTTGCTCTAAAGCAGAGTGTGATAAAAGGATGAGAACTCTGCTGTGTGTTTCCCTTCAGACATGGAGTTAAATTCCAGGCTCTGAGTCTTCCTACAAAAAAGACTTCGTTTCAGGTAAGGGCACTTACTTTAAAGCTCAAACGAATTACATTGTTCACAAACCTCACACGTTTCTCATCTTAACTGACAAGCATGGGATGTTAGTGGACCTGTGTTTTGTTTCAGCTCCACAAGCTGAGTTGGACTAGATATGGTCCGTATGTGTAGGAACCACCGCTATTTTTTTCTGAGCACAACCACGTTTCCTGCTGTATTAGAGAATCTAGAAACAAGAGCGTGCTTCTTGCTCTGAAGCAGAGTGTCATCCATGGATGGGAACTATGCTGTGTGTTTCCCTTCAGAAATGGAGTTAAATCCCAGGCTCTGTTTCTTCCAACATTCAAGACTTCGTTTCTGGTAAAGGCAGTCACTTTTCAGCTCAAACGAACTACATCGTTCACGAAGCTAACACGTTTCTCATCTTAACGGACAAGCATTGGATGTTAGAGGACCAGTGATTTGTCTCAGTTTCAGAAGCAGAGATGGACTAGATATGGTCCGTATGTGTAGGAAACACCGTTCTTTTGTTCTCAGCACTCTCATGTTTCCTGCTGTCTTAGAGAATCTAGAAAGCTAGGGCGTGCTTCTTGCTCAAAGCAGAGTGTGATCAATGGATGAGAACTCTGCTGTGTGTTTCACTTCAGGTATGTGGTTAAATACCAGGCTCTGAGTCTTCCTACAAACAAGACTTCGTTTCTGGTAAGGGCAGTTACTTTAAAGCTCAAACGAACTGCATCGTTCACGAAGCTAACACGTTTCTCATGTAAAATGACAAGCATTGGATGTTAGAGGACCAGTGATTTGTCTCAGTTTCAGAAGCAGAGATGGACTAGATATGGTCCGTATGTGTAGGAAACACCGTTCTTTTGTTCTCAGCACACTCACGTTTCCAGCTGTCTTAGAGACTCTAGAAAGCTAGAGCGTGCTTCTTGCTCTAACGCAGAGTGTGACCTATATATGAGAACTCTGCTGTGTGTTTCACTTCAGAAATGGAGTTAAACCACAGGCTCTGAGTCTTCCTACAAGCAACACTTCGTTTCAGGTAAGGGCAGTTACTTTAACGCTCAAACGTACTACATTGTTCACGAAGCTCACACGTTTATCATCTTAACTGACAAGCATTGGATGTTAGTGTACCTGTGGTTTGTTTAGTTTCAAAGCAGAGTTGGACTAGACATGGTCCGTATGTGTAGGAAACACAGTTCTTTTTTTCTGAGCACAACCACGTTTCCTGCTGTATTAGAGAATCTAGAAAGCAAGAGCGTGCTTCTTGCTCTGAAGCAGAGTGTGATCCATGGATGAGAACTATGCTGTGTGTTTCACTTAAGAAATGGAGTTAAATTACAGACTCTGTGTCTTCCTACAAGCAAGAATTCCTCTCAAGTAAGGGCAGTCACTTTTCAGCTCAAACGAACTACATCCTTCAGGAAGCTCACACGTTTCTCGTCTTAAATGACAAGCATTGGATGCTGGAGGACCTGGCTTTTTATCAATTTCAGAGGCAGAGTTAGACTCGATATGGTCCAAATGTGTAAGAAACACCTTTCTTGTGTTCTCAGCACACTCATGTTTCCTGCTGTCTTAGAGATTCTAGAAAGCAAGAGCGTGCTTCTTGCTCTAAAGCAGAGTGTGATCTATATATGAGAACTCTGCTGTGTGTTTCCCTTCAGAAATGGAGTTAAATCCCAGGCTCTGAGTCTTCCTACAAGCAACACTTCGTTTCAGGAGGGCTGTTAATTTACAGCTCAAACGAACTACATCATTCACGAAGCTCACTCTTTTCTCATCTTACATGACAAGCATCGGATGTTATAGGACCAGTGCTTTGTATCAGTTTCAGAAGCAGAGTTGAAATAGATATGGTCCGTATGTGTAGGAAACACTGTTCATTTGTTCTTAGCACACTCACATTTGCTGCTGTATTAGAGAATCTAGAAAGCAAGAGCATGCTTCTTGCTCTAAAGCAGAGTGTGATCCATGGAAGAGAACTCTGCTGTGTGTTTTCCTTCAGAAATGGAGTTAAATTCCAGGCTCTGAGTCTTCCTACAAACAAGACTTCGTTTCAGGGAAGGGCAGTCACTTTTCATCTCAAACGAACTACATCATTCACAAAGCTCACACGTTTTTCATCTTAAATGACAAGCATTGAATGTTAGAGGACCTGTGCTTTGTATCAATTTCAGAGGCAGAGTTGGACTAGACATGATCCGTATGTGTAGGAACACCGTTTATTTGTTTTTAGCACACTCACGTTTTCTACTGTATTAGAGAATCTAGAAAGCAAGAGCGTGCTTCTTGCTCTGAAGCAGAGTGTGATCCATGGATGCGAACTATGCTGTGTGTTTCTCTTCAGAAATGGAGTTAAATGCCAGGCTCTGTGTCTTCCAACATGCAAGACTTCGTTTCACGTAAGGGCAGTCACTTTACAGCTCAAATGAACTACATCCTTCACGAAGCTCACACGTTTCTCATCCTAAATGACAAGCATTGGATGTTAGAGGACCCGTGCTTTGTATCAATTTCAGAGGCAGAGTTGGACTCGACATGGTCCGAATGTGTAAGAAACACCGTTCTTTTGCTCTCAGCACACTCATGTTTCCTGCTGTCTTAGAGATTCTAGAAAGCAAGAGCGTCCTTCTTGCATTAAAGCAGAGTGTGATCAATGGATGAGAACACTGCTGTGTGTTTCACTTCAGAAATGGAGTTAAATCCCAGGCTCTGAGTCTACCTACAAACAAGACTTCGTTTCAGGTAAGGGCACTTACTTTAAAGCTCAAACGAACTACATCGTTCACAAAGCTCACGCGTTTCTCATCTTAACTGACAAGCATGGGATGTTAGTGGACCTGTGTTTTGTTTCAGCTCCACAAGCAAAGTTGGAATAGATATGGTCCGTATTTGTAGGAAGCACAGTTCTTTTTTTCTGAGCACAACTACGTTTCCTGCTGTATTAGAGAATCTAGAAAGCAAGAGCGTGCTTCTTGCTCTGAAGCAGAGTGTGATCCATGGATGAGAACTATGCTGTGTGTTTCCCTTCGTAAATGGAGTTAAATCCCAGGCTCTGTGTCTTCCAACATTCAAGACGTCGTTTCTGGTAAGGGCAGTCACTTTTCTGCTCAAACGATCTACATCGTTCACGAAGCTAACACGTTTCTCATCTTAACGGACAAGCATTGGATGTTAGAGGACCAGTGCTTTATGTCAGTTTCAGAAGCAGAGATGGAATAGAAATGGTCCGTATGTGTAGGAACCACCGCTCTTTTGTTCTCAGCACACTCACTTTTCCTGCTCTCTTACGGACTGTAGAAAGCTAGAGCGTTCTTCTTGCTCTAAAGCAGAGTGTGATCAATGGATGAGAACTCTGCTGTGTGTTTCCCTTCAGGTATGTGGTTAAATACCAGGCTCTGTTTCTTCCAACATTCAAGACTTCGTTTCTGGTAAAGGCAGTCACTTTTCAGCTCAAACGAACTACATCGTTCACGAAGCTAACACGTTTCTCATCTTAACGGACAAGCATTGGATGTTAGAGGACCAGTGATTTGTCTCAGTTTCAGAAGCAGAGATGGACTAGATATGGTCCGTATGTGTAGGAAACACCGTTCTTTTGTTCTCAGCACTCTCATGTTTCCTGCTGTCTTAGAGAATCTAGAAAGCTAGGGCGTGCTTCTTGCTCAAAGCAGAGTGTGATCAATGGATGAGAACTCTGCTGTGTGTTTCACTTCAGGTATGTGGTTAAATACCAGGCTCTGAGTCTTCCTACAAACAAGACTTCGTTTCTGGTAAGGGCAGTTACTTTAAAGCTCAAACGAACTGCATCATTCACGAAGCTAACACGTTTCTCATGTAAAATGACAAGCATTGGATGTTAGAGGACCTGTGCTTTGTATCAATTTAAGAGGCAGAGTTGGACTCGATATGGTCCGAATGTGTAAGAAGCACCATTCTTTTTTTCTCAGCACACTCATGTTTCCTGCTGTCTTAGAGATTCTAGAAAGCAAGAGCGTGCTTCTTGCTCTAAAGCAGAGTGTGATCTATATATGAGAACTCTGCTGTGTGTTTCCCTTCAGAAATGGAGTTAAATCCCAGGCTCTGAGTCTTCCTACAAGCTACACTTCGTTTCAGGAGGGCTGTTAATTTACAGCTCAAACGAACTACATCGTTCACAAAGCTCACTCTTTTCTCATCTTACCTGACAAGCATCGGATGTTATAGGACCAGTGCTTTGTATCAGTTTCAGAAGCAGAGTTGAAATAGATATGGTCCGAATGTGTAGGAAACACTGTTGAGTTGTTCTTAGCACACTCGCATTTGCTGCTGTATTAGAGAATCTAGAAAGCAAGAGCATGCTTCTTGCTCTAAAGCAGAGTGTGATCCATGGAAGAGAACTCTGCTGTGTGTTTTCCTTCAGAAATGGAGTTAAATTCCAGGCTCTGAGTCTTCCTACAAACAAGACTTCGTTTCAAGGAAGGGCAGTCACTTTTCATCTCAAACGAACTACATCGTTCACAAAGCTCACACGTTTTTCATCTTAAATGACAAGCATTGAATGTTAGAGGACCTGTGCTTTGTATCAATTTCAGAGGCAGAGTTGGACTAGACATGATCCGTATGTGTAGGAACACCGTTTATTTGTTTTTAGCACACTCACGTTTTCTACTGTATTAGAGAATCTAGAAAGCAAGCGCGTGCTTCTTGCTCTGAAGCAGAGTGTGATCCATGGATGCGAACTATGCTGTGTGTTTCTCTTCAGAAATGGAGTTAAATGCCAGGCTCTGTGTCTTCCAACATGCAAGACTTCGTTTCAGGTAAGGGCAGTCACTTTACAGCTCAAATGAACTACATCCTTCACGAAGCTCACACGTTTCTCATCCTAAATGACAAGCATTGGATGTTAGAGGACCCGTGCTTTGTATCAATTTCAGAGGCAGAGTTGGACTCGACATGGTCCGAATGTGTAAGAAACACCGTTCTTTTGCTCTCAGCACACTCATGTTTCCTGCTGTCTTAGAGATTCTAGAAAGCAAGAGCGTACTTCTTGCATCAAAGCAGAGTGTGATCAATGGATGAGAACACTGCTGTGTGTTTCACTTCAGAAATGGAGTTAAATCCCAGGCTCTGAGTCTACCTACAAACAAGACTTCGTTTCAGGTAAGGGCACTTACTTTAAAGCTCAAACGAACTACATCGTTCACAAAGCTCACGCGTTTCTCATCTTAACTGACAAGCATGGGATGTTAGTGGACCTGTGTTTTGTTTCAGCTCCACAAGCAAAGTTGGAATAGATATGGTCCGTATTTGTAGGAAGCACAGTTCTTTTTTTCTGAGCACAACTACGTTTCCTGCTGTATTAGAGAATCTAGAAAGCAAGAGCGTGCTTCTTGCTCTGAAGCAGAGTGTGATCCATGGATGAGAACTATGCTGTGTGTTTCCCTTCGTAAATGGAGTTAAATCCCAGGCTCTGTGTCTTCCAACATTCAAGACGTCGTTTCTGGTAAGGGCAGTCACTTTTCTGCTCAAACGATCTACATCGTTCACGAAGCTAACACGTTTCTCATCTTAACGGACAAGCATTGGATGTTAGAGGACCAGTGCTTTATGTCAGTTTCAGAAGCAGAGATGGAATAGAAATGGTCCGTATGTGTAGGAACCACCGCTCTTTTGTTCTCAGCACACTCACTTTTCCTGCTCTCTTACGGACTGTAGAAAGCTAGAGCGTTCTTCTTGCTCTAAAGCAGAGTGTGATCAATGGATGAGAACTCTGCTGTGTGTTTCCCTTCAGGTATGTGGTTAAATACCAGGCTCTGTTTCTTCCAACATTCAAGACTTCGTTTCTGGTAAAGGCAGTCACTTTTCAGCTCAAACGAACTACATCGTTCACGAAGCTAACACGTTTCTCATCTTAACGGACAAGCATTGGATGTTAGAGGACCAGTGATTTGTCTCAGTTTCAGAAGCAGAGATGGACTAGATATGGTCCGTATGTGTAGGAAACACCGTTCTTTTGTTCTCAGCACTCTCATGTTTCCTGCTGTCTTAGAGAATCTAGAAAGCTAGGGCGTGCTTCTTGCTCAAAGCAGAGTGTGATCAATGGATGAGAACTCTGCTGTGTGTTTCACTTCAGGTATGTGGTTAAATACCAGGCTCTGAGTCTTCCTACAAACAAGACTTCGTTTCTGGTAAGGGCAGTTACTTTAAAGCTCAAACGAACTGCATCATTCACGAAGCTAACACGTTTCTCATGTAAAATGACAAGCATTGGATGTTAGAGGACCTGTGCTTTGTATCAATTTCAGAGGCAGAGTTGGACTCGATATGGTCCGAATGTGTAAGAAGCACCATTCTTTTTTTCTCAGCACACTCATGTTTCCTGCTGTCTTAGAGATTCTAGAAAGCAAGAGCGTGCTTCTTGCTCTAAAGCAGAGTGTGATCTATATATGAGAACTCTGCTGTGTGTTTCCCTTCAGAAATGGAGTTAAATCCCAGGCTCTGAGTCTTCCTACAAGCAACACTTCGTTTCAGGAGGGCTGTTAATTTACAGCTCAAACGAACTACATCATTCACGAAGCTCACTCTTTTCTCATCTTACATGACAAGCATCGGATGTTATAGGACCAGTGCTTTGTATCAGTTTCAGAAGCAGAGTTGAAATAGATATGGTCCGAATGTGTAGGAAACACTGTTGATTTGTTCTTAGCACACTCGCATTTGCTGCTGTATTAGAGAATCTAGAAAGCAAGAGCATGCTTCTTGCTCTAAAGCAGAGTGTGATCCATGGAAGAGAACTCTGCTGTGTGTTTTCCTTCAGAAATGGAGTTAAATTCCAGGCTCTGAGTCTTCCTACAAACAAGACTTCCTTTCAGGGAAGGGCAGTCACTTTTCAGCTCAAACGAACTACATCGTTCACAAAGCTCACACATTTTTCATCTTAAATGACAAGCATTGAATGTTAGAGGACCTGTGCTTTGTATCAATTTCAGAGGCAGAGTTGGACTAGACATGATCCGTATGTGTAGGAACACCGTTTATTTGTTTTTAGCACACTCACGTTTTCTACTGTATTAGAGAATCTAGAAAGCAAGCGCGTGCTTCTTGCTCTGAAGCAGAGTGTGATCCATGGATGCGAACTATGCTGTGTGTTTCTCTTCAGAAATGGAGTTAAATGCCAGGCTCTGTGTCTTCCAACATGCAAGACTTCGTTTCAGGTAAGGGCAGTCACTTTACAGCTCAAATGAACTACATCCTTCACGAAGCTCACACGTTTCTTATCCTAAATGACAAGCATTGGATGTTAGAGGACCCGTGCTTTGTATCAATTTCAGAGGCAGAGTTGGACTCGACATGGTCCGAATGTGTAAGAAACACCGTTCTTTTGCTCTCAGCACACTCATGTTTCCTGCTGTCTTAGAGATTCTAGAAAGCAAGAGCGTCCTTCTTGCATTAAAGCAGAGTGTGATCAATGGATGAGAACACTGCTGTGTGTTTCACTTCAGAAATGGAGTTAAATCCCAGGCTCTGAGTCTACCTACAAACAAGACTTCGTTTCAGGTAAGGGGACTTACTTTAAAGCTCAAACGAACTACATCGTTCACAAAGCTCACGCGTTTCTCATCTTAACTGACAAGCATGGGATGTTAGTGGACCTGTGTTTTGTTTCAGCTCCACAAGCAAAGTTGGAATAGATATGGTCCGTATTTGTAGGAAGCACAGTTCTTTTTTTCTGAGCACAACTACGTTTCCTGCTGTATTAGAGAATCTAGAAAGCAAGAGCGTGCTTCTTGCTCTGAAGCAGAGTGTGATCCATGGATGAGAACTATGCTGTGTGTTTCCCTTCGTAAATGGAGTTAAATCCCAGGCTCTGTGTCTTCCAACATTCAAGACGTCGTTTCTGGTAAGGGCAGTCACTTTTCTGCTCAAACGATCTACATCGTTCACGAAGCTAACACGTTTCTCATCTTAACGGACAAGCATTGGATGTTAGAGGACCAGTGCTTTATCTCAGTTTCAGAAGCAGAGATGGAATAGAAATGGTCCGTATGTGTAGGAACCACCGCTCTTTTGTTCTCAGCACACTCACTTTTCCTGCTCTCTTACGGACTGTAGAAAGCTAGAGCGTTCTTCTTGCTCTAAAGCAGAGTGTGATCAATGGATGAGAACTCTGCTGTGTGTTTCCCTTCAGGTATGTGGTTAAATACCAGGCTCTGTTTCTTCCAACATTCAAGACTTCGTTTCTGGTAAAGGCAGTCACTTTTCAGCTCAAACGAACTACATCGTTCACGAAGCTAACACGTTTCTCATCTTAACGGACAAGCATTGGATGTTAGAGGACCAGTGATTTGTCTCAGTTTCAGAAGCAGAGATGGACTAGATATGGTCCGTATGTGTAGGAAACACCGTTCTTTTGTTCTCAGCACTCTCATGTTTCCTGCTGTCTTAGAGAATCTAGAAAGCTAGGGCGTGCTTCTTGCTCAAAGCAGAGTGTGATCAATGGATGAGAACTCTGCTGTGTGTTTCACTTCAGGTATGTGGTTAAATACCAGGCTCTGAGTCTTCCTACAAACAAGACTTCGTTTCTGGTAAGGGCAGTTACTTTAAAGCTCAAACGAACTGCATCATTCACGAAGCTAACACGTTTCTCATGTAAAATGACAAGCATTGGATGTTAGAGGACCTGTGCTTTGTATCAATTTCAGAGGCAGAGTTGGACTCGATATGGTCCGAATGTGTAAGAAGCACCATTCTTTTTTTCTCAGCACACTCATGTTTCCTGCTGTCTTAGAGATTCTAGAAAGCAAGAGCGTGCTTCTTGCTCTAAAGCAGAGTGTGATCTATATATGAGAACTCTGCTGTGTGTTTCCCTTCAGAAATGGAGTTAAATCCCAGGCTCTGAGTCTTCCTACAAGCAACACTTCGTTTCAGGAGGGCTGTTAATTTACAGCTCAAACGAACTACATCATTCACGAAGCTCACTCTTTTCTCATCTTACATGACAAGCATCGGATGTTATAGGACCAGTGCTTTGTATCAGTTTCAGAAGCAGAGTTGAAATAGATATGGTCCGAATGTGTAGGAAACACTGTTGAGTTGTTCTTAGCACACTCGCATTTGCTGCTGTATTAGAGAATCTAGAAAGCAAGAGCATGCTTCTTGCTCTAAAGCAGAGTGTGATCCATGGAAGAGAACTCTGCTGTATGTTTTCCTTCAGAAATGGAGTTAAATTCCAGGCTCTGAGTCTTCCTACAAACAAGACTTCGTTTCAGGGAAGGGCAGTCACTTTTCATCTCAAACGAACTACATCGTTCACAAAGCTCACACGTTTTTCATCTTAAATGACAAGCATTGAATGTTAGAGGACCTGTGCTTTGTATCAATTTCAGAGGCAGAGTTGGACTAGACATGATCCGTATGTGTAGGAACACCGTTTATTTGTTTTTAGCACACTCACGTTTTCTACTGTATTAGAGAATCTAGAAAGCAAGAGCGTGCTTCTTGCTCTGAAGCAGAGTGTGATCCATGGATGCGAACTATGCTGTGTGTTTCTCTTCAGAAATGGAGTTAAATGCCAGGCTCTGTGTCTTCCAACATGCAAGACTTCGTTTCAGGTAAGGGCAGTCACTTTACAGCTCAAATGAACTACATCCTTCACGAAGCTCACAGGTTTCTCATCCTAAATGACAAGCATTGGATGTTAGAGGACCTGTGCTTTGTATCAATTTCAGAGGCAGAGTTGGACTCGACATGGTCCGAATGTGTAAGAAACACCGTTCTTTTGCTCTCAGCACACTCATGTTTCCTGCTGTCTTAGAGATTCTAGAAAGCAAGAGCGTCCTTCTTGCATTAAAGCAGAGTGTGATCAATAGATGAGAACACTGCTGTGTGTTTCACTTCAGAAATGGAGTTAAATCCCAGGCTCTGAGTCTACCTACAAACAAGACTTCGTTTCAGGTAAGGGCACTTACTTTAAAGCTCAAACGAACTACATCGTTCACAAAGCTCACGCGTTTCTCATCTTAACTGACAAGCATGGGATGTTAGTGGACCTGTGTTTTGTTTCAGCTCCACAAGCAAAGTTGGAATAGATATGGTCCGTATTTGTAGGAAGCACAGTTCTTTTTTTCTGAGCACAACTACGTTTCCTGCTGTATTAGAGAATCTAGAAAGCAAGAGCGTGCTTCTTGCTCTGAAGCAGAGTGTGATCCATGGATGAGAACTATGCTGTGTGTTTCCCTTCGTAAATGGAGTTAAATCCCAGGCTCTGTGTCTTCCAACATTCAAGACGTCGTTTCTGGTAAGGGCAGTCACTTTTCTGCTCAAACGATCTACATCGTTCACGAAGCTAACACGTTTCTCATCTTAACGGACAAGCATTGGATGTTAGAGGACCAGTGCTTTATCTCAGTTTCAGAAGCAGAGATGGAATAGAAATGGTCCGTATGTGTAGGAACCACCGCTCTTTTGTTCTCAGCACACTCACTTTTCCTGCTCTCTTACGGACTGTAGAAAGCTAGAGCGTTCTTCTTGCTCTAAAGCAGAGTGTGATCAATGGATGAGAACTCTGCTGTGTGTTTCCCTTCAGGTATGTGGTTAAATACCAGGCTCTGTTTCTTCCAACATTCAAGACTTCGTTTCTGGTAAAGGCAGTCACTTTTCAGCTCAAACGAACTACATCGTTCACGAAGCTAACACGTTTCTCATCTTAACGGACAAGCATTGGATGTTAGAGGACCAGTGATTTGTCTCAGTTTCAGAAGCAGAGATGGACTAGATATGGTCCGTATGTGTAGGAAACACCGTTCTTTTGTTCTCAGCACTCTCATGTTTCCTGCTGTCTTAGAGAATCTAGAAAGCTAGGGCGTGCTTCTTGCTCAAAGCAGAGTGTGATCAATGGATGAGAACTCTGCTGTGTGTTTCCCTTCAGAAATGGAGTTAAATTCCAGGCTCTGAGTCTTCCTACAAAAAAGACTTCGTTTCAGGTAAGGGCACTTACTTTAAAGCTCAAACGAATTACATTGTTCACAAAGCTCACACGTTTCTCATTTTAACTGACAAGCATGGGATGTTAGTGGACCTGTGTTTTGTTTCAGCTCCACAAGCAGAGTTGGACTAGATATGGTCCGTATGTGTAGGAACCACCGCTCTTTTTTTCTGAGCACAACCACGTTTCCTGCTGTATTAGAGAATCTAGAAACAAGAGCGTGCTTCTTGCTCTGAAGCAGAGTGTCATCCATGGATGGGAACTATGCTGTGTGTTTCCCTTCAGAAATGGAGTTAAATCCCAGGCTCTGTTTCTTCCAACATTCAAGACTTCGTTTCTGGTAAAGGCAGTCACTTTTCAGCTCAAACGAACTGCATCGTTCACGAAGCTAACACGTTTCTCATCTTAACGGACAAGCATTGGATGTTAGAGGACCAGTGATTTGTCTCAGTTTCAGAAGCAGAGATGGACTAGATATGGTCCGTATGTGTAGGAAACACCGTTCTTTTGTTCTCAGCACTCTCATGTTTCCTGCTGTCTTAGAGAATCTAGAAAGCTAGGGCGTGCTTCTTGCTCAAAGCAGAGTGTGATCAATGGATGAGAACTCTGCTGTGTGTTTCACTTCAGGTATGTGGTTAAATACCAGGCTCTGAGTCTTCCTACAAACAAGACTTCGTTTCTGGTAAGGGCAGTTACTTTAAAGCTCAAACGAACTGCATCATTCACGAAGCTAACACGTTTCTCATGTAAAATGACAAGCATTGGATGTTAGAGGACCTGTGCTTTGTATCAATTTCAGAGGCAGAGTTGGACTCGATATGGTCCGAATGTGTAAGAAGCACCATTCTTTTTTTCTCAGCACACTCATGTTTCCTGCTGTCTTAGAGATTCTAGAAAGCAAGAGCGTGCTTCTTGCTCTAAAGCAGAGTGTGATCTATATATGAGAACTCTGCTGTGTGTTTCCCTTCAGAAATGGAGTTAAATCCCAGGCTCTGAGTCTTCCTACAAGCTACACTTCGTTTCAGGAGGGCTGTTAATTTACAGCTCAAACGAACTACATCGTTCACAAAGCTCACTCTTTTCTCATCTTACCTGACAAGCATCGGATGTTATAGGACCAGTGCTTTGTATCAGTTTCAGAAGCAGAGTTGAAATATATATGGTCCGTATGTGTAGGAAACACTGTTCATTTGTTCTTAGCACACTCACGTTTGCTGCTGTATTAGAGAATCTAGAAAGCAAGAGCATGCTTCTTGCTCTAAAGCAGAGTGTGATCCATGGAAGAGAACTCTGCTGTGTGTTTCCCTTCAGAAATGGAGTTAAATCCCAGGCCCCGTGTCTTCCAACATGCAAGCCTTCGTTTCAGGGAAGGGCAGTCACTTTTCAGCTCAAACGAACTATATCATTCAAGAAGCTAACACGTTTCTCATCTTAAATGACAAGCATTGGATGCTGGAGGACCTGTGCTTTGTATCAATTTCAGAGGCAGAGTTCGACTAGATATGGTCCGTATGTGTAGGAAACACAGTTCTTTTTTTCTGAGCACAACCACTTTTCCTGCTGTATTAGAGATTCTAGAAACAAGAGCGTGCTTCTTGCTGTGAAGCAGAGTGTGATCAATGGATGAGAACTATGCTGTGTGTTTCCCTTCGTAAATGGAGTTAAATCCCAGGCTCTGTGTCTTCCAACATTCAAGAGTTCGTTTCTGGTAAAGGCAGTCACTTTTCAGCTCAAACGAACTATATCGTTCACGAAGCAAACAAGTTTCTCATCTAAACTGACAAGCATTGGATGTTAGTGGACCAGTGCTTTGTCTCAGTTTCAGAAGCAGAGATGGACTAGATATGGTCCGTATGTGTAGGAAACACCGTTCTTTTGTTCTCAGCACACTCATGTTTCCTGCTGTGTTAGGGATTATAGAAAGCTAGAGCGTGCTTCTTTCTCTAAAGCAGAGTGTGAACCATGGATGAGAACTCTGCTGTGTGTTTCCATTCAGAAATGGAGTTAAATTCCAGGCTCTGAGTCTTCCTACAAACAAGACTTCTTTTCAGGGAAGGGCAGTCACTTTTCAGCTCAAACGAACTACATCCTTCAGGAAGCTCACACGTTTCTCGTCTTAAATGACAAGCATTGGATGCTGGAGGACCTGGCTTTTTATCAATTTCAGAGGCAGAGTTAGACTCGATATGGTCCAAATGTGTAAGAAACACCTTTCTTGTGTTCTCAGCACACTCATGTTTCCTGCTGTCTTAGTGATTCTAGAAAGCAAGAGCGTGCTTCTTGCTCTAAAGCAGAGTGTGATCTATATATGAGAACTCTGCTGTGTGTTTCCCTCCAGAAATGGAGTTAAATCCCAGGCTCTGAGTCTTCCTACAAGCAACACTTCGTTTCAGGAGGGCTGTTAATTTACAGCTCAAACGAACTACATCATTCACGAAGCTCACTCTTTTCTCATCTTACATGACAGGCATCGGATGTTATAGGACAAGTGCTTTGTATCTGTTTCAGAAGCAGAGTTGAAATAGATATGGTCCGTATGTGTAGGAAACACTGTTCATTTGTTCTTAGCACACTCACATTTGCTGCTGTATTAGAGAATCTAGAAAGCAAGAGCATGCTTCTTGCTCTAAAGCAGAGTGTGATCCATGGAAGAGAACTCTGCTGTGTGTTTTCCTTCAGAAATGGAGTTAAATTCCAGGCTCTGAGTCTTCCTACAAACAAGACTTCGTTTCAGGGAAGGGCAGTCACTTTTCAGCTCAAACGAACTACATCGTTCACAAAGCTCACACGTTTTTCATCTTAAATGACAAGCATTGAATGTTAGAGGACCTGTGCTTTGTATCAATTTCAGAGGCAGAGTTGGACTAGACATGATCCGTATGTGTAGGAACACCGTTTATTTGTTTTTAGCACACTCACGTTTTCTACTGTATTAGAGAATCTAGAAAGCAAGAGCGTGCTTCTTGCTCTGAAGCAGAGTGTGATCCATGGATGCGAACTATGCTGTGTGTTTCTCTTCAGAAATGGAGTTAAATGCCAGGCTCTGTGTCTTCCAACATGCAAGCCTTCGTTTCAGGGAAGGGCAGTCACTTTTCAGCTCAAACGAACTATATCGTTCACGAAGCTAACACGTTTCTCATCTTAAATGACAAGCATTGGATGCTGGAGGACCTGTGCTTTGTATCAATTTCAGAGGCAGAGTTCGACTAGATATGGTCCGTATGTGTAGGAAACACAGTTCTTTTTTTCTGAGCACAACCACGTTTCCTGCTGTATTAGAGATTCTAGAAACAAGAGCGTGCTTCTTGCTGTGAAGCAGAGTGTGATCCATGGATGAGAACTATGCTGTGTGTTTCCCTTCGTAAATGGAGTTAAATCCCAGGCTCTGTGTCTTCCAACATTCAAGAGTTCGTTTCTGGTAAAGGCAGTCACTTTTCAGCTCAAACGAACTATATCGTTCACTAAGCTAACAAGTTTCTCATCTAAACTGACAAGCATTGGATGTTAGTGGACCAGTGCTTTGTCTCAGGTTCAGAAGCAGAGATGGACTAGATATGGTCCGTATGTGTAGGAAACACCGTTCTTTTGTTCTCAGCACACTCATGATTCCTGCTGTCTTAGAGAGTCTAGAAAGCAAGAGCGTGCTTCTTGCTCTAACGCAGAGTGTGATCAATGGATGAGAACACTGCTATGTGTTTCACTTCAGAAATGGAGTTCAACCCCAGGCTCTGAGTCTTGCTACAAGCAACACTTCGTTTCAGGTAATGGCAGTTACTTTACAGCTCAAACGAACTACATCGTTCACAAAGCTCACACGTTTATCATCTTAACTGACAAGCATTGGATGTTAGTGGACCTGTGGTTTGTTTCAGTTTCACAAGCAGATTTGGACTAGATATGGTCCGTATGTGTAGGAAACGCAGTTATTTTGTTCTGAGCACAACCACGTTTCCTGCTATATTAGAGAATCTAGAAAGCAAGAGCGTGCTTCTTGCTCTGAAGCAGAGTGTGATACATGGATGCGAACTATGCTGTGTTTTTCCCTTCAGAAATGGTGTTAAATGCCAGGCTCTGTGTCTTCCAACATGCAAGACTTCGTTTCAGATAAGGGCAGTCACTTTTCAGCTCAAACGAACTACATCGTTCTGAATCTAACACGTTTCTTATCTTAACTGACAAGCATTGGATGTTAGAGGACCAGTGCCTTCTATCAGTTTCAGAAGCAGAGTTGGACTAGATATGGTCCGTATGTGTAGGAAACACCGTTCTTTTTTCTCATCACACTCAGGTTTCCTGCTGTCTTAGTGGCTATGGAAAGCAAGAGCGTGATTCTTGCTCTAAAGCAGAGTGTCATCAATGGATGAGAACTCTGATGTGTGTTTCCCTTCCAAAATGGAGTTAAATTCCAGGCTCTGTGTCTTCCTACAAGCAAGAATTCCTTTCAAGTAAGGGCAGTCACTTTTCAGCTCAAAGGAACTACATTGTTCAGGAAGCTCACACGTTTCTCATCTTAACTGACAAGCATTGGATGTTAGAGGACCATTGCTTTGTATCAGTTTCAGAAGCAGAGTTGGACTAGATATGGTCCGTATGTGTAGGAACACCGTTCATTTGTTTTTAGCACACTCACGTTTCCTACTGTATTAGAGAATCTAGAAAGCAAGAGCGTGCTTCTTGCTCTGAAGCAGAGTGTGATCCATGGAAGAGAACTATGCTGTGTGTTTCCCTTCATAAATGGAGTTAAATCCCAGGCTCTGTGTCTTCCTACAATAAAGACTTCGTTTCACTTAATGGCAGTCACTTTTCAGCTCAAATGAACTACATCCTTCACGAAGCTCACACGTTTCTCAACTTAAATGACAAGCATTGGATGTTAGAGGACCTGTGCTTTGTATCAATTTCAGAGGCAGAGTTGGACTCGATATGGTCCGAATGTGTAAGAAGCACAGTTCTTTTTTTCTCAGCACACTCATGTTTACTGCTGGCTTGGGGACTCTGGAAAGCAAGAGCGTGCTTCTTGCTCTAAAGCAGAGTGTCATCAATGGATGAGAACACTGCTGTGTGTTTCACTTCAGGTATGTGGTTAAATACCAGGCTCTGAGTCTTCCTACAAACAAGACTTCGTTTCAGGTAAGGGCAGTTACTTTAAAGCTCAAACGAACTACATCGTTCACGAAGCTCAAATGTTTCCCATCTTAAATGACAAGCATTGGATGCTGGAGGACCTGTGCTTTGTATCAATTTCAGAGGCAGAGTTGGACTCGATATGGTCTGAATGTGTAAGAAACACCGTTCTTTTGTTCTCAGCACTCGCATGTTTCCTGCTGTCCTAGAGACTCTAGAAAGCAAAGCGTGCTTCTTGCTCTAAAGCAGAGTGTGATCTATATATGAGAACTCTGCTGTGTGTTTCACTTCAGAAATGGCGTTAAACCCAAGGCTCTGAGTCTTCCTACAAGCAACACTTCGTTTCAGGTAAGGGCAGTTTCTTTACAGCTCAAACGAACTACATCGTTCACAAAGGTCACACGTTTATCATCTTAACTGACAAGCATTGGATGTTAGTGTACCTGTGGTTTGTTTAGTTTCAAAGCAGAGTTGGACTAGATATGGTCCGTATGTGTAGGAAACACAGTTCTTTTGTTCTGAGCACAACCACGTTTCCTGCTATATTAGAGAATCTAGAAAGCAAGAGCGTGCTTCTTGCTCTGAAGCAGAGTGTGATCCATGGATGCGAACTATGCTGTGTGTTTCACTTCAGAAATGGAGTTAAATCCCAAGCTCTGAGTCTTCCTACTAGCAAGAATTTGTTTCAGGGAAGGGCAGTTACTTTAGAGCTCAAAGGAACTACATCGTTCACGAAGCTCACACGTTTCTCATCTTAAATGACAAGCATTGGATCTCGGAGGACCTGTTCTTTTATCAATTTCAGAGGCAGAGTTGGACGCGATATGGTCTGAATGTGTAAGAAACACCGTTCTTTTGTTCTCAGCACACTCATGTTTCCTGCTGTCTTAGGGACTCTAGAAAGCTAGAGCCTGCTTCTTGCTCTAAAGCAGAGTGTGATCAATGGAAGAGAACTCTGCTGTGTGTTTCCCTTCAGAAATGGAGTTAAATCCCAGGCTCTGAGTCTTCCTACAAACAAGAATTCATTTCAGTTAAGGGCAGTTACATTACAGTTCAAATGAACTATATTGTTCACTAAGTTCACACGTTTATCATCTTAAGTGACAAGCATTGGATGTGAGTGGACCTGTGGTTTGTTTCAGTTTCACAAGCAGAGTTGGACTAGATATGGTCCGTATGTGTAGGAAACACAGTTGTTTTGTTCTGAGCACAACCACGTTTCCTGCTGTATTAGAGAATCTAGAAAGCAAGAGCGTCCTTCTTGCTCTGAAGCAGAGTGTGAACCATGGATGAGAACTATGCTGTGTGTTTCCCGTCATAAATGGAGTTAAATCCCAGGCTCTGTGTCTTCCAACATGCAAGACTTCATTTCAGATAAGGGCAGTCACTTTTCAGCTCAAACGAACTACATCGTTCCGAAGCTAACACGTTTCTCATCTTAACTGACAAGCATTGGATGTT